>CANSNZ010000105.1:0-1297500 GCA_947646795.1 Beta lomatogona
CCCATTTTCTTCTACGTCGATTCTTCCCTTCTATTCTTCTTCCTTATATTCTTCACTATAATAGGGGCTTGTTTATGTAAAAGTCAAGTAGAAGTACCAAGTGTACCAAGTACTTTCTATACGCTATTCTAGAAATACTTCATCAAGTGAAAACACACAAATTAATATGCCAACAAATTTTAGACCAACAACTAATCCCATTGATGTTCCTCCATTGCAATGTTCATCTACCACTTATTATTCCATTCAACATATGCCACAATATTATCCTGAAATCACTACTTCGATTTATGGTGATTATCGTCCTTCAATAGAATTGACTTATTCTAGTGATATTATGCATGCTAATCCCATTAATGTTCCTCATGTGCCACAACATTATGGTGATTACAAACATCCTACGAAAATCACTAAAATCGATGATCTCCGTTGTGCTTCTTTTGCAATTCATCTCCCAAGATATACCGCCGTTTGTCAAGAGGATTGTGAATTCGTTTTTCCACCAATGGACCAAAGTGAAATGTGTCAAATGAGTAGCAATTCTAGGAGGAAGAGTTCAAGTAGGAATAGTACGCACCGTGGTCGAAGAGAAAACAAGAAACAAGTAAATTTTTCTCTTTCTCATTTTATTTTTTATTTTTTTGTTTTTGTTTTTTCTTCATAGTTTCTAAATGCAGAGATTACTAGATGTAAAAGTGAAAATATCCATCTTACTCGTATTGAGAAAAATAATTGCCACGTGTCCACTTTAATCATGCATCCAAAACTTTCATACTCCGTATTCCAAAACAACATAACAATTGAGAGAGAATATCAAAGTTTGAAATTGGAGTAACACTTTTAAGAATTCATAATTCATCCCTAACCTATTTTTCAATATTTTTCTCTAATTATCATGGGTGTAATTATTCTTAAAATAAAACCAAATACAGTAGCATCTATCATCTCAATGGCTGAAAATTGTAGTAGATTATTTTTCAAATTTCACTTACCCATTGATTACAAATTTTAGAAAAGGCTCTAATTATTTAACTTAAAAATATAAATTAAATTATAATATACTAACAGTAATTACCGTGTTTTCATTCTCATGAGAACATGATTGTGCAGTGTTTGTAGAAGAAGGAAGCATAGAAATTCCGTTACATTGAACTTACCATTTATATTTTTTCTATTTATTTTACTTTCTTTGCAAAAGGGTATTTTGCTCAATGTAGTTTTTGCATTCAACAATCATATACTGCATTTAACAACTCCTTTTTTTTTTTTCCTAATGTTGTTTATTTGCATTGTCGTTCTAGACGGATGATGTTCTTGAAAGAAGAAGTCAGTGGTATCTAGGGCTTGAGAGTGGGGAAGGGTTTGAAGCTGCATGCTATTATCACAATAAAGAACGAAGAACTGACGGCGAGTATCACTATCGTTGGTATCGGCTGCCAAACGATATGGATTCTCACTATAAATCATTTTCATCCTGGATCTTATGAAAAAAGTTTTGCCCCTATTGCCGCAACAGATTTAAAGGAGAAAAAGATCGTGTTAATCATTGGAATAAGTGTCAAAGTGAAAATTGGGTCAAACCTGCTGAACTTCCTATAGGACGAGACCTACAGGCTGGTTTGTAAGATCAGATTGTGTAGTGAGTCGTTGTAATAATTCGTATTTTTCGTAAGTTATTAATTCTAATTTTCAAAAGGATTTTAATTATTAAAGAGGTTTATTATTAATTATAAAGATTTTAAATAGGCTTTTATGATATATATGGGGTTTTCAAATAAATTCTAGCCCAAATTATATATTGGACCTAAGTTTACAAATTATAATCCAAGTAGTTAGTTTAGTAGTTGAAGATATTTCTTAAAAGAAAATCATAAAAGATTTACAAAGAAAAAGGAAAAAGATTTAAAGAAATTTCAAAAAAAAAAGATTTATAAAAAGAAAAAGAAAATTTTTTAGCGCACAAATCTCATGCGGCTAAGAAGTTGAGCGTGATAAAGTTTTTGGTTATTATTTTCCTTTTTGCTTATCTTTTAGTTATTTTACCTTCTATAGTTATGTATTATGGGATAATTTATATCGTTTCCTAATCTTAGTTGGATAATTGTAAATATTAGTTATATCTTAGCTAGATTAGTTTATCTTTTTTCTTAAATTCATCTTTTAGTTTCCTAGTCCTAGTAGGACTCTAAAGATAAACTAATCTAGCTAAGATATAGCTAATATTACGATTATCCAACTAAGATTAGGAAACGATATAAATTATCCCATAATACATAACTATAGAAGGTAAAATAACTAAAAGATAAGCAAAAAGGAAAATAATAACCAAAAACTTTATCATGCTCAACTTCTTAGCCGCATGAGATTTGTGCGCTAAAAAATTTTCTTTTTCTTTTAATAAATCTTTTTTTTTTAAATTTCTTTAAATTTTTTATGATTTTCTTTTAAGAAATATCTTCAACTACTAAACTTACTACTTGGATTATAATTTTGTAAACTTAGGCCCAGTATATAATTTTTGGCTAGAATTGATTTGAAAATCCCATAATATATCATAAAAGCCTATTTAAAACCTTTATAATTAATAATAAACCTCTTTAATAATTAAAATCCTTTTGAAAATTAGAATTAATAACTTACGAAAAATACGGAGTATTACAACGACTCACTACACAATCTGATCTTCCAAACCAGCCTGTAGGTCTCGCCCTATAGGAAGTTCAGTAGGTCTGACCCAATTTTCACTTTGACACTTATTCCGATGATTAACACGATCTTTTTATCCTTTAAATCTGTTGCGGCAATATGGGTAAAACTTTTTTTCATAAGATCCAGGATGAAAAGATTTATAGTGAGAATCCATATCGTCTGGCAGCCGATACCAACGACAGTGATACTCGCCGTCAGTTCTTCGTTCTTTATTGTGATAATAGCATGCAGCTTCAAACCCTTCCCCACTCTCAAGCCCTAGATACCACTGACTTCTTCTTTCAAGAACATCATCCGTCTAGAACGACAATGCAAATAAACAACATTAGGAAAAAAAAAAAGGAGTTGTTAAATGCAGTATATGATTGTTGAATGCAAAAATTACATTGAGCAAAATATCCTTTTGCAAAGAAAGTAAAATAAATAGAAAAAAGATGAATGGTAAGTTCAACGTAACGGAATTTCTATGCTTTCTTCTTCTACAACCACTGCACAATCATGTTTTCATGAGAATGAAAACACGTTAATTACTGCTGGTATATTATAATTTAATTTATATTTTTAAGTAAAATAATTAGAGACTTTTCTAAAATTTGTAATCAATGGGTAAGTGAAATTTGAAAAATAATCTACGGTTTTTTCACCTTGTACCCCCGAGTTTTCAAAAAATTCACCTGGTACCCTCCATGTTTTCAAAATTCACCAGGTACCCCCGAGCTTTGTGGTAATACACCCAAATACCTTTAATGACTAACGACGTTAACCGCCGTTAGTCATTAACCCTAATTACCCTATCTAAACCCTATCTAACCTAACAAAAACCTTAATCCCTAACCCTTAACCTTAAGCCTAATGCCCTAACCCTAACCCTAACCCTAACCCCATCACCACCCAAACCCCACCCAACCACCACCACCCCTCCCCCCCCGACGGTGGCAACATCGCCACCAACCCCACGCTCCCCGCAACCCCGCTAGTGCACCCAACCCCCACCCCCGTAACCCGGATCCTCCCCCCCACACCTGCATCTCTCACCCCCACCCTTGCAACCGATATGCGATGCTCTTACCTCGTGAATCTTTGCGATGACCTCCATTAACGCCCGAAAATGCCGGAATTGAACCGGAAATCCCACAATCTAATTCGGTCTCTACTTTCTCGCGAACCTCTTAAATCGGATGAAATATTTGTGATGGCCTCCATTAACGCCGGCGCTTTTCTTACGCATGGTTGCGGACCATCTTGGTCTTGCTAGACGGGGGATAGGGAGGGGGTTACGGGCTCGCGACGGGGATGGGGGAGGGGTGCGAAAATGGAAGGGGGTGGTGGTGTAGTGGCGCGAGGGTAGGGGGAGGGCGAGATTTCGAAATTCGAATGGGTGGGGGAGGGGGCGGCGAGGTTGCGAGGGTGGGGGGGAGGGAGGTGGGGGGCTGCGGTAGGGGGTGGGGGTTGCGGTTGGGGTTGGGGCTGCAGGGGGTAGGGTGGGGTGGGTGGATGGGAGGGGGTGGTGGTTGGGTGGTAGTGGGGTTAGGGTTAGGGTTTGAAATTAGGGGGTTAGGGTTAGGGTTTAGTTAGGTTAATTAGGGTTTAATGAGGTTTAAGACTAACGGTGTTAACCGCCGTTAGTCATTAAGGGCATTTGAGTGTATTATTATGAAACTTAGGGGTACCTGGTGAATTTTGAAAACATGAAGGGTACTAGGTGAATTTTTTGAAAACTCGGGGGTACTGGGTGAAAAAATCGAATAATCTACTACAATTTCCAGCCATTGAGATGATAGATGCTACTGTATTTGGTTTTATTTTAAGAATAATTACACCCATGATAATTAGAGAAAAATATTGAAAGATAGGTTAGGGATGAATTATGAATTCTTAAAAGTGTTACTCCAATTTCAAACTTTGATATCCTCTCTCAATTGTTATGTTGTTTTGGAATACGGAGTATGAAAGTTTTGGATGCATGATTAAAGTGGACACGTGGCAATTATTTTTCTCAATACGAGTAAAATGGATATTTTCACTTTTACATCTAGTAATCTCTGCATTTAGAAACTATGAAGAAAAAACAAAAACAAAAAAGTAAAAAAAAAAAGTAAAATGAGAAAGAGAAAAATAGACTTGTTTCTTGTTTTCTCTTCGACCACGGTACGTACTACTCCTACTTGAACTCTCTCTCCTAGAATTGCTACTCATTTGACACATTTCACTTTGGTCCATTGGTGGAAAAACGAATTCACAATCCTTTTGACAAACGGCGGTATATCTTGGGAGATGAATTGCAAAAGATGCACAACGGAGATCATCGATTTTAGTGATTTCCGTAGGCTGGTTGTAATCACCATAATGTTGTGGCACATGAGTAACATTAATGGGATTAGCATGCATAATATCACTAGAATAAGTCAATTCTATTGAAGGACGATAATCACCATAAATCGAAGTAGTGATTTCAGGATAATATTGTGGCATATGTTGAATGGAATAATCAGTGGTAGATGAACATTGCAATGAAGGAACATCAATGGGATTAGTTGTTGGTCTAAAATTTGTTGGCATATTAATTTGTGTGTTTTCACTTGATGAAGTATTTCTAGAATAACGTATAGGAGTACTTAGTACACTTGGTACTTCTACTTGACTTTTACATAAACAAGCCCCTATTATAGTGAAGAATATAAGGAAGAAGAATAGAAGGGAAGAATCGACGTAGAGAAGAAAAGGGGTGTTTTTTTTAAAATGCAAAGTAGAGAAGAAATGATAATTTGGAGGAAACACAATTGTCTCAACTCCTTGTCTTGTGAATTTATAGAATGTTCACGCATAATATTGTACGAAATTACAAACTAATAATTTGTGTTTGTGTTGACACGTGGCTTAACTTTTCATACCTCATTTGTTTTTTTTGTTTATTATTATTATTTTGCACCAATTTCGTTCCATATTTTTGGGCTTTAATTTTGAGTAGTGAAAGAATCTAGAAGAAAATGGGTACCATGAGTGGAAGACTGAGAGTCCAGTATTTTTTGCAACAAATACAAGTACAAGAAGTTACTTTTTTATTATTGTCTTTTAGTGGAAGAATAAAATGAACAAGCAAATTCAAGTCTTACAAACCAATTAACACAAGGTTAAGCAATAATGGCCCTGTTTGGCACATAACTTTTTCTTGAGCTTTTAGAGGTTTGAAACCCATTTTAGAGTTTTGACCGAGTCAAAACTCTAAAATGGGTGTTTGTGTGGGAAAGAGTTTGCAAAAGAGTTTTGGGGTCAAAACTCTAAATATAAAAACGCTGAGAATGGAGCGTTTTCATCGAGTTTGACAAAAAAATAATAATTAAGACCATTTTACCCTTATGTAATCATTATTATTAACCCAATGCAATGAATGCATCCAACACCACCGTACAACCCATTACCAACCACCAACACTTCCCTGGAAATCCACCACCGCAAGCACCACCACCAAGACCCACCCAAATACCCACAACCACCACCAACATACACTCCCACCACCACCAACACTTCCATCGAAATACACCACCATCGAGGTCCACCTAAACCACCACCACAACCCGGAGAAAACCGGGGGCCGTCTCGTATAACTTAGGGGCCCGTGCTAAATTAAAAATGAGGCCCCAAAGGATAAATTAAGACGAAGTTATATAAATATCAAAAAGTAAAAGTTGATACAACTAATAAAATTTGTTCTTTTTCCAAACAAAATTCAACATATACTAGTATACTACATACAGATTCTACTTGAAAATTGCAAGAATCAGGAAACAAATCATATAATTTGCGATTGAGAAAAGCAAAAACAAAGTTGAGTTATCAAGAGAACTTCCCTGTCCAGCAGATTGGCGGCATTATATTTTGTAATTTGTAGCAGATAAGAATCATATAATTCGCTGGACACTCTAATTCGTTGTAGCCTGGCCTTTATTTTGTGCACATTAGCAGATTGGCAGCGAGTGACGACAGATTAGTATGTTCGCGGCAGTCCGGCAGATTAAAAATTCGCTGCCTGCTGATTATAAAGTAAAAAACAAATCAATTTGCTAATTAGATTGCTGCCAAGCAATAAGGCTAACAATGCCATTAATCGCTGTATACTAAACCTCAGTATATCCAAGCTTCATATCTTTGCCCCATCCTAAACAACTGCTAACCTAGATATTTCGTCGAATCAACCCAAATATAATTGTCATTGACAACAATGTGAGACATCTTCACCAGCTACCCCTCACCCCCATGTCCCAACCACTACCACCAAACAAACAAAAATAGCAAAAAGAAAAACTAAGAAATTAAAAGTCTTCATAATTTCTTCAATTCACAATATCTCAAGAAAGAGGATATACAATATCAATATATATATATATATATATATATATATATATATATATATATATATGTAAAAAAATTCAATTTGTTAATTGAACGATTCTAAGCCCTAAGAAAGTAAAGAACTAAGAAATAACCAGAAAATAGTAACCCATAAATTCAAATTATCAAATTAAAAAACAACAAAATAACAAAATGTTCAGATTTAAGAAATTACCTTCAAGATCGGATAGAGTTGTTGTAGATGTGAATATGAGAGTTGTTTGAAGAAGATGGTTACTCATGGTTGAATAATTGGAACTATTATATATTTATAGTATGAAAATCAAAGAGAAGGATTAAGGAATATCAATGTGCCACGACATTATGGTGACGGCCACAACCCAGAAAACCACCAACCACCAAGACCAACTCACCCCACCAACCTAGAAAAAAAACCACAACCACCTAGAAAACCATCCACAAATCCCACAAAAATAAAATAAAAAATCCTACCAAAGATCCTATAAATTTTTCCAGAAGCTGGATCTAAGAAAAAGGGGAAAAAAGACTAGAAGAGCTTGAGATGATGTCGAGTAGAAGAATCGGTGGCTTCGGTCAACGTGGTGGTTGTTTATTTGGGTTTGCCAAGTAATTTTCAGTGATAGTTTTCTTTGGTGGTGGTTGTGGGTAGTTCGTTGGTGGTTGATGCGGTGGTTACGATGGATGGCGGTGAATGCGGTGGTTGTAATGGAGTGAATGAAGGTGGTAGTGGAGTTAGTGGTAGTTTGGAGAGAAAAATGGTGGCATGAGGAGAGAGAATTGGTAGTTGATGGGGATAAAATAATACGGAGCAAATGAGTAATGGTAGTATACTAGTATATATGCCTATATGGTGGGTGGGAGGGAGAATAATGGTGTGGGGTTAAGTAGATTAATTTACAAAAATTAGATTTAATTAGGGGTAGTTTCAAGCATAGTTTATATGTTTAGTAAGGGTATTTTTGTCATTTTACATTATATAGATTTTATCAAACAGCTAAATGTTACAAACATACACACATATATATAAACAACCGTCAAATCCGGTGTCAGATCCACTGAATAAAAAAGTAAAACTCTAACAGCAAACTCTAAACTTTAACAGCTAAATTCTAAACTCTGTTTGGCAACAGGGCCAATAGATTTACTTGCAAAACTGTAGCAGCAAAATCAGACTCTGCAATCAAAATTTCTTCCAACAAAAATGGAAAATTAAAGTTCAAAGAGAGTCAGGAGGGAATAGAAAAAGGATACAAAGTTACAAACTATGAAGACAAGAACAACAGATATTAAAAAGAAAATAATACTACAGCTGCATGCCATTGCCATGTATACATAGTACATGTAATAGGATAAAGGCACAAGACAAAGAGAGTACAAAAATCACGAACTTGGGAATACAAATTATAAAGCAATAACCAATCATATGATTATAGAAATACACATGAAGAGACTCCAGCGACACAAGTGATGTAAAATCAAATTTTAGTACCTTCCAGAAAAGGGCTTTTACTCGGACTCGGATACCCATGTCCGATACGGGTATGTGTCCAAGTGTTCGACTCGGCTATTTTATGAATTTTTTTCAAGATTTTTGCCCAAAACGAAATGTCCAAGTGTCGTACTTATGTGCGAGTGTCAAGGATCCGACACGAGTACTTGAGGTGAAATGAAGAGTCCGAGTAACATAGCTTACAGGCAAGATTGCAATCAGCATATCCCAGAAAGTTCACATCCTAGAAGGCAATAAGCAATGCTTGGTTTACAAAAAGTCAAGGAAACTAACACTTCTGGGCAAGTCACAGTAACATATCATTTTCATATGAGCACAAGTTAATATTGGTAAGTCAATATTAAGATGGCATTACCTGATATTCGCGAAATTTAGCCTCTTCAATAGTCAACTTTGAAGCTATTTCTGCAACTTGCTTATATATACTTCTCTTCATATATTTTTTCCAAGTAAATCCGCCTGAAAAAAATTACTCTCTTAGATCCATGTAAGTTGAATAATATAGTGCAATGCAAGATGGGATTCAGCATACAAAAATATACCTCACGCTTGTCTGCAGATGCCCTCTCAATGATCTCATTTAATCGATTATCACATCGGCTTTTGTATAGTGCAATGCAAGATGGGATTCAGCATACAAAAAATGATCCAAGATTGATGTTTATAATTAACCAGAAATATAATATTACAAGATGGTGATAGATGAAGAAGGTTCAAGATGCAATGATCGTAGTGCTAAAGCAAAAATTTTATTCTACTCAATTTTTATACGTTTGTTTAGATTCAAACCTCTTTTGTCGATATCATATACGAAGTATATAACCTCCTCATTAAAGAAATATTTTGTAGATCTGGATTTGTGGACAAAAAAATTCCCTAACCCAGTTGAAAGCAAGACATCCGATAAAATAAAGCAGCCATTTGACTGCTCCATGCATTCAAATGGATATTCCAAAACCTTGGTGGAGATGACTATAGAAAATTAGGAATTCCTATATACATAGACAGACAGGAAGCTCTGATTCCCATTTAGAAACTAAAGGCTGATTATCACTCATAAATCTCTGGTAGTCCAGCAGCTTACTGATAGTATGATCTTTTTACCTATATATTATGCCCCTTCAAGATGTTAACTGCAACACAAATACTTTATGTTTCGTTAATAAGTGATTTGATTGTTCCCAAATTTTGCAACAGCATTGCAAAAACTAAAAAGTTATTCTTTCACGGCCCGTTTGGTAGTCGTTAATAACTTGCGGTAATGAGAATGAAATTTAAGTGTAATGTTATTAGGGAAGCACCCTTAAAATCTCCATGGGGATGCATTTTTTCTCTATGGGCAATCAATCTCACCCCTAAACTTGTGTTTTTGTCTCCAAGGGGAAGCAATTTTCATTACCACTCATTACCACCTACAAGGTGGTATTGGATGGGAATGAAAATTCTAGAAGATCAGTAGACACTTTAGGATAAATTAGCATTACCATGGGAATGGACAATGATATTCTTCACAAATTTACGCACAAATTCATTCCCATTACCACCATTTAAAACCAACTACCAAACGAACCGTCAGGGTTTTTTTGTTCTCTAATTCTCAACCCTTTCAAGTTCTTGTCTCCAATGAGCAACTTTAAGATCCAGATACAATAAACCCATAGACTATCCTCTACTTATTGTAGTAAGCTAATCAGTTGTATCAAAGTATGGGTGAATCAGCACAAGCACACACAATCCACATATCATATGCAATTATGGGGAGTTTGGGACATATCTGTATTCATCACCTACCCAACAGCCAACAGTCGTACACTTGTCCTCATATCATATATGGCCTCAATTACTCAACAGATATTGAGACTGAAACCAACAGTAATTACAACATACCTATGGATTCTAGCATTCTACCCATCAAAAACTCTTAACCATGTCATATCAAAAGTATGTCTGCTGCAGAAAGTCATGGATTATCATCCAAAAGGAGAAGATAAAGGCATAAGTTTGGCCATTAAAAAATTCAAACCCGTGACCTTCTGTGAATAAAGATTTGATCTTTACAACAAATCCAATAGTGAACTTGATGTCACATATACTACTCCCTCCGTTTTTTTTTATTTGCTACATTTTGCCATTTAGGTGTGTCTCTTATTATTTGCTACATTTGCCAACATTACTACAAATGATAATAAAACAAACATCCAAAAGTTCAGCCCAAAAAATTAGCCCACTTAATCAAATTCCCTAAACCTACTCAACCCACCTAACTCTATTTATTATCCCACTCCCTCCATTTAACCCTACCCCAACCCCCTATAACTACTCCCTCCAAAACCCTAATCTCATTTTCTTCCGTCATTTTCTTCTCTCTCCTTCCGACTCTCTCTCTCCTTCGACATTGTCACTTTCTCTCTCTTCTTCTTCTTCAAACCCTCGGATCTAGGGTTTTTTACTCCAAAATTGTTGAAAAATACGGTAGATTAATTATCTACTCTTTTTCGCGATCATTATAAACCTAGATTTTGTCATTTTGGAGTGATTTCGAAAGCGAGTCCCCTGTTTCTTGGGTATTTTGAGTGATTTTGGGTATTTCATGGATGAGTTAACTCCGAAATCAAAGAAACGGCTCTTTGATTTGATGGACGAGTTAGATGCGGAGGCTAAAAATTCTAGGGTTGCAAAAAAATCCTTGGATTTTGGTTCGTTTTGTTGGTCTTGTGGCGCGCCTTCAAGAAAACCACCGGATCTTCAATTTGGTGGTGTATTTGAGGGCAAAAACCGAAAACTTGGAAGATCCACCTCCGGAAGGCTTTAAATCATGGCGAGCTTACCTCTCTTGGTATAAAAACCATCTCGAAATGGTTTCGGAGAGTCCCCTTTCAAATTTTGACTCGGATCGGTCCACTCCTTAACTTAAATCTTTGTTTTTAAAATTTTAGGAAGTTTTTTTTAACATGCTTTGCACCGTGGGGTTGCGTTTGATTAGATTGCATGTTTAGGTTTTTGTGTTTTTTTCATGTTTTAGCCTCGATTTGTTTATACGCATGTTGTTTATGCCTCGATCTGTTTAAAAACTTGTTTATTTTGCCTTGATTTGTTTAATTTCTGTTTATTTTGCCTTGATTTGTTTAATTTCGTTTATTTTGCCTTGAGTTGTTACGTTTATACGATTTTTTCACTTGATCTGTTAAAACATGTTCATTTTAGCCTTCATTAGTTCTGTTTATATGATATTATGCCTCGATCTGTTTAAAAACTTGTTTATTTTGCCTTGATTTGTTTAATTTCTGTTTATTTTGCCTTGAGTTGTTCTGTTTATACGATTTTTTCACTTGATCTGTTAAAACATGTTCATTTTAGCCTTCATTAGTTCTGTTTATATGATATTATGCCTCGATCTGTTTAAAAACTTGTTTATTTTGCCTTGATTTGTTTAATTTCTGTTTATTTTGCCTTGATTTGTTTAATTTCTGTTTATTTTGCCTTGAGTTGTTCTGTTTATACGATTTTTTCACTTGATCTGTTAAAACATGTTCATTTTAGCCTTCATTAGTTCTGTTTATATGATATTTTGCCTTGATCTGTATATATATGTTCATTTTAGCCTTCATTAGTTCTGTTTATATGATATTTTGCCTTGATTTGTTAAAACTTGTTCATTTTAGCTTTCTGTTTATATGATATTTTGCCTTGATCTGTATATATATGTTGATTTTAGCCTTCATTAGGTCTGTTTATATGATATTTTGCCTTGATTTGTTAAAACATGTTCATTTAAGCCTTGAGTTGTTCTGTTTATATGATATTTTGCCTTGATCTGTTAAAACATGTTCATTTTAGCCTTCATTAGTTTGTTTATATGATATTTTGCCTTGATCGTATATATATGTTGATTTTAGCCTTCATTAGGTCTGTTTATATGATATTTTGCCTTGATTTGTTAAAACATGTTCATTTAAGCCTTGAGTTGTTGTGTTTATATGATATTTTGCCTTGATTTGTTAAAACATGTTCATTTAAGCCTTGAGTTGTTGTGTTTATATGATATTTTCACTTGATCTGTTAAAACATGTTCATTTAAGCCTTGAGTTGTTCTGTTTATATGATATTTTGCCTTGATCTGTTAAAACATGTTCATTTTAGCCTTCATTAGTTCTGTTTATATGATATTTTGCCTTGATCTGTATATATATGTTGATTTTAGCCTTCATTAGGTCTGTTTATATGATATTTTGCCTTGATTTGTTAAAACATGTTCATTTAAGCCTTGAGTTGTTCTGTTTATATGATATTTTGCCTTGATTTGTTAAAACTTGTGCATTTTACCCTTGATTAGTTCTGTTTATATGATATTTTGTTATATATATGTTCATTTTCCTTTATTTGTGTGTGTGTTGGTGTGATCCTCTATGATGAAATAGGATGTTACATCCAAATTGTTACTCCATTTTGCATTTAATCAGTGGTAAAATGAATAGAATTGTAGTATAAAGAATTGATGAGGCATTTGTGTTATATTTTGGTTTTTGTTTGGTCTGTCCAATTTAGTTTTAATGACATATAGAAAGTTTACATGAGAGGTGCACTATGTTCCTCAATGATGAATGAGGTCGGATGATTTATACTAAGGACATTATGCCTTTTAAGACCGAGTATACTCATGTTGCCACCAATTTTTTGTGCTCTTCTTTTCAACTTTTCCTCTGTTTTAATAGCATGTGTTGAGTAATATGGATGAGTGGGGACTCCCTGAGAGGAACTTAAATCATGCCTTGATCCGTGTTTTTTTAAATTGGCCTTCATTATCATTTTGTCTTAAATATGATTGAGAAAAAAATGAAATCTAATTGAATTTTTGTCAAACAATGTTCAATTTGATTTTCTTTTTTTCTCACTCATTTGTTTGATACAATGATACCCTTGTTTTTTGTTCTTAACCTCACATGATCTGTGTTTTTTTATTTACTAACTGTTTTTTTTTATGGATGTATATCAAGTGTTTTTTTTTTTTTAACTTAACATAACCCAACATGTTTACATATTATAAATGTAAGGTTTAGTACAAAATGTTTTTAACTACATATACAAAATGTTTAACAACCTATATATGTTGTATTTTACTTACAAAATGTTCTTGCACTCTAATGCCCAAAAAATTGGCCTTCAAATGCCCATTGCTTGCTGTTTTTGCTTTATATTATCCCAATACCATCATCCGAATCTTCATCCCCATAGTTTGCTTCTTCTTGATCATCTTCAAGATGACCTTCTTCGCCCATTTTACGCTCTCTTCTACTAATTGTGGGCTAATGACAATACTTGTTGGTAACTCACCCTCCTCTCAAGTGATTTCTTCCCCATATGTGGTATGTGGTAATTGTTGTTACCCTTATTCATTAGAGTCTCCTTCATCACTTGTTGTAGAGTTAACCAAATATGATTGCATAGCTTAGGATCATAGTTGTCAAATGCCTTGTTCATTGCCTTCACCAACTGTTTCACACTTCTAGGTGCTATTTGATCTTTTAAGGTTTGAATTGCATTAAAAAAACCAAGATCTAACACATTCATATCCGGTATTTGTCTTTGGTGATTGATTAATCGATATCAAAACCATCTTTTTGTGCTTCCAACATGAACTACTCATCGAGTACTTGCTATGTGTGGCCTTGCATTGTCTTGGACAATCCATATTTGCTTGCATCCATTATCGGCCACTTGTTTCTTATAGATGGCAAGTATGTGCTTTATGAGTTTCTCCCTTATGACATCTTTTGTGATGCTTAATTGAGCTTTGGTTTCAATCACCCCAAAGATCTCTGTTACAACTTGACCTCTTTCTTTGCCACCTCTTCTATGAATGGGAAGATTCCTATCTTCCCATCAAAACTGACCTCTCCACTTGGTGCTATGTGTGGCCTTGCTAGTGCGGCTATGAACATCACTTTGACAATGAACCTCTTGCTTTTGCATCTTCTATATGGCTCTGCTTCACCGGGAGCTAGGTAGTACCTTTGAGAAATTTTGCTCATGCAAAACCATTTCTCATCCACATGCACCAAATTATACATGTTGCTGAATTTTGGTATTGTTTGGATAGTGTTTGGTATGATAGAACCCAAACACCACAACACCCTTGCAATTTTATGTCTTTGGAGTCGGGTGTGGTTTTATGGCATTAGTGTGTTTTTTGATTGCCCCCCTTTTCACCAATCTGTGCAATGTAGACCTGTGTATGCCTAGGGATGCTGCTGTTGCTCTTATAGTAGTCCTCTTTCTTAGAGGAATTGCCATTAACATTTGAGGATCCAATTGAATTCGTTTTCTTCCTACCCTCCCTGTTTTTTTCGTGATTCACATCTATTCTTGCATCTTCTTGAAGTTGTTGTCTTAAATTCTTCCATATTCTTCCAATTGTCCACCTTGAAGTATTCAATTCAATGGCAATTTTTTTGATAGCCCCTTGAGGGTATAGTGAATCTGCCATTAAATTTTGTGTAAGCTACTTGTTGTAGCCTTGTTTGCAACATGACATCTTGAGTTGTTGTGCAAAAAATGTGTCTTTGTTGACCACTATTTTGGCTGTTGCTGTTCTTGATGTTCTTCATGTTCTTCATGTTCTTCCTCTGATTCACTATCTGTCCAATTATATTCTGAGACGTGTACATCTGAATCATCATCTAACCATTCAGCCACAAACTCTTCTTCATCATTCCCATGTTCCATTCTTTGAGAAGTTATTTTCTTCTTCTTCACTTGATCTTCTTTGGTGCTCTGTTAAGATCAAAGGCCTCTTGTTGTGGTTGAACTTGTAAGTCGGTAATGGTTGTGGTGCGGTTACGGTTGCGGTTCAGCGTGGGTCATTCAGATCAAAACTTGGGTAAGTTGGTGGTGAATTAAGAGGCGATGGGGATGGTGTTGAAGTGTTATCGGTAGAACTGTCTAGGGGGCCATAGCTAAGCTATGGATGCCGGACATGTTCAAGTGAGAAAGCTTCCACACTTTCCTCAAGTGAAGCTATGAAATCGGAAATGGCTTGTATAAAACTCTATGATGATTTTGCTCGAGAGTTAATCTACCCAAACCCCCCAAGGAAATGGATACTGGTGGGTGCTTTTTTATGGTGGTTTAAGGCTTTGGTTGGTGTCTTTGATGGTGGTGGTGGTCGTTCGTTGGTTGGTCTCTTTGGTTATGTTGATGGAAGTGGTGAAAATAATAAATGCAAGTGTAAAAGTGGTTGTGTATATATAGTCCACAATTTCTTAGGATTTTTTCAATGTTTTTTGGGGGAAAATTCAATTCCCCCTTAAGTTCGAATTTTTGGGTAAAATTTCAATACCTGTTATGTAATCTACCTTTAAAATTTTGGAGGGAAAATTTTAGTTCCCTTTGGTTGTATAATTGTAACAGAATATTTTAGTTGTATTGCTTGTATAAAAATTTTGGAGGGAAATGAAATCCCTCTTTCTATAAAAGTGGCGCCAACTCTTTTTTTTGCCTTCTAATCTGCTTTTTCACAACTTAATTAACCACAATTATTTTTCTTCAAAACACCCACTGCACACCCACTGTACAGTGGTCCCCACCCTTTTCCTTGGTCTTTGTGAAAAAGTGCTTGTAGCAAATAAAAAAAGACAGAGGGAGTAACTTCTAAGAAAAATATAAATCAATGCCAATTTAAAGCTAGAGGGCCACTGATAGCAAGTTTAAAAACAAAACATTATCCTCAGTTGTTGCGCAATCAATCTCAAAAGTACAACTTATGCTGATATTTGATCTTCTACGCAATTATTCATTTTATATAAGGAGTACTTCATTATGAGATTTTCACCATTACAGAAAAAAAAAAAGAAAAGAATGAGACCCAAACACTAGTCTGATTTCAATATAGAGCGCCAATAATAAGAACAAATGAGAGAAAGAGCATAACATAGGAAAGAATGAATATAAAAAATACAAATAGCAACAAAGAATAGGCTGTAGGAATATATAGATGCATATAGCGGAATTTCAGGAAACAATTTCCTAACATCTATCATAGGATCGCAAACATAATCAAACATATGAATCATTCAATAGGGATTAAATATCAAACCTTTGTAGCGTGATTTCCCCGTTGTATGCAAGCTTTGAAGATCCGAGAGCCCCAAGTGTTGCTCCTCTAATCAGTCCACGAGCACCAGTTGAACACCAACGTTTGCTAGAACGGAAGAGAAGAAAATCTCTTGCTTTTGATGGTATAGGCGCCGGTTTATGGAGAATAGATTTAGGGTTTCTCTTTCTCTCTTTAGTGAAAAGAAACTGACTAACCAATTCGTTTTCTAAACCCTAGTATTATATCCTATATATAATAGAAGAGTCATAGGTTAGTTAGGAGAACTAATTCTCCTCCTATTCTCCTTTGGACCGGCCCAATCCTAATCCTAAATGGATTTGGATTGCTTTGTCCAACTTGTGCTACAATGTGTGACCTCATAGGATTAATCTATTTTAGTTATAGGCCCAATCAATATTGTCCTATTAATCATATTTATTCTCTAGCAAGTAAATACGATTACTAAAATAATTAACTTTATTATCTTCATAATAACATTCCTATTTATATTTAGTAATTGCTTCGGAATGTCTAAGGACATATTCCTTCAATCTCCCACTTGTCCGAAGACAAGAGCGCAATGTTAAATTCCTTAAGTCACTTAATGTCAAATTTGATAACACAATGTTATTCTCAAATTTTGTTCCTTGATCGCGAGTTCGAACTCGATCAAATAAGGATTAACTCTTTAATCCTATTCCGCATGGCCATGCAATTTTCCGGTTCTCGCTCATCAAGAGGCCCGGACACCATTCCTATTTAATAGGAGGACTTATCCATTCTTGTATAACCATAACTCCCACTCAATTCTTAGCCCACTTCGATCACTTGCCTTTATAACCTCCTTTTACGGCGCGGCGTTTAACAGTGTCAAAGTTAAACTAATTATATTGTGGTTATTAAGACATACTCATGTCTAAGGAATCCACTAAATATAGTAGTTTGATTCTACTTTTAGAATCTAATTAGGTCAAGTCTCAATGTATCAACTATACATCCATATAATCAATTAGACATCTCTATGTCTCCATAGCCCATGGAACTGCGCTATCAATTAATTATATACTAGTCTTTTAAATAAATCACTTATGTCCAATTTAGTGATTTAGACTAGGGACTTTAAATAAATTGTGATTTCTGTTCACTTTATAGGGTTCCATTATCAAAACGTTTTCGATAATCCTATTTGAAAGCACAAATTATTTGGACATTTTATTTAATACTAAACCAAACAATTAAATAAGAACGAAATTTTATTGATAAACATTCAAAGCATAATAAATGTCTTTACAATTGTAAACATGAAGTAAACAACCTAAAGCCATTCTCCCATATGCTTAAGCCCCATAGACCTAGTATGACACTCATGCTTAGGTTGAGCAAGCGGTTTAGTCAGAGGATCTGCTACGTTATCCTCAGTATGAACCTTGCTTACTTTCACATCCTCTCTACCAACGATTTCTCGAATGAGATGGAATTTCCTGAGCACATGTTTAGACCTTTGATGCGATCTGGGTTCCTTCGACTGAGCAATGGCACCATTGTTGTCACAATACAACTCAATGCCATTCTCAATGCTAGGAACTACATCAAGCTCACCAATGAACTTTTTGATCCAAACGGCTTCCTTTGCTGCATCAGCTGCTGCAATATACTCAGCTTCTGTTGTAGAATCCGCGATGGTACTGCGCTTAGAGCTCTTCCACTCACGGCTCCTCCATTGAGACAAAATATGAAACCAGATTGCGATCGGAAATCATCTTTGTCACTCTGGAAGCTTGCAGTCGGTGTATCCAGTAACAACCAACTCATCATCTCCACCATATACCAAAAAATTATCCTTAGTCCTTCGCAAGTACTTAAGGATGTTTTTTGCCGCAATCCAGTGTGCATCTCCTGGATTTGGTCGGTATCTGCTGCATATACTCAAAGCATATGCAACATCCCGGTCGAGTGCATATCATGGCATACATAATGGATCCTACTGCAGAAGCATAGGGAACATTACTCATACGCTTGACCTCATCAGGACTCGAAGGACACTGAGTCTTGCCAAGTGTTATGCCATGTTGCATGGGAATGAAACCTCTCTTGGAGTTTTCCGGCTTGAACCTTGCAAGAACCTTATCAATATAAGTCTCTTGACTAAGTCCAATCAGCCTTTTCGACCTATCTCTATAGATCTTTATTCCCAATATGTACTCGGCCTCTCCTAGGTCTTTCATAGAGAAACAATTTTTAAGCCATTCCTTGGTGACTCAAGCATGGTCTTATCATTTCCTATGAGAAGTATGTCATCCACATACAAGACCCGGAAAAGTAATACTACTCCCACTTAACTTCTTGTATACACAAGATTCCTCTTCATTTCGAGAAAGCCAAATTTCTTGACTGCCTCATCAAATCGAGGTTCCAACTCCTTGATGCTTGCTTTAGTCCATAAATGGACTTCTTAAGCTTGCATACCCTCCCCTGGATTTTCTAGATCTTCAAAACCTTGAGGTTGGGTCATGTACACATCCTCTTTCAAGAACCCATTCAAGAAAGCGGTTTTGACATCCATCTCGCCATATTTCATAGTCATGAAAGGCAAGCAATCGCAAGGATTATCCTAATGGACTTCAAGCATGGCTCTATGGTGAGAAGGTTTCATCATAGTCAATACCATGAATTTGTTTGAAACCTTTCGCCACCAACCTTGCTTTGAAAACACTAATGTTTCCATCCTTGTCTGTTTTCAACTTGAAAATCCATTTGCATCCAATGGGTTTTACCCCATTAGGCAAATCAACCAAGTCCCATACTTGATTTTCAGACATGGAATCCATTTCAGATTTCATGGCCTCAAGCCATCTTTCGGAGTCTTGACTAT
The DNA here is from genome assembly GCA_947646795.1 of Beta lomatogona. Lineage (NCBI taxonomy): Eukaryota > Viridiplantae > Streptophyta > Magnoliopsida > Caryophyllales > Amaranthaceae > Beta > Beta lomatogona. The sequence continues at coordinate 19,555 of CANSNZ010000105.1, forward strand.
CCAAAGCATCTTTGTAGCTAGTAGGCTCTTCTGATTCTAAAATCGTTATTTCGGAACTTTCAGTCAAAAGGAAATCAATATATCTCTTTGACGGAATGATGGTCCTACTAGACCTACGTTGGGGAACAACAGAAGAAGTTTCTACCTCACTAGGTTGAGTGACTTCGCATGGAGTATCTCCAAGTGGGACGGTAGGAGGTACGTGAATTGAATGCACCACCTCCTGAGCATTTTCATGCCGGGCCGCCTCTGATGAGGTGTTAACCTCATCCATTTGTTGCTCATCTCGAACTTCTTCGAGATATACATTTCTCCCACTTGTTTTTCTGGAAATAAACTCCTTTTCCAGAAAGACACCATTACGAGCAACAAACACTTTGTTTTCGCTTTGGTTGTAGAAGTAGTATCCCTTAGTCTCTTTTGGGTAACCCACAAAAAGACATTTATCGGATTTGGGTGAAAGCTTATCAGAAAGTAAACGTTTTACATAAGCTTCACAACCCCATATCCTTAGAAAAGACAATTTTGGAACGTTTCCTGTCCACATTTCATATGGTGTCTTTTCCACTACTTTGGATGGTGCTCTGTTAAGTGTGAATGCCACTGTTTCAAGCGCAAATCCCCAGAATGAAATAGGAAGATCAAGCAAGACTCATCATGGATCGAACCATATCAAGTAGAGTTCGATTCCTTCTTTCGAAACGCCATTTAAGCGTGGTGTTCCTGGCGGAGTCCATTGTGAAAGTATTCCACAATCCTTCAAATGATCAACAAATTCTTGAGATAAATATTCACCACCACGATCGGATCGTAATGCCTTAATTTTCTTCCCAAGTTGGTTTTGTACTTCATTCTGGAATTCCTTAAATTTTTCAAAGGATTCCGACTTATGCCGCATGAGGTAAACATATCCAAATCTGCTCACATCATCGGTAAAAGTAATGAAGTAACTGTACCCTCCCCTAGCCAACGTACTCATAGGTCCACACACATCCGTATGTATGAGGGCTAAAAGGTCATTGGCTCTTTCACTTGAACCTGTGAAAGGAGACTTTGTCATTTTCCCCATCAAGCAAAACTCACAAGTATCAAATGATTCGAAATCAAATGATTTGAGAATTCCATCTTTATGAAGTTTCTCAATGCGTTTTGAGCTTATGTGGCCTAATCGACAATGCCATAGGTATGTCGGGTTTGAATCATTTGTTTTAGGTTTTTTGCTGTCTATGTTATAGATGTGGGTTTCTAAGTCTAGCACATATAAACCATTTGATAACTTAGCGGAGACATAGAACATATCATTCAAATACGCAGAACAACAATTGTTCTTTATTGTAAATGAATAACCTTCGGAATCCAAAACGGGAATCGAAATAATGTTCTTTGTGATAGCAGGAACATAATAACAATTATTAAGTTCTAAGACTAATCCTGAAGGTAAAAGTAGACTATATACTCCCACTGCCAATGTAGCAACTCGTGCTCCATTGCCAACGCGAAGATCTACTTCTCCCTTTCCCAATGTTCTACTTCTTTTGAGGCCTTGCATATTACAAATAATGTGCGAACCACAAGCGGTATCAAATACCCAAGAAGCAGAAGTTGCTAAGTTAATTTCTATAACATACATATCTGAACTAGAAACTCCTTTCTTTTGATCTTTCAGATACTTGGGGCAATTACTTTTCCAATGACCAACCTTGTTACAGATGTAACAATAGTGCTCATCAGCAACTTTTGGTTTTGGTGTAACGATTCCCAAATCCCTTTCAATTTCAATCAAACGTTCAGCATTCAATTTGTCCTTCGAAAGGACGGAGCGCAAATTACAAGTAGAATTGTTGGTGTTGATATTGTTGTTACTAGACATAATTACTACAACAAAAGAATAATAAAGCAAGATTCAATCAATGTTTATCAAGAAAGCAATAATTAAACAAATTTTAATTACTACTACCCTTTATTCAAAATGAAAGTCCCCTATTGAATAAAGAAATAACCAAGATCCCCTCCCACTATAATCAAACGGACTTTGGCCCTGCCTTCAATTTATAGTAGTTGAGGTAAGTAAACACTTTACTAATTATAACTAATTATAATTCTTGGTAGACAGGTTAACAACTCCTTGTTTACTCCTATCTCTTCGCTTCAAAACCCAAAACTTTGTCTTTTGATGATTTTGTTGAGTTAAACCAAACATTAACATGTAAGTTTCAAAAACCTACCCTACTATCCCCGGAACTATGAGCAACACCCTGCTTTGGCAGAACCTATTACTCATGATCTAAGGCTTTATAGGTGTTGTTTGGAAAAGCATTTGAACTCAATATTACTTTTGGGGACCTAAGTTTACTAATATGGTCAATTAATAGTGAACACATGAATCGATTAACCATAAACAAACTTAGAAGCAAGCATTTAAACAAGATAAATGCAAGAGAATTATAAAAGCAATAATTAAATGATCTAGTATGGCCCCTATACTTAGGAAAATAACTAATCTTCATGTGTCCTCCCTTGAATCTCCATGGATCACCATCCTTGAAACTCCTTGGATCCTCATGCTCGATTACATAATTTGAATTAAATAAATAACTAAAATCTAAAGTTACAAAAATACAAACGATTCGCAGATCGTATTTAATTTACATTCAAATATAACGATTCGCAGATCGTAATTACTATCCTAATTTGGGCCATACTAGTCATAACATGCAAAATATAATATCATACATATTACATTAAACATCCACGCATCAAATACAATAAACACAAACGATTTACTTATTAACAATTAATAAGCAAATAAAACTTTCCATAATAATCATAAAACTTAACAAATTTAAGCTAGAAATTATTTAGGAAACTTTATTATTTTAATTCAATTACTTATTTAAATATGGCAATAATCTTTATTATTCACAAATTTGCAAAATAGGAGACTTTTGGATTTATGCTCAACTTTGGAAGATCAGATTTTCCTTAAAAACAAATTTTTTTTTTTTTTTTTTTTTTTTTTTTTTTTATAGTTGACCAGTTGACCGTTGACCAGCAGCACAAGGCTGCCAGTCAACAGCCAACCAAGATGTCAAGAAACCCCCCGATGGAAACGCACGCTGGGTTTAGCCAGCCACCAATACCATCACCTCACCAAGCCAGCAGCACGCCGGCGCTGCACACGGCGACTCCGACAGACACGCCAGACGCCGGCCAGGGCAAAACATGCCAGCACTCGCCGGTTGAAGCGCCGCCAGCGCGCACCAGCAGCCACGCACGTCAAACGTGCGCTGCTGGTTGTGGTCTCCACCACTCGCGCCGCCTGTAACGCCCCTTTGCCGCCGACCCAATAACTCCCACTGTTGCTCCACCGTCGCAGGTGAGGCCACCCAACCATGGTGGGCAAAATTTTGAATTTTGTAACAATTTACAAAATTGCCTTTAAATCTTTAATAAACAATTTATTTAAAGATTTAGGATTTTAATTAGGTCTTAATAATCCGAAAATTATGGCAAATTTTTTTTTTTGAATCACTTAACAAACTAAAACAAAATTTCAGATTTGTTAAGATTAGATTTTCAATGCTTAATCTATATTAAACATTAAATCAAACAAAAAATTCAAAACTAGGGCAAAAATCAAATTATCTCGAAAAATTCAGAAAATTAACAATTAATATCCGAAAAATCCGAAATTAATTTTTAGGATGATCTACTGAATTATCATAACAAATAAAATCAAATATCTTAATTGTTATCCTTAAATTATATGAATAATCAAATTAAACATAAAATTTAACCAAAATTCATAAATAATATGATAAAATTCGAAAATTAGTGGGAAAAATAATCAAATTATTTTCAGCCATCATATTATTCTAGATCTATGTGGGTGATGAACATTAGATTTATTTAACAAATTAAAAATCAAATCTTTAATTGTTAACAAATTATTTCAATGATTAATCGAATTAAACATAAATAATTTTAAATCTAACAAAAATATTTATAAAAATCCGAAAATTTTAGAGTGAATAAACCAATTTATTTCGTCCCTAATATAAAAATTTCGAAACTTTATAAAATTATTTGAGCATAAATCACAAATAAATCAATTATTTACAATTTCCAATCAATTAATATCGAATATCAATTATGCAAATTTAAGCCATAAATAAATCCTCCCTTAATTGAATAAAAATAATAACTTTGCATACAATTACATGATCATATGAATATTATGAATTAGGCAAAACTGATACCACTGTAGGAATATATAGATGCATATAGCGGAATTTCAGGAAACAATTTCCTAACATCTATCATAGGATCGCAAACATAATCAAACATATGAATCATTCAATAGGGATTAAATATCAAACCTTTGTAGCGTGATTTCCCCGTTGTATGCAAGCTTTGAAGATCCGAGAGCCCCAAGTGTTGCTCCTCTAATCAGTCCACGAGCACCAGTTGAACACCAACGTTTGCTAGAACGGAAGAGAAGAAAATCTCTTGCTTTTGATGGTATAGGCGCCGGTTTATGGAGAATAGATTTAGGGTTTCTCTTTCTCTCTTTAGTGAAAAGAAACTGACTAACCAATTCGTTTTCTAAACCCTAGTATTATATCCTATATATAATAGAAGAGTCATAGGTTAGTTAGGAGAACTAATTCTCCTCCTATTCTCCTTTGGACCGGCCCAATCCTAATCCTAAATGGATTTGGATTGCTTTGTCCAACTTGTGCTACAATGTGTGACCTCATAGGATTAATCTATTTTAGTTATAGGCCCAATCAATATTGTCCTATTAATCATATTTATTCTCTAGCAAGTAAATACGATTACTAAAATAATTAACTTTATTATCTTCATAATAACATTCCTATTTATATTTAGTAATTGCCGGAATGTCTAAGGACATATTCCTTCATAGGCTTCAGTGAAGAAAATATTTATAAACTAAGAACATTGTGTTGTAGACTGACTTGCAGGCGGCGTACCGAAGGGAGGAGCGATGAAGTGATGATTGCCATAATACATAGACATGGTTGTATTGTATTTGAGAATGAAACTAGTTGTAATGGAGTGATGTAGAGATAATAATGAGATAATAATGAAAATAATGAATTTAGATGAAATGATGGATATTACAAAATCTTAAATACACATACTATATATTGATATTTTCTACTTTGTAATTAATCATTGTATAAAATTACTTCTATAGTTTTAATGATAATGAAACAAATAACTAAGCTTAACACTAGTCAAAATTAACGATTAAACTTTATTGTGAGTATTAAACTATTCGATTTTAAAGATTACCACTTATCAATTTATTAAAAAACTAATTATATATTTATTTAATGTATGCTCTCTTGATTGTATTCATATAGTAGTCTGTATACAATTAAAATATTTACCATTTATTTGTAACAACCGTGCATCGCATGGAGTTTAAGGTAGTAATGTATTATAATGTGGGTGGGATCATGAAACAAAAATAGATTGAAGAAATAATGTGTAAAAAGAAATATTAAGGGAATATGGAAAAATTAAAAGAAAGTGGAATTAGAAAGCAAATATAGATAGGAGAAATTGTTCCAAAAAAGGATCAAAAATCAACAAGGAAATTGCACAGAACAATAAAATCGGATGAGTACTATGGTTAAGGTTTAACATCTCTCAGGGGGCATTTGGTTCACTTATTGGTATGGGTTTAGAATCAACTATCAAACCAAGGTAATATGGGTTTGAAACTTGATTCCTTATTCTAGTTGTTTGGTTCTGCTTAGGGATGAGTTTACTCTATTTTTTTAACACCTAGAGTATGAGAATCACTAAACCCCCCCTCCTTAGGTTTCCAAAATCCATACCTCGGGGGTTTAAAGTATGGGTTTCAAGATTAAAATTTAACAAAACAAACATTAGGTATAGCGTTTATTCCAAACCTATACCTTATATCTAAATATTGTAAACCAAACACCCCCTCATTGTTTTTACTCATTTTGTAGCATTTGCAATTTATAAAATAAACAAATGTCACAGACAAAGATAACAATTGTTACATGTTTTTTTGAGTATATACTTTTAACTTTTCTTTTTCTTTACAATAATACAATTTAAAAAATTGTGTATCAAATTTACATTCCAATATTCTAATATGTGCTTGACTACTACATTTCCATTTTGAGAGTTAAAGTTTTGTATACTTGATTGTAATCATTCAATATTGTATAGCAAAGACAACATTATATGAGGTTCATAGAATTCGTTATAACTTATAATATGAAAAAGATAACTTATACTATTTAATTTTCTAAGGAAAATGTTGTGCGTAACCCTTAAGGATACATAACTTTTTCTGATTTTTTTGTTGGAATTGTTTAGATTTTTTGGGTTTTCTTTCGAATTGTTCTGAATTTTTTTTATTTGAATTGTTATGATTTTTTGGGGTTTATTTCGAATTGTTCTTATTTTTTTGTTGGAATTGTTCTTATTTTTTGGGTTTTCTTTCGAATTGTTTTGTTTTTTTTTGTTTGAATTGTTATGATTTTTTGGGTTTTATTTCGAACTGTTCTGATTTTTTTGTTGGAATTGTTATGATTTTTTGGGTTTTCTTTCGAATTGTATTGTTTTTTTTGTTTGAATTGTTATGATTTTTTTGGGTTTTATTTCGAATTGTTCTGATTTTTTTGTTTGAATTGTTCTGATTTTTTTGGGTCGTATTGTTTTGTTTTGTTGTTCGAATTCTTTAGATCTTCAAGAATGGAGCAGTAAATTCAAATTTTTCTAATGGGCTTGCGATAAATGTGAATTTGGCAAATGGGGATTATCATTTATTTTTTTGAGTAATGCAGCAAAGGTGATGTGATACTATTTGCAGGTGACTAATTTTTGAAGCTTTGGAGAAGATGAGAATGGAGATTGAAATTATAATGGAGTTTATTTTTGGGGGTGTTCTTGTACTTTTTAGATATTAAAATATTATTTATTTTATTTTAATAGTTTTCTTTGGTGTAGTTAACCTCAGTTGAGTTAACAATGAGTTAACTTGCCGAAATGTTATCCACATGTCTTGAATGGTGCATAAAATAGTTATAGGTCCTGAATGGTGAAAAAAGCAATAGTTTGGGTCCTTTTTGTACCCTTAACTCAAGAAATTAAGAAAGAGACGTGGAGAAGTAGAGAGAGAAATGAGGTTTGTGTAGAAAGGAAAGACAAAGAAATTAAGAAAGAGACATTAAATTTCAAAAAGCTGAGGCCCTTTGTACCAATGAAAATGACAAGTGCTTGCATAGGGAGTAGTTTGTGAGTAGGGCACAACTAGGACCTGAACTTTCATACTTTTCACCGTTCAAGACCCATTAGTTTTTTCTGCATCGTTTAGGACCTAGAGTAATATTTCGGTGATAATTTCTAACCATGGTGAAGCATGGAGCCCACTGTCTCTCCTCTCTTGTCTCTCCATATACTCTTAACCTCAAATTTTATTTTCTCTCCCCTCTCTCACTCTTTCTTTCATCTCTCTCCTAACAAATTCTACTGAAGAACTCAAAAACCCTAACCTAATTTTTTTTCTCTCTCCTCCATTACTCTTTCTTCCAAGATCTACCTCATTTCTTCACCAATTTCTACCAAAATTTACCTAACAATTCGTTTTATCATATTCGGTTTTTTGTATAGTTTTAACATGTTCGGTTTTTATCACAAATTAATGGGATCGATTAATTTGTGGGTTACTATTTCGATTTTTTTGAGCAAAGACATCCGAAGTTGGAAGAAGAAGATGTTCAAACCCAAAAATCAAATTTTTCGGTTTGAATCTAAAAGTTTCAAACTCAAAAATTTGTTTTATAAATTTGTTGTATTGTTCGAATTTTTCTGGGCATGTTCGATTTTTGTGGTATGATTTTTGTTGTGATTTTTTGTTGGGGTTGTTCTGATTTTTTTTTGTTGGAATTGTTTAGATTTTTTGGGTTTTCTTTCGAATTGTTCTGATTATTTTTGTTTGAATTGTTATGATTTTTTGGGGTTTATTTCGAATTGTTCTGATTTTTTTGTTGGAATTGTTATGATTTTTTGGGTTTTCTTTCGAATTGTTTTGTTTTTTTGTTTGAATTGTTATGATTTTTTGGGTTTTATTTCGAATTGTTTTGTTTTTTTTGTTTGAATTGTTCTGATTTTTTTGGGTCGTATTATTTTGTTTTGTTGTTCGAATTCTTTAGATCTTCAAGAATGGAGCAGTAAATTCAAATTTTTCTTATGGGCTTGCGATAAATGTGAATTTGGCAAACGGGGCTTAACATTTATTTTTTTGAGTAGTGCAACAAAGGTGATGTGATACTATTTGCAGGTGACTAATTTTTGAAGCTTTGGAGAAGATGAGAATGGAGATTGAAATTGTAATGGAGTTTATTTTTGGGGGAGTTCTTGTACTTTTTGGATATTAAAGTAATATTTATTTTATTTTAATAGTTTTCTTTGGTGTAGTTAACCTCAGTTGAGTTAACAATGAGTTAACTTGTCGGAATGTTGTCCACAGGTCCTGAATGGTGCATAAAATAGTTATAGGTCCTGAATGGTGAAAAAAGCAATAGTTTGGGTTCTTTTTGTACCCTTAACTCAAAAAATTAAGTAAAAAGCTGAGGGCCTTTGTACCAATGAAAATGACAAGTACTTGCATAGGGAGTAGTTTGTGAGTAGGGCACAATTAGGACCTGAACTTTCATACTTTTCACTGTTCAGGACCCATTAGTTTTTATTGCACCGTTTAGGACCTAGAGTCATATTTCAGTGATAATTTCTAACCATGGGGAAGCATGGGGCCCACTGTCTCTCCTCTCTTGTCTCTCCATATACTCTCAACCTCAAATTTTATTTTCTCTCTCCTTTCTTACTCTTTCTCTCATCTCTCTCCTAACAAATTCTACTGAAGAACTCAAGAACCCTAACCCAATTTTTTTCTTCTCTCTCCTCCATTACTCTTTCTTCCAAGATCTACCTCATTTCTTCACCAATTTCTACCAAAATTTACCTAACAATTCGTTTTATCATATTCGGTTTTTTGGATAGTTTTAACATGTTCGGTTTTTATCACAAATTAATGGGATCGATTAATTTGTGGGTTACTATTTCGATTTTTTTGAGCAACGACATCCGAAGTTGGAAGAAGAAGATGTTCAAACCCAAAAATCGAATTTTTCGGTTTGAATCTAAAAGTTTCAAACCCAAAAATTTGTTTTTTGAATTTGTTGTATTGTTCGAATTTTTCTGGGCATTTTCGATTTTTGTGGTATGATTTTTGTTGTGATTTTTTGTTGGGGTTGTTCTGATTTTTTTTGTTGGAATTGTTTAGATTGTTTGGGTTTTCTTTCGAATTGTTCTGATTTTTTTTGTTTGAATTGTTATGATTTTTTGGGTTTTATTTCAAATTGTTCTGATTTTTTTGTTGGAATTGTTTAGATTTTTTGGGTTTTCTTTCGAATTGTTCTGATTTTTTTTTTTTGAATTTTTATGATTTTTTGGGGTTTATTTCGACTTGTTCTGATTTTTTTGCTGGAATTGTTATGATTTTTTGGGTTTTCTTTCGAATTGTTTTTTTTTTGTTTGAATTGTTATGATTTTTTGGGTTTTATTTCGAATTGTTTTGTTTTTTTTGTTTGAATTGTTATGATTTTTTTGGGTTTTATTTCGAATTGTTCTGATTTTTTTTGTTTGAATTGTTCTGATTTTTTTGGGTCGTATTGTTTTGTTTTGTTGTTCGAATTCTTTAGATTTTCAAGAATGGAGCAGTAAATTCAAATTTTTCTAATGGGGCTTATCATTTATTTTTTTGAGTTGTGCAGCAAAGGTTATGTGATACTATTTGCAGGGGACTAATTTTTGAAGTTTTGGAGAAGATGAGAATGGAAATTGAAATTGTAATGGAGTTTATACTTTTTGGATATTAAAGTATTACTCCCTCCGTCCTAGAAAGATCTGAACACTTGTTGGGACACATAGTTTAATGTGATAAGTTGTAGTGTGGTTATCAAATGTTATTTTATTTAAAAAGTAGATGTGATAGGAGTTGGTGGGGTATTATTTATTAGAGGAGAGAGAAAGTTGGGTAGCTTTTTATTGATAAAAGGTAGAGTGTGGGCCAAAGATGTGTAAAAGAAATAATATATTACTAGTGGGACCATTCCAAAAATGGAAGTGTTCAAACTAATTTGGGACAAACATAAAAGGAAAGTGTTCAGACTATTCTGGGACGGAGGTAATATTTATTTTATTTCAATAGTTTTTTTTGGTGTACTTAACCTCAGTTGAGTTAACAATGAGTTAACTTGCCGAAATGTTGTCCACAGGTCCTGAATGGTGCATAAAATAGTTATACGTCCTGAATGGTGAAAAAAACAATAGTTTGGGTCTTTTTTGTACCCTTAACTCAAGAAATTAAGAAAGAGATGTGGGGAAGTAGAGAGAGAAATGAGGTTTGTGTAGAAAGGAAGGACAAAGAAATTAAGAAAGAGACATTAAATTTCAAAAAGCTGAGGGCCTTTGTACCAATGAAAATGACAAGTGCTTGCATAGGGAGTAGTTTGTGAGTAGGGCACAACTAGGACCTGAACTTTCATACTTTTCACCGTTCATGACCCATTAGTTTTTTTTGCACCGTTTAGGACCTAGAGTAATATTTCGGTGATAATTTCTCACCATGGTGAAACATGGAGCCCACTGTCTCTCCTCTCTTGTCACTCCATATACTATCAACCTCAAATTTTATTTTCTCTCCCCTCTCTCACTCTTTCTCTCATCTCTCTCCTAACAAATTCTACTGAAGAACTCAAAAACCCTAACGCAATTTTTTTTTCTCTCTCCTGCATTACTCTTTCTTCCAAGATCTAGCTCATTTTTCACCAATTTCTACCAAAATTTACCTAACAATTCGTTTTATCATATTCGGTTTTTTGGATAGTTTAACATGTTCGGTTTTTATCACAAATTAATGGGATCGATTAATATGTGGGTTACTATTTCGATTTTTTTGAGCAAAGACATCCGAAGTCGGAAGAAGAAGATGTTCAAACCCAAAAATTGAGTTTTTCGGTTTGAATCTAAAAGTTTCAAACCCAAAAATTCGTTTTTTGAATTTGTTGTATTGTTCGAATTTTTCTGGGCATGTTAGATTTTTGTGGTATGATTTTTGTTGTGATTTTTTGTTGGGGTTGTTCTGATTTTTTTTGTTGGAATTGTTTAGATTTTTTGGGTTTTCTTTCGAATTGTTCTGATTTTTATTGTTTGAATTGTTATGATTTTTTGGGTTTTATTTCAAATTGTTCTGATTTTTTGGGTTTTCTTTCAAATTGTTCTGATTTTTTTTTTGAATTGTTATGATTTTTTGGGTTTTATTTCGAATTGTTCTGATTTTTTTGTTGGAATTGTTATGATTTTTTGGGTTTTCTTTCGAATTGTTTTGTTTTTTTTGTTTGAATTGTTATGATTTTTGTGGGTTTTATTTCGAATTGTTCTGATTTTTTTTGTTTGAATTGTTCTGATTTTTTTGGGTTGTATTGTTTTGTTTTGTTGTTCGAATTCTTTAGATCTTCAAGAATGGAGCAGTAAATTCAAATTTTTCTAATGGGCTTGCGATAAATGTGAATTTGGCAAACGGGGCTTATCATTTATTTTTTTGAGTAGTGCAGCAAAGGTGATGTAATACTATTTGCAGGGGACTAATTTTTGAAGCTTTGGAGAAGATGAGAATGGAGATTGAAATTGCAATGGAGTTTATTTTTGGGGGTGTTCTTGTACTTTTTGGATATTAAAGTATTATTTATTTTATTTTAATAGTTTTCTTTGGTGTAGTTAACCTCAGTTAAGTTAACTTGCCGGAATGTTGTCCACAGGTATTGAATGGTGCATAAAATAGTTATAGGTCATGAATGGTGAAAAAAGCAATAGTTTGGGTCCTTTTTGTACCCTTAACTCAAGAAATTAAGAAAAAAGCTGAGGGCCCTTGTACCAATGAAAATGACAAGTACTTGCATAGGGAGTAGTTTGTGAGTAGGGCACAACTAGGGCCTGAACTTTCATACTTTTCACCGTTTAGGACTCATTAGTTTTTATTGCACCGTTTAGGACCTAGAGTCATATTTCGGTGATAATTTATAACCATGGTGAAGCATGGGGCCCACTGTCTCTCCACTCTTGTCTCTCCATATACTCTCAACCTCAAATTTTATTTTCTCTCTCCTCTCTCACTCTTTCTCTCATCTCTCTCCTAACAAATTCTACTGAAGAACTCAAGAACCCTAACCCTTTTTTTCTCTCTCCTCCATTACTCTTTCTTCCAAGATCTACCTCATTTCTTCACCAATTTCTACCAAAATTTACCTAACAATTCGTTTTATCATATTCGGTTTTTTGGATAGTTTTAACATGTTCGGTTTTTATCACAAATTAATGGGATCGATTAATTTGTGGGTTACTATTTCGATTTTTTTTGAGCAAAGACATTCGAAGTTGGAAGAAAAAGATGTTCAAACCCAAAAATCGAGTTTTTCGGTTTGAATCTAAAAGTTTCAAACCCAAAAATTCGTTTTTTGAATTTGTTGTATTGTTCGAATTTTTCTGGGCATGTTCGATTTTTGTGGTATGATTTTTGTTGTGATTTTTTGTTGGGGTTGTTCTAATTTTTTTGTTGTAATTGTTTAGATTTTTTGGGTTTTCTTTCGAATTGTTCTGATTTTTTTTGTTTGAATTGTTATGATTTTTTGGGTTTTATTTCAAATTGTTCTGATTTTTTTGTTGGAATTGTTTAGATATTTTGGGTTTTCTTTCAAATTGTTGTGATTTTTTTTTTTTTTGAATTGTTATGATTTTTTGGATTTTATTTTGAATTGTTCTAATTTTTTTGTTGGAATTGTTATGATTTTTTGGGTTTTCTTTCGAATTGTTTTGTTTTTTTTTGTTTGAATTGTTATCATTTTTTTGGGTTTTATTTCGAATTGTTCTGATTTTTTTTGTTTGAATTGTTCTGAATCCCTAACCTATCTTTCAATATTTTTCTCTAATTATCATGGGCTATGGAATCCAAGTCGTTCCATGTTTTCGAAAAGACCCATCATAGCGAAAACATGGGGGCCAACAGCTTGACCCGGCTTCATGTGACATTCTAATATCTCCCTATTGGTCTCATACCGTTCAACTCGGTCTTGTGTTTGAAACATAGCCCGCAGTTCTTGCATGATGGTATAAGCATCCTTGGTTTCGAACCTCCTTTGGAGGTCCGGCTCCATGGCTGCTATCATCAAGTAAGTGATCGGTACAGACCTATCATTGGCCTGCTTAGCACGACGTTTGTCGGCTTCAGTCGACTCATCAGTAATCACAGGAAGTGGGGTTTCTAAGACATCCTCTCGACCCTCAGACCTCAATACGAGTCTTAGGGTTCTTTCCCAGTTGATGAAATTTTCACCATTCAGCCTGTCCTTTTCAAGGAAAGGACGAATGTTGAAAATAGAGTTGTTTTTGTTGTTAGACATAGTATCTACAGACAGAATAAAACAAACTTCAATATTATGTTTATAAAACAACCTAAAACATGCAAAGGTTTCTAGGTTGATCACCTATTCAATTTTAATGTCCCATTTGAATAAGTAATTACAAGATCCTATCAACATGCAACACTAAGCAGACAGAGGCCTTGTCTTAACGTTACATTCTCAAGGTAAGTAAACTCCTTTACTAATTATAACACTTTTATAATTGTTGTTTAGATTGGTAAACATCGCATGCTTATCTATCTCTTCCTTCAAAACCCAAAATGCTTTTGATGATTTTGTTAAGGATAACCAAACTAAGTAGTAAAATTCGCAAATTTACCTTATCTCCCAAAATTAATGATAATACCCTGCGGAGGCATGACCTATTACTATTAATTAAGGGTTAATAAGCACTTTATGTTTGGAAAAGCTAACCTTAATATTTGCGGGACTTAAGTTTATTATGTTGTTATGAATTAGTGAACTCTAGCGCATTGATAACCAACATACAATAAACTTATAAGCATTTTAAATAATAATAAAATGCAAAATAAATATGATCTAGTATGGCCCCTAATCCTAAGAACTATGCATCATGGGCTCCTCCTTGGACTCTTCATGGATCTCCATCCATTTAGCCATGGGCCTTCTCTTGATGGGCTTGTCTTTGAATTACATAAGTATCAAAATAATTTAAATAATAGCTAAATTAAATAAATTACAAAAATACTTAACGATACGCAGATCGTATTTAAATTGCAAAAACATATCACGATACGCAGATCGTATTTTCTAACTTAATTTGGGCCATATTAGTCATTCATAGCAATTATATCAAATATAAAATGCCACATCATAATATCACATATAATTCTTGCCATCAATCAAAATATCAAATATTCTTAATTAAAGCAAGAGGATAAAATATTTAAGTAATTCCTAACCACATAAAGATTCTATCCTATAAAATCTAGCCTACTAATTTTAATTAGATTAAAGAATCAAATTATGGATTTTAATTTATGACCCAGTCAAAATTAACATAATTGAAGTTTACTTAACTTTCTCAAAATCTGTTTTTAAAATTTCTAAAATAAAAAACTGCATATTGCCCCAAAATCTCGGCAGATTACATTCACGTTTTCTAAAAATTTTTTTTTTTAATATTTATTACAAATTTTTTTTTTAATATTTATTAGGTCCACGAATCTAGATCAATGCTCCACCAATGCTAGTTGGAAGGAAGATGGACTCTTCTATTTCTTGGAGCAGTATTACGTAGCTTTGAAAGAGAGAGAAAAGAGGAGAAAGAAAATAATGAGAGAATAAACTGACTACTTTATTTTCTCACCCCACACCTAATTATAGGAACTAATTAGGTTAGGAGTCCTCTCCTTTTCTTTCTCCTTGGCCGACCAACCCTAGAGTCCTAGATGGGCTCTAGGTCATTCTTTTATTGATACAGATTGTGTAAGTGTGACCTTGTAGGATCCATCTAATTGGGCTTCGGGTTTATTATTTACTAAACCTGAAGTTCTATAGCATCCTCTAGCAAGACGTATAGACGACCCAATTTAATGAATTTATTATCTCCATAATATGATCCATGTTATATTTAGTAATTGCATTAGAGTCAAGGACACAATTCCTTCAAATTGGTAGACTCTATATTGGACTCTGCCATGTAACATAATTAATTAAAAGAAATGTTTACAATGACTTCTTTACATGCATGACTTAATCATGGTCACCCTCCTAAATGCATAAATGCAAGGCCCAATTTTTTTTGTGGGAAAAAGGGCTTGTACAACAATGAAAATGCATGATCGAACCTAGGTCTAACTAAAGGTGACCATGGTCTAATGAGCTACACCTAAATGGTTTGACTGACATGGATTAGTGGACTCATACAAGGCTAAGACCCTTGATAATGCACACATAGGAAGTTAAGCACACTAACATGAACACTGCATGAGGTCAAGTCACCTAAAGGTCAAGGTCTAAGTGAGCTAAAGTCGGTTAGGTCAAAAGGGTACCATGCATGGGAAAGTCTCAATCCGGATTTCACCGCTATTTACGGTTAGTGATGTACGGTGTGACCCACATCATTGACATGGGGCACGCATAGGCGGGATAGGCTCGACTAAGGTTGCTAATAATCATTGACCACTAACAACAATAATCGACCCCCCTTGGCCTCGAGCATAGAACATGCCCATGATGAGACCGTGTGCCTAAGTGTCACATGCAACATGCACACAATTCGAAAATTATTACAACGGAATCACGAGACTTTCGAGCTTGTCCACTCAACTTTAGGATTAAAAGCCCTAAAGTGAATATCCCCAGCGGAGTCGCTAAATTGTAGGCGTGCTTACACGGGCCTACGCGAGGTGCTTGATCCCTCAATTGCCGCACGTGAGTGCGTTAGCGTAAGGGGTTTATAGAGCATGGATGCTCTCGAATGATGGAGTCGCCACCGTGCCTTAAGAGGTTCACAGACACCCGAAACGTTGGTGCCAAAAATGGCCCCATAGTTTGATCATTGACCAGGTCATGGGTTCGGGGACAGGTTACGAAGGCGAACCATATCGCCCGCCTGTAGCGATCTCTACTCGCTCTCATAGTGAATCCAGTCTAATAATTTAAGAATACATAGATTTTACCGTATTGTCCTTAAAAAGCGTACTAGCTCTAAATTACTAGTGGGTTCGAATTAGTGTACATGTTGACTACAGTGACTGCTTTGATGTTAATCAATTATACAAGGTACCTAAAAACCGGTTTCTCCATAATCTGACTTTAATGTGAGGCACACAAAATTATAGTTCTTGTTTAAAAGGATACATGATGATCACAAAAATATGCATATTATGGATTATACATAAAAATAATGTTTAAATGACTACAAGTTATATGAAAAATTAATGAATTAAAAGAAAATAATTAAAGGAGTCAAAGTGGAATTAAGCCTACAATATTTACAAGAAATAGATGCCTAAAGTTGACTAGATGAGTTAGTACTGATTTTAAGATTAATTATTAAACTCATAACCGAATTACAACATAGTGTTAACAAATTGTTTATTAGTGAGTTTAATTAAAAATTATCTCAAAGTAGTTATTAAACATAATTTTATAATTACAAAAAAGAAGATCGAATTATTTTAGTCTCCTACATCTTGTTTATTAAGTTAAATCCTTTAATAACCATAGTGTTAAAATGAACTAGGTGGATTTGAGAAAAGAAGTCTCAGAATTGTGTACCTTACGTGCGCGGTCGAACAATCAAAGAATGAAGGATGGAAATGCGAGAACGAACGAACTAGAACACATACACGCACCTGAACAAGGACACGAACACTCACTTGAACAAGAATGCTTGATGTTCCCAAAAGAGGTGTTTGATTGTAAAAGAGTGTTTGTTTGAAGTGTTTTTTTGAGAGTTTATTTTGAGAGTTTAATCAGTATTTTGAGAGTTTTTTGAGGTAAGGCCTGCGTCCGGGCGCAGCTTGATCCGGGATCTATTCCTTGCGGTTGAATCCGGGAATCTTTAGAAATATATTTTTCTTAGCCTAGTGAACATGTCTGGATTCTTCCGGCTTTTGCGGCAAGAAAACTCCCTTTCTAGAACATTTTTGAATTCTCTGGATTTATTTATTTGTTTTTATTTTCTGAAAAATAATTAATAAAGCAAAATAATTCCAAAAAATGTAGGAAAATAGCAAAAATACTCCAAAAAATATGGAAAAAATAATAGAAAAATGCGAAAAATTATAAAATGCATAGGAAAAATACAAAATGCTTAGGGAATATTGACAAATGCCCTAGAAAATCATAAAAAATACTTTGGAATATTACAAAAAATATGGAAATTGTCAAGACAATTATAGAAAGTTAATGAAAAATATTTCAACCTTATATAAAGACCCGGGAGCTGTCAAGCATCACATTGACTCCTAATTGACATAGGGAAAACTAGGTCGTTACTAGTCTCCTAAAGTCAAACAAAACCTAACTAACCACTAACCTAAGTATAATGGCAAGCAATGGTCATTCTTGCACAAGGACTAAGGGTAATCACCGAAAATGTTAATTATAATAAGCTAGGCTAAGACAATGGTGATTGAAATTTGGGGTTTTTTTTATACTATGTAAGAACTAACTAAAGAGAACTAAATCAAGCAAAGAACAAAGGTTTACGATAAAATTAGAGGGACTAGGATATGGGATTCACCACTCAAATCAATCATGAACTTCAACAAACAAGAAGGGGGATAATAATAGCAATGGATAAAAACGGGTCATCTCTTAAATCCCTAATTACTCTTTCAAGCTAAAAAGGGCTACTTAAGTTGAGGATTAAGGTCTATTTTCATGCACCAAAACTCCAACTCAAGATCATGAGTGACAAGACGACAACTTAAACCCCTTAGCTAAAACCCCTATTTTCATGCAAGTCTAGCTAAGTGAACATATGGGGAGTCAAGTCTTCAATTTCATCTTTCAATCCTTCATTGAAGTGACTAGCATTAAAGTTTCTATGGAGGCCAACCAGAAAAACTACCAATACAAAACCCCAATAGTTCATTTAAACCCATCAACCAAATTAGACTCCCAGAAAGAGTGCAAAGTTCATAACTTTAATGAGAGTTTTCACCCAAACCCTAACCAACAAACTACTCCATGATAGGCTGTCGTACACCTGTCAAAAATAATTCCTGCAAAACCTTCTAACAATGTAGTAGGGTAAGTAGGGTCGAATCCACAGAGAGATGGTTGTTTTAATCTAGCTTCTAATGCATGGAGAAACTAAACAAGATCAGGAATATTGAATTAAAGTTCTAAACTAATCAAACTACGAAAAGCAAACTAAAAAGGATCTAGGGCAATGGTTCACCATGTTCATAACTATAATCTATCAAAATATCATCAATGATTCAATTAATCAGATATCTAGAGCACATGTTAATCCTACGGTCGGGCCTTAACGCTCTCAAATCAACATATGCTAGTACGGTCGCTCAACATAATCAGATTTGCTAATTGTAGGTAAGCCTCTAAAGAGTACTATCTCTCGATCTATGACTCGATATTAGCAATATTTAATCAGACAATTGATCAGATTGCAAGATTAACAATAAAAACACTAATCAATTAGAGATATCAATAACTAATCAAACCATTAATAAATATCAATCAAGAATCATAGCATATAAACATGGATTCCCAAACCCTAGAATATAAACTACTCAATCATGAAATAAATAAAGAAATTTAAATCTACAAAGAAAAGCATGATCAAAGAAATCAATGAAAGAAAAGAGATGAAAATTATAAACTCATGAATTAATGAAGAAAAGAGAAACTAGGGTTTGTCATGAAAAACTAGAGAGAAAATGAAGAAGGAAACTAAAGCTAAACCTAAGAATACAAAATATATTGTCAGAAAAGAGAGGTTCTCTTGGGGAGAGAGAGAAGACCTATTTATAGTTTTTACAAAACCGGCTAAAAAAAGCAAATAAACCCGTCTCGAGAAACCGCCCGGTCGGGCGACGGTGATTGAGGAACTTCGACAGAAAAGCAAATCCGCCCGGTCAACCGGGCGAGACCGCCCGGTCGGGCGCGCAAGCGATTTTGGCTCCTTTCTCGCCCGGTTGACCGGGCTAACATGCTTTGCATCCTCTGAAATTTTCATTTCGCCCGGTCGGGCAAGACCGCCCGGTTGACCGGGCGGGAAAACAGTGATTTTTGCGTCAACTTGCGAGGGCTGTATCTCTCGAACCAGAAGTCCATTTGGGGCGTGTAACCTATCGTTGGAAAGCCCTTCAAGTCTAGTTTCCAACCCAACTGGAATTTCTTGATTCGGAGAAGCACATCAAAAGTTATGATCAGAAGAGTATACATGACTCCTTTTTCACATTTCTTCTAATGATTTTCCGCTTCGTTTTCGCTCAAACTCGTACTAAGACGTATCCATACTATCCTTATGCATCGTAGCTTATTTCCAAGTGCTCCTATCCTCAAGCTCAGCTAAATATACTCCAAATACGTTCTCATTACCTGAAATTCATCAAAAACAAGAAAACATACCGAATAGGAGTAGAATAACATAACTTAAGAATATGATGCAATAATGAACCTAAATATGAACCTAAATGCTCTAAAATGCAACCTAAATGCACCTTAAAACTATATGTAAATATGATTTATCAAACTCCCCCAAGCTAAACCATTGCTTGTCCCCAAGCAATAAGACATAAACATTGGAAAAGAAAGACGACCTACAATATAGGACTACAACGGGGCTAAACACTCAGCGAAAACACGAGGAGATATAGTCACTACATAAACCAAGCATCAAAACAATCTCGAACAAAGCCGCATAGCATGTCATGTATAGCAATCGACTCTCCAATCATACCACATACCATCTCTCCCAAGCTGAATTTAACAAAACCTGACAGACCTCACTATAGTTATGCATGTGCACTCAAATCTCTCATGTGTTTAAGGCATAAATGATGACACTCAACCTAATCAAGTCGACTCAGATGAAGCAAATACTCTTTAAATTTGACTTTTTGACTCACTTAATACTCAACAAACACAATACACAATGATCAAGAGGACTTTTAAGGGTTGTAATGGGGCTGAGGTTAAATGTATGGAATAATTTGGGAATTGTGGTGGAAAAACCAAGAAGGGGGAGCATTATATAACTGAAAACATGACCAAGAAAGGTCACAACAACTCCACGCAACAACCAACAATCTCCAAAAATAATCAACAACACTTTTGCTCAAGTAATTCAAAATAAACCCTTTTTTTCACTTTATTGACAACTCTTTTTCACTTCTTTTTTTTTTCATTTCATTTTTCACTTTTTTTTTTTGTCTCGAACTTACAATTCAATTTCAAAGCTCACTAAACATACTTTTCCATCCTTCTAAACCACAAATAGAGCATTTCAATTCAATACAAACCAAACCAAAACTAATACTCGCTCCCCCAAGCTAGGCTTAGGACAAATATCAAATGAGGCCAATGGCTTCTAATGTAGGTAGCAATCAAACATAGTCAGAAAGGCTCAGCGGGGCTAGAAGAAGGATAATATGAAAACAAGAGTAACTCTGGAGCTAAGATCATGAAATAAAATGCCTCAATCATATCAAAATGTATGCACTATCAAATATCAAAGAGTACCAAGTCAAAATCAAGATCAATGCGACAACTAAGGAACTAATCACACATGAAAGAACATAACCGACACGAGATACGTCGGTTTATAGGCCTGTAAGCTCACTTAGTTTAAGGTGTCTCGCACAATAAAGTTAAATCGAACCAGAAAGAGATCAATCAATCTTACCACAAACAATCAATTGCGAAACAATCGTGCTATAAAGTATCATGCTCAAGATGAATGACGCTTAGGAAATGTAGTAAAATATCATCAAAGTTCTCAAAGAGTGCCAAGCAATAGTCCTATAGATGCAACTAAAATGAGATGAAGTCTAATATGAAATGAAATATTCTAATGCAACTAAGAAAGCAAAGTACAATGTTTTTGGTTACACGTAAACTCCCACTCCTAGTGAGCGGTACAAACCGTGCAACATCCTATGAAAGCAATGAAAAAACTACTCTAAATGCAACTAACATGCGCTAAGTAATGATGACAAACATCCTCCCCCAAGCTGAATGGCACATTGTCCTCAATGTGAACAAAGAGGAATTAAATGAGGGAGAGGTACAACTTACAAAAGGGGTGGGTAATCAAAGGGAGTGTCAAAAAGCATCGACACCTCCACCACAATCGATAGTTGTAATGAGGCAATGAACTTAGCCAAAAAAAAATTGGCTATGCTTGCACCTAGCAAAAGACTTCATCACGCATTAGCAAAGTTAGTCACACCAAAAAAAAAAAAAAAAAAAAAAAAAAAATAAAAAAAATAAAAAAAAAAAATGAACAAAGTCGGGTTGCCTCCCGATAAGCGCTGATTTAAGGTCTTGCATGACCGTTTAAGATTAGTAGATCACTCATAATAGTTCAACGCTCTAAGAAGCTTATCATATGTTCCTGCAAACATCTCAGAGCATATTATATAAGAGTGGAAAGGAAAAATGAAAAAAATTAGTACTAAAAAATTACTAAAACTACCAAAAGAAAAATCAAAGGAAAAATTATATTTACAAGAAGAAGAAAAAGAAAAATCGTTAGTCATTTTACAGGACTCAAAAGAAGGAAAAGAAACCAATTGTACATTATTTACATTATCATGAGAGTCATTCAAAAGGGGAGAAAGAAGGAACGATGGAGGATATAATAAAGGGGAAGAAGGAATAAGATCAAGTTTTTTAGAGAAGGGAACATGAGACTCAAAAACAAGATCGGATGGAACCGACAAAGACTCATGTATTATCTCACTCTCAACTTTAGACTCATATGCGGATGAAAAGTTTATAGAAGAAGTGTGAGACACTTCACTCTCAACTAAGGATTCGTCGACATAGAGACACTCACTACCAACTTCACCAATTACACCCTTACCTTCTACCAAACTATCATGAGTCATATCAACGCCTTTCTCCTCCGGAGTATAATTCTCAACACCAAAATCATCATCATCAAGTATAACCTGTTGATTAGTAGATTGTTGCACAACAAGTAATTCAATAGATTTCGCTATGTTTTGATAATCATGAGCTAATTCTTTTAAATCTTCATGCTGTTTAACCATATACTCTTTCAACATGTTAAATAGTTCCTGACGCTCTGACGTTTCGGGTTGAAAATAATTATTCACTTTAGGTTGATAACATTGAGTATAATCAGGCACATAAGACTCATTAGGGTAATGTGAATATTCATAGGCATTCATGCTTAGATTTTGTGAATTTTGACAATCACATGATGCATCATAAACATAATCATTCACATTATTATACCCAAAATAATCATATTGCCCTTGATAATTCGAAAAAACATCCCCCTCTGAACTAAAATTATACGACTCCATAACACACTAAAACAGAGAGGAAAACAAAGAAAAAAAAAAAAACTATTCACAAAAAGAAATGAAAGGAAAAAAAAAATATATACAGTTTAGTATCACCAACAATAAAAACAAAATAAAACAATACCGTCTCCCCGGCAACGGCGCCAAAATTTGATAGGCTGTCGTACACCTGTCAAAAATAATTCCTGCAAAACCTTCTAACAATGTAGTAGGGTAAGTAGGGTCGAATCCACAGAGAGATGGTTGTTTTAATCTAGCTTCTAATGCATGGAGAAACTAAACAAGATCGAGAATATTGAATTAAAGTTCTAAACTAATCAAACTACGAAAAGCAAACTAAAAAGGATCTAGGGCAATGGTTCACCATGTTCATAACTATAATCTATCAAAATATCATCAATGATTCAATTAATCAGATATCTAGAGCACATGTTAATCCTACGGTCGGGCCTTAACGCTCTCAAATCAACATATGCTAGTACGGTCGCTCAACATAATCAGATTTGCTAATTGTAGGTAAGCCTCTAAAGAGTACTATCTCTCGATCTATGACTCGATATTAGCAATATTTAATCAGACAATTGATCAGATTGCAAGATTAACAATAAAAACACTAATCAATTAGAGATATCAATAACTAATCAAACCATTAATAAATATCAATCAAGAATCATAGCATATAAACATGGATTCCCAAACCCTAGAATATAAACTACTCAATCATGAAATAAATAAAGAAATTTAAATCTACAAAGAAAAGCATGATCAAAGAAATCAATGAAAGAAAAGAGATGAAAATTATAAACTCATGAATTAATGAAGAAAAGAGAAACTAGGATTTGTCATGAAAAACTAGAGAGAAAATGAAGAAGGAAACTAAAGCTAAACCTAAGAATACAAAATATATTGTCAGAAAAGAGAGGTTCTCTTGGGGAGAGAGAGAAGACCTATTTATAGTTTTTACAAAACCGGCTAAAAAAAGCAAATAAACCCGTCTCGAGAAACCGCCCGGTCGGGCGACGGTGATTGAGGAACTTCGACAGAAAAGCAAATCCGCCCGGTTGACCGGGCTAACATGCTTTGCATCCTCTGAAATTTTCATTTCGCCCGGTCGGGCAAAACCGCCCGGTTGACCGGGCGGGAAAACAGTGATTTTTGCATCAACTTGCGAGGGCTGTATCTCTCGAACCAGAAGTCCATTTGGGGCGTGTAACCTATCGTTGGAAAGCCCTTCAAGTCTAGTTTCCAACCCAACTGGAATTTCTTGATTCGGAGAAGCACATCAAAAGTTATGATCAGAAGAGTATACATGACTCCTTTTTCACATTTCTTCTAATGATTTTCCGCTTCGTTTTCGCTCAAACTCGTACTAAGACGTATCCATACTATCCTTATGCATCGTAGCTTATTTCCAAGTGCTCCTATCCTCAAGCTCAGCTAAATATACTCCAAATACGTTCTCATTACCTGAAATTCATCAAAAACAAGAAAACATACCGAATAGGAGTAGAATAACATAACTTAAGAATATGATGCAATAATGAACCTAAATATGAACCTAAATGCTCTAAAATGCAACCTAAATGCACCTTAAAACTATATGTAAATATGATTTATCACTCCATAAACACAAAAATGAGAACTTTAGAGAAATTAACAACTAAGAACATGATACTAAACATTAATCTAACATTAAACTAAACAAAATAAATCACAAATAATTAAACTAAGCATGAACAATTAATCTAAGAAAAACAATTAAAATAAAGCAATAAAAGAAGAGTGAGAGAGTAAGAGAGTAAGAAATGCTCATTGATAAATTGTTGAATCTTTAAATACAAGTTGTCATCCTTGAATCTCTAAATCTTCAATCTCTCCTTGAGTTTTCTCACTTTTCCCCTAAACTAAGTTATGGAGGCTAATCCTTCCTAAAACCCTAAAAAATATTCTAAAACCTAAGAGTGATAGATAAAATAAAGCTTAGGCTAAAAAAAACTTGACTCAAGGTATTTATACTCCTACTAATATTAAAAGAGAAAAAGAAAGAGGGAAAATAAAATAGGAGAAGGTAAAATAAGGTAAAAGGAAAAGGAAAAATGGAAAAAGAAAATAAAAGGGAAGGAAACACGTGAGAATTGAGGTACAGCAACAAGTGAAGTAAACAAAAGAAAGAAAAAGGAAAAAGAAAGTGAAAAAGGTAAAACCAAAACATCATACCCCCTACTTTCTTCTTTCTTTCGTCTTATTCTCGCCGGCTTCTCCTCAAAGGGGGTTTACTCCCTGTATCGCCCCAAAGATCTCGTCACCATCATCAATACCATTAATTTCCGCTGCATCATCATCATTAACGTCCATCATCATCATCCATCGACGGCACAAATTCATCCTCACCATGCCTCGCCGCATCACCATCAATATCGCACCATTGCATCTCAAATCAAATCGCGACCGTCGAGCTTCATTAATTTCGTACAACGTTTCGGAGCGCCCGCGCTGGTTTCTGACGCGCGCCCGCGCTGTTCGAATTTCAGGGTGTTCTAAACATTCTGCCACGCGAAAAAAAGCCAGCGCGCCCGCGACAGATTACCCGGAGCGCCCGCGCTGTGTAGATTTTAGGGATCCTGGTTTTGGGATAGACTCATGCTGAGCAGAGGTGGTGTTTGGAGCACTAGGAGCTGCTGGGAGCACAATGGCTTGTGTGGTGTAGGATATTATGATAGTGTGGTGTGTTAGAACATTTATAGTTAAATGTGTTCGTTGTTAATATGTGATGTTTGCGTTTCGATGTTGTGGTGTAATGAAACGTAGTTAGTTAGAAGGAAATAACGAAAAGGCATGAAGAGCGCTCGCTCTACGGGAGCGTCCGCACAAAGTAGGCAGGAACATGTAGAAAATGTTCCAGCAGGCTAGGAGCGCCCGCTCCTCCTTGGAGCGCCCGCTCCACTGAGGAGCTCCCGCTCCACTGAGGAGCGCCCGCTCCCAACAGGAGCGCCCGCTCCTTGTTCGTCAGTTTTCTGACGAATCAATTCGTCTTGCGAATTGGTGCTTGTCTTTTCGTCTGAATGGTTGCATGCTTTCGGGCTTTTCTTCTGTAAATCTTCCAAGGTATATAAAGGAAGATTTCACATATTGGGATGGTTAGATTCATTCACAAACTTGCCTTAGGAGATTCATTTCTAGATTTCTCTCCTTGTTCAAAGTGAAACACAACCTTCAAACACATTGTAGTGAATGTAGTTTGTCATCAACCAAACTTCATTGAACCTTCTTCGTATCTCACAGGAGTTTACCGTGAACCTTGTTGATCATAGTGGGTCGGTAAAATTCTTGTAGGAAAGCGTATATTTACGTGCTTGGAAGTACCATCCGGTTTCCCACAAGTTCCTCATACATTATACACATATAACAATCTACAAGAATTTTAACTTGAGTGATGGCTTCCTTGAAAGAGATGACTACGAATTTCCAGAAATTGGAAAAGTTTGAAGGCATTGGATATCGCCGTTGGCAAAAGAAGATGCATTTTCTGTTGACCACATTGAATGTGGTGTATGTTCTTAGCACCCCCATGCCACCATTGCCGGAAGAAGGCAAAACCGAAACCCCGGAGCAAACTCGTGCAAGAACTAAGTGGGAGAATGATGATTACATTTGCCGGGGCCATATCTTGAACGCGATGTCGGACACCTTGTTCGATCTTTACCAATATGTTGAGAGCGCCAAGGAACTTTGGGATGCTCTTGAGGCAAAGTACATCGCGGAGGACGCATCAAGTAAGAAATTTTTAGTTAGCAATTTTAATTCTTACAAAATGATTGATGGTCGTTCCGTTATGGAACAATTTCATGAGGTTCAACATATGTTGAACCAAATTAGACAACAAGGAATGGTGATGGATGAATCCTTCTCGGTTGCATCCATCATTGACAAATTACCCCCATCTTGGAAGGACACTAGGAATTCTTTGAAACATAAGAAGGAGACCATGTCCTTGGTAGATTTGGGTGCCCATCTCCGCATTGAGGAGGGCATCCGGTCTCAAGATGTCTCTAAGGACCCAAAAAGTGGTCCGGTTTCTTCTATCAATATGATGGAAGAAGGGCAATCAAGTGGGACTAAAAAGTCCAAGAAACGCCCATGGAAGTCCAACAAAAATCACCCCGGGAATGATAAGAAAAAGGGCAAGGCTTTGTCTTGTTGGGGGTGTGGTGGTTCTCACATGAAGAGGAATTGTCCCTCTTTGGCTAAGAAGAACAAGGATCAACCTAAGGTTGATCCCCATCAAGGTCAGTTTGCACATGATGTTTCTTTAAATGAAGAAATGAATTTTATTGCAATGATTTCTGAAATCAATGTGGTGCAGGATGATGATTCTTGGTGGGTGGACTCCGGGGCATCAAGACATGTGTGTAAAGACCGTCATTTTTTCAAAACTTATCAAGCTTTGGATGATGGACCGGTCTTATACATGGGAAATGACTCTACGGTAAAGGCAAAAGGAATAGGCCAAGTGGAGTTGCTCCTCACTTCCGGGAAGACTTTGACTTTGAGAGAAGTTGTGTATGTACCCGAAGTTAGAAAAAACTTGATGTCCGGAGGTTTACTAAATAAGTACGGCTTCAAAATGGTATTTGAGGCCGATAAGTTTATTTTAAGTAAGGGTGGTGTATTTGTAGGACAAGGATACTTTTGTAATAATATGTTTAAACTTTCAATTGATTATAAAAGTGTGAATTCTATTTACATGGTGGATGTTTCTTCTCTATGGCACAATCGCTTATGTCATGTTAATTATCGTAGATTATATGATATGTTTAAAGATGGTTTGATTCCTAAAGTTGACATGAATGTAGAGAAGTGTAAAACATGCATGTTAAACAAAATTACAAGAAATCCTTTTCCTAGTGTTCAAAGGCAATCAAACAAGCTAGAATTGGTGCATAGTGATTTGTGTGATTTTCATAGCACACCATCTTTGGGAAATAAGAAGTATTTAATAACCTTCATTGATGATTTTTCTCGATATTGTTATGTGTACTTGTTGTTTTCTAAAGATGAGGCACTTGATAAGTTTAAGATTTATAAGACCGAAGTTGAATTACAATCTAATTTGTTGCTTAAGCGATTTCGGACTGATAAGGGTGGGGAATATTATGATCCTACTTATTTTTCATCTATTGGAGTCATTCATGAAACAACCGCTCCGTACTCACCACAACAAAATGGGATTGCGGAACGGAAAAATAGGACCTTAAAGGAAATGGTTAATTCCATGCTATCTAACTCGGGTTTGAGTAACGGGTTTTGGGGTGAAGCCATGCTAACGGCTTGCTATATCTTGAATAGGGTTCCAAATAAAAGGAACAAGGTTACCCCATATGAACTTTGGTTTGGTAGGAGGCCTAATCTCAATTACCTTCGGGTTTGGGGTTGTAGGGCTATTGTAAGGTTACCGGAACCAAAAAGGAAAGCCTTGGGTGAGAAGGGAATTGATTGCATATTCATAGGTTATGCGGAGCATAGTAAATCCTATAAGTTTTATGTCTTAGAGCATAATGATTTTATCTCAATACACTCGGTGATTGAGTCAAGGGATGCAATCTTTGATGAGAATCGTTTTTCATCAATTCCTAGACCAAGGGACTTACCAAGCTCTAGTTCAACCGTTGATATTGATCTTCCTAGTACATCAAATCCTATTACTTCAAATGAAGTTGTTGATGCTAGTGAAGATCATGAAGCTCCTTCTATTCCTGAAATTAGGAAAAGTAAAAGAGCAAGGAAAGAGAAAGACTTTGGCCCGGATTTCCAACTTTACTTAGTGGAAGGATCAAGGGAATCTCTTTGTTCTCAAACACTTTATTGTTTTAGTGTTGAGGAGGATCCTAGGACGTATAGTGAGGCTATGAAGTCTCATGATTCGGCTTTTGGAAAGAGGCCGTGAATGATGAAATGGACTCAATAATGGGGAATAATACATGGGTTTTGGCTAATTTACCGCCCGGTTGCACACCACTCGGTTGTAAGTGGATTTTCAAAAGGAAAATGAGAATCGATGGAACCGTTGAAAAGTATAAGGCAAGACTTGTAGTCCAAGGCTTTAAACAAACTTACGGTGTCGATTACTTTGATACATATGCTCCGGTGGCAAGAATTACCACCATTAGGTTGTTAATGGCCTTAGCGGCCATTCATAATCTAGTAATTCACCAAATGGATGTCAAAACAGCATTCCTTAATGGTGAATTGGAGGAGGAAGTGTATATGAAACAACCGGAGGGCTTTGTTGTCCAAGGACAAGAAAAGAAGGTGTGTAAGCTTATTAAATCTTTGTATGGACTTAAACAGGCACCAAAACAATGGCATCAAAAGTTTGATGATGTTGTCTTGGCTAACGTTTTTAAAATAAATCAATCCGATAAGTGTGTGTATAGCAAATTTGATAATAATGGTAAAGGTGTTATGATTTGTCTATATGTGGATGACATGCTTATTTTTGGGACTGATTTGGAGCAAGTCATTAAGACTAAGAAATTTCTCTCTTCAAGTTTCTCCATGAAAGATATGGGAGAAGCGGATGTTATTCTTGGGATTACAATAAGGAGAGAGAATGGCTCAATTTCTTTGTCACAATCTCATTATCTTGAGAAGGTGATTGAGAGGTTTAATGGATCAAAGAGTGCTCCATGTGCTACTCCGATGGAACCAAACAATAAGTTGGTTCGGAATAGTGGTAATCCAGTCTCTCAATTGGATTATGCTAGTTTAATTGGATGCTTGATGTATGCTATGACTAGTACTCGGCCGGATATAGCATTCGCGATTGGCAAGCTAAGTAGGTATACTAGTAATCCTAGTATGGAACATTGGCAAGCCTTAAGGCGAGTATTGAGATACTTGAATAAAACTATTCATTTTAGTTTGACATTCAAGGGAGATCCTTCGGTGTTAGAAGGTTACTCGGATGCTAGTTGGATAACCAACAAGGAAGACTACTCGTCTACTAGTGGTTGGGTGTTTCTTCTTGGAGGAGGTGCCATCTCTTGGGCATCTAAGAAGCAAACATGTATTACCGATTCAACTATGGCATCGGAATTCATAGCATTAGCCTCGGCTTGTAAGGAGGCGGAATGGCTAAGGAATTTGATAAGTGAGGTGGATCTATGGCCTAAACCCATGTCTCCTATTGCAATTCATTGTGATAGTGCTTCCACCATTTCAAAGGCTTATAGCCAAGTGTATAACGGCAAATCTCGACACATTGGTGTGAGGCACAGTTATGTGCGTGAGATGATCCATGATGGAGTCGTTACTATTGATTTTGTACGGTCTAATGTGAACCTAGCGGATCCGTTCACTAAACCATTGCCAAGGGAAATGGTGTACAAAACGTCAAAAGGGATGGGAATGAAGCCCATGCATAAGTCACAAGTGGAGAAAACTCAATTCACGTCTTGTACAACGCAAGATCTTGGATTCAACGAGGATCAAACTTGATTTGTGGCTTGTAGCACTCAAAGAGTTACATCCCAAGGTGGGTGCTTGTTTCTACAATGTTTTAGGATGATTTTAATATCTTAATAAACCTTTGACTAGTTGCTCATGTTGTAGGAGCATGTTCATTAAGGTTTACCTATGTGAGTAAGAAGTTTGGCCGCTTCACCAAGTTCGGGGCTTGACTTGGAACACTCATGAATCGGATATGAACTCAAGGCCTTCAAAGGAGTTGTTATTTACATGTGTGTTTGTGTAAGCTTGTGTGTGTACCTTCTTCAATATTTCGTATGATTGGGTGATTCAATGCTTAGTCAATCACTTCAATCGAAAGCTTGTAAAGAATCCTATACTAAGTGGAAATTCAATCTTAAAGATATTTTCATTTATGCATAAGTTTAGTTGTTTTATCTTGTTTGCAAGTGAACGGACTTCAAAGCATTTATACTATAAATGGAGGAGGATTGTTAGAACATTTATAGTTAAATGTGTTCGTTGTTAATATGTGATGTTTGCGTTTCGATGTTGTGGTGTAATGAAACGTAGTTAGGTAGAAGGAAATAACGAAAAGGCATGAAGAGCGCTCGCTCTACGGGAGCGTCCGCACAAAGTAGGCAGGAACATGTAGAAAATGTTCCAGCAGGCTAGGAGCGCCCGCTCCTCCTTGGAGCGCCCGCTCCACTGAGGAGCTCCCGCTCCACTGAGGAGCTCCCGCTCCACTGAGGAGCGCCCGCTCCCAACAGGAGCGCCCGCTCCTTGTTCGTCAGTTTTCTGACGAATCAATTCGTCTTGCGAATTGGTGCTTGTCTTTTCGTCTGAATGGTTGCATGCTTTCGGGCTTTTCTTCTGTAAATCTTCCAAGGTATATAAAGGAAGATTTCACATATTGGGATGGTTAGATTCATTCACAAACTTGCCTTAGGAGATTCATTTCTAGATTTCTCTCCTTGTTCAAAGTGAAACACAACCTTCAAACACATTGTAGTGAATGTAGTTTGTCATCAACCAAACTTCATTGAACCTTCTTCGTATCTCACAGGAGTTTACCGTGAACCTTGTTGATCATAGTGGGTCGGTAAAATTCTTGTAGGAAAGCGTATATTTACGTGCTTGGAAGTACCATCCGGTTTCCCACAAGTTCCTCATACATTATACACATATAACATGGTGTGGGATATGGTGATAGTGTGGTGAAGGAAGCTCTTGCATTATGACTCCAAAACTAACTCTATCTTTGAATCTCGCAACTACGAAATTGAACATTAAAAGGAAATAAAAATAGAAAGCTAAACACGAAAACCAAACCGATCAATCTATAAAATTAATAAAACAAAGGAAATAAATAAACTACGAAATTAATAGCTAAAAAAACTAACAAAAATCACTAAATAAATAATTTAAGCTACAAAATGTAAAAGGAACAAATAAAGGTCAAAATATATGAAATAAGTGAAAATAAATTACAAAAATAATCTAAAAACTACCCCTAAAAGTGACATAAATATCACTAATAAACTTTCAAAATCATGTTCAAGTGTTCTTTTTGCATTTCCGAAGCCATCATTCACTGATTGTACCTAATGCAGCGTGGTAACATCCAATCATCGACTTTAAAATTGGGGAGACACTTTCAGCCTTTTAGGTGTCTACAGGGGGGTGTGCTTAAAATTTTGAATCTTTTTAAGAGGCAAAAGTGTAATTTTGGGGGGGGAGAGGTCGTATCATCCTCCTTGGTGTGGTTGTTGGTTTTTCTTAGTATCTCTTTGATGATTTCTCTCTTTTTCTTCCATCTTGATGTGTTTATGATTTTTCTTGTGATCTTGCTCACTATTTTTCTTTGGAGAAGTTTGTTTGGTCTCTGGGTGTGTTTTGCAGGATTTGCGAGCCGAGCTTGGAGGTGGATACTTGGTGGTATGATCTTCATGGGCCGATTTTATTTGCTTTGATTCCCAAGCTCAGTGAGATCGATTCAACTTCTCCTTTACTCATTTCATTTAAGTCTTGACTAGGCTAGATACTAGTAGCATGTTTAGGGTTAGCTGTTGGGGTTGAGATATTCCCCCGTTTTGAGGATATATCCTTGGCCTCGTGCCTTGGATTTGGTTTAGCATGATTGTTGATGAGCTATATTGGTGTGTGCATGCTTGGTGCCCTGTTGATAGATATTAGGCCATGGTTGACCTTTGATGATATGATTTGAGTGTTTATGTGGTGAGCATTATCTTGATTTGGTTATTTGATCTCTGGATGATTGGTGGTTATTTTTGTGTTGGTTGTAATAGCATCCCCGTAGCCGGGTGAGGGTTAAGCCCCGGAGTCTCAATGTTAGCATAAGTATACTTGTTTCTTTGCCAAGTTGCTTATGGTAGCATACAGGTAATTAGGCTTGTATTAAAGCCAACTTTGTGTATATGTAAATATTTGAAAAAAAAAAAAAAACAACAAAAAGATTTTCATTTCATTTTGGTTTTCTTTACTTACTTTTTAACCTTGGCAAGGGTTTTTGTTTGAAAGTTGATTGTGGTATTGGCGTTGAAAAAGGCTCAATCATTAAAAGAAATTTTAGCATAATCAACTAATAGAGTCGAAAGCTTGTTCTTGTAGATATTGGCTTAGGAAAATAAGTTGGATGCTTTAGTTGCTTGTGTGTTAAGACTACAAGGTCTACGATGCCTAGTTTGGGTCCCATACACCTTTTCATGTCAAAAGTAGATCCATTTTGTGTTTCTTGCGGCTTTGCACCCATGGGAACGGTGGTAAGAGGGTGTAGCCTACTTAGCAAAGCCAAGTCCATGTTGTGCTTGTTTTGACCCTTGTTTGTGCTTAGGAGAGTGACTCTAGACGAGGATATTTGCCCTACTCTAAGCCGAAACCGAATCGCCCTAGGGGATGATTAAGGCATTCATTTGGATTTAGGAAAATTTCTTCTAGCTCCTACCAGTTGATCACAAATTATTTTCTTGTTTACATGTGACTTTTGCAACCAAGTTGAGCTTCCCTTTTCTTCTAACCTCATTGAAACCCTAGCTCCTACAACGTCATAACCCTAGGATTGTGGTGTGCATGCATGAGCTAGGAGAACTTATATGTGATAATTTGATGATGATGGTTGCTTTTTGAAGGGAAATTACTCATAATAATTGCTTGGAGTTGAAATTGTGAAATCAAAAGTGAAAGCAAAGTTGCAAAAGTTGTGTGGAAACATAGAAAGTAAAAGAAGGAAAAAAAGGAGTAAAAGAAGCACAAGTGCAAAAAATGGTGGAAAAATCTCAAAAAAAAAATAAATAAATACAATAAGTGTGCTTGCATGTTGAAAGTTGTGATCATTAGTGTTGGAGTAGAAGGGGATTTGATGAAGAGTGGTGATTTTTTGTTGTGGTTTTTGGATGGTCGTCTCTTGGCTTAGTGCTTAGCTACCACTTAGACTTGAGCACCACATTTTTCCCACAATTTATTCCCTACCTTTACCAAAGCCTAACGTTACACCCAAAAGTCCCATGACCTTAGGGAATTGAGTCAAGGTGGGTGAGGAAGGCACACGTCGAGGTCTCTTGTCACTTAAACCTTTGGCATGAATAAGAGGTCATTATAAGCACATACTCGGACTTGATGAGCTATTTTGGGAGATGCTAGCCATGGATGGGGTGTGAAGTTGAGAGTTATGCAATATGTATGGTCATTTGGCATGAGAGTGTGTGGTTTCCAACCATAGGTATAGTTTACCTTGATTTCCTACCATTAAAAGTAATTTAAGCATCCATTTTGTGATTCTAGGTTGATGTCTTGATAGAACAAGTGCATGACTCGATTTGGTGTGCTAGTTTAGTTTTTGTTTTCTTTTGTTGTTGATCGGCAACTTGGACGAAGGTCACTCCTCGTTAGAGGCGCCCGGCTTGACGCTTAGGAAGGGTCTATTCCATGCACCAACTTCCTACCGCCCCACTTGCTTATACCCAAGCGAAGCCTAGGCTTCTTTTGCCGATCATAACGATTTTACTTTCTTTTCTTTCCTTTCATTCTCATTTTCCTTATTCTTGTTTTGATTTTTGGTTTGAATTGTCCCTTTCCTTGGTTTATTTTCATTTGAGTTGTGGGTTTACTCTTAGGAAACCCTCACGAGAGCATCACTCGTCCTCTTAAGCGATTTTAAGGTTTAAATGGTTTGTTGCTTAAGCTAAAAGCAACCGTGATTCCTACGAAAGTGAGTATAGTGTATATATACGTGTTTTGTGCTTTGTTTGCTTTTCGTTCTTTTGCCTGAGGACGTGCAAAAGTCCTAGTTGGGGGTATTTGATAAGTGGCCCAAAGGGGCACTTTTAGGCTCATTTTCCCCCTTGTTTAGGGCATTTTTGCATGTATTTTGGCACATTTAGGTTAGTTTTATGTTTATTTGCATGATTTTCTTATTTCTTAGGTGTTTAGTGTAGTTTTGAGTGATTTTGGTGTGTTTTGGCTTGAATGTGTTGAAAAATAAGTAAAAATTGCATTGACGCAATTTTTGGCTACTTTGCAGGTAAGATTGATCAATATTTGAAGTAAGGATTTGAGCCAAAATTAAAGTTGTAGAAAAGGTCCAAGTGAAGATTAGAAGAGTTTTGGAAGCAATCTGAGGAATTGGTCCCCAAAGCGTACGCTCTTCCTCCATGGAGCGTACGCTCTAAATTCTCTAGAAGTTCAAGAAGTATGCAAAGTTTAGCAGAGCGTACGCTCTCCCTTGGAGGTCCGTACGCTCCAAAGTTCCTGACTGATGATGAGTTTTGCCAAGTTCCACAGAGCGTACGCTCTAACCCTTGGAGCGTACGCTCCCTGAAGCTCCCCTGCCTCCTGATTTTCTCTTGGAGCGTACGCTCTAGACCTGTGCTGCGTAATTTTTTATTTTATTTCTTTCTTTTCTCTTGTACTCTAAGAAACATATAAATAGGATTGAAGAGAGAGACATAAGAACTTTTATGCTTGTTTTCATTTGAACTACTACATCCATAGTTTTAGAGAGAGAAACTCCAATTTTCTAGAGAGAGAAAGTTGTAATTTCACTTCATTTTTATCAATTCAAGTGCAGTTCTCATTTTAATTGCTTTAGTAAGTTTCATTTTCAATTCTTTGCATTTATCTTGATTAATTCTCATAGTTGAAAGTTACAATTTGCATTTTAAGCTTTGATCATCTTAGTTTTACATAATTTTCTTTGATTTTTGCAATTACTCCTTGAATCTAGTTATAAATGTTAGTTTGCTTTATTTTGAACATGATGATGATTGTTTTGGCTATTTTCTTTGATTTTCCTTTTTCATTTGTTGCCCTAGCCATGAGTGAGTAGATTCCTTGGCTAGAGAAATTAAGAGAAGCCAAAGTATTGCAATGATTACATGATGAGCATTTGATTTGAGTTTTTGATTAATTAAAACACTTAATTTCCAATATTCTTAATGAAAGGAGTGATCAACCTAAAATTAGGTCTAAATTGGATTATGACTACTAGGTTTAGCAAGGGATTGTGAATCTAGGAGCTAATACTTGATTCATTTGAATTGGAACCTCAATTTATGTCATTCATAGCGGGAGCTAGCTTGAAGTAGGTTGAGAGAATCCTTTAACTTGGGAGAGGAATTTGGAATTAATGGTGATCAAGGTTAAGTGTGGCTAATTAATCATGAAACACTTTGAAATCGTTCTAATGGAATCTATGCAATGCTTTGGTGGATCTTATGACCTCTAGCTTGTTAATCATTTGTGAATTTGTCCTTAAATTCTTGTGTAGTCTAGTAGTAGTTGCTAGTTAATTCAAAACAACAACACACTTGTCTCCGGATTAGGTTATTGCATCATACATTTGTCAAACCTAAGCCTAACTCCTTGTGGTTCGCCTCGATCTTGCCCTAGACTATTCCTTGGGCATAGATTGGACTTATAAATTGTTTTGATTGGAGTTTTGCTTGCGTTATCAACGACCTTGCAAAATCCCCCATCAAATTGTGTAGTTCTAGTGCATCACTTTTGTTTGAACTCTTGAAGGAATTTTTGGTAGTTTTTTTAAAGTGTTTGTAGAAATTTTGGTGGTATTTTTGCATGCTTTGCATGTTTTGGGAGTGCTTTTAAGGTTCATGTTTCTTTCCCTCCCGCCCACCCTTTGCTCTTGCTTTTCTTTTCCCCTTTGCTCGGGACGAGCAAAGTTTTAGTTGGGGGGCGTTTGTAGGTTCTTTGTTTGTTTGCATAGTTTTCTTTTTAAGTTGTTTGCATATTTTGTTTTCATTTCCTTTCTTTTTTTCCCTTTTTTTTAATCTTGACAAAAAATCCAAAAAGATTTTCTTTTATTTTACTAAGGCAAAGTGTCAATGTGTTTTGCTTCAGTAGGATTCTTGATTTGGACATAGGGACATGGATGCTTATGGTCTTCTCTTAACTTTGTATATATATGTGACTATAAAGAAACGATTTTATCAATAGGCTTATATATGTTAGGACGATATAATAATATTGGAACCATTATAGCTAATACGTGAATGATTATTATTTAACAAGTACTTACTAGTTACTAGATAGTAACTTGTTAACAACCATATAATAACTTAACACTTAGTCAGTTACTCCCTTGTTTTTATAAGTTACTAGTATTTTTTGCACGCGATGCGTGCGCGAACATCGCAGTGATATTGTACATGTTTATTTTATTTTCAAAAATCAGGAAGCTACTTTCACTAAAAAAAAATTGTGGTAGTTTTTTAAGGGGGAAATCTGGCAGTTACATTAGAGCTTTTTTTTAAAAAGTTATATGACTTTTTTTGCCCTCATTAGTTATCTTGGAAGAATAGAAACATAAAGGGTATTTTAGGGAACTCAAGTGGACACTAAACTCCTCAAGAGTTCCCATATATAATACTAGTAGCTTATTATTTTGGCGATTATTCTTAATTTCATCTAGATGTAATTTTGAAGGATGTAATTTAAAATCATCATTAATTTTAATTAAATATCATGTGGTGTAAATACAAAATATAAAAATTACTTGATGAAGAAGTTGTTTTCTTGGTATTTTTATGACTTATTAATGGATGTTGGTATTGTTATTGCATTTCAAAGTTTAGGTAGAATTAAAATTTTATGTTTTTGGTTTTGTAATTGATTTGAAAACTGCTTTAGTTATGTTAATTTATTCTTCAATCATAAACTTTTTCTTTCTCTGCACATATTTTTATGACAGTTTATTTTAGCTACTTTGAACTTCCTTTAATATACATACTTTAAATTAGGAAGGGCGATGATTGAGGAAAATCTCAAAATCTTAATAGGTAATAATTTTTAATTAAGGGTTAAAAAGTCTTTTTAAAGGGGGACACCATTGCTCCCCCCTTAGCTTATATAATAGAGATAAGATTATTTAAGTTAATTGTCTTCATGTTATACTATAGTTTAATACTAGTATAGTGTTTATAGTCTTCTCATAACTTTGTATATATATGTGACTATAAACAAACTATTTTATCAATAGGCTGAAATATTTTAGTACGATATAATAATATTGGAACTATTCTAGCTAATACGCGATTGATTATTAATGAGTATCGATTCCTAATATGCTCTAATAGTATAACTAACGATAATAATAATGAGTATTATATATTAACTACGAATATACAATCGATTACTAGATTTATATATCATTTCATCAAAAGCTATCAATCATAATAAACATATGGCTTAAACCTCATTCATAATATAGCACATTAATATAAGTATATTGTTGTACTATAATTCACGTAAATAAGAATAATCAAAATATTAATTAAGCAAGTAATAGTTGTATAAGTAATGTTTCAAGAAATATAGTTTCATGAGTAATGACCTTAGAGCAATATAACTAGAATTAACTATTTACAGGTTGTATTTGTGCTTATTACCTTATAAAGATTCAATATAATTTTACAAGTATATATTTATATGATTGGT
The DNA here is from genome assembly GCA_947646795.1 of Beta lomatogona. Taxonomy (NCBI): domain Eukaryota; kingdom Viridiplantae; phylum Streptophyta; class Magnoliopsida; order Caryophyllales; family Amaranthaceae; genus Beta; species Beta lomatogona. The sequence continues at coordinate 57,542 of CANSNZ010000105.1, forward strand.
TTATTAGTTTTTATGATATGAATCTTTGTTATTCTCTAATTAATTGACGAGTTTGTATGGATCCTATTCCCCAAAGTCTTAAAATTTTGGCGGAACTTGATTTGCAATTATAGCCCGCTCTAACTTTCCCCTCAAAAAAAAAAAATTTAATTGACGATAAATGAGACAATGAGATAATCCAAAATTTATGATAATTCATGTAAACTATCCTAAGTGAAAAGCATAAAACCATCCAAAATTTTGGAAAATTCAAATTCCAATAAGCAAAGGCGGGAAGATATCCTTGTCATCGATCCATAACACCACAATCCATGTAAACCTGCTATACACAATCCCCACCTTTGATTAGCTTCATCATCAACGGTTCCCACATCCTTCTTCATTTTGGTATGACCCACCTCCTTCTTCAAAGTTCAAACCATCCATTTCCACTACTCCTCCCATCTTCATCCCTTATATAAACCCCAATCTCCACCAGACATCATCATCCCGCCACATTTCCAAACTCATATACTTCATCTCCTAAATCTCAATCTTCAGCTTCCCTCATTTTTTCCCCACTCTCTTTCCTCAATTTTAATTTCAAAATTAAAATTGTTGCAGATGTATTTTGTAGTTAAAAGTGTACAGTGATGCTTAAATATGAAATTAATGACAATTTTGTAAAACTAATGAATATGTCTCTTTTTATTAATATGTTCTGTGATTTTTTTTTTTTCAAGATTTATGTTTATTAGATAAAGTTTCAACTTGAACTAAAATCTGGTATTCTGTAGTTGAGATTGGTTTGAATTTGTTCTTTCTGTTTTTGTATGTTGATACTAATTTTGAGAGTTCTTGATTATTGTGCTTCATGCATAATTTCATAAGCTTATAATCTGCAAATTTCACCTAGGCTATAGCAACGCTTCAAAAGTGTTGCTATAGGGCATAAAAATGTTGCAAATGAGCAAATGCAACGCTTACAAGGGGCTATTGCAACACTTTGTAAAAGCGTTGCATAATTTGTCCAATGTTTGTTCAATGCAACGCTTTTACAAGTGCAACGTTTTAAGCCCCTTATTGCAACGCTTATACATTTTTTTCATCTATATGCAACACTTATACATTTTTTAACACTAAAATATTCTTTTGGTTTAATTAATACTTGATCAGTTGATCAGTTGATCAGTTGGTCTGAAGTCTGAACCTCAGATAGTCCAATACTCCAATGCAAGAATTTGCCGTTGTAGTTTATATTATCAGATTATATGCTAACTTGTTTAATCTAAAAAATATTTCCATTGTCATCTTGAATTTTGCAGATAGCAGTTCTAGTTATCATTCCGAGATTAATGGGTGGAGGTCTATATTATTGACTACAAAGGGACTGTTGAAATTAGTGATTTTCACCCAATATGTCCCAAGGCTTATTCGAATATACCCTTTATACAAGGAAGTAACAAGAACATTAGGCATAATCACTGAAACCGCATGGGCTGGAGCTGCTTCAAATTTGTTTCTCTACATGCTAGCTAGCCATGTAAGTTTGCTTTGATCCTTAAGATACTCGCAAATATTTAATATTTCATAAATTAAATTGGCATTGATTGGATCATCATTTGCTAGGAAAAATTTCTGCGTACCCTGTGTTTAATCTACCAGTACCGACTGTAGACAGACACTACAGGTAGTAGAATCCTGGTCCACAAAAATACATTTTTTACCGTATTTTATATTTGTAGTGAGCGGATTACCCAGTTGGTAAATGTAGCATTCTCGCTCTCACTATATAGAATTTGCGGAAGGTAAAAAGGCGTATTCTGGGAGTTTCATTTCCTCAATTTACTTCTCTTTGCATAAAATTAGTACCCCACATAAGAGGGTTAGTCAAGGCAATTACTCCCGAGAGGGCGAAAAAATATTATCTAAATCACACATGTCCCATTATAAGATTTGGGCAGGTGACAAAACTACACAAACAAGCCAAATATACAACTCAACTAGAGCTTATGATTTATTTAGGGTCCAGCAGGGGCAGGTGCACCACAAGCAACTGGGTTCTGTATGCCAGTCGTGATCGGCTTTACGTTCTTACACATTGAGACGGCAGGGCCACCAGAGAAGGTCAAGTCGATGTCAGCGAGTTCGACCTTGTCACAAGGAGCTCCACTGCTGCACAAGATCTTGACTGCCTCTTTGGAACCTGCAGTTCCCCTGATGTTTTTGAAACTGATGTTGCTCAGCTTGACCTTAGATGGTGTCTGAATCAAAACGAAAATGTTAATTACATCAAGTAAAATTAGCCTGGATGATATGATTAATTAGTTAATAAAGAAAAAGCTAACTAACCTTGGCCTTGCAGTGGTTGTAAGGGCAATACTCTTGATCAATAAGAATAGGGGTTAGCACATTCTTGACAGTAATGTCCTCGAAATGAAGGTCCGAAGCAGCAGCCTCGAATGAGTTGAGCCAAGACTTGATCCTAACACCATTGTCAGTGTCGCTGATGGTGCACTTTTTTACAGTAACACCTGTGACGGGAGCCTCCTTTTCGTACCTACCGAGGCTTCCAATGCTGATACCGTGACCAGGTCCACAAGTAATGTCCTCAATGTGAACATCAACGGCTCCATCACCCATGGAGATACAATCATCTCCTGTACCGATCTTTGCTTTGGTGACAAATATCCCTGTTGAACGTCCTATATGGATACCATCTGTGTTAAGACTGTCTTTTGGTGCTTCGATAGTTGTATCGAATAGTGTAAAGTTTTTGCACCCCAAAACTCCCATGTGGTATAGCTTGCTGTTCAATGATTTAATCCCGCTTATCTTACTGTTAGTCAGGCTGTTGAACCTAAAGTTCTGCACGCATACATTTGTAAATTTGTAATGACATTAGTATATACCAAAAGGAGCTAATTCAGGCTGGTACAAATTGATAGAGTATAAAACTATTCATGGAACTCCAACCATCAGCTTAATTATAACGAGAGATAACATACGTAAGGAAGGTTGTCGCAAGTGCCGGTCTTAGCACAATCGTTCTGCTTCCAAGCCATTTGTCCTTGGCCATCGAAAGTACCTCCAGTCGGGAGACAATTGATCGTAAGACCTTGGATGTTTTCGATCTTAACCCATGTGTCTTCGCCTTTCATTTGGGCTGGGTCTGGTGGTGCTTTGAAGTTTCCTGCAATTTCAATAGTAACAGCAGCCTTGCATGGACCTGTAAATTTTATAGCATTGAGCAAGAAAGTTCCTGCAGGAACTACAATCTTTGTTGGGGCAGCTGCTGCACATGCTTCTTTCCAAGCAGCCATCAAACCCTGTCATGCATTCATAATATCTTCTTTAGTGAACATTATTCATTTCATTTTCTTGATTGGCAACCATGGGCGGATATATGTTTGCTTTAGTGGGGTCAGTTCCACTCAAATCTAGAACTTTTGTAAATTTTCCTTATGTGATTTGAGATTTTTCGGATATTTTCTTGCAAAATTGATTGTTTGAACCCAGTAAAAAATAAATAGTTCTTTACGCCACTGTTAACAACTATAAATGGGGAAGATAGTACGATTATTTTTCCCTTGCATATCGTTTTATGATTTTACTATTGCATAAAACATACCTGTGTTGCATCTGCATTAGGCTTTGCACCCAATTTTGTTATGTCAATGACATTCTGGGATCTAACCACACAAACGAACAAATAAAATAGGGATATGAAACATGGGAGATTGAGTATTTTCATTTTTTATTTTTATTATTTTTTTTTATTTTTTTTTTGGGTTTTTGGGTTTTTGTGTTTTTCTTTTTTATCTTTATTTGATAATTGATGAAGGATATGCTGCTCCCTCTTTTCAATATATATAGTATCTGCTGAAATCTTACACCTCTCGTTTGACATTCTAATTTTCAAGCAAGATGCTAATCTTTAGCTAACTTTGTGGTTATTGCAAATGAATTCGGAAACCTCTTCTCCATATGACCTTGACTACTATTATTATATGTTGATGATAAAGATAGATATATAAAGATAGATTTTACTGTACATGAAAATTGTCAATAATAGGATAGTTCAGTCTTAAATGTCATCGGCCACATTGTTAGTTAATGGTGCAGCCATTCCACATATAGGGTTAATTATTATATTTTAGGTTACTAGCTAACTAATATAATAGGCGTTACTAATAGTTGTTGGGATTACTTATGTCCCCTATTTGGGGTTACTTGTAATTTTTTGTTCTATAATTACTACTCCTAGATAAATATGAAACCAGATTTTAGACTCAAACTGTGTACTGCTTAATAAATAAAAAGAATAATAGGTACTTGTATATAATATCATATAAGAGAGTTCTTACTTAAGGGGAATTTGAGAGTATTCAAACGAGTGTTACCTGTGTTTTAGTTGTTGCTAAGAATAATGCAAGGAAGGTTAAAATGTCATTTACTAATATAAAACTTTTGCTTTTGGCCAAATTAGGAGAGGGTTAGTTGCAAATCCCTTACCACCCATTTTTGTGCCCCATGAGAATTTTTTATTTTATGCACATAAAAGTAGACGAGAACAAGAAGGCTTACCCCTTTAAGAAGAATTTGTTGAACTTTCTTATAAACCCATTTTTGTAGAGAAGTAAATGATCTCTTGAGTAGTATTACGTTAGGTTTAGCTTTATATACAACCTACAATTTACGATAATGGGCTGTACTAGTAAACATACTACTTACACAAGATAAGCCCAAGACAATAAATACTAAAGCATAAAAGCATATATATAGTAAGAATAATCCCAATACTCCCCCTCAAGTTGGAGTATGAAGATCACAGATACCCAACTTGCGTAGAAGAAAATCAAACTGGCTTTTTCCGAGAGCTTTAGTAAAGATATCCGCCAATTGCCTAGTCGTAGGCACATGTGAGGGACTAATAGTACCATCCTGAATAGCATCTCGCAAAAAATGACAATCCACCTCAATATGTTTCGTACGTTCATGAAAAACTGGATTTTGAGCAAGATATAACGCTGATTGGCTATCACAATACAAAGGCATAGCCCGAGGATGTTGTATACCAAGACTAACCAATAAACCCTTCAACCACTTTAGTTCACATGTAGTGGCTGCCATAGAGCGATACTCGGCTTCGGCCGAAGAACGGGACACAGTCACCTGCTTTTTGGTCTTCCAGGAAACAGGGGAATGACTCAAAAACACCAACCAATTAACCAGATAGAGATCGTCGAGTAAGGGGACAACTAGCCTAATCCGAGTCACACCAACCAGAAAGAGTGAAATTGCAATCAGAACGAAGAAGAATACCCTGACCCCCGGACATCCCTTCAAGTAACGCACCACTCGTAAAGCAGCATCCCAATGATCACGACGGGGTTCATGCAAAAACTGAGACAAGATATGCACTGAATAGGCTAAATCAGGTCGTGTGAACGACAAATAGATAAGCCTACCTACTAACCTCATATATTGTTCCACGTCCTGCAACAAAGGACTCGTTGAACGTGCTAACTGATGATTTTGTTCCATTGGAAAACTTGCAGGTTTGGAACCATGTCTCTGAAATAATATCAAGAGTATATTTTCGTTGACAAAGGTAAATACCCTCTTGATTACGAGCTACCTCAACTCCCAAAAAATATTTTAATACTCCAAGATCCTTCATATGAAAACAGGTGCTCAAATATTTCTTAAAAGCGGAAAGAGCAGCGGAATCATTCCCAGAAATAATCAGATCATCAACATACACAAGGACATTAATTTGTACCATACCCTGATGTAGAGTAAATAAAGAATAGTTTGAGTAGGACTGCTGAAAACCATACTTTGTCAAAGAATTGGACAACTTTGCAAACCAACAACGTGGTGCTTGTTTTAGACCATAAAGTGATTTTCGCAGTCGACATACCTTATCAGGTTTAGCACCATTGAATCCCGAAGGTAATTTCATTTATACTTCTTCAACCAAGTCTCCATGCAGAAAAGCATTGTGAACATCCATTTGATGTAACTCCCAGTTTTTTGCTGCAGCAACGGCTAAAAAAGCACGAACATTAGTCATCTTTGCCACCGGAACAAATGTATCTGTATAATCCAACCCCGCAACCTGATGATTACCAAACACCACCAATCGGGCTTTAAGACGCTCTACACTTCCATCAGAATTGTACTTCACTTTGTAGACACATCGACTACCAAGTGCACGTTTCCCAGGAGGAAGAGGCTCCATACTCCAAGTACCATTAGCCTCTAAGGCCTGGATTTCTTTTTGCATTGCTTCACGCCAATCTGGGTCCTTCATGGCGTCTTTGAAGGATTGAGGTTCGGTACCTGAGGAATGATCCAGAGTAGATGGAATTAGGGTGGGAGACGGACTCAATTTTCGCAATGTATGAGTAACACAGTCACGCAATTTTGATGATGGAAATTTCTTACGCTTGCCTCTGCCCTTTTCTTCAGCATCAACCACTTGGGTACTACATTCAACAACACTACCTTGCGCCACTTCCTCACTAACACCATTAATGTCAGCACCTGACACCATTACTTCACCAACACTACCTTGCGCCACTTCCTCACTAGCACCATTAATTTCATGAAATGCACTACTGTCATTGGCATGTTGACCAACAAAATCAGTAGTAGCATTTTCATTATTAGGCACAATACCATTATCAACATCATGAGCACCAATTCCACTATCACCAATATATTCATATAAAAAATCATAATCAAGACTCCCAAAAGAGGGTGCGACCACATTTGTTGTATTAGTGTGGGCTTCGTTAGTCACAAAAGCATATGGATACTCATTTTCATAAAATTTAACATCTCGAGAAACAAAATAATCACCCGTATCCAAGTCATATAATTTCCACCCTTTTTTACCATAAGGATATCCTACAAAGATACACCGCCTACTCCGACTTTCAAATTTATCCCACTTAGCCTTTTGGTTATGGGCATAACACAAGCATCCAAAAACACGCAATTCATGAAAAGAGGGTGGGGTACCATATAAGACTTCATAGGGAGTTTTATTATCAAGCAAAGGAGTCGGAGTACGATTAAGCATATGACTAGCAGCCAAGGCACATTCACCCCAAAATAGGATAGGTAAATTACCCTCAAACCTCAAGGCTCTAGCTATATTTAAAATATGACGGTGTTTCCTCTCAACCTTGCCATTTTGATGGGGTGTTCCAACACAAGAAGTTTACCATGTTCTGCAAAATAATCCTTCATACAATTGAATTCAGTGCCATTATCACTACGAACAATCTGCACTCTAGCACTAAATTGTCTCTCAATCATAGCAAAAAAAGAATTAAACATTGGAAACACTTCAGTCTTGTCAATCAAAAGGATCACCCACACAGCTCTAGAAAAATCATCCACAAGAGTTAAAAAATATCTTGCCCCACAAGAAGAAGGCACATGATAGGGTCCCCAAAGATCACAATGTATTATTTGAAAACGATAATCTGCTTTACTGTCACTAATTGGAAATTTATCTATGTTTAGCTTCGTGGCACATACCACAAGCTTTATTTAAAACAATACTAGAACTACTAATAAAAGGGAGTGACCGAACTACTTTGTCAGAGGGATGCCCCAACCTCTTGTGCCACAACTCCGGATTATTTGCACCATCAACACTTAGAGCATGAATCTTCGGAATATCATCTGAAAGATGGGTCACAGAAATTAAATTGCAATTTAGCTTGGGTACATATAATACATTTTTTAGTACTAAGCCTGGCGCCAAGTTAACACTACCATACTTCGAAGACGATGTCTTCTTACCATCTGGTAGACCAACAGGACATTCTACCATATCTGTGACATGACTCAACAAACTCAAATTTCCAGTCACATGATTTGAAGCTCCCGTGTCAATAATCCACGGGTTGTAACATGACTCACCACTTAGACGATTTTCGGTAGTGTTCACAGGTGCATTACCAAACATGTCTATTAATTTTTGCCATTGTGCTGTTGTTAAACCTTGTAAAGCTGCCTCACTAATGGAACCAGAAGAAGTTGTTGCAACCTCTCCACCGCCAGACATGTTTCCAGCCATCGTCGCGCGAACTTCGGCACTTCTACCTCGACCAACAACACCTGAGTGTGACTGTGACGCTGCTGTCCCGCCACTAGTCCCACGACCACCAGCACTTCTTCCCCTACCACGTGGTCTATGTTCCCACCCTTCAGGGTACCCATGCTTTGAAAAACAATTAGCTTCATCATGCCATTGGCGACCACAATAAGAACAAACCAAACTTGACTTATCTCGCGCATCCATACGACGTCCACCTCTAATGGAGGACTGAGACTTCACGGCCAATGTCATCACATCATCACGCTCAACCTTGAAACTAGCAGAGCCACGATAACGCTCTTGTTGAAGCATGGTTTGGTATGCACGATCAAGAGTGGGCAGTGGGTCTTGTGAAAGTAAGTTAGTACGTACATTACCATATAGTTCCTCATTGATTCCATATAAGAAATCATGAAATCGATCTTCATCTACTCGTGCTTGGAATGCTTCGCTGAGATTGCAAGTACACTTACCACACTTACATTGTGGCAAAGGATTGTATGTGGCAAGTTCATCCCACAAGGGTTGTAACATACCAAAATAATCGGCCGCGGACATCGTCCTTGGTTGCTTGCACTCCGCCAAAGCCATCTTGATTTGTTGTTTTCTCGGGCCATTGCCAACATTAAACCGGCGCCGCAACACATCCCACAAGGGCTTCGCCTCTTCAAAATACGGTATCGTCTTTTTCAACGAGACATCAATCGTATTTAATATCCATTGAACAATCATGGCTTGAACGCACCTCCAAGCAACCATCTTCTTCGAGTCGGTCGGCTTCTCGATTGAACCATCAATAAACTCATACTTACACCGCGCCATGAGAGAAAGTCGAACGGATCGTGACCACTCTTCATAATTCTTGCCACTAAAAACAATAGTTGTGATGATATTACCGGGACCATCACTAGAACTTAGATGATAAGGGTTTGTCGGATCAGTTTTACCATCACCCTTTGCCGGAGCGTCGTCACCAGCCATGGGGTGAAACTAAGAATTGTGCCTTAGCTGTAACGCCCCGACTTCTAATCAATGTTATTAAGTTAATTAATCAATTATTAGCAGCGGAACCTAGATAGTCGGCGCGTTACTGCCGTACTTTCTATTAGGAAAATACAAGGCAACATAATTTCATAAACTTAAACATATTATAAACATGAAAATATAACAATTATTTAGTCATTAATAAAACTTAGATACTAATAGAGTCTGACATTAACTTAAATCAAAACCATAAAAGTCAACATAAGTCTAGATACTATATTACTCCTCACTGCTACGCCATCCCGTTATCGTCACCAGTACCTAAAACATAAAACAAAACGTCGTGAGCCGAGGCTCAGTAACATACTACTCTAACAACGTAAATTCATTTCACATCATTTATTTATAAACAGGGAGAAGAGAATAAGTAAAACCATTTCATAAACATATCATAATAGGTTACATTATCTTCTTTATCATGTTCATCGTCATATATCTTTTACTTTGGTAACTTGGCTCGTACAACAGAAGGGACGTCTCCCCAGAACATAGTAACATCGTAAACGGAAGGCAGCCACCCGAGGACAAAAGCCCTCACTAAACGGAAGGTGGCATTAATGCCCAAAAATGCGCGGTGCCACCCGAGGACAATAGCCCTCACTAAACGGAAGGTGGTTAACCGGTCGGAAGGTACGTGCACGATCCAGGATAACGGAATACTTGCCAAGAACCGTCTTTCACTTGAATTTATCATGTTTCATTTCTTTTAAGCATATCATAGTCATCATGAAATAATTATATTATTTCATTTCATCCATAACATCATCATCATCATCATTCATAGCATCGTATCATCATAACCATCATAAAATATTTCATTTCCCGCAATCCATATATAAAACATAATATTAATCATGATCATAAAACATACTTCGAAGGGGAATGCGGGTGTTAGCAGTAGACGTTACCTGAATTCCTGCTTAATAACCTTGATAGCCGGGGGAGGCTTGTAATATCCTTTATCTTCTTTAATCTATTCAAGAATAATTTTATTAATGAACGTTTCGTTATTTAGCTTTTAAGCCTAAATATTAGCTAGCGCTTATTAACGCCATAACGTTTCTTATAACGTCGTAAAGGCCTCATTAAAGGTCGTTATTATCTTAGTCGTTAATAACTTCTTAAGGTGACTCTTAAACAACTAATTAGGTGAAATAACTCCTTTAGTTATACTTTTAGAATTATCGAAACCTTAAAGTTATATTAATACATAACCTATAACCATTCGAAAATATGTTATTATTCGAGTTCATAGTTAATCATCCATTAATCGTCTATCATTAAACTAATTAAGTTTATTGCTATACTATAACCATTAACATTATTTTAATATTATTTAATCACTTAAAACTAATAAATTAAGCTATCTTCTTATTATAAGTAAACTTAAGGATTAATGGAGTAATCATAACTTAAACTCATAATATAAATAACAAGCTTACTGGATTTTAATTAGTTTTAAACAACTCAACTAGTTTAGTAATCATGAAATATAACCCAACAATAGTTTTTAGGAGTCAAGTTAAGTGGTTTAATTAAACTAACCAAATAAGTCCATAGAATAAGTTCAAACATCTTTTTAGCCCAACATAATAAAATTCAGATTATAATTACTTAAGTTTAGTTCAACTTGGGTTCTCCTAGGCCCAAAACTATCCTACATAGAAAAGGAACTAAACTGGGCTTGGGTTAAAACATAAAAAGAAGAATCATAATTTCTTTTAAATAAAACAGAGGAATGTCGTTACCTCTGCTTCTTAGAGCAGGGACGACAGTGCAGCGAGGCAGGGGAATTCCGGCTCCGGTGGACGGCAGCGAGCAGCGGCGTAGGCGGCAAGAACGACGGAGCGACGGCGGAACGATGTGGGGCGAAGGTCGCCGGTGGTGCTGCGCGGTACAGCGACGCGCGAAGAAGAGGAGCGTGCGAAGAGAGTGCTGGTGGTCGGCAGAGCTCCGGCGAGTGACGGCCGAGGCAGGGTGAGCGCGGCGCAGGTGTCGCGCGAGCCAGCGGCAGCCGGTGGTGGTGGTGTTTGAAGCCCGAACAGAGGAGAGAGAGAGAAAATTGGGGTTTTCTTTTTGGGTTTCTTTGGGTCGCGTTTTCCGGCGAGTTGTTGACTGAAAAATTCTGATTAGTTCTTAGGTGGTGGTGAGGTGAGATGAAAGGATGAAAATTGTTGGTGATGGTGTTCTTGATGAGAGATTTTCATGGCTATTTATAGGAACCAAAAGTGGTTTAAAGCTTCACCATTGTTCATGAATCATGAGAAATCTGCTTAGTCAAGGTATACATTAATGGAAGAGATATGGTGATCTTCACTTCAGATTTTTGTTGGCTCGAGGAGTTGTCTTTGCTGACTTTGTGCTTGAAATGGGTGGCTACTGACATGAGCTTTGAAAAAATTTGTAGAGTTGTAGAACTTGTAGTGTTTTCTTCAACTAATTCATGGATGAAGAGTTACTCACTCTTGCTTAGAGGAAACACGGAGAGAGAAAGAAGGTGGGATTGAGTTAAATCTTGATATTATTTAATTTCTCTTTTGCTTAAATTTTTAGTTGTTGTCCCTATTGTCTGTAGTCAAGGTTTAATAATTAATACAAGAACTTAGTATAAGTTATTACAGCTTCTATTATCTCTAACTCTTGTTTTGTTAATTTAGGAAAATATAAATTTTATTATACTAAATCTGAAAATTTAAAAAGATTAGTAATACTTAAATACGGGATATTACATTAGCCATCTTGATACTATGTAGAGAAGTAAATGATCTCTTGAGTAGTATTACGTTAGGTTTAACTTTATATACAACCTACAATTTACAATAATGGGTTGTACTAGTAAACATACTAATTACACAAGATAAGCCCAAGACAATAAATACTAAAGCATAAAAGCATATATATAGTAAGAATAATCCCAATAGACTTTGTCTTACTTTCTTATAAACCCAAAAATTTAAGTTAGTCTTGGGTAAAACTCGTCATATTGTTGAATGGTAATATATGACAACTGACAAGTTGACTAATTGTTTATTGAGAGGTAATATGTTGCATTGTGTATGGGTGAGATTACTAGCTATATTACTCATACTCGGATAAAATGTCTACTCGAATACGAGTGTCCGGGTTCGGACTCGTCCATTTTGTAGAAACATATCAGGTTTTTGGTTTGAAATGAAGTATCTAAGTGTCATGACGTTTCGGACACAACACGATTTGAAATACGACGCTTGAGGTAAATGAAGTTGTCAGAGTAACAGAGAGTACTAGCACCCAAGACTTGATGTCATATAAAACTTTCAAACGCTTGCATCCAAGTATAACTTGAACTCAAATAGCAACATTTTCTTACCAAAATGTTCCCCATCATAACCTCATTTTACTGATTAATAGATCATGAGTTGAACTGCAGGTGTTTGGAGCAGTTTACTACATGAACTTGAACTCAAATAGCAAAATTTTCTTACCAAAATGTTCCCCATCATAACCCCATTTTACTGATTAATAGATCATGAGTTGAACTGCAGGTGTTTGGAGCAGTTTACTACATGTTTGCCATAGATCGGCAAGGCACATGCTGGCGCAAGTCATGTATTGGAGAAGGATGCCATCAGTTGTCTTTATATTGCAAAGACAAAAATAAAGGAAACTATGTATTCAACAACACTTTCTGCAAACTTGTAAACCCTGATCAAATAACAGATTCTATTGTTTTGAACTTTGGCTTGTTCTATGATGCCCTTAATTCAGAAGTGGTACAGTCTACTCATATTTTCGAGAAACTCTTCTACTGCTTTTGGTGGGGCCTTCAAAATCTTAGGTAATTTGCACTTAATCTATCCTGTAGTTTTTAAGTCGCATTGGTTTCTGTCTTTTTTTATTGAGGAGTGCATACCTCATCTCAACTGTCAAATTAAGCAGAAATTGTTTCTGTAAAGATCCCATGAAAAACCCACTTGAGCTGTCTTTCATTAAAGAATTCTATTTCCTCATAAGGGGTCTATGTGACTGCTAATTAAGCAACTAACACTGAAATATCTTGAATATTTTCGATGAGTAAAATGTGTTTAGTCTTGGGTTAAGGGCATTATTGATTTTCGCCCGCTGTTAGGTGCCTATTTGTTGGACAATTAGCCAGACTCTTTCTCATACATCATATAGCTTATGTAATAGAGATGATGAAGAGTATTTGATAGACTTCTAATGAAGGCTAAACCAAGTCATATATTCATTTACTTGTGTCTTCAATTTTATATTTAGATCCATCTGTTTTGTTAACCCTGATCTAGTAGTAATATCCTGTACTTCTCTTGCAGCTCTCTTGGTCAGAATCTGAATACAAGTACTTTTGTCGGGGAGAATTTATTTGCTGCCTTCATTACTGTTTCTAGACTAGTTCTGTTTTCCTTGCTCATTGGCAATATGCAGGCAATTCTTTATTCATTTGACTGCTCAATGTTTTATGATATAAAGAGAAATTTCTTCAATATAAGATGTTAGTATCATGAAACAATTATTCTATCTTCATTTTAGAATTTTCTGTAGTTTTGCTTTGCCTTATTATTATATGTCACAGCAAACACTTGATACATTGAGCCGCCTAAGATGCAGGAAGATGGCTTTTGTTTCAAGAATTTGATGATCTCTACTGGCTGTGTTGAACAGAAATTTCTACAATCAACAACTGTTAGAGTAGAGGAGATGAGAATAAGAAGGCGAGATGCAGAGCTGTGGATGTCACATCATTTGCTTCCAGCAGACTTAAAGGAGTGGATAAGAAGGTATGATCAGTACAGTTGGCAAGTAACGAGAGGCGTTGATGAAGAGAGTGTAATACGTAATCTTCCTGGGGACCTTAGGTGGGACATAAAACGGCATCTCTGCTTGGCTCTTCTAATAAGAGTGAGTATATCTGCAAATTGTTAGAATATAATCATGCTTGTGTATGACATGTTTATCTTGTTTTTTTTTTTTCCAAACTCATCACCCAATTTTTACACATTTTGAGTAATATTGAATTTTCTATATATTCTGTGTGATTTTAAGGCTTTTTGGGTAACTTTATAGACGTTTTAGTGATGGATTTAACATCAAACTTCGAGTGTAGGATCTAATTTAAGGATGCAAACCAAGAGTTTTATGATTTATGTGATACCTTTTGCGTTGGAGCGTAGGTGCCAATGTTTTCAAAAATGGATGAACAACTAAAAGATGCAATGTGTGATCGTCTGAAACCAGTGCTTTATACTGAGAACAACTTCATTGTACGTGAGGGTGATCCAGTGAACGAGATGCTATTAATAATGAGAGGAAATCTATTGACTATGACCACAAATGGTGGAAGAACTGGTTTCTTTAACTCAGTTTATCTCAAGGCTGGCGATTTTTGTGGAGAAGCATTGCTCACATGGGCTTTAGATCCTTATTCCTCACTCCATCTGCCCATCTAAACTAGGACTGTGCTGAGCCAAACAGAAGTTGAAGTTTTGCGTTGATGCCAGATGATCTCAAGTTTTTGGCATCGCAATCAATTCCGTAGACTTCACAGCAAGCAGCTAAGACACACCTTTAGGCAAGTCTATGTTTCTTTCACTAAAACTGAACTAATTTTTCATTATATAAGCTTATTGGTCACTCTGAACTTATTTTAGTTGACTTGTGAGGGTGCGTTCTCTTTGACCTGATTTTTCCTGAATTGAACTTATCTAAATTTGGTACACTTGATTGGACCTTAACTTTCCTGAAACTTATATTTGCAGGTGAAGAGAACACACTCTGAATTGGACATTTTTTGGACTTGGATAACCCTTATCTGAACTTATTGGCCTTTATCTGAATTTATTTTTTTCTCATATGTCTTAAATTTAGCAGGCCACATATGAGGATTATATGTGTTCAGTTTTTCTAACTTCTCTAATTCCTTGTGATTTTTGTTGTATTCAGGTTCTATTCACAACAGTGGAGGACATGGGCAGCCTGTTTTATACAGGCAGCATGGCGGCGTCACTACAGAAGAAAACTTGAGAAATCTTTACTAGAGGCTGAAGAACTGGCTATGGCAAAGGAGGGTTGAAGCTCAACAAGTTTGGGTGCCACCATTTACGCATCAAGGTTTGCTGTCAATGCACTTCGTAAGCTCCAAAGTAATAGTCCACCAAGTGTTAAAGCTCCACTGAGGACACCCCTTCGTAACTTGCAAAAGCCAACTGAGCCTGATTTCACTTCTGAAGATGGTTAGTTAGTCAGTTTCCTGCTCTTTCAAGTAAATGTTGCTTTTCATTTTTTATTCATGGATTTTAGACCATTGATACAAGTTAATGTAATACCTTATAAATGTAATTAAGAATTTCAAGTACAAAGTGGTGAATCTACAAATGTTGTATCAAACTGATGATGTTTTTTCCTCTACATGTAGAAGGTCCTTAAAATAAATAGAGATCTTAGATAAAAAGATGTCAAATTTGCACCCAAATACTGCAGAACTGATGCTTCATTATGATTGTCGTTTCTCTTTCGGTTCTTGGTATAAGGTGTCAATAACATCCTGTAGAAATAATAACATTTAGAGCCTAATTTATGTTATACCTTGGGAAACACAAGTTATGTTAGTAATAAAGGTGTACCAACCTTATAATACTTGAGTAATTGAGGCCTCTTCTTCTTAAAGGTTGGAGTCAAGAGACCGCACTCCATGTCAAATGGCATGGGGTCTAGATGTACTACCTTGATTAACTCGAATCCTTTCAACGACTGCAAGGAAAAAAACGAGTTGGATCTCTTTGAGACAGGAGGAAGCAGCAAAATGAGAAGGGTGTATTTGAATTTGGGACTATCCTAAAAAATACCTCCTTCGTCCACAATTGAACGTCTAGTCTGCTATTTTGGTCAGTCCACATATAAATGTCATGTAATTTTACTAGAAGTTAAAAAAAACAATTGAAGTTAAGAAAGCTGAAAACAGAGGAAGATACCTTGTTCTCTCGAGCAATCTTGTTGAGCTTCTCAAGAAAGTAGGCCTTTGCTCTAGGATGCTGGCACAGTGAACTGAAATCACCTGCAACTTCATGTTCTTGAGCCCAGGATTCAAGAGCCTATATTATCAGGGTGGCAACTAGTTGCTTAATGCTGGACCATCTAAATCTAGCTTCAACTTGATCAAGAGCCTATATTATGAGTGCAATTTGATTGATATTGGTTTTAATGGACCTAAATACACATGGACTAATAAAAGGAAAAATAATCCAATCTATGAACGGTTGGATCGAGGGTGGGCGAATGGTGAGTGGCTTCAATCTTTCCCGGACTATAACCTTTGGCACCTCCCTAGAATCACATTAAACCATTGTCCTATCCTTCTAAACCTGGCTAATAAAAATCCCCCTGAAGGCCCTAAACCATTCAAGTTCGAACCTATGTGGACCCTAGACAAAGACTACCTTAAGGTTGTTAAACAGGCTTGGAGTAGGCATGTCCAGATTGAGGAGAAATTGGGGGAAACAAGAGATGCGCTTACTGAGTGGAATAAGAACTCATTTGGGAATGTGTATGCCTGGAAAAAGCACATTGTAGCCAGACTTAACGGGACTCAGATCTACCTCCAAAATAACCCTTACTCGGGTTATCACCAAGTCTTAGAGGCTAACCTTCAAAGAGAATTAATTGAAATCTTAGACCAAGAAGAATTAATGTGGAGGACTAAGAGTCGTCTAGATAGAATGGAGGAAGGTGAGCGCAATACAAGTTTCTTCCATAGAAGCGTCCTTATTAAAAGAAGTCGTAGTAAGATTTTATGTTTAAGAGTTGAAGTGGGCAATGATATATTCAATTCGAGTGATATTCGAGCCCATATCCTTGATATCTACACTAAGCTCTACTCATCTGAGCAAGTGCAGTGTCTCTATACCTGTCTTGACCGCCCTTGGGACCTGTCCCAATCGGATATTAGCTCTATCCCCACACGGGATGAGATTCGCCAGGCATTGTTTAGCATGAAACCCCTGAAGGCCCCGGGGCCTGATGGTTTCCACCCTTTATTCTTCCAACATGCTTGGAATGTCCTTGGCCCTGATACGTGTGTGCCCATCCAATCTTGGTTCCATAAAGGGCAAATCCCAGAAGACCTCAGCCAAGCTTTGATCTGCCTTATCCCTAAGTAGACATCTCCGGAAACCATTAAGCAATTCCGGCCAATTAGTTTGTGCAATACCTTGTACAAACTGGTCACCAAAATAGTGGTTAATAGGTTAAAAAATCTGATTCCAAATTGGATCTCTAAAAATCAAAATAGCTTCATTAAGGGAAGGGGTGCGGATATCAACCTGGTTATTGCGTCGGAAGTGCTCCATTCTATGCACAAAAAGAAAGGGAAGTGGGGCTGGTTCGCGCTCAAGATAGACTTAGAAAAAGCTTATGATAGGGTCGAATGGAGCTTTGTTAGAGATTGCCTAGTTATGTGTAACATGAATGCTCAGTCTGTTAACTTCATTATGAATTGCGTTTCCAAAGCTTCCTCAGCCATTTTGGAGGAAAACTGATTCTTTTCAACACTCTACGGGTTTGCGTCAAGGGGATCCTATGTCCCCGTATCTGTTTAACATTTGCTTGGAAGCCCTTTCCAGATCTATACAAGCGATTTGTGAGAGAAAATAGTGGACCCCTTTTTGGGTGGGTCGAAAAAAGGTCCCTATTTCTCATCTCTTGTTCGCTAATGATCTGTTGTTGTTTGGGAGGGTTGATGAAGATACAACTTATGCTGTCCGGAACACGCTTGAAACGTTCTGCAAGCTCTCGGGCCAAAAAGTTAATGAGATGAAAAGCAAATTAATTTTCTCCCCAAACACCCCTCTGGATCACAAACAACTTTTTCAGGACACCCTTAAGGTGCAAGAGAACGAAAACCTTGAAACCTACCTGGGCCTTCCGATTTCTCATAAAAGACCTACTAGAGCTCAAGTCCAGTTTGTGGTCGATAAAGTTAGGCCTAAGTTGGTCATGTGGAAAACTCATTTCCTCTCCAAAGCAGGCCGCCTTTGTCTTATTGAATCCACTCTCTCCTCTATCCCTGCATACTATATGCAAGCGGCTTTTCTGCCAGCAGCTACTCACAAAGAACTAGATTCCATTAGTAATAATTTTCTTTGGGGAGACACAAAGGACAAAAAGCGAATTCATTTAGTTGGAAAGGACAAGACTTTTACCCCTCTTAGTTGCAGGGGCCTGGGAATTAGGGCTCAGGGGATCATGAACAAGGCTTATATGGCTAAGTTGGGGTGGAATTATCCCAAGGCTTATATGTGATACTTTAAAAATGTATAAGCGTTGCAATAAGGGGCTTAAAACGTTGCACTTGTAAAAGCGTTGCATTGAACAAACATTGGACAAATTATGCAACGCTTTTACAAAGTGTTGCAATAGCCCCTTGTAAGCGTTGCAATAGATCTATTGCAACATGACTTTATGAAATGCTTTTAAAGCGCTGCATTTGCTCATTTACAACATTTTTATGCCCTATAGCAACACTTTTGATGCGTTGCTATAGCCTAGTTTTGTAGTAGTGATCTTGAATATTTTACTTAGGTAAAGAGATTTACGTAATTAGGTAATGATTAAGTTCATTTCTTTTCTGAGCAGTACAAACTCCTATTTTCCTATATACTATCTCCAAAATAATTTTGAGTTTTTAAATCATGGCCGTCCAACTAAAATATATATTGTAACGCCTTGACTTTCATGCATCCTTATTAAGTTAATTAATCAGGATTAGCAGCGAAAGACTTAACTTAGTCGGCGCGTTATCGCCGTACTTTCCACTATGGGAAAATACAAGGCGGCCTTTAACATTAACTTACAGGGACAAAACCTTGATTTGCCCCTCTTTAAAGAAACACTTTAATAATAGATTACTATTTTCTAGAAATTTTGGCAGAGTTTCCTTTGTAAATTGAACAACCCAAAATAGGAAAAACGTTTAAGAACCTGTTACAAATAAAATATACCAAATCCAAAACTCAACGCTTTCGCGGAGTAGCAGCTAAAGAGAATCAGGAGCACTATTGCTCAACCAGAACTAGAAATGAAACTAAATCATTAATTATTAACTAATACAAAGTGAAATGTCCTCGCCTCGAAAAGAACATAAAACAATCATAGCTGAGCTCTTAGTACGTAACTGCTTCTATTTTGGAAAAGATGCTCCATAACTTCAACCTGAAACTATTGTAACACTGCCACCCACCAAGTGACAGGCCACAGTAGTGACAAAACAAAACATTGACAGACACATCAGCACAACGCTGAGTACTAACCCATAAAACATTCTTAAAACATGCTTTGGTGTCTACGACTCTCACGTAATCAACATGTTCACATCGTTCATAACCATATCACAACAACATAGCAACATTCACATAGTCCATTATCATTCATCATGTTTTAAGACTTAAAGTACGTTCAGAATTCATAGCAAAATCGTAACATCATCATAGTTCCTTCATATCAAAGCGGAAGACATACTTTCATATCATCAGACAATAAACATTCATAAACATATACTTCAAGTCATACAGAATATCATAAATCATCATCATCTTTCATTAACTTAACTAGTAATGATCGTACTATCGTAATAACATAGTTCTTTCATAGCATTCGTTCATGAACATCACTAATCATCATATTCATATTCCATATTTCCTAATCCAACATCGATAACATAATGTGTGAAATCAAAAAACATAATCGCAAACATAATCATACTTTCGTAACATCAATGTCATCATACTTCATAGCATTAAATCATTTAATACATCATCTATATAGCATATATTTCATATCATATCATATGCTTCATCACATCTTTCCATCTTACTTAAGTCATATTGGTAACTAGAAAGAACGTGCATTTAATAGAGGGAAGAACAACATAAATCATTTCATAACATATCATATCGGTTCATATCATCTCATAGTTTCATCATTATCTTTTCATTTACTTAATCATTTTGGTAACTTGGCAAGTATATCAGAATGGATGTCTCCCCATAACTTACAGAAAGGCGGCCACAACATAGGTGACACTTTCGTTGCCCACATTTTTAACAGAAAGGCGGCCACATCATAGGTGACACTTTCGGTGCCCATATTATTTTTAATAGAAAGGCGGCCACATCATAGGTGACACTTTCGGTGCCCAGATTACTTGCCAAGAACCATCTTTCACTTTACTTTATCATGTTTCGTTCCTTTTACATATCATAATTACATTACATCATTGTAATCATAATCATGAAACATCATTAACATTATAGCGCTATCATACTCATATTTTCATAAACATCAAAGTCATTTCATTTCATCGAGAATCATCATATTCATAAAACCTTTCATATCCCACAATCCACACATAAACATATAGTGCAAAATACCATAATTACATTACGTCATCATAATCATATTCATAATCAGGAAAAGTAATCACACTCGTATTTTCATAACATCATGATCATCATACCACATAGCCTCAAATCATTTGATAAACATCATTTACATAGCAACTATTTCATATCAGAGTCATACTTCCTATACTTTCAGTTCGTTTCAGAATGATCATAACGTAAATTTTACATAATCGGAAATTGTAAGCATATCTCATACCTTTAAGTACTTTTAAGAATAACAATAGAAACATATCAGAAACATAGCAGTCTTTTCGTATCTCATATCGTTTAAGAGTCGTTCATACTTTCAGATGGTTTCAGAGTTAAAAGGTATACTTTAACATATTCAGAAAACATGAACATATATCATAGCAAACATTTCAAACCCATCATTCATAAGAATAAAAGTTATCTTTACGTACTTTCATATCATTATATAAACTAGAACATTTCCACTTCATATACTAACTAATCCATTTCTTAATTTCATGAATCAACTTCAACTTCAACTCCAACTACTTAAGCCATAATAACAAGATAAATTAGTGCTAATTCTCTGAGAGTGCTCCACATAAAACCTTCCTAGATTAAATATAATTAGTTTCGCCAGATGACTTACATCCTTCAATTAGCAATTATTAAATGAAATCTCTCAAGCTAACTCTATCAAGTTGAACAACATAAATCAAAGAGCTTCTCATCAGATTCCAAATAGGTACATCATAAAACGAAACGTTTATTGATAGAGGATCTCATACTAATTAAGCTAACCTCACTACAATTGATATTATATGAGAGTAAGGTTCTATACAAACATCCGGCACCAACAACATAGTATACTAATGTATATGACCAGATTTTTGCTAACATGATAATTACAGTCAAATCTAGGTAGTAAAGTTCGACATCAAAATTTAGCCATTAATCAAAAGAAACCTTCAAATCATTAATCCTTTTGTCAATTGTTCAACACTAACTAGAACTCAGAGTCTCAGACTTTCAACCATTTCTTTGCAACACATATAGATTGATACTCAAATTATCAAAATACAAATTATATCAACCAAATCCATACGCAATAATCCATTTGATAAGCATATTTTGAATATAAATCAGAATAAATCCAATTAACAGAAGGATTGGAGAGGGGTAGTACTTATAATAACTCATGAATTCAAAGCATCAACAATAAATAACAAAATTGCAGGATTCATAATTTCAATATTGACTTTTAATTTGAGGAAAACAAGAGGAGGAGAAGAGAGGGGTGTAGTACCAACAAGGGGATGCGGTGGCAGCACCACCACCAGCCACGAGCACAGAAAATACGAAGGAAGGTCGAGCAGAGCTCCGGCGAGGTGACAAAGCGCCGACGAGACTGAGCAGCAGCAGAGCGGCAGCGTCGCACCCACAGCCAACACGAAGGGAGTGAGAGACAGGTCGCGCGAGCACAACTGCACATAGCACACCACCGCGAAGAGAAGAGAAGGCGTGACAGGGGAAAGATGTACAACAGCAGCACCGCGCGAACGGAGGGGAAACAGCAGCACGACAAGCGCCGAGGAAAACGGGAGCACCCGCAAGGGGTGGATGACGGGGGAAGCAACGCAGGGGATCAAAGAAAGAGATAGAACTGGGGTTTGGGTTTTCACGAGAAAGGAGAGAGAAAATGGGTTTTGGGGTTTCCTTTTGGTGATGGATAGATATGTAATGAGAGAGAAAGGGAATTTGAGGGTCTTATTTGAGGTCTTATATATATATCAGGGGCGGATTTAAGGGGAGCAGTAGGGGACGGCCGTCCCCCCACTTCAAAAAATCAAAATGAAGTTCAATTTCAATGGCCCATCCCAAATATAAGAAGAAAAAAGAAGACAGAGATACAATCTGACTATTCTAACACGCGTGAATGAACAAAAACCGCAAAAACATTTCTCACGACACTCTTGCCTAAAGGAGTGGGGCCCAGATAGTATCTCGGCTCCCTCCAATTTCATGTAATTTGTTTATTTTCAATAATAATAATAATAATAATAATAATAATAATAATAATAATAATAATAACAACAACAACAATAATAAATTTTTGGAAGGGATAATAATAATAATAATAATAATAATAATAATAATAATAATAATAATAATAATAATAATAATAGTAATAATAATAATAATAATAATAATAATAATAATAATAATAATAATAATAATAATAATAATAATAATAATTTTTTGAACGGATAATAATAATAATAATAATAATAATAATAATAATAATAATAATAACATGAATTAATTTTTAACGTAATCTTGCATACATGTGCAAATCACCAGTGCATCGCACGGGCTTTAATAACTATAGTTTTTTTGAAAGGTTTTAACTCTAGTTTAGTCTAATAGGGAAATTATTATTATTATTATTATTATTATTATTATTATTATTATTATTATTATTATTATTACTACTACTATTATAATAAGTTTAATTTAATTATTTTAGCACGTTGTATGCTTTTAAAATTGTGCCCTTTTATAATATATTTATACTAGAGTTGAAACCCGTGCGACGCACGGACAATCTGTAAATGTATTTAAAATTATATTGAAATTTTTATTGAATTGAAGTTACCTTTTTTTATTATAAATTTATAGACCCTAAACCATAAAACATATTTTTATACATTGTTATGTCATCTCTTGAAAATAACATTAGTAGATTTTTTAATTATAATAGAGTATATGATTTTTGTGTTTTTGGTAGGTAATTAAGATCTTATAATATATGATAAACGAAGTATCAAGTATAAATACAATAATTTGGACTTTTATATTGAATACACATAAATAAATACATTCAAACAAAGGAATTTCATAATATTCATGATCCATAACTAATAAGAATTGGTTGTAAATCATATGTGTAGAATTATATTGATATTCATGCTGCGTGTGCAACAATATTAGTGAATCTCCATCTCTATTGTATACTTTTTGGATAACATTAAACAAAGTTTTCATCGTTCTTGAATCATCTTTAAAAGAAAATAGGGTACGAAGTAATAAATTATTGATTACACTAATAATGTGTATAAACATATGATATATGGATCTCAATTTAAACAATTTTCCAAACTGATTTTAATGGTACAAAGCTTATAAAAAATTGAAGTATATAACAAATGTTAAATTTGTTATAAACAATTAGATTAATATGTTGTGTTATAGGTCGTTTTGGCTTAGGTGGCGCGTTATATGCTCATGAATTCTACTCCTATATTAATATATATTATATTAGATTAGATTAAATTAAATAATATAAATTCAACTTATCTTATTGCTTACTTAGTGTAATATACATATATATATATATATATATATATATATATATATATATATATATATATATATATATATATATATATATATATATATATATATATATATATATATCATATAATATTATCAAAACACATGTTTAGATGAATGACTCATACACAACTTAGGGTTATGTAAATTTTTGAGCTATTTGAATAGAACTTATTATAATTCTCATATAAATTGTGTCATATTCAGTGTGTCTCATGTGTACGTTGGAAACCATCAACACTAATCCAAAATTTTAACAAATTAAATCATGTTGTAACCCCTTAATGATAACCCGACTCACATAATGTACCTTTTAAATGTGTAGTCAATGGAATTAATTTGTTTATTCCAAACATTGAAAAGAATTACATTGCGCGACTATAATATGTTTATTCAAATGTAACAAGATGTCATATGTTGTATAAGCATATGACATATGGATCTCATTTTTAAAGTATTTTTCGAGCTCATATTGACTTTCTAAAAATTATTGGTAACTAGATTTCATAGCAAATGTTCTACTTATTCGAATATTAAGATTATTTTTATGTTTTTTTTAGGAAAAATGATTTAATTAGATTCTTTCCTAAAATTTCACTCCATATTTTTATTGAAAAATATATTACCTTTTATTTGATTGGTTAAAATAACTGCTGCTTAATTTCATAAAATCTAAATTTGTTTGGAAATAAAGCTCTATTAGAATCTTTCTTAATACCTTATTAACAAAACAAATTTATAAGTATCTTTTTTATACGATTTACCTAATGTACTTATGTGAATTTCAATTTTTTAAATTTAAAATATATATTAATTATCTTAAATTTCATACGGATACCAGCACGGCAGTACCACCCTTTTCTGCTTCTTTATAAACATCATAAACACGAGAAAACCCTTAAAATTAAAACAACCAAAATGGCCTCCGAAGCAGCCGCAAGATGTACGTCCCTAACCCTAGTGCCAGTGCCACCAGCAGCGACACTGTTAACTTTATCAGTTGCTAGAAAAACGAATTTCATTAGGTTTAACACTAACAGAGCATATGCAGTAAGAGCAAGTTCCATTAAGAGTGCAAATAGTAATGTAATAGTGGTTGATGGGAATAATGATGAGATGGTGACGGATCGTCTGCATAATAGAAAGACCCCATGGCTAATGTTGCCCTCGGAAGTGGATGAAATCAGTGGGGAGAAGCTGGAGTGCTTCTACAGCCTTGCTGATGGGGAAACAGTAAGGCTTAACAGGAAGAAGAGCCTCAAGGTCCCTGACACGGCCAGGTGCGTAGGCTCAACTATAGGATCATGGTTAGCTTATGTAGACTATATGAAGGATGGCTCTTTCTATTTGGCTAACCCCTATATGAATGAGGTAGTAGAGCTTCCCTCGCTCGAACATCTACCGTCTGTGGTGGGTGTCAAACGAGACCCTAAGTCAGGCTCTATTCTCAAGTATAAGGTCATTTTTTCTGATTATAACTGGTATAACTGGGACGATTTCCATTTCCAACGATATCCCTACAAACTCGTTGATCCTAATGTTATGAAGCGGATGGTAACCCACTTGGCCCTTTCTGTAGAAGACCCGCGCGTTTCTGATTGTGTTGCCATGGCCTGCCAAGGAGAGATGAACCGACTTGCATACTGTCGCATCGGTAAACAACTACCCAGCCGTGATCCCCCCGATTATCCCGATTATCCTGATGATACCTGCCCCTTTAACGATGGTCCTTTATGGTATGGCCTGCAAGAAGATTACTTTCCAGGTTTTTGTGTTGAGCAGGTGGTATATTGTCCTAAAAGGAACTTCTTCTATACTATCTTTGATGACACCGGGATTCTGGCCTTTGATGTGGAGCGCAACAGGGGCCGGGCAACTAAAAAGGTCTTTCAGTTTAAGGCAGAAGACATTGATTCTCAGCTCCAGAGTCATTTCGAGGCAAATAAAGATGAAGGAGGTGAAGAGGTAACAAATTACCTCAAGCGTGTGAGAGCAAGGGCTAAGGGGACTATGTATCTAGTCACCCTTGAGAACGGTGACCTTTTGCTACTTGTGAGGCACTTCTATGGACGTCCTCACAAGACTCTCCACTTTGATGTCTTCAGAGTAGTGTATCCAGGCGAGCTTGAGTGGGTACGCTCCCTCCAGGACAGAGCCTTCTTCATCGGAACAAATCAAGCTTTCTCTATTAAGGCTGCTGATTACTCTGGTGTTAGGCCTAACTCTATCTATTTTACTGATGGGGTTGAAAATTACCCTTACTATGGTCGTGATATGGGCATTTTCACCCTCAAGGACCGCGTTATTACCCCTTTTAACATTACCCGCAATAAGGGACAGGAAGAAGAGGTTCCATTCTTGTGGGTTGCACCTGCTACAGAATGGATTCATGATAATACCAAGGGTGGTGTCTTATACGAACAATCTCGCTACGAGGACCCAAATTAAAGACATTATTAATTACCAAAATGCTATTCTAGCTGATTTGCCCGTAGAAAGTGGTACCTTGTATCATTTCTTTTCTTAATTCCATCTTCATGCTCTTAATTAGCTCTTAGTCTATGCTTCTGTTGGGGGCTTGTCCCCTCCCCTTCACCAAATAAAATATTTCTCGATCTGTAGTTTCTTGATAACTAGCCTAATTTCTCTAATCGTATGTATTTATTGTCGAATTTGTCACTCATATATGTATGTTTATCAATGATCGGAGGTAAACTGTTAATCGTTGAGCTAGGATAGAGTTCTAAGCTACTCCGTACTACAAAGATTTGAAATAGGAGTAAGCTCAGTCTTTTATGAACCAAGAATAATCCAAGTTAATGAGAATATAGGAAGTTGGAGATGTTGAATCAGTATTCCGTGATTCTAATATGCAAGCATACTACACAAAGTTTCCCTCTTTTTCTATATGAAGTTTCTTGAAAGAAGTGACAGAAGAAAGGGCATATACCCCCGCCCAGGCAAGTGCCACCTCAACAGCTATATTCTAAATCGTTAAGCCTCGCAACCCTTTCCAAAAACTTCGCTTTAGCGAGTCGCTACGCCCCTCTAAACTGTTGGGGTGAGGACTCGTTGAGCAGGATAGGAAGCATTTTGGGTGTTCCACTTTATGCAGATGAGTGCACAATTCACTTGTGTAATGATATGCTGGTGCCATTTGGCAAATGGCAACAGATAGAGCTTATCATAATTAAACAGAGAAATAGACAAGTAAATGAGATAACATGAAACTGAAACACCCTCATCAAACCAAGTTGGAGTGTGGATATCTTTAGTCTTCTGCTCGGTGAAAGAGGGGTTCGAATGTTTGGTGAATGTATGCTTGCATGTTGCACATGTATCTGTATGGTTGCAAACACATTCTAATTAGAATGAGTGCAGCGATATGAATGAAGACAACAGTTTTGTGATGGACCATCCTATACTCTCCAAGCTGTTTCTTGTAGTGTTAAAAAATTCCAAAGCACTGATGCACCATACTATTCATATGTGCTTTACGTGGTGAACATAATTTTTTTTCCTTTCTTTGGGTGCTTTGGTTTTTGTACTTGTTATGCCCAATAAGACCCTTGAATCCTTTGTAGCTTCTTTATAATTTTATTTACATATGCTGTTGTTTACGGTAAGAACTCCACCCAACTAGATGTTAATGTCATGAATTTTCAGTCAATTAAATCTATATATGCTTATAAAGGTGGTTGTTGTATGCTGTTTAATGGACTCTCTTTACCACATTTTCTTCCTGGAGCAGTCACTTAACCTTAATTTTTTATTACAGCTATGTGCTACACTTCGGTATGTTGTGAAACTTTTTGTTATGACAGTCTTCCTGTTCAGCTTTCAGTTTTGGGGTTCCTAATCGATGTATTTTGCCTTGTAGCTTTCATACATACTCCCTCCGTTTCATTTTAATTTACTCACTTTACTATGGGGGAGAACCAAGGAGAAAGTGCAAAAGTATGAGAGAGAAACTAAAAAGGTGGAGAGAGAAATTGAAAAGTGAGAGAGAGAAATTAAAAAGTGGGTTAAAATATTAAAAAGTGGATGACATGGGTGGAAAAAGAGGAGAAAGTAGATGTGACATGTTATCAAAAATAGAAAAAGCAACAGTGTGTAGATTAAAAAGAAACGGACCAAAAAGAAAAGTGCGTAGATCAAAAAGAAACGGAGGGAGTATGACTTGAAGGGACGCCTGAAGGAGTGGAAGATCAAGGGAAGTTTGTTAGAGTTGCAGCGGTATGATGATGGACAAATCCATTAATTTTGTTATTCTTTACACGAATTAGTTACATTTCAATAATGAAAGGTGAACTTCATAAGGGACAACGTAACAGCAATTTTACTCAGATATCCTAGTAATTGTATAATTACTGAGCTTTTATAGAAACTTATGAAGATGAAAGTATTTTGTAATGAAAGAAGTTTAGAGAGAAGAGAATGAAAAGATTTTAATCCGTAGAATGAATTTTCTTACAAATGAAAGAACTAACTAACAGCCTTTTATACTGCCCTTTACAACTGACTAACTAATTCCTAATATATGTAACAAACTTATAACAAACTCTATTACATTAGAAAAATAAATATAAATAAACTCCTATACTCCCCCTTCAAGCTGGACCTGAGAAATAAGTCCAAGCTTGGAAGATAACAGATGATGTTGAGCAAAAGCAAGAGGTTTTGTAAGGAGATCAGCTAACTGTTCTGCACTAGAAACATGGACAGTTTGAAGAAATCCTTCTTCTACTTGCTCTCTTACATAATGCATATCCCGTTTTAAGTGCTTCGTTTTCTCATGAAACATGGGATTTCTAGCTAAGTGTTCTGCTAAAGTGTTGTCACAATACAAGTTAACAGGTAAGGAAACATGAACTTATAAGTCTTCTAACAGTCCTTGTATCCAGACCAACTCACTTGCAGTGGCAGACATGCTCCTGTATTCAGCTTCAGCTGAAGATTTGCTAACACTTTGTTGCTTTTTAGTTTTCCAAGAAATCAAATTAGACCCCAAAAAAACAGCATAAGCACTGAGAGATCTGCTACTAAACTGACAGGAACTCCAATCAGAAACACTATAAGCATGAATCTGAAGATTAGTATCAGCTTTATACCATAAACCAGTGTCAATAGTTCCCTTTAAGTATTTGATAAGATGAAAGCAGCCTTAAGATGAGGAACTCTAGGACAATGCATGAATTGACTTAAATGTTGCACAGAATATGATAAATCTGGTCTAGTTATGCCAAGATATAATAATCTCCCAACTAGCCTTCTGTAAATGTCTGGTTCAGTAAGCAATTCTCCATTATCAGTAGATAACTTTAATCCACAAGATAATGGTGCAGGAGCAGCTACACAATCAAGCAATCCAGTATCTGAAATTATATCTTTGATATATTTCTTTTGTGACAGAAAAATACCAGCTTCAGTTCTCTGAACTTCTATACCAAGGAAGTATGTCAAGTTACCAAGATCCTTGATTGTAAATGCCTTATCTAAAGCATTCTTCACATCTGTAATATGAGATAGAGATGTCCCAGTTACCATAATATCATCTACATACACCAGTATAATCAGGAATTCACCATTAAGACACCTAGTAAACAAGGAATAGTCCTGTTTAGACTGTGTGAAATGTAAACTTTTGAGAAATTTGCTAAGTTCCTTGTTCCATTGCCTGGATGCCTGTTTTAAACCATATAAAGACCTTTTTAACCTGCATACTTCCCCTTGCTTGGCTTTCTTATACCCAGGAGGTGGCAACATGTAAACATCTTCATCTAAGAAACCATGAAGAAAGGCATTATTTACATCTAATTGATGTAATGGCCATTTCCTGATTGCAGTAAGAGCAATAATAATCCTGACAGTGGCTAACTTAGCCACAGGAGAAAATGTCTGATTAAAATCCTGACCTTCCACCTGTTGATATCCAATTGCCACCAGTCTAGCCTTGTGCCTTTCAATTGAACCATCGGGGTTCAATTTAGTCTTGTAAACCCATTTTGATCCTATAGCTTTCTTTCCTTTAGGTAGGTTAGTTAGCTCCCGTGTATCATTGTTTTCAAGGGCCGAAAGCTCCTTATCCATAGCAGCAATCCAATTTTTTATCATGTTTAGCTTGATTATAATGCTTAGGTTCAGCATTAAGAACAGCAAAAGAAAGAGATTGAGTTTCAGTGGATGTGTTAGAATTTTTGTGAGGAACATATCCACCTAGAAAATTTTGAAAGGTAGTAGAAGGTTTCAAAACTCTAGAAGATGTTCTAGGTTGAATAGTAGTAGGAACAGAAATGTTAACATCATGATTAGAAACTGTGACATCATTAAGAATATTAATGGGAGAAGAATCATTTCGATTAAGAAATTATCGGATTGATTATGTTCATGATGTGTAGAAAAATGACTAGGAGAATTAGAATGAGATGGAATAGGAGAAATATGATGAGAAGAAGTAGGATTGGAATGTATTAGAGGGGAAGATATAGTAGAATTTTGTATATTCTGATTATGAGAATGTGGAGAAGGAAAAAAGATATATTGTTCAGAAGAAAATTGAACCAAGTTAAGAGAATTTTGTTGTGAAACAGAATGAGAAACAGTATGAGAAATTTTATATGGAAAAATATCTTCAAAGAAGACAACATCTCTTGAGAAAAAAGAAGTATGAGTATCCAGATCATATAGCTTAAAAGCCTTCGACCAAAAAGGATACCCAATGAAAATGCATCTTCTTGCTCTTTTGTCAAATTTGTCTCTTTTAGTATGCATATTGTATGCAAAACAAAGTGAGCCAAAAACCTTTAACTCGGAATAAGAAGGAGATTTATGAAATAGTACCTCATAAGGAGACTTCCACTGCAAAGCACTTTAGAAGGCATTTTATTTATCAAACAAGTTCTTTGTAAGAATACAGTCACCCCAAAATTTATTTGGTAGATGAGCATGAAATCTTAATGCTCTAGCTACCTCAAGTAAATACCTATGTTTTCTCTCAACTCGAGCATTCTGTTGAGGAACATTTGGTACACTTTTCTGATGTAAAATACCTATGCTTGCCAACAGATTCAAACATGATTCTTTAATCAATTCAGTCCCATTATCTAATCTAACATACTTCACTTTCTCGATCAAATTGAGTATTCACCATATCCGGAAAATGCTTGAACAGTTTTCTCAACTTGAAGTTTATTATGCAAAAGATAGGTCCAAGTGATCCTACTATGATCATCAACAACTGTTAAGAAATATGAAGCTCCACCCAATGCCTTTACCTTATATGGTCCCCATAGATCCAAATGTATCAAATCAAAACAGTTATCTGCCCTGCTATTACTGATAGCAAATGGAAATTTATGTTGCTTAGAATCATAGCAAACATGACAATTGTATTCATTTAAACCACTACAATCACAATCGGAACATACCTCATTTTGGACAAAGATGGATGCCCTAACCTTGCATGTAATAGATCTAGCTTCATTCTAGCATCTATCTTATTTTGAGATACACTAGTAGAGGTTTTATTGTGCAAAACAGGAATATCTACAATATCAACACTCTCTACTGTGTTGCAGATAACAGTATCATTGTGAGTACCTTCAATCTTGTTGTAAGAAGTATGTTGCACATCAGGTTTGATAAAGTAATACAAACCTTTGTACTTCTTACCAGCACCCAACAGCTCAGAACTAGTAAGGTCCTGAAAATAACATGTATTTTCAGTAAAATAAACCTTAATATTGTTCTGCTCTATTAATCTACCAACTGAGAGTAGATTATGTTTAAAACCTTTCACAAGCATCACACCGGTTAAGGTCAGCATATCATTAAGAATAACATCTCCAATGACATCAACACACTTATAACTTCCATCAGGCAAACCTACTTTGATAGGTTTATTAAGAAATCTTCTGTTACTCAAGGCAGCATCATCATATGTCATGTGATCACAGGCTCCAGAATCAATAATCCATAACATATCTTCACCATGATTATTAACAGCATAAGTAAGGGAACAATTACCTGCAAAATTGGCATAAGAACAACCAGATCCAGTGTCACCAACTTGAGATTGTTTTCCCTTCATAGCTTTCATCACTTCTTGACATATAGCATTTAACATCTCAGAATTGATTGCATTATTGCCAACATCTTCAGATGAATCATCTAAAGGATTGTCTTTGTAACAATCGTCAAATGACACATTAACATTTGCTACAAGCTTTCTTCCAGTTCCTCGAATACTTCCACCCTTGACTATAGAAGCTTTTATAGCATTGTACCACTCAGGGTAACCGATGATCTTAAAGCATTGATCAATAGTATGACCCTTGCCTTTGCAATTAGTACAAAATTTACTTAACTTGTCCTTCTTCCAGTCTTTCTTGCCTTGAAAATTATTGTTCTGTCCATTCTTGAACACTTGAGCTGCCATTGCACTACTTTCAACAACTACAACACTGACTTCCTTCTGTTTCTCTATTTGTTGAGTAATAGAGAATACTCTATTGATAGTAGGTAATGGATCCATAGATAATACATTTGTAATGATATTATCAAATCCATTATTCAATCCAAGAAGAAATTTCATCATCTTATCTTCATCTTCTAGATCAGCAATTCTCTTAAGAAACATACAACTACAAGACTTAAAAGCTCCACAAGTACAAGTAGGAAACATCCTCAAATTCTTCATTTCATCCCACAATTTCTTCAGTTTTCCATAATATGTCACAATAGTCAAGTTTTCTTGCCTCAAATTATCAATTTCTTTCTTCAATTGATATATCAAAGGACCATTGGATTGTCCAAACCTTTCATTTAACTCTCTCCATAACTCCACAAGCAGATTCAATATAACCAAAATCATCGCCTAAATCCGAATTCATTGAACTTAAAATCCAGCTAACCACCATAAAATCAAAGCACGTTTCCATTTAGAAAATTCCTTATCATTTTCAATTTGGTTTTACAATTTCACCATTGATAAAACCTTCCTTATTCTTAGCAATTAATGCTCTTCTAACGTTTCTACTCCATCTAACAAAATTATCTCCGGAAAACATAACAAAGAACTAAGGATGAAGTAGGATTATCAGAAGTAGCAACAAAATAAGGATCAAGAATACCTCGATCATTCGTTTGCTGATTGTTATTGTTATTGTTTGAACCTCCAGTAGTTTCAGAATCTTCAATCGCCATTATAATCGCAGAAGATTAGAATAATTGCGCAACAATGTGCAAGAAATTTTCACAATCGCAACAAATTTCGCAAAATTTTGCAAGAAATTTCGCAATAATCTGCAAGAAATTTCGCAAATGTATGCAAGAAATGAAAGAAATCGAAACCTCAATCTCAAATTTAGAGATTCGGCTCGATACCATATAGAAACTTATGAAGATGATAGTATTTTGTAATGAAAGAAGTTTAGAGAGAAGAGAATGAAAAGATTTTAATCCATAGAATGAATTTTCTTACAAATGAAAGAACTAACTAACAGCCTTTTATACTGCCCTTTACAACTGACTAACTAATTCCTAATATATGTAACAAACTTATAACAAACTCTATTACATCAGAAAAATAAATATAAATAAACTCCTATAGCTTTGAAATTCTTATTCGTTTTCTAAGCTACTAAACAATAATTTATAAGAACACTGGTTAAGCGCATAAGCTCTTTTATACCACATGCGATATGCTTAAAATCACCCTTTTATGATTCTTTAATCTTCGTTAAATTTGTAATGCAGTTTCCAATTGGGATGGATTCAGATCTATTTATTCGAGCTATGAAGCTTCCACAAGTGCAAAATTCTATGACTGATCTAATAGCAAGGTTTGGAGGGAAAAAAGTATGACTGATTTTTCTTGTTTTAATAAACCTATGACTTTTAACCTTAATTACATCCCCACCAAGTTCTCTTAAATAATCAAACAAGAATATACTAGCCATCAAGCCTAGGAAAATACTTTTATCAAAAGCCAATAGGAACATAACTGGTGTAGAATTTGCCACAAAGAGTAGTTATTGTAAGAAAATGAATTAGGAGAAGCTAAACTTCGTCAATATGCCTGAATTACTATTATTTCTTCTTCAGAAACATGTAGGGATGTCAACAAGTAGATCGAGCTGAGTAGTAACTTTTTCAAGCTAAGCTTGACAAATATTATTGGAGCTTGAACTATCTTTTAAAATCCTTGTTTGAGCTTGACTCTTTTAACCTTTTATCTCGGCTCGAGCTTGCTTATCCATATTCAAGCTCAAGCTTTCGGCAAGCTTGATCAAATTAGACAAGCATATGATATTGAAAGTAAATGAGTTTCATTTATTTATTTATTAAACTATTGAATTCTGGCAAGCAAATATAAAAGTGTAAAAATCTAACATACTTAACACCATGACTCCATGAGTATTGGATATATCTTATCGATAAAATTGAACTTGAATACTAATTTTTTTCAAAATATATAAATAATATTGAAAATAATTTGTTATTTTTCGAGCTCGAACAAGTTCATGATGAGTTTAAACAATTGTGGAAGAGCTTTTAAACAAACATGAACGAGCCGACTAGGGGTGATGGCTGCTACTCATTGCAAGGCTTGTTCCTTTCCTACCTACCTAATATCTACTACTTCTATTCATGGCAGTTAATGTTAGGTGTTGATCGCCTGGACATGATCAAAGGAATCCCTCAAAAGATACTTGCTTTTGAGAAGTTCCTGGAGGATAATCTAGATTGGCATCACAAAGTTGTCCTATTGCAAATTGCTGTGCCATCACGTACTGATGTTCATGAATGTATGATTCTTGTTTCCCATGTCTTTGTTCACTTATTGAGTATTATCGCTTGCATTTGTAGTGTTGGGAAATGGGTAATGCATAGAAGTTTCCACTCTCCACCAATTAGATCTTGTCAGAGCTAAATTAATCTGGATGCAAATCCAACTAAATAACATTCGTGAAGCTTTTTCAGCTAGAATTTTGGAGCCATTGCTGCTCTTTTTAAGTTTTAACAAGCGGTGCTGAAATGCTGCAGCTTGTGCCCACATTGATCGGGGAATTGGAGGGAGTGGACTCATATGGTACACTAGCATTTCATTATCTTGCAATTTACTGTTCCATTTGCCATGACATAAGTACTAGTATGTATTTGCACTTTTAAACTGTAGTTGAGTCATGAGTGATCAGAACTTTTTAGCACATATTCAGCTGAACACCATATATGTAATGGACTTCTCTCCCAGTTTCTGTCTCTATCCTTTCTTCCTCTCAAATATTAATCTGCGCTTCTGAGTGTTTACACATTAGTGTAGCTTGGATGAATAAATTTATATGTTGCAGACTAAAAACTTGATGTCTAATCATCACCGGATCGCATATGTTTGATAGATCAGAAGCTTGCGAGGCAAGTACATGAAATGGTTGGGCGCATTAATGGCAGATTTGGGACACTTACTTCTGTCCCTATACATCATTTGGTTCGTTCTCTGAAATTGTCCTTTGTGCATGCTGGATATTTATGTTTATTGGCTTTCAAGATCCATCCTTTTGCATTATTTCTATTTACTTTGTAACGTGATATAAACCATTTGGAATGTGATGGGAATCTGTTAGCATTAATTTGGAGTATTGACATATTATGTAAAATCATATCTATGTACGCCGCAGTTTTAAAGGTCCTTGTTACCATAATATGTCAAGAGGCATTCACTCTAACCAATTTAATTCAAAATCATAAGGTTATTAAAAACCTCCTAAGGGTCTTAAAAACCTCCTAAGGGTCTTAAAAACCTCTAAAGTAGGATAAAACCTCCTAAGAGTTTACGTCATTATAACTTCTGTTATTGTCGTTAAAAAGTTGTTTATGTCATTATATGGTGATCTGAATGTCATGTCATTTTTTTCGCATATCATTATTTTTAAACTCTATGTTATTAAGAATGCAATATCAATTTTTTTATGGTTTTGCATATTGGCGCTTTGTATGTCATCGTCATGTCATTATAAGTCCTAGGTGTATCATTATTATTTTTCTAACCAAAAATATTACCACACAAAGGCAATATTTAAGTTCCCATCTGTTTTTTCTGCCAATTCGTCATTAAGCAATTCAATAGGCAACCAAGTTCTTGTTGCCGGGTTGCATAAAAATAATTTGGTTGGCTTTTCGAACTTAATAGTCCTACATACTATTAAGCCATTGCTTGACGCTATAATACGACCTTTTTTTGCTAAAAAGTTGAGGGATGTTTTTGGTATGCCATCATAAGGTTGATTTTCGGATAAGAAGAAAAATTGTAGTTTTCCAACATTGGTTCTTAATCATGAATCTTCTTGGATGATCAAGAACTCATCGCTTTTGGAGCACGAATTATGGCATTGTTTCTCAACAAAATGGGTTTCAGACATAAAATCTTTGCATGTTTTTGCCATGGTTGATAATCTGTACAAGGATTTTGCAGGTAACCATGACATAATTTCGAATATTTCTCCGTTAAAAGCCATGGTTGATAATTTGCACTAGTGAGGGACCAAGGGATGATTGGGGTGAGGAGAAGCTAAAAAACTTAAACAAGCGAGAAGGTTCTTTTAATGGTGCAACGTACAGCTGAGAAGGTTAATTGAAGGCTTGAAGCTATATATATATATATATATATATATATATATATATATATATACAACTATGTAAGATATCCTTATCCTTAACCTTTTAAAAGTAGGAAGTTTTCTACTCAAAGCAATAGTGTTAGGGTGAGAAAACCTTGAAATTTACTGTTCTTAAGGTTGGCAAATCTGAGCCCTTCATCTTTCCTTCCATCTGAGCCACACGTTTCTTTCTTTCTCTGCTCTTCTTCACATTTCATCTTCACGTCTCTCTTCAGTGTACTCTCTCCTCTCTTTTGTTGTCTCTCTCTCCTCTTTCTCTTTTTTTTTTTTTTTTGCCATTGCTATGGAGTTATGGAGCGCCATTAAAGGTGATTCTCGCTCTCCTTTTCAATCTAATAACTTGTAGCATTGTGTTTTTCTTTGGATATTTTCTATTTTGCGCTTGTCATATTTCAGTTAGGGTTCTTGATTTTCCTTTTCGATTTTTGTATTTTAACTTTTAAAAGTCTTCCATCTAATTTGAAATGAAGGAGTGGACTACGGTTTTGATAGATTTTTGTTTTTAATACAATTTTTTGCCAATTCTGGGTTAGGGTTCTACAAATCGCGAATTTTGGGTTAAGGTCTTGATTTCCTTTTCTTGTGTGTTTGATCTTGTGAAGCAAGTTGAGATCTAAAGTGTAACTGCATTATTTATTTCAAAATTACGTAATTGATTTTGATGAAAGACAAAATTAATGAAACACGAAATTAATGAAGTTCACTTAGTGCGAGCCTTTTACGAAAGTGGCTATTTGTAAACAGAGGAATTTTTTCTTCCGAAATGGGAAGTTGCCGAAAGTAATTATCAAATTGACAAAAGTTTATGGAAAGAGTGAAAAGTAACCTGTTATATTCGTTGAACAGATTTCTTTCAATTTTATTTTTTTAAGTTTCAAACAATTGCAATGGATATTTAAAAAAAAAAAAAGATTTTTAGATTCTTTTCATTCTTTAATTCATTTACTTGTCAATACCTATTTATGATTATCTCTAAAGCACGTATTTCCTTGGTTCGAATAAACAAAAGTACCAATTTCGTTTATTTACTTATTCGTCAACTTGTTTATTTAATTATTACCTAAAATTACTCAATAAATATTCATTATTTAATATTATTTCAACTGGTTTATGCAACCAAGGTCATATGCAAAGTAATTGATTTCTAAAATTATGAAGATATATAAATACAAAATAGTTGCTACATACATAGTATATATGTTCCTCACTACTCAAATTCAAAATAAATCGTGCCAATAACTCAAGTATTCGTTGCTCTCGGATATTACCGTTAAATTTACGATATTACCGTTAAATTTACGATATTACCATTAAATTTACGATGAATTTTAGAAGGGTATTTGATGATAAATACAATCGAAATTTTTTTTTTTTCCTTTTCAAGACAACCGTAATCTTTATGATAGCTGAGTTTTGAAGCTTTTCTAAAATATAGCTAATTAGGTACGTAAATGCTTTTAAAAGTAATTATTTTGTTAAAAAGTAACTAAACTTATTTTTGCTGAACTGAACTTATTTTTACTTATTTTTGCTGAACTGAACTCATAAGACTATTCCGCTTAGGCACAATAGGAGGTGCGAGAGTAGGCTGCCCACCCTGTGGGTGGGCAGCCTACTCTGCGCCTATTCTGCCTAAGCGGAATAGTCTTATGAGTTGTGACATGGGAGCTAAGATGGAAGATGAAATAGTCTTTTCTTCTTTTTTTTTTTCTTTTTTTTTTTTTACTCACAAAGCTTAGGCAAATGAAACTCAATTGCTGCCCATTATCACGCTGAAGACAAAAGCTCAATAGGCAATAATTGCTGCTCCACGTCCAGCGCATATAGACCGCAGCCCGTGAAACAGTATTTTACTCTTGCGTGACATGGCAAGTTAACCCGACAAATTATGATCCTTTCTCCCAACTTCGTACCAATGAAAATGACTAGTGCGTCCCTACAAATTATGATCCTTTCTAGGGGTGTTCAAAATATCCGATCCGGGCTATCCGATCCGATTTTTCGGATATCCGATCCGCTTTTTTAGTTTTCGGATCGGATACAAATCGGATTTTTAAAGTTTCAGATATCCGAAAATATCTGAAATATGGGAATTTTCGGTATTTTTCGGATAATTTCGGATATCCGATCCGGAATATTCGTTTTTAAGGCCGAATATCCGAAATATCCGATGATCCGATCAGATCCGGAACATATTTTAAGAACTTTTCCTTGGAAAATTTCAAATTTTTTAGTTTTCGAATATCCGATGATCTGATCCGAAACTTCGGATATCCGATCCGAAATTTTCCGGATCGGATTCGGATCACATTTTTCCCGATCCGAAATTTTCGAATATCCGAAATTTCGGATCGGATCGGATATCCGAAATGAACACCGACCTTTCTCCCAACTTCGTACCAATGAAAATGACTAGTACGGAGTAGTATGTGACTAATACTATGTAATGATTACTGTGTACGGAATATTATTGCGCTTTGGATCTACTTCGTAGCTACTCCGTACTCCTGCACCAAAGCTGATACGAACACACGCTTTGGAGTAATTGCAAGTGCTTTCCTGCACCAAAGCTGACTAGCCTAGTCACAAACTAGTCCCTATGCAAGCACTTGTCATTTTCATTGGTACAAACTACAAAGTCCCTCATTTCTCTCTCTACTTCCCCACGTCTTTTTCTTAATTTCTTTGTCCTTCTATTCACATCACTTTATCTCTATTCTTTGTCCAAAGAAAATATCAGATCTCCTCTATTCTTTTCCTCAAATTTAACAAAAAACAACACATTAATAATCTACATATTTCCACGATCATTTTGATACCCATTTTACCCATATTTTGATACTTTGATTTTGGATGATGAAGAAGGATATCTAGGTTGAGTTGGGGATGAAGAAGGAGGAGGAGACGACAGATGTATATTTGATACCGTTTCTTTGCACGATCATGTAAGTGCAAGAAAGACTGAACGGAAACAAATGTGGAATAGATAAAACCTTATAATTAATCAAACCATTCATGAGCAAAGAAAATTGTCAGTTT
The DNA here is from genome assembly GCA_947646795.1 of Beta lomatogona. Lineage (NCBI taxonomy): Eukaryota > Viridiplantae > Streptophyta > Magnoliopsida > Caryophyllales > Amaranthaceae > Beta > Beta lomatogona. Next base: position 97,198 of record CANSNZ010000105.1, read on the forward strand.
GTGACATGGTAACTTTTTTTCACATAGTCAGACTTTATAGAATCTATATCTACTCATTTTTTATATCTACTTTTTTATATAGTGACCCTTTTTTTTTTCATAAATCACATGAATTAGCATTAGGTCCACACTAGACCAGGTCCATATAAGACTTTTACTTTTTTTTTTTTTGGCGTGAAATTTTAGTTCGATTTCTGTGGTCTCAAAATTTCCGTTCGAATTTGATTTGTGTGCTCACTCTGAATTATGCTTTGATTTGAATTGATTAGGCTCATGTATAATCAATGTTGTAGAATATCCACATGAAAGATGAAGGTTGTTAATTGATGTTCTGTTTTCGATTTTTTTTGCGGTATTTTCCAGATTAAATCCCTCCAAACTGTTGAAGAATACATTGAAATCAGGTATTACTACACCTAACAATCCTGGTGAAATTGGTCCTTTATAAACTGTATCAGCATTGAATTGTGATGTGAAAATTTTGATTCTATGTGATAAACAATTTTCGCAAGTTTAATCATAACTAATTAGTCGAATTGTAGTTGGACTTGGAGTAGTCATTAAATTAGTGCTATCTTAAATCGTATATAATACATAATAAGAATCCAACACAAGTAAGCTTAAATTTTGACTAACGTACTATATGCTTATTGTGAATGTTAGCTGATATCATATAAATTTTATAATTATTTGTTGTATTATTAGCAAAATAGAATTGGTTAGTATCCTATTAGAAGTCAGATTGTAGGATAAGTGGGGTCATATATATATAATTAGTTATTTAGTGGTGTCTACCCTGCATTCCTATGAAAAGTGATATCAGGACTCTGACGAGTCAAAAATGAACCATCCCAATGTTATATTGGTTCATTGATGTATATTGACATAATCAGTGTACAATATCAACGCTTGTGAGTTGTGACTGGCTTCCATTCTTATAAGCTATCATGTGCTTCTATTTACTAGTAGAGAAGAGGATATTGTATTCATTCAGCTATGAACTCCCTTCTAGGTTTCGATATTAAACTTTCATTAAGGTTCCGTTTGGTTGGGTGAAAAACATTTTCAGTGTAAAATGATTTTCATGGAAAACAATTTACAATGAAAAACACAATTCCAAAATTAGTTTTCAGTTGTTTGGTTCCATGTAATAAAAAATGATGAAAAGAAAGGAAAATGAAAGGGAAAGTAAGGAGGTAGTGAGAGGAGTGTACAAGAGAGATAAGGAAAAGGAAGGAAAATGGTTTTCCATCCATTTTGAAGGGAAAATGGTTTTACGCTCCTTTGCACACCAAACAATGTAAAATTGGAAATAGAGGAAAATAGTTTTCTACAAAAATGTTTTACGCCCTACCAAACGGAGCCTAAAAGTAACTTGTATTGATTAATGCTTAAAGTTTAGCTGAAACCTTCAACATGAGATAACAAACGGCAAGAATTATAGAATATCTGGGACATAATATCGATAGTTATACTCGATCTTTGATCAAGCACTTCCTGGTAGTGATTTTTATATATTATTTTATTATATGACTTTTCACCATTATATTGGATAATTATATGAGAAGACTAATATGATAAAGTTATTTGACCCAATGTTGCTCGATCAAAGAACAATGCTTTTGAGAAAACATGTATAATATTTTCCTAAAGAGTTCCTAAGTAAAAATTGGGTCAACAAACACGCCTTCTTTTATTTTTTGATTGATATTGATAGAGCTAAATTAAGGACAATAAAAAATCATGTTTGGCAAGTTCAATTCCTTTCTTTGTTATTTATTTTTTACTATATTATGTTCAAAATTGTAACGCCTTCTCAATTTGTTTGTTTTTATTAAAAAATGGTTTAATATGCACTTGAGTACCCATTATCGATTATATTATGTTCAGATTTGTTGTTTAGTAGTGCAAAAATATGCATTTGATAATTCGTTGAATGGAGAAAGCTCGACGACGATGGTTGAGGTTCCAAAATTGTGGGTAATCCTTATTGCTATATGATAAACTCCTACTTGTGATCTATGGAAATGGTCTCTTAGAGCCTTAGGAGGCGTTTGGTTGTCATGAGGTAAAGGGAATGGAATCAAGAAAGGGGTAGAGGGGGAAAGGAAAGTAAAACCCTTAGATCTAAAGAGATGTTTGGTTGGTAAATACTCATTCCATCTTTCTTCCTCTCACCATTTTTCCACCATAGCACCACTATTAACACCCCTTCTCTCTTGCCACGCTGCACCGCCGCCACCCTTCCCCACCACTTGCCCCCGCCAACCTTCCCCATCACTGTCGCCGGCTCGCCGCCAACCTTCCCCACCACCTGCCGCCGCTACCAACCCCTTCCCCTTACGCTGCCGTCGCCGCCTTTTCTACATATTGTCTTATGTTTTAAAGGTTAGATTCAAGGTTTTGAAGTTCGAATTCGACCGTGAAAATTTCAGATCTAGAGTTTTCATGGTCGAATTTGACCATCTAAACCTATAAATAATGAAAGATAAGAGGTATTTGCCCATTATTCCATGTTTTTTTTACAACAAAATTCTAGGGTTTGTGGGTAAGCGGTGGTTTATGTGGTGGGGTTTTCGGGTGGTAATGGGTGGTGTTTGTGGGTTCGAATTGTTTCCGGGTGATTGTGGTGGTTTTGTGGGTGGTGGGCGTGTAACGCAGTTAGTGGTGGGTGTGGGTTGCGCGGTTTTGGTGGCTAGGTGAGCGGCGCGGTTTTGGTTTGGGGTTGTTTTGGTCGCTTGGCAGGCGTTCTTGGTGTTCGGTGACCGGTTTTGATGGTTGTGTGGGTGGTGCGGATATTGGGTGGGGGCGGTGTTGGTGGGTGGGTGGTGGTGCGGGTGTTGGATTTGGTGGATGGGTGGGTGGTTTGGGTGTTGGGTGGGGCGGATTTGGTGGTGGGTGGGTGGTGCGGGTGTTGAGTGGGGCGGTTTTGGTGGCTAGGTGGGCAGATCTGGTGGCTGGGTGGACGGTATGGGTGGAAGGGTCATGTGTTGGTTAGGTGGTTGCATGCAAGTGGTGGTTGAGTGGCCAGGTAAGGTGGTTGTTGGGTGGTCAAAATGATGGTCAATGATAAGTCAAAGAAAGGGTAACTGAAACCTTGGGGGGTGGGAGGGAATGAGAGTAGAGGACTTTGGGGGTAAGGAGAGGGTAAAGGGAATCATTAAATTGAGTAAACAAATAACAAGTAAGGGAATGGAATGAGTTAATTCCCTTACCCTTTCCAGAAGACCCTCAACCAAACGCCCCCTTAGAGTACTTGGATTGCAGGTTTGTGGTCTGGAGCTATAAAGAAAGTTTGACTTGAATTTCAAGCAGGACACAAATGTAAGTTTTATTGTATTCTTTAGGAATACCTTCATTGATAAGGCTATTTGTGACTTATTTGTAAGAGGGAAGCATGGAAGGTTTTTTAATTGAACATTGTACTCACTTTAGCAAATATGCTAGATTTGCTTGGTAATATTAATTTGCTTTCTCTTTCTTATCAATGATCGATACCAGTCAATCAAATGAGATGCACAACAACTCTCAATTGAAGACACCGTAGAAAGCATCAAACAAGAGAAGAAATAGTGAATGCTCAGGTAACCATCCTAACACTTACCATTACATTCGCAGCAAACCTCACTAAAATTTACACCTACTAATTTATATCAGTATCACACAGTGAGGTTCATTAAGAGAAGAAGAAGACATGCTTCATCAACTACCATGCAACAATCACATGACAAGTCCACTCTCAAAGTCAACATCCTAAATAAGTGTACAAGATTATAGCTATTATCAGCTTTTATATGAGACTCTTGCACTGTTACTTTCCAAAAGTTAACATTTTTTTTCGCTCGACCAATGAATCACGCACCAAATGCCAACTATTAACATTTAACTTATGAAAGCATTATGTGCATTATATTTGATCAACTATGCCAACAACATATATTTGTCCAAACAGCCAAATTGAGTCAAACAAAGGATACGACTCACTACACAATCTCATCTTCCAAACCAGCCTATAGGTCTCATCCTAGAGGAAGTTCAGCAGGTCTGACCCAATTTTCACTTTGACACTTATTCCGATGATTAACACAATCTTTTTTTTCCTGTAAATCTGTTGCGGCAATAGGGGCAAAACCTTTTTTCATAAGATCCAGGATAAAAAGATTTATAGTGAGAATCCATATCGTTTGGTAGCCGATACCAACGATAGTGATACTTTCCATCAGTTCTTCGTTCTTTATTGTGATAATAGCATGCAGCTTCAAATCCTTCCCCACTCTCAAATCCTAGATAACACCGACTTCTTATCCGTCTAGAACGACAATGCAAATAAACATTAAGAAAAAAAAAAAAAAAAGGAGTTGCAAAATGCAGTATATGATTGTTGAATGCAAAAACTACATTGAGCAAAATACCCTTTTGCAAAGAAAGTAAAAATAAATAGAAAAAAGATAAATGATAAGTTCAACGTAACGGAATTTCTATGCTTCCTTCTTCTACAACCACTGCGCAATCATGTTCTCATGAGAATGAAAACTATGGTAATTACTGCTCGTATATTATAATTTAATTAATATGTTTAAGTAAAATAATTAGAGCCTTTTCTAAAATTTGTAATCAATGGGTAAATGAAATTTGAAAATAATCTACTATAATTTCCAGCCATTGAGATGATAGATGCTACTGTATTTGGTTTTATTTTAAGAATAATTACACCCATGATAATTAAAGAAAAATATTGAAAGATAGGTTAGGGATGAATTATGAATTCTGAAAAGTGTTACTCCAATTTCAGACCTTGATATCCTCTCTCAATTGTTATGTTGTTTAGGAATACGAAGTATGAAAGTTTTGGATGCAGGATTAAAGTGGACACGTGGCAATTTTTTTCCTTAATACGAGTAAAATGGATATTTCCACTTTTACATCTAGTAATATTTGCAGTTAGAAACTATGAAGAAAAAACAAAAACAAAAAAGTAAAAAAAAAGTAAAATAAGAAAGAGAAAAATTTACTTGTTTCTTGTTTTCTCCTCGACCACGGTGCGTACTACTCCTACTTGAACTCATCCTCCTAGAATTGCTACTCATTTGACACATTTCACATTGGTCCACATTTCACATTGGTCCGTTGGTGGAAAATCGAATTCACAATCCTCTTGACAAACGGCGGAATATCTTGGGAGATGAATTGCAAAAGAAGCACAACAGAGATCATTGATTTTAGTGATTTCCGTAGGATGGTTGTAATCTCCATAATGTCGTGGCACATGAGGAACATCAATGGGATTAGCATGCATAATATCACTAGAATAAGTCAATTCTATTGAAAGACGATAATCACCATAAACCGAAGTAGTGACTTGAGGATAATATTGTGGCACATGTTAAATGGAATAATCAGTTGTAGATGAACATTGCAATGGAGGAACATCAATGGGATTAGTTGTTGGTCTAAAATTTGTTAGCATATTAATTTGTGTGTTTTCACTTGATGAAGTATTTCTAGAATAGCGTATATGAGTACTTGGTACATTTGGTACTTCTACTTGACTCATACCTCATTTGTTTATGTAAAAGTCAAGTAGAAATACCAAGTGTACCAAGAACTCCTATACGCTATTCTAGAAATACTTCATCAAGTGAAAATACACAAATTAATATGCCAACAAATTTTAGACCAACAACTAATCTCATTGATGTTCCTCCATTGCAATGTTCATCTACCACTGATTATTCCATTCAACATGTGCCACAATATTATCCTAAGTCACTACTTCGGTTTATGGTGATTATCGTCCTTCAATAGAATTGACTTATTCTAGTGATATTATGCATGCTAATCACATTGATGTTCCTCATGTGCCACGACATTATGGTGATTACAACCATCCTACAGAAATCACTGAAATCAATGATCTCCGTTGTGCTTCTGTTGCAATTCATCTCCCAAGATATTCCGCCGTTTGTCAAGAGGATTGTGAATTCGATTTTTCACCAACTCACCAATGTGAAATGTGTCAAATGAGTAGCAATTCTAGGAGGATGAGTTCAAGTAGGAGTAGTACGCACCGTGGTCGAAGAGAAAACAAGAAACAAGTAAATTTTTCTCTTTCTCATTTTACTTTTTTTTTTTATTTTTTTGTTTTTCTTTTTTCTTCATAGTTTCTAAATGCAAATATTACTAGATGTAAAAGTGGAAATATCCATTTTACTCGTATTGAGGAAAATAATTGCCACGTGTCCACTTTAATCCTACATCCAAAACTTTCATACTCCGTATTCCAAAACAACATAACAATTGAGAGAGGATATCAAGGTCTGAAATTGGAGTAACACTTTTAAAAATTCATAATTCATCCCTAACCTATCTTTCAATATTTTTCTCTAATTATCATGGGTGTAATTATTATTAAAATAAAACCAAATACAGTAGCATCTATCATCTCAATGGCTGGAAATTATAGTAGATTATTTTTCAAATTTTATTTACCTATTGATTACAAATTTTAGAAAACGCTCTAATTATTTTACTTAAAAATATAAATTAAATTATAATATACGAGCAGTAATTACCGTAGTTTTCATTCTCATGAGAACATGATTGTGCAGTGGTTGTAGAAGAATGAAGCATAGAAATTCCGTTACGTTGAACTTATTATTTATCTTTTTTCTATTTATTTAAACTTTCTATGCAAAAGGGTATTTTGCTCAATGTAGTTTTTACATTCAACAATCATATACTACATTTTGCAACTCCTTTTTTTTTCCTAATGTTGTTTATTTGCATTGTCGTTCTAGACGGATGATGTTCTTGAAAAAAAAGTCGGTGGTATCTAGGGCTTGATAGTGGGGAAGGATTTAAAGCTGTATGCTATTATCACAATAAAGAACGAAGAACTGACGGCAAGTATCACTATCGTTGGTATCGGCTACCAAACGATATGGATTCTCACTATAAATCTTTTCATCCTTGATCTTATGAAAAAAGGTTTTGCCCCTATTGTCGCAACAGATTTACAGGAAAAAAAGATCGTGTTAATCATCGGAATAAGTGTCAAAGTGAAAAATTGGGTCAGACCTGCTGAACATCCTCTAGGACGAGACCTACAGGCCGATTTGGAAGATGAGATTGTGTAGTGAGTCGTATTCCTTTGTTTGACTCAATTTGGCTGTTTGGACAAATATATATTGTTGGCATAGTTGATCAGATATATTGCACATAATGCTTTCATAAGTTAAATGTTAATAGTTGGCATTTGATGCGTGATTCATTGGTTGAGCGAAAGAAAATGTTAACTTTTGGAAAGTAACAGTGCAAGAGTCTCATATACAAGCTGGTAATAGCTACAATCTTGAACACTTATTTAGGATGTTGACTTTGATAGTGGACTTGTCATGTGATTGCTGCATGGTAGTTGATGAAGCATGTCTTCTTATTCTCTTAATGAACCTCACTGTGTGATACTGATATAAATTAGTAGGTGTAGATTTTAGTGAGGTTTGCTGCGAATGTAATGGTAAGTGTTAGGATGGTTACCTGAGCATTCACTATTTCTTCTCTTGTTTGATGTCTTATACGGTGTCTTCAATTGAGAGTTGTTGTGCATCTCATTTGATTGACTGGTATTGATCTTTGATAGTAACTCGAAATTCAGGAGTGTTATACAAATTATTTTCTCTGGGTGGATGTTCAGTAGGATTGGTGCAGGGCATTGGTTCGGATTCAAAATTGACATGGTTGTTGGCTTCTGGGTTTCCTGAATTGATGGCTAAATGGGGTTGAGAATTTTGGTTCAGAACAGTGGAGTCTTTGTTTATGGCTTGTTTTGTGGCTTGAAATTGAACGAAATTATTTTCCTTACCACTAGCAGATTCTTGGGGACGTATAATTGTATTCTGGGAAACAATCTCATTAGTTTTATTTCGTAGCATGATTTTAGGATTAATTGAAGAATGCTTTTTTTTTCCCTTCCAAATTCTAGCTTTCCCTTGAATTTGGTTCTCATGACTAACAATTCCATAGTTAAAACTATGGGGAAGCTTACCTGGATTATAAAGATTCTGAATAGATTCCTTAGCTTGAATTTGGGAATTGGCACTTAAGTCAATTGTTTCAAAACTGGTGATCGGGGATTCCAAAGCGGCATTTTCGGCGGGGAGCTGCTCTTGAAGAATTGAAAATCTAGATCCTCCTCCTTGATTGACGTTATTTTCCCCATCAATGTTGGTAGGGTTTGCTACCTTCTGCCCGCCCTTGTTGGTGGTGCCACCACTGTTGGCTTGTTTCAAATTTCGTCTTCTTGGTGGTGGCTTTTTAACTAACATCCAGGATCCAAACTGGTTTTCTTCTACAGGGTTGGGGATAGAATTCCCATTGACATGAACATGATCTTCAGAGTTGACTTCTTTCCCATCAACATTTTGAGCTGATTCAGTAGTATTATGGCATTGCTCAGCCATATGTCCTATTTTTCCACACTTGAAGCAGATTAGTTTGATTCCTTCATATTGAATTTTCCAAATTCTCCCTCTTAGCCAAAATTTAGATAGCAGGGGTTTGGAGAGGTCCAATTCTACACTAATTCTGGTAAATTGACCTCTTTCAGCATTGGAGGTGTGTTGGTCGATTCTAACTACTTTGCCAATTTTGCTCCCAACTTTATGAAGGAAATCCTTATCAAAATATTCTACAGAAATATTAGGTATTCTTACCCAAGCGAGTTAGGAATCTCATTGGAGCGTCGTCGGGGATGAAATTTGGTATCCATCTTCGAATTGTTATGTAGTTGTCATCTAATAACCAATGTCCCTGAGAAAGGACATGGTTATAATCATCCACGAGACGAAAATCGAGCAATGAAATAATCATGCCCAATATCGGTTAAAATAATCCCACCTTTCGGTTCCCATTTTCGCTTCGTCTCTTTATAAGGGACATGTACCCAATTTTGGAGTTGAACATCTTGATGATAAGAGCTTTCCTCCATGGTTTTCGCAGGCGCTTTTTTTCCTCCTTTGATAATAAAATGACTGGACATTTTTGGGTCATCCTTTAAATCAATGGGAATTTTCATCATCATCAGAATATTCATCTTCTGAATCGATCAGATTTGGGACATTGGGGTTAGCAGAATTCCCCACCACTAAATCTCTGAAAGAGGGTGTGGAATTAGAAATATGAACTGCCTTTCACCCAGAGAGGTTTCCATCATCATTTCAGGATTTTGATTGAAAATAAGATGAGTGAATTTTCTTTTGGATTTCTTGGTAGAACGATTGATGAGATCGCGTTCTTGGGTTGATGGTTCATGGTTGATTTCAATGGTTTCCAGGCTCTTTTGGCTTGAGAGCATTTTCTTTGGGTCTTTTTTTGCAATTTGTTTTTTCGTTTAGGTATATACTAGTCTTATATGCACGCTATGCGTGCGAAGTTAAATGATAAGCCGTAATTGCTTTATGCAATTCGTTAGATCGATTTCCCCTTTTTATTTTTATATATAAACTAATGGAGTGGTAGGTGTTGTAGTTTTCTTTTTTAATTAGGGGTTTATTGGTAAAAAAAGGATGGACACCAAGGTCCTCAAAAGTTCTCATATATAATAGAGATTTATACTCCCTTCGTTTCTTTTTAATATACACACTTTTCTTTTTGGTATATTTCATTTTAATCTACATAATGTTACTTTTTTTTTATATTGTTGATAACATGTCTCACCTACTTTCTCCTCTTTTTCCACTCATGTCAACCATTACCCACTTTTTAGTTTCTCTCTCTTACTTTTCAATTTAACTCTCATACTTTTATATTTTCTCCTTGGTTTTCCCCCATAGTGATTTGAGCAAACTAAAAAGAAATGAATTTATATACTTTTATCTTCTAATGTCACTATAACTTTTAAGGACTACTCCATCCGGTCTTTATTAGTTTACCCGTATTCCTTTTTGGGATGTCTCTTATTAGTTTACCCATTTCTTTTGTTTCAATTTTTGGAATGGGATCATTAACTTTCCATCACACATACATTCAACTTTAATATAAAATAATAGTTTCTCTTTTATTCTATGTCCCACAACATTATTTATCCTAAAACTCTGTGCAAAAGAAACGGGTAAACTAATAAAGACCGGATGGAGTATTAAGGTTAATTTTAATTTTAACAATCATTAATATTCTTATTGTATGGATTCTTATAGGGATTTTCACGTCTTTTATTCTAACTCGATTCCAACCTTTAGTGTTACTAGTGGTTTGGCCGCGCGCTACGCGCGCGAATGGCTAGAAGTAGCTAGTTTGACACCAATGCCAGTCAAATGGCCTATAATTTCTTGTTATTATAAGAATTGTCTAGAAGGAACATCATGATGGGCTAACTCTAATAAGACAATTTTCTACAAGCTATCGTAAACCAGTCTTTGAATATGAGTATTCCTGTCTAAATGTATTTTGCTCATGCATCTAAGGGGGTTTGTCTTTGGTGCATCTATGATGTCTGTAACTGTAATATACATTGTGCTTATTATAGGTTTCTTTGCTACAACATATGGGTTGTAGACTACCTCATTGCACAAAGATTAAAACATTGCACTGTTTAATACTAACAATAAAAATAAGATCTGTAACAAAAAGAAAAATGCTTACGTCTTTCACTTTGAGTAAATTTCAGCAGACGGGAGTTTGCATAGGGTTCTCACACTCTTCGCTAAATGATGTGAAAGCCATGTCTCGAGTTTCATCCAAGACATCTTGCTTGAATGTTACCCTATTTGCGAGATAGCATAAGTAAGAGAAGAATGGACTATAGACCTAATTTAGATCCATGTATAAGATGAGATTATAACCATGTCATGATCCTCCTTTTAGTAATCTATAAAAAGTAGGTCTGAGGAAAACTCTGGACGCATTTTTTTTCTTTTAAAAAACCTGATTATCATGTTAAACAAGAACAAACAAAAGCAACCAAAACAAAATCATCTCAAAATCGCCAACAAAAAGCTAATCTTACCCAGATTTATGAGTATCCATGAGAATTCATGTAATTTCTTCAAAGGCAAACTATACATTCCAGTTGAGAAATGCTTCCTTTACCCGCCAGAACAAACCCTATGAAATCGCAAATAAATTTAACAGAAATTCAAATTTATCAACGAAAACTGAAATTCATCTAAATTGTGGTTTCGTTTCTGAAAATATCGAAGAAATTAAAGATTAAATAGAGAAAACTACCACGCTTTGAGATAAACGATGGATTTGTGTGCCGTCTGTGAGTAGAGGTTTGAAAGTTGCAGCAACATAGAACACAAGGGTTTTTTTTCCCAAATTTATAGATTCAACATCAACACCAGACCCTGAAAAAAAATTGAATTCAATGAAAATATATCTGAAAAAACCCCATAGAAAGCTCAATTTGAGATAATAATCTCTTAGTTAAATGAATATATCTGAAAAAACCCAATAGAAAGCTCAATTTGATCACAAACTAAAGCAACATCTCTATTATATCGGGCAACTTTATTAGTGCATATTAATGTAAAAAAAAAAAATCATAAAATTGATGTATAAATATGAAAGCCCAATATAATTTGATCACAAAGTTTCGTAAAGTAAAATATAACAACATTTATGCATTTAGCAAACACCTCAATATCGCAATAAAAGTAACACCAAAGTATAGAAAATAAATATATAAAATACTGATTTTTAGCAAAGGAACCATAACTTTAATTATTAGTGCCTCGATTCCTAATAGGTAAATTAATCAGGTAGAATGAATGACGAAGAACATCATAAGCGACTCCCAAAAAAATCCAAACCAAACTAAATTGGTCTATAAGGTCCTCTAAACACCATTAAAATAAAAAGGCAAATAGTGAGTTTTTTTTTTGTTTTGGTTTGCAATGCTATTTAAAGTTTGATATTTGTTCATGTAGTTGTGTTTCACTTGCTCTCTTTCACTAAATTCTCGGCCCCACTCTCTAAACCTCCGCCTCTCCTCCCATCTACCACCACAAACACCGCCTTCCACCACCAACTTTTGTTCACTTATCTTGCTTTTTACCGTTTTCAAAGATGTGATCTTTTTGTTTCAATAATTTGTATTTTTGTTCTTGGATGATTTGATCTTTGATTCAAAAAATAAATCAAAAAAGGGCTGGAAAGCAGAGGAGTTAGGCTACAGAAACACACCTTCTTTCATTTTCCTCATTCAACTTGCAACTGCTTCACTTGTTGCTCTTGATTGTCTATGGTGCTTCAATTTTCTTTGCTTCCAAAATTAAAATAACAAAAAATAAAAAAGAATGTTAGACTTTAAATTTGTAGAGGGTTTATGTAGAAATCAATTATATTTCTGTTTTGTAATTACCTCTTATTGTCGAAGAAGAACGGAGAATGTTCAGTTAATTGAGGAAGAAATGCACACGAAGAATTGAGGATTTGCAGTTAATTGAAGGTTGGAAAAAGGAAGAAGGTGAAGAAAAGCGTGCGTGTTTGAGTGTGTTGGTTTTTTTCCCTTTCAAAAAACAGAAACTGTTCTGCAGTTTATAAAGGGGATCAGTTCCCCCTCTTTCTTTTTTTTTTTTTCTTTTTGCAGTTTTCATCAGATCTCACAGAAATCTCCTTTTTTCATACGTAATAATGCACTTAAAAAAGCTAAGGACATCCCTTCAAAAAAAAAAAAAAAAAAAAAAGCTAAGGACATTTGTGGAAAATAACTTTGAATTTTCAACCGCTTGGAAAATAATCTAAAAGAACAAATTGAAAAAAAAAAAAGTGAAGAATGAAAATCGAAATGAAAAGATTCTCCAATATGCAGATTCTGTGAGATCTGATGATGAAAGATGGCACAGGCACACCCCTGCTTTTTACAATTGCTTTGGGTCCACGTCAACATGGGCCCACTGTGAGTTGCGTATTAGACTTTGCATCTGCCCAACACGTCACCTTGTCTGTTTGAACCGCAACGTCTATAATATTACATAATAAAGGGTCAGTTCTGTTCAACGTATCTTGTCTTGTCTTATCTTATCTTATTTTATAAGATCTTATAAAATCTTGTCTTATCTTATCTTATCTTATCTTATCTGGGCCCTGTTTGGCACTAGCGTCTGAGGTAGCGGTTAGCGGTTGGACAAGATTAAAACGCTACTTAAGAAAATTATGAGTGTTTGGTAAGGTAGTGGTTGAAGTAGCGGGTAGCAGTTGAAGTAGATTATGAGTAGCGGTTGTGGAACGTTACTACAAGTGACGTTTGAGATTTAGAGGTAGCGGTCTAGCAAATAAACATTATATAATAGCACAAGGTAGAATTATTAACCAATGTTTTTTATTTCTTTTTCCTTTTACTGTTTATTTATTGTTTTATTTTATGGCAATTCAATGTTTATTTTATAATAGTAGAGATGTAATTTAAATATTTATTATAAAGATAAGATATTTTACAAGTATTTTAGTTAAAATTGGTAATATAAATTTTTCGAGGGTTAAATATTTTCTTAGATTTATACCTTTCTTTGAGCACCTAAAAAGTCATATACTCCTTTTTGTGTAACTTCTTTGAAAAAATAAATCTTGAATTTAACTATTGAACGAACATGTGAAATTATTGTAGTTCATTTCATATTAGAATAAATGTCATTTATTGTCTTTTATAATTTCAAAAGCTACATTTGCCAAACACTTCTAATTAAACAATTAATAGCCGCTACCCTCAACAGCTATAGCTACTGCAACCGCTAACCGGTACTAGAACCGCTAGTTTTGTCAAACATGCCCCTGATCTTATCTTATCTTATAAGATAGTTTATTGTGTGTGTCTAACATCTTATCTTATCTGATCTTATCTTATCTTATCTGATCTTATCTTATCTTATCTTATAAAATCTTATATAAGTTAAAATAAGTTGAACAGAACGGACCCTGAGTCACTGCTTTCACCTTTTTCCGTTCCACTTCAAGCATAACTAACGGCAAGGATATGTTTGTCAGGCTTACATATGTCAACTAGCTTACTTGGTTAAAATCTTAGAAGGTGGTGTTCAAGACCTGTGATCGAATATCGTCTATATTTTTTTATCTTTGTGGCTCTCTCTACACCAAAAACAAAACGCTTACTTGAAGTGGAATAGGGTGCTCATATTGGAGTATGGATTATGATGAGTGAAAATATAAATTTAGAGAGCTTTGTGAGTATAAGGTATGAAATTTTGTAAGATGAAAAGTATTATTGAACCCAAAAACGAAAAAGAAGATTGGATATGTAGATTTGATAATATATATGTACATTAAGGATTAAAGAAAGTGTTGGCACTAAAATAATTTATATCAAATTTTGATAAGTCGATTTAAGTGATTCTATCTTTTTTTTTTTTTTTACATTAACATCTCTTAGAGAACTTTTAAAAAATGAAGCAATTTTAATGATTCTACAAAAACAATAGTAAGGTTAATCACTCATATATCAACTTCTTTTTTCTTTTCCTTTTCAACTTCTCAAGAAAAAAGGATATACTTCATACTATAAAATATATCCAACAAAAATGACGTATAATGTTTTACAGAATGAGGGAGAGATGCGCATTGGTTTTTGGTTTGTTAAATGTGCTCTGAAAGTATATTGTAACTGCATTATTTATTTCAAAATTACGTAATTGATTTTGATGAAAGACAAAATTAATGAAACACGAAATTAATGTAGTTCACTTAGTGCGAGCCTTTTATGAAAGTGGCTATTTGTAAACAGAGGATTTTTTTTTTCCGAAATAGGAAGTTGACAAAAGTTTATGGAAAGAGTGAAAAGTAACCTGTTATATCCGTTGAATAGATTTCATTCAATTTTTTTTTTAAGTTTCAAACAATTGCAATGGATATTTTTTAAAAAAAGATTTTAAGATTATTTTCATTCATTAATTCATTTACTTGTCAATACCTATTTATGATTATCTCTGAAGTACGTATTTCCTTGGTTCGAATAAACAAAAGTACCAATTTTGTTTATTTACTTATTCGTCAACTTGTTTATTTAATTATTATCTAAAATTACTCCGTAACTATTCATTATTTAATATTATTTCAACTGGTTTATGATAGTTTGTATTGTTTTTTGCTTCTAGTTTTAAGTTTTTTGTAAAACAAAAAATCAAAATATGGAAACCAAGAAAAGTAGTTTCCAGTTTGTTTTGTAAGTTTTCGAAATTGAAATGTTTCGTGCAAGTATGACTAATTCTAAATTTATTATATTTCATATATCATATGGCTTTTATATTTTTAAATCAAGAACAAAAAACTAAGAGTAATGTCGAATGGGCTCACATAATGAAAGCATTTGTGGTCATTAACTTTGCTACTGCCAAACTAGTCTAAGACGACAGTAAATTTTTGAATTATGATTGCTCGATTACATTTTAGTTTAAATTAGCTTAGAACCTACTTCCTCTGTTCTTTTTTTCTATTGCAACAATAGAATTGTTACGCTTGCCAATGCGCAACTTCAACTATTAATATCTTTAATTACTTTTTAGTAAAAATTTATAAAAATTTGATATTTTGAAAGTATACATCGAGACGAATCTAACAAGACCACATATGACTATATTTTTTCTTACGTAAAAATCACAATAGATAGTTAAAGGATGGTGGGTGAATAGTGTAAATATTTCATTGTTGCAATAGAAAAAGAACGGAATAAGTATTAATTATCGTTTTTCTTTTTTCTTTAATTTTGAAAGAGGTTTCCAATTTATTGTCGTTAGTCTTCAAAATAAATACAATTAACTCAAATAAGCTAAATATAATAGCTTTTAAGTTCATCATAATCATTTTTTTTTATAATTTGGGTTTTCCATTAGCATTCATTCATCCAAAAAAAACGATACAATCGGGCCATTCAACAGGCCAAAGATAAGTTCATCATAGTCGTTATATCTTATAATACTACTGAGGACATTAAAATGTAAAATGGACCTTTTCATAATAATATGCTTCATCTTTTTTTGAGTGGATAATTCAAGCTGATTAATGTTATTCTTAGGACGGATATATTTCCCCTTGTATTTGTTCACCTGTGAAAGCTGAGAATCATTGACAAAAAAACCCCACATGTAAAGTAACTGATAAAGTTGTGTCGTAGGTACTATATACAGTAGTAAGATATGATAGGCCTTTACCTCTCCATGCCAGTGGTCTTTTCAGAAAATTATTTTAATAAAAACCAAACCCTCCAACTTTGTTTTATTGCACTTAGCCATGCTAGTGGTTAACAAAACCACTATCGACTAGTGTTTATTCTTCTTGTTAAATGTGCTCTGAAAGTATATTGTAACTGTATTATTTATTTCAAAATTACGTAATTGATTTTGATGAAAGACAAAATTAATGAAACAGGAAATTAATGAAGTTCACTTAGTGCGAGCCTTTTACGAAAGTGGCTATTTGTAAATAGAGGAATTTTTTTTTCCGAAATAGGGAGTTGTCGAAAGTAATTATCAAATTGACAAAAGTTTATAGCAAGAGTGAAAAGTAACCTGTTATATCCGTTGAACAGATTTCATTCAATTTTTTTTATTTTAAGTTTCAAACAATTGCAATGGATATTTTAAAAAAAAGATTTTTAGATTCTTTTCATTCATTAATTCATTTACTTGTCAATACCTATTTATGATTATCTCTGAAGTACGTATTTTCTTGGTTCGAATAAACGAAAGTACCAATTTTGTTTATTTACTTATTCGACAACTTGTTTATTTAATTATTTTCTAAAATTACTCAGAACTATTCATTATTTAATATTATTTCAATTGGTTTATGCAACCAAGGTCATATGCAAAGTAATTGATTTCTAAAATTATGAAAATATATAAATACAAAATAGTTGCTACATACAGAGTATATATGTTCCTCACTACTCATTCAAAATAAAACGTGCCAATGACTCAAGTATTCGTTGCTCTCGGATATTATTTTTAAATTTACGATATGAATGATGTGGTTATGGTGATATTTGATGAATTTTAGAAGGGTATTTGATGATAAATACAATCTAAATCTTTTTTTTTTCCTTTTCAAGACAACGTAATCTTTATGATAGCTGGGTTTTGAAGCTTTTCTAAAATATAGCTAATTAGGTAGGTAAATACTTTTAAAAATAATTATTTTGTTAAATAGATTTATAGAATTATTCATTATGGTAAATCTCCCCACTTAGTACTCCACCATGTGTTACTTGAAACACCAAATTAATGAAGTTAACTTAGTACTCCATAATGTGTTTACATGAATTAGAATTTGTCGAAGTTTGACCAAAGCCTAATGTCTGTGTATGTAGGTACAAGTACTAGGTTGCCACAAAAGCAAAAGGGACAAATAAAGCATTATAAAATGTAACATAAAACATACTCCGTACAACATAATGCACATGGGTAAATGTGCCACACACAAAGATGGGATTAGAAGGGCCACATAACCATGCAGCCTATATAAAAAGAAAAAGGTTATTTAAAGGGGTTAATGGTCCACATTTACGAGCTATGATAAACATCTAATTGCTAGATGTTACTAAACATCTAGCAAGGAATAAAAAAGTAATAAAAGACAATATAAAAAAGAAAAAAAAAAATTATTTTGTTTTCAGATTTTTATTTACCTTTTAATATATAAAAATACCAGTTGGTTTTATAAACACTATTTATATTTCATGAACACTATTTGCTAGTTGTATAAACACTACTTACAATACATGAATGCTAGTTTTAGTTGCATGAACACTATTTGTTAACATCGCATTTTTCGAGGTCAACCTTTTTGTTAGACTGACAACCTTTTTGTTAGACTGACGCTATTTGTAAACACTATTTATATTTCATGAACAATATTTGTTACTTGCATAAACACTATTTATAATGACATGAACACTATTTATAGTTGCATAAACACTTATTTATTAGCATCACATTTTCCGAGATCATCTTTTCATTTGACTTACAACTTTATCTTTCTTGTCCCATATAAATTGACAATTATACCCTTGTTAGATATTAGTAAACATATAGCAATTAGATGTTTATCATAGCTCCCACAGTTACTGAGTATGATGGAAGATATGAAAGTTTAGAGCTGTACGTAAGGAAAAAAGCAGAAAAAAGTTGTCCATGATTTATTGTAGTTCAGATCTATAGAAAATAAATTCGTTTGGTGTTGCATGTTTTGCTCCATTCACGTTGATCCATACATAAGTACTGGGTAGTTGTTTGATTTTGACCCATGGAAAAAGAACGGTTCTCGTCGGATATAGTACAGTACTGTCTTCATGCAAACAGTGGCGGATCCATAAATTGGACCACGTGGGTTCGGAGTTGTTTGAATATAAATTCCAATTCAAATTTTACTATTTTGAATTACAATTTTTCAAAGAAAAGGGAAATTAAACTTTCTACAATTAGACTTAGCGGAGCTTTCATTCTTGATTACATCATTATAAAAAAGAAATATCTAATTCACTACTTGTAGTAATAAAAGACTATCAATTTCTTAACAAACTACATAGTTATACAAACTATGAGTATCAATTATTAAGACATTTTTCATTAAATCAACTTATCAATTAAGTGTCAAAAATTAAAACTAAAATATGAAACTTTAACAACTAGCTAGCAATGAATCAACACTAATAAGTTCTTTTATTTTAGTTTGAGTGACAATAAACGCTATCAAGGATTTTATTTAGAAAGTGATGTATACGATTCTTCCATTTCAAAAATTAATATTTGCACATTTAGTTTATAAATGCACATATTAAAGTTTCAGAATATATGAACATTGTTCATTTAAACACTCTTCTCATTGCATATCATGTAAATATCTGATAAGTGAATCAAGTAATCAACTTAGTGAATTTTTAGTAACTAATTTTATTTAGAGAATTGGGAAAAAAACAAGATTCACTACCTTTTACTATATTTTTACTTGGTGGGAGGGAGAGATTGATAGATAAAAGAGATAGCTGAAAAAGTAAAGGGAATATGAAGAAAAAAGGAAAATGAAGAAAAAAGGCAAAGAAAGATTAAGGAAATAAAACACATTATCGTTGAATTCGAACCCGCGACCAACTGAGGAACATTACTCCATTACATACAGTCCACCGCGGAGCTACAATGCGTTTCAATGAAATAAAACGCTTTATATGATATTTATTTCTCCTTTTTTCTTACCAGTTTTCTCTGTTTTTTACCCGGATCCGCGTGGGTTCAGTTGAGCCCACTGAACCCACCCTGGATCCCCCACTGCATGCAAATCATATACTTCCTCAGTTTCGAATTAAACGCAACAAATTATTTTGCACGCTTTTTAAGAAATAGATTTAATAGTGTAAATGAACAAATTAATCGAAATAATTTTAATACAAGTAAGAATGAGATCATAAGTTACTTGTCTTAAAATTATTTTGGCTAATTTGCTCAGTTACACCGTTAAATTTCTTCCTTAAAAAGCGTGCAAAATGATTTGTTGCGTTTAATTTAAAATGGAGGAAGTACTCCGTATTAGTCCGTACTCCATGTCTCCATATGCTTCTGTTGGACATTTTTTTTTATGTTGGGAAAAACTACAATTGAATTAAGCTACTCCCTAACTAATATATTAATTTCAACAATTAAATTTATACGTATTTTAAGAAAATAATTTAATGGTGTAAACGAACAAATTAATCAAAATAAAACGAAGATTTGTAAACTTATAATCACATTTTTGTTTGTCTTAAAATCATTTTGCTTAATAATTTATTTGTTTACACCAATAAATCGCTTTCTTAAAATGCGTGCAATTACCTCAATTATTGAGATTAACATATTACGGAGTGAGTAAATGAAACTACGGAGTACAATATAATATAAACATGAACTATAGATAATTAAAAAAAAGTACTCGTATTTACTCCCTCCGTTTCATTTTAATTTACTCACTTCACTTTGGGGGAGAATCAAGGAGAAAGTGCAAAAGTATGAGAGAGAAACTGAAAAGGTAGAGAGAGAAATTGAAAAGTGAGAGAGAGAAATTAAAGAGTGGGTTAAAATATTAAAAAGTGGATGACATGGGTGGAAAAAGAGGAGATAGTAAATGTGACATGTTACCAAAAATTGAAAAAGTAACAGTGTGTAGATTAAAAAGAAACGGACCAAAAAGAAAAGCGTGTAGATAAAAAAGAACGGAGGGAGTATAAAATAAATTTAACAACAAGGTAAATTTCAATCTGAACTGAACAACAAGGAAAAGAACTCGTTAATACTATGTAATGATTATTGTGTACGGAATACTATGTTTATTGCGCTTTGGATCTACTTCGTAGCTACTCCGTACTCCTGCACCAAAGCTGATAAGAACACATGCTTTGGAGTAATTGCAAGTGCTTTTTGCGATACTTTTTGCTTTTTGTACCAATGAAAATGTTCATGCACCAAAGTTGACTAGCCTAGTCACAAAAAGCACTTGTCATTTTCATTGATACGAAGGCCCTCAGCTTTTAATGTCTCTATCTTAATTTCTTTGTTCTTCCTTTCTACACAAATCTCATTTCTCTCTCTACTTCCCCATGTCTCTTTTTTAATTTCTTTATCCTTCCTTTCTATTCACATCACATTGACAATCCTTGTGTAACCTTAAATTAAAGAGACCCTAAAGTAACTTTAACTTCTCTAATGTTGATGTAGCGCACGCTTCCAATGAATAATCGGACAAGGTCAACTTGTAAAAATGAACAGTGAACTTCAAACTTTTGTCACCCAAAGCACTATGCAAGTGAATAGTGGGTGAACTTTCCACTTTTAAAGGGTTATTATTATGGATGCGGTGTACTATTCTAGTTGTACTATCTTAGCTCATGTATTATTTCACATCATTAATCTAAAGTCCATCTTCCCTTAGTTCATTTTTAGAATCAGTGATTTTCTTGCTTATATCACCATTAATAGTCACAAAGTTAATAAACACCAGAAACCTAATCAGTTATCAAGTTTATATAGCACTTATTCTAAAACAAATTCGTTGTCAGTGAGAACCTCTTTGTACCACATGATTGCTATACCATCTAAACTCATCCAGATTGTAACAAATAAAAATCATACCTCACTAAGAATAAGAACCCCTTTCTTTGAAGCTTGGCATGCCACAAACTCATAACTCACGAGATTCATCCCATCCCTTACTTTTAGGATGCACATAAAATGAGTTTTAAATATACATGAAAGCAATTGTAAGTGTATATATGTATCTGAAATAGTAATACCATTGAGGATGCATTGAAATTAATTCTAAAAATTATATGAATGGAAGAATTATAAATGAACATATAAAACAATTAGATGTACATGAATCAAGTTATGGATGTACATATAAGTGATCCATGTAGGAAAGTTGCTTAACTAAAGGTTAACTATAGTTGACAGCATAAGGATGAATTGGTAATTTAACTTTGGGTTCACCATTGAGAAGGTTGCTATTTAGCTGGACTCCATGGCCCATGCAACTACTGACTACTGAGTATTGCATAGGTGATAGGTAGACTTTCGACATGGTGTACGAATATGTTTTGGTAGACTCTGCAATCTGCATCACATTACAGCTAGAGCTACCCCATTTAGGAGAAATGATAAATCACTATCCGATAGTGGATTGCCGCGTAGAGTAAAAGAGAAAGACAGAAATGCTGATTCTGAAAAAGCAAAAAGTCAAAAAGTAGCTGAATTTTTCCCTCATCTCTCCTCTGTACTGCATTGAAAGGGACATTTTATGCCTTCTCTCTCTCCTCTGTGTACCCTATAACAGGACATTAACCCAATGGTAATTACTTTTTCTTCTCTCCTATTTTCTTACCTTTTCTCCTCTAACATTTATACAGAGGAGTGCAAACTTGAATATCTAAAATTTCTCCATTGCAGATGAGAGACGAAGAAAATTTTGGGGCAAAGAAGAAAAAAAACATGAATATCAATTGTAAAAAGGAAAAATTGGGGTGGTGGTGACTGTCTAAGCATGGGCAGTATTCCGGTTGGAAACAATGGGGTCGCCGGAGTTCAGAGAAACACTACCACGTTTTCCGGCAAAAAATCGACTTTCAGAAACAATCTTTACATAAATTAATTGAAGCCAGAAAATTCATAATAATAAATAAAAAAAACTATAAAAAAAATGAAAGATTTTGCAGAGAAAATTGAGTAGGTTACTTTGGATTGTCTAATGAAATTTTGAGCTTCGAATTTAAGAAAAATGGAGAAAGTAAAGCTTGCAAAAAAATTTTGGAGAGAGAGAATGCGTCACGTGATGTGTTTTTAGTGTATTACCTTCCTCCAAATCATCATTAGACTGATATTAGTATATTTTTGTCTGTTTAAGTTTTTTTATAGTTTTAACAAAATAGAGGATTGTGCATGAATTATAAACGCATTCTAGAGGATTTCACTCTTCAAGGGATGAAGATTTTGCAATATTGGTATTTGGGAGTTATCAATTGGGGGAGGGGTCGAGAAGTGAAAGTCACTTTTTACTTGCATTTGACTTATTTTTCCAGAACATGTACTGATTATGAAATCCCTTTACTAATGAGTAATGACATGTTATATTGTGTTTTTTTTTGTTCGCAAACCCATGTCTATACTACATGGACCCATGTTTATGCTATCTTCAATCATATCGTAGAATTGTAGTATTAGCAGCCCAATTATTAGGGGGACTTTATGTAACTTAATAAAAGTAGGCTTAAAAATAAAAATATAAAAAAATTAATGAATATTATAAAATGGAGAAAAAGAATCATTAACACCATATTTCTACACAACAAAAAATATTTAAATATAATAAATACCGACAATAAAAACATGTAGTACAATAAGTCAATGACTATTAATAAAGAAAGTAATATTTGGGGCTCTAAATTTTCAGGGCCTGTATGGTCGCTTGTCACTTGTGTTTGGTACAACTTAGTAGATATTATTTACGACAAAAAGTATTGAAAATCTAATTGATATTACTGAATTACTATGAAGTACTTTTACATCTTAAGTTACCATGATTGGGAATTGTTTGATTGTCTTTCTCTTTTTTTTGAGGAACGTATCGAGAGAATTGGATTTGGCTAGACAATGTGTGGTTGGTAAATAAGGATCGTTTTTTAGCAAGGTACGAAATGTATCGTCAAATATTCAATATGTGATTTCATAAGATCTAGTTTTGTTCAAGTAACGGATTCTAGCCAATTAAAAGAATTTTCTGATCAATCTAGAGATCGTTTGGATTCCATTAGTAATGCGGATTCGGATATCACACATTAATGAATAAAAGAGAGATTCAACAACTAAAAGAAAGATCGATTCTTCGGGATCCTTCCTTTCTTCAAACGGAAGGAACATAGATAGAATCAGACAGATTCCCGAAATGCCTTTCTGGATATTCCTCAATGCCTCGGCTATTCAGAAACGTGAGAAGCGGATGATTATTCATCTGCTTTCGGAAGAAATCGAAGAACTTGTTGGAAAAACCTACAAGATATATTCGTTCTTTTTTCTCTGGCAGATGGTCCGAACTTCATCTGGATTCAAATCCTACTGAGAGGTCCACTAGAGGTCAGAATTTGTTGAAGAAACAACAAGATGTTTCTTGTGCCCCTTTTAGGCGATCGGAAAACAAAGAAATGGTTAATATATTCAAGATAATTAAGTATTTACAAAATACCGTCTCAATTCATCCTATTTCATCAGATTCGGGATATGATGTGGTTCCGAAGGATGAACCGGATATGGACAGTTCCGGTAAATGTTAAAATACTATGAAGTATAACTTAAGTCAAGCTCATTGGATCTATTTTCATACAATATGAACTATATGGAATTACTATGAATTAAGTATATCCTACATTAATTTGATCTGATCAATTCTCATAGAATATCAACTATATATGTCGGAGTACTGTGAAATAATATACCTTAAATTAAGTTAATGATACATGTGCGTCAAGGTGACTCAAAATATTAAAATTAGATATTACTTCTCTAAGAAAAATAACACTCTAATACTTTGCTGATAGTTTTAGGTAATCTTATTAGACGTTAGAACCACTGTTTATGTGGCAAGAACACTTGTTTTCTTATCAACGTTTGTGTTTAGGCACCACTAAACTTAGTTCTGTAAATAATACCAACTATAATGTTTGCAATCTTTTCCATCCGTTCTCTTGCACAAGAACAACATCTTTAAGTAACTTGTCTTCAAAAATTGTTTGTGTAGAATTGTATGCAAATCTTAAATTTATAAGTATATTTAAACTTAAATATATCTTAACTTAGGTTGATATGGATGCACTTATTATATTCCAGAAAATAAATAACTTAAGTTGATACAAATGCAACGGGTACATGATCTTATTAAATTGTATGTTTATTCACAATATTTGTTCAAAGTTAATTATGTACTATATATATAGTTTGGGCAACATTGAAAAAATTGATTTGGTATACTATAATTTTTTGGAGATGAGATGCATTGAGCACGTGATCTTAAACCACTGTTCATGCTTAGGTTCTCTTTGTTTTTATCCATCATTATCATATTCAATCCCATTCAACAATTGTTTTTGTATATTGAACCCTTGTTTTTGTGCAGCATTTTCGAAATCTATATCCAATCTAAATTATTATATATGTACAATAATAATTTTTGGAGAGTATAGAGAGCTCCTCAAGATTTCGAGAGCGTAGAGCGCGCTCTCTATGTATATCATGCCATTAATTTAATTTTTTTTTGAAAAATAGAGTAGTGTATATATACGAGTTTTGGATAAGGGAATATAAGATTTTTTATTTTTATTATACAACCTATATTTTTATACAATGTAAAATGAATATTACTTTGGCTATATAATTCGAAATATTATATTTTATACCATTGAAGAATGCTCAAAATATGTTTAGAAGATACATTATTTACATTATTTACCATTGAGCACGTGAGTATTTACATTTAGTTGTTGCAAATTAGTTTACTGCTTTAGGTCCTTTTACTTTTCTTCCTTGACTTTAACTTTCTTATGTAGATAAATTTATGGCCTTCTATATAAACCATTGTTTATGTAATATATAAACCACTGTTTATGTAAGCATAACAGCAGTTCTAGTCTACATATACTAATTTTTTGTATTCCAATGCCATGCAGTACTATTACTCGTTGTGTTCAATCACATGTAATGATTGTCTCAATTGCAAGTGTGAGTATTTAGAGTTGGTTGTTGCAAATTAGTGTGTGTCTCTTTACTGCTTTAGGTGCTTTTACTTTTCTTCCTTGACTTTAAATTTGGTTGTTTCAAATTTAAGTGTTTGTCTTTTTACTACTGTTGTAGGTCATTTTACTTTTATTTCTTGACTTTAAATTTATAGCCTTCTATATAAACCACTGTTTATGTAAGCACAACCGCAATTACAGTCTACATATACTCAATTTTTGTATTCCAATGCCATGTGCGGACTATTATTAAGTATGTTCGTTAATGCAACTCTTAAAACGGCTATTGATTACATATTTCTAAGCCGTGTTCATACTAATAACAATTCATACTAATAACAATACGTTTATGTAATACACAATACAATTACAAAACATATTTGGTGATTAATACATGAAACTACCACAAAGATCCTAAATGCAGATATTAAAGGCTCCGCTTTTGGTTTAGCATACTTTACTTGACAAAATACTGGTAAACAACTAAAGCCATCAAACTGATAATGGCGATAGATTTGATGTTGTTCTTTGTGTTCATTTTCATTAAGCATATGTTGAGACGACGGATCTCTTCCTTCAACAACCCATATTTCTTTTTCATGACTGCGATTTTTGCTTTATACTCATATTGTTATTCTTCGTTATATGCAGTAACTTGGTAATTGTCATCCCATCTGATGAACCCGCAATCGTTTTCCTGAATTTTGTGTTAAACGAAAAACAATAAAATCATTAAAAATGCAGAAATTATTACATTACGGCAAGGGATTTTTTTACTTACAATCCGGATGTTGCGATCCTACTATCAGCATTTGCTAATGAAATAAGTCATTTGTAATTTGTGTTAATTTTTAACATGCGGTTTCCACCATATTGTAGCATTATTATCTCTATTTTACTGAATTGTAGGATTTTACTACGATCGAATCCTACCAACCCCTTCCCTACGATCCTCTTCATTTTACTTTACCACCATCTTTGTGTTAACAAATAATAGTGTGATGGTCGTCCACGTTTAAGTATTACAGTTGCATTGTTGTAATTGCAAGAACGTTGTTAATAATAGTACTTACATGGTGTTTTTAATTGACACAAATACTGGCTTACCTTTGGTAGTAAATGGTGTTTTACTAAAGTAACACGTTTTCATTAACACAAATAGCGGTTTATTTGCGTTAAATAGTGGTGCAATCAGCAATATTATATATAATTGCATCAAAGTAGTAATAATAGTATGTAAATGATGTTTTACTATGTAACACGTTCTTTTTACACAGAAGTATTACAATTGCACGAAAGCAGTATGTAGATAGTGTTGTATTAGACAGTAACACGTGTTGCTTGACACAAACAGCGGTTTGTCATCAATAAATAGTTGTTCTCAACAGGTATGCTATCTGAAATATTTGGTGACTTAAATTGGGAAATTTCAATATATTGTTCCTATTTTGAATCAGCTAAACATATTTTGAGCATTCTTTAATGGTATAAAAATATAATATTCCGAACTATGTAGTAAAAGTAATATTCAATTTACATTGTATAAAATTTAGGTTGTATAATAAAAATCAAAAATCTTATATTCCCTTATCCAAAACTCGTATTCAAGAGAGGGACAAGAGGCATGTCTGTATTCCATTTTTCATGTAAAAAGTCGGTAAACGATTCATGAGTTAACCAGGCTGCTTGGAATCTAAATGGTTTGTCAAGGGAAGATAGTGGAGCAAAACCATTAGAGGATATGAAAAGTGGATAATGATCCGATTGCAGGGCAGGAAGGTGTTTGGAACATTGTGCTATGCGATAATCCCTTCTTCCTCCTCGGTAGTCTCCATAGAATTACTAGAACAACTATCCTCAGAGTGCCCAAACTTCCCACAATGGAAGCAAATCATTTTGAGGCCCTCATATTGGATCTTCCAAATACGACCTTTTAGCCAAAATTTTGATAGTAGAGGCTTAGACAAATCAAGTTCCACACTTAGACGGGTGAACTGACCTCTTTGAGCTAGGGCTGTGTTGTTATCAATGCGTGCCACTTTACCTATCATGTTCCCAAACTTTTTTCAAAAATTATTGATCAAAGTACTCAACAGCTAGGTGAAGGATACGAACCCATGCCGTAAGAAATCTCATGGGTGCATTACCAGGGATGAAATTAGGGAATCCCTTGTTAATGTCTCATAAGTTATAAAATATCATATGTATGTCCATTTAATACTTGTGAAATTTCCATGATGACTTGATGAGTATATACACTTCTATATTTAATAGACAATTTGACTTGCCACTAATATTATTGGGTAAATAGTATCTGGCAAATACTTTATCTAATAGACAATTTGACTAGCCACTAATAATAAAAATTACCCAAAATTAACCCCCCAATACCATTTCTTCAACCCCCTCTTCAACTTCTAGAACTTCAACTTCTAGTAAGTGTTTCTTCAAGGACATGAATTTTTGTAATTTTCATCCAGCTTATTACTCGCCCAAAATTTTCATCCAGCTTAAACAATTTCATTCCTTCAGCCTAACCATTCTACATTCTACATTCTACATTGCCCGGTTTGTAATTTGTTCTCAATTTCTCCTGAATTTTTGTAATAGCTTTAGTAAATTTTTTCATTAGGTGCCGTTGAAGAAGACACCACGCCGGTCTCCGGTTCAGTTCAGAAAGAAGACACGACGCATCCATTTCTCTGAAATTTGCCGTTTGGTTTGGAGGATTAGATAGATCTGAAGCTTTCGACATGAAACGAAAAGCCAGACTTGAAAATACCAAATTCAAATTCGAAGAAAATAAATAAAATGGTCCAAAGATGGAAAATTTAACTTGAAATTAGCAATATTTTCTTGTGAAACTTCAATTTTGAATTTGTTTTATTTTTAACATGACAATCTTTCCTGATTAAACATTTAATTTTTTAAAGGTTTTTCAGCGCATTCGCGAGAGAAAAAAAAAATCAACTGCAATATTCAAGTTTGCAAGATAAATTGGGAATTAAATTACACTCTAAAATTTCTCCACTGCAGATGAGAGGCGAAGAAATTTTTGGGCCAAAGAAGAAAAAAACATTCCTCTCTAGTCTTTACAAATGTTAAGAGGAGAGAAGGTAAGAAATTAGGAGAGAAGAAAAAGTAATTATGACAGAGGAGATAGAAATTAGTCACTTGCACTCATTCACGCAGTACAAAGGACAGATGAGGAGATAAAATTTGCTTTTCACTTTTCCCCAACCAGAAATTACAATATTGCCCTGGATAGTGGATTGGCAATCCACTATCGGATAGTGATTTATCATTACTCTGCAGTAGTAGGCTGCCAACCCTTGTGAGTTGTGACATGGTAGCTGAGATGAAAGATGAAATAGTCTTTTCTTCTTTTTTCTCTTTTTTTTTTTACACCAGCTTTTTCCTTTTTTTTTTTACAGCATAATTGGGGTAGATGCCGAATTGTTTCCCAATCTAGTGTTAGAAATAAAAAAAAATCCAAATCAAGTGCTTGTTTAAAACTAATTCCTTATTCTGGTGTCCATGTAGGCTTGGAATCCCAAACCTATTATTTTACTCCCCTCCACCTTTCTCTCTCCAGTAAAAAAAAAGTCTGTTTTTCTTTTTTGGTGAAAAAGTCTGATTTCACCACCACTGTTCACGCCATATTTCTCCAGTAAAAAAAAAAAAAAGTCTGATTTCTCTCTCCAGTAAAAAAATAGTCTGATTTCACGACACTTTCCTCCAAAACTTCTCTACAGCAACACCACCATTATTCACGTCATATCACTCACCGCACCACCCACCGGCCACCGCGGTCCGCAGCGGCGCATCTCATCATCCCATCGCAGCGCCTCCCCTCCAGGTAACTTGCACGTTTTCCATGCTTTTCGAAATATTGAAAAAACTCATCATGCCCTAGTTTTTCGATTAATTATTGAAAAAATTGGTATGGATTAAGTTTGATTATGCTCGAATCGACTCTTGAATTGAGTTTAGGAAACCTAAATTACTTATTTCTTATATCTTGAAAAGTCAATTGGATTTTGATTACTTGGTTTCTCTTGCTATGTGGCGCATCACATGAACTTATTTTGGAGGAAAAAGAAGCTTGTTTTGATAGTCCCCTGTTTCTGAATATAGCTGAAGAAATGGAAATTTTGATTTATCTTTGTATGCCACTAGTATTCACACACCCAATTCCTTTATTGTTTGCAGAAATGGAAAACTCAAATTACCCATTAACTGGGTCATTCACACGGATGCTTAATGATGACCAATTTTTTATCGATCAAATGAATATTGAAGATGAAATTCAACATAACAGTCAATTACAAACTTCAACATCTACTATGGCCAACCAACAACAAAATGAACCAATAGGATTAGATGAGCTTGAGTTTGTGTCTTTGAGTCGTAATGATGCTGATGCTGATGCTGATGGAGTAGACAGAGAAGGGGAAGAGGCCAATGAAGAACTTCCTGTGGTCATTGGCGACGACATCCTTGTAGAGGAGGACGTAGATGAAGAACATAATATTGTGGCATTAGGTGCTCCAGTTCAAGAGTTTGCCCGTTTAAGTGATATTGATGACGCTGAAGTAAATAAATGGATTAATTGGATTTCCATGGTGTCTTATAAATCAGGTGCCGAGTTTTGTGTTGGACAAGAATTTGCCAACAAAGCTGCATTAATTGATGTTGTTACTAGCTATTCTGTTAAAAAAAAAATCAATGTTTTATGGTGTTTGAGTCTAGACCTCACACAATCACTTCCAAGTGTGGTCGAAAACCAGTTCAGTGTTCTTGGAAGCTTAGAGGTTCACAAAAGAGTTATTCATCTGAAGTATTTACAGTTGTGTCTTACCAAGGTCCTCATGGTTCCACATGTGTTAGCGACACCCTTCAATTAGATCATCGAAATATGGACTCTAAGTTCATTAGTTACCATATAAGGAATCTTGTTGAGATAGATTTATCCATAAAAGTTCGAGTTCTGATTGAGGTTATCAAACAACAATTTCATTTCACAATCTCATATAAGAAGGCTTGGCTCGCAAAACAAAAGGCAATAGCTCATGTATTTGGTGATTGGGATGAATCTTTCCAAATACTCTCACACTTTATGCAAGCAATGAAGGAAGCTAATCCAGGGACTATTGTTCACTTTGATAACCATCGAACTGCTGATCCCAAGTTCGAGATTTTCCAAAGAGTATTCTGGGCATTCGGACCCTCCATACAAGGTTTCCAGCATTGTCGGCCCCTTATAACCATTGATGGGACCCATTTGTATGGTAAATATAAGGGGACACTTGTTATAGCTATGAGCGTTGATGCTAACAACCAAATATTCCCCCTTGCTTTTGCCATTGTTGAAGCTGAAAATGGTGACAGTTGGCCATGGTTCATGGCATGTATTAGGAGATTTGTGACACAACGAATTGGTCTGTGTGTACTTTCAGACCGACATTTGGGTATTATGAAAGCTATGAAGGAAGATAATAGCGGTTGGACTGAGCCATATGCATACCACAGGTTTTGCATTCGCCACTTGACTTCAAATGTCAACACGGAATTCAAGAACAGAGAGTTGAAAAACAAAGTTGGTTGGACAGCTTTCCAACATTAAAAGAAGAAATTTGATCACGGTTTGAATATGATAACAAAGATGAATGAAAAAGCTCGTGAATATATGGGAAAGATTGATGATTCAAAGTGGTCACTTTGTCATGATGGAGGCTACAGATATGGCCTCAAAACAACCAACTTAGCGGAAGTGTTCAACAATGTGCTTAAGGGAGCTCGCTTCTTACCAATCACAGCACTCGTGAAGCTTACTTTCTTTCGAGTTAACGCATACTTTGTGGAGCGACGCCGATTGTCAAAAAAAGGTTGTTAGATGGTCATGCATATAGTGTAAAGATAACTAAGGACTTGGATGCTAATACAGAAAAAGCTATGCACCATAAGGTTGATACGTTGAACAAGGCATTTATCAGGTTACAACAGGCCGTGGTGGTAGGAGTGATAGAAAGGGTGGTCATTTCCACACCGTGAATTTTAGTCTCAAGACTTGCACATGTAACAAACTTCAGATTTATAAAATCCCATGTTCTCATGTGCTTGCTTGCTGTAGAGCATATAGCTTGTCTCCCTCTCTGTTCATTGACCCTTTTTTCACATCTGAAGAATATATGAGAACATATGATGCTAAATTTTTTCCAATTCCTGACAAAGACTATTGGTCTCCTTATAATGGACCTAATGTAGTTGCTGATGCTGACCAGAAACGCTCTAAGGGGCGACCTCCATCCAAACGATTGCGAAATGAGATGGATGAATCAGTTCGGGGGAAAGTAACTTGCAGTATATGCAGACAAAAAGGTCATAATAAGAAAACATGTTCATTAAGGTAGTGGTCTATATGGATTATTATTTGAAATTCATATCTATTTTTTTTTTTTACTAACTTTATTTGTAATTGGCAGATCACATGGAGGTTCATCAACATCGTCTGCATCCTGAACCATGTGACCAATTTGTTTTTATTGTCTATGGTGGAAAAAGATTCAAGGAAAGAAGTGGCACCATTTGTCACATATTAGTTGTGATTAGGCTTTTGGAAATATAATGAACTTATATCTAATGATTTTGTATATGAACTAGGTAACATATCTTGTTATGTCCTTGGAATTTGTCTGGTGCTAATTTTTGATGTTTAATTATTTTGGCGGCACTATGTTTTCAATGTTGAATTATTTTGGTGACACCATGTTTTTACCTCAATTTTGGCAATCAACATGATTAAATTAGTAATGTGAAGATTGCCTGTAACTTTGGTCCTATATGAATTATGAGCAGCAGTATTCATCCCTTCTTTTTTGTGTTTGGAGGGAAAATTCTTTTCAAAAAAAAAAAAATTCAAACTGTCGTGGAGAACTGGAGATGAAGGGAGGAGTAGCAAGTCTTTATTTTCTACAATTCACAAGATGGTGAGGAGGGTTGGAGTATTGTTAAAGTAAAATATATTAGCTTTGTAATTCCAAACCTACATGGACACTAGATTATGGAATAAGTTTTGAGCAAGCACCAAATTGAGAATTTGTTTAATTTCTAACACTAGATTGGGAAACGATTCGTTCACTAGTAGAATTATTGCTTATTGCTGCGGTGGTATTGCTGCGGTTTTACTCATACGCAGCAATATATCACTTAAAAAAAAAGGTAAAATATAAAATAAAGATATTGCTGCGGTTTCGGCCAAATACCGCAGCAATATGGTTTCAAAGGAAATTTTTTGAAAAAAAGTTGACTTTGTGACCAGATATATTGCTGCGGTTTCTTTGAAGAACCGCAGCAATATATTAAAATAATATTAAAAAAATAATATTTTAATATATTGCTGCGGTTCTCACAAAAAACCGCAGCAATATATCCCCATTTATATCATAAAATGCGCTAGGGTTCATTCGTTCAAACTTTACTGTCAGCCGTTTCACTCCTTTCTCTCTCCTCCTCCCAATCTCCTACATTCCTTTCCTTTTTGGATCTGCAATCTCACTTGGTTTCTCTCTCTCCTCTCTAACTTCACTTGCCTCGCTTCACAACTCTCTTCGCTTGGTTCGCCTCGCACGTCGCCGTGCCTTCGCCGCCGGAATCTTTCATCTTCGTCGCAGCGAGAGCAAGCGGGAACATCAACGAACGTCGCTGTTGTCGTCGTGCCTTCGCTGCCGTCGCCTTGCCTTCGCCTTGCCTTCGCCTCCGTCTCTTGCCTTCGCTGCCGTCACCTTGCCTTCGCCGCCGTCGCTTGCCGTCGAGTTCTCCTTCACTCTGAAGACGAGTTTTCCACAGGTTCGAATTTCGTTCTTATTTTTTATGAGTTTTCATTTTCAGATCTAAATTTTTGTTTTTTGATTTTCATATCTGAATTTTGTTTTATGATTTTCAGTTCTATGGTTATTAGTTTATCAAGATCCTTCAACTTGTGTGACGATTTTCGCGATTTTCCGGCGAGTTTCCGGCGGGTAAACCACGAGTGGTTCGTCTACTTCGTTCGTCTACCCGCGATTTTCCGGCGATTTTTTTGATTTGGCTTTGAATGTGGATCTGAATTCGTGAATATTAATAGTTTTTTTTTTTCATTTTTGTATGTAATTAGTTTCAATTTGTTCTTTAGTTGTAGTTTCATTTCCTCATTAGGTTATTTAATTTTTTTATTTCATCTTTCAAATATTGTATTTTTTTTTTCATTGTTTCTGATTTTTTACTCAATGCATGAGTGTTGTACTAGTTCGTTTTAGTTGCTTTTGGTTTTAGTTGCATTATAAGTTTATAACACTGAAAATAGTATGAACTTTTAAATTTCAATTTTTTTTTTAAAAAGGTGCACCTATTGCTGCGGTTTTGGGAAGAAACAGCAGCAATAGACCTGTTTTTTTTAATATAAAAAATTCCTATTGCTGCGGTTTTGGGAAGAAACCGCAGCAATATACATATTTTTTTAATATAAAAAAAATTCTATTGCTGCGGTTTTGGTAAGAAACCGCAGCAATAAGTTGGCATATTGCTGCGGTTAAAAACCGCAGCAATAGGTTAATTACCTATTGCTGCGCCCTGAATTACTGCGCGGCCAAAATCGCCGCAATAGGCCACTTAATGACCGCATCAATAAACAATTATTCTACTAGTGGTTGATGCCCTTGATGGGCATGATGGCTCCATTTAAGATTTGTAAAGTCCGTAGAGATTGTGTTTTTGTGCATGAAGTCAGTGTGTCTGTAATTACACGAGCTTCGCGTAAATTATATTTGCTTAAACGGTTTAACTTTTACACTATTCACCAATTCTACTTGGTTTATCTTTGGTGATTTATAATTAAGGAAAAACATATTCATATGGGATCTTGTTAGATTCGTTTCAATGTATATTTTCTGGATATCTACTTTTTATAATTTTTAATTATCGGCAACTAAAGATATTAATGGTTGAACTTATGCATTGGCAAGCGTGAATGTCAAACTGTTGCAAGTAAAAAGAAACAGAGGAAGTATTAAATATATGTAAATAGTGTATATGAGTAACATTTTTTTATATTTTTGGAGAATATGGTGAGCATATTTAATTTTTTTAATGTGCCTCAATTAAGTTTGTAAGTTCCAAAATAAATAAATTTTTCCCTACATCTCGCCACTTTGACTAATTGTTAAAAGACTAAACATGCATTTAATGACAAGATCTTCCATCATGAAAAAAAATTAGTTTTATCTTTTTTGAACTTATTATGCAATATGAGTTAAATATAATTGTCATCTAGCTATTCTACTCAATATTATAAATTTTAAATTACTTATTTACATCTTTTTTCTAGAGGGGTAAAAGTTGATACGACCCGCCAATCGGACACGAAATCGACCCATTATTGGGTCGAGGGGGTTGACTTGTTTAGTACACGCGTCGACACAACACATATTGTAAACGGGTCGGTTATGGCTAAGGGGTTTGACCCATCTAAGTAAGCGGGTGACACGACATGAAACAACTCGATCCATTCAATTCTCAACTTTAAGGTGCAAAATCCGACACAACTCGCCAATACAACCTAAATCGACTTGTTATTAGCAGGTGTCGGTCGAGGGCGTTGACCTGTTTCGTACACTGGTCGACACGATACATTTATTAAATGAGTCGGGTTTAGGTTAAGAAGTCCAACAGTTTTGAGAGTTGTGGCAACACTTTTCAGTCATTGTCATAGGCTATATTTCTTGTAGTGTGACCGAGTTGGCACAAACCCGGCCCCGACTCGATTATAATCCCTACTTTGTTTATCCTTTTAAGCACTACTTATCTTCATCCTTTTATGCCGCCATTTCAGCCATAACCAAATAAAAATAATTTAATTCTTCCACATGTATTAATTTCTTTTTCAGTTATAATAGGAGTTTATATATGCTCTTTGTATTTTAGTGGTTTGTATACAAGGGAACTTTTTTTCCCCTTTTTCTTATGCACCTCAAACTATAGTCATTATAAGTTTGTAATTGACATTGTACAATATAATTAACATCCCAAAATCCTAGTAAAAAAAAAAGAATCCCAAAATTAATGCTAATAATAAGAGATAAAAAGAACTATTCTAATTTCTAAATAAAAAAGATTAAGATTTTAGCTAATTTAATCATGGGAGGAATCCTATCAAAAAAGAAAAAAAATCCACATCGAACTAGCATACAACTAGAAGATACTTAGTGAATTAGTGTAGAAGTAGTGCAAATTTTATGAAATTTTATAGAATTACCAAATAAGCTTTTTTTATTGTTGAACTAATCAATTTATCTGAACTTATGAGACCTTATTAGTTCTTTATTAGACCTTATTTGAACTTCTCTCAACTAAGCTGAATTTATCTGAACTTCTTTTTCCTGATGCGTGGTTAAATTTTTCCTTTAATTATGACTGTAAATTGTTACTCTATATCCAAGTAATGATAAAAAAAAGATATTTAGTTCTTTAAATAAGTATATATTGTATGAATTGCAAATATTAACAATTTAGTTCAGTTCAGCAAAAATAAGTTCAGTTCAGCAAAAATAAGTAAAAATAAGTTCAGTTCAACAAAAATAAGTTCAGTTCAGCAAAAATAAAATAAGTTAAGTTCAGTTCAATTCAGCCAAAATAAGTTCAAAAGAACAGGGCCACATGTATCTATGTCTTCTTTTTTCTTCTTATATTTGGGATGGGCCAATAAAATTGAACTTCATTTTGATTTTTTGAAGTGGGGGGATGGCCGTCCCCTACCGCCCCCTTAAATCCCCCGATATATATATATATATATATATATATATATATATATATATATATATATATATATATATATATATTTCCTCCGTTTCATTTTACTTCGCTACACTTCTCAATTCACTGACTTCATGCAATTTTTGGAGAAGAGAGAGGTAGAGAAAGAAAAAGAAAAGACCCATGTGAGAGGAGAGAGATAGAGAGAGAGTTTATTGCCCAAAAAGGAAGTGTAGCAAGTAATATAAAACTTCCATATATGGAAAGTGTAGCGAGTAATTTGAAGCGGAGGAAGTATATTAGTTGGACGGCCATGATTTAAAAACTCGAAATTATTTTGGAGATAGTATATAGGAAGATAGGAGTTTGTACTGCTCAGAAAAGAAATGAACTTAATCATTACCTAATTACGTAAGTCTTTTTACCTAAGTAAAATATTTAAGATTTTACTTCCCATCTGAAGTTATGGCATCAAAACAAGCAATCCATATGTCGTTTAGACATTAGTTTTAGGTTACTTTCAGCAATCCATATGTCAAGCAATCCATATCTAAGAACCTTATTCCTCCATTATTATATGATTTTTTGTGGATACCAGCGATAATTTGGTTAGTTTCTTGGCATTAAGATGTGGTATTTAGGATATGTGTTTCAATTTCTTTCGATCATCTCTCTTACTTCTATTTGAATATTTACATATTCATTTTGAGCTTAGTGGATATCAAAAGTCAAGTGGGTAGTTGGTGGATATATATGAGGTTTCGTCCTTCCCAAATCCTCCTGCCCCGCCCCAAACCCATCCGCCCCATGTCAAATTCATCATAAAGATAATATCTTTTAAGAAATTTCTTTAAAAAGGGTGGTTTTTCCATTCTCTTTTATAAATTAGATATAGAAATGAGTAATATGAGCGGGTAAGGTGATATCTACTTGGATGATGGGCATATTTAGGTACATGATAGATATCTATGTGGTAGTGGAGCGAAGTTGGATTTTACCTTATACCCACGTGGGTGGGTATGGATGTAGAAATTATACCCACCATTTGTTTTGGGTGGGTGGTGGGTATTAAAATTTAAAGTAGGTGTGGATGTGGATATGAGAGTATCCACAACCGCCCCCGCCCATTTTCCATGCCTTGGCAACTATACAACATTGCACTTGTAGGCCTCCGAAGTTGTAATTATCCATGGAAAGAAATTCATTATGCTCTTACATACAAATAAATGCTCAACACCCAAGTAGGCTTCCATACAAAGTTGATCATGATCAAAAGCTTTTTGGGTCGTCTCATACCTTGTGATTGGTGTTTATCCCCAAAACAACAGATTTTGGAGATTTTTCTTTTCTGTAAAATAGAATTACATATATTACAAGGGTTTACTTGTTACTAATATAGTAATATAGCCTAGTCCCTATTGTTCTTTAGATCCCTTGTTTCACTCCTATAGTATCGTAGATCAAGTCAATGCAGAGGAAATGAATGCATTTCAATACTATTCAACTAGTCAAAAATCTGGATTCTATCATGCAAAATTACACATTCGAATGGATCTTACGGAGCCTGTTCATGCATAACATTATTCAGGGTTGATCATATAATAGATTCTTTTCAAACGAACCAGCCTATCCATTCTCTGTATAGGACTTACTTATACAGAGGTTGGCAAAAGAAAAGACACATTGGATTCTGAATTTCAATGTGGCAGAAAGAGACATATACCCGCACGGCCAAATCAATACTTCAAGTCACACACTCTCATAATCCATTTTCATTTCGTAGAATTACCTTCAACTAGTGATGTTATGTTAAATAACTTACTAAAAAATTATGACGTTGAAGGAAAATGTCCAAATACATGGATTATTATTTGCCATAATCCATACATGTAGCAATGAAATACAATTGTTCTTCCTCCAAATGAGAAATGATTGATTACAAAAATCTATGTATGATACACCTTTTCCATTCTATAAGGGTCCAGAAATACCTTGTTTACGTATCGTTAAAAAGTGCATTAACATAGATACGAGTCATACGACAGTAAGAAGGGGCAATACAAAAGTGTGTAAACTATAAAAACGAGTTAAAGTAGATTGTCCCACACTAGCACTTCCACGTAATAACTCTACCAAAGGTGATCCTATTACAGGAGTAGCGTCTGGTACACCTGTTACAATTTTTATTGCCCAATAACAAATTTGGTCCCAAGGTAAGGAATAACTAGTTACACCAAAAGATGTGGTCAATACGCCCAGAACCACGCCTGTAACCAAAGTCCATTCGCGCGGTTTTTTAAACCTACTAGTGAGATACACGCGAAATACATGCAGGATCATCATTAGAACCATCATATTTGCCAACCACTCATGAACTGATTGTATTAACCAACCAAAGTTAGCTTCAAATCATTATTTATTGAACGAAGCAAAGCCCTCAGTAACGGTTGGACGATAGTAAAAAGTCATAGCAAACCCTGTAGCGACTTGTAAACAAGTAAGCGTAATTCCTCCTAGACAATAAAATATGTTGACATGGGGAGGAATATATTTACTAGTTATATCATCCGCAATCGCCTGAATCTCGAGACGTTCTTCGAACCAATCATAGATTTTATTGAGATAGGTAAACTGCGAACCCCCCCAAAGAACTGTATGTGAGATTTTCATCTCGTACAGCTCAAGCAAACACACCCAACTACTGATTAAAATCTAATCGAAAGTTTGAAACTTTTTAACCCCCTATAATTACAAGCTAGCTAACTAGTATAATTCAAGCTCAGTTGGTTAAAGTAGCTGTTTGGGCTCATTTAATCAGCGGCCCAATGAAGGTGCATAAAAGCCTACTGAAGCCCGGGACAGGTGGTATTGTGGGTCCCACGCGAAGGTTGACCTAATCAACCAAAGATTAGGGAAATCTTCAAAGTAGGGAAGCAATCATTGCCCGAAAAGGTAACATGCCCATTGACTCCAAAAAGGCCCATCTCGAACAATGTTTCCCGTCCTGGGAAATCCCCAACACTATAAAAGCCAACCGCTTCATCAATGAACAGTATTCAATTCTCACCTAACAAACCAGAGCATCTCTCAGACAAGATTTCCTCTCTCTACCTCAACCCTTTACCGACTTGAGCGTCGGAGGGGCGATCCCTAAACACCCGGGGTAGTCTAACTTTGTTTTGCGGGATTCAGGTGTACGGATACCGGAGCTCGAGCGATCGCTCTTGGGGCTCACATCTCATTTCTCAACCAATCACAATCCTCAATTTCTTAGCGAAGCGATTTGGCGCCGTCGTCTCGTGGGGAAGTTACAATCAAAGCCGCTTCGCCACCACTTATTAAGATCGATTCCGCAATGGCCCCTGACCAAGAGCACCCGCACCCGTCGCCCCAAAGACATGCTCGGAGATCCGAGAGGAGTCCATCCCCATCTCTTCAACGAAGGTCCGAACGGCCCAAAACACCGACCGTTCAAACTCCGGATCCTGAAGAAGCAGAGCCATCCATAGACAAGGAGACCCCTCTCGCCGATTAAAGCACGCCGACCCCCACCCTATAACCACAGCGGATATAAGCATGATAGCCGCTCGGCTCCAAAGAAACCTTGCAATGAGAGCTCGATAGATATGCCGGCCAACCTGCAAGAAAGGAATCCCCCTTCACCCCCTAAAGACCAAGCCCTGTACCCTTCCCTTCGGGCGAGAGAATCACGGTCGGCCTAGCCGGCAAAGAATCTGGGGCAAGGGAATACAGCCCAACCGGGCGCCGCCGATCAAGGCAGGGGGAAGGAGACAGGACTCGTATCTAGAGGAAGATCGCCTAGGCTCGCTGAAGAGACTCACATATCCAAATCCCCTGGGCAACGTGGGTCGAAACAAAATGATGCCTCGGCACTTCCTCAACGAGAAGCGCCTCAAGCCAAAGGTTATGATGCGAGGCACATATTAAACAAAAAAGGCCGCTCGGCGAGGGTCATGGTGATTCAAAGACACGGTCGAACCCCGTTCGGATCAACACGGGGCACTCAAGTTCATGGTCCCATTCGACTGTGCCATTCTCGAGGCGCCCAATCCGGAAAGGTCAAACGCCCTCTCGTCGAGCCATTCGCGGCCTCGACCAGACCCGGATGATCACATGGCAACATACAAAGCTCAAATGAGTGTTCGAGGACCGGGTGCGAGGCCACTGGGTGTCGTTTCTTCCCGACGACACTCAAGGGTCCGGCCCCGAGCCGGTTTCAAGAGCTTCCGGCAGAATTATAATGCATTTCTCGGCCCTTGAAGACCTATTCGTCCAACAATTTGTTGCCGGGAAGAGACAAAAGAAAACGAGTCTTCACTTAATGGGCATCAAGCAGAAAAGAATGAAAACCTCGGCCGACTATATTAAAAGATTCAATGAAGAATCATTGAAGATTTCGGATCTACAGACGCGGTAGCATTCGCCGCCCGATGTCCGGCCTCCCGCCTGGTCGGCTAAGGTGGTCCCCGGCCGAAAACGAAGTCAAAACCTTCTCGAGGCGATGACTCGAGCTCAAAGATTCATCCAAGCGACCGACATATGCCGTCACTCGGACGATGGGAGCAAGAAGAGGAAGGATGAAGGAAATGCCAGAGGATCGATCGAAGCAACGAAGACGGGGTCGGTCGATAGATTCAATGACCATGGCATTGACCCTGCTTCAAGAAAAATGTAAGAGAGATATACCTGGATATAAAGGACAAAGTTACTCTCCCTCGACCACCTCCCATCAAAACATCGCCTCTCGAAGAGACAAGAGCCTTTGGTGTGAATATCACAAAGAATGCGGGCACACCACTAAGGATTGTAGAGAACTCAAGAAATCCCTTAACAACCTAGCCGATCGGGGGAAGCTAAACCAGTATCTCAAGCATACTAGTGAAGAGAAGGGCAAGCAAAAAGCTCGGTCAATCCAACAATGGAGACACGGAAGGGTTCATCGGAGTCATAGCAGGTGGCTTCGCGTCGGGAGGCCTAACCGGCCGATCACGCAAAGCCCACCTCCAAAGTCTAAGGCATCGGGTTCTCGATGTCAATCAACCCCGACCCGACCGCCCTACAATGACATTCGGGGAGTCCAAGAGGCCACTACACACGCCTCATGATGACCCCTTGGTCATCGAGCTCAAAGTGGCCAACACAAGGGTCAAACGAGTGCTAGTGGACGGTGGGTCTTCACCGATATAATTACTTTGGAATGCCTCAAGAAGTTGAAATACGCCGAGAAGGATGTGACCCCACTCAATCGCCCACTCATAGGCTTCGGGAAACTCCGTGCACCCGGTCGGGTCAATAAAGTTGCCTACTCGGATAGGGGAGAAGGGCAAAGGAAGAAGCCTACCGATTGATTTCCTAGTGGTGGACATCCCTCTCGCCATACAACATCATAATGGGAAGACCCACTCGAACAAGGTCAAAGCCGCAATTTCCATCTATCAACTCCTCATGCAATTCGAAACCGATGAAGGTAGAGTCGGAAAGATCCAGGGGATCGCAAGCAGCGCCCGTGGAGTGTTATGTGAACAGCTTAAAAAGCAAGGTCGACGTCCAAGAGGACTCGAAGAAGAGAAAGCGAGAAGATAGTCGGCCTCCAAATGAGCTCGAGGTATACCTTACGGAGAATCCCAAACAATACGAGCGCCTCACCACCGAGGAGGATGAAGAAGTCATCATCGATGAAGAGCATGGTCGGACTCTGAGGGTAGGCAAGGCCATGGACCCTCAAACGAGAAGCGAGATCATTCAGGTTCTGACAGAGTACAGGGACGTATTTGCTTACGAAGCCAATGAAATGCCCGGACTCGACCCTGAGGTGATGTGCCATGAACTTAACATCAAAGAGGGATTCAGCCGATCAAGCAAAAACCGAGGCATCAAGGCCCCGAAAGAAATTTGCGGCAGCAGCAGCCAGGTTAAGAAATTGCTTGAAGCGGGATTTATTCAAGAATGCCGCACTTTCGGAATGGTTGGCTAATGTGGTTCTGGGTCAAGAAGCAGAGTGGGGCATGGAGAATGTGTGTGGATTTCACAGACCTAAATAAGGCCTGTCCCAAAGACAACCACCCTCTACCCAAAATTGATAGGTCGGGTCGACTCAATCGCGGGTCACGCCCTCCTAAGTTTCATGGACGCAAACGCAGGGTATCATCAAATTCCGATGGCCGAGCAGACCGAGTCCATACGGCATTCATCACTAACCAGGGGTATATTGCTATAAGATGATGCCTTTCGGGCCGAAAAATGCGGGGCCACGTATCGTCAGCACCGTCAACAAAATATTCCGGGACCAACTTGGTCGGAATATAGAAGTATATGTTGACGATATGATCGTCAAAAGCAAAGTCCATAGCCATCACCCTTCTGACTTAAGGGAGACCCTCGGAACTTTGAGGCGTTTCCGCATGATGCTAAATCCGAAGAAATGTGTCTTCGGAGTGAAAGGGGGTAAATGCCTCTGATTCCTAGTTGATGAGAGAGGATCGAAGCAAATCCCGACAAAATCAAAGTCGTAGTAGAGATGAAACCCCCGCGGAATGTAAGAGAAGTACAACGCCTAACCGGCTGTCTGGCCGCCCTCGGCCGCTTCCTATCCCGCTCGGCGGATAAGAGCTTCGCACTTCTTCGTAGCTCGAAAAGAAAAGAATTCACCTGGGACGATGAGGCCGACTGTGCCTTCGCTTCCCTAAAAGAACATCTCCTAACTCTCCCAAAATTGATCTCCCCACGGGGAAACATTATTCGTTTATCTCGGCCATTTCGTAATACGCGCTCAGCGCAGTCTTGATAGCCGAAAGAGAAGAAAAACAACACCCCGTATACTTCGTTAGCCACGCCTTTCGAGGAGCAGAGGCCAAATACGGCGACGTGGAAAAAATGGTCTTTGCATTAGTAATGGCCAGTCGGAAGCTCAAACCGTACTTCCAAGCTCATCCTATAAAGGTCCTCACTAGTCGCCCGCTCGGGAAGCTCATTGAAAGCAGGAACCACTCTAGTCGGATGACCGATCGCGATCACCGTGGCCGACTTTGGGTTGGAATATGAGCCCAGAGAGAGCC
Organism: Beta lomatogona; assembly: GCA_947646795.1. Taxonomy (NCBI): domain Eukaryota; kingdom Viridiplantae; phylum Streptophyta; class Magnoliopsida; order Caryophyllales; family Amaranthaceae; genus Beta; species Beta lomatogona. The sequence continues at coordinate 140,314 of CANSNZ010000105.1, forward strand.
GATCAAAGCCCAAGCTTTGGCCGATTTCATAACAGAGTGCACCTCAAGGCCCCCAATCGCAAGGCAAGATAGTCGGGAGCCGCAAGTAGACGGCTCGTCTACCAAAACAGTCAGTTGGAGCCGGATCAAGTCATCAAACCCCTGGTCGGGGAAAAGATGGAATATGCCATCAAATTCGAGTTCTTAAGCTCCAACAATGAAGCAGAATATGAAGCCTTGATCCTCGGATTAGAGTTATGCATCTTGGCCGGGGCAACCGTGATCAATGCCAAATCCGATTCACAACCGATTGTGGGCCGTGTATCGGGGAATACGAGGCCAAAGAAGACAACATGAGAATGTATTTGACCAAGGCCCGAAAATAATCAAGCAGTTGTCTCGGTTCAATATCACCCACATACCCCGCGGTCGGAAAATCAACAAGTCGATGCCTTAGCCCGAATGGCTAGTTCGGCAGGAAGGGTCTCGCTCCTCGAGCAATCATGTGGGAAGTCCTTCGGCAGCCCAAAGATCAATACCAAGGAGCAGCTCATGTTAAATCGGACATCCGAGTGGATGGATGAGGTGGTCGGATACCTGAGAGACGGTAAACTACCCGAGAATAACAAGGAGGCTGATCGAATCAAACGCAAATCGGGATGGTTCCTATGGCATGAGGATCGCCTCTACAAGAAGTCTTTCACCCATCCCCTCGCTTAAATGTGTTACCCCCGAAGAAGGAGACTACGTCCTTAGGGAAATCCACCAAGGGGCCTCGTGGGAGTCACCAAGGAGGGAGAACCATAGCAGGAAAGTGGCTCTCCGAGCCGGATACTCACTGGCCAACCCTAAAAGCGGACGCTCGGGAACTAGTGAAGAGATGTCCATCCTGCCAGATCCACTCGGACATCCCCCGAGCACCAACAACCCCACTAACAACAATTCAAGCAGTCTTGCCATTCGACAAATGGGGCATGGACCTACTCGGACCATTCCCCGCAGCCTCGGGTCGAGAAGGTTCCTAATAGTCGCCATCGACTACTTCACCAAATGGATCAAGCCGAACCACTCTCCTCCATCACGGATAAGCAAGTCCGAGCCTTCATTGGAGAAACATCATTACCAGATTTGGAGTCCCCCCGAGTCCTAATTTCACAATGGGCGACAATTCAACAAAGGCCCGACTGTGAGATTATCGTGCTCGGCTCGAATACAAACCAAGTTCTCGGCCGTCTCCCGACCGCAAACAAACGGGCAAGCCGAATCGGCCAACAAGATAGTGCTCAAAGGAATCAAGAAGTCTTTGGAGGCGGCCAAAGGAGCATGGGTTGATGACCTACCCGGGGTCCCGTGGTCGGCCAGGACTACGACCAAAGAAGCCACGGGTCACTCACCATTCGGCCTCGTGTATGGGAGTGAGGTCAGTCTTACCCGTGGAGATTGGCATCCCATCCCCTGATGACCTTCTATGAATACGAGAAGAACGAGGAAGAAAAACCCGTCAACCTAGACTCGTTGCCGAAACAAGGGGCAACGCACTCGCTAAAATCCATTCGGTACAAGCAAAGGGTCACTCGAATGTTCAATCGCCGAGTGAGGAGCCGTCCAATCCAACCGGGCGACCGGGTTGTTCGGAAAGTTGAAGCTACGGCTCTCACACCTGAAGGGAAAGCTAGGACCTAATCGGGATGGCCCTTACAAAGTAACGTAAATCGTCAAGCCCGGCACATTCCGACTAGAATCCGCCGAGGGTGTCCCCTCGGCCCGACCTTGGAATGCAGACAATCTTAAGAAGTACTATGTATAACGTTTGTTACTTGCAATAGGGGCATATTGTAATAGCTTATTTATATAGCCTGGTCGGCACTTTTGTAGCTCGGTTTCAAATCGTATGTAGTGGTATCGCGCCGGCATCATATATATCCAAGTTATCATCGATCGAACTTTTGAACAAGTCAAAACAATTCAAACTCCTCCCGAAATGACGGCTGATCGGAGTTCCGAACAGTCGGGCCGGGATTTTTGTTAAGACTTAACCAAATAAAACAATTCAAACCCAAGTCGGTTGGGATTTTGTTAAGACTTAACCAAATAAACAATTCGAACTCCTCCCGAAATGATTGCTGGTCGGAGTTCCGAACAGTCGGGCCGGGATTTTGTTAAGACTTAACCAGTCAAAACTATTCAAACCCCTCTCGAAACAACGGCGGGTCGGAGTTTCGAACAAGTCGATCGGAATTTACTTATGACTTAACCAAAATGGGTCAGTGTTTTTACCAAAACCAATCGGTGGGGAGGAGGAGTAAAAGTGAAAGTCACTGGAAGTATTGCAATCAACAAACAAGAAAACAGTAGTCGAAAGAAAGCTTTCATTGATTACGGAAGAAGTAACTACAAAGGCCACAAGGGCAAAATGTAAAAGAAAGCTAAAATACAAGAAACAAACTAAGAGCTGTAGGGGAGGGGAGGATCGCCCAAGCCCTCGGCATTGGCATCGGTGCTATCACCGACCAACTCCCCGCAGACCGACTCCTCGGCCACGTCAACATCGTCATCGACATCATCACCATCGACGACATTGACATCGACTCGGCCCCTCGTCATCCACGTCATCATCTTCATCCGAAGCCGCCCCCTCATTTTTCATCCGGGCCAGGATCTTGGCGTTGTCGCATCGATCGACTCTTGATAACTTGACCAAACCTCGGCCCGGATCAAATCAAGGGTGAGACTCGACCAAGACTTTCTTCAGTCGGTCGAGGGTTTCATCCTCCCCCATTTTGTGAGTAGCAGCCGCCGACCTCATTGGCATAATCGGCGGCAAGCAGCCGAATTTTCCCACTCTTTGAACCATTGCTCCTCTGTCTTCACCGGGCCTCAAGCTCGCCCGTTTAGCCTCAAGCTCGGTCACCTTCCGCTCGGCCGCCGCTTGCTGGCCGTGGCGTCATCACGAGCGCGCGGCTAAGTCCCGAGCAAGTAGGAGGTCGGATTTCTCCTTCTCCGCCTTCGCCCCGCTCCGAGGAAAAGTCTTCTTGGTCCTTTTTAATGGCGGCCGCTGCATCCTCGAGCTTGGACTCGCAATCCGCTTGCCTTCCTTGGCCTCGGTAGACCTCATCAAAGTGCTTCTTGGCTTTTTCTTTCGAGCTCTTTAACTTCCCTCGCCAAGCTCACTCTATTCGAGCAACATTCGCCATTCGGGCGAGAACCGAAACAGTAGAAGAGCAAAGCAATGTAAGCGGAATCGGAGTGGAATAAGATAGCAAAATAAAAAAGAGTAAAGGCGCTCACGTCGAGCCAGGAGCGAAACAGCTCGTTGGTCTCGTGCCGACCATGAGTGGCCTCAATATACTCCCGATCGGCGGGAGTATAGATATGGTCAATGGCGGCCGTCCACCGCTTGTCCTTCTCCTTCCGGCTCAACCCCGGAAAAGGAACGGCCGGCGCTACCCCCCCTCGAGCCGCCTCCGGCAACTCCTTAAACGGAGACAAGGGGCGAATATTGTGGGCTTCCGACCTGGCCGGAAGTCGGAGGAGTGAAGGGAGAGGTCCCCCCCGTCACTGTTGATGGGGACCCCCGGGGCCGATGATCTCCACCCGACTCCGCTCCGCTCGGTCACCACACAAGCGACAAGCCTTTCCCGCTCGGCCTTGGGACCGAGCAAGCGGCCTTTTCTCGCTCGGCCTTTGACCGAGCAACGTCTTTCTCTCTGTTTGAGCGACCTTGCTCGATGACCGCTCTTTCCGTTTCTTGCTCTTCGGCTCTGGCGGGATCCTACATCGGGGAAAATGCCGTCGGCAATTAAAAGGAAACGGTCGGACTAAAAACAGAACCAACGAAAATGGCGGATTTCATACCTTAGGGGAGCGGGGACCTTCAAGGCCTTGGCAAAGAATCTCCGCCTTCGCCCGAGCAAGCTCTCATCGCAAAGCAACATTTAGTTTATCGGCCATTGACGGGTCGGTTTCTTCGAGGTATGCTCGGGCGGGTTCTCAAAGAAAGCATAAACAAAAAGTTAGTCAAAAAGAGTGAGAAACTATAACATCGGCAACACCAACCACCTCGCCCAACTCCCCGCAGACATTACCCTTCGGGAACGTCGTGCTCGGACCCATAGCCGAAAGAAAATGCTCGTCTCGGAAGAGAGCGCAATCGGGCAGACCATTGCCCGGTACGAACACCTCGCCCCCATCGACGATCCTTGCCTCGGCCCCGCATATAGCAGCCGCGGCTCCCTCCTCGTCGTCTGGATCCCCCACTCGGTAGTTCAAAGCGACAAGGGGCTCATCCGAAGGCGGAACCAAAGGGAATCCCCCGCTCCCCCCGAAATACACGAAGGCAAACTCTCGGCGGAACCCTTTTTGGGAGGTGGGGAGACCGAGAACGGTCCGATAACCCCGGTCGGATCTCGAAAGCTCCACCAACCTGGCCCGTTCTTGGCCGCCATGACCTCGACCAACCGATACAAATGCCTCCATAATTTAAGGGTCGGCCTCGGACATCCATAAGGTTGCACGTAACTTGAAAGGCAAGTGATTCCGCCCCCCGGGAGTTCGGGGAGACTTGACAGATCGCAAGTTATAGGCGTTCAAAGAACTCCTTCACGAAAGGGGTTAAGGGAAACCGAAGCCCCATATTCAACGATTTGTAATACATCGCGATGCAACCAGGAGGGGGTGAGATCACGGTATGATGGGCCTCCGGTCGGACCAAGTAGAAGGGGTCCTTTATTTGAAACCCGGGTTGCTGCACCCTGAGGTCCCTGGTCGCCGATTTGATCACCCCCGCCTCGGGAAGAAAGAGCCTGGACCCCCTTTCGGATCAAGGTCGGGATACTCCAGCCTCCCGACCCGATGTGGATGCTTCTCCTGCTCCCCTCGGCATGATCCTTACTACATCAGAAGACAAATACTTGTCTAAGTAACTCCGAGAAGGAGGATAAGCCAACGACACCTCCCAAGGGTAAGGAATGACTCCCTCGGCTTCCTCCTCCACCGAAGAAGACGGGCTCGGAAGAGCGACCGCGCGTCGGGCACAACCCAAGGGGTCGGGGCAACTTATTATCGTCGACACCAAAGTTATTCCCATTCCCCTCACCTCCTCGGACAATTTGTAAGAGGGTGAGGTCGGAGGTGTCGACGACTCGGACGAATCTCCCATTATTTATGCACAAGGGAGTCTCGCCGAAATTATTCGAAAGAAAACAAAGAAAAAGAAAAAAGCTTAAAACAAACGCGCACTGGCCGGACGAAGAAACTGGAAGGAAAACTTGAGAGGATTGATATAATTTGGAGATTCTTGAGAGAGAGAATGAGAAAATGAGCAAATGATCCTCCACTTCTCTCTCCTCCCAGGTTTATATAGGAGGATCTCGGGGGATGTGCAACGCAAACCCCCCCGCGTCGCCTAAACGGGCTTTTAATAGCGGCCCAACTGGACCTACTCAACCCATTAAGCAAGGAGTTCAACATATTCGAGCAAAAAACCTTTCAGATCCAAAGGAAGTTGAAACGCCAAAGGTCTCCAGGGGGTACTTCCAGCTCGGCCAATGCCGAGGTTCCATGTATCCTGAGCTTCGAGAGGTACGGATACCCACTCGGACCATCTTGGGGCTCATTAGCCCTCATCCGAGTGGCTTCCAGGTTCATTCGGCCAACGAGGAGCCCTCCTCCTTTGCCGAGCCGCTCGTACTTGGTCGGATTTAGCCAAGTACCGCCTAGCACCCACTCGGACCATCTGGGGCTCATTAGCCCTCATCCGAGTGGCTTCAAGATTCATTCGGCCAACAGGAGCCCTCCTCCTTTGCCGAGCCGCTTCGTACTTGGCCGGATTTAGCCAAGTACCGCCTAGCACCCACTCGGACCATCTTGGGGCTCATTAGCCCCTCATCCGAGTGGCTTCCCAGTTCATTCGCCAACAGGAGCCTCTCCTCCTTTGCCGAGCCGCTTCGTACTTGGCCGGATTTAGCCAAGTACCGCCTAGCACCCACTCGGACCATCTTGGGGCTCATTAGCCCCTCATCCGAGTGGCTTCAAGATTCATTCGGCCAACAGGAGCCCTCCTCCTTTGCCGAGCCGCTTCTGTACTTGGTCGGATTTAGCCAAGTACCAGCTAGCACCCACTCGGACCATCTGGGGCTCATTAGCCCCTCATCCGAGTGGCTTCAAGATTCATTCGGCCAACGAGAGCCCTCCTCCTTTGCCGAGCCGCTTCGTACTTGGTCGGATTTAGCCAAGTACCGCCTAGCACCCACTCGGACCATCTTGGGGCTCATTAGCCCTCATCCGAGTGGCTTCAAGATTCATTCGGCCAACAGGAGCCTCTCCTCCTTTGCCGAGCCGCTTCGTACTTGGCCTGGATTTAGCCAAGTACCGCCTAGCACCCACTCCGGACCATCTTGGGGCTCATTAGCCCCTCATCCGAGTGGCTTCAAGATTCATTCGGCCAACGAGGAGCCCTCCTCCTTTGCCGAGCCGCTTCGTACTTGGCCTGATTTAGCCAAGTACCGCCTAGCACCCACTCGGACCATCTTGGGGCTCATTAGCCCTCATCCGAGTGGCTTCAAGATTCATTCGCCAACGAGGAGCCCTCCTCCTTTGCCGAGCCGCTTCGTACTTGGTCGGATTTAGCCAAGTACCGCCCAAGCACCCACTCCGGACCATCTTGGGGCTCATTAGCCCTCATCCGAGTGGCTTCAAGATTCATTCGGCCAACAGGAGCCCCTCCTCCTTTGCCGAGCCGCTTCGTACTTGGCCGGATTTAGCCAAGTACCCAGCCGAGCACCCACTCGGACCATTTTGGGGCTCATTAGACCCTCATCCGAGTGGCTTCAAGTCCCTTCGGCGTCTTTCCTTCACCAGGAAATAACCTGGTCGGCGTCTTTCCTTCACCGGGAAATAACCTGGTCGGCGTCTTTCCTTCACCAGGAAATAACCCTGGTCGGCGTCTTTCCTTCACCGAGGAAATAACCTGGTCTGCGTCTTTCCTTCACCAGGAAATAACCTGGTCGGGCGTCTTTCCTTCACCAGGAAATAACCTGGTCGGCGTCTTTCCTTCACTGGGAAATAACCTGGCTCGGCGTTTTTCCTTCACCGGGAAATAACCCGGTCGGCGTCTTTCCTTCACCAGGAAATAACCCGGTCGGCGTCTTTCCTTCACCGGGGAAATAACCTGGTCGGGCGTTCTTTCCTTCACCAGGAAATAACCCGGTCGGCGTCTTTCCTTCACCAGGAAATAACCCGGTCGGCGCTTTTCCTTCACCAGGACATAACCCGGTCGGCGTCTTTCCTTCACCGGGACATAACCTGGTCGGCGTCTTTCCTTCACCCGAGGAAATAACCTGTCGGCATTTTTCCCTCACTCGCAGAATGACCCGGTCGGCATGTTTTCTTCCACCAAGGAATAACCCGGTCGGCATTCTCCCTCCATTCCCTCGTTCACCGGTGGAGTGACCCGGTCGGCCTCCATCCCTCCAAAGAAGGAGGGGACTCGGCCGACGCCATGGTCCTTTCCCCGCTTATTCCGCCACAAAAGCGTGCTCCCTCCAAGCGGACTTCCATGGTCTCCCGTCTCGTGGCGTGGGGCTAATTGTTTGGGCTCATTTAATCGCCGCCCAATGAAGGTGCATAAAAGCCTACCGAAGCCCGGACAGTGGCAGCTGTGGGTCCCACGCGAAGGTTGACCTAATCAACCAAAGATTAGGGAAATCTTCAAAGTAGGGAAGCAATCATTGCCCGAAAAGGTAACATGCCCATTGACTCCAAAAAGGCCCATCTCGAACAATGTTTCCGGTCGGGGAAATCCCCAACACTATAAAAGCCAACCGCTTCATCAATGAACAGTATTCAATTCTCACCTAACAAACCAGAGCATCTCTCTCTAGACAAGACTTCTCTCTACCTCAACCCTTTACCGACTTGAGCGTCGGAGGGGCGATCCCCGGAAACACCCCGGGGTAGTCTAACTTTGTTTTGCAGGATTCCGGTGTACGGATACCGGAGCTCAGGCGATCGCTCTTGGGGCTCACATCTCATTTCTCAACCAATCACAATCCTCAATTTCTTAGCAGAAACAGTAGCCATTCTGATTTCAAGTGATCTTGTGATCGATTTTATCCATGCTCTAACAGCAAAAGAAGAATAGAAAATGGTAATCAGTAGAGGTCTATTTTTTCTTCTTCTTTTTTCCTTTTTTTTGGTTAATCTGAAATTTAGATATCCACTTGGATAGTGGGCGGCTACTTATTTTGCATGTTTCACTACTTTATACGAACTTACTGAATAAGTATATATTAGTATAGAGCTTGTCTTATTACTCCCTTGGTTTCTTTTAGATGTTCCAATTGATTTTCTACACTATTTAATATTTATCCACCCGATTTGACTAAATTACATTGTACATGTTAATGTCCTGATTTGGAACAGTAAATCTTTGATAGTATTCCACCAAGCAGAAGCAGTGATCTTAGGTCAAGTCAGTTTCAGAGGGAACAGATGACATTCTGCATGACAATCTATTCAACACTGGTTAATAACACGGGTTGCCTTCGATTTCTTTTCATTTTTGCAGGGAGCACGATGTGGTATCTACAGTATTAATTGCCCCAAGTGAAGTGGATCATCAGCATGCAGCCATGCAGGTATGAAATTTGTAGTTAAGATCACCAGGCCAGCTCCTTCTATATTGTTCTCGAAGATGGTGTTGGTGTTGGTGTTGGTATCTCATGCTGTCAAGATTTGCAGGCCTGTAATGCACATGGACTGTACTGCGTTCCACTTTATGATTCCCTAGGTATGAAGTCAGTACCTTCTTTCTTTGCCTCAACTTAGAAAAATATGTCATGTCGATGTCGCTTGAATAGAAAAGGTGTTGCCAGTTAGAGAGTGTCTGAGTGTTGAGATTTTCTGGTTCACAGGTGCTGGTGCAGTGGAATACATCATATGTCATGCAGAGGTGTCCATCGCTTTTGTAGAAGAAAAGAAGATTTCAGAGGTAAATACTAAATAGAGTTCCAGGGATGCATGCACTTACTTGTCATTAAATATTTTACCATATGACTTCACATCGAGTACCTGAGTGAGATCCTCGATACTTTGATATGAGTATACACTTGATACTTTCTTCCAGAACAAAACATGGAAATTTGTACTCTAAAATAACTATATTGGACTGTGGACACTTGTTCATGCACCTATGTCTCAATAGCATCAGTGATGATCTAAATGTGACTGTTCAAGTAAATTGGTTAACTTTAGCCGTCTTTGTAGGTTCTCAAGACGTTACCCAATACAAGAAAGTACTTGAAAAGTAAGTCGAGTTTCTCTCCTTATTGCTGAATTGGAGGCATTTGGAGCTACAATCCTCAACCTGGACTAACATGTATTGTCTTCTATGTAGCACTTGTGAGCTTTGGCAAGGTAAAATCCGACCAAAAGGAAGAAGCTGAAAGAATGGGCTTCACAATTCACTCTTGGGATGAATTTCTACTACTGGTACCTTCATACTGCTAAGCTTTTTTTTTTTTTTTTTTAACTTGAATTTATACAGTTATGAAGGTGTTGTACAAAAACATTTCTGATACCCATCTGCACAAATATGTACATACGGAAGAAACAATCAACAGTTTGATCTTCCTGCAAAAAAGAAAAGTGACATTTGCACAATAATGTATACAAGTGGTACAACCAGTGAGCCCAAGGGAGTATTGATTTCCAATGAGACTGTTGTCACTGTTGTATCTGGCATAAAATTCTCATTGACGAGCATAAATGAAGAGGTGAGTTCAGAGTCTTCTGTCCTGCTCATGAATCATGATAATGTTTACATATTATCTATTTTCATATTTCTGACATTTTCCCTCCCTTTTCTTTGGAAAATTTTACAGCTTATGCAAGATTATGTATACCTCTCATATCTTCCTCTAGCACATATCTTTGATCGAGTGGTAGAGGAATTGTTTATCTCAATTGGTGCTTCAATAGGGTATTGGCGCGGAGTAAGTGAAAACCATAAGTATCATTATACTAAAACAATATATCAGAGCTTTGTTATACTCAACTTTCTTAGTTAATTGCATACAAGATGTGAAACTGCTGTCTGAAGACATCAAAGATCTGAAACCAACAATTCTTTGTTCTGTTCCGCGTGTGTTAGATAGGATATATTCAGGTAAAAATCAGAAATATCTGTAGATAGACAATCAAAATACAGTATTCCCTATGTCCCTAAATAAAACACACATTTTCTAGGGATCGACCAATTTAAGGAATAAAGGTAACAAACCTTTACTAAACTGTTTAAAAATTTACACAATCATATCATAGAAGTACTATTTCTTAAGAATTCACAGTTGTGATATTATGAAGGGTAAAATATGGGAATATTCATAGTTCTAACTTAATAAACATAACAAAGTGGCCTAAGTAAAACATGCGAAGAAGCAGTAGTTATGATCTTTAATGCTGTTGTACTTAATGCATTTTGTACAATATGTTAATCATTGATGTCCTGATGACTATAATTTCTGGTGTGACATCAGGTCTGATGGAAAAGATTTCTTCTGCTGGGGCTTTGAAACGTACATTGTTCAATGTCGCCTACTCCTAGTAAGTTGAAGTTCTAATCAATCTTATCAACTGTTTTCTTTCTCTGATTGGAAGATTATTCATTTGTGTTTTTGAATCGCAGCAAATTGAGCAACATGAACAATGGGTATAGGCTTGAGGAAGCATCCCCCATTTTTGATAAGATAGTGTTTAATAAGGTAAAGTGAGGTTCTGAAGAGTTCTATAGTATTGGAAAGGATTTGTACTTTGAACTAATCAATTTCATATTTTTGTTATCTTCATGGCCTCAGATTAAGGAGGGTCTTGGAGGAAAACTTCGTCTAATCCTTTCAGGAGGAGCACCTCTTGCTCCTAGTGTTGAAACTTTCCTACGCGTGGTGACATGTGCTCATGTGCTCCAAGGATATGGTACGCTGTTTGTTGGTCCGTGCTGTGTATGAACAAAGCAATACTACTCCTCTGTCCTAAGTCTTCTCCAAGTGAAGAAAGAACTAGCAAACATTAATTCATAAGATATTCCAGTAGTAGTTATTCTAGTGTTTTGTTCTCAGTTCTCGGAACATACATGATTAGTAAAAACAGATACTACTTTTAAGTTCATTATATGGTCTCTACTATACGACTTTTAAAACTTTGGACCAATATATATAAACTGGTAGTAATACCAAACGGGCCCTAAACTGCCTGCTTTCTCCTTTTGTGATAGGTCTTACTGAAAGCTGTGCAGCTTCATTCATTGCACAACCTAATGATATGGCAATGGTTGGAACTATGGGACCTCCTGTACCAAACGTCGATGTCTGCTTAGAATCAGTTCCAGAAATGGGATATGATGCTCTTCTGTCCACAACCCCACGTGGAGAAATATGCATTCGAGGAAATACCCTCTTTACAGGTTACCATAAACGAGAAGATCTCACTGAAGAAGTCATGTTTGATGGATGGTTCCAAACAGGTTAGTCTGAAATCTGATCATGTCTTTTTTCTTCAATTTAGCTTTGATTGTAGTTATATAAGATCTTAAATCTTCAAATGTCTAAATAGGGGATATTGGAGAGTGGCAGCCAGATGGGTGCATGAAGATCATTGATCGCAAGAAAAACATCTTTAAGCTGTCACAGGGAGAATATGTTTCAGTTGAAAACTTGGAGAATATATACAGTCTTGCCTCAGAAATCGATTCCGTATGGCTGATCAATGCTACATGTTGGAACAAGACTCCGTTTGTCTAACCTTAAAAAGTTTTTGGCATTTATCTGAACTTGTTGTTAGCTGTGACTGTTCGGCAAAAGTAGTTGAAAGATGTTGTGTTACCGTTAGGTGTTAGAGGTTAACTGTCAAAATAGTTATTAAATCAATTAGTATTCAGTGAAACTAACAATTAGATTAGTAACAGAACAGAAAATGAACTATATTCTACCTCCTAAGGCTACTCCTAAAGTTACCTTTATCACAAAAGCTAATTGTTTTGGCTTTTCAAAGACGATACCTTGACCCCCCAAAGCTATCTTGACCAAAGCTACTTGACATGTAGATGCCAGATACACCCATAAACCGAACTTCCCTTTGAATTTATCTGAACTTACTTGAATGGTGATCTTATCTCTTTTGCATCTCCTTCTGAAGGTGATATGATCAGAAGGCTTAAGTTATTGCAACAGTTATTGGAATCAAGTTTTCTTCTTTGCTGTAAGCTCATCTGGCTGTTTCACTTTCAGGCATGGGTTTATGGAAATAGCTTCGAGTCTTTCCTTGTTGCTGTTGTCAACCCCAACAAGCATGCTCTTGAATCCTGGGCTCAAGAACTTGAAGTTGCAGGTGATTTCAGTTCACTGTGCCAGCATCCTAGAGCAAAGGCCTAATTTCTTGAGAAGCTCAACAAGATTGCCCGAGAGAACAAGGTCTCTTCCTCTGTTTTCAGCTTTCTTAACTTCTATTGTTTTTTTAACTTCTAGTAAAATTGCATGACATTTATATGTGGACTGACCAAAATAGCAGACTAGACGTTCAATTGTGGACGAAGGAGGTATTTTTTAGGATAGTCCCAAATTCAAATACACCCTTCTCATTTTGCTGCTTCCTCCTGTCTCAAAGAGATCCAACTCGTTTTCTTCCTTGCAGTTGAAAGGATTCGAGTTAATCAAGGCAGTACATCTAGACCCCATGCCATTTGACATGGAGCGCGATCTCTTGACTCCAACCTTTAAGAAGAAGAGGCCTCAATTACTCAAGTATTATAAGGTTGGTACACCTTTATTACTAACATAACTTGTGTTTCCCAAGGTATAGCATGAATTAGGCTCTAAATGTTAATTTTTCTACAGGATGTTATTGACACCTTATACCAAGAACAGAAAGAGAAACGACAATCATAATGAAGCATCAGTTCTGCAGTATTTGGGTGCAAATTTGACATCTTTTTATCTAAGATCTCTATTTCTTTTAAGGAGCTTCTACATGTAGAGGAAAAAACATCATCAGTTTGATACAACATTTGTAGATTCACCACTTTGTACTTAAAATTCTTAATTACATTTATAAGGTATTACATTAACTTGTATCAATGGTCTAAAATCCATGAATAAAAAATGAAAAGCAACATTTACTTGAAAGAGCAGGAAACTGACTAACTAACCATCTTCAGAAGTGAAATCAGGCTCAGTTGGCTTTTGCAAGTTGCGAAGGGGTGTCCTCAGTGGAGCTTTAACATTTGGTGGACTATTACTTTGGAGCTTACGAAGTGCATTGACAGCAAACCTTGACGCGTAAATGGTGGCACCCAAACTTGTTGAGCCTCCACCCTCCTTTGCCATAGCCAGTTCTTCAGCCTCTAGTAAAGATTTCTCAAGTTTTCTTCTGTAGTGACGCCGCCATGCTGCCTGTATAAAACAGGCTGCCCATGTCCTCCACTGTTGTGAATAGAACCTGAATACAACAAAAATCACAAGGGAATAAGGGATTATAGAAGTTTGAAAAACGGAACACATATAATCCTCATATGTGGCCTGCTAAATTTAAGACAGATGAGAAAAAATAAATTTAGATAAAGGCCAATAAGTTCAGATAAGGGTTATCCAAGTCCAAAAAAAGTCCAATTCAGAGTGTGTTCTCTTCACCTGCAAATATAAGTTTCAGGAAAGTTAAGGTCCAATCAGGTGTACCAAATTTAGATAAGTTCAGTTCAGGAAAAATCAGGTCAAGAGAACGCACCCTCACAAGTCAACTAAAATAAGTTCAGAGTGGCCAATAAGCTTATATAATGAAAAATTAGTTCAGTTAAGTGTTTTCTAGTGAAAGAAACATAGGCTTGCCTAAAGGTGTGTCTTAGCTGCTTGCTGTGAAGTCTACGGAATTGCGATGCCAAAAACTTGAGATCATCTGGCGTCAACGCAAAAGCTTCAACTTCTGTTTGGCTCAGCACAGTCCTAGTTGAGATGGGCAGATGGAGTGAGGAATAAGGATCTAAAGCCCATGTGAGCAATGCTTCTCCACAAAAGTCGCCAGCCTTGAGATAAACTGAGTTAAAGAAACCAGTTCTTCCACCATTTGTGGTCATAGTCAATAGATTTCCTCTCATTATGAATAGCATCTCGTTCACTGGATCACCCTCACGTACAATGAAGCTGTTCTCAGTATAAAGCACTGGTTTCAGACGATCACACATTGCATCTTTTAGTTGTTCATCCATATTTGAAAACATTGGCACCTACGCTCCAACGCAAAAGGTATCACATAAATCATAAAAATCTTGGTTTGCATCCTTAAATTAGATCCTACACTTGAAGTTTGATGTTAAATCTATCACTAAAACGTCTATAAAGTTACCCAAAAAGCCTTAAAATCACACAGAATATATAGAAAATTCAATATTACTCAAAATGTGTAAAAATTGGGTGATGAGTTTGGAAAAAAAAAAAAACAAGATAAACATGTCATACACAAGCATGATTCTAACAATTTGCAGATATACTCACTCTCATTAGAAGAGCCAAGCAGAGATGCCGTTTTATGTCCCGCCTAAGGTCCCCAGGAAGATTACGTATTACACTCTCTTCATCAACGCCTCTCGTTACTTGCCAACTGTACTGATCATACCTTCTTATCCTCTCCTTTAAGTCTGCTGGAAGCAAACGATGTGACATCCACAGCTCTGCATCTCGCCTTCTTATTCTCATCTCCTCTACTCTAACAGTTGTTGATTGTAGAAATTTCTGTTCAACACAGCAGTAGAAATCATCAAATTTGCACAAAGCAATCCGTAGATAGGTGCACACGTTCGTATGGTGTGGAAACCAATCCGTAGATGGTGCACACGTCCGTATGGTGAGGAAGGTGCGCACATGTACATGGCTAACAAGCCAAATGTACATGAATAACAAGTCAAATGAACACATGTACATGGCTAACAAGCCAAATGAACATATGAACATCTCTGTAAGTATATGTTCATTGGTATTGGTCTTTATATATGTTCATAACCTAGTGCTTGATGTTCATCGTGCGCACCTTTCTCACCATACGAACGTGTGCACCTACTAATTTGCACAAAGCAAAGCCACAAAAAATTCTAAATTGAAGATAGAACAATTGTTTCATGATACTAACTTCTTATACTGAAGAAATTTCTTTTTATATCATGAAAACATTGAGCAGTCAAATGAATAGAGACTTGCCTGCATATTGCCAATGAGCAAGGAAAACAGAACTAGTCCAGAAACAGTAATGAAGGCAGCAAATAAGTTCTCCCCGACGAAAGTACTTGTTTTCAGATTCTGACCAAGAGAGCTGCAAGAGAAGTACAGGATATTGCTGCTAGATCAGGGTTGAGAAAAAAGATGGATCTGTATATAAAATTGAAGACACAACTAATTGAATATATGACTTTAGTTTAGCCTTCACTTGAAGTCTATCAAATACTCCTCGTCATCTCTATTATATATGGGAACTCTTTAGGACTTTGGAGTACACCCTTTTTTATCAACATTTACTTAAAAACAGAATATACAAACTGCAGTCCTCTGATTTGGAAAAAAAATCGATCCCTAAAAAACCTGCACAACAATTACATTCCATGCACGCATAGAGTGCATATAAGGCGAGTCTCTATTACATAAGCTATATGATGTATGAGAAAGAGTCTGGCTAATTGTCCCATAGATAGGCACCTAACAACGAGCGAAAATCAATAGTGTCCTTAACCCAAGACTAAACACATTTTACCCATCGAAGATATTCAAGATATTTCAGAGTGTTAGTTGCTTAATTAACAGTCACATAGACTCCTTATGAGAAAATAGAATTCTTTAATGAAAGACAGCATAAGTGGGTTTTTCATGGGATCTTTACAAAAAACAATTTTTGCTTAATTTAACAGTTGAGATGAGGTATACACTACTCAATAAAAAAGACAGAAGCCAATGCTACTTAAAAACTACAAGATAGATTAAGTGCAAATTACCTAAGATTTTGAAGGCCCCACCAAAAACAGTAGAAGAGTTTCTCGAAAATATGAGTAGACTGTACCACTTCTGAATTAAGGGCATCATAGAACAAGCCAAAGTTCAAAACAGTAGAATCTGTTATTTGATCGGGGTTTACAAGTCTGCAGAAAGTGTTGTTGAATACATAGTTTCCTTCATGTTTGTCTTTGCAATATAAAGACAACTGATGGCAACCTTCTCCAATACATGACTTGCGCCAGCATGTTCCTTGCCGATCTATGGCAAACATATACCAAACTGCTCCAAACACCTGCAGTTCAACTCATGATCTATTAATCAGTAAAATGGGGTTATGATGGGGAACATTTTGGTAAGAAAATGTTGCTATTTGAGTTCAAGATATACTTGGATGCAACCGTTTGAAAGTTTTATATGACAGCAAGTCTTGGGTGCTAGTAATCTCTGTTACTCTGACAACTTCATTTACCTCAAGCGTCGTATTTCAAATCGTGTTGTGTCCGAAACGTCATGACACTTAGATACTTCATTTCAAACCAAAAACCTGACATGTTTCTACAAAATGGACGAGTCCGAACCCGGACACCCGTATTCGAATAAACATTTTATCCGAGTATGAGTAATATAGCTAGTAATCTCACCCATACACAATGTAACATATTACATCTCAATAAACAATTAGTCACCTTGTCTTTTTTTTTTGGTTAAAAGGGCATGCATAACATTAAACAATCAAGTTAGGGCTTGAATAACCCATTACAATCCGAGATAATCCATTCATTACAGAAATTAGGTGGAAGGGATAAGTTCCTCAAAACATTCAGTTCACTATTACTAGTACGACAGTTTTTTGCAAGCCCATCTGCTACTTGGTTTTCCTCACGCTTCACGAACACGAACTGGGCAACCTTGAATACCTGTTTGTACTCCCTACAAATGCTCAAAGCATGCGAGTAAATGTCAGTGTGCACTTTGTCTTGATTTAAGAGGGTAACGATCTCCTTACAATCCGAACAAATCATGATGTATCTGCAATTGTTAGTAAAAGCCATTCGCATGCCATGAATTATTGCAAGTAACTCTGTCATTTTAGCATTCAAGGTATAAATTCGTTTTTGAAATCCAACCACCCAATTACCCATTCTCGAACGCAAGCAACCTGCAATTCCCGCAGGGACCTGGGGTGAGATAAATGAGGCATCTGTGTGCAGAATCATCCAATGCTGAGGGAGGGAGGCTATTATTGAAGACGAGGAAGCTAACTGAGGAGAGTTGGAATTTCTTGGGGCAAGGGAAATAAATTCCAAAGCCGCAGAGCATGCTTTTTTTAGAACTTGTGGAGGTTGAGGAATTGGGATGCTTTCGAAAAGGAATTTGTTTCGATGTGTCCAAATTGTGTGACATAGGAAGGGAAAAAGAGTATTCCACGGGATGCCCCGAACAAGGTCATACTTTGTTAGATTTTTGTAGAACCATTCCTCCTTGTCGGGGTTGTCCAAGGAAATGTCAAGAGGAAGGAGATCCCAAAATGACTCTAGCATGGTCACAATCCCTCAAGACATGAAGGATATCCTCTTCAAATGAGTCACATATATTACAAATGGGGTTGGGAACAATTGCCCTATTAAAGAGGAGTTTTTGGGTAGGGATTCTACCATGCCATAGAAGCCATAAGAAGAATTTCATTTTGGGGGGGGTGGTGGCCTCCCCAAACCCACAAGGTATTCATTTTGACGTTATGGTGCTTGGAAGATACAATATGGAAGGCAAGTTTAAGAGAGAAGATTCCATTTATGACATATGAAGAGAAGGGGACATCAAGGTTGTCGTTTGGTTTCCACTGACTACTATGCATATTATTAATGACATACAGGGGGAGATCTATTGTAAATTGAATGCCATCCCACCCACCTGTATTCCAAACCCTACTCACATTCGCTCCTATCTCATCCCTACTCAAGGGGCCAATTATGAGGCTTCGAATTGGCCCTATTCCCAACCAATCATCCTCCCAAAAGGAAACCCCTAAACCACTTCCTAGTCTCCATTGACAGCTTTCCTCAAGAATGGCCCATCCTTTCCCTATACTTTGCCACACATGAGAACCTTTTTGAAACTTAGTAATACCAGTGGAGTGGACATATTTCGAGAGAATACATTTTTGGGCAAGGCTAGGGGGACCCTGACACATTTTCCAACCCAACTTAGCCATCATTGTTTGATTAAGAGTGCGGTGATTCCGAATTCCTAGCCCCCCTAGACTCTTTGGAAGAAAAGTGGCCTCTTTCGACACAAGGTGCATTTTATTTTTTCCGTCTCTATCCCCCCAAAGGAAGTTGTTACATACTCTATCAAGCTCATTTAGAATGGACACAGGAAGGAAGTTTGCTTGCATGTAATAACTAGGGATTGTATTGAGAGTGGAGGAAATGAGGGTTAATCTACCAGCTCTAGACAAGAATGAAGTTTTCCAACTAGCTAATCTTTTCCTAACCTTTTCCACCACAAATTGAACGTCTCTTTTCCTTGGGCGCTTATGAGAGAGGGGAAGCCCAAGGTAAAGCCCAAGATGTTCAGATTCCCTTACACTAATTGTTTCCTGGAAAAGATCCTTCATATCGAAAGGGGTGTTAGGGGAGAAAATAAGTCTGCTTTTATCCTCATTAATTTTTTGGCCTGATGCCTTACTGAATGTATACAACACATCCCGAACAGCAAAAGCTGTTGACTCATCTACCCTCCCAAAAAATAAGTCTGCTTTTATCCTCATTAATTAGTCACCTTGTCAGTTGTCATATATTACCATTCAGCAATATGACGAGTTTTACCCAAGACTAACTTAAATTTTTGGGTTTATAAGAAAGTTCAACAAATTCTTCTTAAAGGGGTAAGCCTTCTTGTTCTCGTCTACTTTTATGTGCATAAAATAAAAAATTCTCATGGGGCACAAAAATGGGTGGTAAGGGATTTGCAACTAACCCTCTCCTAATTTGGCCAAAAGCAAAAGTTTTATATTGGTAAATGACATTTTAACCTTCCTTGCATTATTCTTAGCAACAACTAAAACACAGGTAACACTCGTTTGAATACTCTCAAATTCCCCTTAAGTAAGAACTCTCTTATATGATATTATATACAAGTACCTATTATTCTTTTTATTTATTAAGCAGTTCACAGTTTGAGTCTAAAATCTGGTTTCATATTTATCTAGGAGTAGTAATTATAGAACAAAAAATTACAAGTAACCCCAAATAGGGGACATAAGTAATCCCAACAACTATCGGTAACGCCTATTATATTAATTAATAGTAACCTAAAATACAATTATTAACCTTATATGTGGAATGGCCGCATCATTAACTAACAATGTGGCCGATGACATTTAAGACTTAGCTATCCTAGGACTTATTGACAATTTTCATGTACAGTAAAATCTATCTTTATATATCTATCTTTATCATCAACATATAATAATAGTAATCAAGGTCATATGGAGGAGAGGTTTCCGAATTCATTTGCAATAACCACAAAGTTAGCTAAAGATTAGCATCTTGCTTGAAAATTAGAATGTCACACGAGTGGTGTAAGATTTCAGCAGATACTATATATATTGACAAGAGGGAGCAACATATCTTTCATCATTTATCAAATAAAGATAAAAAAGAAAAACATAAAAATCCAAAAACCCAAAAACCCAAAAAAAAATAAAAATAAAAAATAAAAGAAAATGAAAATACTCAATTTCCCATGTTTCATATCCCTATTTTATTTGTTCGTTTGTGTGGTTAGATCCCAGAATGTCA
Source organism: Beta lomatogona (assembly GCA_947646795.1). Lineage (NCBI taxonomy): Eukaryota > Viridiplantae > Streptophyta > Magnoliopsida > Caryophyllales > Amaranthaceae > Beta > Beta lomatogona. Next base: position 160,118 of record CANSNZ010000105.1, read on the forward strand.
TTGACATAACAAAATTGGGTGCAAAGCCTAATGCAGATGCAACACAGGTATGTTTCATGCAATAGTAAAATCATAAACTATAAAGCAAGGGAAAAAATAATTGGACTATCTTCCCCATTTATAGTTGTTAACAATGGCGTATCCAGAATATGTAAAGAACTATTTATTTTTTAGTGGGTTCAAACAATCAATTTTACAAGAAAATTTTCGGAAAATCTCAAATTACATAAGGAAATTTACAAAAGTTCTAGATTTAAGTGGAACTGACCCCACTAAAGCAAACATATATCCGCCCATGGTTGTCAATCAAGAAAATGAAATGAATAATGTTCACTAAAGAAGATATTATGAATGCATGACAGGGTTTGATGGCTGCTTGGAAAGAAGCATGTGCAAAGTTGCCCTAACAAAGATTGTAGTTCCTGCAGAACTTTCTTGCTCAATGCTATAAAATTTACAGGTCCATGCAAGGTCAGCTTGTTACTATTGAAATTGCGAGAAACTTCAAAGCACCACCGGACCCGGCCCAAATGAAAGGCGAAGACACATGGGTTAAGATCGAAAACATCCAAGGTCTTATGATCAATTGTCTCCCAACTGGAGGTACTTTCGATGGCCAAGGTCAAATGGCTTGGAAGCAGAACGATTGTGCTAAGACCGGCACTTGCGACAACCTTCCTTACGTATGTTATCTCTCGTTCTAATTAAGCTGATGGTTGGAGTTCCATGAATAGTTTTATACTCTATCAATTTGTACCAGCCTGAATTAGCTCCTTTTGGTATATACTAATGTCATTACAAATTTACAAATGTATGCGTGCAGAACTTTAGGTTCAACAGCGACTAAAAAGTAAGATAAGCGGGATTAAATCATTGAACAAACAAGCTATACCACATGGGAGTTTTGGGGTGCAAAAACTTTACACTATTCGATACAACTATCGAAGCACCAAAAGACAGTCTTAACACGATATGGTATCCATATCGGACGTTCAATGGGATATTTGTCACCAAAGCAAAGATCGGTACGAGGAGATGATTGTATCTCCATGGGTGATGGAGCCGTTGATGTTCACATTGAGGACATTACTTGTGGACCTGGTCACGGTATCAGCATTGGAAGCCTTGGTAGGTACGAAAAGGAGGCTCCCGTCACAGGTGTTACTGTAAAAAAGTGCACCATCGGCGACACCGACAATGGTGTTAGGATCAAGTCTTGGCTCAACTCATTCGAGGCCGCCGCTTCGGACCTTCATTTCGAGGACATTACTGTCAAGAATGTGCTAACCCCTATTCTTATTGATCAAGAGTATTGCCCTTACAACCACTGCAAGGCCAAGGTTAGTTAACTTCTTTATTGATTAATTAATCATATCATCCAGGTTAATTTTACTTGAAGTAATTAACATTTTCGTTTTGGTTCAGACACCATCTAAGGTTAAGCTGAGCAACATCAGTTTCAAAAACATCAGGGGAACTGCAGGTTCCAAAGAGGCAGTCAAGATCTTGTGCAGCAGTGGAGCTCCTTGTGACAAGGTCGAACTCGCTGACATCGACTTGACCTTCTCTGGTGGCCCTGCCGTCTCAATGTGTAAGAACGTAAAGCCGATCACGACTGGCATACAGAACCCAGTTGCTTGTGGTGCACCTGCCCCTGCTGGACCCTAAATAAATCATAAGCTCTAGTTGAGTTGTATACTTGGCTTGTTTGTGTAGTTTTGTCACCTGCCCAAATCTTATAATGGGATGTGTGTGATTTAGATAGTATTTTTTCGCCCTCTCGAGAGTAATTGCTTTGACTAACCCTCTTATGTGGGGTACTAATTTTATGCAAAGAGAAGTAAATTGAGGAAATGAAAACTTCCTAAGTACGCCTTTTGGAAACAAATTCTGGGTAATCCGCTCACAACAAATATATAAAATACGATAGAAAACACATGGTACGTTGACAAATAGTACATCCTAAAACCAAATTGGTAATAGGAGGAGTAGCCCATTAAACTTATATATTAGTCATGATCTCTCTCTTTCTTCAATGTGGGACAAGCTCACATGTGGGTTAACACCTTAACATATAGAGAAATTTTCCTAGTGAATGATGATCCAATCAATGGCAATTTAATTTATGAAGTATTAACGGCCCGTTTGGTAGTTAGTTATAAATGGTGGTAATGAGAATGAATTAGTATGTAAATTTGTGAAGAAAGTCATTGTTCATTTCCATGGTAATGCTAATTTATCCTAAAGTGTCTATTTTTCTTCTTGAATTTTCATTCCCATCCAATACCACCTTGTTTGGTGGTAATGAGTGGTAATGAAAATTAGGGGTGAGATTGCTTCCCCATGGAGAAAAGACACAAACTTGGGGGTTGAAGTTGCCTCCCCATGGAGATTTTAAGGATGCTTCCCTTGTAACCTACACTTAAAATTCATTCCCATTACCGCAATTTATTAACGATTACCAAACGGGCCGTTAAATGTTTGAGAGTTTCTTAAGGATCAAAGCAAACTTACATGGCTAGCTAGCATGTAGAGAAACAAATTTGAAGCAGCTCCAGCCCATGCGGTTTCAGTGATTATGCCTAATGTTCTTGTTACTTCCTTGTATAAAGGGTATATTCGAATAAGCCTTGGGACATATTGGGTGAAAATCACTAATTTCAACAGGCCTTTTGTAGTCAATAGACCTCCACCCATTAATCTCGGAATGATAACTAGAACTGCTATCTGCAAAATTGAAGATGACAATGCAAATATTTTTCAGATTAAACAAGTTAGCATATATAATCTGATAATATAAACTACAACGGCAAATTCTTGCATTGGAGTATTGGACTATCTGAGGTTCAGACTTCAGACCAACTGATCAACTGATCAAGTATTAATTAAACCAAAAGACAGTAGAAGTAACAAAATATGGAAGAAATAAATTACTGTGAATGACATCAAATACCTGAGGAAAGGGCAGAACAGCAAGAATGTCAACAATGAAGTATGATGAGAGATATCTTCTTGCTATAGCGCCATGATTCTTGATTAGTTCGCCTCTTCCAAGCACGCGAGAAGAAGGAGAAATAAACCCAGTATGGAACTGTAAGATTATATGAAGTACATAGAATAAGTCCGTCATTGTGCGAAGAAAACAAGCAATCATTTTCAAATTTTCATCCAACTTAAGGCATTGTTTCTTGCCAACTATCACTAGGATGTAGAAGAACAATGGATCCAAGGCCATAGCAAACACACATGAGATCAGAAATATCTTATTCCATTTCTGCAGAAATGGTTCTTGAGGATCAAGAATTTTTCTCTCAGGAAAAATCTTCTTTGAAGATTGATAGAAGAGCAAATCAAAGCTCAGAGATCCTCTTAAGGTTTCAATCCCTTGAGAATCTTTCTCAAATCCTCTGCGAATAACATTGAAAGCTCGGAGAAATGCTGCTCTATTCTCTGAGTATTGTTGCTTATGACTTGTTAAACCTTCTGAGTTCCGCTCTTCAAACCTGCGAAGGAGCGTGAAGAAGATAGATCAGGAAAGTAGTCAAATGCACGCAATTTAGATCCTATGCCCGACACAAGAGCATGATACACATCATGGTGCGAGTTACATGCTTTTTTCATTACACCTGCATGTTCATTTTATCAATGTAAATAAATGTATGTGTCTTTTCATTACACTATCCATGCTCTTTTATGCGTAATGGTTTCTTTACATTTGTAAGTTCTCTTTTATGATGCTAGCATGTTTCTTTAAATTTCGAGTACCAGACGCATAATATGTACGTCGATTATCCGAAATAACATAATATGTAATTAGACTTCAGTATGAGCAAGAATTATTTCAATTGTGCTGATGACTTGATATATTCATCATAAAATATGGAGGCACAAGAAAAAGATAAACAAGAACACTTGATGTTTCAAAACCCACCTTAAAACTTCGTCTTGATTGTCATTCATAAGTGCAGTTGGCTGCAAATTGCTACTAGACATGATGAAATGCTTATCCTGTGACCTCCCAACATGTTCATCTCCAAGTTTAGCATTCATTTCAATGACAACAAAAATTATGTGTTATATAATGGCGCAAATGAAACAAGGAAGATATTCAAACGTTAAAAGGAAGTTTCATAAAGTATTATGGAAGGTATTTTAAATAGTTGAAGGAAGTTTCATGGATTATATTATTTATTTTTGGAGTTAATGGGTAGGAAAGTTGTAAGGAAATTTCGTGGACTAGAACAACTTGCAAGCAAGTGTACCGTAAGGACTAGAGCAAGATCAGTCATACTTCATTAGCTTGCTTTTTATTTTTTGGAGGGAAAAATTCATTGACCTTATGGGAAGTCAAGCTCTTTGAAAAGCACCAATATGAAGTAAATCACTTGTAACTACTATTACCAAAAAAAATTAAGGTGATTCTTTCAAAGTCAACATTTTGTTAAACTTTAAACTTTATTTGATTCCATTTCAATCTTAAACTTTATGAAACTGTTCTTAGAGGATTTTATTGGGGATGGGATCTTCTCTGCGAACAAGACGGTCTAGTTGCTCTAAGAGTACAGAACAATTGGAGAATACAAGTTTCCTCTATTATTTTCCCTCTTGATTCGATAGGTTAAAGGTCCAATAACCGGAGATAATACAATGAGATAGTTGTGTCGATTCATAACAGTAGTTATATATAACAAGGCTAGTGGGAGTAGCTTGCTAGTGAGAGAGGATAGGACATATTGAGGTAAAACGACACCCAGTACATTCAACTGATCAAACTAATTATCTATCGAACACTTTCTATACAAACACCTAATACATTCAATTAAGCAAAGCAGCTAATACAATCAACTAATACAATCAGCTATACGCCAATTTGCCAATAGGGCCTATATACTGCTGTTACATATTCGCTACAGCAATTTTACAAATTATACATGGTGATAATCTAAACATCAAAAATAAAAAGGAAAAGGAATGGTGGGCCTAACCATCTTCTGAAGTGAAATCAGGCTCAGTTGGCTTCTGTAGGTTAAGGAGGGGTGACCTTGGAGGAACTCTGGCATTTTGGGGAATATTACGTCGAAGATTACGAAGTGCATTGGCAGCAAATCTTGAAGCATAAATGGTGGCACCAAAGCTTGGTGAGCTTCCACCCTCCTTTGACATAGCCAATTCTTCAGCCTCTTGTAAGGATTTCTCAAGCTTCCTTCTGCAGTACCGTCGCCATGCTGCCTGTATGAAACAGGCTGCCCATCTTTTCCAATGCTGTGAGAAAAACCTAAAAATGCATCACAATTCACAGGTGTTTATTTGAGTTTGACGGAGTAGATAAGTCAAGTCATGTCAGTTACTGACTATAGAAGGACTGAAGTTTAATTGTAAGATTGGATGTCACAAATTCACAATTGATGACTATCTCAAGGACTGAAGTTGAGCTCTAAGAAAATTAGAGATGGCAATCTCTAACTCGACCCAAAATTAGCTCTGAAGTAAATTAGAGAAACGTGAAGCTGACCCGAAACGAGCCCAAACAGTCCGATTTAACCCAGTTTATCATAATTTGTCCTTATATTATGTTTCACATATTTTATTAATTCATATGTATTGAGAATAGTCCAAAATGAAGCTGAAACCAAATTCAAACCCGGCCCATTGATCCGAATTGCCAAATATAAGTTAAACATAAGAATTTATTCTGGACATGCATCTGGCTTATTAGAGTGCTTTCCCTAAAATCTCCTTTAGGCCACCTAAATTGATAAGAGAAACAACCTTCAGAGATTATTGTCTGGCAACCTAGAAGAGTGAGGGAGAGACTTGCCTAAAGGTGTGGCGGAGCTGCTTGCTGTGAAGCCTTCGAAATTGTGATGCCACAAGCTTCAGATCATCAGACATTAAAGCAAAAGCTTCAACTTCTGTCTGAGTTTGTACAGTGCTAGTTGAAATGGGAAGATTGGAAGAAGAGTGTGGATCTAGGGCCCATGTAAGCAACTCTTCTCCACAGAAGTCACCAGCTTTGAGGGAACCTGAATTGAAGAAATTAGTTCTTCCACCATTAGTGGTTATTGTCAATAGACTTCCTCTCATTATAAAGAGCATCTCGTTAACAGGATCACCCTCGCGTACAACGAAGCTGGTCTCGGCATATAGCACCGGTTTCAGACGATCACACATTGCATCTTTCAGTTGCTCATCCATAATCGCAAACATCGGCACCTACAAGGAAAAGTTAGACATAAATCATAAAGAAACTCCAGAATCAAAATAACATGTATACAAGCCAGATTGAGAATCTGAGAGATATAGAGAAGCTGAAGGTAATGATAGAAACAAGATGCACTTACCTTCATCAAAAGAGCCAAGCAGAGATGCCTCTTAATGTCCCTTCTAAGGTCCCTAGGAAGATTTCGAATCACACTCTCTTCATCAACACCTCTTGTTTCTTGCCAATTGTATTGCTCGTACCTTCTAATCCTTTTTTTCATGTCCTCTGGAAGCAAACGGTGGGACATCCACTGCTCTGCATCTTGCCTTCTTATTCTCATCTGCTCTTCCCTAACAGTTGTTGATTGTAGATATGTCTGTTCAACACACATAACCAGTAGAGTTTTAGATCCTTAAGTAAAACCAACAGCACGCAAATAATTAACCAGATTAGCATACATCCTGTTAGTGAATGAAGTTTCATATTTGGTCCATGATATTTTTGTTTATGATCGAATCTAATAGCCACAGCAAGTCCAATATGAAGACAATCAGCAACGAATTTCATGGTTCCAGGTTCTAACATATAAATAATTTATCAGAAGGACAAGAATATGTAAAATTGCTTGTGCTAATATTGAACAAATTAAGAGCCTCAATACCTACTCTTCCATCAGACAATTTGACCACACGTTTTTGGTCTGACCACTTAGCCTTCACCCTTTCCTTTTTATTTGGGGGTGCAAAGCTTTCACCCTTTCCTTAACTGGTGAGTATTTTTTTTTTTTGTAAATATTTAAAATTTAAATATAGCTGTTTAACTACTTAACATTCTACCTATTTTTTGTAACTTCTGCTTTTTGCATATTGACAGCCTGACATCAGACCGCCTTTTACAAGAATTTGCCAAACCTCGATATGAAAAAGAGCCATAATTAATTTTCCCATCATTAAGACGTTACGTACTTCAAAATAAGTATCTTGTACAGAAATTTGTTAATATAAATTTCTTAGGAGCAGTTGAAATTCATGACCAGTTACTTGCCTGCATATTCCCAATAAGAAACGAAAACAGAACCAGCCCAGCAATACAAATGAAGGTTGCGAATAAGATCTCCCCAATGAAAGTACTTGTTTTAAGACCCTGCCCGAGAGAGCTGCAAGAGAAGTTTAAAGGGAAGTCAGTCTAACAAAAAGCCGATGCGTTTCATCCATCCTCATTTGTACTTTTAGCCTTTAGCCAATGTCTAAATTACCAATCCACAAAATTAATCATCGTCTACTTTTAGGCAAGGTCTGAGCAACTTCTTAAAATTTCTGGAGCCAATGATACTTCAGAAATTATTGATCCAATCAAATGCTTACCTAAGATTTCGAAGGCCCCACCAAAAACAGTAGGAGAGTTTCCTTAGAAAATTAGTGGATTGTATCACTTCTGATTGAAGAGCATCGTAGAACAAACCAAAGTTAAAGACAGTAGAATCTGTTATCCCATCAGGGTTTTCAAGCTTGCAGTAAGAACTGTTAAAGTTGTAAGCTGCTTCATGCTTTTGTTTGACATTGCAATATAACGACAAATGAGCACACCCTACACAAGATTTGTGCCAGCACTTGATTTGTCGATCCACAGAAAACAAATACCAAGCTGCTCCAGCCACCTGTGGTTTGACTCAAGATCTATAAATTGGTAGTTTCAAATTATAGTTTATGAGGAAAGTACTATTAGATAATATTGCTTTATATTCTACATGGATGGATGCAGAAGTATTGGGCTCTATTGAAGCCTGACTACAGATCTATATAAGCACATACTGATTTAGACATAAAAAGTTTCCAAGATTCTTCTTTCAACTTATTAAGTTGTCTCTTGTGCATTCAGAAACCATTTTTTTTTCTTTGGGTTGTTTGGCAATCGGCGGTTTGCTGTTGGTTGGTTTAGTTGGCTTGTTTGACCGGTTGGAAGCATTGGGCTGTATGTATTGGCTTTTTAAGTTGGTTGTTCAAGCCAGTTGTTTGCAAAAGTGTTTGGTAAAATAAGTTGTGGATGTTGGCTGTTTATTTGAGAGTTAGTGGGCCAACAAGCCAAAAGCCAATCGAAAAAGCTAGCAGCTTTTTGCTTTTCAGCCAACCAAAAAGCCAATAACCAAACACTTTTTTTTGGCTATTTGACCAAATTAAAAAGCCAAAAGCCAATGAAAAAGCCATTTACCAAACATGCCCTAAAATAAAGTCAAGGAAATGCATGGGATCAAAAAATAAAAAGGCACCATATCCAAACTATATCTAATTATTTATGATCTAATATTAATATATACTAACTGGTTTTATAGAGCTATCTGAAGTTATAAGGATCTTACTAGTAGAGTGATCTAAGTCATTGTAATAACAAAGAGAAAGTAAGAGCGGTAGAAAAAACAATGATTCATCATTTGTGAAATCTACACTTATCGTGATTTTGAATCAACCGATTTTTTGCAAAACCTGTGAGTAAACTAATCGAATAATAATAACTGTGTCATGGAACTTTATTCAAAAATATGGACAAGGATGAATTTGAACTTACGTGGCTGGCTAGCATGTAGAGTAACAGATTCAAAGCAGCTCCGGCCCATGCTGTTTCGGTGATTATGCCTGATGCCCGTCTTACTTCCTTGTATAAAGGATAAATCCGAAAGAGCCGTGGCACGTATTGGGCGAATATCACTAATTTCAACAAGCCTTTTGAAGTCAAAGGACCACCACCCATCAACTTTGGCATAATAACTAACACTGACATCTGAAAAATTCAACAGGGCAACGAAATCATCTTTAGATTGATAGCAATAGCCTATGTCACCACAGTAGCAATTCAAATATCTAACTTCTTAATCCTTGCAATCTAAGTTGATCGTAAACTACTCACTGTGTTTTCCACTAATCAATTTACCTATCAACCCTCGGCTTTTGAGAAACATTAATTGGATTATATGTGTTTAGTGCAAGTGTGAGTATTTTGCTTGTCCCACATTGAAAGATGAAGCAACGACCTTATAGCTTATAAGCCAAGGAGGCTACTTCTATCACCAATTTCAGATTGTATGAAGATGGAACCTCAAGTGCTCACTCCTCACCTGGTCCATGTTGGTGGGCTTTCCACTCCTTGTCTTTCAATTGGTAACACGGTTCACCAAAACTTTTCACACCATTTGTATAGAAAAAGTTTAGAGTCAGATTGAGAGATGTCTGAGAAGAGGCAGGTACCTGAGGAAGGGGCAGCACGGCTAGGATGTCCACAATAAAGTATGATGAGAGATATCTTCTAGCTATAGCAACATGGTCCTTTATTATTTCACCTCTTCCAAGCACTCGAGTAGGAGAGACAAACCCCGTACGGAACTGAAAGATAATATGAAGTAGATAGAACAGGTCAGTGAACGTGCGAAGAATACAAGCGATGATTTCCAATTTGCCATCCAACTTGAGGCATTTCTCTTTGCCATCTATAACTGGGATGTAGAAGAACAATGGATCCCAGGCCATGGCGAAAAAACATGATATCAAAAATATATAATTCCATTGCTGCAGAAACGGTCCTTGAGGATCAAGAATATTATCCTGAGGTCCAGGCTTCCTTGCAGATTGGTAAGAGAGTGCCTGAAAGCTCAGAGATCCTCCCAAGGTCCTAATTCGTTGCAAACCTTGCTCAAATCCTCGATGGATAAAATAGAAGGTTGAGCCAAATGGCCCTCTATTATCTGATGATGGTGACGGCCTTTGAGTAGGATACAATGGTTGGTCTGAACTTGTAGATCCCTCTGACCTTCGGTCCTCAAATCTGAGAGAGAGCATAATGGAAGAAAAAAACTAAGAACAGTAGTCATACGCGGGTATATACTGGAAGATAAATCCTTACGGATCAAGTATATTGCAGCAACTTTATTTGACATTATTTCATGATGTAATTCTTCAGCACAAATGTGGAATTTGGACAAAAAAAGATTGGTGAATATTTAACACTTTGAGAATTGAGATTCACCTTACAAATCTGTTTCTATTGTTGTTCATAAATTCAGAAAGCTCCAAACTTCCAGACATTATGAAATGTTTATCCTGGATTTTTCTCAATATTTACTCCTTATCCAAAGCCAAAGATGGCGCAATTGAGTTTTATCCCTGCCAAAATATTCATCTTCAAGTTTAGATGTTGTCTCAATGCCCAAATAACAATCACAATTTAGAAAAGATCTTTCAGTAAATTTTACTTGCTTTCTTCAGCATGTGAGAATTATCTATTTAAGCTTTCATTCCAGTTTTAGTTCATCAAAAACTGATATATAAATTACGATTACTATAACATACAACTTCTTCAACAACAACAATAATGCAATACTTTCTTCAACAACAACAATAATGCAATACTAATCAAGCTAAGGTGCATCTGTATGCCATACGAATAAGGCAGCCTGATAATATCCGAATAGTGCATACATCCAATCCGATATAAATTTGTAGTTTCTCTTTAAGAAAAACAAATAAAGTACTTCCTCCTTTCTTTTTTTAATTGCAACATTTTCCTTTATTTGGAAGTTTCGTTTTAATTTCAACGTTTTTTTATTAGGTAATATCTCCTCTGTATCTCTCCTATCACATGGGTCTCACTTTTTATCTATCATTGTCTCTTTCTCCTCACATGACTTTCTTAAAACATATGTGCCAAGGAATGATGTCGCAATAATAATCGAGCAGAGGAAGTATGATTTGGGTAATCTATCCGGTGGGAGATGTACATCCTAATCAGCTTAAGGATAATCACTCGCCTTTAAATTATTATAGATATAAATCTACAATAATAACTTTTTTTCTATCAATAATCTATTAAAGTTAGGTAATCTCCCTTCACAAAGTTACAAGTTTACAACTACTTCTAAGAATCACCATTTCCAAGGAGAATAAACACAACGAATAAAGAATATAAGTAGGTCCAAAAGCGTGGGATCAAATGTTAAAGCTTTTGCTCATTATATTTTTGACACTGAAACAAAAGAAAAGGGTTGTTGATGAAACCATGAATCATCAATAAGGAGGGTGTGTTCGGTTGAGCATAAAGCATTTCCCTCGAAAATTGATTTCTCCTTCTTTTCGTTTGTAAATGGTGGAAAAAAGTTTTTCAATCATGCAACTAAACGTGTTCTTTCTCAAAAGAAGGGAAAACACATTTTCCTCCCTATTTACACTTTCTTCCCACCCATCCTTCCCTTTTCATTACATTCTTCCTTTTCCCCTTCAATTTTCATATAAGGAACCAAACCGTGAAAAAACTAAGCTATAATTGTGCTTTCCCTTAAAAAACATATTTTCAGAAGAAAAATCATTTTCCATTAAAAATGTTTTCCGTCCAACCAAATTGAGCCTCAGTGGCAATCAGAACTTGAATATGTTACTGCCTAATCACATTACGTCATCACCCTCAGCCAATTGCCAAGCGATTAAAAAACTTATAATATACTTTTTTCTACAACACTTTACACTATTCACACCTCACTTTGACCATATATTTTAACTAATATATAAAACCAAAATGATCATATAAAATATTCTTGGATTTGTTTCAATGAATATTTTCGTCAAGTTTTCGTAATTTTTACAAAAACATAATAAGAGATATTAATAATCAAACTTGTGCACGTAAGTGTGAAAGTCAAATTATTGCACTTATATAGAAATCGATGAATTATCATAAAAATTGCAGCACAAAATGCAAAAATGAACTTTTTAAAAAAGTACTGTACTCCAGACTCCAGTATTTAGCAGCTTACTAATAACTATGGCGCTTTACAGCAAAAAATGAGGATAAATTGACGAAGACCTCATCCTCCTGCAAATCATTCAGAAAAAAAAAAAATAACAGCGAAATTAAATGTTGTTTGATTATGAAAAAAGCAATCGTAAAACGATTAAAAAAAATAAGTTAAATTTTTTCCAAACCTTTATAATATAAGGCCTTGTTTGGCGAATTCCTGAGAAAAAGCTAAGTTTTCACTACTCTGAAGTAGTATAAGTTGAAAGTGGAAGAAAAAAGCGAAAAAAGAGAGAGAAAATGCGGAGGAAATAAAAAGGTTGAAAAGGAAAGTATTTATGGAGAAAATTAGGGGAAATTGGAAGGAAATTTCGTGGATAGATAGAATGAAATTGAGTTTTTGGGATTTATTTGCATCACTATTCACTGCTAGTATTATTTTTAGAGTGAAAATGGAAAGGAAGAAGACCGAAGACCTGTGTCATTTCTATGACACTGTGTGTGAATCGTTATTAACTACTCAACGTTGACTAATAAAGTAACAATAAAGCAAGTCAAGTTTTTTTTTTTTTTTTTTTTTTTTGGTGTGTGGGGTGGGGCATGAGAAAAGTCGGGAAAATAAAATTATTTGAAGAAGACCGAGTCAGGCAGTCAGCTGCTTCATTTTCTTTTGAATATACATCCTCGGTTTTTCTCCGTTTTTTTACTTGCAACGACAACGTATTCTATTTTTTACAAATTTTTTATTACTTATAATGTTTCTACTTTTGACAATATATTCTCTTTTCTCTGTCCTAACGCATGGGGTTCTTCTTTTATGCATCTCCTCTCTTTGGTGGTCATTGTGCAAATGGAAACGTTGCAAGTAATTAAATATGGAGAACATATATGCGAGTCAGCTTGGGTAGATACACTGCATATAACAGTGTTGTGAATTGGCATCTAACGCTTCCAATTGCTCTTGAATTTGATAAAAACTTATTAAAAAATGAATCACTTTTCAAACTTCGTCACTAGTGGGGGTCCCTACTAAATTTTGATCCCACGTATTCAAACCTCATCAATATACCATGTTTTGCTTGGTAATAAGTATTAGCTTTTTTAAAGATAAGTAAAAGTAACACGATCTCTAAGAACTAAGGTAAGATCGAGTATTAACAAGTGACTGAGTCAAGTTTTATTTGGTAATTGAACCTGTTTGAAACAAACATGTAGATGTGTGATCGAGTATAACAGAGTTAGTTGATGTAAAATTAGGTAAATTTGAATTTTTACAATGGTTAAGCTAACTCCATGGTTTTTTTTTTGAGGAAACCTTATCCGATCACCTATAAGTAAGTTACAGATGAGTTTAAACAAGTGTCGAATTTTTAGCTCTCTATCTCTTTTTCTCTCTCTCAAACCCTAGCCTCCCCTACCCCTTCTCTATCAATTAGGGGCTGCCATCATAGGCGGATCTATAGGGGGTGCAAGGGGTACAGCTGTACCCCCATTAATTTTGAAAAATAATGAAAACAAATCAATATGTTGAGGCTTGTCTTGCTGGTAGGAGAAGGGAAAAGAAAGATTAGTGGATGGATGGGGAGGTCTTGAGTTCGAAACCCCACAAAGTTCTTTTTTTTGCTTTTAATTACTCCCCTTTAACTCAGGTTTAATTTATCTTCAACACTTCTACTATATACTACTCCCTATGGGCCTATGGCTATTAGTCTGCAACTACAAATTTATAAGTAAGCTTACTCTGCAACTACAAATTCATAAGCCCACAAAGATCAAAGCTCCAAACTAATTTTTTGTCTCTAATTCTTTTTCCCTCAAATTTTTTTCATTTATATACTTAAACAACTGTTTTTAAATTGAACAACTTATTTTTAAAGTTGTGATTATTTAAATTGAAACATTGAACAATTAAATAGTTAGCAATTATATTTAAGTTCTTACTCAAACTTAGGCAGACAAAAATGTTAACAAAGCTTTATTTTGAAAAAAAAATTTTGACGAGTCTAACTAGTTACGCATTCGTACCCCCATGAGTAAATTCCTAGATACGCCACTGGCTGCCATGGATGATTTCATCCATGGTAAGCCCCTTTTCCCCTTTTATTCTCAGTTTTTAGTTCATTTATTTCTTGTTTTGTTGAATAAATTAGTCTCTCTTTATGAGATTTTTTCAAACCCTGTTATAGGGATTTTAGTCTCTGTTGTGGAGATCTTCTTCTCCCCTATGGGAGTTGTGAGTATAGTTTTTTTTTTGTTTTTAGGTATGAGAAATTGTTATGATTGGTTGAAGTTCGAGACTCAACATGAAGGTATTGGAATCTCAGATGCGGTCAACATGGCTCGATCAAGAATGCTCTTCTCAAACTATGTCATAATGATAGACTTACTCATCAATAGCAGCTTGATTCAGCAAATACAAGGGGGCTGCGCTGTATTGCTTGATTTGGTTCGTTGTAGTTTCTTCGAAAACGAATTTGATTTAACCTTGTTTGATTATATCTTGTTTTTCTTTCATACCTATTGTAGATGTCGTTTGGCCTTCAATTAATGAAATTTATCTTTCAAAAAAAAAGTGTCGAATTTAAGAGTGTATGTGATTGTTTATGTTTAAATGAACGTACCTCTGCATGGGAGCAACATTAAGGTCTTTATAGTATGGAGTATGGACCAGTGGATGGAAAAGCAAGTACCTAGGTCATGATCCATTTGTTTGGACTTCCTTTAGGCATGGGCTCAAGAGGAAATCTTGGTCCCATTGTGCTTTATGAGTTGTGGGCCCTTACATGAATTAAACCCAATAGGCCATGATCCATGTGTGAGTCCCAATATCATCAACTTGTCGTGCATCATTAGTCAATACTAGTTGTACTACCGGATAAGTAACTACAATAAATTGTCTGGGAGAGCAGTAACATAGTGTTTTTTTTTTTTCACAAGAACATCATCTGTTATTTCCTTCTTTTAAAAGAATTTTTTTTCACAGGAATTTGAGACAATTAATTAATTTTCCATAGCTGGATTCTTCTCTTTTCTTTTTCCTTTTGTTGGGATTTTTATTTAAAGATTCAACCGTTTTTCTAGAAACGCTAGTAGATAATTTATACCACAGATAAATTTATTCTGCTAGCCATTTAAACCCATGATACTATGAAAAGCATTATTTTTGGTGTATATTTTGGACTTTAATTGTGAAAAACACACGGCAAATGAACTTGTGTCTTTTTTTTAATGCTGATTCTCCACACGCGTTCCTTAAAACTACTAATTACAAGTCGAAGTTGCTATTTTTTTGTATTCGGTAATTAACTGGCCCAAGCAGGGTCAGCTCTAATGAGCTGGGGGGTTAAGAAGGGGATCCCAACCCACAAGGAAACTTCTAGAGACTGGAAACTACTAGAGATTTACCCAGAGGCAAATATCTACACAATTACCCCAAATTGGGGTTGATTAGAGTCAAACACCCGACCATGAGGTTGGAAGGTGAGAGCTCCAAGGGCTCCCACATGATTCTCAGTCAAAATTTCTAATTAAATGATCTAATTTCCTATTAAGGTTCTAATTTTGCTAAAAGTGGCAACAAGAAAATAATAAAGAAAACAGGTCATTTTCTCTTCTCAGGTTATCATCACCACTGAATCTAACAAATTAGACAAACTTAAACATTTAAGATGAATATCAAGACTTTCGATATATAGCACACCATCTACAAGATGGGAATTCAAAGTGTAGCATCGTTATATTTCAAGATATAATTAGATTGGCATACAATACAGAACCAATGAACAGTCATCATCAAGTTCCTGTTAACATCTGACGACAGGTAATGAGTACTCCATATATCCTAGTAGATGGTAAACACATGCCCACTCTTTTGCCTTTCTGAAGTAAAAAATTACTGGTGTAACGCCCAGAACTTAGCTTTGTTTTTTTAAATTGGAGCCTGGACGGATCGAAATGTGGCTCAGGACTTCTCCTCATCGGATTGAGGAGGCGGTCCGGGGATTGAATCAACGAAGAACTCCTCCACTGAATAAAAAAGACAGTAACTTCAAAGTAAACAAAGTGTTTCACTTCTGATATAAACATAAACATATTGACAGTTGATTTGCAAAACGAATTGGCAGATTAGCTGATGCAGTTAAATTACAAAATAAATTTTACATGCTAAGAAACAAGATATAAGTTCTCCAAATACCTATGTCCTCATTATCTGGTGAATCGAGCAGGATATCAGAATCAGAAGGCAGAAAAGGCGAACCTGGATAATTTCCCAAAGGCCCAAGATCTGCAGAATTTCGAAGAGAATATAACAAGCATATTGGGAAAGAGAGAAATAAAAAGCAGAAAATTTACAAGTAAATTGAAGGATTGTACTACCAGTCATGGTTTCTAACAATAGTATCAAGCAAGTATATACAATAATATCATAATGCAATAGTTCATGAATAACATGCGACCAGTAATAAGGAAAATGGTGACTGGAAATGCCAGCAGTGTAATATGACTATATGAGTATATGAACAGCAAAAACTCTGCTAAAGATGAACATTAGCAATAGTATCAACCAACTTTTATAAAAATATCAGCATCATTCTATAGTTCATCAAGAACATGTGCTAAGTAATCTGAAAAAATTGCCTGGATATGCCATGGTGTAACATGTCACATGAGCAGATAAAACTCTAATTATATCCATTAGTAGTTTGTCAACAATCAGATTCACAGATCAACTATTGAGCCAATGCTTCACTCTGGTAATAAATTTGGTCCGTCTGTCTAGAACCACGAGTCAATAGATGCAAGATGCGACCTATAGTTATACACTTACAGAACCCTTCCCCCTTCCCCCCCCCCCCAAAGGCCACCTGAAGGATCAAGGGTGGGTAGATAATCTAATTCCATAATTTAATAATATGATTATCACACTTTACAAAAATATTTCGTCCCACATTGGACAAGAAAAAATGTGACTCGTTGATAAATCTGGCAGGTTACTCCTCTGGTTGCCAACTGGGTTTGGACTTGGGAATAACAAATAACTTAAAGACTTACAACTTACAAGTGATCTCACTAGGGGTTGTAGCTGGTCTAATTCTCCATTTCAGGACCATTTTCCACATTAATTAGAATTATTTTTGAAACAAGAAAAAAAAAACAATAAACTACTAGAGGTATAAAGTATATTGAATTAGAAGCAGGAAAAAAATTCACCTCCCAAGTTTGATAAATCTGCTGTTAGATCAGAAAGGCTGAAATTCCAAGGAATTTGAGCCAAAGACCGCAGAGAATCTTTAGAATTTCCAGCTCCTCCATCAGACGGAAGCTGCAACCCAATTGAACTTCCCACATCAGATTGAAATGCTGTATCCAGTGCTGAAGTATCTACTACCATCCCAGGAATTTCTGAAGCAGTGAATGGGAAATGCCCACTGGATGCCACTGAAGTTGGACTAATGGGCATTTCTGACATGGATGACATGCCACTGCTGGGTGGAATCACTGGTGCAGCTTCAGCTGAGCTACTTTCGATCACCATACTAGGGGCAAAACAACAGTTTGTAAGCAGAACTTCATAAGACAGTTTTCCAAAAAGAAGAAAGAAATGGAATCTCTGTACTCTACCAGCACCACCAATTACACAGGCAAGTGAACCACACCATTAGAATTTATGTTAAAGACTACCAGTTCGTATACTCATATACTTTTCCTCTATGCATTATGCAAGATGGTCAATTCCAAGTTGATTAATACATCCTAAACTAATTTAGAATCTGCTGCATACAGAGCTGATATTTCGCATGAAATTTAAGGTTCCCAAAACTGCATAAAAATCCTTTTTACCAGACAGAACCTAGAGGAAACTGGAACAAACAAGGAGTAGCTCTAAGTCAAAGTAATGTCGCAAAAGAGAAGAAGCTTTGCTTCACAACCTGACAGAAGATGTAAGAAGTAAATATTGAGGCTTGTTAACATTATGTTAACCCTAATGTTAAATGCGGGAAATCATCAATGCTAATATTGTCTCATTTACCTACAGAAGGAGATAAACTGTGAGCACCAAAACACCACAATATAGGTGGATCATTCCATTCATTTAGGCTGATATAAAAGTATTGCACAGTCATTGAGAATAGTGAAAACAAAGGGTAGTAATCGGTCAAGTTGTGATAAGCTACCAAATCGCAAATTATTGAAGAGACACTCACTCATTTCCAGAATTCATCCTCATGGGTTGAAAATTACTGGGTGCAGGGACTCCATTAACCACATGACAGCTGGATATTCCATGGCTCATAGAATCAAGATGAGGTTGACCAGCGGCTGGAATTGGAGGTGGTTGTAGGACGGGGTATCCCATAGGCAAGTTGTTAACTGCAGCGCAAACGATTAGAAGTTACAAACCCAAAGCATGACATTTGAAAACATTATACTCCCCTCATCCTCAAACTTCGGTCAAATTTCCATTTGAAAATGTCCCAAAATACACAACTTTCTATAAGAAGTATAATTGAGCACTTGAAAAATTATGGCAGATTGTGATTGGTCAAAAGGAAAAAGGAAATTGCAAAACAATATCAGATGTGATTTCGCTTAGTTTACATTTTCACTTTTCCTACAAGAATAATAGAGACAGAGGGAGAAATTTTATTTTATTTTATTGTGAAAGCGAGTATTAAAGCACAGACAAGCTGCCTATAAACAACTATCCGGCGCTCCAGCCACTCACAAACACAAAGAGTTTTAGATGGGAAAGGAAGAAGACTCCTTTCACTGCTCCTTCTCTAAAAAAACATTTTTGTATAGGTATTTCAGATACCAATCTAGACTAGATAAAGGTAAGGGTGCATACATCTAGATTTCTGCTACACGATAGTTGATGTCAAAAGGTATGAGCCAAACATCTCAAAGTCTTCTCAAGAAAACATCTCCAACTATGTCATAACTCATAAGACAATAGATAAATATCAAAAGGACCCAGGAATGAAGCTCCGTAACAGCAAAGTTCCAGAATGTTCATGGAGACATAAGTGTTCTCTCAAAGTGATTCGTATTAAGTCCATAGGAAAGAGGAGCAAAAGTCTCATTGCTATTAATAGCCAGGAGCATTTCCAGCAGTAAAATAGAAGACTGTATTGTAAGAAAGGCTCCCAACTGTCATTATAGTAAGGACATAGCAATCATGATGCACTTACTTCAGAGATTCTATATCTTACCAGGCATAGGATGTATTCCATTCTGGATAGGAGCCAAAGGAACTTTTGGAGGTACGGAATACTTCATTAGATGATATTGGTGTTCAAGAAGATGATTGAATAAAACAATCTGCTTCTTCAATTTAAGCCTTATGTAATAGGCCCTGAAGAAATCAGCATTTTCTTCCTCCAATTTCTGCCATACTGGTCAAATGAGTTGAAAATAAATTGATCAGAACTACAACATAAGAAAATAGGTTTAATTACCAGATAATGAATTCAAAAGTCTTCTGGGTTTTTGAAATTCAATACGTGCAATTCCTTCGACACATAATACAATGTCATGGAGTCATAGCTAACATGATCAAACACAGACACGCAGTAAGACAAGAAGAGGGAAGAAGAAGCTAATGGAGGCAAGTGAAAATTTCATCTTCCTTGTTCAAAATTGGGGAGCTGAGCATAAAGTTGTTATTTTTTTATTCACAATTACTTGTGCACAATTTCCTTGACAGAAGGTATATAAAAGAACTTCCATTTAAATGAATAATCTATATAACATCCATGAGAAATGATGTTGTGAATGTCATTCTAGCACCATTTACGCATGTCTATCAGTCAATTTAATTCATTCACATTAAGCATTTCGAAAATTTGCAAGTGGCAACTGATCACAGATCCTACCTAAAGTAGTAAATCCTGGATCAATCCTTGCACGATTTAAGAGGGTCTTAACCACCTCATCTCTATTCATATACAGTTGTAAGCACCGTTCTATTAAATTCTGGACCTGCAACAAATCATATGTTCACACATTTCCAAATGAACATGGTATATCTTCCAAATATAAGGAAACCAAAAAGGGACAAAAGCAGTTTGCCTCACAAGTTCAATATCTTCTCGAGAAACTTTGCGTCCATCGTTACTTGAAACAGCAGCTGAACCTGAGTCAGGGACTGGAGCTTCTGGATTGTTGTTATTTTGTTGGTCACTTTGGGACTCATGAGAAACTTGGTTGGTGGACTGTCTTTCAGGAGTGGTTTGAGAGTCCTGCACATATATATACAATTTTAGATTAAGGAAATCACATGATAGCGAAATAAGAGCACCTGTGCTAATGGTCATCACTAACAAAATGCCAAATATTTAAACCCTAAAAGCCACAAGAGCACGAATATAAACTTGACAACTGTACAATGATGGCATATTTTTATTAAAAATAAGAGAATTAAAGAAAATTAAATGGTCGAGATAAGACTAAATAGATCAGTATATTGTCTGTCATCTGAAGGAGGGTTTAAGGGAGCTGCTGTGAGCCTTTCCAGCAATTGCCTAGAAAACACAAGAGCTTATGGCCCTTGTAGAAGTACACAGTAGCAAAACATAATAGATACCATAAACCTTTTCCATTCAATACTGTTTCCTCCAAGGACCTAAAAAGAAACAAGAGGAAGAAGGATGTGCTATATCTGCTCATAGCATGCTTGCAGAAGCTGCTTAATGAAAGCTAAAATCTGCAATGTGGTACTCGGGACAGTTGACATGTTTCTATTTTTATTTTTGGAACTGCCTATAATTTTACCTCCAGGTAAGTGCACGAGAAAGACGGACAGCACCAAAGAGGCAAGGATACAAGGTTTAAAATGGTGAGTTCTGATGATAAACAATAAACTACACACATTAGTTGGACTTGGTGCGTTCACACAAACAATGTAACACTCCAGACAAGTTCAACTTTCAGATATCAATGCACAGAAACAGAGAGAGTGGAGTGAAGAGATAGGGTAAACCAGAATTGTACAGGTATAAGAGGTCAATAGCAAGCAGAGGAGTACACGACAGCATACTTGTTACTTTGACATATCACACATAGCACCACAATCAACGTTTACATACCCAAACAATGTAAATTATTTCAGTTTCATCCCCGTTCACACGTGAGAATAATACAGAACAATAAGGTAAACGCACCGGTGAGGTCTTCATTTCACTATAAATAAAACAGCCACATCTTGTTCTGTTGATTGGACAAAGCAAGTGCTATTCGATATCCAGGGGTACCAATATAAGAAAGACAGCAGCTGAAACACAAAAAATTGGTAATGTATTAACATCAGCAATATAACAACTTTTGTCCATGTGCAATTGGATTATATTGAATAGAATACAGAACATTAAACACATATTAAATGTGCAATAAAAGAAATTTGGAAAATGGAAGAAATATCAACATATCACTATATCAGTGACCTTTAGTGAGCATATACTTCAGACCATGATTGATAGCATAAAGGATATCTATGGCATGCCATAGCCATAATGCTCGACTAGGCGACTACCTCTTTTCCACAATAAAAGGCACCGTTTGACTTCTTAAGTCCTACCTTGTTAGCTTTGATCCCCCTTTCATATACTATATAATTGTAACAACCATAAAGGGATAATCTTCTTAAAATACCTTTTAAGTATTGGTAAATCAAAGGCTGAGGTTTGATCATATAAGATAACTATGGCCAATTACTTTGAAATGTAGCTAGTAACTTTACTCTTATTAGACTCATTACTAATTCCATTCAAGCTAACAATTCATCAATCCTCGACGAATATCACCATAACGAATAAACAACTTCAAACGACAACTCTCGTGCTATATTACATAATACAGTATGAAAGAACAACAACAATCCTTCAATCCTATCAAGTCTCTACTAACAAATCCAGCCATCAGTAATTCACAAGTGTAAAACATAATTATCTCAATTATACTCTTAGTTAAAGCTACGACATTTACCCATATATCTATAAAAGTAGAAACACCACTATGGAACAACTAAGCATCAAATTCACCCCTAATTACACACTAACATTGAAGCATAGAACTAAACAACAGCAATGCATAAAGTTAACAAATTTCATTCAAATCATATTGCAGAAAATTGTACCATAAACACAAAAACTCAAACTAAACTGCAAATTAAACCCAATTAGCAATTATTCAGCTTATCGATGAGCTCAATACAAGATCTAGCAATAATTTACCTTAATCAGTGCATAAAAAAATCTGCAACCTTCAAAAACTTGCCAACAAAAACTTAGGTAGTAAATGTAAATAATCACTAATTTCAGATTTTTAATCTGGAAAAAGCGATGAAGTTTCGACAAATTTATAACTCAATATTCAGTAATAAAATCTAATTGTGGAAAGAAGAACATAGAGACGGAAGAATTGAGTTTCCCAAAATAGTAATCAGTAGCTGAAAACGAAATTGAGAACTCAGAAAATTAAAATTTAAATTGTGGGAAGTTTTGGGGAAATTAAGTCAATAAATATAGTTACAAATTACATTGTTTGTGAAGGTAAAATAAAGATTAGGATGAAAAATACAAAAAAAAAAAGGAGTTATAGTTAGAAGGAAAGTCTTTTGGGGCTTTGACGCTGCAGAGGAGAGAGATGGAGAGGAGTGTGGAATGTGGAGATGAGAATGATAGTGAGAGTAGTTGAAAATTGAAATGACTCCTGTTATTTCGAAATATTTTGATTATCGAATGCGTAATTTTAATCATTAATATTCTTAATTATTGAAATTAAAATATTATTACTTTTTAATTTAATTTTTTATCCAAAGGACCAATTAAATAAAAAACAAAAAAAAAACATTGAAAAAACCTTTATCATTGAATAGTTAATTAATATTAATTTTTGACATTATTTACATTTTTTCATATGACCCAGTACTATGTATCTATCTATATCAAAATAATACATAGTCAGGTGAGATCTTACTAGATTTGTCTCGTTATATATTTTCATAATATTAAATATTCTATAATTTTTACTTATACGTAATAAAAAAATATTAATGTTCAAAATTGTAAATTGTGCGTTGGTAAACATGTTAAATTCTTTGTGTACAAGTATTAAAAATAGGAGGAAGTATAATAAAGTTGATATATTTAAAGATTTATAAAGTAAATTTTTTTAATCCAACAATATATGTGAACATCTATGGATGTCAACTAGCTAAATTGATTAAAGTCTTGGAAATGTGGTATCTAAGACTTGAGATCAAATATTGTCTACATCATTTGTCTTGGGCCTCTCTCAACACAAAAAAAAATATAGGAAAAATGGAAAATAATAATCCCACCTTTTGGTGGTGTGCTCATAATAATCCCACATTCACTAAATATCAGAATAATCATAATTTTATGCCCCATCTTCTAAAAATGAGTCTTTTTACCTCCAACCTGTTTAACATGTTAGATTTTTATTTTTTCCCCCTTTAATCTCTCCTCCCACCTCACAACCTTGTTTCATGGCATCACCACCATTGGCACCACCTCATCACCACCCCAAAATCCTACCCCCTTCCACCTAACCCCACCCCCACTAGACCAAAACCCTACCCCACCAGACCGAAACCCCACCTCACCCCGACACCCACCACCTCGAACCGAAACCCACCCCACTAGTCGAAACCGGCTCCCTCTATCTTCTCCCATCCCTGCCACCAACAAGGCCCCTCCACCGCCATTTCCCAAACTTGTCCCCTCAGCCACCCTTTCTCTCTCCTCCCACCGGCCACCCGAACCGAACCCCACCCCACCTTCATTGCAACCCCGAAATCCTACCCCCTTCCACCCCACCCCCACTAGACCAAAACCCCACCCCACCCCACCTCACCCCGACATCCACCACCTCGAACCAAAACCCACCCCACTAGTCAGAAACCCCAACCATAAAGGCCCACCATCCTCAACCACCAGTCCGCCAGAGCCCCTCTTAAGCCGACGCCACCATCACCATCCTGTTCTATTCACCTTCGCTTATCTCCTCCTTCATTCAGCTCAACCGTCCAAACCACCACCACCACGCGACCAGCTGAACCACCAGCACCATCAAACAAAAATAGTGGGATGTCGGGGAAAATAAAAAAGAAAAGAAAAAGAAAGCTTAGAAGAGATGGGTGGATGATATAGTGGAGATGAGATGGTAGCGATGATGGAGTGATAAGGAGAGGAGATGGTGGCGTGGTAATGTGGCGTGATTTTTGGTGGAGATGGTGGCGTGATTTTTTGGGTGGTTTGGTGGTAGGTTGCTTGCTTGCGGTGGTGGTGGGGATGTTGCTTCCTTATTTTCGTGGTGCTAATGTTGGTGATGGTGATAGTAATTGTGGTTGAGATTGTGGGTGGTGGTGGTGAGGTTTTGGGCAGGGGAGATGGTGGCGTGGGAACTGGTAATGTGGAGAGGAAATGGTGGTGATGACTGGTGAGTGGTGAGAGAGAGAGAAAGGGTGAGAGGGGGTTTATTTTATTTATTTTTAAATAAAAAAAAAACAATCACAAGGTGACACGTGGCAAGTCACCTCCTAAACACAAGTTACCAATTTCAAAAACAGGTAAAAGACTCATTTTGAGAAGATGGGGAATAAAGGTAGGATTATTCTGAAATTAAGTTGATGAGGGATTATTATGAGAAGACCGCCAAAATGTGGGATTATTCTTTTCCATTTTTCCAAAAATATATATGTGCAAACCTAATAATTATAATCTGTTGGATACTCTGAAAGAGAATTTTGATAAGTAGATTTTTTTTTCAGAAAGAAAAAACGATAATTAGGATTGAGGATATTTAGGTGAGATAAGGTTTTGTTTGTCTCTTTTGCATTCATAATCATCCTTATATATGGGATGCTCTAAAATTTACACCAATAACAATCTCTTATTATTAAATCAAGATGCACAATTCCAATGAACTTATCTAACTTATTGTCTTATGTGGGGCTACTCTTATCCAACAATTCCAATCAACAACACTTAGATTCTATATTTATAACATTTTTACAATTAATAAAATATCATTTGTCTATATTCAATTAATGTAAATATTACGAAATTAATAACTTTTTATTTAGAGTTCACCAAATTAAACTATCATACCTTTAATGAGATATCTTTCCTTTGGGTTTCTATTGCTCTCGAAAATGAATTTATACTTCCTTCATTTCATATTACTTGAAACATTTATCCGAACAGACTTGCTAACACATAACTTTCTTCATAAAATTGATATTTTGAAACTATATGTTAAAATAAATCTAACAACATTCCACATGTCTATATTTCTTCTTATGTTGAATTCGCAATAAATAGTGTAAAAGTCGAAAAAAATTCAAAGATTTAAAATGTAGCCACTAAAAAGTGACAACCCTAAATGATAAAATGTAGCAATTAAAAAAAGACGGATGAAGTATAATTTAACATGCAACCCTGGGCACACATTAGAGGAAACAAAGACAACATGGAATTCTCCACCCTGAACCAAAGGCAGGAAAACATAGTTAGGCCCAGTAGGTCAATTCCAACAGAATTTCAAACTTTTCTTTCACTTTTGGGCTCAAGAACTTGAACCACATGTGGTCTAATATGTTACCCGAAGAAGGTAAAGTACTTAGGCCCTTTTCTTTTAGACTCATTTTAAAGTTCAGTTCAGTTACTCTCTGCGTTTCAGTTTCTCACAGTTTAGTTCAATTCAATTCAATTCAGTTTCTCACAATTCAGTTTCTCACAATTCAACTCAATTCATTTCAGTTCAGTTCATTTCAATCCAGTCCAAAAGAACATGCCTCAATTTTGGAAGAAAGACTATTTCAAAAAGAAAATAAAAAGAAACAGAAAAAGTTGATCTGGGTTCTCGAGAAATGTTGTCTGCTGGTGTCACAGCTTCACCACTGCACTCAACTCCACTCCTAAACCATAAACTATCACCTTCATTCATCAACCTCTTTCAAAAATTCAATGGAAAACCCCATTTTATTGGTAAATTTATTCAACCCACTAACAATTTTCTCTCAAACTCAATAAAATTTCATGTAAAATGCTCCTCTAGCACCCAAGGGTTTGGTTCATCAGACCAAATTCTCCCTCCTGAAGAACAACAACAGGTTTTTTTTTTCTCTCTTTCTCTCTCCTCTAGCTGCTAACATTGTGTATTATTTTCCCAAAATTGATTTAA
Source organism: Beta lomatogona (assembly GCA_947646795.1). NCBI lineage: Eukaryota > Viridiplantae > Streptophyta > Magnoliopsida > Caryophyllales > Amaranthaceae > Beta > Beta lomatogona. The sequence continues at coordinate 186,303 of CANSNZ010000105.1, forward strand.
TGGGCTAGTTTATTATGTTGTAGGATCAGACAAATGTGGGATTTTGGGAGAAATGGAAGGTAAATCTCATACATTTATGCTTAATAAGCAATATTTGTTGTTAAAGATTTGATGTTTATGTGAAAATTTTGGAAATTTGTTAGGCAAATTCAGCAGAAATGAGTGCAAAACTAGCAAAGCTTGGACTAGCAGCTGTGCTTGCTTATGGGATGTTTGATGGAGTCACTTACACCACTTTCTTTGTCATGTCCTTCCTTGGTTATGAGAAGAGTACTGGCAATAACCCTGCTGCTAATCTCAACGCTTTAATTGGGGTATTTTTCTAAACCAGATTTGTGATTTAGACATTTAGTCTCTCCCTTGTTGGTATTGCTTGTGTTTTAAAATAATGTGTTCAATTCTGTTAAAAGCCACACTTGTGAAAACTGTATTTGTGAACTGTTGGAAGATCTGAGTTTATTACTATCGGCTAGTTTGGTTAGTGGTTATAAATGGTGGTAATGGTAATGCATTGTAGTATATAATTGTAAAGAAAATCCCATGTCATTACCCATGGTAATGTTGTCTCATCCCCAAATATCCATTTTCTTCCTAAAATTTCGTTACCATCCATTACCACTTGGGAATGTGGTATTGGGTGGTAATAGAAATTTTTAAAGGAAAATTCATGTTTTGTGATGAAATTTCAATACCATGGGTATTGGTATTGTAATTTTTTTACAAATGTACACAAAAATAACATTTCCATTAGCACCATTGATGACCACTAACTAAACGGGCCGATACTTCTTTCTAAATTTCATCTCTCTCAGATTTTGCCTTTTTGGGTTTTTGGGTGTTAAACTGTATAGGGCATGTGACTAGTTAGATGTGTCGGTCCTTGTTGAGGATGTTGTAATGTGTTGTGAATTTGTGTTGAGTGTTATTTACTGCTTGTCAACAGAATTGTTTTGTGGATGTATTATGTTAATAGGTAAGCATTACGTTAACTGTCGTGAATAACCTTATAACAGACGTAGAGACTATACTGATCTGCCTTCCTATGACGACTAAGGACTAGGATTTTCATAGAAAATAAACCCCTTGGCTCAAGAATAGGGGTAGCTTACTAGTATAGTACTACATTGTGACTTATGTTGGGACTTGGGAGTAGGTGGTTTAACAATGGTGTAGAAAAGTAATCTTAAGACTTCACTAGAAGAGTTCCAAGCTTTGGACCTGTAACATGTCCTTCAATATAAGCAACAAAAATTGTGGGTTTTATTTTTTAATAAATATTTTAGTGTTTAGAGAGCCACAGAGGTTAGACAAGATTCAATCTTATAGCTGACATTCAAAACATAAGTTGTAGTTTATACTTGGGTATTTTTTTGCGTGGAGTGCTAGAGAGATGACAACTTTGAGATTATTTCTCTATTTTCATTTCCTGTATGTGTAAATTATGGCTTTCCTCGGGTTCCTCCACACAAAGTGTACTCTGTTGTTTATTGTAGGTAGTCAATCCACATCAGAAGCTACAGGTGGTCATTATAATGCTTTATATTGTTTTAAGATCGTTGGGGTTCTGACACCATATTTTAGCTTTCTAGGAAACAATGTAGTGGTTCTTTTTCACATCACTACATGATAAAAAGCTACCAACTCTGTGTTGTACTTTTGTTCGGCTCCCACCATCACTACATGTTCAGGAGCATAGTAGTTGTTTGAAAGTTTTCAGGGTTATAGATTCCTCGTCGAGTTTACGTAGTTTCCTCATTTTTGACGTGATCCAGATTGTGGAATTATGGTCTAATGCTTCATCACTTGCTCCTTATTGCACTTCTATATACGTGAATAGTAAAGCTCGTAGTAACAAGTGAAGACCTATCCTACATGGCATAAAAATGTGAACAAGTTTTTCATTTCCGTACCAGTGGTCCTGCATAACTAGTTTTCGCTACTGCTACAACGGTTGAGGTCTCTGTTTGCTACTTCAGATCTTAAATTGTAACCATAGAAAATATATATCTGTGGACACAACTGAGCTTGGGTCAGGTTCTTCAATCTCTCGAGTCCTTTGCAGAGTTCTGGTGATCCCTGTTAGGTTTACGATCGCTAGTTTTAATTCTTTCAGTGTTTCTTTAGTTTCTGTTGGTAATTATGTTTGATAAAAAGAAGAAAAAATATCGATCATAGTGGCTAGTGAACAATTGATCTCCATTTACAGTTTCTTAATAAGTCTGCCAAAAATAAAAGATACTACAGAAGTCAGGAGAACGAAAGCTGGAAACAGGAATGATTTGAACTCTAGAACAGAAATTTCTAGTGGGGCAAACATGTTCATGTCTGATACCTTCGTACAATTGGGATTCAGGTCACTGGTTAGGAGTTAGGACTGTAGGTTAAACCAGTTGCTCACTTTTGATCTCTCTCCACATTTCCATGTTTGGTAATAGCTCCTCACTATGCCAAATGAGTTTTGACGTAGTATAGACTAGTTTACTTTCTGACATTTTATGGCCTGAAAATAGAGAAATATGCTGATAAACCAAACACAAATGCCAACCCATCCTGTTTTACCTGAGAGGAACAACATGGACGGTTGAAGTGCGAGTCAAAGCAAATTGAACACTTTGACATACTTTCAAGAATTCTTCATATATGGCCATAAGTTGATTTTATACCTGATCAACTCCAGCCCGGCCCGGCCCGGATTTTGGGCGGGTTTGGGCAGTTTTTTTGGGCCCGGCCAAAAATTTTTTTTTTGGGCGGGCTTTGGACAAGCAAAAAAAACACTTTTTAGCCTAAATTTTGGGCCCGGCCCGTTTGGCCCGCAAAAGCCCGCTCGGCCCGGCCCGAAATACCGGGCTTTGGGCACAAATTTTTGGCCCGGATTTGGGCCCGGCCCGCAAGATGGGCACTTTTTTTTGCCCGTACCGGCCCGGTGTTTGATCAGGTCTAGTTGATTTACTTCTTAGCTAATTGTAACTATACACAGAAGTTCGAGATTTAGACTATTCATGTCCCAGAATTGCAAATTGCATCATAAGCTATAATCTTTAATCTTCTTTATTTTTCTTCATCAATGTAATTAATGTGGTATGCTAGAATTCTGTCAGACTTTGAAAAATCATTCATTGGATTATTCCTTAGAATTGTTATGCTGCTTATTTCACTTGACTCCTGAGAATCTATCCATCAATCAAACTTTTCTACCATCCCTAATGGCTGATATCGAGAAAAATTAAACCCTACATAGTGATTATATTTTACAATCCAATATCATCCTTTTCCCCCCTATGATCCCCTTTATTTAGGAGGACAACCATTTTAATTTTACCCCAATACACATAATCATGATACCCCCTGTGCATGGGCTCCTATACTGCAGCATCACTGTCATATCTCGACTGATAGCACCTCACTACAAGTAGTTGCTTTTGCAAATTTTATGTTCCCAAGTGAATTAGTTGCTTTTGCAAATTATATGTTCCAAGTGAATGTTCGTATACCCTGCTGATTTTGGTTACCGAGGTTAAGGACCTGGTATGAGTCCACTGTAATACCATGTAATGCTTTTTGAATCCTCACGAGAGTCTCATATTCCAGATTGTTCTCTTGATGTGGGCTGGAAACAACGTCACAAGACCCTTTCGAGTGGCGGGTGCAGCAGCACTAGCTCCAGTTATTGACAAGGGTTTAAGGAAGATCCAAAAAGCTCTGAACCTACCCAGTCTAGTTTATGCTTTTTCCCTTGTGGTGGGTATTGTTGCTACATCTTGTTTCACAGTTATAGGCTTGCTTATTCTATCAAGATGGGGAAAGTAAATTTCGAAGTTGGAGCATGCAACTGAGTGAAGCTGCCTTTAGCTCGATGAGGGTCCTTAATTTTACTAGTATGGAGTATGGACTATGTAATCAAGTACTCCCTCAACTTTTTGATCTACACACTTTGAAATTTAACACTATTCACATATGTCACTTTGACCATCATTTGTGATTTATGCATATAGAAAAACATGGTTAGTGAGAACTTGTTAGATTCGTTTCAACATGTATTTTCAAAATATCTACTTTTTTTTTACTTATTTATAATTAGATAGTTTAATTGTCAAAGTTTTGCATTGACAAACATAAAAGTCAAACTATATAGATTAAAAAGAAAAGAGGGATTTATTGGACTGAAAGTCTGAACTCTTCAGTCTTCACGGGTCAATTCAAAAGTCAAAACATAATAGAAGCAAAATCCTTGGAGAGTTGGAGATATATTTTTTTTTTTTTGTTGTTGTTTGGGGGGGGTTGGGGGGGGGCACCAGGAAGGAATCATACCATCGACCAATACGACACCAAGTAATCTTGACATAAATTCCCATTTAATCTCTCGTTTTCATTTTGCTTTAACCTATTGCTTTTTATGTAAACTAATTATTAGATCCAGACAATGTCCTGAGTTATATTTGAGTGTTAAAATTTAGTATTTAAGCCAACTATTGTTTCTTTTTGTTAGATCATTTGTTTATACTTTAGTTGTATCTCACCTTTCTACTGATTGTTGGCCGACGAAAGACAAATTACATAAATTGGATCGCTAACTTGATATGTTGGACATGGAATTATATAAATTGTTTACATACTCCAAATATTGGTAGTCGTGACTCGTGAGGATTGTGCTCCTATTTCCCTTTTATAGATTTTCACCTTTTTATATAAATATATAATAAAGAAGCAAGTTGTTAGTACTAACTTTGCACCTTTATTACAGCTTGAAGTTATAGCTTGGTGATTGGACACTCATTTTATAAGCAAGTAGTTGGGAATTCGACCTTTTTCCACGCGTTTTAATAATATATATAAATATAGATGCGTTTTGGTGAAATACTTGATTTAATAAGTGTTGTTATAATGATAAGGGCATAACATACATTGTTAGAGAAAGAAGTGTCCATGGCATGTGGTCATAGACTTTGTTATTACTTTTTTTTTTGACAATGTCTTTGTTATTACTTACCCTAGTAGTACTTATGTAACACAAAAAGTGTGATTATTATATCTTTAGTTTTCTCAGGTTATACTTTTAGGGTGTATTTTCTTCTCATTATTTATCTTGAACTCTTATTTAAATTTATAGTTATTATAATTTAAGGGAACTTATCTGACATTTCTAAATTTATTGGATTTATTTTGTTAAGAGTTGAACCTATTTAAATTTACTCGAACTTCAATTTTTCGAGGGAAAATTTACTCAAACTTATTTGAATTCATCAGACCCGAAGTCTGAAACTTAGTTTTTTAAGGTGAAGAAAACACACCCTTAGAACTTCAACCCTTAAATTCAGTGGCGGAGCCAGGATTTCAAAATCGGGGGGTCACAAAATAAGACAAAAGATATTCAATATTAAAAAGTTTACAACGCAAAAATTAGGAGGAGAAAGAGAGCCTAACATACATAGTAATGGGCGGATCTAGGATTTTAATTTTGAAGGCCCGAAATAATCGACCGAGTAGTATACGAGAATTTAAAATTTTTGAAAACACATAAAATTACTCAGATTAAATATTTTATTTAAATTACAATGCAACAATTATTTTAATTAAACTATTAAGTCAACTATTAATATGTACATTCATATTTTTAATTATGTATTACTAAAAAAATATAAAAGTTTAACTTTTGCAATGCAACGAATAAAACAAGACCCAATATTTTGAAGAGTCCACATGACTTGGCAATGTTTTTTCTTTTATTTGGAAAGAATTGAGAAGAATTTTTTTTTACTTATAAATATTGCCAAGATTAGCGTTTAACAGATGGAGGAAGTAGAGTACAACAATGAACAATTACCATAAAATCTTCCATAAAACATCAATTAAAACAATAAAAGATTAAATAGACTGACTTTGGTGTTGAGTCCGTAGACATAGGCCTACACGTGTCGTCTCGGGAGTGGATACAACGGGAACTTGCGCCATGTGGCGGCTGAAGAGTGGGCCGAATCGGTGTTGCGGTGCGGATACCTATTTCTACAATAATGCTTTGCAATCTTTGATAGGTTTTCAACATGTCGCTTTCAACATAGCTTTTTTCACTTTTTCTCTTTGTCGACTATTACTTTGTGGAGTTAGTTTTCTTGTTTGGCGTTGAATGTTGCTTTGCGTCTCGCAAAGCAACTTTTGGTTTTTTTTTTTTTTTAACAAAAATCCTTAAAAATAATTTTTAAATTCGCGGGGTCACGTGACCCTGCGTGCCCTATGCTGGCTCCGCCAGTGCTTAAATTTGTTTAGATCCTTATTTCATATCTAAAAAGACATTAACGTTCAAACTTAAGTCAAGTTATATCATCTCCAAAACTCACAATTACAAACTACAATTATGTTTATTATTGTACTATTGTTATTGTGATAGGATGATTCTTCAACCGTCAAACAAATCCAGATCAAAGTAGATATGATCACTTATTTCAAGTAAAATTACAAAGACGTATATTGTTGGTATTATATACTCCCTCTGTTTTTTTTATCGTTCTTGTAATACCCTGATTTTTAAGAGCGTTTTAATTAACATTAATTGTAATTATAAAGTTAATTATGTTTTGTAAATTCTTATATTATTTGAGTTTGGAATATTTGTAGTATTTGTAATATATTTTGTTAATTATATTTTTGGATTTTAAATAACCAAGGTCGGTTTTTCTTCCGTCCATTTATGTTTGTCGGTTAAATTGGGAAACAAAAGCACCCTAACTCAAACTCCCAAATCCTCTCTCTCTCTCTGTCATTTTTCCTCACCAAAAGGAAACCCCCAACTCCCTATTTCTTTTCCCTCCTCTCCCGGTGGAAAAACCCCAAAGACCCAAACCCCAGTTTTTCTCCCTCCTCTTCCCGATCTCTCTCTCCCTTTTGTTTCTCTTCCTCTTCGACGCTCCTCCCTGAGCTCGCCGGAGCTCCGATCGCGCTGCTGCTGCGGTCCTCGTGGCTCCCTCTCTCACTCACGTCTTCTCTCCTCTCCTCTTCGTGGTGGTTCTGGTCAATCTCTCTCCTCCGTTCGCTGCTGTTGCTGCGTGCTGTGCTGCGCTGCTGCTCCTGCCTTTCGCCGCTGCCGGAGTTTGACGAACACCGAGCTTCACTGCTGCCATCACCGGTCCTCCTGCAGCCCTGTCGGATCGCGTCTCCCTCGTCGGAGCTCTGCTTTCCCTTGCTGCCCCTGCTTCTTCGCTCTCCCCTTACTTCGTTCGCTGCTGTGCCTTGCCGCCTTGATGCTGGTTGTTGTTGTTGTTGTTGTTGCTGTGCGTGCTGCTCCTGGTTGTCGTTGGGGGGCTGCTGCTGCCCGCCGGAGCTCCGAGCTCCCTTGCCGCCTCTGTTCTTCCCTGCTCTTGAAGCAGAGGTATATCATACCCCATATTTCAACTCACTAATCTTTTATTTCAGAAATTAAGCCCAAGTTAATTACTCTTGTTAGTTTGTTTAAGTTGGATCCAAATCTGATTTGTTTGTAGTATTAGCAAAGTCACTTAGTTAATTAGTTGGACTGTATTTATATTATGGACTAAAGTAGTTATAAATCATGCTAATAAACCACTTCGTTAGGCTAAACTTATAGTAAAGACTAAACTAATTGGAATATGTTATGATAAATTAATCATCCACTTAGAAGAATCTGATTTTTATAAGTGGGTAATAGGAAAGTTAAATTTGTATAAATGTTTTCATGCTAATTACTGTAATTCATTAGTTAACTAGTTTGCTAGTTTCTAGATTTTACGATAATATTAAGGTTATATATAAGATAATTTCAGATAGCTAGAATAATGTAAATAATATTTTTCGTTTTTATGCTTAAAGATATTTTATAAACGAGTATCCTAATAACTATAATAGCTTATGGGTAATAAGGCAAGGAATATTTGTTGGTGGGCAATTCCCTAATTATTGATTATGTTTTGAGGAGGATATATGTATGATGGCCTTTGGAGATTGAGGGATGACGATACTTAAGGAGTAAAGGAAAGGAATAGCGTATGAGGTAACCTTTCATGTCCAGCATCTATGTGATTGCCCGTAAATGTTATGTGTAACCTTTATGTCCAGCATCTATGCTTGCCCGTATATGTTATATGTAATGTTCATGTCCAGCACCCTATGTGACTGCCCGTATGTGTTATATGTGATGTTTTACATGTATGCAAATGCGTGAATGCGAGTATATGATGATGATTATGTGATATGATTATGTGTTACGATTTGTACGTGGCATGATGAAATATGCTATGATGTGACGATGCTTATGTATGTTATGAGATGTCATGTTTATGATTATGTTTACGATCTATGGATGATTCTGAATTAAGAATATATGATGTATGATAAGTTATGATAATAAAAGTGGATGGTTCTGCTGGTTTGGAGTCATGAAATGATCCGGTAAATGGGCAAGTCACAGGTGGAGGAATTATGTTACGATGAACGATACGGACCAAAAAGGTCATATGATGATGTCTATGTTACGAATTACGAAAGTTATGATATGTCCAATACCTGTACTTGCCAATGAGCTAAAGTCACGTAAATGGTCCTTGCCAGCAGACTATTCAAGGCTAATGATAACGTTCTATGTTAATGATTACTAAAGTGTTACTGTATGTGCTTATGTGTGAAAATGTTTACGAACTAAAACCGTTTTTACGGGCTGGAGTGAAGTTACGGAGTTTTCAACTCATTTTAGGTTATTTTCTCGTGTTTTCTCTTTTCCCTATTTTATGAAATTATTCGGGTATTCGAAGATAGCTCGGGATCGGTTATGTCAGTAATGCTCCGGAATGATTAAGTTGAAGCGACTGTGTATATATTTGGGTTATCTAGAATCTGTATTTAAGGGTAATAACTATTGCTCTAAGATGATCATTTGTATGTTTAAGAGGTCGTTTTAGGCTATTATTTTATTAGTGGGCCATAACCCACAGGTTTAAGTTGTACTTCCGCTGACGATTAAGGTTATGTATTTTCGGGGCGTTACAGTTCTCACTTGTAATCTTGACACTATTCATACTTAGAGAGAGTCTTCTCAAATTTTTTCAATTTATAAGAAAAAATATAGTCATGTGGGGTCTTATTTGATTCGTCTCAATTAGTACATTATTAATATTCAATCGTTATAATTTTTACTAATATATAATGAAAGATATTTAAGTTTAGAGATGTGCATTGGGAGATGCGGACAGGAAAGTGAGAAAGATAAAAAAAAAATACAGAGGGAGTACCTCTAACGAGTCTTAACATTTTCTATTTAAGAAATATGAACTTGAGTAACATAAACTGACACTAACTCTAACGACCCGTTTGGTAGAGGTTAATAAATGGTGGTATGGAATGACTTTTTAGTATAATATTACAAGGAAAACACCCTTAAAATCTCCATGGGAAGGCAATTTCGATCCCCAAGTTTGTGCTTTTTCTCCATGGGGAAGCAATATCACCCCTAAGGTTGTGTTTTTTCCTCTAACAGGAAGCAATTTTCATTACTACTCATTACCACCTACAAGGTCGTATTGAATAGGAATATGAAAATTTAAGAAGAAAAATAGACACTTTAGGATAAATTAGCATTACCATGAGAATGAACAATGATTTTCTTTACAAATTTACATACAAATTCATTTCCATTACCACCATCTATAACCAACTACCAAACGGACCACAAGTTTTTTGATATTTGACATTGATTCCTTGCATTATGTACACTAAGTATTCGGCTAATTACACTTAACTTGCATGTTGCACAAAATCTTACGCAGATGAAATTTACGAGGTATATGCTCCAAACGTGCTTAACAGACCATCAATCCATCACCCATGAGGCCATGATGCCTAATAGCAACAAGAAATGTGGTGGTGCGAGTTGCGACATAAGTGACCTACAAATAAAAATAGACCAGAAACAGAGTGATCATAGTTAAATTTTTCTTCTGAAATTAAACTAAACTTGCTTTATTAAAAAAGTAACTTTAACCCGTTTAACTTACTGTCATTCAAGTGGAATTCCACACCATAAATCACACGAACTTTTCGAAAAGTATACCTTAAAATAAAATTATTACAATAAGATAGTTTGAAATGTCCATATCAATCATTAGGTAAAGTAGCATCTCCTACCTTCCAATGCTTTGTATAAGCACAACATGTCGGTATTGTAGGCTTGATGCCCTTATAGATAAAGGAATTTTCATTATTGCATCCAAAAGCCAGTTACACTATTTACTGTAGCATTTCTCTTTTTTTCTTCCATATATTTCGGCCATGTTTGACAATAAACTTGTTAGCTGATTATATCAACGAGTGTTTGGTAAATAGTTGATAGCTGATTTTATTCTAGCCTAATTGTCATTCTACCTCAATATACCCAATTCTATCTCACCAAAAAGCTCCTTCCACTATCTTTTTCAAGATCAGAGGTTTGGGTTAAAAAGCTCTTTCAATTGTCTATACACCAAAACACTAATAGTAGAAGATTTGGTTAGTCAATTCGCTAATATAGGTCAAAATCTCTTATTTTTGTTGAATCCTCAATTTACCAATGGCCTTTAATTTTTCGTATTATTTCTTCCCATATTTTTGTGTGAGCATCCACAATATATACCCCCTCCCTCCGTTTCTTTCTTCCTTCTATAAATAATGTGGGAAGAAGTCAAGTGGATTGGGTTAGTAATAAGATAAGTGGGTAAGTGGATTTACTATATTAAAGGAGACCTATTAGGCGGGACATCTATGGTTAATAATGATTAAAATTAGGTGGGTAGAATCAGTGAAAGTAATGAGGTCCATTATATGGGACATTGTGGGGGTGGAATGAGGAAAAATATAGGTCATAAAATAAGTTATTCTAAATTTAAAATATAAAAAAAATATTTCAAACAAGAATATTTTAAATAAATATTTTGTCCAAATTTGGTATTAGGGTTAGGTGCTTGAGAGTAGGGGGAGAAGATAAGATGATCGCTATTCCTAAACACCACACTTGACAAGGTTTAGACCCAACACTTCTAAGATCTAAGCTCTTGGCAAGTGACCAGAGACTACTTGATAAAAGAATACTTTAATATGGAAAGTTGAAAGAACAAATGATAATGAAGTAATTTGGCCATATTCTTTTCGATTTATTTTCAGTTCAGTTCAGATTCTATTCAGTTTCTTCCAATTCAGTTCAGTTTCTCCCAATTCAAAACAATGGGGTCTTAGATTACTAAGTTTTGGATTGTAATTTGTAGTATTTTGAACAAATTTATCTCGATGATAAGGTAGTATGGGACAAATATAATGAACAAAAAAAAAGTGATTGGTCCACTACCAATCTACCATCCATCTAAAGACAACGTGGAAGAAAAACACTAATTATTGGAGTAAAATCAGAGACCAACCATTGCATGTGGCTGAATCGGATGGTTGGAATCTTGTACAAGTGCTCTTAAGTGTTTCTATTAGTGTTTAACTTTAATAAAGCTCCAAAACAACTGACAGTACTACTGTTGAACAACAAAAGCTTAAATCAAATCAGCATATGGGTTTCTTTGTACTCAAAAAACACCATCTTATACCATAAATTTTGAAGATTGATTTAAAATTTTAAATAAAGGAATGATTTTGAGGTGATGGCTCACTAGCTATCATCTTGTCCACAAGGATCACGGACGATTGGCTATTTTTGGAAAGTTACTAGCCTATTACAATTCTCTTATGTAGCCAAGTGTATAGGATGGGTTGTTTGAAGCATGACTTTTTGCCATTTTTATAATGGTGGGCTTTAAACTTGTTAATCTGGTCAATCAATTAAATTAATAATAATAAAAATGTAAATAACATTCTCATTGGCTAAATCTTTCTAGACATAAATCAAACAAGTGGTTGATTTTGACTATTGGCCTTTTCATTATATGAAGGATTGTGGTAAAAAACATGTGATATTCCATTATCCCTTAATGTAAATTTTCTTGATGTAAAAAATAAATAATACTATTATGCGTATATGAGTTGGTTCATGTTAGAGAATAGGATAGAAAATACCTAGTTCATTAGTACTAAAAAACTATTTATCATTTGACCAAACCTTATGATTTATCTTGGTAATAAAAGAAAATATCCATATATATGTGACATATAATTTTCTATGCATATCTGTAGATATATATGAGTGTCATAAAAACCTCATAGTGTAATTGGATGATTAGTTTTGCAAACAAAAAAAAATCAAACCAAACAATTGTTTGTAGTATAATAATTTTACAAAATCAAACTGTATTAGCATTAACAAGTGCAAAAGTCAAATTGTTTTAGAGGGTGGCTTGGTATTGTTTGATTTGCATAATCTTCATGTTCATATGTTACATTACTGCAAGTTAAATTTTCTAATGTGGAAATCATTACACAAAGAAAGTATGAATTATAGACTTTATTCTTTCTAGTCTTTATCTCTTTTCAATTTGCGAGGTGGAATCATTTCTTAATGATGCCACTTAGGGGGCGTTTGGTTGGGGGGTTACAAGAAAGGGAAAGGGAATCAAGTAAGCTAATTCTCTTACTTGTTTGTTTTGTCCATTTAATCATTCCCTTTACCTCTTGGTTACCCCCAAAGTCATCTACATTGATTCCCCACCCCCCCAGGCCCCAAGGGTTTCACTTACCCTTTCTCTCCTCTAACTCCATGGTCATGTTGACCCATTATTGACCACCAATCAAGCCACCACAACCACCACACTATTTCACAAAACCACCACCCAGCCTAACCCACGACCACCACGACTACTAGCGAACAAGCACCCCACCACCACCACAAGGCCGAACCTTACCCCACCGGCCACCACCACGAAATTACCACCGACCTCCACCCCACCACGGTCATGCAACCACCAAAGCACCACGAAACCACCACGAAACCTCACTCCACCACAACCACAAGCCAAAAAAACCACCACAAAGCAACACAAAACCACTTCGCCACCCCACCACAACGAAACCACCACAGTCCACAAAACCATCACGTAGACATGAAACAACCAAACGAACAACCAAACCCCAATCTTAGCCACCGAAACACCACCCTATACCAGAAAAACCCCACCTCAAAAATGAAAGAAAAGCAATAATAGCAAATGAATTACCTTTACTTATCCTTGATTATGGCTTTAAATGGTCAAATTCGGCCATGAAAACTTCAGATCTGAAGTTTTTATGGTCGAATTTGACATTTAAAACCTCAAATATGAGCTTTTGTGGTGGTGGAGAAGGAAAAGAGAGAAGAGAGGAGGCGCGAGGGCCGCGGCAGCAACATTGGACGGGCGGCAACAAGGTTGGAGGTGGCGCATCAACGGTGAGGGGCGGCAAAGAATCGTGGAGAGGCGGCAGCAAGGTGGTGGTGGAAGTTATTAGGAGAGGGAGGGAGAACATTTATGGTGGAGCAATTGTGAGAGTAAGAAAAGATGTATTGTAACCAAACAACCCTCTTAATCAAAGGGTCTGGCTTTCCATTCTCCTTGTTTCTCTTTCTTAAACCCTTTCCCTTTCCCCTTTACTTACCAAACGCCCCCTTATTGTATTGTACCGTCCTAACGGTGAATTACATAGGCACCCATGCTTGTATTCAAAGTTCAAACTATTACCACTTACGAACGTAATCCTTTAAAGTTATACTCCACATGCACCTGTTTTTGCTCTTACTTCTTCTTTCTTCTTATGGATTACACTAAATATATTTATGAGATAGATGGAGTATTTGGTAGCTAATGAGCCTTGAATTGCGGTACGTTGCCCATCTAACTGATACGTCACAAATTAAAGAAGTTATATGGTAAAGATTAAACTACTCGGACTAAGTTATAGAGGCTTGCACAGCTTTAATTCTATGGCAACAAGCTAAAGAAATTTTGATGGCAATTTAAGAAGTGCGTCCTTCTTGCCTAGAATAGATGAGGCAGAAACATAGATAGATGAGCACAAGATCGTTAAGAAATTAAGTTCTAATTCATATAAATTAAGATAAGTTCGGTTCGGTTCATATAAGTTCTACACCTTATAAGATACTTCAATAAATTTTAATAAGTTCAGATTAGTTTAAATATTTTACACAAGATCATTTAAGATAAGTTCAGAAACTTGGATTTTTTTTTTGAATTATATAGAGAACCAAGTTCAAGTGAGAAGACTTCATGTGAAAAGTAAGAGGAGATTTAACTCAGATTGTAAAGTGATGTAACTCTAACGTAGAGTAACTAAAAAAGCAAACAAATTGCTATTGACTCAAATAATTTTATGGCGTAACTCTAAACTCTAACTCCTCACTTCTCACCCTTAGACCTTACAAGGAGAAAATTCTAATAGGAAGATGTGAGAATAGTGGATAATAATTAATTTTAGTAAACATGTAACCCTTTATTAAAATATCACATGGTCCATTTTCTTGAAAATCTAATCCTTCACGAAGATTTGCCCCGCAAAGACGATTACATGTTACCCAAAATAATTACTTGTTTGTTAAAAAGCACCACTATATAAAATTCTCGTGTGAACACTTCTTATATGAGAGCGTGGGAACAGTGAAATAGTAATTCATTTCAATAAAAATATATCATTTATTAAAGATATTTCATGGTAATCATTTTCTCTTAAATATGTTATCCTTTGTAAAAGTGATCCCACAAGGTAAAAGAAGGTTACAATTTAGCAAAAAATGGATTACATCTTGGTTAAAAATGAAAACTGCAAATAACCTGATTGTTGGAGTACTATATTGATTAAATATTCTACTTAATTTATAAAATATACTGCTTATTTTACTAAAAATACTAGTACTTATTTTTACTAAATATATTACATTCGATAATGATTTGAACAAAAAATATATAGAACGAATCTAAATTAGACAAAGCTCGAGAGAATGGTGACAATGATAGCCTCGCGTCTATATATAGTAGCCTCTAATAGTCTATTCCTCATCTACTGCCATTAACATAAATTTCTTGCTTCGTAGAACTCACCTCTCTCTGTTTTATGCCTCTTCTCTCTGTTTCAATTTACATAAATTTACTTTATCATCCTCTCTCTGTTAGATATCGTAGGTCCGCAACACATTACACCCCAACTGGAAGATAAAAGTTGGTATGCTTCTTTTTATCATACATTATATCATATGAGATGTTTAATTTCCTTATGTTTTCTTAATATATTGGACACTTCTCCACTTCACTTGTAGTATACTAGTATGCATCTCCATTGTCCATTGATCATGCATTCTACATTACTGGCCATAAAGACTGAACTGCCAGCTAGACACGAGCCATACAAAAGAAAATCTAGATTCTAGAACAAGAAAATGCACTTCGAGCAAACTATTTAGGGTTGAAGTCATGGATAACCTTAACCTAGTAAAGATGATTTTTTTTAGAAACTAGTAAAGATGATTTCTAGTTCTTTGTTTGATTTGTAAAATGCGATAGATGGTTTTTCCAAAGATGAAAAATAGTTCTTGAGAATAGAAAACATTTTCCTTTTATAACAACGTAAGTTCACATATTCGTATATATTAATCTCTTATTTCCACTTTATCTTCTCCCATCCATCCTCTTCCCTCTATTTTCATTTTTCCTTTTTTTTTTCCTCTAAATTTTCTTGTGAGGAACTAAACAAAAGAAGAAATGAAGAATATTTTACACTTGTGTGTTCCCCTTGGGTGGATCTACATAGTAAGTTGTGGACGAATTTTGATTTTCTGAATTTTTGTTAGTATAAAAACAAAAATTTGTAGTTTTTTAGTTATAAAATTAACTATTTGACCCTAATAAGATATTTTATATTTATTTTGAACCCTCTAATATATATCAGTATGGATCCGCTAGTGGGTTGTTCCCCTTAGAAATGTTGTCTATCCAACCGATCAAAGCCGACGAGCCATCAAATAATCCACTAATATGAAAATTCTACATTGTACTGAATGCATTACAAGATAATAAACTTCATTCAACTTTTATAATCCAATTTATTAGTAACTTTCCCTATTTTCCGTCACTTTATTACAAAAAAAAATGTTGAATGACAATCAATAAAAGTAAGTCGATTAGCCATAACTCAGGTTTATATTTTTACAAAATAATGAGCTCGAAGCTAATATTTTAGAAAACAAGGGGAAAAAATACTTTCTTGAGGGCAATTCTCAACTTTTCACTCAACAATTGCAATAGTAGTTAGCACTTTATGTTAATTAATCCATCTAGCATTCTTTTTATGTGGAAAGAAGTAACTCATACTAATACTATGTGGGAGTGTGAAAGCTTCTTACCTTTGATTAAAAGTAGAAACCATGATATTGACCAAACCACGTAACAGAAAGGTTAAAGTTCATTCCTCTCGATGACTTTGCCCACGATTTTGCTGCCAGACTGCAACTGTGGAGAGAGATGGAAAATTTATGTTAATAATGTTTTGTGCACGATATTCTCAATTACTTAAATTGTGTATAACACAGTACACCAAAAAGCGCTTTTTTTTTTTTTAAAATACTCTCTATATGCATTCAAGTTTTTGGATAGAAAAGAAGTTAGTCACATAGTTGACAAAATCTAAGTGTTTATTTGGTGCACAAAAAAAAAAAAAAATTAAGGAAATTGGTAGGAAGATGAAACCTCTGCAAATTGTTGATTGATAAAAAACACATGATGTTGTATTTCTTTAGAAGTTCTACCTTTTACGAAATAAAGAAACTGCTTACCTAGAATCCTTTAGTTAAATAGAGAATCATGTCGAAGTTATACTTTTTATGACCAGTTATACAACATTTTACACTTTCTAAAAATGGAATAACATAAACAGAACAATGTCCTATGAAGTGTTGCTTCCATAAAAAGATTCTGGCTAACGTTAGTATTTTAGCTGATTCAGTAGCTTTAATTTGAACACTCAAAATTACAATCCCAGATCAATCATAATCTTGTCGTCACAGATTCTGATAGACTACGCTACTCTAGCTTAAAGAGTTGCGCATCTTGCCTTCCTACCCTTGTACATGGCCTGATTATGATCCTATCGAATCTGGGGATACTAAGCCAGTCACAAGGTTCATGTCAAGCACCAAAAAAGAAATCAGGCTATCCTATATAGCTAGCATATATCGCACGCAGCTTCTCTCTTGGCTTCGCCAAGGGACCAAAGCAACTTGAGCCGTTGCTATACTGAAGTTGAAGCTAGGTGGCTAGGTGCTATAGAGTAAGATAAAAGTTAAAACCCCGTAATCACCAACTATGCTAGGCACTTGCGAAAATTCAAAGGTGATCATATTGAAAATATGATCACTGAAAATGTGGGGTCAGAATGAATATGAGCCACACATTCAACATGGCCCACTTGTATTTTCTTTTCCTCAAAAACATTTATAATATTTAGGAAAATACCTTAAATTCATTTCTGAAAATCCAAAAAAATACCAAAAGTAATAAAAAAAATACCAAAAAAAAATTCCGAAAAAAAAAATTATTTTGGTGGAATTTTTTTTTTAAGACTTTTGGGGAATTTTCTCTCTCTTCTTTCTTCGACTTCCTGCGGTTCCTCTTTGACAATTGTGAATTCTCCTATCCCCCATGGAAAGAATCTCTTAGTTTTGTGCCGGCGTCGATGAATTATGCTAGGCCGGCGACGATGACTGATACTCGGCCGGCGACGAATGACTGATATTCGTGGAAGTAGATTTCTCTGCGTTGTTTTGTAGTCTGTCAGTTCCTTCCCGTATCCATATATGCCCGGAATCAAACCCTTGCGCAGGCAACGCTAACCTCCATCTCGACTAGGATTTTTCCACCAGAAATTTTAGATTGTAGATGGAGATATGTTATCGGCGACAAACTGATATGAGATTTCTCCTACAGAATAAGAAAGAAAAAAATCAGGACATGACCCCAAACTTTATGTCCTGCCAATATTTTAGGTGAAAACCCAACCTTTAGCATTTGGTCGATTTCTAGGACATACCCAGAATTTTAGTAATTAGGGCATGCCCTAACCATCATGCCATGCCATATATTTTAGGTCACGACCCAAATATTATGCGTTGGTCGATTTACTCGATTTTCTAGAATAGTCATTTAGGAAACGACCCAGCTTTAGCCATTTAGGACACGACCCACCTTTAGCCATTTAGGACACTGATCTAGGCCACGTCCTAAGCATGTCAGGCTTATTTGGACATGATGAAACACAAGATTGCTCGAAACACCCAACCAATGTATTACCCCCCTCCCCTCCCCTCCCCTACCTCGCCCGTGTACCTATGATCACCTTTCTTACTCTTGTCGTAGCCTTTCATTAAACTTCCTAAGCCGTGAAGAAACCAATTACCCCCTCGCACCAATACCGAGGATGCGGATACACTTGCCTCATAACATAGCAGTTTCTCGAACCAATATCGTACTCCCCTCCCCTACCTGGCCCGTGTACCTATGATCACATTTCTTACTCTTGTCGTAGCCTTCAATTAGACATTCTACACAACACTATGGGTCTTGCGTCTCGGTATGGATGAAACCCCCGGAACATAGTGGCTCACCATGGGATAATAAGCCGATAGGGTACGAGGGATGATGTTATTGTATTTCTTGGAATGATTTATTCGGAGAGAAAAATTGAGACAAACAATTGAGATAAACGATCAATTAGGCCTCCTACGCTCTGTATGGGCATATTTTGTTGGATGATGAAACCCTTTAACCACTACTTTGAATTACTAGCAAATTTAATAAGGCTATCATGTGTAAAATGGGGCCATTTACTAGCGTTTTATACTACCTTTGTATTTATTTAGTTGCACCATTTGCTTTTTCACATTTGTCGAGAGGCTTCCTTAAACGTCAATATGCAAGTAAAAATTTTAAAAAATTGATATTTGGAATGTTCGCATTGAGACGAATCTAACAAGACCCCACTTGACTATGTTTTTTCTTATATAATGGTGCGAGATAACTTAATAAAATTGGTTGATGAATAGTGCCAAAAAGCAAATGGTGCAACTTACTTAAAAAATACGGAGGTAGTATTTAATAAACACTAATCTTTATTTCGTAGTAGAAATTAGAAAGCGTGTTTTAGCTACCCTACATTCTAAGTTAAACATTTATTCTTTGTCAAAACTGTTTTCCTATCAGTAAATGTAAACATACGCGTATCTTATTTTTGTCTTTCTTTTGCGCACCATAGTACATGAACAACTGGGGACAAACATTTGTCGTGCTGATACCCCCGTCTCCGTGGTCACTAGCCCTGATATGAAAATCACTTGCATCTATGCGGCGCGGGATTGAATCCTTTCAAAGGCGAGCAGTGTTTGGCCTTTTTTGTAATTTTGTTCTGGGCAGCGTAAGATTTTATTAGATCATTTTATTATTTTTTTTATTATCTATTTTTGCCCAATTCTACGTTATTTAGAATTATTATTAACCACATAAAATGATATCTTTAATACAAATATGACAGATTTCTCTTTAAACGTTTTGATCCATGACAAACGTGTTTGTACACAAAAGTCAATAAAAGATGTTTGATCCATGACAGACGCTTTTAGGGCACGTTTGGGCCAAGGCCCATATGCCTTCTTAAACGTTTGTTCCGCGGTGCAAACGTCTACCTAAAGACGTTTATACCATTGAATTATTATTTTGAATTATTATTAACCACATTTTGTTACTAATGATATTATGATCCCAAACACGACAATTTTTACAAAATTAATACTAGCAATTTTATCTAATGTTTGGTATAAATTTTAAATCTTCCTAAAACATATTTCATCCGTTTCATTTTAATTTACTCACTTCACTTTGGGGGAGAACCAAGGAAAAAGTGCAAAAGTATGAGAGAGAAACTGAAAAGGTGGAGAGAGAAAATGAAAAGTGAGAGAGAGAAATTAAAAAGTGGGTTAAAATATTAAAAAGTGGATAACATGGGTGGAAAAAGAGGAGAAAGTAGATGCGACATGTTACCAAAAATAGAAAAAGCAACAATGTGTAGATTAAAAAGAAACGGACCAAAAAGGAAAATGTGTAGATTAAAAAGAAACGGAGGGAGTATATATACATCATTGTTAATTTGAATCCAGATTACAAACCACAATCTAAGTTGGCTGGATCAACATGATAGTTGATTATTTCTTTGTTATTGGAACATAATAGTTGGGTCATCACCCAAAAGCCCCATAGTTGGGTCATCACCCGAATACATAAAGTTGGGTCATCACCTAAATCCCCATAGTTAGGTCATCACACAAATCCCCATACTTGGGTCATCACCGAAAGCCCCATAGTTGGGTCATCACCCAAAAATCCCCCAAAATTGAAACAACCAACAGTCAGACCCTGTTGATTCTGATAAAACACTAAAAGAACCCCGAAATCGATTAAATGGAAATCGAGATTGAAGAACATGAGGGTTTTGTTCATGCGAAATGGAGTATAGACCTAAATCAAACAAATCAAGACAGCTGAAATCGAACTTTCCCCAAAAACAAAACCAAAACCCTAGATATGTAAAGAAGACTGAAATCGAGATTTTCCTAAAAGCACACTTCCACCCTTGGTGTTTGTGTGAAGAGTAGAGTAACAAAAGAGCAGTTAATTGGTCGAAAATGGTCGAGGAAGGAGATGAGATGGGTGGAGAGAGAACGCAGGGAAGGAAGGAGTTCATCGGGGTTCAGGGGGAAAAAGAGGAGAGAGAAAAAAAAGATGGGTAAATTTTTTTTTTGGTCAAAATAATTAATTTCAAAAAAAATGAAAGTATTAAATTTTTAGGATTTTCTTATTAATTTTTTGAAATTTACAAAATTATTTTAAGTATTTATCATAAATATTTCTGATTTTAGTAAAAGAAATGAAAAAGAAAATGGCTATGCTGAGTTGGCAAAATAGGTGGTGCAGAAGCCCTTTGACTTCCGTTGACTTCGGTGGTCATAATTTTGGTATGATCACTGAAGAATCATCCTAGGCACTTGGCATAAAGGCTTCCTACACATGACTTTTCAAATAATAATAAAAAAATCCGTCAGATCCATAATTTACTCCTTTTTTTGGCAAATCTTTGTCAAAGATGGTTATGATGGTAAAACTGCCAATTCGTTAACTGAATAACAATATAATGACAAAAAGGTTAAAAATTAAATACCTATAAAAAGTTATAATAACACCTTAGTGAACTAGAAGCCCTATCCCGCCTGTAAACATACTCTTATAAGTTTTTTTGTAGAAATATTTTTTTTTTAGGGGAAAACGTTAGGCCGAAAATTTTATTGCAAATCATATTCGCCAAAGTTGTGATACTTTGGGGAACTGGAACCATACATACAAGTTCAAAGTTTTCATGAGTATCCCATCTTGCCACCAGATGGGCTGATATGAAAATATCCAAAAGTAGACCATGTAGAAAATTACAACTCTTTTCATTGTAAGATATCACAAGTTCCCCTCATACGAAGGGTCTCCTAATTCTTCCATTTTTCCTTACCATCAAAACAAAATCAAAACCCTAAGAGCAATATTCCACAATTATACAAACACCAGTATTTCAGTCTACAAACCAAATCCCATTGCCACCTAACAAGGCTCTTCTAATTATTACTACCAAGCTTAGCTTAGCTCACTTGGTAAGAATTCCACCTCATAACCTCAAGGTCAGGGGTTCGAATCCCACCAAGTGAGGGGCACTTGGAGGAGAATTCCCCTTACAACTCCCTCTCCTTTCAAGTGTCTGGGCCTCTAGAGGTTATTCATCTTATCCGTAAAAAAAAAAAATTATTACTACATCCGTTTCTTTTTAATTTATTCACTTCACTTTGGGGGAGAACCAGGGAGAAAGTGCAAAAGTATGAGAGATAAACTACAAAGGTGGAAAAAACTGAAAAGTGAGAGAGATAAACTAAAAAGTGGGTTAAAATATTAAAAAGTAGGTTAAAATATTAAAAAGTGGATGACATGGTGGAAAAAGGGGAGAAAGTAGATGTCACATGTTACTAAAAATAGAAAAGGCAACAGTGTGTAGATTAAAAAGAACAGACCAAAAAGGAAAGTATGTAGATTAAAAAGAAACGAATGTAGTATCTTGCAAGCAAGTTTGGTAATGCCATGAAAGACATGACCAGGAATTAGAAAGATCTCACATCTCAAAATTTGCTCCAACTTAAAAAGTCCTTTGAATATTTAATATATTGAGTGTCCAGGTGACGAAAAACCTTATTTCCCTCTCCCACCATCACTTAAGACGTATTATCCCTATAAAATAAAAAATTGTATTATTAATCCAAACAATCAATTTTAGAGTAAGGTATATTATTTACAACAAGCTAAGCGACCTTGGGTCCATAGTATCATTTCCTATCTCCCACATGGGAGACCAATGTTCAAATCTTGGTGGAAGAAAAAAAAAAAATTTAATAAATGACGAAACCGAAGCCCTCAATGTGATGTGATCTATTCCAAAAAAAAAAAAAATTAATAAAAAACACTTTCCCTTCAAGTTGGGGAAAATGAGACGGGGGGACGGGGGGGTAGACGGGTAGTGACAATACTGTCAAGTGTCAACTGTCAAGTAGCATCAGATCATGGACGAAACACAATTGTTTTAGAAGAAGAATTAAAGTAAGAAAGTATGTAGGCCATAAGGTCGGTGAAAGCACGGCGATAAATAACGATCACGACCAGATGACAGTTGGGATTCATCCCTTGAACTGAAAGATACATTTGTCCTATATGAGATCAAATTCTTGTGGTGGTCCTTGCTATGTCTCCACATAATTAAACTCCAATCTCTATCCTAAGTTGTGTCATTCTTGCAAAAGATTACAGTACGAATTTTGGAACAAAAACTTTATATTCTAATGTAACAAGGGTATGTTAATGTTAATGAGCTTCAAAATTCTAAACAAACTGAAGCAAAATTTTGATTATATATATTCTACATAGTCGAAGAAAAAAGACGCAAATCACTCAAGTTTAGCTGTATGCCTGTATCATACATTACTGGCAATGAAGCATACAACTAGCTTTGGACGTAGGCTGCGTAGTACGCGGCCTTTTTCTTCCTTCTATTTTTCGGGGGTGGGTGGTTTTTTTTTTTTGGGGGGGGGGTTGCTGGTGGTCAAGACTTGAGTAAGAGTCCACTCCATTGTATTTAAAAGGAGCAGATTGGTGCAGAAGCTTAGAAGACCCAGGGGATATAAAGATCTTAAAAACTAATCAGCCGAAATTAAAGACACTTGTAGCTTCAACCTATAATATAAGGAGAGTAGAACTTGATACACTTAAGGAGTACGAAGGATGAAAACGCCCACCATCCAAGGCTAATATGTGACATCTAATAAGCTGAAGCCGCCAAAACATCCAAGGCTGAAGCCTGTTAACGCCAAAGATATGCAGATTGCTATAGCAATATAATTACAGTATTGCATCTAACTAACATAAAGATTTCAGGAAATACGGATCAACTTTGTGAACATTTGATGAATTCGGTCATGCAGTTTACATTGTAGAAATTTTATAGGTAATACTAGACTCCGTATATTGCCTCAAAATTGGGATTCTTGGACATGGCAGCATCTTGTCCTAGGTTGCTTTTTGTTATAAATGATTTGACGGAAGTTGATGAAAATCCTAATAAGAGACAAAGTTTGATAGCTCCGAGTATGAACAACTCCGGTAGATTTTTTACATTCATGTTTAGCACCATCTCTTATTACCAAGGGCTTCCTAAACCACATGTCAAGTATAGCGACCTGTTACATACTCCATCAAAGATGCCTACATCATTGTCAGATTGAAATTCAGAAGTAGTGAATTATTAAGGTTTGTCATGCAAAATATTATGTGGCATTGCACTGTCCACTGCAAACGAATGGCAAGTCCTACGATACAGATAACTAGATAGCAGTGTCGCTATCACTTTTGTACTATTTCTTGCTATGCCAATAATAAGTGGCCGTCACTGCCTCAGTGACCTGTTTGGATCGTTTTCAAACCTCACTCCTGAAAGAATCCAACATATTGCCTGGCTGAAAGAAAAATCAGAGGTTTCTCATGTGGCCCTTAAAGTTCTGGGAGGTAGCATACATAATGTTGAACACTTAAGGTCCAAAACCATTAGTTACTTCGAGGATTGTTTGGTTCAATATAGGTTTACCTGAAATCATGAGTACCAGTACAACATTATAACCTCCAAAGGTTTTGGATCTACTGTTTCTTCCATCTTTGCTTTTTTTGTTTTGTTTTTTGTAATCTCCCTTTTTGAAGTGACAATTTTGCAATTGTCTTTGGGTAGAACTAAGCCTGCCTCTTGTGAAAGAGGAAAGCAAAAGGAGGGGGTAGGGGGAGGGGGTCAAGTGGGCATCTGAAACCAAAGTACTACTGTCCCCACACAAAATAAGGGTTGTGACCCCTTTTTTGTCTATACCTATGATGCTCAACTCTCTATATAACTACTGCAGAAACCTTAGCTTGTTAAGATGCCATATAGAAGCTTTATGAATCACTATTTAGTCAAATTAAGGTATCAGATTTCAGACACTCATATCCTAGCAAAATAGCAAATCCAGGAAAGGGTAATTTACAGCAAAAAGTTGCAGATGAAGATCACAAGATTTCAGCCTTACCCAGGGTAGCTTGCATCTATACTTGAAGAAACCGCTGAATGTAATCTTGCAGCATCATAAGCTCACCCCTTTCTTTCATAATAGTAGCTGCATTGCACCCTTGTAGTCAGAGCCAGATTTTTCTATTTGTTAAGCAGATATAAAAAAAAATCATGTAGCGAAGGCAGATGCAAACCATTAATTAGCATGTTATTCTTTTAGTTTTGTTGCTCTGACAAGTATATTCTTTCAGCATGGTGTAAAGACACTAATTGCAACAACATTTTGTTGCAGATAAGTTTATAATTTAAAGTATCAGTTTCAGCAATGGGACTTCCTAGGTTGATTGCCAAACTTAGCAATATGAAGTCGGTCTCAAGCTCAACGTTTGATGAAGACAAGAACACAAATTGGCACTCGTATGACTCATGGCTAGTAAGTTGCACATACTTTTTTGAATATGTTAAATTGCACATGTATACATGAAATGCCATGTACAGAGAAAGCAAATTACGGATCTCTGGTGGTCTGCTGGACCAAAATTTCATAGAACAGACCATAACTACTATATTTAAATTCCCTTATATGTATTCCTTTTCTATGGTAATTAGGAAAAGCACCCTTCTGCTTTGGACAAATTCCAGAAGATGATGCATGGAGCTGACAGCAAAAAGATAGTTGTGTTTTTGGATTACGATGGAACCCTTTCACCAATTGTTAATGACCCTGATGTTGCCTTTATGACTGACAAGGTAAACAAGAAGATAAAAGATAAAATTACATGAAAAACAAATGCAGTATAAATGTAAGCTAAAACTTCAATTAGCATCAATTAATAAACAGAGCAACATTAACCATTCAGAAGTATTTTATAGGTTAAGATTTTGACAAAGTCAATGCACTATCATGCAACAATAACAAAAGCAATAACCAGCATGTATGCTACTGATTCACGATCTAGAGAGCTCCACTTCTATGCAGATTTACCCTAAACAGTCAAAGCATTATCATGCTGATCTAATCAAAGTAGAAAATGAGCAATTGCAGATGCGTGCTGTGGTGCAGGAAGTTGGCTGTTGTTTCCCAACTTCAATAATCAGTGGAAGGAGCAGAGAAAAGGTAGTGTAACCTATATATAATCATACCAGAAAATAAGATAGATAAGCTCTAATTGTTGTGACCTTTTTCTAGGTATACGAATTTGTCGGATTGGATAATATATACTATGCTGGGAGTCACGGGATGGATATAATGGCACCCTTGCAGCCATTAAGGATTAGAGATTGGAAGTATCATGCAAAAGCAGTAGACCGAAAGGTTCTCTATGTTGGCTTTTCCCCTCTATTCTAGCTATGAATCTGTAAGCCTATACATGAATTCAGCCTTAATCAATAACTTCCTTTCGCTCAATAATCAAAGAAAACAGAATGATGACAGAAACGAGCAACATATGTCTGCAATATAGCATAGTTTTTTCAGCACATAGATTTTACTGATTGCAAAACAAGGCACGTGTAGCAAAACTCCATGTACCTTTCCATTAATGGTTTTTCTCTTGTAGGGAAACAAGCTTGTCATCTATCAACCAGCAACAAAGTACTTGCCAGAAATGAATCAGGTATACATTCAGCATCCATCTCATATAATACGTTAAATATGCTTTAATTCAGAGAAATCTCAAGATTCAAAGAAATAGAAGTAATAGTTGAGTAAGTTGACAGCTATTGAAGTGTTATCTAGTTGATGGTTTCACATGTGGATAATTACTTGTTTAGAGCAGAAGATTAGAAGTAATGTTGATGGTACTTGGTAAAAGATTCATGAACTGCCTGTATAATGATAGAATTCGAAATCTTTCTCCTCCAATGTAATTAAACATCACATATTTTTCCTTGTAGATACAGAAGTCATTAAAAGAAAAAACTGCAACAATTGAAGGCGTGAACATTGAAGACAACAAGTTCTGTATGTCTGTCCACTTCAGAAATGTATCAGATCAGGTAATTCAAGCTGCTATTATGATTGTGGTTACTGTTCACTTTAGCAGCAAGTCAAACGTTCAACAAACCTATTACAAAATCTCACCAAATTTTATTAAAAAGAAAATGGAAGGATATAAAATCCCCCTTCGCACTGACACGTGAGTGATCAGGCTTATTCAAGATCCTGGTTGACGCAGACTACTTACTTTTGGAGCTGAAGTTCCACATAGTCACCCCATCCTGAATCACCATAAACCCCCTCACTTCACCCATGAATAAACAAATATATTGGTATACGGCAATAGTGAATGTAGTAGAGTTGATCAACTTGGGAGAACTTATATTCTAGTGTTATTATTTGAGGCACGATCCTGACCTTAATCCCCTCTAGAATATTATTATGCCAAGATTTCTCAAAAAAAAAAAAAAAAACGAAACTAAGACAAGGAATCTGAAGTTTTATATTGCAGTTATATAATTTGGCAATTAACACATAAACACACAGAGAAATTATACATTGCACCAACGCAAGACAAGCTCCCTTTCAAAAAGAGGAGAGAGGAGCCTTATGGTGGTGTACAGTCCTATTAAAGGCCCCATGGGATCTTGTGTGATCCTAATATGCTACTCCGATTTTACGAAGAAAATGATTTTAAGTCAATCGAATATATTTTCTACTTTATGGATGCTGGATTGTTAAATCCACAGTCCAGACTCCAGATTGGTTCCCAATAATTACGAAGTTACATTAGCTGCAATTTAAGCTTGATAGTGTGGGAGAAAATAAATAAAAAAAAATTCTAACAACATATATGCTTAAAATGCAGGACTTGGGCACATTAGAAGAGAAGGTTAAGTCTGTACTGGAAGAACATCCACACTTCCGGCTAACAAGAGGTAAAAAGGTACAGTAGGGACAGCACAATTTCAGATATTGGTCAAAAGGATAGCAAACATTACTTAATTTTTATTTTATAAAGCTGTCTCTTTCTATCAGGTCTTGGAAATACGCCCACCTATTGACTGGGATAAGGGCCATGCTCTAGAATATTTACTTGATAGCCTTGGGTTGGCTAGCTCCAATGATGTTCTCCCAATATATATTGGTGATGACACAAGTGATGAAGATGCCTTTGAGGTATTGATCTATTATTCTCAACAATAATTTTACATTTGCTGGGACACATAGGCTATCATAATTTTGTTTTAAGGGTGTTTGTTTGGGAGGAAAATGTAATTTAGGGAAAGTTGGTTTTAGGGTTTCTTTTGTTTGGTTAGTACTATAACAACAACAACAAGTTCTTAGTCCCAAAATGATTTCGGGTCAGCTAACAGAAACTGTCATAAAAAATCGTTTCCGTGGCCAATGAAACAATAAACACAATTACACAAGGGAGTAAAATAAACAAAAAAAAATGAGAAAGTGAAAGTGAGGAAAGTAAGACGAGCGTAAACATATACTAACTTCTCCTGTGTGTAACAAACAAAGAAAAGCTAAACTATAATTGTATTTCAAGAAAAATAATTGTCCAATGAAAATAATTTCCATCCAACATATAAAGCCTAAGAGAAAAGATGTTTAGCGTATTAGGATAGTGTTCATTGGTCCATAGCCTTTAAAGGACAATGAGTAGATTAAAGGCGTTCCTATTATTTTCATGTTTTTTATATATTTAATCACAATCTTGATTATTTATTTCAAAATTGCAGCTCATACATCGGAAGAGACAGGGTTACTCCATCATCGTCACTTCCATTCCAAGAGAAACATGGGCATCTTACTCTTTGTATGACACAACAGAAGTCATGCTATTCTTAGAATACTTATCAAAGTGGAAGAGGATCAGTTCATCAAGCTAATACCAGAGTGGTCAGAAAGGACTAAGTATGTAAACTGCCATAAGGCTCAGCCACCAGGCGACCAAGTCAGCCTGTTAGCCATGAGAAATTGCTATCGACAGGTCCTAACATCGGTAATTTTACTACTTATAAGGCAAAATAGATTGTGTACATCATCCAATCACAAAAAACGGCAGGCAACAAACAAAAACTCCTCGGAATGATCTTTGAGCTTATGAAGTGAAATCCATCATTTCGCTCCAAATTTTGGCATCAAAATCGAACAAGGAATGATCCATATAAAAGTCACCAGCTTGATTTTCTTGTGTTATATCAACATGATCATAACATATGATAAATTTTGTGTAACTTGTATCTATTTGTTGCTGTCGGCAATTTTGTGTAATTTCAGATTTGATTTATCAGAGCAAATATTTTATAACCTAAATAATTAAGTATAAATCATTGCAATTCTAATCAAATTTTAAGGTCAATCCATCATTTAGGCTCTAAATTCAAAAAATATCCAGAAGATCAGTCACATAACTTATTCATAAATCATGATCAATATAATCAACAATAATGAGGCGTAATTTCGAATTCATGCTACATTATCATTTATCAGCAAACAGAAATTATGGTGGCAAAAAATTCAAAAAAAGAGGCAAAGTGAAAAGAAATGGCGATCATACAGCGATGTTGAATTGCATACCTAATCGCAAAAATTGCGCGATAAAAGTGAACCGGCATTTCATTGAATCAATGAGGAGATTTAGGAATGAGAAAGAGCAGCAGTGAGCCAGTGACCGACTGATAAAAATCGATTCCTCCATTAACGATGTGATGTTGATGTTTCCCTTTAATACAAATTTTGATGTTGATGTTTCCCTTTAATACAAATTTTGATGTTGATGAAGATGATAACGAACATTTCATGAACTAACGGCTACCAAGACCGGGAGGTCAGGAATTGGGTCTGGGGAAAGGCAATATTCAAAAGAAAAAGGATACATGTGCATCTTGGTTTGAACATTGAAGGCCTGAATCCGCGACCTCGCATAGGATATACGGAGCTCCTATCCATGAGCTAACATATCAATACGCATTTCTAGGGGATCGTGAGTATATTTTTTTGCACATTTGTCACATACTGTTGTTAAATGAGTAAAATGTAAAATGTGTTAAATATGTGAGAGAAAGCACCTAATTCTAGCTACTCTTGGACGAACTACGGAAGTTTTGACATATCAAATTATCAATGAGGTTTTTATCGCAAGTTTCTATATTTATTGTTTGTAACTTGTAAAAGATCTCAAACTCTTTATAATTGCTTTTATATTGGTTGTTATGATTCAACATATTTTTCCTTAGCTTTATCTTCTATAAGAGCAACTGTGATGGTAAACAACATCGGTTGTAATTTGACTTGTCACGTCAATTTCTCAAGCATCGCTAAATTAAGCCATAAATCCCTCTAATGATCAGGTATAAGATGTGTTGCAACTCACAAGTAGATGAGATCCACGGAGAAATTCGACTTCGACCCTTAAGTAGCTGACATCCGCACCCCCACACCTCTTTCAGTTTTCTTCACGCAACGTATAAATAAATTGCTAGGTGAATATACACCTTGATCCTAGAATACACACCCTCTAACAATAGCAAATTAAACTAATAACCTCTAACCTACTACCAAAAACCTGAAATGATACATGCCAAAGACAACTAAAGTGCGACAAGATTAGATGTTGCCAAAAAAATATAATTGCCCTCAAGTGTCAGCCTACATTACATAGCTCGAAAATCAAAAAAATATAATAAGTTGATTACATCTATTTGATACGCAAACCAGGGACATTTTTTAAGCCCATCTTGCCAAGAACCACCTTGGAAATGGCGGGAGGGGTGTCAAGCCCCATGCTTCGACTAAACTCATTTGCTAGCTCTACAAGTCTCATTTTATCCCGCCCCACGTTCTTAGTGGAATTATAGTACCCAAGCCATGCCTGATATGCTGCTTCCTTGTTCTTCATCTCAACCTGCGCTAAAGCCCGCTCAACCTATCATCACGAGACGTAAAAGGAACACAGAAAAAAAAAAGCAAGATTAGAAAGAAATATTAAAAGAAACTTTCAAATAGAACTGACAATGGAAAGCAAACATTTGACGTCTTACTTTCTTCCTCATATCAGGATCAACCATTGGAGGCGTCGCTTTGGTGATGGGAAGATCCTTGATAGAGCTCAAGAAAAATTCCTCCCATGGTGCCAATACGAGTATCCCTTGCCCTTCTTTACCTTTCCGTCCTGTTCTGCCAAGCCGATGTATGTACTGTTCTCTATCAGATGGAACTCCAAGCTGTAGATGAAACAAATGGTTTGCAACATGAGATTTTAACGAGACAAAGATGGGCAAAAAGTTTAAGTTCACAAACAAATGGTTAGACATACAAAGGGATATTCTGGTATTTTCCAGGCTAAACTAAAGGGTAATTTTTGTAGAACAAACCCCGAGATGGACAATCTGCCCATCAGGCATCACTTCTCTTTCCATACCCTCCCCTCCCCTTTCACAACTCATTTCTGCAATACGCCTTAATGTAAAGGGCATGTGGGAAGTCAAACAACCTAGGCAGTAATGTACCTGTATAACAAGGGTAACATCTGGATAATCAACTCCACGTGCTGAGACATCTGAAGTTACAAGGATGAGACCCTTTGACTTGCGGAACTCATCTGACACTCTGGTCCTGTAGCTCTGTGGTTTCCTGGAGTGGATCTCACGAACGTTCAAGTTAAGCTCGCCAAGAAGATCTGCAACGAGTCTCGTGACCATAGCTGTGGTACAGAATACGAGAACCTGCATAGCATCATGTTGCGACTTCCGATCAAGAACATCAAAGAAATGGCATATCTCTAGATAACAAATCAATTTGGAGTTCAAGGATTGTCCGATGAGGCAAGGCAACAATGGAAATCATGGCAGAAGCAAAGTCGACCACAAAAGGAAAAAAGATACCAGATAGATTTTTCCCTCAGTAAATTGATCAATATCCGCACCTTATAGTTCACATCATCTGAGATATGCTCCTTAAGCATAGTGTATAACAGAGAAAATTGGTTCTCCAACGGAGCAATTAAATGCATCTGCCTGACCTGAAAAGTTCATACATAAGTTTGGGTCAGAAAACAAAAACAGCAAAATTAGCAAATACATATTAACCCCCCCGGCGGGTTTTTTTGGGGGTGGGGGGGGTGAGTGGGCATAAGACAAAAATATAGGTCTAGAATTAATACATACTTTTTCTTGCCATAAGTGCTTTTTGGTAATTTTTTGCTTCATTTACTTTCCTTACCCAACTCAACACTCCATATAATCTTTTAAGCTCCACCTCACAATAATGGCTCACATCAGGTGCCCTCTCATACTCTCCCCTCTCTAATATTCCTTTCTAAGTCCAATTCTTCATCTTTAAGCTCTTTTCTCCTCTTTAACCACCTCTTATTGGGGTAATTAAAGGAGTTGAAGATAACTGTAGGAAAGAAGAGTAATGATTAAGAAGCAATTTCTTTCCTGCATATTTTGCTTCCTACCCTTCAACTCCTCCAATTACTCCAACTACTACTTAATATCATACATCCTATTGACCATGACATTTTTCCTCTTTCGTATTTCAATGTGATGGAAACTTAATTGAACTAAGTGATTAGCATAACATTCTTATGGAAAAGATTTAGATTTTTGCCTTCAATTTTCTTTTTGATTTTCATGCCTTAGATAGAGGGAAAAAACGAGGGAGGAGAGAAGAAGTTATATGAATATTAGAGAGCGCAAAGAGAGCACTACAAATGAGAGAGGGACTGCTAGTTGTGAATAGTGATGGTCAGAGGGGGCAAAATGAAGTAAAAGGAAGAGTTGGAAGAAGACAGAGCTCGTTGGTGATGAATGATAATAATGATGGTAAAGAGGAGAGAGTAAGGGGTCAGGTTGAGATACGAGAGCCAAGGTGAAGAGGCAAAAACTGTAAATCAATTTCTGGTGATGGCAAATAGGGATTTCGATTTTCAGTACCCACTTAGTAATTCAGTCAAACATACACAGGACAATATTACAAGAATATAAATGGAAACTTTTGACAGCAAAATATAACACTGCAAACACACCTGTGCATGTGTCTCCTCGCTACCTTCTTGAACGGTACTGATGAATTCATGATCTCTTTTTAAAGCAATATGGCTGATTTGACGGACCTTCAAAAAAGAAAATGTTCAGACTTTACTCATTCTCTTGGTCAAAGGAAATTGCAGATTAAAGATTCATTTAAGAATTTCTTTCACATCATTGCACAGAGGACACGCAGCCACTTGCTGAGAAAAGAACAAACCTCATCTGGTACGGTGGCAGAGAACAGAAGTGTTTGCCGTTGTTTGGGAACAGCAGCGACAATTCTCTCAATGTCCTTGCGGAAACCCATGTCTAGCAAGTGATCAGCTTCATCAAGTACAAGAACCTTCACCCCCATAAGCCGAGTGGCAAATCCTGCAGTGTTCTCAACATGATCCCTAAGCCGTCCAGGTGTCGCTACGAGAATCTGTGTCCATGATAAGTTAATAAAGAGGCCTAAGATGCAATTTAGCAATAAAAAATACTGGGCCTCGTGATGATTCAATTCTAGAATTCAAATATGTCCATCAGAGACTTTGAATAAGCTACTTGAAATATTTATGTATCTGACCTGACAAGGATTTGCCTGCATGCGCTTCTGCTCAACTGCAAGTCTAGTACCTCCTATCACAACTTGGACACCAATGGAAGAATGATACTTGAGTAACTTGTTAGCTTCTGCAGCAGCTTGACTAGCAAGCTCTCGTGTTGGACATATTACGAGAACAAGAATTGGTGGTCGCTTCTCATCGCGACCAGCAGGAGGTGTATTTATCACGACTTCAATGGATGGAAGCTGAAATTAACAACAAGTCTTAGTATCAAAACAAAATAAATAGATATATTTTGAGGTAATAAATTAAATATATCTCGAGTCTTCTCTTGAAACTCGGGATATTTTAGGTCTTTATTTTGACAATGGATCAATTTAAAAACATGTGCTGTTTCAACAACACTCTTGATAAAGATGAAATATGTTTTACCAAAAATGCTACAGTTTTTCCTGTGCCTGTTTTAGCTTTTGCCATAACATCCTTACCTGAAACATACCAGGAAATCAATCAGTTACTAATTAAGCGGTAACAAAACAAATTCGAAATGGAGGTTAAGCTTATCAAGCATAAGGTGTTAAATTTGAAAATCAACGGAAACCCTACACAAGCTTTGAGAATGATAAAGAGGACAGAACCGCGCAGTCAAAGACTCTACTGCTGTTGTATCAGACATTGACCTCTAACTGGAATATGCATTGAGCTGTTAATGGATGACATATTATAAAAAGAAAAAGGTCTCAGGGACTAATTAACAAATGTAGCTGCTGGTTGCTCAACCAACTAAAATCAAGATCTAACATAAGATATTGGAATTGGAAGCATCTTAATGTCAGAATATGTGTGCGTGTGTATATTTGCCAATTAGTGCTACTAACTAATTGTAAGTCCTATCATTCAGAGATGAAAATCTATGTTGTTAACAGAAACCTAAACCCAACTCATCAAGAGCAGTGAAGTCATAGAATAAAGGTAATCTATGTTATAGAGTCCCCTCAAAGATTTCTTAGTAGAATTATGTTTATCTCACCCCCCCCCCCCCAACCCAAAATCCAAAACCCCCGCCCTAAAAAAAAACGCTGAAAAGGTCACCCAGTCATAAAACAACTCCCACTTGCCACTGAAAACACCCACAAGCTGGAATATATGAGTGCTGAACACCCAATGACCACGAAGACTAGAAC
The DNA here is from genome assembly GCA_947646795.1 of Beta lomatogona. Classification (NCBI taxonomy): domain Eukaryota; kingdom Viridiplantae; phylum Streptophyta; class Magnoliopsida; order Caryophyllales; family Amaranthaceae; genus Beta; species Beta lomatogona. Next base: position 220,630 of record CANSNZ010000105.1, read on the forward strand.
AGATTTTACTGCTTAAACTAGTTTGCACATCCATTGGCCATAAAAATATAACCATCAAGGGCATACAACGTACATTCAGCACTCTAATCGTCTATTGACAACTTGCTTCAATTGCAGCTGCCATTTTAACCAAAAAAAGTACCCAACTGTCCAACAAGAGCAGAAAACATATTTACATATCTACACGTTTATATATCATCTACTTGTACCGATAGAGTATAGACGACATATAGCATAATTCTTGTCTCCCTAACTCAGATACCATCATACCAAATACCAATAATTCTCACATTGCAAAGCAATCAGTAGCACTGCAAAAAAAAGGTTTTACTGAATACTTTTCTTAGTGACCTTTTAGAATAACAGGGAGAGTTGCTGCTTGCACCATAGTAAGCTTCTCATAGCCAGCATCCCTGATTGCTTTCAACGACAAGTCTGAGACAGCACATTGATCAAACCTGCAGACAGTGTGGAAATAAGGCATTGGCTGAATGGGAAAAACAAACAAATACTACAGACCCATAACTGCTCAAAAGTGTAATCCAAATAACTGAACTGGCCATTATGAACTCTACATTTCCCATCCACAAGGCAAACAAACTAATAGCAACTCCTTCTGAGGAAGAGCCTCGGGCACAGTGCCTGCCCTCACGACTTACATAGACGATGACTGGATTAACACTCATAAGAAAGTTCCATAAACAAGAAAACAAGGCTAATAACAAAAGTAAATGAATTAGATAGCATAGAAACTAGTAAAAGAAACCAAACATATAAAAAAACAACATACCTAGTTTCGCTAAGGTAAGTATCACCACTATCTGATGAGCTAGGTACAGAACTCGGTTTCTCACCCTCATTTGCAAATAAAGAACTTCTACTCCTAATCACAACTTCCTCATCATCATCATCATCATCAACATCCTCATCACTATCATCCTCATCAATCAAATCCAAAAAACCAGAAACCGACTTCTCCTTCCCTTTCCTCGACTCAAATTCATCAACCTCATCATCCGAAACAAACGCAGCTCGCTTCCCACCACCCATCTCAACTCTACTTATCCTCCCACCTCCTCTACTACCACCCCCACCCCCGCCACGCCCATTCCTCTCCCCAAATTCTCTTTCTTTTCCCTTCACACCCTCTCTCCCCACAAATTCTCTTTCTCTACCTATCCTCCCACCTCCTCTAACACCCCCGCCTCCGCTTCCGCCTCGACTATTCCTACCCCCAAACTCCCTCTCATTTCCCTTCCCAAATTCCCTCCCAATCCTCCCACCTCCTCTAACTCCCCCGCCTCCCCGACCGCCTCTCGCCCCGAATTCTCTCTCATTTCCTCTCATTCTCTTCTCTCTCCCCTCATCTTCACCCCCAAATCTCCTCCCAAACCTCGTAGAATCCTTAGAAGAAGCACCCACATTATTCGAATCCCGCCCCCGCTTACTAACTTGCCCCTCACTCCCCCATTTCTTGCCTACACCTCTATCAACATTCTCCTCATCATCAGTGAAAACACCAGACTTAAACGAACCAGTTCTTAACCCACTAACCCAATTACTCAACTCATCTTCATCCTCAATTAAACTCTTCGACGTTGGTGCTGCCTTAGCAACCATCTCTCGCGGGTATTTGGGCACGGAATCGGACCTTGATGTAAATGGGCGGGTTGAAAAATTGCGAGGAGGAAACCCTAACCCTAACCCTAGATATTTGAGTTTTAAGGGGAAAATGCGGCGAAATGTAGGGATTGAAGAAGAAGGATGACGAATTGTATTAAAAGACATAGGAAGAGGAGAGAGAAGGGAGCGCAACGGAGGAAGTGGTCTTACTGGCATCAGATGGAGTGGTGGAGGAGAGAGAATTTATGGGTTTTTCCGGTTTCCAGTTATGATAAGGTGAGGAAATGGGGGAGAATTTGAGGTGGGAGGAAGAAAGGGTTTAAGAAGGGTTTTTCAGCTTCCGGTTTCCAGTAATTGAGGTTTTTTTTTAGGTTAAGGGAAGATATTTTTGGGTATGACTTCTTTTTTACTAGGTTAAGACTTTAGATTTTTTGTTTTGGTCTAGTGTGTACTAAACAACTTTAATAGGGGTTAACTTTTTTTTTTTTTTTGTCATGGACTTAAGATGAGAGACAAATATGTTTGGTTTATTATTCATTTGATAGGAAAAATATTTTGGGCTTAGGGCATATTTTCTTCGGCATAAAACAACTGAACTGAACTGAAATAAATTATAACTAATTAATAGTAATGATTAAAATTTAGGAACTGAACTGAGCTGAACTGAACTGAATTGAACTAAACTGAACTGAAAATAAGTTGGGGAGAACATGCCCTTATTTCATAAAAATAGTTGTTGGAGTAGCTATTAGTTGTTATAGTAGTTGTTAGCTGTTAAAGATCAGGCGTTAAAATTGTTTTTAAAACAATTAGTGTTTGGTAAAACTAGTTGTTGGTTTAATTATTAGTGATGTATCAAATTGAACTATATTCTATCTTCAAAAGCTAAATATATCACAAAAGCTTTTTTTTTAGCTTTTTTAAAAACACTACTTCAAACACCAAAAGTTAACTCAAATACTACTTTTCACCATTAATAGAGTTTTAACTTAGCTCGATCTCTAAAAAGTACCTCAAAAGCATTTGCTGAGCACACTGTAAATGAATTTTACTCATACTTTTAGCGTTGGCTCTTGGGTAGCTCACTAGCTCAAGTATTCTCCAATTGGAAGAGTAGTCTTTGCGTCTCAATTCGGTTGAGGAGAAACAGGTTGGGAACTGATCAGGATTGGTTTGCATATCTGCCCTCACAGCAGTAAAACCAAATACTACGAAGGGATGTGTTCTCATCGACATCCAGGACAAATAAGTTCGTATAAGTTCCAATAAGTTCATGACAAGTTCAGCAAGAACCATGGGAAGACAATACACCCCACGTTTTAGGACAAGATAATGAACCGGAACATATCAAGAACTTCTGTCTACTCCTTTAAAATATGAGGGTGAGTTTGCTACACTGTTCATAGTAAATCTGAACTACTGGAAACAGCTATATCATGAGCTTTATCAAGAACCCCCTAATACAGTGGGTAAGAATGAAAAACTGATGCTCATCAGGGTAAAAGAAAACCCTAATTGTAGTTTCTACAAGCTACCTTGACTAAGTTACAGTGTGTCAGAGCCTAAAAAATTTGAACTGCCAAATGCCTCAACCTGCTGCTCCTTTCACCCCCTGTCACATTTACTGAAATGGGGAGAGGATTGATTGATTTGTGAACCTCCATTTCATGATCTTTTCCTTGTTCACCAGTCCTCGAATCTTGGAGCGGAGTTGCTTGGAAAACGATTCCTAGTGTACAGATCCAAGCCGATAGATCCGTTCACCAACCCAACCATCGCAAACCCAAACATCTCCTATGCTTGTGGTGCAAATATCAGAGTCTGGTGGTAGGAGTGTTTTTCATTACAGGTCCTCCCACCACCTCGTCCCGGATTTTGGAACACCAACGGAGGAAAGTCTTCATCTTTCAACTGGTAGTTCCTTTGGGCCACTGATCTGGCAAAATAATCAAATCCTCCTGTTATAACCCAAGAATATAATCACTGTTAATAAAGTTACAGAGGAAAAAGAACTAAGCAGCAGCAGGAATAAAAAAAGGCTTTTGCAGTCTTGAGCTAGATTATTTAATAGAGACGATAATTCACCTCAAGCTGGCAGACATGAGACAACAGAGGGATATGTGAGAGAGAGATTCACCTTTGGAAGCGAGGGGACGACGGTTGGTCTGGTGAAGACTGTTGTGCAGAGTTCCCATGAAATCTTTGATCCTCAAATGCTCTCCTCAACCGAGTTCCGTCAACAGGTTGTGATGCATCATTCGTGCCAACAACACTCATGGGACCAAGAGAACCAAACTCAAGTTGCTCCCCAGGTGATACATAACCAGAATTATGATCATATGGATATAGCATGACAACAGGTCCATTTGACGTTACCCCACCTTGGTTCATGCCTGGCATTGGGTACATCCCATAAGCCACATTTACCAAGCTGCTCTGAGAGGAACTGGGCCGTGATGGGCCATTTTGCGTCTGATATGAAGATATTTGGTCATGTCTATAGGTAGACCAAGCCCTGTCAGCTCGACTCTCATTGGTTGCTTGTCGGTCAATCCTTAATTTCTCAGCCTGGCTACGACTGTGACCACGCCCAGCAGCTCTCGCTTTCGCAGCATTCCAATTTCCTTCTCTGTCACCATGATCATTTCTGTCATAGTTGTAACTGTTCCTTCTCGTCCCAGAAGAATGCCGATCTCTAACAGAGGCCTTCTGAAGCATACAGAAAATAACAATTAGATATCAAGTGATTAATAAAAGTTTAGTAGTAGTATAAAAACAAGAAAAATCACAGTTGAGTTGACCATTACAACACATAAAATTATGAGTCTGAAACAATGTACTTCACCCTCTCAGTACTCAGAGATAGGTATGTAGATGCTCAGCACAACTTTATGAAGACAAACAAGAAAGATGCTACATTTACAGGGAAAAAAAAAAGCAAAAAAGAAAACTATGCAATTTTGACTTTTTCCCCAAGTCTGATCTACCAACGGGGATGCTACATTTACAGGGAAAAAAAAAAGCAAAAAAGAAAACTATGCAATTTTGACTTTTTCCCCAAGTCTGATCACCAATATCCTGATTACCAACGGGGATAGCTTAATGTATCATCAGCCAAGATCTCAAGCAGTCGCATAATAATTGAACGCATGTTAGACATTAATATCATAATTTTGCAAGCAGAGTAAGATAATCAGACAGTCAAAGAAAGAATTTGTACCAGATGCAAAGCAATCCTATCTGTTGGATTTTACTAGCTGATGATCCCAAAATATCTGGAGAGGCGGGTCTTGCAGTGATCGAACCTGGTTGGGGGTGGACGACTAAGTTATGTGAGGTGTAAGGACTAAGGAACTATAATATTCAGGGCAATAAATTCACTTCCAATCCAAGATCATCTTATAATTATTAAAAATTAGCACCGGACAAGGGAGAGGAATCAGTTCTCTCTCTCTCCCCCCAAGTAACTCGGGTGTTCAAGATTACATATACAACATACAGGCACAGTAGCTCAATAAACAGATCAAAAGAAAGTTTTCATCCAGTTCCTACAACCCCTAGCAAACCTTTCTCTTCTCTCATGAATCCATACCCAGCCAACATTGGACCCACAGCCTCTGTCCAGATGTCTACTTGAGATATCTCACTGGGGAACATGTTAAGATCATCACCCCAACACATCAGAGAGATAGAAAGGAGTTTTCTTTTTCTGCTTGGCAGCATAGAGGTTACAGCTAATAGCGAGTTATTCATCATAGATGGTGGCATTGTATGACTTATCCTTCCTCAGTGTTTAGCCAATATTCAATGAATTCTTCTCTCTCAAAAAAGACAATGTTAGTGCAGGAGAGCTAGTGGAAGCCTGTCAAAATACTCAGAAAGGCTTGGTGTAAGTGAGAGAGGAAGTGAATGGACTTGAAATTTCTGGCAGTTTGAGAAGCTACGCAATTACAGTTTGAGTTTTGTGGGAGTAGAGAAAGGAAAAGGGAGCTGCCATCATTCTTCGAAAGAGAGAAGCAATTTGAGGGTCTACCAGTCTCAGTCCACCTCATTTCCTTAGAAAGCAATAGTCTCCCATAGGGTTACAACTCAAGGGCTGATATTAATGCTAGACAATGTTGCCTGCTTCCCTCATTATGAACTGGGAGCTATCATTTAAAATGCTAATGCTATACTAAAGGAAGAATGGATCGCGATTCTGCTCCATGCCAAGAGGGAAGTTAACATAGTTGCTGGAAGAACCATGTCTGAAGATTAAAACCTGCATTTTGGTATTCCACCTTCAGTCGAAGCTGACTATAAACTTGATCTACAGAATATCATCATTGTATCTTCTTTTATCATTCTTTGCACTTTGAATATTAAACTTAGGTTTTTTACTGTTAGGCCCTTTAAAGGGTTTTTTTAAGGCTTCTAATGCTTGTACTTGTTTGAGAGTTTTATAATCCCTCTTAATGGTGTCCTTCCTATTTCGCATTAAATATATAGTCTCCACTTGCCTTTGTAATTATGTGTACTCACACTCCACTCAACCCGCATCCAAATTGCTTACAATGAGTTTTTACTAAGTAAACTTTTGAACATGCAACAATCTCATGCTTCTAAAAGATTTAACAATATTCACAGGTAAAGTTGCCAGATACATTCAGCAGAAGACAATAAAATATAGACAATAATATGCAGATAAGGAATAAGAGATGGCCTTACAGGATTTGGTAGATAAGTTCCTGTTCCACTACGATATCTCGGTAGTTCATCAGCATAGCGTTGGTAGACAGCAGAGGGTCTGCTCGACACAGACTGAAGAGGAGCAACTGGCACAAGGCGAGGGCCATAATTCATAAGCTGGGACAAAAGGTTCGCATTTGCTGCAACAGGTCTTCCAGGACCATCCCAAGGTAAGCGACCCTGTAAGTACATAGGAGGTACAGCAGCAGGGGAGGGACCCATGACAGGTCCAGGAAACCGTGGTCCCTGGCAAAATCGTCCAAATTGCAGATTTTGCCAGTGGCTCGCAAAGTCACTGTGAAGGATATCAGACTTTGGCTCTTCCAAAGACTCCACTGCAGTTGTTCTTCTCATGGAATTATAGGTATTCAAAACATCAGAAGCATCATGCCCTTCAGAAAAACCGATGTTTTGCCCAGAATCACTGTGGTCAAGACCCTCCTCCCCACGCAGAGGATTACTTGATGGATCGGACCTTCCAGCCTCGGTAGGATAATTATAATAAGGAAGCATTGTAACGAACGGTACTGGTGGTCCAGTCGGATAGAATGTGAAAGGAACAACCCCAGAATTATCCATCACTCTTTGCCGTGAGCCAGGACCCACAAGCATGGGAGCAATAGGTATAATTGAATCAGATCCACTAGTCTGTGACACTTCAAAGCCAGGCAAGTGATGCCTTGGGACATGCAAAGTAGATGCATGCTGAGAAGTTATACTTCTTTCATCAATTTCATTCCCTGTTGTGGACACATTGTTCCAATCTCTAGCTTCATCATCTAACTCGGCAGCGACGTGTTCGAAGGTATTTTTATTTTTTCCATGTATATTAGAAGGTGCTGCAGCTGAAGCAACTGCTTTCCTCCCCCGCTTTTCCCTAGCCACCTTCGACACTCTTGCAGATGATCCATCCCATGAACTCTCAGATGATGTCTTACTTCTCACGGAACCAGCCTGAGAAGCAGAAGATAACCTAGCACTAGAAACCCTATCATCCGAGTAAAACTCATTTACTCGGTTATCTTGGCCCTGAAATTTTTCCACATAATCATCTATCATTGACCCTCGAAGCTCCTTGGTAATTTTTGGCTGCGCTTTCACATAACTCCCTGAACTAGCCATGCGAGACGAGGAAACCAAGCTGGAGTTACCGGAAGTTGAAGGCTGTCTGTCATCCACATCCCGTGTCTCTAAACTCAAAACATCTTGGCCAAACCCTCCACTTGAAGCCGTATCTCGTTCACGCGAATATTCAGTATCAGCACCTTGTCGTGCCATTTCTAAAGAACCAAAGTTTTCATCACCTTGTTCAATTAGATCCTCAGAATTTCTAGACAGCCCAACTCCAGGAAAAAATTGGGATAATGGAGATGATATCAAGCCCTGCTGAAACTGCAAGTTTGCAGCCCAGTGAGGATCAATCAGGGGCATGTTAGCAGGGACCATCCCTCCCATGCTTCTTTGACCATATCCCATAGAGGCAAGCACTGATTGAGATATTGGTACGGGTAAATGAGTTGATGCCAAATTCAGTGGCATAGGGACCTGTCCAGCAAAATTATGTAAAGATGAGGACGCCATCAGATTTACAAGATCTTGCTCCTCTTGATGCATCCCTAGCGCCCCCACTACAGAAGTGTGATCCTCGCTCACAATGCCAGTTCCAGAATCATCAACATAACTATTTGAAATACTGTTGGAATCAGCAGCAACATCTGTGATATGATGCGAGGAGCTGTGCATTCCAGATAAAAGTTCATCTGACGAGGATACGGTGCTTTGAGTTGACACAGTTTCAGATGCTATATTCTTTCTAACTTTGCTATCCATCTTTGAAGAAGCAACTTGACTTCTCCCAATCTCATTAGGTCTATTACGCCTTGCTCGTGAAGATGCGTCATAATATGCATCAGTGAGCTCAGGACTTGACCGTGTCCGAGCAAAAAGATACTTCCCCTGTACTTCATTCACCATGTGATCAGGTTTTGGGTTTTTCTTACTTCTGTCAATTTGTAAATGCTGAGAAGGATTGGTCTTCTCAGCCTGCTCTAAAATCCTTGAACTGGTCAAATTCACAAAATTCTTCTGACCATGTGTACAAGAAGCTTCAGAAACATCATTGATTTTGGAAGTGCTTTCCAGTGGATAACTAGCACGTTGAGAGGATAGAGGCCGAGTACTCTGAGGAACCTCAATCTCAATTTCTTGTGTTGATGAATGAATACTATTCTTGCTAATTGCAGCATTCTCCTGATTAGATGATTGATCATCTGGATTTGTCGATCTTAAGCGCCACAAGTCACTATTAGGGACATCAGGACGGATGCCACTACCATGCCTCTCCCATGTATTCATAAAGAACTGGTTTAACTCAAAAATAATGTTCTCTTCAGGACAATCTAATAACCTGGCAAGCCTCTTTGCCCCGAATGCAAAAGCACTGCGAATCCTGTAGAAATTTCCTGCAAAAGTAATAAGCCAAGTATAAACAACATCCTTTTAAGCTGATCATCAACAAAAACTTGGAAGTCAGTTGATGCTATATCATATAATATTTTTACTCAATCCCCTTCGCAGCTCATGTTATGGTGTAGCAGGTCACAGAATAACACATACTTCCTCCGTTTTCTATTGAGTCACTTCTCCTAAAAAAAACTCTCACATAAAAAGGAGAATTGACTGACTTAATAAAATAACGGAAGAAGTATTCCCTATTTTCCAGGTTGATATCAGATATTCATATCTCCCAAATTGATGACAGAATATAGCTCAGTAAAGGATGTATTAGCACTCAAGTTTCAACCAGAAACAGGTACATTATTTAAAAAAAAAAGAATGTTACTATTGATTAGCTAGCCAAGCTAGTTTTTCAGGAGACGGGCAGGGCTATGTTCGGAGAAAACAGAAGCAGCCAAGGAAGCAACTTGCTGGGCTAACCCAGGCTGGGAGAACGGTTGATCCAGGTGAGCCAACATATCAAAGGGGTCAAAAATAGCTGGCCTAACTGAGATGGGTCTGTATGTAACAGGCTGGCTCAGAATTCGATCCACGATCCACCCACTTGATGGACCGATCCAGGCCAGTTGTAACCTGGACTAACCTAGTAGCCTCAGAAGCCAGTATTGGCTTGACCCGACCTACAGGCCACCTCTAACCAAAGCACAAGTGAGACCATGCCTCTCAAAAAAGAAGAAACTTCACAAATTATGTTCAACTAAAGGTATTAGAAACAACAACCTACAAAAACAAGCTCCATCAAAAAATACCATAGTAAATTGCTTGATTGCCACCTTCTCATATAGGACAAATGATAGCTAAAATCATTTTTACTTGGGTTAGGAATTGAATACCTTTACTAACACTTCTTCCAAGGTTATTGTTCACACGCAAAGGATCAATGACATTAAAATGCTTGGTAGCAAAGGACTGTCCCTGATTTTCTTGGCTTCCAGGGAAGACAGCATATACAGAACTACAAGCGTCGAGAAATAATTTACTTAGCAGCAACTCTCCACTATCTTTGCGAGGAGGCTCCGCTGTAGAATTAAATATAAAAATAGATATCACAAATAGCAAGCACACTTAAATTAAACAGGAATAAGCTGCAAGTAGGACGCATACCAGTTACATCAGGAAGTGAGCTAATGGATACAGGACCCCACAGGCTAAGGCAAAAATTATCCCAATCAAAATTACTAAAGAATTCCAAAAACCGGTAAAGAACCTGGAAAGCAAATGCTATTAGTGGGCATTGGAGAGAGTACAGAATCTAACACAGCAAAATGATAGCAAAATGTAAAGCACCTCTAAAGGTCCGGTGAAGGAATTATTGAAAACATGAAATATGTATAGAACCAAGGTCTCCAAGGCATAAGTAGAGATAAGCCCATGGTGAGCACCCAATATACGACTTTCATAGTAGCACCAGGCTTTGATCAATATTATGCTACGTTTGAAAAGATGATTCTGATTAATTAAGTGGTCAATCTGCAGTTAAGAAAAATCATTTAGAGAAGTGCAAATCCAATCATCATAATTTCTGAATAATATCCAATAGCAAGTGATAAGGAATAAAACATCACCTCCTCAAGGAAGCAAAGAGTACATAACCCACCCAACTGATTAAATGATATGTCCACAACAATATTTTCCACAAGACACTTTATTAACTTCACCTGAAAAACGCACAATTAAATATACATCAGGTCTAACTTTAAAAAAAAAAAAAAACACTAGCGAGCGCTACAGTCCTACTTATGAGATTCCCTTCAAATAGCAGCTTTACTCAAATGCATTGTTCACAGTGCATGTTTATGTGCTTTTCAGTGTCCAGTTAGTCAGATATAATCTGCAGAAGTTAAGATAAGTTTGAAAGATTTTAGTTGTAGAGAAGAGACTCTGTGAGAGACAGATTATAAATGCCAAGACACAGAGCATCAGTGGATCTACTAAATGATCATGAAGTTATCAATGGTATTTGAGTACTTAATATTTAAGTGCTTTGTAGTGTTTAAAGAGGTTCAAATAAGTTCAGATAGATTTATTCAGATATAATCTACATAAGTTTAGGTAAGCTTGAAAATTTTTGGTTGAAGAGAAGAGGCCCTTTGAGAGACGGATTATCAAGGCCAACACACCGAGCATCGATGGATCCACTAAATGACCATGCAGGTACCATAAGTAAGATCGCATATCTACAGGACGGCCCAACCCCTCTAAAGAGAAAAATTAAGGCTCTTAAGTAATCTATGAAACAAGCAACAAGATTAATTTGTGGTGTTCTCCAATAACAATGACTTACCCACAAAGTAAGAAAACGACAATTTCCAGATACAGCATACAAGTGGAGCAATCACTACAAGTGTGCAGTGGCATTAATCAAGATTATACATTTTATTAGTCAGAATGATGTACAGCAACACCTAAAAATTAACTAATTTTATCTGCTACAGAGTAAAAGGAAGCGAAAAGGGATAATATTAATCATAACAACATTTAGCTGCATTATAAAAGCCATAAATGGAGTAAGAACAGATAAATGGAAAAAATAACTCACTTCTGCCTGAATGTACTGGACCTCTTTTACACGAAATTCTGCATTTTCATTCTTCTCTTCACTTTCTAGCATATCACGCACTTCACTAGCCCAAGTGTCCTTGAGGGACTGGTTTTTACTAAATGCTGTCAAGTCAATGTCCCCATCCGGCAAATATGTCTTCAGAGGAACAGACCCAAAAGTGAAAACCTGTAAACAATACATATTAAGGAGGAGAACTATCAAAATGACGGAGACCAGATACAACAATAAGCAGATATCCCCGTACAGACTGACGCTTCTTTGCTTAAAGGAATAAGCTTTTGAAGAGAGACGCATAATAAACATGTAGTAACACGTTGTGTTATATAGGGAGGGAGGAAGAGGAGCAACACATTATCCTCTCAAAGAGCTCTCTACTTTCTGAGAAGGCAAAATGAAGTATGCAAATGACAACCCACCACAACTCCACAAGCAATTTAATCATAATGACATGGCCAATAAAAGCCAAGCGAGCCACTGTAATAGACTAGCCTAGGGGGGCATGGGTATTTTAGTAATATACTCTAGTTAATATGTTAGCTTGGGGAATAAGGCAAATACACTATAAATAGAGAAGATTAGGGAGAGAAGAGGGTAAGCAGAAAATATTGGAGGATTTAGTAGTTTAGTTTTGGGAGAGAAACAAGCCTCTCGAATGCTTGTTACTATCTTGTTCACTGTCAAATTCTATACTATCAATCAAATATCAGTTTTACTCCTTAATTTCTTCTTTTATCTACCTTAGTGATGCTAGTTCATTACAGCCACATCTTAATTAGCTGCTACACAGGTAAATATCCCGAAATAAGAAAGAGGGATGAACTAGTAGGACGCTGCACAACAACTGAAGATGAAGAAGCACTTAGGTATAAATTGTGCAGTAAATTTTATTAAGCATGGTACTCTTATACCTCATATGTAAAACTCAAAGCATGACACGAAAAAATTTAGTCTGGTTGAGTAAGCAAGCTCGGCACAGCATTGGTAGTAGTTAAAACATAGATAATCATGGTAACAAGCAAAAAAGGTACAGATCTTATAACGGCGTAATCCAATTAAGTTAAAGCATTAAATATTGGTAGATTTATTGCCACTGGAAATGCTTTTAGGTGTAAAATATTGGTAGACTTTTTGCCACTGGAAATGCTCTTAGGTGTAAGTATAATAACTACCAATACCAAATGTTCCACAAACACAAAGCGAGACGAATCGAACTGATAACAGCGGTTAACAAAAGGCTAATTCTTATAGCATTAGTGCATTACAGCACTAGAAGTATAAATGCACAAAAGTCATGTACTACCATTACAATACTAGCAACACATGGCAGGGAAATGTCAAACAGCTGAATCAATCAATCTACCACTAATTAATACCTAGCAATCAAGCATTATAAAGGGGGGAACTTCACCTGACAAGGGAAGCATTTCATGATCAACCGCTGCACATAATCCGCAACAGCATTTCGCCTTTCCTCTGATGGCTGATTGGGCTGAATGCAGGCTATAAGCTCTGCAATTCTCTCCTCGGCTTTCAACCATCGTTCCGAATCTACAACACGAATCACCGAAGCAGATTCATTCGGCAGAAGCCCATTCGGGTGTAGCCCACTTGGCTGTTGCCAAGCCTCATGCCCGCCCATGCAAGCAAAGGCTAGTTTCCTTCACTCAATACTCTAATCCTAAGCCAAAACCTACCCACCAGTAACAACCCGGATTAAGAAAACACCAAACTAACCCAGATTTTCAACTTAATCAAAGTACCTTCCCACTCTTGCAAATTCAAAAAAAAATCAACTTTGGTGTTCTTATTATCCAAAAGTTAAACTCCAGATAATTATAATAATAATAGGTCAATATTTTGGGTTATCACGAACTACAACTCCACTATAAATACTACAAATTAGATGCTACAACAACAACTCCAAGAATTTTCCAAACTTAAAGCTACTACAATGATCATAAACCTTAAAACATCCACAAAAACACAATCTAATACTCCAACAATTTGAAACCCAAATAATCTATCAAACCCTGTTTCAGATAGATTAAGAACAAATTATCTTACCCAACTTTGGCAGAAAAAAACCCTAGCTAAAAAATGAGGAACTTTTCCAAAGTGGGTACAACAATATGGTGCTGAAATGTCGACAAATGGTAAGTTTAATACCAAAATTCAAAGAAAAAAGAAGAACCCAAGTGAGATTAATGCTTATTATTGTACAAAAGTTATGCTACAAGAAAGAAAAACATCAAAAGCAGAGGTTATTTGGATCGCATAAAATGGGGGAAAAATGAAGTACCCAACAAAATGGGAAAGAAGGGAAGAAATAGAATCAGATATTTAGAGAAGTATGGATTCGATGGCCCAGAAAAGGGTAAATATTTTTTTTTTTGAATTAGAAAATTGGGAAAACAAGAAAAAGAGGGGAGAAAGATAGAGAAAATCTGGTGGTGTTTGAGGGAAGAGAGAGAGAGAAAAGAAGAAGAAGAAAAAGAGAGAATGAGGGGGTTTTTTGGGAGTTTGTTTTCTCCTTTGTCAATGGGCTAACAACTTCTTGTTCACAATTGGTTAATTTTTTGCCCTAAGTTTTTATTGAGTGCTAAGTTATGGGGCCCATCTTAAAAGTATGAGATTAATTAGGTATATGAAATGAAACCTAGATATATATATGGACCGGCCTTCTTATATAGATTATATAGTTCCTTAAATGGTTAATCATAATCATAGATCTTGCCTCAATGTTATTTTAAGGTTGACAATAATAATGTGGGGATGAACAAAGGTACTTAAGATGTAGTTAAGTTGTATTGAGGGTAGTTTCTGATCAGGTTGGGAAGTGGTTGTTTGGTTTCTTACTTGTTTTTTTAGGAATGATAGATGTCTTTTCCGACTATACTGATAGTGCGATAAGGATTGATTTTATAGCATGGATAAGGTAAGGGGATCTCTATCTCCAAGTAATGTAACTTACAAGATTATCACAAGGTGAATCTCCAACCAATTACACAAATGTAACCAATAGCATGGATAAGCAAACTTGGTTTTAAATGAAATTACGTAGCTCATCTTGTAAGATTGAGACGAAACAATTTTATCTTAATCTTATATATCCTCCATATTTAATAGTTGCATCATGACATCGTGTGGGCTAGCACACTGGAAAGGGGGATTACTTGAGTTATTAAGTTCCAAATTATTGTTAATCAATATGTCTATTACCTTCACTAAATTCTTCTTGTACTACATTTTTTCCAATTCACATGATGTAAGTATAAAAAAAACGGAGGAAGTATGCTGTGAAAATTCAAAGTTTAAAGTAATAGATTTGACAAAAAAAAATCGAGAGAGTCATGTAATATTGATGGCAAAGGTAATTGAGTATATAGTTGTCGTTCGGTTGGTAAGTAATGCAAATAATAATAGTAATTGTGTTTTTGTAATTTTCAATTTTAGCTTCATAATGTAATAAGAGAAATAATTATTAGAGCAATTTTCGATACCAAGTAAATAATTATAATATTCCTTCCATACTTTTTACTTGCTACTTAATCTACAATGTATTTTTCAATTTATTTGCTACATTTTTCTAACATGTCATCACGTAAATAATATTCGTTGCATGTTATTTATACTTGTTTCATCTTTTTTTTTCATTAACCTATCAATCTTTTACGGTTTTACCCATCATGCCCTTTCTTTTCGCCATATATTAGTAAAGTTGTGGTCCAAACACCCTCACATGTATTTTCACAAATCTTATGCCAAAAGGTAATTAAAAAAACTTGAATGGATCAAGTTCACAATAACTTATTGTGCACCTGAAACCATATGATATAGTCAGTTTTCATTTAACATAGTCGTGTTTTGTATGATATAATCACCTTTTATATAGTCAATTTTATGATATATAGCCAGTTTTTGTATAATACATTCGGTTGCTTCTAATATAGTCAGTTTTTGTGTCATAAAGTTAGTTTGGGTGTACAATAAATTATTGTAAATCCCGATCCACACAAGACGTTTTAAGATGTAATGTAGCATTTAAGAAAAAGGACTGATGAGATAGTATGTATGTTGGTACTACTATAAGATATTTGGTACTATAAAACCTATACAAGTACTATGAAATTTGTGTTGGTGCTATAATATTGTATTGGCGCTAGAATAAATTCTTTTTTTGAAAATTGACTGTATCATACAAATTTAACTATATGAAAAACTGACTATATTATATCATACAAAAACTAACTATACAAAAGATAATTATATCAAATAAAAACTAACTATATCATCGACACCTGGTGCACAATAAATTATGGTGCGCCATGTCCATTCAAGTTCTTTTATTACATATCACAGTAATACTTTGTTAGTTTCTCAATGATGAGGGCAGAGAAAACATTTTACTCTTAATTATACGGAGTGAGGAAGAAGATGATTAGTAAATGTGTTAGTATAACTCAAACATATCTCCAAATATCGGACCAAAGCTAGATAATTTTTTTTTTTGGTTAGCTTAGGTTTGAATTTACGCACGGTTTTTGCTGGCTTGATGAGCAAGGTTCTTAATTACGTGTTCCATTAGAAAATCTAACTTAAATCGTATTACGAATTGTTTTACGTCTTAGAAATTAGAATTATAATTGTTTCTGTCTAGAAACTGGTCAAAAGAGTAAGTATTGCTGAGGCCTGAGAGTTCAAAATCCCGAGTAGATGTGAAATCCCGAGAGCCTTATCACCGGAAATCCTGCAAAATACAATTAAAGGATATTTCTGGTAATGCCCCTCTGACGCTTAAATCAAATGTGATTGAGGTAGAGAGAGAAAGTGAGTAAATGTAGAGACATGCTCTGATTTTTGTAGGTGAGAATTGAATAGTTGTTCATTGATGATTGTTGCCTTTTATAGTGTTGGTGATTTCCAGACATGAAGACTTAATAGGAGACATTCTAGCTTTTCGGAAAGTTGTCTCCCTTTTATGGTAAAGCTATTTTCATCGCAAAAAGATTGATGGGCTTCTTTTGAGTACATCTATTTGAATAGCTGATGGGCTTCCTTTAAGGTAACTATTTGACCATGGGATGGGTCCAAACAATAACCATATGTCCCTATATACATTAGGATGTAGGCTCTTTTCGTGAGATTTAAGCATTTAAGCTTTGAGTTTCGCATAAAACTTACGCGAAATAAGAGAATATTTTTGTTCAATTCAAACATACGTTATCATGTTCGTGTTAGTTAACCTTGTCTATTAATTACCTGTCTTAGTTTGATCCCTTTAATACTCAAATTAACCCAAAGATTTCCATGGCATCTACTAAAGAGAGTTTATATAAGGGTATCATTGTATCAACGGCTATACTGATTACAGACCAGGTTTATGTCGGGCTCACGGGCCTTTAAAAGCGTCAAGTTATATATGAGCATCTATCAGAACTGCCTATCAACCTGATATTTGTAAGGACTATAAAAACACAGGCTATTGTGGTTATAATGATGCATGTAAATTCTTGCATGATCGCGGCGATTACAAATATGGTTGGCAATTGGAGAAAGAGTGGGATGAAGAAGAAAAGGGTAGGAAGAGAAAGCTTGCTTTTCGAAGTCATAATGTCTCTTCTATTACGAAGACCGTCGGGACGTGAAGCTTATCCAGGAGATGTTTTTTATTTGCATTCACGACTTTTGGAAAGAGCCGCTAAATCAAGTTCTCGTTTAGGTGAAGGAAGTATGACCGCTTTACCAATAGTCGAGACCCAATCGGGAGATGTTTCGGCTTATATTCCTACTAATGTAATTTCCATTACAGATGGGCAAATATTCTTATCCGCTGATCTATTTAATGCTGGAATCAGACCAGCTATTAATGTGGGTATTTCAGTTTCTCGGGTGAGGACGAATATGACAATGAGTCTTTAGTACCAGTCGCCTGCTCTATATGCAGGAAACCTGTTGTGGATGCAGTTGTGACCAAGTGCAATCACTACTTTTGCGAGCATTGTGCTTTGAAGCATCACTCAAAGAACAAGAAGTGCTTCATCTGCAAGAAGCCTACCCACGGAACGTTCGATACTGCCAACGAGATACGTAAGAAGATGGCAGCAGGCAGAAGGCGAGTAAGTACACTATAATACTATATTGCTGTAAGTACATACATTGGTGTAGAAGGCAATTAAGTTGATAGGTTTATCCTTTTGAATGGGGAATCAGGGAACAATTTTTCATGATAATTGAGGATTGAGCATATTTGATCAGCATGAGAAACCATATTGTAAAAGCAAATTGGTCCTCTACTGATGTTGAGTATATACAAGTATACAACATCCTAATTCCTATTGTGATAATACTAGTCTTTCTGTTTGTTATTCTATATTTATCTTTGTGTTACAGAAATTAATTCTTGATGCAGGCAAAGGGGACAGAGGTAATGCAGGATGTTGGGCCTGGGCCGAAACGCCGGAAGAATACGGGTCAGGGATTTTTTGGACCTTTTAGAAATAAATAGACTATCTAAAGAACATGTTTTATGGAGAACAAGAGAGACGAAGATGGTGGAGCAAACTATAATGCACAATCACAATATTACCTTACCCCTCTCTTGCTCTCCATAGAACATGTTCTCTAGGTACCCGAACTCGTTTCGAACAAATGTCTGACTTGTTATGTTTAGTAATGTATCACAATTGTTGTCAGAAATGGTATAGTTTTGGGCATCTTTGGTCTAATACTCTAATACCAACACTTTCAACACCCACATTTATATTAGTTGTTAGAATTTTGCTAGCTCAATTTCTTAGTTCATTTTGAGGGAAATGTACATGTTATGTACAAGAAAGTCTTAGCGCCAACTCTATATATACATGCATCCTTTATCTCTCCCTCTGTTCTCTTCTCTTCTCCCTCCCCCTGTCTTCTCTCTAATTTCTTTCTTTCTTTCTTCTAATCTTAGTTTTTATTTGAAGTTGGTTCGTCACCCGAAACCCATTCTACATATGGTAAATTTTTTAGTAACATAGATCACACACTAGTCATCACCTCTTTTCTTGTTGATGTGTTCTCCAAGATACCTTCATGTGTCCATGAATATTGGGTTGGAGAAGCTATCAATGGCCATATCATATGTCTTTCTCTCTTGACTTTTCGGAAGGCTATCTTCGTGTATTGCTTTATAACCCCATTAACTGCCTTTGTGTAGTTGTTTGAGTCATGATCTCTGAGGATAGTTCCGTCCGAACCGTAAGCTTTAGGATCACTTAGAGTTTCCAGAGGATGTGGAGTATTCAGAAACTCCCTCAATGCTATTGGTACCGAGGCTGGTTGAGTGTTGCCGAATGTATAGAGGGCACACCCTTGTGGAAGCAATGGATGTGATGGCGAAAATTTTTCAGCTGGTTGAAGAATATATACTTGTCCCATAGGAAAGTACAACATTTTCTGTAGGATCATGCAAATAGAATGGTGAGTAGACTTGACAAAATTGACCTGTCATATACTTTGAACTGTATTAGAAACTCGAAAATTAGATTTTTACTCGAACCAAAATTGACTTCACTTGAATTGGCTGAAAAATCATGACTAAATATGATTTCATCATAGTAAGCTGATTGAAAACAAACTCGAATATGACCGAATCTGAATTGAATGACTCATGACCCATATACAACATGAACCAATAAATCTATTTTCAAACAAATTGATTGCCACCTTTATGTCTTTGTAAGAGATATTTTCTGTGTGTGTTTTTAAACATTTTCAGAGCTAATTGATACTAGTAATAGTAAAAGCAAGTATGTCTATAGTATGAACTTGTGGTAGTGAACACCAAACAATAAAGAGAATAAGCTACACTAGGTCTAAGGACATACTCACATGTTTATTTAGACATGGGTGTAATCTGAAAGAGCTGTTTAAACGCTTGAGGACCTGTTCAACTTGTCGAGGATAATTGCATGAGAATGCTCTAGGAACAATATCCCTATGCATAATGACATTTTGCACCATGCTTTCATCCAGTCTTAATTGCTTCAAGATCTTTTCCCCTCCACAAAACACGAACGGGGATCCAAAAGTAACCACTGGCAATAGGATTGATGGCTTGACAGCCTTTCTTGCCATGAGCATCATATGGACTAATAGCGACAGACTTCCGCCTAGTGAGTGACCTGTAAATTGAAACTTTGCTTCTTCTCCATAGGTATCTAAGTGATTTTGGATCTCTGGCATGAATTGCTCATATATTCCTTTAGCTGCTTCGTAAATTCCTCGATGAACTGCTGCATCTGTATCCTGTGTGTGTGAGTGTGACAGAGCTTAGACAGGTTTTAGAAACGTGCACCTCCAATAATTTGAACTATTGATAATATATAAATGCATATGCAATTGTTGTTACCTCGAATTTGGCAGGCTCAAAAAACAAGTTTGCTTGCCAAGAAGCCAGTGATTCAGATCCCTGCAACAATACACCAAAATGTCTTGTAAAGTCATATAAGATCATTCAATATTGTACTCCCCCATTGTCCTGAAATCCTTTTCCCCATCTGGGTTTTAGAGTTCAAAACTTCATTATCATTTGGGATCTTATTAGAGTTGTTTCAATGTGTAGTATCAATATAGTTTCTCGTAATCTTAAAAACTGTGCAATTAACTATATTAATGGTTAAAAATGTGTCTTGAGGACTGAAAAAGTCGATGAGGCAAAAATTTTGGGACAGAGAGAGTAATACAATTTTCAAAATGTTAGTAGTTCGTACAATGCATGAATTTAAGCTTTTAAATCTTAAGTAAAAGAAGACAGATTTTACCTGGATTACAAAGAAGCGCACACGAGTTCTTGGATCATCACAAATGAACCACTCACAAGGTGACGAATGTAGTGACTGGAGTTCCTTGGCAGCCGCTTGCTTTTCTCTCTCTTTCCCAGCCACTACTGCTGTCATCGTTGTTGCAGCCATTTGTGCAGCCATCTCTGAGTTACAACCTCTAGGTACCGGACATACTTCTATATTGCCTGAATAAACGGCATCTCTGCATGATGAACTGGAATGATATTGATCAGTTTTAGCTTGATTTTGAACATGACAAGCTGCAGACGCGGCAATTTCATAGGCAACAGAAGAGCTAACTATATGTTCTCGATCTGTTTGTTGCAGATTTTCTAAGTCTTCTTCTTTTAGGTGAGTTGAGTCCCTGGCTAATTTGGCATTCAATTCAATAGCCTTTGCTTTCTTCTCCAAGGAAGATGTTACGAATTGTAGACCATAATATCGATGTAAGTCATGAGCCTACATGTTAAGCATATCCTCTTAGTTTCTCATTCTTGGGCGTTCGAGTGATCAAAAACATTCTTTGTGTCCAGATAAACATCTTACATCTCATCTACCAGATTGGTACATTACAATTAAGGGGTTTGCTGTATTGTTGTAAAAAAAATCACCACATAAGCCTAAATGTCGACCAAATCATGTACATGTACTCTACTTTCTTATTTCTTGCTTTCTCATCGACTGTTCTAACATAATGTTGAAATATCACCACCTTAAAAATCACAGCGTTAATTACTTCACTTCCTAGACATAACATTGAGTTCAATATTATAAATTAATTTTGTGATTTATTAAGAAAAGTTAAGACAAAAATGGCTAAGAAAGGTATAATAAAAAAGGAAGAGGAAAGTATGTTACATGTGTTCAAGTTCGCCAACATTTAGGTGTCTTAGTCATCGTGATATATTCATATACCAAAATGTCATCGCCTTTTTTTTACGCCTTGTACATACGTAGAAGGCTTAATTACTCCAAATCACATAAAAGTCAACTCTGTACTGGAGTAGCTTTTTCCATAATTTGGGTTGACTAAACCTTTGTCGTACAAGTTTTTGTGGTTTTTTTACAGTATGACAAATCATTCCATTTTCATATGCCAACAAGTTAATAATTCGGCAGGTTAATATCCTACTTTATCTTATAATAGAAGATCATACCTTAATTTCAGGAATTGAATAGGCTTTGTTACAGAGGTAAGCCAGTTTAGAGAACTTATTTGCATCTGTCCAAGGTACATGAACCAGCATCTTAGAGAATGATTCTAAATCAATTCTTACTTCATCTTCTATCTCTCCATATTCCACTAGACAACCATCCTCACTGTCACAATGTTCTTCCTTATCTCCCTCCCTACAATCAACTTCCTTCTCTTTTCTTCCCTTCCATCGCGTTCTCAGCTCCAAGAGCCGCTCCACCCAATTCGCTCTTTTCACCCGTTTCTCTCTATCCACTTCCTCTTCTATTTCTCCATCATCAAAGCTGCCATCAACGCTCTCTGTATCATTCTCATTCTCATTCTCATTCTCATATTCGGTATCAAACAATAGTGACTTTACAGGTGTTGGAGAAGTACAGGAAGCTGCAAATGGGTTAGAGAAAATCCCAAAGGAGTTGTTTGGCCTTAGCTTACTCGACCGAGGTGAAGAAGAGGCAGCTCGAAGTCGAGTTGAGCAGGAGACGAGGTTGTTATCCGAGTATGATCTTCTCATAGGAGCTTGTTTATACAACTCTTCCCCGGAGGATGATCGTCGAAGAATCACATTTTCCCCAAGGATGCCTCTCCTTGCTGTGACAATGTGGGAAGAGGGTATATTCATTGAAGAGCATGCCATTGTAACCTGTAGATTCAAACATGTATGGTGTACCTATATATATTAGTAAACAAGAAACGCCGAAAAATATCCCCTCCAATCGTTGCAAATACATTAAGTAACCATTATTGAGTTAGCGAGCATATAGTTATTTTGGTTAAAGATTTTGAATCTTATATAAAATGGGACTTGTTTTTCTCGAGTCTTGTAGAAGATTTAGATGAAAATACATTTCTAAACCACACAATTAATGTTCCACCGGTTGGTTTGGTTAAAAGATGTGGTGGTTAATACTCTTTGAGCATATAAGTTGGTCCAAATGTTTGTGCAATTATATGCTTGCTTTACCTGAATCAGTGGCCAAATAAGTTGAAGTTAGCGGGGAATTTTCCAAACATGGGGGTGATTAGACAATACCAAAAGTTTTCATCTCATCTCACAAGAAAACTTTCAGAAGAAAACAAATGTTTCCATCTCATACTTTACCTAGTTAGACCATTACGACTCTTCATAGTTTCACCAAAAAGCAAGTCAACAATCAAGTGGTAACAAAAGCTTATGAAGAAACGCATATACTTATAAGGGGGAAACATTGCTATGGCCTGGACTATCGTGAAAATTTCTTATTAGCATTTGGCAAGATATATGTCAATATCAACTCGATCATTACTATGTCTTCATTCATTACACCTACCAAATGAGTTGCGCATTCAAAAACACTCCCTTTGTTCCCTCCAGTTGGTCTTGTAAGAAACCGCATATTTTTAATTTAAAACTAGTTATTAGGCTTGGGCTATGCCACAGGTAAGGAAAATTTTCATTTATTAACATTGTACTTTAAAATGATAATACTAAATACCACTTGGTCTAGTGGTTAAGACTTTAGTATATGAAGTTGAGGTCACGGGGTCAAAGCCTATACTATGTAATTTCTCTTTGTTTTTTTATTGTACATGGATTACATTAAGTAAAATGCTCTTAGGGAGAGCGCCACGTGGCACCGTTACTTGTTTAGGAACGCCTTTTAATAGATTTATATAGATTAGGCAGCGGCCCAAGCCTAATATTAAGAAAAGAACATACTACCTTTCTGAATATGTTGACTAGTTTAATCTATGTAGTCACCAGTCTAATTCATTCAGTATTCACATTTTTTTAATCCATTCAGTGACTAGTTTAATCCATTCGGTAAGACTGCCAAAAAATAATTTTTTAAAATCATCCATTGTAGTTCGAGATTCAAAGGGAAACAAAGGAACGAGACAAGAATGGACGACTAGGTTGGTGCGAGACGTTTAGGACAATGTTGGATAAGAGTAAAATGGAATAGGCTTGTTGGGAGAATGTATGCATGGGTTTGTCTAATTATATATTAAAATTAGACCGCATATTCTAATAATTTGTATGTTCCCTTTTATATATTCCTGTTGGATTCGGTTTAATGCATATTTTTATTATAACGCATTCTCTATTTCAATTCGATTGTCTCAATTGTCAATTCCATAAAGTACAAGGTACTTTGACATCTGACAATTAAATTTAGTGTCTACATGCAAAAATAACATAGTCAAAAAGGAATTGTGTTACCAATTGTTTGATGCCATTATTTAGAAGTAGCGAGAAACAAATGGGCAAAAAGGACAGCTCTTTATATAAAAGGCTGTAGCCTGTAAGCACACTGTCTACCTTGTGGACTCCGCCTGTTATCTTTCACATTTATCAAAATTTTGCTACTACCTCCTCGTATTTAATAATGTCTCCAACTACTATATGTAGTATACTCTATTTTTTTCATAGTTTAAGATTCAAGAAAAAAAAAAAGGTGGGAGGAAAACTTATTCATCCTGGTCTATTAGGAGATAGAATTATATTAGGATATAATTTATCTTGTTGGATTCAGATTAGGACTCTGTTTTTTAGGTTGTACTTCTAAACTTAATAGAAACAACAACACAACTTGACCAAATCTTGTCAGTATCATATTAGTTGCCACATTTGTTTTTTCATGTCAAAGTTCCTCAAATCTAATAATAAAATATTATTATTTGTGACCTTGTTATATTTGTTTTAATGTGTACTTTTAAAAGATATTAAAGATCAAAATGTATGATGTAATTTGGAAATCGTGAAAAAATGTTGCAACTAAATTAGAACAGAAGGAGCATGCTTTATTAATTTCAAAACAATAGAAAAATGAAAATGAAACGGTTGGAATAATTAGCATCGAGAGTCTTAACTAAGAAGAACAATGAGAATGATATGATAAAGGCCTAAATTCAACTAATTAACCTAATTGTTTTCAATAGAAGCTCAAAATTGCTTGGAATGAAATGAACGTACTACATTTTCAAACTACTTTGCTTTGAATTACCATAATGTATAATTATTTGGAACATAAGATCAATCTTAAAATTACATCATAATATAATCTAAATTAAAATTTTCATACAAAGTTCTCAAGATCCACAAAATGAAAAGACTAATTACATTCTAATTATTGTTTGATTCTAAAAAGCAATGCATGATTTAGAGAGGCGAGCAATTAAAGGAAAAAAATAAATTTACCTGGTAAGTGGTTAAATTATCTCATTGATTCGCAGTAAATCAAGCTTAAGGATGAACGACATGCATGATTAAAGAGCTTGAATGTAAATGTAGGTTGCATGAAAGTAAAAAATTGTGGTGAATAATATTTTGAGAATTGAGAGAGAGTGACAATCATATGATGAACATATTGAGATCCGAGGTTTG
The DNA here is from genome assembly GCA_947646795.1 of Beta lomatogona. NCBI lineage: Eukaryota > Viridiplantae > Streptophyta > Magnoliopsida > Caryophyllales > Amaranthaceae > Beta > Beta lomatogona. The sequence goes on from CANSNZ010000105.1 coordinate 245,445, forward strand.
TGAAATTCATACTAAAAACTTGTAAATATTTATGGAAAGCAAAAAAAAATGGCCACGGGTGAACTTAAAGAGAATCATGTCACGTGGACAACGGAGGTATCTCTATTTGAATGAGTCTTTTTCCTTGTTGGACGTGTTTGCCCTTTCTTTTCTTTTTCTTAAGCAAAACTATTAGTAATTCTAATCAACTTTATTTTGTACTTCCTCTGTATTCTTTATCTTCCTCGCATGGAAATTTGACACTGTTCACAATAAGAGAAAATCTTTTAAATTCATCTGATATATAAGAAAAATTATAGTCATATGGGGTCTTGTTGGATTTGTTTCAATAGAACTTTATGAATATTTAATTGTTATAATTTTTACTAATATGTATGAAATATATTTAAGGTCAAAGAAGTACATTGCTAAACGCGCACAATGAAAGTATGAAAGATAAAAAAATACAGAGGAAATATATAGATATTTGTTATAGTAAGGTTTAGACGGCATATTATTGCAATTATCTCACAAGTCATAAGCACCGAAAAAGGAGTTTGGAAAATTGATATAAAAATAAATTTGGTTTTAGAACATGACTGATATAGAGTAATTAGGTTTTAAAACATTACCTATACAATTGTTGTACAATAAATGATCTAAAATATATGTGGTCTCAAAATAAGAGTCATTGTACGTGTACATAATGTCAATTAGAGTTTTAGGGGAAATGAAATCTATATAGGTGTGAATGATTTTCATTCTATTCTTTAAAAATGGATTTCTATATATGTGAAAGATAATTGTTATCAATGAAATTGTATAATTACTTACATTTTCTTTCCTTTAAATAATTGTCCCTTTTGTTGTTTTAATGGGTTTTACAAATTTATTTCCCTCTTTGCTTCTATCTTATTTTCCTTTATAGATGTATTTTCCCTTTCTATACTATATATATTTTAGTTGTTTAACCTATTAATTCTACATTCTCACACAACCCCCTCCTATTCAAGAAAAAGACAATAAATAATTCACTTTCATACTCAGGGTCTGTTCTGTTCAACTTATTTTGTCTTATCTTATCTTATCTTATAATATCTTATAAGATCTTATAAAATCTTATCTTATCTTATCTGATATGATCTTATCTTATCTTATAAGATAGTTTATTGTGTGTGTCTAACATCTTATTTATATTATCTTATCTTATTTGATCTTATCTTATCTTATTTTATCTTATCTTATTTTATCCGATCTTATCTGATCTTATCTTATCTTATAAAATCTTATATAAGTTAGAATAAGTTGAACAGAACGGACCCTCAGTCTTTTACGTGTCTTGGTATATGAAGTTACGTTAAGAGGAAATAAAAAAAAATGGTTTATACAGGACTTTATAGACCAATAAGTTAACCAATATTCAATAAATGATACTACATTTCATTTAATTTCTATGTTATTATATCTATATGCAATTTTTTTATTCATTTTGATTTTTTGGAAATTATTATAAATTATACCTAAATATGATGGCCTACCTATATTTAAAGTAGGGTTTGGTGGTTGGCACATTAAATGTTTTATCTTTCTTGTTAGTTTTGAAAAAAAATATTTATTGTTAACATTATAAGAATATGCCATTAATATTAAGCCGTTTATGCAGGGGAAGACCTTGACACGTTGAGGGGAGTAAAAGGGGGTCTTAACTTACCATTTACCAAGAGTGAGAATCAATCCCATGTTCTCTTCAAATTGGGAAAATTACTCTAATCACTAAGTACCCCTCACTCTCAACAATTTTATGCAAGTTGATGTTATAATTGTTAGCATGCCTACTTATTGGATATATGTTAGCTTATTTTTGGTTGTTATAAATACAGTACTACACAAGTAAAACAAGTTAAAGACAACTATTAATAGTGGTTATCTTCAATTGTTACCTAATGATACCCCTTTTATGATGTGGCTTAGTTTCAAACGGTTGGCAACTGTTGTCGATTGCTATTTTCAACCATTGTTAACTGGTATAAACTTATATTTAAATTAATTTTTGTGCTAGTTAGGCTCTGTTTTTTGGACCGAATTAATGAAAATTCAGTTTAATTCAGTTCAGACAAATTTAATTCAGTTCAGGTTTATTCAATTCAGTTCAGTTAGTTTCCTCTCACAGTTTTCATTCACTTCAGTTCAGTTTAGACAAATTCAGTTCAGTTCAATTCAGTCCAAAAGAACAGAGCCTTATTGGTCATGAAATGTTCCTTTTATAAGTTAAAGTCTAAAGATTAAGTTTAAATTTTCATAGACGTGGTACAACTGTTACATATAAGTCTTCTGGGAAAATGAAGAGGTTAAGATAATTCCCTAGACAAGCATAGAAACTTCGTTTACTACATTTATAGGTACAAAAAAACAGGGAATTTGTTAAGAAAATAAAACAGCTAGACAAAAGAGGACTAAAAGAGGGGCAAAATTGACAAATTATAAATAGTAGGTGGAATATTCTTTTTTGTTTGGTAGTGGGTATCCCAACTAATGCTGCAGTGGGGGACAAAATATAGGAAAAACCAGAACAGAAATGAAAGAGCCAAATGTGTGGTTGCATGAGAGAGATTGATGCATGTCTGGCTACTCTTCGCCTCTTTGTTTGCCCTTCCAATCAATTTTAACGGATGAATGGGATATTGATACATGTAACCTACATATGTCAGCATGAATGAAATTAATTGATAAAATTATAATTGTTCGTGTCGGAAATGTCAACCCTAATTTAAGCTATTTGATTAAATGAAATAGTTGTGTCATGTGTCGATGGTTGAATGGTTTGTAAATCTCAACCTAAATCCGCTTAGTTAAGGTGTGTTTTGGATTGATTTATCAAGTCGGAACAACTTTTGTCAACTTGTCAAACAAAATTGGCATGTAAGGTGTATGGTTGTTCAAGAAATTCCAAGACTCAAAACCCATACCAAAAAAGAAACTGAAGTAATGTAAATAATTACAAAATAATATGATAAATGAACCGGTGATCATAGTGGCTAAACAATTCAATTACGACTATGAATTTAGACAAGATGGTTAACCGAAAAAATGAAATAAAAGTATAAACCATAGAATCTTTACCATAAGTATCTAGTGATGCACAATTGATTTTAGTGGGGCAAATTTCATTTGCAGTGCTTTTGGACATTCAGATTTACATCTTAAAATGAAAATATATTGGAATTAGTACTTATGATGATGCATTAATGATTTAATGATGAACAATCTTATCTCTATTATATAAGCCAAGGGGGTGCAATGGTGTCCCCCTTTGAATTTACGTATTTACCCCTCCATAACATAAAACCATTACTCACATAAACTTACCAAAAAAATTCAACCAAATCTCTATTAAACCCAATTAACTCATATAATTGTCAATCACATAAACTTGCCAATAAAAAAAGATTCAATCAAATTAAATTTAGATCCAATGACAATAAAAAAAATATGACATTCTCATTACAAAGACAACTCATATACAAAATTAATCACAAATACAAATTCCCAAAAAAAAAAAAAATCAGTTTCTTCATTACATGGATATGCAATTTCATCACTTATACTTACTTAAAAATGTTTTTAGATATTATTTGTAAGTATTTAAATACTTCTTACTCACTAAATGAAGGTGAATGTAGATACGTACTTTCATAATTTTTTTTTTATTTTTTTTTAATACAGAGCAATAGTGTGCCTAAAATGTCGCCGCACGCATACGCATAGCGTGCAGAAAAAGCTAGTATTAACATAATTCATGCGTTTAGTTGTGAACTTGTGATTTTTGGGAGGTTCCTGGACCACGCAGTATGAATGATGAGGCCCGAGTAATATGGACATGGACCGATTTTCGAGGTTGTGAGTTGCTACGAGGTTCTTGAACATGGGCCTGGTGGCCTTACAAGAGTACTGCTAGAAAGAGGCTTATATTAGTTATATATCATGTCATTTTATGAATATTGTCACTTGTCAGGTAGTACTACATCATAAACTTCAAGCAAAATGTGGACCCATTTTTACCGACTTTTTCAAAATATTATTTTCAATTCTAGAAGGGTGGCAATGTTGTTAAGAGTTAAGACCACCATCCATTATAGTTAAGCAAATCTTGTCTATTGCTAAAAAAATCAATATATATATATATATAAAGGAGACTTTTCTGGAAGACGTAGAAACTCCTCAAGATTTCGAGCTCATATAGCGCGCCACGTAGGATTGCCACGTCATCAATTTATATTTTTATATTTTCGGGAGCATAGGGAGCTCCTCAAGATTTCGAGCTCATATAGCGCGCCACGTAGGATTGTCACGTCATCAATTTATATTTTACAAAAATAGAGTTTTAGATGATTTAAATACATATAAGGAGATTTGGATAAGCAAAAATTAGAGTTTGGATTTGAATCAACAATCTAAATTATTATATCATGAAAATTGTGTATAACTTTTGCTACGTAATTCGGAATATTATAATTTTTGTACCATTGGAGAGTCTTTCGAAATATGCTTGAAATAAGATCCATTTATAATATAGTTATACAACTTATGAAATATAGAGCGCCGTGTAGGATTGTCATGTCATCAATTTTTATTTTTATATTTTTTCTAAAAATAGAGTTCTACATAGATTTAAATACATATAAGGAGTCTTTGATAAGCAGAAATCAGAGTTTCGTTTTGAATGAACAACCTAAATTATTGTATTATGTAAATTGTGTATAACTTTTGCTACCTAATTCAGAATATTATAATTTATGTACCATTAGATAGTGCTCGAAATATGCTTTGAAATAAGAACCATTTACAATATAGTTCTACAATTTATGAAATAGAGAGCGCCACTTAAGATTGTCATGTCATTAGTTTTTATTTTAAATATTTGAAAAAATAGAATTCTATATATATTTAAATACATAAAATAGTTTTGAATCGGGGGATTTTAGAGTTGCGTTTTGAATAAACAACCTAAATTATTATATTATGTAATTTGAATTTAACTTTTGCTACCTAATCTAAAACATTATAATTTTTTTACCATTGGAGAGTGCTTGAAATATGCTTCAAAATATGATCTATTTACAATATAGAGTTACAACTCATGAAAATATATTAAATTAGATGCATTGTAGGACATTATTTAGTCTTTTTTTTTAGATAAATATAATAATGGCTATAAGTATTAAATACAATGTATTATATGTGGTTATAACATTGTATTATAACATGATTAGTACAATTTACAGGATTAAACATATTATCTTTCAAAACCTCAACCTTACTCAACTAAACTAAAACAATATAGTATTGCAACAAAATTTATTAACTAAAATCTATAGCGATAAAGTTACATATTAGAGTTTTGGATTATGTAAAAATTAGAGTTTGATTTAAATAAAACATCCTTAGAATATTATAAAGAGCTCCACCTAAACATGCCATGTCATTCTTATCAATTTTTAAGAAAGTATTCTTTATGTCCTGCACCAATTAAATTATTACCTTCTACTTTCTTAAAGTATCATTCGGGTATTATTCATGTTAAAACTGTATTAGCTATTGTTAGTCATACCTGTTATTGGGATACCATTTAATTGGTTTGGACATGGTTTTTACGGAAATAAAAAATGGGTAGTCTAGCATAGAGGTACCTCTTTAGTTAACTAGAGTATGGGACAAATAAATCCTTATTAAAGTAAACGCAACTTTGTAAGACAATTCGGGTAATTAATGATGGTTTTATTAACATAAAGTAAAGGTAACATTGTCAACTGTAGTTTCTTTTTTTACCGAAAGTGGAATGGTTCCAAAAGATGAAACTACCTAAAGTGGTAATTGTTGTAATAGAAAAAGAACGGAGGAAATATGTAAATACAATGATCTTGAAAAATCTCATTTTACAACAACACAAAATCAACAATAATTTTAACAAAAAATTTGCAATAAAATAAAATAAACAACTCGTGCAACGCACGGGCTTCAAACCTAGTATATATAAAAAGGAGGAATCGGATTGGACTTGTTATTAGAGCAAGTTTCAAACTAAGTTTGTTTGAGAAGAATTAGGATGCTCTAAGGTTTTTATTGCTTTGTTTTAATGGCAAACTAGTTATTAGGCCCGGGCTACGCCCCGTGTAAGGAAAATTTTCATTTATTAATATTATACTTTAAGATGATAATACTAAATGTTGTTTGGTCTAGTGGTTAAGACTTTAGTATATGTTCCCAGAGGTTCTGGGATCAAACCTTATACTATGCAATTTCTATTTTTTTATTGTTGTGAATTACGTGGAATAAAACGCCCTTAGAAAGAGTGCCACGTGGCACCGCTCCGTTGTTTCCGCACGCCTTTTAATATATTAGTATAGATAGGCAAGAGTTAATCTTCATAAAAACACCAAATGACACTTATAAGAACATAACACCAATAAAGACATCAGATTTAAAACACCAATAAAAATTTTAGCTCATACTTCACTAATGACATCGCTTTCGCTTGAATGCAGCATCACATAGTTTGTTTTTGTTCCATGTCAATGTATTTTTCCCAGTTGCTGCCACCTTTTAGGCTCTGTTCTGTCCAACTTAATTTAGCTTATTTAAAAAAAAAATAAGATAAGATAAGTTCAGATAAGATAAGGTAAGATCATATAAGATAAGATAAAAATAAGTTGAATAAAACAGGTTAATTATGTTAGATTACACAATAAACTAGAATATAAGTTCAGATAAGACAAGATAACATAAGTTCAGATAAAATAAGTTCACATAAGATACGATAAGATAAAATCAGATCAGATAAGTAAAAATAAGTTGAATCAAACAGAGCTTAGTATATCAACGAAAGAGAAAATAGTTTTAAAACCCACAACTTTTATTTTATTAGCCATTTGAACTCTCCAACGAGATGGGAGAAGGCAACCCAACAACAATCAAGAGAAAATGAACAAAAAGGATGGGAGACGGAAACCCACAAAAGATGGCGGAAGAAAGTTATCACAACCGATGGAGAGAATCATTGAAAAACTAAGAAAATATAAGAAATACAAAGTAAAGCGAGAAAATCCAACTTTCGCTAACGAGAGTCATCCGAATGGCAAGCATACATTGATGCAAGTGACTGCACCAAGATGAGCAATGGAGTTCACACCACCCGCGAGCCACTTCGGGTTAAAAATTTTTGGGGCCGACTAAAAAATATTAGGGTTAAAGACATAGCTTTTTTAACTCGACCTGCCTAAATTATGTATTTAGATTAGAATGTTGAATAATACCAATGCTAATTTCTCATATTTATCAAAAGCTGCTTAAGGCCCTGTTCTTTTGGACTTATTTTCAGCAAAAATAAGTAAAAATAAGTTCAGTTCAGCAAAAATAAGTTCAGTTCAGCAAAAATAAGTAAAAATAAGTTCAGTTCAGCAAAAATAAGTTCAGTTCAGCCAAAATAAGTTCAGTTCAGCAAAAATAAGTTTAGTATACTATAATGTTGTAATTATTATATTTGTTTTTAATATTACTGTTAATATTGTTATTATTATTAATAATATTATAATTATAATAACGATTAATTTGTAATTATTTAAAAAATTTTGTTTTTTTATTTTTTATTTTTTTATTTTTTTATTTTTTTTTTTTTTTTTTATTTTTATTAATATTATTATTTACTATTTACTATTTATTATTTATTATTTATCTTTTATTAATATTATTAATATTATTTTTTATTATTATTTATTATTATTTATTATTATTATTAATTATTTATTATTATTTATTATTTAGTATTTATTATTAATTATTTATTATTTATTATTATTATTTATTATTATTTATTATTATTATTATTATTTATTATTTATTATTTATTATTTATTATTTATTATTTATTATTTATTATTATTATTATTATTATTATTATTATTATTATTATTATTATTTATTATTTATTATTTATTATTTATTATTATAAAATAATAAAATAATAATAATAAGTATTGATAATATTATGTTAATATTTATTGATTATTATAATAATAAGTATTGATAATATTATGTTAATACAGTTTAGTTCAACAAAAATAAGTTCGGTTCAAAGAAAATAAGTTCGGTTCAGCCAAAATAAGTTCGGTTAAGGCAAAAATAAGTTCGGTTCAGCCAAAATAAGTTCGGTTCAACAAAAATAAGTAAAAATAAGTTCAGTTCAGCAGAAATAAGTAAAAATAAGTTCAGTTCAGCAAAAATAAGTTCAGTTCAGCCAAAATAAAATAAGTTCAGTTCAGTTCAGCCAAAATAAGTTCAAAAGAACAGGGCCTAAGTCGATCTCAACTCGAAATATATTATATACAAGAAATAAATATTTATTTTTTGCATGAGAATTGAATAGTGAAAATAAAATGAACTTTCATAACTAATTTAGAATCTTAAAATGTTAGTCAATAAAAAATATATAAATAAATTTTTTACTTCAAAAACAACTTGGTTTAGGTGAGATAATATTAGAGAGATTAATATGTGTTATACAACTTATATTTAGTTATTATTTTAATAGCAAGTAGATGATATGCGCATCTAATTGTTAGTTGGATATTGGACTGACCTAGCTTATCATATTGATTCCGTTCTAGACCTACTTAAAGGAGCAATCTTTATATAGGATGCAACTCCAAGCTAAAAATATTATATTTTGTTGGTTATTCTTCCTTTACATAACATGTCATTAGAAAAGTAAAATATACTTGTGGTTTTTCAAGAGTTGCAACATCGGTTGATCAAAAGTTTTGTATTTATCTTCTTGCAAATTTAGAGAGACAAAAAGCTCTCTTAAATACAACGCCGCTAGGATTATTTTTCTATTGAAACTCTAAAGCCCTCACAATTTTTCGCCGCCTCCTAGGCTCGCTGGTGGCCGGGTCCCAGCCTCGTCGCCGGCGAGCCTAGCACTGTTGTCGTCTTCGCCGCGTTTTTTTGTCTTTGTTCCCCTTTTCCCCGCGTCGTTCGCCGTTGTGTCCCCTTCCCCTGTTCGATCTTCCGTCAGTCGCTTCCTTTCCCCTCCCCTCGTCGGTCTCCTCTTCCACCACAGGTTAGCTTTCGTCGTGACCCCCTCCGCCGTCTTTTCAATCGCCGTCTTTTCCTTTCCGTCCCTTATTCCCGTTCCCTCCCCTGTTTTTGCGCTATTCTTGTTTCGTTTGTTGGGCCTCCCTGGCTCCCCCTCCCCTGGTTGTGCGTCGTTATCGGGCTTCCCTTCCCCTTTCCCCTGGTTTTCGCTAGTTGGCTTCCCCTTCCCCTCTCTTGTTCGTGGTCTTCTATCAAGTCCTCTTCCCCCTTAGTCGGTAGACTTTTTATGTTTCGGGCATCCCTTTCCCTTACCCCCCTAGTTGTTGGGCTTCCCTTTCCCCTCCCCCTGGTTGTTGGGCTCCCAAGCCCAGTTATGTTAGGTATAACTATGCTGGTTTTTTTCTTAGTATGTGTGGTAAGTTGTCAAAATGTTGACGTAAAATGTTTCTTTCGAGTTGCTAAGGATGTTGTTTGTGTAGTTGATTATGGAAATTAAAAAATATTTGCCAGTTGCATATGGGCTGGTGGATTAGTATTGTAGTACTAGAATATGTAGTTCTTTTGGAATCTTTGATGAAGGAACAAGTGAATCAAGAGGATGAGAAGTGTGAGCGTGGTCGAGGCGATGAATGGTATTCATGATTTGGGCATGTGTTTTCCGGTTTCAAAAGCCGGAGGTGTTTTCAAGAGCTCAAAATGTTTAGCTCTCTTTTTAGCTTGGCAATGATCTTAAGGGTCATTGCCTTGAAAAATTCAAATCTACAGGCGGCACCCCAGTTGCGTCTGGTGGATTTCAGCACACCCGTTTCTCCTGCCTAACGGAGAGACCTAATATAATACTCTCGCAAGAGAGTCATGAGTCACCTAGGAATGTGACTCTTCAACAGAGCATGAGCCTCCCTCGCGACAGAAGCTCGTTGGGATTGCTCATGCGGCTAGATGCAAAGCTCGCCATTGGTTGTTCATTGTCCCGGATCGTGATCGACAATCGTTTCTCCTACCACTTCCATCGGTTATTAGAGTTTTGACTCCACCAGCACAATCATCGACCAACGACGCCCTCCTTAATATGTGACTCTTTGCCGGTTTGACTTGTTTTTGCTTTTTAGGGGATGTAAGAGCTACTAAAGCTCCTTTAGGTTTTACTTTGTTTTATGTTTGGTTGTATTAGCAATAGGTTGTACTTTGTTGTTTAATTATTACAAGTTTTCTCGATGTAAAAAAAAAAAAAGGTAAAATATGTAAGGGATTTTATTAGGATATGCACTACTGGAACATGAAAAACGTGGGACTGGCCATCCAAGTTACTCTCACAGTAATACCAAAGGATCGAAAGGGAACATGAATTTATGAGATAGTTATAGCAAATTGACAATTTAAAGCCTTCTGGCCTTTGGCAAGAAAAACTAATTTGGTGATATACCTTGTCCTACTAAAGTGATAATGATTTTTTAGATAGATTGTTGTATAGATTTCATCACTTAGCATAATTGATACAAAACTCCATGCTATTATATTATACAAAACTCCCGTTATTATTTGCCTAATTTATATAGGTAAGATATATTAGTATTATCTAACTCCCGGGGGCGCCCGTTAGCATTTGCCTTATACTATTATTATTATGATGATCGATCATTTAATTCCCTTGATTTGTGTTTTGGCTGGAAATGGACCGGATTGAATCAAATTTGATGTAATTCCACAATATTATTCATCCTCATACTATAAAATCATTGACCTCGTCAGTGTTTTCGGCCCGCTTCTTCCCAACTTATTTTCGCCGATTCTTAATTTATCGCTATGATAATAAAACAATGATAATTATTATTATTACAATTATTATTATTATTATTATTATTGTTATTATTATTACTATTACTATTACTACTATTACTATTACTATTACTATTACTATTACTATTACTTTTATTAATATTAATATTTTTATTATTATAATTTTAATTGAATATTAACATATTATATTATTAAAAAATATTATTATCATCAATTAATGTTTATTATATTATATTATATTATATTATATTATATTATATTACTATTATTTATTTATTAATTTATATTTATTAATTAATGATAGATAAATTATTATCATTACTATTAGTTATAATTTAATTCAGTTCAGTTCAGTTCAGTTGTTTTATACCGAAGAGAACATACCCTTCCTATTTGGTAGACTTTTGACTGGAATTATTAGATAAATATCACAGTGGCATTTGACTTAAATATTGAAGTAACTGTAGATTTGCCCTTTCCAATGATATGTGGCATACTTCTTCACTCATAATTGTAGGAGATAATTTCGTCTTATCATTATAGAATGATCAACTTCTCTTCTTATTTTTGTTGATCGTGCATGCATTATTTATTGTTGCTGATAGAAAAGTATAGAGTAAAAAAAAGAAAAAAGTTAAAATACATAAACAAGAAATATCCATAAACAATAAGTTTACAAAATTTATTTAGTCTACTTTGGGAGTGGGGATGAAGGGTAAAGGAAATCTTAATCCTAAAGTGCGATTGAACCCCTAATTTTAAGATCGAAAGATTATACCCTTTCCACTAGACCAAACTTAACTTGGTTACATATCAGATATATCAATATATGGAACTTATTTTTTCATGACGTGCTCTTTTTAAGACTTTTTGGTAAATGCTTCTATTTGATGGAATGATTTTCATGGCCATGGAAATATAACTTCTCATTTCAAGTTCCAACAACTACAAGGACTATTATGTAAGCTCATTAATATAAGAATTTGTCTTATAACTCCAAATCTTCAATGTCAAGGAATTTCTACTTTCATAGGGGTTTAGTCGGTGCATTATCTTCTTATTTATATATATTTGGGATTTGGAAGTTCAAAACTGAGTTTTGTTTCTTTCCACTTTCGTGCATGCTTGATTGATTGTCAATAGATAAATAGTGATTAGATAAGCATGACTTTTGCTTGCTTTATGGTAAGATGGTTAACATGCCAAATTTTATTTATAATAAACATTCTTTATTTGCACACTTACACTAAATCTATTAACTAGGTGAATTGTGAACCTATTTAAAAAACTAACAAATTTTCATACTTATCCACTAATTCACACTCCTACACGATTGGTATTATGCGGTCGGCTTGATCGCCTCTCGTATTATGTTGTCGTTTTAGTCAACTATGATATTATGTTGTCGCTTCAAGTCAACTTTTTTTAAACTAATCCCTGGATTACGAGTAGGTTATAACATTTTTCCTCCTTCCTCTATAGTCTATTCTTTCTTTTTGGGGTTTATCAAACTTTTTTTTTAGGGGAGGTTTAGCAAACTAATGCCTGCGTGCTTTCTGCAAAAAATGTTATTGTTGAAATTCAATAACCTCATAATACATTATCCAAGTTGCAACCAGTAAGATGCCAAAAGCTTCAATTTTAGAAGGTGCTCAAGCCTCACAGTATATGTGAGACCCACAAGTTCAACCAACCCACCATCAAGAACATCTACTGGTCTGTTATATAATCAAATGTGACCACCCTGTTAACATAATCTTCTCCTTCTTCCTCACAAAAAACAACCACATAAAATAAATTAGCCAGAAAATGACTCATGTGAATATAAACAAAACTTCACAGGTGAAGAAGATAACGACTATGCAAATTTGGGCAACATAAAGCTATAAATTACAAAAGAAATAAAAAAAAAAGTTGGGTTTTTTAGTTTTTATATAGTTTTTCTTGTTGTTCTGTATAAATTGTGTTGAGAGTTTCTTTTTATAAATTTTAAGGTGTGTAGTTTTTTCTCTTTATCTCGTGAAATATGGAGTCTGTATACATTACTAGACACCACAATCACAAGATTGGAACAAATCAGTGTTCATCTGCTCTCACCCACCACATCAAGGCTCCTGCCGACCTTGTAATTTTCTCTCTCCTCTATCTTAAATAATTTGCATGAATTTCATGATTTCTTTATATGGGTTTTGTTTGTAATTAAAATTAATTTCTGGGTTCTGAATTTTAATCTGGAATATGGTGAATTCAGTTTCTGGGTCTTGTTATGGTTTTTATGGGTTTGCTGTGAAATTATGGAAATTACTAAATTAGTAGAGTAAAGAAGAAACCTTTTTTAGCTTTTTGTATTTGTGCCTTTTTCTTTTTATTTTCTCTTATTATGGTACTTCATTTGTGTTTTTAGAAGTGTAAAATTCAATGTTTTTCTTCTTTCGACTGATAAGAAGTATATATAATGCTGCATGTTCTTGTTTTACATATGTTTTTCTTTTGCTTTCATTTATATAATTGCAAGAAAAGGGTAGTTTTAGTTGAATTACGTAATTTCAGCTTTGTTTGTTTTGGTCAGATTCTTGGATCATAAGTGAAGTATATTGATAATATTATCATAAATTCTTTATCATCTTATGAGAACTGAAGTAACTATTGTCAGTTTTATGCAAGATTACCTAACATGGATATCTTTCTGATTTAGCTACATATTCTAAAACTAGTGATCATTCTATAATAGTGGATTTGTGTAAAAAAACAGCAAAAAATCATAAACTAAATTCCAAAATTTTCAGATTAAGTAATTTTTGTCTCCAACACAGGCACACAGTTATTCATCTTTTGTACAGTATCTTATTTGTAGCACTTGCACCTCCAATTTTTTTACTTTCCTTTGCGTTGATCGCGTTCTCATAATCCGCAAACAAGAGCAGCTGTTTCTTGTTCTTGTCTATAGATTTCTGATGTGTGGCATACTATTATATTTTAGTTTCTTGCTGCTAATCAAGTGAATGTTATGTGTTGGTTAGGTGTGGTCTCTGGTCCGGAGATTTGATCAACCTCAAAAGTATAAGCCGTTTGTTAGCCGGTGCACAGTGAGTGGTGATCTTAAGATTGGAAGTCTTAGAGAAGTAAATGTTAGATCAGGTCTTCCAGCCACAACTAGCACAGAAAGGCTCGAGCTGCTTGATGACGATGAGCACGTTCTCAGCATCAGAATCGTTGATGGTGATCACAGGCTAAGGGTATGATTCTAAAGTCTTTCTCAAAATCTTTATCCAAAATAAGTTAGATTCCTGATATATTATTTGCGCAAGTTATGAGACAGAGATTATTATGGCACTTGTTTAAGTACTCAAAAATCATATCTAAATTCTTTGTTACCAAATTCGAAGTATTGTTCTTCATCGTTCATTATTAGATTAGACCCTCGGAAAAAATAACTATAATAACTGTTGTTCATGAATTTGACATGTAACTAGTACTAGCACTTATCAATTACTATACTTTTGTCCTTTCGAATTAGTTAAGTGATCAAAGTAGTTCACGGTGAAGCTTGATTGGGTCTTTTTGCTTTAATAATACATGGTTGGCGCGCTTCTACTTTGAAGTGACATTAGAGTAAGATTTCACCCCATTATTCTTGCAATCCTTCACTGACCAATAAGGTGCAAGAATACAAGCGTAGGAGAAATGGCATACAGAAAAAGTTAAAAAGAAACAGGAAACGCAAATGCTTGATAGTGTTATGGTCCACTTCCCACTAGAGCTCGAAAAGGAAGTACTGGAGCTTGAATAGAATGTGCTTAGTGGCGAATGTGAAAGGCTTTAGTGATACTCAAATAAAGAAACAAAAGATACTGGCTCATGTGTCTATGAAAGGATGTTAGTGCCTTAGTGGGTTGATAAAGTCCTTTGAGGACTGTATTAGAGACCTCAACTCAAGTTTTTTTCGTGTGTTGGCCTTATTTTGCAAGTCTTTTACCCCCAGAATAGAAGAGGAAAAATAGAAGATCTCGACACATTGACTCTATGAAAATTTTGGGTCATACATCTATGTAGTACTCCATCCATCCTATAGTAAAGCATACACTTGCATCTGGCATAAAGAGTAAGAAGAAGAGGGATAAAGAGTGGGTGGGCTGCCGTGGGGTCCAACTCAACTCTATAAAAGAAGTAAAGAGGAAAAACTTGTGCAAAGTAGAATGTAAAATCTGATACCGGACATCCATTTTTGGTAGATGTATTATGTATAATTCAATATGCTATGGAGCTACTCCCTCCGTTTTTTTATTGCTACATTTTCCTTAAATGGTTGTTTCTTTTTAATTGCTACATTGTTTAAACTTTTCTTATTTTGGGTACTTGGCCCACCATAGTACTATTATACTTCCTCCGTTCTAAAATAAGTGAAACACTTCTCTCTTTTATGTGAGAGCTTTTTTAGAACGGAAAAAGTATTTCGTTTTTTCTTTTTCCACAAAAAAAATATTACCTTTTCACTCTTCCCCACTTTTCCCCATTTTTTTACATTAATAGGGTCAAAAAGTACCCACCAAAAAGTTTGAAAGTGACGTTGACTAAACAATTGTTCATTATACAATGTAGCAATTAAAAAAAAAACGGAGGGAGTATATCGAACTAGCTTATTCTTGTTTTATATAGTCCATACGATTTAATGGTGTTTGTAGTAAAGGATGAGCTGCCTTAATTGCTAACCAAAGATCTCATTTTTTACTGCAGAATTACTCATCAACCATCTCAGTTCACCCTGAGATAATCAATGAAAAGCTAGGGACATTAGTGATAGAATCCTTTGTAGTCGATGTGCCGGAAGGGAATACGAAAGAGGAGACGTGCTACTTTGTTCAGGCCTTGATCAACTGCAATCTCAAATCTTTAGCCGATGTTTCTGAGAGAATGGCAAATGCATGATATTGTATAGCTTATAGTGTGCACAGAAAACTCTATCGCTATATATATTGAGTGAGGCTAAATCTCCAACAGTTGTCTACATAACAAGTGAGGAAAAGATGAATATTCCCTTGTGAGGTGAACATAGTGACTTATTCCCTTGGGGTGTATACGTCATTTTCTCCTATGTTATGTTCCTAACTGTTAGGCAACCAGACTTGTTCATAATAATAGTAATAGTACCAATATCTTGTGCTTGCTTGAAATCGATAAAAGTTTTTTCGGCCCTTTGTAATTTTGTCCGTCCTTGAAGCTTCGAGGAGATTGTCTTGGACAATTGTTTGCATCCTTTTTTCACCATGTTTCTGAATTCTGATGCAGGAATTGTAGCATCCCAGGCTTCATAGTAACTTTTTTTTTTTGTAATTATGTAAGCTTGTTTTTCAAGCAATCCTTCATGCAATCTTGCTGTGTTTTGTGAGTCTTTTCTAAGTGGTGCTTCTGTATAGAGAATGTATGGAAAAACTCTTGCAAGAGTGATGAAGTCTGTTTGTTTTGCTTTTTCTGGTGTAATATAATTCTATATACTTTGTGCACACTCTGTGTCATTTCAATACCGTACCTTTAAGGTTGGGTTTTTGTTTACTGCCTTCACCTCAATATTTGGAATGTAGCAATGAGAACTCAGAAATTTGGATAAACTAAAAGAATGAAGAGAGCTCTAAATGAGCAAATGCGTAAAAATTAAGTTTATGGTGCATAGTAAATGCACTCATAATCTATTTTAACATTCTATCTTTGCAAATCTTTCCTAGCTTAAGTACTTGTGAATTGACTCCTTGTCTTTTTTTAAGTTGTCGGTATGAAACGAGAAGACAAGAATTTAATCAGAAGCTAAGGATCTCTTTTTTTTTTTTTTTTTTCTGACAACGCGAAGAAGCTAAGGATCTTTGTTGGTTGCAATTGGCATAAATAATTTCTAGTTTCTTCATTTTCTGAAATCAATCCTATCTATGGAATGATAGTATGATACAATGTTTCATTTCAGGGATATTTCCAAACTACACATAAGTTTATGGTGCTCAATCAATTGCATTTAATTTATTTGAACCTTATACTGTTATGTGATGTTTTTTTTTTTGACAGGAATCATAATGTGGATGCTGATCTACATCATATATAAACATTAACTTATTTTAGTTATGAATCAAATGTATTAGAACATGTGCAAATTAATCACACTTAGTTAACCATTTTTTTCTTGAAGTAAGTTACTATACGTCGAACAAAGAACTACCTTAGAAGAAATATATCCTTAATAATTTAAAGCGTATTCTTGGTTTCTCTTTAAGGTCGGTTGAGCAGGCAAATAAGTAGTGCCAGAGTGTACCAAAAGGAAAAGATCAGGGAACAAAAAAACTGCCATGTGGCAGTGTCTGAAAGAGCACAAGATACAGAAGAATCCCAGGAAGAGAACAAATGTCATTCACTCATTCTATTCTTAAAGCCAGTAAAAGTAAAAGTAAAAGCAAAAGTAACACCCCACCTGAGACGAACTATAGCAATGAAGAATTTAGTAAAAGCATAATCTCCTATTGAGTACAAGATACCAGGGTAGTACATGTAGCATATATTATAAGGCAGTACATTATCCGCCTTTTTACGTTCATCGGTTCATTTTCTTCAACTATGCTATTTACGGTATTACCATGTAGTATTTTTTTCTTTTTTGCCCCCTTTCGGGAACCCATAGTAAGATGAATTTCCTCTGGGCTGCCCTCGCACAGGGCCATTCACCCAGATGCCCAACAAGCCCCAACACCCCCCAAACAATACTGAAATTATGCTTCCACCAAGATCTGAACCTTGGTCTCCCATGTGGGAGATAGGAAGTCATACCATTGGACCCAAGGGTCCTTGGTGGTATTACCATGTAGTATAAGCAAGTGGACAAGGCCTGAATAGTGAATACTCCCTCATGTAGTGTTATTTTGTAACTGTGTTATCCTTTTTTTTTTAATTTGAATAGAAGTATATCATAATGATTATTTTGAATATGGGAAAATGTAGCAAACATGGAGTAGTGGGTGTTTTGGAGACAAATAAAGTTGTTTAAGAGAATTTGTAAGGAAAAGTATAACATATTGTCTATCGATACCCATTATAAATTTGGAGCTCCTCATTGATATCTTTACCAGTTTAATAGGTGGAAGCTCATGCATGAGGTAATGAAATTCGAGCCCTCAACCTCATAGTTTTGAAGGCAGAAATGTGAGAAATCTATTATTGAGCTTCTACTTGATTCTTCCTTCTTTCTCACTTTTACTCGTAGAGATTGAAAAACTATGTTTCAGTGTAACATAATTCGCTATTTAGTTTGCAGTTCACCTAAAATGGGACAAAAATAGGTTAGAACCGACGATAATTCGCTTTCTTCGGTTCGCAATTCGGGGGAGATTAGGGAACTATATTACGCTTTGTTTCAAATATAGTGTCTCAAAGTGCATGAAGAGTTTGGCAACTCATTGGCATGATAGCCAGGCCCATGATTTACCCATCTTAGCAAATTTATTGCAATTATTACAATTCTATAGCATTGACCCAATTTTGCACTTCAGTTGAAGTTATATCACATCAGACAGGTAGTAGAACTTAGGAGAAGGTTTAAGCAGGTGCACTCAAGTCATGTTCTTTTCGTGGGGCTTTCCGTAAGTGGCACTATTAATCTTCATCAATGGTTAGTCAGGCACACTTTTCCAACTATGAGCCAATATTTGCCACGCATAATAGATACGATGGAGACATGAGTGGTACCATTTAGCACCAAAAGCAAAAAAATGACAAATTTTGGTCCCATAGCTAGTAGTATGTAATCATCTGAAAACTTTGAGTTTTTACATTTTGATTAGTTAATTTTCTGTTAATATTTAATTTCCGTACAATTCATCAGAGTTTGGTTATAATACTAATTTTGGAATGCTAATTGAAGACTTTTTTCATTAGTTTTGATGCATTAATATATTAAGGCGCATTCTCTTCGCGATAAAAAACCGAACCGGACTGAATTGAACCGAGGCGGCGAGCTAACTATGAATTGAATTGAATTGAACCGAATTGAATCGAACCGAATTAAATTATAACTAATTAATAGTAATGATTATCATTTAGGAATCGAACCCAGCCGAATCGAATTGAATCAATCGAAGCGAGCCGAAAATAGTTTTGGGGAGAATGCAGGCCAAGACTATAAGTCTATGAATTACTGAGAACACTTCCTTCCTGGAATTGATGTAAACATATACCATCTCTAAGGATAGTCTTCGCAATTGCGATATAATACAATTTAATTAAAGATTAACAAAAATTGATGTAAACAAATACCATCTCTAAGGATAGTCTTCGCGATTACGGATATAATACAATTTAATCAAAGATTAACAAAAATTGATGTAAACAAATACCATCTCTAAGGATAGTTTTTGCGATTATGGATATAATACAATTTAGTTATAGATTAACAATAATGATCATGGGTGTTTGAAAATTATTTTTGCTATTTTATAAATGATAAGAAGATTACTTAAAAGATACACAACTAAAAAAAACAGGTAATCCTTGCCCAAATCCATGTTCACAGAGTATAGATTTGTGTAAGAAAATGGAGTATTAAAAAAGGCTTCTTGAATCTTGCTCAGTGAAACTGTTCCTACTCATTTCTGTATTTTTAAACCTTTTTTCTGTCTGCAATCTGTAGAACTGAATTGAATCAAACCAAAGAAGCAAAAAAGTTATTGAGTCCAGCCCAGTTACTGATGACAGCAATAAGCATTAAATTGATCCAATGTATATGACTCATTAGCTCTTATACAAAAATCAACAGTAAAACTGAATTCCAGTGATCCAATAAATCTATAATATTCATATATCCTAATTAAGCAAAAATGATTCAAGAACAAGTTAGACATTACTACCAACAGTCGTTGCAAGAGCATCTTCCTTCCCGAAAATGATGAAATCGAATGCCATCTTTAAGAATAATTTCACGGTTTCTTACCACAGAGATGAATTTTGCGGCATTATGACAGTCAGAACACATTCTTGTGCTCTTAATCACCCTGATTGGTGAACTATCCCTCATATTCATCAACCCATAGGTAATGGCTAATTTCTCAGTATGAGTAAGCAGTAATTTCTCTTTCTCAGTATCATCTATATCTTGGTGCACGGATGTGACATCAGGGATATAACCTGCTTTCTTCATCTCATGAACCAGCTGATACAGCTCAAAGTATATATTTCCTGTATCTGGATGAGGTTCTTCTTCGCTGAATATATGAACTTTACGGTAAATCTCTATCCAGCTCCACCCGTGTTGAATTCTCAGTCCTCGAGCAGTCATCTCTTCTCTTACACGACTTACATCTTCCCATCTGCTTGACATTGCATACAAGTTCATCATTATAACAAAATTAGCAGAATTATTTGGTTCTAGCTCAAAAAGGAATTTGGCTGCAATTTTTCCAAGTTTCAAGTTGTTATGGACTCGGCAGGCTTGCAGTATAGAACCCCAAACGGAAGCATCTGGTTTAACGGGGATTGTTTTAACAAATTCCCAAGCTTCATCAAGATACCCAGCTCTTCCTAGAAGATCAACCATGCAAGAGTAATGCTCAACAGTAGGCACTATGCCGTAATCAGCCTTCATACTATCAAAATATTTCCAGCCCTCATCAAGCAAACCTGAGTTCTTGCAGCATGATAGAAGAGCAGTGAAAGTGATGGCATCAGGATGAATTCCCATTTTACACATATCTTTGAAAAGCATAATTCCCTCTTCCCCATGGTTGTAAACTGCAAACCCCATAATCATGCAATTCCAAGTGACAACTGTCTTGTTTTTCATCCATCGGAAAATCTCAGAGGCACTCTGCAGACTTCCGGACTTGATGTACATCTGCATAAGAGCTGTTGCCACTAAAACATCTTCGTCAAACCCATTTCTTATGCACCAATTATGTATCTCTTTACCTTTTTTGAGCCAAGACATGCCTGCAGAAGCTTGTAGTAAACTAGATATAGTGGCCGAGTTAGGGTCTATACCTGCTTCCACCATTTGATTAAAAAAGGTTATAGAATCCTTATATTTTCCGTTCTGGGAACAACCTGATATAAGAGCAGTCCATGAAACCACGTTAGGTTTAATACCCAAAATCTTCATTTTCTCTATCACAGCCAATGCATCCTTTACACGGTCATTCACTGAATAACCATAAAGCAGAGAGTTCCATGTAACTATATCTGGCATTACGCCTTCCTCTTCCATCTGATTTAACAATCTCATAGCATCATCAAATAGACCCTTGGAGGTATACCCAGAAATTAAAGAATTCCACGCAACAATATTTTTAGTCTTCATAAGGTCAAACACTGCTTGAGCTTTGACCAGTTCATCCATCTTAACATACATGTCTAACAATGTCGTTTGCACATATAAATCACAGTTCAATCCATTTTTGAGAACATAACAATGCATTTCCTTCCCTAATTGGATCCAATCCAACTCGGTAAAGGCTTGAATTGCGGGGGTGACCGAGCTTGAGTTTGGCTTTGCTTTTGCTACAAGCATATCACGTAGAATAGCCACGACTTGATGATACAACCCATGCTGTAAATGACTCGCTAAAAGGCAATTCCACGTTACTATGTCCGGTTCCACATTGTGGGACTCCATCTCATAAAATAGCTCCATTGCATCATCAAAGTAACCATGAGAAGAATAAGCAGAAATCATTGAGTTCCATGAAGATAAATTGCAATTCTTCGTAGAATCGAAAAGTCTCCTAGCTAGTTCTACCTTGTCATTCTTTGCATACATGTTGATCAAAGAATTGCATATTGCTAAATCCTTTTCCATCTCATGTCTAAACACGTACCCATGAACTTGCCTCCCCTCGTCGATAGTTCTTCCTTTAGAACAAGCTTGTAAAGCTTTGGCAATCGTAAAACTATCAGCTTTCACAAACAAAAACTGCATTTCCTGAAAATATTGCAGGGCCTTCATTGGACTCTCATTCTGAAGAGCCGCAACAATGGCTTCATTCCACAACGAAACTCCTCGTTCAGGCATTTCATCAAACACTTTATCTGCAAAATCTGTTCCCCAACATCTTCCATAAAAATTCATCAATGCAGAATTCAAATAAACATCCATATCAAAACCCCTCTTGATCAAAGAAGCATGAACTTCAACCCCCAACCACTTATTAATCAAAATTGCACAGATTTTCAACACAACAGTCAAAATTCGGTTATCGAAATTCACTCCTTTTCTATGTAATTCACTGAAAACCTCAAGAATCTCACCTGGGTTTCCTCCAAAACTCCTAAATTCCTCCAAAAATGATCTCCACATCATAAAATTCCTCCTAAAACCCAGGAAAAAAACCATCACAGCTGACTCAAAATCTCGAAATTTCAAGTAAGAAGTAATCAATTCCTCAACAAAAGCATCTGAATTCCCCATTTTAGGCAATTTTATGACATGGGTATGCACTTGTTTAACTAAATTTAAAGTATTAATCTTTCCAGGATCATCAAAGTAATCAGATATGTAATGTAAATGCGAAGATGAGAGAGAAAGACATAGTACTGGAGTTTCAACTACGCCATTAACAATACCTCCAATAGAATGAGAAGTGAATTTTGGAAGCTTCGAGAATGAAGAAGGGGTTTGAAGTAGAGGAGAAGTGAAGCAGTGGAAATTAGAATTTGCAGTAAGTTTCTCCATTGATGAAATGGCCGTTGTTTTGAGTGAAATTGATTGTTAAGCGGGAATTTTAGGCGGGTTTTCCATGGTTGGACCACCATAGTTGATCAGTTCTGGTGTGTGGATAAGGTTTATCCGACTGTAGTTTGGAAAGGAACTTATTTTTTTTTTTTTTTTTTTTTTTTTTTATACGGAAAACAAGCTTAGGCAAGACCTCTAGTCAGGAGGCCAGCCTAAAGTTTTGGAAAGGAACTTATTGGTTGATCAGATACGATTAGGAAAAAAAAAAAAAATCAAGGAAATCAATTTAAGCACAAAACAAGGAATAACATACTAACTTTATGCATGCGGAAACATATAGAAATTTAAATTAATTGGCAGAAGAATTGTCTTTGCATTTTCTTTTCTAAAAAGAAATTGTTGTTCAGTTTAAATCCCCTCTTTTGTTCAAAAGAAGCAGTTAGTTACTTAGTTGGCCCCTTTTTTTTTCCTTTTTCTATTTTTAGTGTCCCCATGTTATACCTGATCAACTCCAGCCCGGCCCGCGGGCCTGGCCCGGCCCGGCCCGGTTTTTGGGCGGGCTTGGGCAGTTTTTTGGGCCGCGGGCCGGGGCCCGGCCCGGTCAAAATTTTTTTTTTTGGGCGGGCTTTGGACAAGCAAAAAAACACTTTTTAGCCTAAAATTTGGGCCGGCCCGTTTAGGCCCGCAAAAGCCCGCTCGGCCCGGCCCGAAATACCGGGCTTTGGGCACAATTTTTTGGCCCGGATTTGGGCCCGGCCCGGCCCGGCCCGCAAGATGGGCACTTTTTTTTGGCGCGGCCCGGCCCGAACCCGGCCCCGCCCGGTGTTTGATCAGGTCTACCCCATGTGTTGCCATATATAATAGAAATTATAAAAAAATCTCATGTCATTATTTAAGTTATTATAGTTTGATTAAAGTAGGGGTGCACTTTCAGGGTACGGTTTGGATGTGTGCCTAGTCCAATCCAATCCGAACAAGTTTTAGAATTCGATTTTCCAATCTAAATCCAGACCAATCAGAGTTTGAGTCCGAGTCAATCCAGTCCGAAATTTCAGACACTGGATAAAATCCAATCCGAAATATTCGAAATTTTGTTTCAACCCTAGATTAAAGTAATGCACTGTAGTGTAACATTGTAGAGGAAATCTCATGTCATTATTCATTGTAAAATCACTTTATCCCAAAATATTCATTTTTGTATAAAATTTTCATTACCATCCATTACCACTTGGGAATGTGGTATTGGGTGGTAATAAAATTTTGTGAAGGAAAATGGTGTTTTGTGATGGAGTTTCATTACCACAAAGTTTGACATAAATATATTTTTAGTAAGTTTACGGCCAGTTTCTTTAGTGGTTATGCAAGATATTCAAACTAATCCCATTATCCCAATACTTTCCTCAACAGCTAAAATAATATTTCGGTTATAATTCCTTCTCCAAATTGACTTTACTTTAAAAGTCATAGTGATGTTATCACTAGACATAATAATTTGATAACTGAATTTGATCAAATGATGAGTTATATATTAATTACTAGGACGAGCCAAGTTTTAGCTTGTTTGAGTTAGATTAAAGATAGATAAAAATTATAGGTTGATGCTTGAACAAGCTTTTAAATTATTGTTTGAGTTTGGCTCATCAAGCATTCACTGATATACATTTTAAGCTTAAGTCTCAACTCAACTTATCATAAACGATCAGATTTGATAAACAAGATTTTTCAGCTTCGACTATATTTGAAAGATTGAAGGAACAATTTTTAATTAAATACGAACATCAACATGAGTAGCTTGGAATTTAAAATAATTTAACATAATTATTTGTTTTTAATTTTAAAGGAAGACAATCATTAACAAGTACATGAACAAAGGATTATTTGTATAGCTTAGATTGAATTTTAACCGAACTTGTTCTTTAGTACTTTGCAATCCGATCGACTTTATTCAGATTTTACACAAACCAAAAGATGAGAAACTACTAATTTATCACTATGATATGTGAATGTGCATCTCACGTTGACTTTTTTTATTTTTTGAGAATAAAATAGGTTAAACTTTATAAAACACCTTCTACTTCTTTGGTAAATTCCTTAAACACGTAACTTTTTATTCCAAAATTATACAAGATGTCACTATTATATGCTATGTTTGCTGTCAATTTAGATTGTTGTGGTAATTTCGGACAAGCTGTCGAAAGACGTGTGTCGACCGTCTACCGCCACTAGGTGGGGTAATTAGAGCATGTTATGACATCATTTATACTCACTCTGTGTATTTTTACTTGCTACATTTTTCATAAATGAATGTCTCTTTTACTTGCTACAATTTTCATAAATGGATGTCTCTTTTTACTTGCTACATTTCTTTATTTTGTAATCACGGTCCACCAAAAAGTATCAATATTTTCCTTTATAATTGTCATATTCCTACATATAACTGCTAAATATTTGTCATTTTTTCTGTGAAGTAATGCCCAAATTAGTACATGCACACGTCCGTACAATGAGAACCTTACGCACGATGAACATGAAGGTCTAGATTATGAACACAAAGACCAATAGAGATGTACATGTACCAATAGAGATGTACATATGTTCATTTGGTTTGTTGTCCATTTACGTGTGTTCATTTGACTTATTATTCATGTACATGTGCACACCATGCTTTATGTAAGAGCGTGTCCGGACTAGGGAGTGATGGACTGCGTAAAAAATAAAAATGGGTCCTAAACAGTAAACATCGGTCATCCGTGACAAAACTCAGATTCTCCGACGAAAATAACATCCAATGGCCAAAAAGCAAGCAAAACCAGACTCAACTCCCCGTCGAAACCGAGTCAAACCATCAACTCAACCAACAAACTCAGCTTCCAAAAACCTCCATAGCAGCAACACCAACCGATTCTTCGCCATCTTCTTCTTCATCGTATTTCCCGCCATATCCATACTCATCTTCCGCCATTTTAAACACTCTAATCCTCCTACTTCATTTGTTCATCAGCGAGGTCTCGTCAAATCGGATGTCAATTTCCAGGAAATTCTCACTGTAAATATCTCTTTCTTTCATTATACTAATCTTGTTTCTGCGATTCTTTGAGTTTTTCTTCTTGTTTATGGTTATTTGCTGAAATTTCAAGTAATGCAGGAAAATTCTAGGGTTTCTGAGAATGTTAGTCATCGGCATTTCAGCAATCCTGTTTTGGCTTACATTACTCCTTGGTACGTAATTTTTGTCTTGTCTTTTCTTTCAATCGTATGATTATGACGTTTAATTGTTGCTCCTTGTTTAAATAATTTGACTAAAGTGTTGATTTGAAATATGGAGAAATAATTTTACTCTGATATATTAGTCTACTTAACTTTAATCTACTTAATTTCCTATATGATTGTGGCGATTAATTGTATTTTAGGGACACGATCTAAGTTGTAATTTACTTAATTTCCTATATATATTCCATTATTAATAGGAAACTACCATGATGAGTACAACTCGTGCTCCGAATATGATTTTTGTGTAAATTTGAAGGTGTTTAATTGTGGTATGAAATGGTATGTATATCTTCTTTCCACTCTGGATTAGTTAACATAATATGAGTTGAGTGATTGTGTGTTTAGACTTTAGAGGCATTGGTATATATATTTTTGCTCAGCATATTTGAGATTTCGAATTTCATCAATTATCATGAATTCGTCACTTAAATTTTGATGTGGAGGCCGGGGGTTGGTTTATACGGCTTTGCTTGCATAGACAATTGCACAAATTAAGGACACTTGACAATCAAGAAGAAATGCCTTGGGACATTTTGTGGTGATTGTTTCGTTACAGCTCTGTATATGTTTGTCTGTCGATAGGAGAGAAGAATCTCATTAGCTCAAGATTCAAAGAGAACAAGAGGTTGTTATTAATGTGGAACTCAAGTTCCATACCTTGCTATAAAGTCGTAACATTTCACACCAGGATTTGTTCCCTAGGTGTCCTAGCAGGATGGCTTTGCTTTGGACATGCTCTTGCCCAAGGGCACCATCAGTATTGGCATCAACATCCATGCACAAGGACAATAGGACTTGAAGGGGCAGTGATTGCTGCCAATTAATGCAGTAGATGCAAGAAAGCTACATTGAAGGGAGAACAGGGCTATAAACTTATATAAGCCAAATATAAGGCCCCCATTTGATCAATGTGGGACTCGAGTGGGGGATGCCCTTGCCTTTGGATTATAATAGTTTATTGGTAGCCTAAGAGATCTTATCTTGGTAATTGAGGTAGAGTGGACTGTTTATTTCTTTTTAATTTTTTGTAGGCTTTTAGCAAGCATTTCTTTCCTTTTGCTAATATGAGGTCCAATACTAATAGCTCCGTAATTTAATGGTGTAGGAATGCAGCAGGCTATGATTTAGCTAAAAGGTTCTCCCCCAAGTTTACACATGTATCACCTGTATGGTATGATCTTAAGAGGTATGACTTAATTGTAGTTGTTTAACTATTTTTTTTCTAGTCCTCGCATTTTGTAATTCGTTTAGTGATATCGAAACTAGCATTTCTTTATAAATGACAATTGTCCTTTTATATATTCCTCTTATTGGTTTTGTTGCCCTTGTGCAACCCGTTATGTTGTCTTTTAATGCATTCCTTTCCTCTCTAATTTAGTTCTTTGCACAAGCTTGTTTAACTTCTCACCTGCATTTGTATTTTAGACTCTCTTAAGGTTTCTTTAGGATATAGTTTGCATTCATCTTAAAGAATGATCAAAATTCAATAGCATCTAATGTTTATTGAGTGCAGATTTGAGAAAAAGAACATGTTTTCTCTCCTTTTTTTTTTTTTGAACAGGGTCTTGATGCTGCATTATATTTTCCTTTAATTGTCGAATGGAGATTATCAGATTTTGTGTTTATTTCTTTATCTAGGTTTTCTTCTGTAGTGTCTGTTTGTGTGGGTGTGGGTTTTTTTTTTTTTTTGGGGGGGGGGGGGGTGTCAGAAACATTTATTGTGTGTGTGTGTCGTTATGACTTGTGCCTACCTCTATTTTCTCAAACTTTTTTATTGTCCATTTTGCTCCCCATGTATGTGGGAGAAAGGATTCTTTTTTAGTCTTCTTGTTGATGATGTTTTCTAATGTATCAAACTTCTCTTACATATGTGGGGCCAGTCAAGGGACCAAATTAGTTCTGGAGGGAAGACACAACGCTGATGCAGGATGGATGTCTGAGCTGAGATTACGAGGAAACGCTCAGGTAGTACTTTAGTTAGTAGAACACAATTAAATTTTGTGTATTTGGAAGAGAAACTCACAGCCTGGGAGTTTCTTCTAGTACATGCAAATATGTTTCTGCTATTCTGTATGTCACTGACTCACTTCATCCTTGCTGCTGATGGAAGATATTAAATAGTATATGCAACTACAGTAGAATTATTAGACATTTATTTTTGGGTTCTTCTTTTGTGTATATTCTTTCCCTCCTCCAAATCTCCAATCTTCTATGGAATGTCAAGGTCAATGGAACTTGTTTTCCGTGCATATAACATGCAATTTTTGATGTGTAGGTTCTACCAAGGGTGGTCCTTGAAGCAGTGCCAAGGGACCTGCTCAGAAACAAGAAACTGAGAGACAAAGCTATTGATCTTGTTATAACAGAGTGCAAGTAAGCAAGTAGTTCATGTAAATGTTGTGCTTTTAAGTGTATAATCTTCAGCTAAAGGTATGTGGTCAGTGTTGAAGTCGAAAACAGTAGGAAAAGTGTATGCTGATGGATGTGTTAATGATTGTGCGCTATATTGGTTCTTTTGTTCATCTTCAATGTTCTTCATTGCACAGGGATATGGATTATGACGGTGTTGTCCTAGAATCTTGGTCTAGATGGGCTTCTTATGGTGTCCTCCATGATGTTTACATGAGGAAAATGGTAATCTAAGACTTACATTCTTCATATTGTCTGAATGCTGACCACTGCTTATTATATTTTATTCGTGATGTGAGTGAGTTTTGTTCCTGTTTCTCAAAAGAACTGGTGATAACTCATTTTAATTCGGTTTCTCAGCGATGCCTTCATATCAGAAAAAAGTATGAAACTAGCCTTTTAGTGAGACACTTTCTGCCTATCAGATAGATAGGTGCGCTCTTGAATTGGAAATTACTCACTAGGTTAATAAGACTGATGGGGATCCTGGCAGTTTCCTTGGTGTTGTGCATTGAGTTTGTGCCTTTGTTTTGGAACAATACACGATGCCTGCAAATAGGAATATAGGGTCAAATTTTTGTTGATATGATCAAAAGCTATTGACAGTTGATGTTTAGCTACTGAAGCAGGGTGGCAGGGGGGTGGGGCTGTGGGGGAGGTCATTTTAGATATTTGATGTACAAGATATTACTTTGCCTTGCCCTCCCTTTTACAATATACTTATCGATTTAAGATGATTTTTAATTTTTTTGGTTAATGTTTTAAACTTGTAATCACTTAATTTACAGCAATCTATTTGGTTGGTACAATAGAACACTTTTTAGGTTTTCCTGCAAATTTGTTGTAGTGCATAAGCAAATATAGGGTAACTTCTACTCTATGGAGCTCTTGTAATGTTCTTCTTAGTCTTTTTTGTGGGACTTGCAGGCACTACAATTTATTAAGCAACTTGGCGATGCTCTGCATAATGTCAATTCACGTAGGGATAGTCAACCTATGCAGCTAGTGTTTGTCATAGGTCCTCCATATTCAGAGAAGCTTGAAGCTCATGATTTCGGACCAGAAGATTTCCGGACCCTTGGGGAGTCTGTTGATGGTTACTCACTAATGACATATGACTACTCAAGTCCATATAGTCCTGGTCCTAATGCACCACTAAAGTGGGTGCGTTCCACGATTGAACTCCTCCTTGGTGCTGATAGAGAAAACCTCGCCAACAAGATATTTGTTGGAATCAATTTCTATGGGAACGATTTTGTAATAGCTGAAGGTATGCTATTTTCTTGAACTTCTCTTCTTCTGAATGACATTTTGTGAGCAAGGTGTTGGTTAATTAGTGTTACTTCCTCCGTTTCGTTTTTAATGCAACAATCTTACTTTCACGCACAACGAGACATTACTTTGACCATAAATATCTATAATTACATATAGGTAAAAATTATAAAAATTACGTATTATGAAAGTGGGTCACTAGACGAATCTAACAAGATCCCGCTTGACTATGTTTTTCATTATGTACAAATCACAACTCTTAGTCAAAGTGATAAGTGTGAATAGTGGAAAAGTCCAATGGGTGCATTTAAAACGAAACGGAGGAAGTATAATTTATTGGCAAAGATACTAGGAAGGACTTGGATGACCAAAGCATCTGTTCCTCATGCAATCCTTAAATTGTCCACCCTCTGCCTGGAAATAATAGTTGCAGTTAGTTGTTAGGGATGTCCGGAGAAAGTCATCACCTTTCCTTAATAGAAATAAATAACGATTAGATTTCCAACTAGATCCCCATTTGAGTGGAATGGTGGAGGGAGTATAGGAGGGAGATTACTATGTATAGTGGGAATATAGTGACATCGTGGTGAGTCTTCAATCATAATTGGTTGGAGTTTGGAACAATGTGACAATAAGTATGAATGAAAGCAGTCAGTTTCTTGTTTAGTCTGATTTCTCCTTGAAAGGCATTATTCACCTTATCATCTTTCTCCTGAGTTTGAAATTTGATCTGGCAGGAGTGTGACAACTGCCAAGCTATAGAATAAGCAATTCTGTGGAAGCGGCGTCCTAATTTAGCTTAGCGTATTATCTAATGCTGAAATCGTTAGTCATTGGTTTATTGGTTTCATATAGACCATAAGACCCTTTTAGTTTTGACAGTTCTTTCTCGATTTATAGGTGGTGGCGCTCGAGCAATTACTGGCAGGGATTATCTCTCTCTAGTGGACCAATACAAACCCATCATGAGGTGGCAAAAGGACTTTGCAGAGCATTTCTTCTTGTACTCCGATGATCAACATCATGAACATGCAGTCTTCTACCCTACTTTGATATCAATAGCAGAGCGACTAGAGGAAGCACGTTCATGGGGTGCTGGTATCTCAATCTGGGAAATAGGCCAAGGACTAGATTATTTCTTTGATCTTCTTTAGGTACAAACTCTAGTGACACTGTATCTTCTTAGAACCATGAGATAGTATTATCAACACAAATGCCAGTTATTAGCTAGTCTTGATCACCTTAGAGCATTTGGAGTCAACTCGGTCTTCCTCCATTGTCTGGTAAGTGGTCTTAGGATGCACCTCATTGGAACTTGAATATGGTCTGTTCTTCCTCCAATCCTCCTTCACAGGCTTGACCTGAGCTCGCTGAAAATCTTACATTTGATAGAATGAAAAGGAAAATCTTACAATGGTGGAATTGAACTCACTATGAAAAACTCAATTTTTGGTATAATTTACCAAGAATTACTTTTTACATAGTCACCTCTGTCACTGATCCTTCTATAATTTTCTTTTTAAGAAGGATTTTTCGCCAATTGCAGCCTTTTATAATAGCGAGTTTGTTAATTGCAGCCTATTCATTTCAAACTCTCCAATTGCAGCCTTATAAACTCAAGGTACCTTTAAGTTGCAGACCAATTTCATTTTCAGGCCAAAAATGACGTCATAGTTAACCATAGTTAACTCCAACGGTCCTTTTTTGTCTCAAAATCGTCGACTTCTCTCTCTCTCCTCTGACCTCCATTTGCTCTCACTCCTCTGACCTCCATTTTCTCTCTCCTCTATCTCCAGGACCACCATTTTCTCTCTCCTCTCTCCTATCTCCTCTCTGTGCTGGCATTTCTAAGATTATCTGGCAATGACTCAAAATTTTGCAGGAAGCTCCACACAAGCATCTTCTACATTCTTGAAGATCCGCCTCATATACATCGCAAAGATTGCATGTCCAAAGAAAATGGCATTCTTTAAAATGCAGAGTTATGTTATAACACAGTGGAAGTTTACAAAAGGGGGAAACCAAATTTCATGTCCCTAAATACCACCTGTATACCATCCACCAAAATAAAGAGCAGAAATAAAAAAAAGTTATGTGATATTTACTATTAAAATAATGGTGCCAGCAAAGAGCTCTACATGAAACGATAACAAGGATGCTAATTCTTTGTAAGAGAAATCTAGCGTAAGAATCATTTCAAGAATTTTGAAATGTACAACCCACAATTACACCTCTTACCATCTTGACTCCAACCTCTACCCTTCTTAAACGTAATTCCTGCCACATAATTACCAATTCATGAATACAATTGCACTTAATTAGGTTTTGAAATCAAAAGCCCCAATTTTTTTCAATCGAAATTTTTGGACCCAAAATTTTGAAATCAAAAACCCTAAAAATCCCGAATCAAAAAATCTTGGGCAAAAAACATAAATTTAGTTGTACTAACCTTGTTTCATGATGCGCAACACTCCAAATCAAATCAAGGGCATTGAATTGAAGGGTAGGAGAGAGAAAAACAATGTAAAATGAGTTATGGGTTGAGAGAAGAAACAGAGCAAAAATACAAGGGAAATAAACGTTAGACTTAACTATGGTTTAGATGTGACGTCATATTCAGGCTCATTTGGCCTGAAAATGAAATTGAGCTGCAACTTAAAGGTACATTGATCTTCAAAGGCTGCAATTGGAGAGTTTGAAATGAATAGGCTGCAATTAACAAACTGGCTATTATAAAAGGCTGCAATTGGCGAAAGATCCTTTTAAGAACTACTACTACTTTTTTTTTTTTTTTACTTACTTTTTATGATATATTTGCATTTATTTTGCTACTTATAATAAGTTGTGAAAAAAAATAGTAGTAACTATAATGGCAAGAATCAGAATGTCCGCAAGTAAGAATTTTTTTTATTGGCGGTACACGATGAGCCCTTCTTAGGGTGGTCTCTAAAAAATGCCAACAAGGCTAATATTCAAGGGGACAAGTGATGTATGAGATATCCATCTTGTGATCTCAAGGATCGGGATATTTGAACCATATGAGCTCCTTATTTGTTGATAGGTCATCTTTTTGCTATAATTTTATTGATGAATATCATCCTTGTAATATTTGAGCTAAATTTTCAGCACATACTGTATAAGCTGTTGCAATAAACTTTAGGATGGATGGATCATATTGATTTTGACCAATTTTAACCTTTTTTTTTTTTTGGTCTCTTTTCGGGAACCCGTAGTAAGATCAATTTCCTCTGGACTGCCCTCGCACATGGCCATTCACCCAGAGGCTCAACAAGCCCCAAACCCCCCATTGCCACCCTAAATAATAATACAACAAATATTGTATGTGATTAGACTAACTAATAATACAATAAATACATTATATCAAAACCTAGCATCCACCATTGGCACCCTACCACGCCAACCGCCACACCCCACCAACACCACCGCCACCACCACCAGAACCACCCCGCCACCACCCCGCCAAAATCACCACTAGAACCACCCCGCCAACACCACCACCACCACCACAACCATCCCGCCACCACTATTAGGAGCACCACCACAACCACCCCGCCGCCACCATCTTCCATTTTAAAATTCACAAAAATTTTCCAACAATGAAGAAGGAGATCGATGAAGATGAAGACGATGAAGAAGAAGGAGATCGAAAGAGATCTTCACAAGTTTTCGACAGATGCTCAAAGAAGGAGATCGATGAAGATTATGAATTTATCTTCGCAATCTGAAACAAGATCTCCATTGCAAGATCTGAAATCTCGCGATTCTTCGTTTGCAAGATCTCCATTGCAAGATCTCGCGATTCTTCATTTCAGATCTCGCGCTTCCTTAGCGTCGCTTACCTTTTTTGTGTCGCCTACCTTCTTTGCGTCGCCATTAACAACGGCCACCATTACCATTCTTCAGAGAGAGATGCGAAGTGGAGAAGAGAGAGAAAAAGATAGACAAGAAAGGTCGGGAGGAGAGAGATGCGCGAATGCGAGGGATTCTTCAGAGAGGAGGAAGAAGCCACGGTTGTTGGTTGGCTGGTGGTCGGTGAGGGAGAGAAGGAGGAGGAGGGTTGGCTAGTGGTCGGCGAAGGAGAGATGGAGGAGGAGGAAGAGGAAAGTGTGGTAGCTGGGGGTCGTGGTTGTTGGTTGTGGAAGATGGGTTGTGGCCTTGTGGGTTGTGGGTTGTGGAAGAAGAGAAGAAGGGTGGTGGCTGGAAGATATTATGGAGTAGTTAGGAGAAAGATCAAGTAGGTTTATTAGTTTAATTGTTTTAGATTATAGTATGTAATCAATACTAATTTTATGAAGTAAGGGTATTTAAGTAATTTTACAGTCTAAAACTTACCAAAAAAGGAAAGTGATGCATTTTTTTTGAAACACCCCTAAATGGAAAGTGTTGTAATTAATATGAAACAGAGGAAGTATAAAAGATTTTAAGTCGTAGTACAGCATATGACAAAAATTAATAAGCAAGTAGTACAACAGATGTCAAAAATCAATAAGCAGTGGTACAACAGATGACAAATTTTTTTTTTTTTTGTTCAGGAAAGATAATTAGTCGGAAGACCAACGCAGCTACTAATTTCTTAGCACTGCGCAGACACCAAATTTCGTTAGGTAAGTAAGAGGGGATTTATACCCACAAAGAAACATTTATACAAACTCCCCAGTGGAAAGTAATGGAAATCAAACACCCCGCGGTTGGGAGGTGGGAGCACCAACCATTGGGCTCCCACGAGGACCTCAAGTACAACAGATGACAATAATTAATCATATTTTAGTGCTACCAATTAGACGGGTTTTGGATACTAATTGTTTTTTCTTTGGGTACCAATGAATACCAATTTAACTGTTAGATTAGATACCAATGATCTCCCACAAACCAATACTTTCTCAGGCTTTCTTTCAGCCTGTACTATCAAGTTTGATGTACTACTGTACTCTGGTACTGTAATCACATTCACGGTTGAGCTTCTCTAAACATTTTCCCAGAAATTCTAAAAACTTCTTTGTATAATTGTCATCCACACAAATCTTATAACATGAGAATAATCTGACAGCGTGGATTCTAGAGTCTAGACAATCAACAACATCTCATCCATTCATGCCACATGTCCACCATCTGGTGGACAACCAATGATTCTGCTTCCATGTCAGCTTCTTCTACCCCTTCATTCATCCAACCCAAAATATATTTTACACTATGCATCCTGTGAAGCCAATTCTTTTGGCTTCATTTGCTTCCTCTTAGACTCACCCATTTTTTGAGCTTCAAAGCAAGATACCTTAGCTTTATTATCTCTCATTGTGAAAATTAATTATTTTTTATTTTAAAAAATAATAATTTCATAGCCTTGAAAAAATTTTCTTGATTAAAACTATACTATGGAATCCCTCAATGCACTACAATTGAAGCCAATTTGTGTTCTTCCTGATCAAAGAGGAAAACCCAGAAATTTTCCTCAAATCCCAACACTTCCCTCTATCAAATTTCCACAATTTTCAACAAATAAAGTCAACCCACCAAATTTTACGGAGGATTTAGCAAGGAAATTTCATGGAAGTTTAGTTCTTTTGGCTTCTGCTTTCAGTGCTCAAGTTGCTAGTGCTTTAACTTATGAGGAAGCAATAAGTCAATCAGTAAATGAAAATCCTGCAGCTGATTTTGATGCTGGAAGTGTTGTTGAAACAATTGTTCAAAACCCACTTATTATAGCTGGTGGAGTTGCTGTGATTGCAGTTCCTTTGGTTTTATCTCAGGTTTTTGGGAGCAAACCCAAATCTTTTGGTGTACAGCCTGCTAAGGCTGCATATGCTAAGTTGGCTGAGGACCCAAATGCTCAGCTTCTTGATATAAGATCCTTGAAGGAATCAAAGGATGTAGGTAGTCCCGATATTCGAGGGTTGAAGAAGAAGGCGGTTTCGGTTGTGTATAGAGGTGAAGATAAGCCAGGGTTCTTGCAAAAGTTGTCATTGAAGTTCAAGGATCCAGAGAACACTACTTTGTATATCTTAGACAAGTGAGATTCTTAAGCTTCATAGTTTGTTAGCTATATTCTTTCTTAGTTTCTGTGTTGGTTTAAGTGTTTTTTAGTTTTATTTATATATGTGGCTTTTAGTGGTTAGATGTGAATGATATGCTAGCTAGAATTTGTAGTTTGAAGGAGTGTTACTTGAATTGCAGTATGAGAATGGGTATGGAAACACAAGTCGCTACCTAATTTTATATAACATGCTGGTTCGCCTTTTTAGGCTCGTAGCTAACAAAGGGTTTAGTGAATTAGGTGACACTGGCTTAAAGATAAGTTTGGCTTGAGCGTGCGTGACACATTGTTAAATGAGTTTATGCATTGAAATTTATAAGCATTACAACATCAAGGTGAGATTTGTCGATTATGATAAAATTATTTATCGTATCACAGGTTATGTAGATCATGTCTATTGTATTTGAATTGAGAGTCTCACCTTCATCACATATTAGACTACTTCCATTGGTATAGTCAATAATTTCAATTGTATATTTTAAATTTGTGATATGCTTATTTTGTTATCTAGGTGACTACTTACCTGCATCAATATTACTCTAATGCCTCTAAAAGATAAAGAGGTTCCCGCCTTAGGTAGGGTAAACAGATGTTTCATGAAGTAAAAGCTCTCTGTTAATTGACTGCGTCTGTATGCGTTGCCACCTACACCGTTTTGGGTATTGTATGGATGACATTGTTTCTGAGTGATATTCCACGTTTTGGCCTTGCTGTGAGGTTGCAGCATCAAAATTTTATAATGAAGATCTTAGTGGAAATATTAAATCAAGACAATATTATAGTTGATCCTCTGTAAAATATGAGCTGATTAATTTATAAGTATATTTCTTTCACTATTTTAGGCTGCTTACATTTGATCTTAGGATTTTGTTTTACATTATAATTCTTTGATGTTTGTTATCTTATTTATTCATCTAATGTTGTCTTCATGTGATACTGCCAGATTCGATGGAAACTCTGAGTTAGTTGCAGAATTGGTGACTGCAAATGGGTTCAAATCTGCTTATGCTATCAAAGATGGAGCAGAAGGACCTCGGGGATGGCAGGTCTGTGCTGCTGCTAGTTCTTTATTTTTGCACTAGGATACTTCAATACTAATTCTTTGAACTAATTACATAAGCTGCTCCATTGCAGAATAGCAGTCTCCCTTGGCTTCTACCAAAGAAATCATTCAGCCTTGATTTTACTGCTTTGACAGAAGCATTTGGTGGTGTATTTGAAGTATGTTTCTTGGATCTTTCTGTGAATAAGTGTTTTAGAAATTCTTTGTTGCATAAATAGTCAAATGAAACTGAAGTAGACTTCGAGAAAATTTCTGCAATTTGGATTACAATTTACCGGAGATTGCTTGCTGTTGAAGCTTGCAAATTGCATTGGTGCTAAAGTTCCATTGCAGTTTACTTATAGATGGATCAATGGGATGGTTTGGTGGTTGGACACCCACCTTCCTTCCCTCGTGTCCCGGGTTCAACTTGTATCACCCCCTATCCTCCCTGAGATAGGGAGTAGGGAGGCAACTTGCGAATATTAGCAAAAAAGAGAGAACAATAAAGTTATGAACAGAATGACCACCTTGTGTATATATGCTAGTATATTTTTTTTCCTATCATTTCTGGTTTATTTTGAATTGTGACAAATACAAGGAGTTTCTGACATACAGGAGAGTGCTGATGCATTACCACTGTTAGGGATTGGTGCAGCCACTGCTGCTGGATTGGGCTTATTGGCTTTCACAGAGGTTTAAATCGCTACTATATAGTTCCTTCAAGATAAAAAGCACTGAGTTTTGTCATGAGTTTCACTTGGATTATTTTCTTGTCCAGATGGAAACCGTTCTCCAACTGCTAGGCTCAGCCGCACTTGTTCAGCTGTTCAGCAAGAAGCTTTTATTAGCAGAGGTAAGTGATCTGAACTTCCATTGGAGATTTTAGTCAAGTATTACTATTATCGAACATTATTAGGCTAAATTATAACCTTGGAGATTTTATTTTTCTGGAAACAGGTATTAACTTGTGTTGGAGAAAAATGATCATCATCCCCTGTTGGCCTGATCTATGCATTTTATCATGGAATTAGTTTCTGAAATTATCTGAAGACAAAGACATATATGACTTTTCTTACCATCTTTTTACTGGTTTCTTTGTGATTGCAGGACAGAAAGCAAACATTTCAACAACTCGATGAATTTCTCACCACCAAGGTTGCTCCCAAAGAGCTCGTTTCAGATATAAAGGTCAGTCATCAATGTTCCAAAATCTTGGTAGATTTCAGGCACTTTTTTCATTTGATACTTCAGCATGGCTGATCTTCATTTCTCATATTTTGGTGCTTGTTGCAGCAAATTGGAACCGCCCTTCTACCAATATCTGTGAATAACAAGGCTCTTCCAGCGCCTGCAGAGACAGCACCTGCAGAGGCGGCCCCTGCAGAGGCAGCACCGGCAGAAGCGGCCCCTGCAGAGGCAGCACCTGAAGCTGCTGTTGTGGAAAACAGCATTCAGAAAGCTGAAACTGTCCCAGAACCACAAGCAGAAGCGCCCACACAACCTGCACCAGAAATCAATTCCACGCCTCAGAACGAAGTTAAAGCAGTATCACATCCAAGGCCACTTTCGCCATATGCTGCAGTAAATATATATTGCCTGTGCTTTTCTTTTTTCCTTATGCTTTAAGGTAAATGAAGAACAAGTTCTGATCCCCCCCTCCCCCTTCTTCTGATTGCAGTATCCAGATTTCAAGCCTCCAAGTTCCCCTTGTCCTTCACAACCTTGAGAGATGGAGATTTTCAAGAGTCGCTTTTTCACCACAAACATGCAACCAGAGTTAATACATGTGAAATATGAGCTTATTATGGTGGGCACAAACAAGTGAAACTTGATTGTTTCCCTTACTAGGCCAGCTAATTTGTATTATATTGAGGTGTTTACTGCAACTGAGGTTTTTTGGTTTTTCTTCCTCAGAATTGGTTGAATATTGTATAATATGTATCTTGTGTTAAATGAACTCCATTGTCCTTACATCTGATATCAACAAATCTAAAGGGTCGCCTATTGATTCGCACTAAACTTTTTTATGTTGTTCAGGGTATATGTTTTTGTATCTTGTGCTCTTTCATGCAATGCACTGCGATCTTGCAGAGAATTGTATTAGATACGTTCCTGGTAAAGTGGCAAATTGCCCCCTCCACCACTTAAACCAGTTGCGCATTTCGACCCCTTACCTTATCAGAAGTGCTGGAGCAAATTGACCCCTTTACCTTAGATTCAATCTTCTATAAACAAAACAATGGAAAACACCTATGTTTTTTGTGTGGGTGAGTATTGCTGTGACGTTGTTGCACTTTTATGATCACCCAAGAAGTGAAGACCTGCCCTACAAAAACACCCACAATGTTTGACCTGAGACTTTGAAGCAGTGTTACATAATTCCCTAATCTCCCTGCAAACCGCGATCCGAAAAAAGCGAATTATGGTCGGTGTTCGCCTATTTTTTGCCCATTTTGGGCGAACCGCGAACCGAAAAAGCGAATTATGTGACACTGCTTTGAAGTAGCTGCGCAATTTCACATCACACAATAAGTATTTGTGCTTGACTTTTCAAAGTATTACTAGAGACCAGTTGCTAAGCATTAAGCACAATGCAATATATATGTACAAGTATATAATATATCTTGATCACTCTTCCCTCTCTCATTTCAAAGGTGTAACCCCAAAAATCAAAATATATTACAAAACTTGTACTTATGTTGAGATTTTTGAGGTTTATTAGCTTATTCATTGTGTTCTTTCTCTTATCCTCATTTTTTACTCTTACTCCTACAGGTTAGTTCACTCTCTCTTTTAGAGTACTTTCTACTTATGGAACTTTAATCTGCTGATAGAATTTCTTCTTTAGTGCTATCAATTTATGCTTTGCATCATATTTCTGCTTTGGATTGTATAGATTACAATTCTAGATACTTGGTGGGTGTATCTTTTTTTGATGAAAAAGGATCAGCTTGTATCAACTGGAGTTAAATTGGTAAGTTTGATACACCAATGCACTCTTGGAGAAACAAAAGAGACTATAAAGTTTGACTCAGAGATTTATTGAGTCTTCAACCACAAGTTGAAGATGCTGTAGTTGTTGGTGTAATATACCAAAATTGAGGCTCATCTCGAAGTTGACTTACCCTCTATTTGGCTCTCACTTTACACATGACTCATATTGCACCATTTGAATCTTTGATTTTGTTTGAATAGCGATTATAAAAAAGTTCATATTTTAAAAGTACGCATTGAAAAACATGTAGAAAAAACAATATATTGTATCTTTGTAGGTTCTTAAAAATTGACCAAAAATGTCAAAGTGTAAACTAATAGGCGACAAATGAAGTAGTTTAATATTCCTCGGTCCTAAATAAATCGTCCTATTAGGCTTCGACACACATATTAAGAGTAAATAGTGATATAGTGTGATTTTTGATAGTAAATAAAGTTAGGATAAAATAATTGATTATGTGAGAGTTAATGGAGGACCCTACATCATAAAAAGATGTCGGGAGAGTGTGGGACATATAGTGAAAGGATCCACCCCAAAATGGTTGAATGGACAAGATGGATCAACTTTTCATTTAAGGTAATATGAAAAATTATTTACAGTTTGACAAACATAATACATAAATACAATTATTTGAGGATCGACGTAGTAGTCAAGCTCATATTGATTATTTTGAGACTTTAAGAAGACAATTATTTAAGGCTTAAGGAAGTTTTAGTTGATGATTATTTCATTAGTTATCGTAACACCTTCTGTACATGCATTTACTTTCTCTCTTCTCCTATCTCCTCTACTACTCGTCAAACTAAACTTCTGATCTACTAAATTAAATTTCTCCGATCACATTCCCAAAGCACCCCAATCACCTTAATTACTCCGAAACACTCTATAATCAAGATCATTACGAGAAGACTAACTGTAGTTCGGCTTTTTTTTTTAAGTTTTTCCAACCGAAGAAAAAACACGATATTATTTTCACCCAACCCCTCAAACCTCTTATCATAAAAACATATTGAATCTATATGTTATTACCATTGGGGCTTTTGTTTCCCATTTCAGATACCAGTCATATCATAAATTCATACCACCACATACATAAATCATAAATCAATCACTACCATCTCAAGAACACAAACACCATCCTCATCTTTTTCCTCTCTTCATAAGGGATCTTTTCATCTTTCCTCTTGTTTCATTTCGCAAGGTTTAAGGTTAGAACTTGATTTTTACGCAGCTTTTTTTTTTTTTTTTTTTTCTGGAATAGTTTTCGCGTGATTATGTTGGTCGATTTATTGTTTATTGTTTGATTTTCAATTTGATAATTCGATCACTGCGGAAATGATGAGTTGCTTTTGGAATTTGGAGAGTTAATTGGTGAGGAATTGTGAGCTAAATTGGGTAACATCGATTGGATTTTTTTTTGTAGGGTTAGGGTTTTGAATTTTGGTGGGATTAGGGTTTCAGGGTAGTTTGGATGATAGAGAGATAAGTATTTGGATAGAATTTCGTCGGAAAATAGAATAATTGTTTGGATTTTGTGTAGTGTTTGGGTGTTGTTTTTTATCGTTTCGCCCGAATTAGTTAGGCTTAGAGATCGTTTAATAGGAATGCGGAAGTTGAAATCTTGTCTTTTGATTTCATTTCATTGCGTACCCTTTGCGTTTAGCTGGTTACTGTTGTTGGTTTTATGGCGTCTTAGTTCCTGGTACTAGAAGGATGTGAAGTTTAGTCAGAGATTGAGCTGAGGTGCCGAAGCTGGGCTCAATCTTTTTCTATTTGAGCTCAATTTTGATGATCTGAGGCTTCACTCGGCACCGTCAGATCACTAATGTCGGGAGAGGAGATGGTAAGGTGGGGGCGGGGGAAGAAAGAATCTCTGGGGTTTCCTTTTTTGCTTTAATGGGTTAGATTGAAGAATTTTCTACTTCTTTTGATATACTATTCTTATTGTATATTGGTGTGGCTGACATTTGTAGTACTTTGCTAAATGACTGCAATTGCAACCTTTAGGGATGTGCTATGAAGTATGAACTACGATGAATTTATGGCAGATCTCATGATCAGCTTTAAATGTGGTCTAAGCCAAATTTGTGGCGGTTGGATTGATTTTGTGTTGTGTAACAGTTGGTCGAGCTGATCGAGAGGGTACGAGAATGAATGATCGTAAAGTTATTGAACTAGAGCAAGGATGGGAGTTCATGGGGAAGGGGATTACAAAGTTGAAGAGGATTCTGGAAGGATTACCAGAGCCACCATTTAATTCTGAAGATTACATGATGCTGTACACGTAGGTGCCTTATATTTATATAGTCATATTTGACATGTTTTTGATACTTTTGTTATACAATTAATTGTCCTATTCAAATGCAGGACAATATACAATATGTGTACTCAGAAACCCCCACATGATTACTCTCAACAGCTCTATGACAATTACAAACAGGCTTTTGTGGATTACATCAACTCAACAG
Organism: Beta lomatogona; assembly: GCA_947646795.1. Lineage (NCBI taxonomy): Eukaryota > Viridiplantae > Streptophyta > Magnoliopsida > Caryophyllales > Amaranthaceae > Beta > Beta lomatogona. The sequence goes on from CANSNZ010000105.1 coordinate 287,514, forward strand.
TAAGGATATACTGTACTTTTGGTGCATTGCTCTTTGTCGGAGCATCATTTGTTTATGTACCTGTGCATTTTTGCTGATGACAAGACCCAAGAAAAGAAAAGGGAACTTGTTTTTATTTACGTCTCTACTTACCTTCATGGGTGATAAATGCCGTAGATATAATTTTCAGAATTAGAAAATGTGATCTGCTAGTTATTTCTAGGGATTGCTCCAACATGTCCATTCTAGGAAGTTTTGCCAGTTTAATTAATTGTTTCTCCTCCTTTTTTTGGTGTTTTATTTCTATGAGATGCATTGCTAATTAAGCTGGGTGTTGTACTTTCCTAGGACAGGAGGATATTAGTTACTCTATTTGTCTCTCTCTTTTTTTTTTTTTTTTAATTAATTTCAATGTATCTGTACAGACTTTATAAACTCTGTCTTCCAAGTCTTCCATGCCAACTCCGTGCTTCTAAGTTCTAGCACTTCATGTTTAATTTTGTTTCTTATCTTTGAATTAGGTTTTACCTTCTTTGCGGGAGAAGCATGATGAGTTTATGTTAAGAGAACTTGTGAAGAGATGGGCAAATCATAAAGTGATGGTCAGGTGGTTGTCTCGTTTCTTCCATTATCTGGATCGGTACTTCATTGCTCGGAGGTCGCTTCCTTCTCTGAATGAAGTTGGACTGACTTGTTTCCGTGATCTGGTAATGACGTACTTTTCATGTCTATCTTAATGTTATATTTGCTATCTGCTTATTTCTGCTTTTGCTTGCTTGTGCACTATTGCTATTTTATGAAGGGCTGAGTTACGAATGTGTTCTTTTCTCTTCCCCCCCCCAATCAGGTTTATCAAGAAATATCTGGCAAAGCCAAGGATGCTGTTATAGCTCTGGTAAGTTCTGAAGTTTTTCCTACTTTTCTGTATGTTTTTTCGCGTGTTATGCACAAAGATGAGAGATGACACTGTTTTTTTATCAGATTGATATAGAAAGAGAAGGTGGGCAGATTGACAGATCATTATTGAAAAATGTACTTGATATATATGTTGAAATTGGAATGGGACAAATGGATCACTACGAAAAAGACTTTGAAGCTCATATGCTGGATGATACTGCTGCTTACTACTCGCGCAAGGCCTCTAGCTGGATTCTTGAGGACTCTTGTCCGGAATACATGTTAAAGGCAAGCATTTTCTTTCAACTACAATTTTGATCTCGGACATAGACAAATAGTAAAACTAATCTAATTTAGTTTTGGACAACACAGTCTGAGGAATGTTTGAAGAAGGAGAAAGAGAGAGTGGCTAATTATTTACATTCCAGCAGTGAGCCAAAGCTTCTGGAGGTTAGATTAGTTTTTTTGCACCTAGTTAAGCATATTTTCCTGTTAGTATTGCCTATGTTTTGATTCTATTAGGCAAAAAGATTTTCTCCTCTGAATTTCCTTGTTTTTTATGAATTGTTTGGTCTTCTTCTTACTATGGTTTGCTTTTGTGGCACTATTGGCTCTCCACTACCCAGAAAGTGCAAAACGAGTTGTTATTGGTTTATGAAAACCAGTTGCTTGAGAAGGAGAATTCGGGATGTCGTGCATTACTGAAAGATGACAAGGTATACCTAGCATTTACATCTTTTTATTGGTTGCAGCTTTTTCCTTCTCATTTTTTATATATTTTATTTAATTATTTTGTGATTGAAGGATGTTGCCTTTGCTTCTTGATTCTGTTTAGGTGGATGATCTTTCCAGGATGTACAGGCTTTACAGTAAGGTTACCAAAGGATTGGAACCCATTGGCAGTATCTTCAAGCAGGTACAATTTACTCCTTACTTTCAACTGGTCGACTTGTCTTTGTAAGTTTGTTAATGTGAATTGTGGTTTTCCTGCAGCATATAACTGATGAAGGAACAGCCTTAGTGCAGCAGGCCGAAGATGCAGCTATTAGCAAGGTATGACAAGTCCCACAATCATTATTGAAATACTCTACCCCTAGTTCTTTATGGCTATGAAGAGATGGATATACTTTGACAACTTGGCTGCCTGCTTGAGTTGAGTCAAAGCTAGATTTTGGTTTGTATTACAATGCGTGAAATGTCGTAAGCTTTAAACGAAGAAACAAAGCAGACAATACATGTTCCAATAATCTATTGTTACTATCTGTTTCCATATTCTTACTTGTTTTGTTTGCAATTTGATTGGTTTTAAAAGAAAATAGGGGAATAGCTACTATATTCCTGATTATATGTTCTTCTTCAATGTTTGTGTAGCCAGGAATGTGGATTGAATAGAATTGTGGCCATCTGCTATTTACCCCTCTGCAGCATATATTGCGGAATGCCTAATTGCTCTATTTATTATAATATTTTCTGTTTTCTGGCTGACACAACTTCCTTGGCAGGCTGAAAATGCTGGTGGTTCACATGAGCAGGCAGGTCCCTTAACTTGCAGCTTCACATATAAATCTGAATGGAATATTTGGGGTGACTTGTTTACTTCTTTTCATTAGGTCTTCGTCAGGAAAGTAATAGAGTTGCATGACAAATTCATGACTTATGTCACCGATTGCTTCAACAGCCATACCATATTTCACAAGGTTTGCTTTTTGAAAATTAATTTGTGGGATGTGGTTCCTGGTGCTGTTTTTTGTAGCTGACATGTTGCTGCTATGTAGGCTCTTAAGGAGGCTTTCGAGGTGTTTTTGAACAAGGGTGTTGCTGGTAGCTCAAGTGCTGAGTTGCTAGCTACATTCTGTGATAACATTCTCAAGAAAGGTGGGAGCGAAAAACTAAGCGATGAGGCTATTGAGGATTCACTTGAGAAGGTAACTTGCTGTCAACTTTTCAGCTTTAGTTGTACTAGAGTATTCTATTGCTGATTGTGCTTTCAAATATCTCTAGGTGGTGAAGCTTCTAGCCTATGTCAGTGATAAAGACCTGTTTGCTGAATTTTACAGGTTAGCAATCTAGCATTTCTTCTCTCCATTCACGTCCGCTAAATTTCTAATCATCCCTTTTATGGTTGTTTCAATTGATGTGTTTTAACGCTGTCTCATACTCTTGATTTAAAATAGAAAGAAGCTCTCCCGCCGGCTACTCTTTGACAAGAGTGCTAATGATGATCATGAAAGAAGTATTTTAACCAAATTGAAGCAGCAGTGTGGCGGACAATTCACATCAAAGATGGAGGGGATGGTAGATTGTTAATAGCTTTCATGCTTAGTGTTCAGTGGCTGGAATTGGGGTGGATGGTGTTTAACCTCTTTGCTTCTTCTTTCAGGTGACAGACTTGACATTGGCGAGGGAGAATCAAACTAATTTTGAGGAATATCTTAGTCAGAATCCAGATGCGAATCCTGGTCTTGATTTGACTGTGACTGTTCTGACAACTGGGTTCTGGCCAAGTTACAAATCATCTGATCTTAACCTTCCTGCTGAGATGGTAATCAGTGCCTTTTAGGTCATAATTCTTTGTTCTGTGGTTTTTCGATGAAAGTTGGTTATCAGGGTGTGGCATGAGCATATTGCCATATGTTAATTTATTCTTAATATTCTCTTAGGTGAGGTGTGTTGAAGTTTTTAAGCAGTTCTATTCAACTAAAACAAAGCACAGGAAGCTGACCTGGGTTTACTCATTGGGAAGCTGTAACATTAATGGCAAGTTTGGTCCAAAAACTATTGAATTGGTTGTCGGAACTTATCAGGTAACTATTTGAAGTGAACTTTTCAACTTATACTTCGGTTCTATAATCTTAATCCACCATTCTGATGTTCTTTCCTTATAGGCTGCTGCTTTGATGCTCTTTAACACATCAGACAGACTGAGTTATTCAGAGATAGCGACTCAACTAAATTTAGCTGATGAAGATTTAGTTAGAGTGCTTCAATCTTTATCATGCGCAAAGTATAAGATTCTTCTAAAGGAGCCAAGCACGAAAACCGTGTCCCCGACTGATTGTTTTTTATTTAATTCTAGTTTCACTGACAGGATGAGGAGGATAAGAGTATGTGCACTGCTTCCCTCTTTACTCTAGTTCTGAATAGTGATTTTGTAGGTCCAATTTTGGCTCATTTGTTTTCTTTTAATGTTTGCATATAGATTCCTCTTCCTCCAATGGATGAGAGGAAAAAGGTTGTTGAGGATGTTGACAAAGATAGAAGATATGCCATTGATGCCTCAATTGTACGCATAATGAAAAGTAGGAAGGTTTTGGGGTATCAGCAATTAATCACAGAGTGTGTGGAGCAGCTGAGCCGCATGTTCAAGGTATATTTTTCCTTTATCAACAATTTTGTCAAGGGATTAGCTAGGTCCTCTATTTTTTGCTGCTGCTATTGTTGTGAACCAAGGGAATCTATCACCGACCTTCCCACATCATAATGATGTCATTTGCATCTCTATCGCTTTTGTGGCTTGTGTCCTTGACTCTAGCTGTGAATCCGTACAGACTACAGACAGGATTGTGCTAACCAATTAGACCTTAGATTGTGGGAAACCTCCATTTTAGATGATTGATAACAATGTGAATTCAATCAAGTTGAAAACACGAGGCAACAACCACCAGTGAGAAGAGCAGGCTGGCCTGGGTGTTGGTACAGGGGCTGGGAGTATGAGTTGTTATCACGATTGGTCCCAACCTGTCAAACAAGGAAGAGGCAGAAAATTATTTTGATGAACAGGAGGGGGGGTCGGAAAGTGAGGTTGGAGGCAATAGGGAATTAAGATGACAGAAAAGTTGGATTTTGGGATAGAGTGCAGTCATTGCCTTTTCGAGCGCTTTTTATTTTTTGGCGGATGGCAAAGGGGGGGTGGGGGGGTGGCGCAACCAGGTGCGTGCACTGTGCATTGCTATGTGGAAATGGGTCTAGTACAGGTGCAACTTTAAGATATACTTTACAAATTACAAATAGTTTTATAAGTTGTGGCTGGATAACATAGCAGTAGCCTGTTGCTGCCTATTGTTAAGTAAATGTCTTTGAAGTGGCCTTGTCTTTTATCATGGTTAAGTATCGTTCAAGATATAGGATGGAGGTGCTTTTATGTTTGGTTTCCTTGGTTTGTGTCTATTTTGGGAAAATTGGCGCCAAGCTACTTAGTTCTTTATTGGGTTTATTGTATACTTCGTATGGAAATTGTATTTGTCAATCTGTGGTAAGGGTTACATCTAGAAGTTGTAAAGATGGAATTAGTTCCTTTGGTTGATGACTTTGACTGTAGGAAGTCGATGTAATATGGCAAAAGTACCCCGATGCAGCTACAGAAGTTACTGTTTCATCAGCAAATGTGTATTTTGGGAGAGAGAATAATGGAAGTTTTACTTTGGGAAATAACTTACATAGAGAACTTGAAAAATTGATTTTAATGATCAATTTATGGTACTAGATCTATTTCCACGGTACATGAAGCTTCCTGCTAGCTTGTGTCCAACCCAACAAGGCCTTAAAAATTTAAGAATCTTATGCTTGGTTTAAACCGTCTCTCTGATTGGCTTGCGTTAATTAGAGTTAATATTGTGCATTTGCAAACCTTCTTGATACTTCTTTGTAGAGTCAATCGTCCATTCTAGGGCTCGGTGGTGGTAGTGCTTCTCTGAATGCTGGGCTAGGAATATAAAAAATAATCGTGGAATAAATTGTTGTGGGGATGCGTTTTCTTCTCATTTTGGCATACTAGATGCCGGGAATGTTAATCGATAATCAGCACATTAGTAGGTACAATGGGACTGATATAGAAGATGGCTGATAAATGTTAAACCGGAGCTAAAAAGCATATTTTTTTTGTTTTTGGTTTTTGTCATGATGAATGAGCTTAAGAGATCAAGGAGTTATAGATCATTTTTTTTTAACGAAGTTCACCTGATTGAAAACGGCAAAATTGATTGACAGGTTGGGGGTTGAGCTACCACAGTAGTAAAAAGTCAAGTAAGTGAAGAGTGAGACTAAAAGTCTCAGAGGAAGAAACTCAGAGTCATAGAGATACTGATTGAACCAAAATTTTCATTCATGAAGCATAAAAGAGATCTAAACAAAACTTGCGAAGCAACACTTGTAATTTCCATAATATGACCTTTGATCACTAATGTCCTGGAAAATTTATGTATCCATAATGTCAAAATAACACTTCTAAATTTATTTTTAATGGTATCTTCATGAGATTTTCAGTCTATAGTTTTTTCTATGAGATGTGGTAAATAAGAATGTTAAAACTCATTTGAAAACAAAGGAAGAAGTGAACTAGTAAAGTGTTCAAGTTATTGACAAACAGTGGGAGTACATATTTTGAGAATTTCTTTGATTCCTTTCCAACCATAAGAAACTCACCATTTGTTTAATATTTTACATAAACTGCTAAAACCCTGTGTGTACTGAAATGCGATGGCCATACATGTAATTGGTATACTTCTTATTTAAATTAACAAAACGATGTAGTGAATTGCGTTCCCGTACCCATTCTCGTATTGTGAATTAGGTAACACTGGTTTTAACCTGTCCCCCTCCCCCAGGTGTGACTGATGACTGTTCTTTGTTCTTTCCAGACTGGTATTGTTTGAATATTTTTTTTTTTTTTGATCACTTTGAACAATAAGAAATTATCTTTTAAAGCAGTTATAGGTAGTTTGACATTGGAGCTTTCTACACCTTAAGTTTGGCTAGTTGTCCACTTGCCCCAGTGCATGACTGTTGTTTGTTCTTTCCAGCCTGATTTCAAGGCAATTAAGAAGAGGATCGAGGACTTAATAACCCGAGATTATATTGAAAGAGACAAGGAGAACCCACAGCTGTTCCGATACTTGGCTTGATCATATGCTCGTGTCCATTTGAGCTTACCCTCCAAGGTTTTATATGTACCAAATCCAGCATTATAACAAGAGTAGGTTTTATTGTACAGTAATTTGGTTTTCATGAGTTAAAATTCTTAGTGAAATTTATTTTTTTGGGCTCATGCAATCTAAGAAATTAAATAGACATGATATGTTCATTTTAAAATGTAATACCATTATGAGGTGAAGTTGTATCTTTTTTATATTTTATGTATGTGAGTTTGGGGGATATTTTTTTTTTTGGGCCCCCACTGGGGACCCTTTGGTAAGAAGAAGGACCCTACTGGACCAGCTATACAGGTCAACGCTTGAGAGTTTGGGGGATATGGTTTATTCACTTTGTAGTTTGTAACTGTAATATCTTGCCTTGCAATCTTTATTTGTACTTCCTGTTGGTGCTTTTATAGTTCTTTGTTAATCCAGACTTCGTAGTTTTACTCAAGTATCAAGAGTTCAAGACCAAATAACATAGAGAATGCAAAAACTGGCGGTCAATGGATATGATAAACCAATTTTGGTCGTTGGCTAAATCCTGAACGAAACGTCTAAAATGTGAGTTAAGCATAAATACAGGACTTGACATTTGGTATTTTTCACCTTTAAGGACCTCCCACTTTTTTTTTCACCTTTAAGGACCTAACATTTAGTTTCAGGCCGTAAATCATTAAAATAAACCCAAGTGTAGTTAAGCCATGGTTAACTGACATAAAGTAATAATTATGGGGCTGAAGTTGTCTAGGAGAAGCGGGCTTATTGTACACACATATAATCAACTGTATAAGGAAAAATTGGCGCCCTTTCATTTCTTCTCCCCTATTCTAATACTCAACCCACCATTGTTGGAGGAAAAAGCAAGGCGATTAGTCTCTTCTTGGAGCGATTTCGAATCGATTTTCAGAATTTAGCAAGGTACATTCATAATTCCCTTATTTCAGTTGTTTTTTTCGATTTTATGAGAAATTTTTTCTGGGTAATGTTAAGTTTTAGGGTTATGTGATGATCGTGTGAAATTTTTTGTCGAATTGTTACTTTGTTGTTAGTTAACAAGTTGTTAATGTGCGTTTCATGTTTAGATGATTAAATTTCGTTTAAATTTCTTTGAGAGTTGATGACCTGAAACCCAACAAGTTCGAGTAAATAAGAGTAAAACAGGGGTAGCGTAGTGGTGGTTTGAAATTGGTTTTATCTTGATTGTTGGTGTTTTTTCGAAGGAAAAATATGGCTTCCCTTGATGAACTTCACCCGAGTCCTCTCCATGCCCGAGATTTTGCAATTCCACGTTTTCCCTCGACTTAGAGATCCAAGGGACGAGAGAGTGTGTAACAAGTGTATGCGGGGATTGGAGGAGGATTTCCCGATATGGTCTGGAAGATGCCCACCAACTGTTAGGAATGGACGACATTATGTGCTTGCATGTGTTTCCTAAACTTGACTGTTGGAGGTCAACTATTGTGAAGATGGTTTGCAAGGACTGGAGGAGGATGTGGGGGGGGTAAAGGAGTGGGTTCATGTGAGGCACAACCTGGACAGTAACTCCATCAAGAAGTGGGCTCTGAAGTCCATCATTGAAGGTGATGGGGTTGATTTCTGGGCTCATATGACTGGTGAATGGCGGGCTTCTTGTGATGGGTTCCCCTTGTTGTTTGGTGAAGAACAAAGCGATCAAGATTAGGCTTAGTTAGGGGTAGGGGTTTGGTAGTTTTTTTTTTGGATGTCATTGTAACTAAAGGGCCCTGTTGTTTTTTGCTTGCAGGCCCTATTGATCTAAAATGTTGTTTTTGGTTAACCTAAGTAAATGTAGTTACAAACTCTGTTTATGATGATCATGAATGTTTAACCTATGATTATTTGTCATTTAATAATCATAGTTACAAATCTTTTGTAATGAATCTATGAATGCTGTATATATATATATATATATATATATATATATATATATATATATATATATATATATATATATATATATATATATATATATATATATATGAAGTTCTTTAATCCTAATTGTCATTTGTGATCAACTTATTATTGTATTGATTTGTGATCATCATTTATTGTAGATATTATGGATTTGATGGTGGATATCTCACTATGTATTGTGTTGCATCATGGGGGTAAATGGGAATCTACCCCTAATCTCAATTACATTGGTGGACAAGTGAAAATTGTCAATGATTTGCCAACTTCTTTCAATGCCTCATACTTGAAATCTGTGATTAATTCATTGGGATATGATAATGTCATAAAGCTCCACTATTGTGATCCTTTAAAAAATATTCAATCAGGGGTAAGGTTCTTAGGTTATGAAGATTGTACCTTTGCAAAGTTTCTTAGTCTGTTAACTAAGTACAACATCATTGATGTTTTCACTGAGCATGATGATAATGTACAGGGTGTTTTTTTTTTTTTTTTTTTTTTACGGGAAGAAAATATATTATTAATAATAAGCCAAACGGCGCATACAATGATAATTAAGATCTGAAAAATACAGATTTAGCAAATTGCAACAATTTTCACAATGGAACCAATTAATTTTAAGCATACTCGAGCACAGCTCCAACTCCACTGCTTCAAGCTTGACGTGAGCAGTGTACTTCGATGTCTTTGCATCTTTCCAACAAGTAGATACCTTCACAATCTGATTCTGTGATATAATTGTTCCCAATGACGAATTGATGAAAAAACCTAAACCCTTATCGATCCAGACCATCTTCCAAATTATTGACACCATGAAAATAAGAAAACTTCAACAAAGATGAGAAACAACCACCAAAAAGGGGACAAAACTCTCACGAGATGGGAGAACCGAACAGAAGAAAGCAATAAAAAATATAGTAACACTAAAAAAACACTCAAATCTAAGGAAAAGGGTGGGAAATAGTCTAATTTCCAAAGAAATTAGACTATTTCCGGCCAAGGAGGCCATGAAAATTAAAAACCCTAGAAAGAGAATTGAAGAGGGAGAGGGAGAGAGGAGAGGAAACAACTTAATTCAATTTGTAATTAACTCTCTTAGGGTGTTGAAGGAACTAGAAGTCATTTAACTCAAACTTCTTCCTCTAAAAGACCTATAGAGTTACTCTCTTATGACCCTTTTGCTGTGTATGGTGATGATTATGTGCCTGTTGTAGAGGGTGCAGTGAGTTTAGGAAATGATGATATTGATAATGAGGATGTTAAAACAACAAATGCTAGGAAGGATAGGAGTTAGCTCAAGTGGATAGAGCACTCCCCCTTGCCCCCTGAGGTCAGGGGTTCGATCCTTACCCCCAGCATTATGCTGGGGTGTTAGCATGTTGTGCATGCCTTACCAACCAATGTGTTGGTGTTTCCTACAGGCTAGTAGCCTTGTATGGGTTAGCCCTTGGGCTTACTTAATTTCCTAATAAAAAAAAAAATGCTAGGGAGAAAATGAAGGAGGCGAAAAAGAATGAGTTTGATTTCTTCAATGAGATGCAATCATTGAATAGGGTGGCTGGTAGGTTAGGAGATCACAATGGTGTTGACAGTGATGATGGTGCTGAGTCATCAGACTTTGATGAATCACCTAATAACTCTGATGATGATAATGATTGTGGCTATCTGTTGCCTCAACCTATGAAAAAGAAGAAAGTGTTGAAAGAACCAAAAACCACACTACTTTTGACAGGATATTCAGAGAATGAGTCTCCTTTCTTTTTAGGACAACAATTTGAGGATGCTGGGGAATTAAGATCTGCTATCACTTCCTACTCTGTTAGCATAGGAAGGGACATAGAATACATAAAAAATGACAAAACCAGAATTGGGGCTAAGTGTAAGGCAAGGGATAGGGGTTGTCCTTGGTATCTGTGGGCCTCAGTTCAGGGGGGGAAATGGAACTATGAGTGTCAAGACACATGTTCCAAATCATAACTGTGGAAGACTAGCAAAGGTTAGAAGAATTAGGGCAAGCTGGATTGCTAGCAAATACCATGGTAAATTCAAGATTAACCCATACCTTAAGTGTCAGGAAATAGTTGACACCATATGGTCTGAGTGGGGTATTAAGATCAGTTTGTGGATGGCACTTAAGGCTAGGAGGATGGGTCAGAAGTTAATCTTAGGTGAGTATAGAGAGCAGTACTCACTACTTCACATGTATGCTCAAGAGATCATCAGGTCAGGTCAAACCCTAATAACACAGTTACATTCAAACTCAACAATAACATATTTGAGAGGGTGTACATCTGTTTCTCTGCCTTGAAGAAAGGGTTTCTAGCTGGGTGTAGACCTTTTTTTGGGTTAGATGGTTGTTTTCTGAAGGGACCTTTTGGTGGTCAGCTACTAGTAGCTGTTGGCAGAGATGGGAACAACCAATGTTCCCAATTGCCTGGGCTTGTGTAGAAATAGAGAACACAGAAACTTGGACATGGTTCTTGACCTTACTTGCTGATGACTTGGACACAGCTGATGGACATGGCTATACAATAATGTCAGACCAACAGAATGGCCTTCTCAAAGCTGTAGCTGATATATGGCCTGGTGGTGAGACAAGAGTGTGTGCAAGGCATGCGTATTGTAACTTCAGACAGAAGTTTGGTGGTTGCTTACAGTATAGGAGAGGGTTTTGGAACATTGCTAAGAGCAGTACAGGGAATGATTTTAACAGAAATATGCAACAATTCTCACTACTGTCAGTGGCAGCAGGCCAAGATGTGTTGAACAGAAATTATAAGAAGTGGGTAAGGGCTTATTTGACAACTACATATATGACAGCATTGATAATAACATGAATGAAGTGTTCAATGCTTATATATTGTCTAGCAGACACAAGCCTATGATAACTATGCTTAAGGATATTAGAGAAAGCCTGATGGAGAGGCTTCATAAAAAAAAGAGACTTCATAGCCAACAAGGATATCTTCATCTGTCCTAGAATCAAGAATAAGTCAGAGAAGTCAAAGATAGATGCCAGAGGGTGGAATGCATTCTGTGATGGCCATTTATGTTATGGAGTTAGGGAAGGAACCACTCAAAATAGGTTTGTTGTCAGCTTGATGGAGAGAACATGTACCTACAATGCATGGCAGCTTAGTGGAGTTCCCTGTAATCATGCTATAGCAGCCATTTGGAAGGCTGTTGAGCACCCTGAACACTATGTTTCTACCTGGTTCACCAAAGAAACATACTTAAAGGCGTATGAGCTTCCTCTTGAGCCTTTAAATGGTCCCAAGAGTGGCTTGAATCTCCTCATGCCCAAATACAGGCTCCAGTGGTCAAAAAGCTCCAAGATAGACCAACTACAAAGAGAAAGCCTTCTCTTGGTGAGGTTGAAGGGACCAAGTTGTCTAAGAAAGGTGAAGTGCACAAGTGCACAAACTGTGGACAGCCTGGTCACAACAAAAGGAAGTGCCCTATGCCACTACAGGACACTCTGACTACTGGGAAGCCTACTGCAGCAAGGCCACCTATGTCCTCACAAGTTGGAGACTCAACTGGACCAACAAAACACACAGCATCTAAGAAATAGACACAAACAATGGTAAGTTACTTTTCTTATTCACACAAATTTATTTCATACATAAATGTTCATACATGTTTTGCATTTTGCTTGCAGTTCATCAATCAAAGTCAGACAGATTTTACTCCTCAATCAAATCTCACAAACTAACCAACTATATTAAGGTAATTACATATTCACTGTCACCACTCAATTATAAGCACAACTTAGTACAATTATCATAAGCAATAACAATATAACCAATCTGTAAAATGCTGTCATTTTCTTGTTATGCACCTCTGCTTCCTCAAGGAATTCATTTCTCTTTATCAACTTGATCATCTCATGTTTGAGTTCCCAGTCATGGTCTTCCTCAATCCATTCCCAAGAAGTGGCAGCCATTTGATTGCTTGTAGTTCCTGCATGTCAGGAACCTTCTAAAAGGATTTTTAGTTGTTTTGGAAACCATTTTTACCACAACCTGGTTGCACCCACATAATATAACTGACTGATGATACATTTCTTCTGCAAATTATTTTCAGATAACCAATGCAGATGCAAAGAATTGGAGAAATGGGACGGCTGGGCTAAAGATTTCTTTTGTAAAGATCAATTATGTAACGGCTAGTTTTTTTTATTGTTCAAAAAAATCTCCATGTAGCAGTTAAACAGCAAGAAACTAAGTTTTTGGTTATATAAATGCACTGAAGGACCTTAGGTTTTGATGTAATTAATGCAATGAAGGACTTAACTTTTTATTTTTAGGACTTCAACTTTTCGCTAAACTCAGGTGAGTTAAATGGCCTGAGATTTAACTCTAGGTCCTTAATGGTGAAAAAAAAAGTGGGAGGTCCTTAAAGGTGAAAAATACCAAATGTTAAGTCCTGTATTTATGCTTAACTCTCTAAAATGTAGTACTTTGATTGCATAGTGACAGCAGAGAATATAATATTTCATCCGTTTTCTTTCAATAGTAAAGTCTTGTGTTCACACTTTACAATAAAACTATGGTAAGTGTACTTCAATTTATCTCGTAAAAGTGTCATTTTATAAGTCAATAAATAATGGGTCAACTTATACCTTAACGTGATCATTTATAATATAAGTGACTTTTTAGGATAAGTTAACCTCGTCTTATCATATTCCTCCTGTATTAAAATATAGTTGCATGATCATCAACATGTATCTTTGACTATTAGTATCTTTAGTTACGTATTAGCAAACAATATAAAAGTTGATATTATAAAATTATATATTGAAATGAATCTAACAAGATCCTACATGAGTATGTTCTTTTTTATATATATCAACTAGTTATTAGGCCTGGGCTACGCTCCGGGTAAGGGAAATTTTCATCTATTAATATTATATGTTGAGATATAACACTAAATGTTATTTGGTCTAGTGGTTAATACTTTAGTATATGTTCTTGAGGTCCTGGGATCAAATCCTATACTGCGCAGATATATATTTTTTAAAATTGTTGTGGATTGCATGGAGTAAAACTCTCTTAGGGAGAGTGCCACGTGGCACCGTTTCTTGTTTAGGCACGCCTTTTAATATATTAGTATAGATGAGAATACTTGGTCAAAGGTTTTAAAGTTTGACCATGAAAAAATAAAACGAGAACTATATTTTGAGACGGATGGAGTATTTTGGAAAGACGGTATTATATGAGATTTTGTAACCTTTTAATGACAATGCGTTGACTTTCGTGCTTATCCATTATCATTGTACAACTTTGACTATCTATATGCTTAATTATCTATAAGTGAAAATTAGAGAAAACTGATATCATATTATTATCGATTGGACGCATTTAACATCTTATATACAAATTATTATAATTACATATATACAAATTTTTGGTTTAAGTAAGTATATGAATAATTGAATAATGCAAAAGTCAAAGCCTTGCAACTAATAAACAACAAAGGTGGTATTTAAATACTTTGGGTTTGTTAAAATATTGTATGATAGTCTATTAATAGTTATGTTAATTTTAAGAACTGATGATGGATAGTTGTAAGAGAAATTGAAACTGGCAAATTATGACGAATAAACTGAGATATTGAGGTTGTTTGGCAATCGGCTGTTGGCTGGTTTAGTTGGCTTGTTTGACTGGCTGGAAGCATTGGCTGTATGTAGGGGTGTTCGCAAAAAACCAAAACCGAAAAACCGTTCCGAAAAACCGGTCAAAATGGGCGGTTACCGAACCGGAAATTTTGGGATTAAACGGTTTGGTTACCGAACCGGTAAAAATTACGGTTAAACGGTACGGTTATGATTTTTAGGGAAACGGTTAACCGAAAAACCGGATATATTTATTTTATTTTATTATTATTTAATTTTTAATAATAATAATATTAATTAATTATTATTTTTTAGTAAATGCTGTAATTTAGACTAAGTAATGTACTACATGCCTCCTTCAACTTGTAATAGTTACTCTGTGCCTCAGTGCACTCACTGTGGACTACTCTCTGCCATAGTTTAGAGTTGATTGTGAACTATTCTTACTGTGAACTACCAACTTGTAATAATTATCAAAAAAAAAAAACTACCAACTTGTAATAGTTTAGATTTTGTGCTTTTTTTTTTTTTCTTAGAACTTTGAGATATGTATTATATGGTGCGGAATGTTTTTAGAGATGATTGTATTTGATAGAGAATCTTGGTATTAATGGTATATTATTTATGTTGAGAAAATTGTTAAATCTAATCAATAAAATTAGTAAAATAATTTGATAAAACTTGAGTAACGGTTAATGGTTAACCGAAAAACCATACCGAAAAACCGGTTAACCGTTTATGTGGTTACCGGTTTGAGCGGTTACGGTTCGCAGAAATGGCAAACCAATACTTCCGGTTACCGAACCGTTAACAACCCATGAACACCCTTAGCTGTATGTATTGGCTTTTTAAGTTGGCTGTTTAAGCCAACTGTTTGCAAAAGTGTTTGACAAAATTAATTGTGGTTGTTGGCTGTTTATTAGAGACTTTGTGAGCCAACAAGCCAAAAGCCAATCCAAAAAGCTACTCCAGGCAGCTTTTTCATTTTGGCTTAAAAGCCAGTTTTTCAGCCAACTAAAAAGCCAATAACCAAACACTTTTTTTGGCTGTTTAACTAAATTAAAAAGCCAAAAGCCAATGAAAATACCATTTACCAAATATGGCCATTATAATTTATATCAAGGGTTAAATTTAATCCTTATCAAAAGGATAAAGTGGTAATCATTCTAACTCCCCACTTTGACATATGTTTATTTAAGGTCCGTTGGTAGGTCTTGTTTGATGCTCTCTAATATAAGCAAGGGCTTTTATCCAGAAGCAACCTTTCGAGGGAATGAAAAGACGTCTACTGATTTTCCCTTAGAAGTTATAATATCTCCTTGTTTTTTTCAGAGGCCATTTTCCATATTTTGAATGTTTAAAAGAATCCTTGTCTTGATCATCAAACCTTTGTTTTCTTCTACCTATAAACCAATAACATATATACTCTTTATGGCATTATTTTATATGAAAGTTATCATGAAATAAGGATTTAGATGAGACTTACATCTAACGTTTTTTTGCACAAATATTGTATAACTATGTGCTTAAAAGAGACACTTTGATCATGCTCTTTTGGCCTTTTCCTTAGATTGCTGATAATCGTACGAATAACAAGATGTAGATTCATTGCCAAAAAAAAAAAAAAAAGAAACAAAGATGTGGATTGTTGATAATAGTACGAATAACAAGATACATTTTATTACTTATAGCAAGATATATCTAGTTGGTAAACTCTTATGCAGGTGGTAACTAAAACCTGAATTGAATCCGGTCTACATTAATGTGCTTTAGTCACTCTCTTTTCTTTCTTTTTTTCTTTGACGGGAAACACCAAAATTCTTGCACATATATCTACATGATTTTATTTGAAATACATAAATTGAAAATAAAATACTCCATGAGAGATACAACACATTCTTGCATATATATCTACATATGATTTTATTCATAAATTGTACAAAATTCAAAACACTTTTTAGGTGGAGAAACATGAAAGATAATGAATTAATGACCATAGGACATTACAAGACCCATTATAAGTCCACTTTTTAGGTTCACTTGCATTAAAATAAATATAAATAGCAAACAAAAGTGGGTTGTAAGCCAATTCACAATTTTTTTTTTGCCAATTTAGGAATAAAATAATAAATTAAAAGTCGGTAGAACTTCATAAAACGAATTGAAACGGAAAATATAACTTCAAAAGAACAAAAAGTATTATGTAATATATATTACTAAGAAAAGTATCATTGCATAAAGTACAATACATTTAGCGTTTGAGATAAGATTGGAAAAGCTATTAAAATTAGCTCTTATAATAACGATAAGTCGATAACGCATTTTGAATAACTTTTAAAGGTTAAACAAGGAACATCGTTCATTTTTCTTTTCTTTTCTTTTTTATTAGTCTAACATCTAAATTTACTGAAAAATAATCGCTTTAAAAGTTATTTTAACAACTAACCTCCAACAAGTGACATACGATCGCTAATCCTTAATAACTAAAAAGTTAAAGATCCTATTGTTTTCAACTTATCTAAACTTATTCTGATAGGATATTAAACCTTATTTTTACTAAATTGAACTTCTCTAAACTTATTAGTCGCTATTAAACCTTATTAAATTGAAATTCTCTAAACTTATTAATCGTTATTAAACCTTATCCAAACTTCTTTTCCTTATAAAATACGGAAAATAAAGTAAAAAGAAGATGTCCAACATCTACCCCCAAGTTCACACAATCTACTTCTACGATAACCCAAAAGTCACCAAGAAGAGTAGTAGTACAATGAACAATCCTTCAAAAAAGGGCCAAAAAAAAAGAGTAGTAAAAGATTTTGCTACTTCCATAAACCAAGAACTAGTAAACAAAAAACAAAGAAAAAGGCTAGCCAACACATTCTATGACTAACGTGTCAAATTAAAAATCAAAATCATCCTAGTATCCAACAGAATATCCGGCCATCTTTTTATTAGATAAATTAAATTAATGACATAACACATAGCTAATAGATAGGACACGCGTTCTTCTCCTATTGCCTACTCTCAACAACCGCTTCCCCCTCTTTCGCTATATAAACCCTCCCTTGGATTCCTGAACCCTTCATTAGTGTTTTACTCTCATCAAACGCAAAGTTTTTTGACACCACATAAATTCGTCTTTTTCTCTCTCCAATCTTAGGGTTTCGTCGCTAATCTTTGACGCTTTTTCGCTCAATTTTCGTCGAATTCAAGGTAAGAATTCTGCCTAATTTCTTCGTTTGATCTTTTTATGTGTTTTTTGTTTAAGGTTTATCGTTTTGATTTTTGTGTGTTATCGAATTTGTTGATTTTTTTCTCTTTGACGGTGATATGTTTATCGATTTCACGGTGTTTGTATTTGATTGGATTGAATTTTCCGTGTGTTTTGTATCATGCTATTATTTTTTGATATGTTCGTGTAATTATGATAATCTAGGGTTAGATCTCAACTTTTGTCTTCTTGATCTTAATTTTATGCTTCGTGATCTTGTTTTATTTATGATTATTGAGATTTGTTACCTAAATATCGTAGAATTTTTGTTTGGAACTTGTTATTGCTGTAGTCTTCTGTCCGCATGAGGTTTTTTTAGTGTTGATTGAGCGTATGAATGGATTTAGCAACATGATTTAGTGTGTTATATAGTTTTACATCATCTTCGTTGTCTTTTGTTTCTAGAAACCCTAATTAAGTTTTAAGTTTTAAATGTACCTTGTTGATCAACTAGCATAGTTATGTATGCAAGTGACTTACTATTGTTTCAATTGTGCTTTGTTAAAATTTAGCTGTGTTCAAGACTTGTGTATAATCAGTACGTTTTTTAGGGTTTATTTTGGCTCTTATTGTGTCCTTGTAGAAGAGTGATCTTGTATCAGTTTTTTCGTTTGAATTGGTAGTGCTGTTATTGTGCTAGTTGACTTTTTGAGATGCGGCCTGTATAAATGGTTTTGTTTTCTCTGACTAAACCTATATGATATCTTCTTGTTGTAGATGCAAATCTTTGTGAAAACTCTCACCGGAAAAACTATCACTCTCGAAGTCGAGAGCTCAGACACAATCGACAATGTCAAGACCAAGATCCAGGACAAGGAGGGGATTCCACCAGATCAGCAGAGGCTGATCTTTGCTGGGAAACAACTCGAAGATGGGAGGACTTTAGCGGACTACAACATCCAAAAGGAATCGACTCTTCATTTGGTTCTTCGTCTCAGGGGTGGCATGCAGATTTTTGTGAAGACCCTTACGGGCAAGACCATCACCCTTGAGGTGGAAAGCTCAGACACTATTGACAATGTCAAGACAAAGATTACTGACAAGGAGGGCATCCCACCAGACCAGCAAAGGCTTATCTTTGCCGGAAAGCAATTGGAAGATGGTCGGACTCTAGCAGATTACAACATCCAAAAGGAGTCCACCCTCCACTTGGTTCTTCGCTTAAGGGGTGGTATGCAGATCTTTGTTAAAACCCTCACAGGCAAGACCGTTACCTTGGAAGTTGAGAGTTCTGACACTATCGAGAACGTTAAGACTAAGATTCAGGACAAGGAAGGAATCCCACCAGACCAGCAGAGGCTAATCTTTGCCGGTAAACAGCTTGAGGATGGCAGGACATTGGCAGATTACAATATCCAGAAGGA
The DNA here is from genome assembly GCA_947646795.1 of Beta lomatogona. NCBI lineage: Eukaryota > Viridiplantae > Streptophyta > Magnoliopsida > Caryophyllales > Amaranthaceae > Beta > Beta lomatogona. The sequence goes on from CANSNZ010000105.1 coordinate 306,486, forward strand.
GTCCACTTTACACTTGGTGCTTCGTTTGAGGGGAGGCATGCAGATCTTTGTGAAGACTCTTACTGGCAAGACCATCACACTGGAAGTTGAAAGCTCAGATACCATTGACAATGTGAAGGCGAAGATTACAGACAAGGAAGGCATTCCAGCTGACCAACAGAGACTCATCTTTGCCGGTAAACAGCTTGAGGATGGCAGGACATTGGCTGATTATAATATCCAGAAGGAGTCGACTTTGCACCTGGTGCTTCGTTTGAGGGGAGGGATGCAGATCTTCGTGAAGACTCTCACTGGCAAGACCATCACACTAGAAGTTGAAAGCTCGGATACCATTGACAATGTGAAGGCAAAGATCACAGACAAGGAGGGAATTCCAGCTGACCAGCAGAGACTCATCTTTGCTGGGAAGCAGTTAGAGGATGGGCGGACTCTGGCAGATTACAATATTCAGAAGGAGTCGACCCTTCACCTTGTCCTTCGTCTTCGTGGAGGTGATGCTTGAGTCTTAGGCTCTTAGCATTTGCGTTTTGAAGTTCTAGTCGCTGGGTATTATGTGTGGTTTTGGTGTCATGTTTATGTGGTTAAGTACTATTGAATATGGTTGTTTCTAGATGCTAGTAAGTAGTGGTGTGTGAAATGATGCTTTGGTGTTTAGTAATGTGGGTTGAAAAACTTGTGGGGGGTATATACTATTAGTATTTACCCTATTATAAATAAATAAAGTGAAAGTTGGCGTATGCTTTCACATTTGAATCGTGAATTCCTCGTTAAGTCCTTGTTTTTATGCCATCCCAGTGGGAACTCTTGGGATAGTTCTACTCTTACCGTTACTCGTTTATGTAATCTATGAACTTGTGAAGAAGGCCCGTAGCTTGTCCGAGTAGCATGAAAATATTTGGGATCTGAGGTTTCTCCGTTCTTTGCAACATTTCCGATGCTTTTGAATCTGAAACTTAGGTTGTTTCCATCTCGGATTTTTTTTTTTTGGTTGGAAATATCGGAATCACTATCGTTTTCGTTTTACAATCTTACAGAGTTTGGAGTTTTAATCGATGGGTCCTTTTTTGAGGGAACCCTTGTATTATCTTCACACCCACAAAAAGCTACCCGTTAAATGAAATGATAATATGCAGTTAAAGTTATCATCTGAAATTTACTAGTTTCCTGCAGTGGAGGTATCAGCTATGCATTCATATTCAGAATGATAGTTGAAAGCAATTTTCTTTTAGTTTGAAAGTAGAAGGCAAGAACAAAGCAATTTAATGGTCAGAGTCTCAGAGACTCGCAGTAAATGAGGCCGTTTATGAAGTGCAAAGGTTTATTGTTGGAAGATTTCACTCTTTGACAATAATAATAAGGATACATTTCATGGAACTACCTTTTATAATAATTTTTTTTCCAAAAACTACCTTATAATTTTTTTTTTCAAAAAACTACCTTATAAAACAAAACCCGTTTCAAACGACCACCAATTGACGATATTATTTTAGAGTTGAAATTGAGTTTTTGTTAGTTTTAATAAACTCACGTGACCATCACATCACGTGATGGTCAAAGGAGGGGTTAACGGAAACGGATGTCGTCAATTGATGGTCGTTTGAAACGAGTTTTTGTTTTATAAGGTAATTTTTTGAAGAAAAAAAATTTATAAGGTAGTTTTTTGAATTTTTTTTTTATAAAAGGTAGTTTCATGAAATTTATCCTAATAATAAATAGCTTAGTGTATTGTCCATCTCTATAGTCTGTACAATGTATTTGCCCCTCTATTTATGTTTTGCTCTTAATATCGATATTGTTCATGGCTTCGCCAAATATTATCTTGGAGTCCAATTGTCGGTCGATTGTCTCTCGTCTTGCTATTGGTTCTATTTTTCAATTTGAATGAGATGTTATCCTAGAGGACTCATTATCTGGAGTAGGGATATAATTTGTTTTTATGGTTTTATGTGTGACAGGATGGTAACATGGTTGCCCACCTCTTTGTAAGATTAGTGCCCTCTGGTATTGAACAACAGTGGAGATGTATCTATAATAAATATAAAAATTCCAAAAATTTCCCTATTTTCCCCTTGATACATCTCCAACCATTGATTAAGGAAATGGACTCTCCATTTCCCCTAAGAAATGGAGAGGATCTTTTGCTTTGGTGATCATTGTAAACTTGGTAGTTCAAGGTTTGGTTTTGTTGAAATGCTTTACAGTTTACACTAATTCCCAACAAACTTTAGCAGATTACTTTAAAATCTCAACGATTCTGCTGCCACGTACTAATGTTAGCATCTCTTTATGAAAAGCTCACAAAAAGAACTTGATAAGTATAATTTATGCGAAAACAAGACTAACAATCAGAGTGGCGCAGCGGAAGCGTGGTGGGCCCATAACCCACAGGTCCCAGGATCGAAACCTGGCTCTGATAATAAGAGAAAGCTTCCTGCCCTTTTTTTTTTTTAGTTTTCAAATTCGTTCTTCAGGTGTGGCAGTGTGTTGGGCCTGTGGCATACTAGAGCAGTTTGGGCTCCAAATAAATTGTCAGAAAGACAGTAATAGACTAATAGTATTAGCTTTTTTATTCTCAAATTCTTTTCGAATCTTTGTGGATGACAAAAATAACTGCGATGTTTTATTTGTTTTTCTTGTTTTCTTTATTTACGTGTCTAATACACACCTGTTACCAATATCTTTAGTTACTCCTTTTTCTAAAATTATATCTTGTGTGGAATGTGCCGATAATTCAAGAAAAACACACTTTTTGACATAATTAATAAGGGATAATTAGTTCCACTTCTATCGTAACTAATTATTCAAACTCTTTTGTAAATTTGTTAGACTTATCTTGTAGTCAACTTTCTTATCTTCTTGTAACTAGCCTCCTTATACTTAGCCTAACTTTAGATAGTTAGTTTAGCTTCTCACGGCAATCTAGCCTATATATATCTTGTATATGCTTTAATAATATTTATCAAAAAGTTTATATTCTCTACATGGTATCAGTTTTCTAAAGATCCTAAGCCTATTTTTCCTTAGTCTTTCAACAGCCATGTCTCCCGAAAACGTTGTCATTCCTATTCAACATGACCCCTCCCAGCCTTTCACCATTATTCAAATTCACAACTCCATCAAACTTACCTCAACCAACTATGTTGCTTGGAAAACTCAACTTCAAGCTACTCTCTTGGGGTATGATCTTTGGAAGTTTGTTGATGGATCCCATCCATCTCCTGCTGCCTCCATTGTTATTGATGATGGCACATCCATTGTGAACCCTGCTGCCCTCCCATGGTTTCGCCAAGATCGCTTGGTCTTTGGTGCCATCGTCGGCACTCTTTCCCAAGACATTGTTCCCTTAGTATCTCAAACGGTCACTTCCGAGGATGCATGGAACGTACTAGCCAAAACCTATGCTAACCCATCTAGGGGGCACCTCAAACAGCTTAAAAATAACCTTGCTATTATTACCCATTCTACTCAATCCATCTCCTCTTATATGCAAGCCATAAAATCCTGTACTGACCGTCTCGCCGCTATGGGCAAACCCATGGATCTAGAAGACATAATTGAAAAGGTGTTGTCTAGTCTTGATTATGAGCAATACAAGTCGGTCATTGATGCGGTTAATGCTCGAGATATTCCGATTTCCTTTGAAGAACCCCACGAGAAACTCATCACCAAGGAGACTATGGTTTCGCTCAAAAGCCCTACCACCTATCCTGCCTCGGTGAACCTTGCTCATCATCGCCCCAAGGCGCCCCACCCTACTACAACTGACACCCACCCCGGCCGGAGACCATACCTTGGTAAGTGTCAATGGTGTAGGGAGCAAGGTCACTCACTTAGTCACTGTGCTGTTTTCAAAGGGCTCTTTCCCACTATTCATGTTCCTACACCGATGCCGTATCGTGCTGCCAAGAAAGACTCCCAACCTTCTCCTCATGCTCCACAAGCCCATGTTGCTACGGCCTCACACTCATCCTCAAATGCATGGCTCCTCGACAGCAGGGCTACTCATCATGTCACGAATGACCTTGCAAATTTATCTCTTCATTGTCCTTATGATAGCACTGAGGAATTAATTATTGGTGATGGCTCCTCCTTACCAATACAAAACACAGACCCCTCCTCATCTAATGACATGCTGCATGATTGGACTACCCTCAATATTCCTATTCTTGATTCACCAATGCCGCAAACTTTACTCAATCCACAAACTTCTCAAAATGCACCACCCTCACCAACTGCTTCCGCCACCATCTCGGTGTCGACGGGCTCCACTTCGCCTCTCGTCACTTCATCACCTACCATCTCCACCCCTCTCTCATCACCACCATTATCTCCTTCACCGCCCTCACCACGTCCCTCACGAACCATGGTGACACGCCTACAAAATAATATCATAAAACCCAACCCCAAATATGCCTACACTTCCAGTATAACCTCCCCTCCACCAACTGAACCCACAAACATCATCCGAGCCTTGAAATGTCCTCAATGGCGTGACGCCATGACAGCAGAATTTGAGGCTCTAGTTCGCAACAAAACGTGGGACTTGGTTCCACCACATCCATCTCACAATCTTGTTGGTAACAAGTGGGTTTACCGTATCAAATACACATCCAAAGGCGCCATTGATCGTTACAAAGCTAGGCTCGTTGCCAAAGGCTTTCCCCAACGACCCGGTATTGATTTCTCGGAGACATTTAGTCCGGTCATTAAACCCACCACTGTCCGTCTTATATTGTCTCTTGCCGTCACAAAGGGGTGGTCTCTTCGTCAACTCGACATTAACAATGCCTTTCTTCAAGGTACTCTTCATGAAGATGTTTATATGGTGCAACCTCCGGGTTTTGTTGACAAAGACAAGCCTTCATATGTTTGCAAACTCCGAAAGGCTCTCTATGGCCTCAAACAAGCACCGAGAGCATGGTATAATGAACTCCGTTCTTTCTTATTGGGCTTTGGCTTTACTAACTCTATTGCCGATTCGTCCTTGTTCATGTATCATTACCAAGGGATAATATTTTATCTACTTGTTTATGTCGATGACATTATCATCACGGGTCCTTCTCCAAATGCAGTGCAAGACTTCATTAACACTCTTGCCTCCAAGTTCTCCTTGAAAGATCTTGGCCCGTTGTCCTAATTCCTTGGTGTAGAGGTTCAACCCCATGATAAAGGTCTATTTCTCAATCAACAGAAATATATCTCTGACCTTCTTGCACGTGCAAACATGTCAAGTGCCAAACCTGTTTCGACACCAATGATCGCTCATCCTCCTCTCACAACTGATGCTGGCTCCCCTATTCCAAATCCATCAGATTATAGAGCACTGGTTGGTGGGTTGCAATATCTTTCTCTCACTCGCATTGATGTTGCCTTTGCTGTTAATAAATTATCCCAATTCATGCACAAGCCAACTGATAAACATTGGGCTGCACTTCGGCGCCTACTTCGGTACTTAAATGGCACCATTGATCATGGACTCATCATTCATCGTCACTCACCCGTCCGCCTTCATGCCTATTGTGATGCAGATTGGGCTGGTGATCATGACTCTTTTTTGTCTACCTCGGGACATATTGTGTACTTGGGTTGTAATCCACTCTCGTGGAGCTCCAAGAAACAGCAAGGAGTAGCTCGGTCCTCCACCGAAGCCGAATTTCGAGCTGTAGCCTCCACCACCGCTGAATTATTATGGCTCCAATCTCTTCTTTCGGAGCTCCGTATAACTCTCCCGACAGTCCCAAGCATCTATTGTGACAACTTGAGCGCTACGCATTACTCGAAGAATCCCGTCTTTCATTCGCGCATGAAGCATCTTGCCTTGGCCTTTCATTTTGTTCGCGAGCAAGTTCAGCAAGGCAAACTGCATGTTCATCACATCTCCGGTGACGACCAACTTGCTGATGCATTAACAAAGCCTCTTGCTTTAGCTCGTTACTCAACATTGCTGTCCAAAATTGGCTTGGTCAAGAGACCATCCATTTTGAGGGGGGATAATTAGTTCCACTTCTATCGTAACTAATTATTCAAACTCTTTTGTAAATTTGTTAGACTTATCTTGTAGTCAACTTTCTTATCTTCTTGTAACTAGCCTCCTTATACTTAGCCTAACTTTAGATAGTTAGTTTAGCTTCTCACGGCAATCTAGCCTATATATATCTTGTATATGCTTTAATAATATTTATCAAAAAGTTTATATTCTCTACAATAATACTGGTATTTGGGTCCGGGTGTTGCCCCGGGTGTTATTTTTTTTCCAAACTTGATATGCATTTTTTTTATTCGTATTAAAATATAATAAAGAAAACTCAACACTTAAATTTACCAGTTTCCTGCAGTGGAGGTATCAGCTATGCATTCATATTCAGAATGATAGTTGAAAGCAATTTTCTTTTAGTTTGAAAGTAGAAGGGAAGAACAAAGCAATTTAATGGTCAGAGAGACAGAGACTCAGTAAATGAGGAGGAAAAGGAGATCTCCGTTTATGAAGTGCACAGTATTATTGTTGGAAAATTTAACTCTTTGTAATAATAAACTAGTTTTTAGGCCCGGGCGATGCTCCGGATAATCATAATTTTCACTTAATTGTATTTTACTTCGAAATTATAACACCAAATATTACTTGGTTTAGTAGTTAAGACTTTAGTATACAAGCTTGAGATCATGGGTTCAAATCTTATACACAATGCATTTTCTAATTTTTTTTATTGTATATGGAATATATGAAGTCAACACTTTAAAGGATAGCGCCACGTGGCACAGTTCCTTGTTGAGGAACACCTTTTAATATATTAGTATAGATAGCTTAATATATTGTCCATCTCTGTATAATGTATTTGCCCCTCTATTTGTGTTTTGCTCTTAATATCGATAATGCTTATGGCTTCGCCAATATTATTTTGGAGTCCAATTGTCGGTCGATTTGTCTCTCGTCTTGCCGTTGATTTTATTTCCAATTTGAATTAAATGTTATCCTAGAGGACTCACTATCTAGGGTAGGGATATAGTTCCGTTTTTATGGTTTTATGTGCGACAGGATGGTTACATGGTTCACACGACTTTGTAAGATTAGTGCCCTCTAGTATTGAACAACAGTGGGAATGTTATTGTCCATCGGAGGTCTCATTCTATGTAGATATGGATGTTTTTAACTATTTTGTAATAATAAGGTGCTAGCAATTCCACCTTTAAAAACTATATTGCCCTCTACTTGTGAATGTGAATATTCAAATATGAGTGAGTCATTGATTAGATAGAATGATCATCGTATAAGAAATGGTCTTCGTGTTTAAGTAATTATTGAATTTGTTCATCCCACATTAGTAGTATATTGTGAGCATTAAAAAATTAAGGAAAAATTGATAATAGGGGTCTGAATTTTGGGTGATAGGTCTTTATTTTAGGGGGTCTTAACTTTAGCAGGCTTTAATGACTTGAAACTGATTTTTTTTAAATCTCACATACTTCCAACTTCTCCCCCTCAATTAACCCTTATGGTGGAACCAACAATTTACAAGTTATGACCTATTAAGCTAGTTTTATGTCACCGAGGCCCGCTAAAAGTTCAAGACACCCTAAAATAACACAGGTTAATCAATAATTTAGACATTTTAATAAAAAACACTCAAAGTTAATACCCGTATTGTCAATTTTTCCAAAAAATAATCACGAAGAAGTTATCCTTGAAAGTAAAAAAAAAAAAAAGGAAAATAATATATCATACTCGTCTTAAAAGATAGAGAATATCATTCCCAATTACAAGCTTAAATCTAACTGATAATTTTAGTGTACAACAAGTTGAGTGTTGTAAGTTTCAATTGTAACATCCTAGCAATTCCAATGTCAATAAAAGTTGTAATTCATGGAGAGTACATCAGGTTGTTTGGTTGAGTATGATAAACAAAAATCCTATGAAAAACTCTACGTACCTAGGTGGTAAAATCATTTCATGTGTCAATTACTAATTTATGTAAACTAAATAACTCTGCTGTGTAATACTAAAAAACTATTTTTTTGGTCAAACAAAGAAGTACTACAGGGCCGTCTTAATGATTTAGGGGCCCCTGTTCTAATATGAAAATTAGGCCCCAAATTTATTAAATAATAAAGATGGAAGGTTGGGTATTAAAGAGGGAAAGTTGAAAATTTAAAGATTGATCATTGACAAATTTATTATAGGTGGAAAACAATGGTGATTTCCTCAAATATAAAGTAATTTATTAAAAATAATATATATAAGGGACCCTTATAATTTATGGGCCCTGTGCTGTTGGGCACTTTGCACACCCTCATCTACCCCCTGGTACTAGAGCATGGCAACTTGTGAGATATTTTGCCATAAAGATATAGCCATGAAAAAATACAGTATATGCACTTATAAGTTATAACTAAATGAAATTCGTCATTAGAGTTTGTCATACCAAAATTAATGACTAAGTCATGAGCTAGCAAACCAACAGTAACTTAACCTGTGGTGTTGTTAGGTTACTTTCCAATTTATTTTTTCTTTTAATTACTTTGTACAACTTTGCAGGATTTAATTATAAAACTAGTATTTTGGCCCGGGCGATGTCCCAGGTCAGTTACAATTATCAAATATATTATTATTCATAAATCTCATACTTGATTTTATTAGTTTTTCTTAATATTTTGTCTAATGAAAAATTAAAAATGGACGTTGTGGCATGATATATTATTTTTAAAAAAAACGTTAAAGGAATTGGGGATAAAAATAACAATTTCAGTAGAATTAGGGTAAGAGAATGTTATTACTTAATAAAAGTGTTAGAGATCAAAAATCTTGTCTATGTCTTTATGATTACATATAATTATAAGATTTTATAATGTTTTACTTTGAAACATTAAACATTGAAATTGTAGTTGAAAAGTGGTTAAGCTCTCACATTTTATTTCAAAGGTCATGTGTTCGAATCCTAGTAAATACATATTGTTAATATTTTTAAATGAGATTATAAACATGTGTATTAGAAACTTGAGCAGAGTGCCACGTGGCACCATTTCTTTGATAGGAACGCCTTTTAATATATTTGTATAGATTATACAAAGTTAAAATAGTAAATTTCTTTATTAAAACCCATATCTTTCTAATTTTTTTGCTTGGTGATCATTGTAAACTTGTAGTTAAAGGTTTGGTTTTGTTGAAATGCTTTACAGTTTACACTAATTCCCAACAAACTTTAGCAGATTACTTTAAAATCACAACGATTCTGCTGCCACGTACTAACGTTAGCATCTCTTTGTGAAAAGCTCATGATTATAATCCAATAAAAATAATATATACGAAAACAAGAACAACAATCAGAGTGGCGCAGCGGAAGCGTGGTGGGCCCATAACCCACAGGTCCCAGGATCGAAACCTGGCTCTGATAGTAAGAGAAAGCTTCCTGCCCTTTTTTTTTTTTTTTAAGTTTTCAAATACGTTCTCCAGGTGTGGCAGTGTGTTGGGCCTGCGGCATACTAGAGCAGTTTGGGCTCGATTTTGTCAGAAAGTCTTGCACAGAGTAATAGTAGTATTCTAGTAAGCTTTTTCATTCTCAGATTCTTTTCAAATCTTTGTGGGTGACAAAAAAAACTCTGCGATGTTTTATTTGTTTTCCATGTTTTCTTTATTCACGCGTCTAATACATACCTGCTTGCTACCAATATCTTTAGTTATTCTTTTTTCTAAAATTATATCTTGTGTGGAATGTGCCAATAATTCAATTTTTTGACATACACAAAGTCTTATAAAAGACGGTCTCACGTTAGTCTTAACGTGAGACCTGTCAAAATCCAACATAATAAAGCAACAAGGGACCCAAGAAGTATGCAATGGCCCAAGCGTCAGGCCCAAGTGCTAGGCCCAAGCGCTTAATTTCTCTCTCCTCACTTGAAAACTCAGAACTTCCCCTTTCTTTCTCCTCTTCTTCTTCTTCTTCCATTTTTACTTCACTCACACACTCTTTCTTACCTTCCCCAATCTCCTCCAACATCCTCCTCGATTTCCCCATTTTCCTTTTCTAATTTCTTCCAAATCTTTGCGTTTAGAGAAATTCATACTTGCAAAAGTACAAGAATGTCTTCGATCTCTACTTTCTCTCTCTAGACTCCAGTCGACAGTCGTCGATGTGAGAAGAACGATAGAGTACAGTAAAGTTGGGAGTTGACTAAAGCTTGTAAGACATGGCAACAGGCAAAATTTGAGAGAAACTTCATTTTAGGCATGTGGTTTTCACGTGGTAATTCGTGACAACTTTTGAAGTTTCGAATTTCGGATGGGTGAGTTAATTTTCGTGTGCAAGATGAATTTGTGGGGCTGATTTTGTCATTTTCAAGTTATAGTTATAATTTTCCAATTAGTTAAGGAATTTTAATAATTACTCCCTCTGTCCCAGAAAGATCTGAACACTTGTTGGGACACGTAGTTTAAGGTGATAAGTTGTAGTGTGGTTATCAAATGTTATTTTATTTAAAAAGGAGATGTGATAGGAGTTGGTGGGGTATTTTTTATTAGTGGAGAGAAAAAGTTGGGTAACTTTTTATTGATAAAAGGTAGAGTGTGGGCCACGGATGTGTAAAAGAAATAATATTTTAATGGTGGGACCATGCCAAAAAAAGAAGTGTTCAAACTAATTTGGGACAAACATAAAAGGAAAGTGTTCAGACTATTCTGGGACGGAGGGAGTAGTTATATATTTTTGGCTCTTAGTTATGGTTTTCTGATTCATAGTTAGCTTTTGCTTATTAATAGTTATGAAATTCGGATATATAGTTATGACTTTTAGGTTATTAGTTATTAATTGTGGTTAATATTTATGATTTTATGGTTGATAATTGTGATTCTGGCTATTAGTTATTGTTTTCTTATAAATAGTTATGATATTTGGGTATTTAGTTATTATTGTTCTTTTACATTAGTTATGACTTTTTGTTTTTTAGTTCCGGTTTTATGGCTAATAGTTTTAGTCTAGAAAATAACTGAATATGAATAATTATTTATTAATTTCATGAGTAACAATGATGCATGGTTTTATAGTTATAGTTTTGATATTTGGTTTATACTAGGGTTGATAGTATGGGCGGTCAATAGTTATGATTTTAAGATCATTAGTTTTATTTATTGTATGCATTAGTAAACATTGTTTTTGCATTGGTTATTTGAGGTTGGCATAACTAATGCAAAAATGCGATAGTTATTTAAGAAAGAGAGAAATTATGGCCAATAAAATGCATTATAATCTGATTTTTATGATATAACTAATATACTTCAGCGCTTAACTAATATACTTCAGCGTTTAACTAATATACTTCAGCGCTTAACTAATTCACCCAGAAGCAATTTAAGGCTAGGATAACTAATAGGTGCAAGCGCTTAACTAATTCTACTGCTGGTTTGATGCACGCGCGTAATGTCAGCATGACATCAGCGGTCTCACGTTAACACTAATGTGAGACCGTCTCTCCAAAAACGGACTCTTTGACATAATATTTTTAGTTACTTTTAGAAATTCTAAACATTGTAATAGGTAGGGGTGTGCATAAGTTCAGAACCGAACCACATTTCATCGGGACTGGTTGGACCTAGGGCTATGAAAAACTGACCCAATCCGTTTACCGAACCCGAACCCAACTTGAAATAAGCAAATGGGTTGACACGACTTACCCAATTAATTAAATGGGTTAGGTTAAGGTTGACATTTTCAACCCGAAATTAACCTGCTTTGACATGTTTAACTCATTAAAATATAAATTTCCTAAAAAGTTGTGTTAAAGTTGGTGAAAATTTTAAAATACTAATTGTAGAACACAAATACTGAAAAGAAAATCTAATCATGCATAATAAAAATTTAATAATAATAAATATGTAAATGGGTTAAACCGGTTATATGGATAACCCGTTTAATAAAAAGGTCGGGTCAAGGTTGAGTTTTTCAACCCGTTTAATAAACGAGTTAGGTTTGGGTTGAGACATGTTCAACCCGTTTATTATTAACCCGAACACGACCCGACCCGACCTGATATGTTAACTACCCCTAGTTGGACCTGTAGACTGGAATTCTCAAATTTCTTGGAGGCCATGTCCAAGTCCAGAACTTTTTGGACCTGTTTTAAAATAATTTTTTAAAATAGTAAGGAAAGAGGCAAACATTAGGGGACCTTCCTCTCGAATGGAGCTCCTAATACATCATTTATAAGGACACAAATTATGAGAATAGGCGGTCTAATTTTAACATGAAATTAGACGACCCCAAGACTGAATTTTTCTAACAAACCCATTCCATTTCACTCTAACCCAACACTATCCTAGTTATCCCTTCTCTTTTCTTTCCTTTGTTTTCTTGATTCTCGAACTACAACATACATTTTCAAAAAATAACCCGGCAGTCTTACTAAACGGATTAAACTAGTCGCTAAATGAATTAAAATAATCACTGAATGGGTTAAATAATGTCCATATTGAATATATTAAAGTGGTCACGAAATATATTTAATTGGTCCCTTAATAGATTAAACTAGTCACTATATTAAAAAAGGTGGCATGTTCTATTCTTAATACTGGACTTGGGCCGTACCTAATTTTAGATTAAAAGTAGGCGGTCTCTTACAAGACCAACTGTTATAAGGATGGAGTATAAACTAAAATTATTACACGGGTTACTAACAATGGAAGTATCAACTAGATGGCCATCATTTGCAATCCAAGCTGCTGCCCTATTAGCTTCTTTGAAAATATGCTTGATTTTCCAGTTGTCCAAAGACCTGAGCGGCTGAGCAGAAGTTGAATGTCCTTAATGATGTTAACAATCTGCCAAGAAGGACTGAGCAAAAATCAGGTTTCTCTCGTGTATTGAAATAATAATTATTAGGAAGAACGTTTTAAAAACGGATGGTGCATGTATTAAAATAATTATTATATCCTGAATACATACTTTAAAACTAGTCTTACAAGATTTCAAAAGATAATATCTTATATTTAAATTTTAGTAAAATGTGAACAGCATTTACAAAAGAGAGATTTTATGCCATTCGAAAAAAGACAAAGATAGACAACCAAATTCCATGAGAGTAACAAGCAGATTTAGAAGCACCACTGGGTATGCATGATGAATAATTTTGATGTTCATGGATTAATCATTTAACTTCTTCTACGGTTCACCTCAAAGACTATAACTTCTTCTGCGGTCCGTCTATTGATGCACTTATACAAGAAACAACTCCATGTTCCATTTTTCCTATTCTTTACTAATCCAATAAAGCACCTATAAGGCTATAAGTTTAGAGGTGGAACTTTAACCAATAATTATTCTCAAAACATAAAATTGATTATATTATTAACATATATTATTATGGACTATAGGTGTGTTTGGTGGTGTAAGGAATAATGCCTTGAATTGTGTTATGTCGAACTATCTACAAAAGGGAGATTTGCGGGAGGTGGGTCGACGCGCGGCAAGATGCTGAGAGCTGACCGCGAGTCGCGTCTGGCGCCGCGACTCGCGGTAGGCGCAGTTTGGCGTGTTTGCGGGAAACGCGGACACGCGTTTTCGGATTTGTTTATAAATAGGTTTTTACCCTAGTTTATTTACAATGCAACGGGATTAGTTCATAACACATCTGTAATCCGTTTTCCTCTAAGATCAATAAATCAGTTCTCTTTCTGTCCGTGGACGTAGCCAACAATCCGTTGGTGAACCACGTAAAATCTGTGTGTGATTTCTTCTTTGTTTTGCATTCAATATTTGTTCTTTCTCACATCTGTCATAACAAATTGGTATCAAGAGCTTTGTATTCGATCCGGGTGAGAAAGATGTCTGGGTTGAGTGTGAAAATTGATAAATTCACTGGGAGAAACCGTTTCAGTATGTGGCAGATCAAGATGCGGGATTTACTGAAGCAACAAGGGTTTTAGGCACCATTGGAAAAGAAGTCAACGGATTCAGTTACCGCTGTGATGGCCGTTCTGGAGGAGAAGGCGCATTCAACGATTATGTTGTGTCTGGCTAACGACATAATTACTGAAGTTGCTGGTCTGTGGTTGAAGTTGGAGAGTTTGTATATGACAAAATTTCAAACTAACAAGTTGCTTTTGAAGCAACGTCTGTTTAGCCCGCGTATGCAGGAAGGTACGTCTCTTAGGGACTATCTCGAAAAGTTGAATACTATCTTACTACATCTTTGTAATATTGATGTTAAAGTAGATAATCAGGACGCTGCTTTAATTCTGTTAGTATCTTTGCCTTTATCGTATGAGAATTTTGTGGATTCTTTTATTGTTGGGAAAGATAGTATGTCATTAGAAGAAGTAAGATCTGCACTTCATACTAGAAAGATTCGTCATAAGACGTCTGGTACAGGTACAATCGATCAGGCTGCTGGATTAGTAGCCAGTGGTAATGGACAGGGGAATTCGGGGAGAAAATCCAGGAAACCGTTTTCTAGAGGTCCTATATCTAGTGATGTCTGTAATTACTGTAAGGAAACGGGGCATTGGAAAAGGGAATGTCCAAAGAAGAAAAATAAATGCAGTGCAGTTCTGGCTGGCATTGTTGCGAAAAAATTCTAGTTCTGATGATGATATTGCTTTAGTTGCTAATGAACAAACACATTGCAGTGATGTGTGGGTTTTAGATTCTGGAGCGTCTTGTCATATGTGTCCGCGCAGGGAATGGTTTATGAACTATAAACAGGTTGATGGAAGTGTTACTATGGCCAATAGTGAGGTTGTAAGACTGTTGGTATAGGTTCTATCAGAATTAGGACGTGTGATGGCAAAATCTGTACTTTGAATGATGTTAGGCATGTTCCACAGGTCACAAAGAATCTGATTTCACTTAGTCTGTTAGACAAGAAAGGGTTCGGTTTCAAAGGTGAAGGAGGAGGGTTGTATGTCTATATGGGTTCAAAGATAATTCTAAAAGGGGTTAAACGAGAGACATTGTATGTGTTACAAGGGTCTACGTTATCTAAGTTTGGGGTTGTCACATTGGTTGTTTGTGATAGTGTTGAGAAACAGGTGGAGCACAGAGGCACTCTAGGTTGGAGTGGTGGTTCACAACAGGGAAAGGTCTGTCAACACTTACAATATGAATATGAAATTCCGTGTTCTTCGTCGTCAAAATCGGGTCAGTCAAAATTGGCTCTTGGTCAGCATGTAAGTTTTGGGAACTCTCCCCAAAGGGACGATTGTGAAGACACGGTGGGTTTTGCACTGTATGTTGGATAGGTGAATATATTTGGGCCCTCCAAGGAAGGTGTTACTTGTGCTAGGAAATAGTATAAGCAACATATCTGTTCGAATATGGTTCCACGGGGTAAGTTCCAAGGTTGCTTGGACTTACAAGCTGATTGTGATTGTTAGTTGCCCACTGGGGGCAAGTCTGGGGCCTTAGGGGCTAATATGGTCTGGGGTCCTGAGGGGCTAGTCTGGTGTTCTTCAGGGACAAATCTGGTTCTAGTTGTCCTTCAGGGACAAATGTGGTTTTGGTTGTCTTTCGGGGAAAATCTGGTTGCATGGAGAATCTGAGCATTGTGTTCAATGCATCTGTCATGTGGTTATTTGGTCATCTGGTCATTTGGTTATCTAGTTGTCTGGTTCGTTGTGAGAGGATTCAAGTCAAGGTGGAGTTTGTAGGGAATAATGCCTTGAATCGTGTTATGTCGAGCTATCTACAAAAGGGCAATTCGCGGGAGGTGGGTCGACTCGCGGGAAGATGTCGAGAGCTGACCGCCAGTCGCGTCTGGCGCCGCGACTCGCGGCCAGCGCAGTTTGGCGTGTTTGCGGGAAACGCAGACACACGTTTTCGGATTTGTTTATAAATAGGTTTTTACCCTAGTTTATTTACAATGCGACGGGATTAGTTCATAACACATCTGTAATCCGTTTTCCTCTAAGATCAATAAATCAGTTATCTCTCTGTCCGTGGACGTCGCCAACAATCCGTTGGTGAACCACGTTAAATCTGTGTGTGATTTCTTCTTTGTTTTGCATTCAATATTTGTTGTTTCTCACATCTGTCATAACAGTTGGAAATAAAGTGCTTTTCTAAAATACTATGTCATGTTCCACATTTTCCTTTGTTTGGTTTGGATCGGATATGAGAGGCGAAAGTATAGGTTGGACTTTATTTTCGGGATGAAAATGATTTTCACTCGGAGGCTAGGGAAGCCACGCTTTTCGTTATTATCAAAGGATCCATCCATCTCACTTGACAAAAACACTATTTCTCTATTTCTCTCTCTTCACTCATGGCATGAAGATCTCAATCATTCTCCATTATTTCACTAATTCTGTTTGCTATATCTTCTAACTTCTCATTTATTTTCCATACTTTCTTTGCAATAAAACAAACAAAGCACTCTAGAATTGAGTTTTCCTACAAAAAAATAGTTTCATGGAAAAATATTTTCCATAAAAAATGTTTTCCGTGCAAACCAAACTTTAAGTGTAATTCTATTCTCATGGTACTTAAACTTGTGCCCTTACTACTTACTAGATCTATCGCTCCAAAGTAAAGTATACCAGATACCCTCCAGTCGCTGTAGGCCACCTAAAGCATCTGCCTTCTACTCAATTTTGCATTGACGAAGCAATATGGTAGGGTATAATACAACTACAGTACAAGTCAAGCACGAGAGGAGAGTTGGGTCATATTTCATCTTAGAAATTTTGTTTAGGTCTAATTAGTAAATCCATATAGATTCATATAATGGGGTAAATAGTAGGACAATAATTTAGGGATAATAAATCTAATGTGAGGCTATTAGTAAGACTATAAAAGGTTAGGAGTTTTTTTCCAGTAGTAGTTTCTTTTGGAATTTTCCCCTCTTGATTTGGTGAAAAGAGGATAATGTAAGTAAGTTCATATAATAAGACCATGTTAAAGCTCATTTATAACCTAAACTATGTTCATAGAAGTCCAAATATGGATTAGTATGTAAACCATTGTAAACTAACTTTTTTTGGTGAATATAGAGGTCACGTAGGATATCATCTAAAGAGAATCAAGCTTTCCAAAACAGATCGATCACTAGAGGAAAAAAAGTCATTTGCTGTTGTAAAAGGGGGCTGCGGTTGTGTAGAAAACCGCAGCCCCTTCCATTAAGGGTCGTGGTCGGGCCCAAAACCGCGACCCTTCGTGCAATAAAGGGGCTGCGGTTTTGGGCCCGACCATGACCCTTAATGGAAGGGCTGCGGTTTTCTACACAACCGCAGCCCTTTGTTTTATGTTCCCCCAAATTTCGCGCTCTCATTCATTCCCTCGCTCCACCCAATTTTTCACTCGCGAAAAATTCTCTCACCACGCAGCAGCGAACCACCCCTGAGCCCAACCCTTGCGAATTGAACCACCCCTGAGCCCTAGCTTTCGAATTCAACCACCCCCTGAGCTCCGGTCCACCGTCCTGTGCGCGCCACGCAGCCTTCTACGCGCCATCCCCAGCGCACCACGCAGACCCACGCCACCGGAGCGACTGCCACCGTTGCGCACCAACCACCTGAGCGCCTGCCACTAGTGCGCGCCACCCACCTGCGCGCCACCCACCCTCTCTCACGCATTTGTTCAAGAAATTCAAGGTTGCCTTTTTAATTATTTTGATTTTTATTTTCTAATATGTTTATATATTCGTTTGGGAGAGAAATTAAAGGTTGCATTTGAGTGGGACTGAAATTGTAGAAAAGTTATACAAAAGGGTCGTGCTTCGGAACCCGAAAATATGTTAATTGAATTATTTGATTAGCTACATTAGCTATTAACTTAGTTTAATGCAAACAAATTTCATTTATAATTTGTTAATAGTTTAAATGAGAAAAGTTAGTTGTAATGTGTTTCAATGTGGGTAAGATATGATAATTTATATATATGAATGTATTTCTTATAATTTTTGCATTTACTATATGCTAACAATTTTTTCGGTTTTATGTGTCTTAGATATTAGCATATTGGAAGCGGCAAATCAAATAGGAGATAGTGCAGAGTATATATAGAGATCGATCTCCATATTAGTTGTTATTGGTATGTATTTATGATAAAGACAATTCATTATATATCTTCATTTATTGTGTATATGTAGATTCAATCTATATATGTGTATGTATATTTCTTGATATGAGATTGGATGAAAACAATTTAATTAAGCTATGAAATGTATAAGTTATATGAATCATCATATCATCAATCATATGCCTAGATACCCGTTCAAGACTTACTCATTAGGAGTAAGTCTTGAATAGTCCCCCTGTTTGGGTTGTCCTTGGACGTTTGATCTCACTTAGGTGGTGAATGTATGTCTTCTTTTCAATTCTAAGGAAAGTCTTGGCTTGTCGTTTCTCTACATTGTTCTCTGTGTACATATGTAGATAATCAATTATCTACATTGTGTACTTGGAGAACTGTAGGGAAATGCTGCTGGATTTTCCTTAGAATTGAAGAGTTGGCATATATTCACTAGTGAGATTAAACGTCCAAGATGGGTTAGGTTGGAGTGATAAGGACCTTCGGATGCATGCATACATTTGCACATGTGACTCTCTTAGCCTCCATTTGTATGTGCGTGTTTTCAATATGTGATTGTCTTGCATGTGAATGTGCTTAAATGATTGATACTTATAATTGGTTGTGTTTAATTAGAGGTTTTTATGAATGAGATGGATCGTACTTGGATGTATGGTAGCCGTGAATCGATTGAGTTTGTGAATGGGGTCTCAGAATTTTGTAAATCTGCATTAGAATACCAAGTATCTTCTGGAACAGTCGACTTTTATTGTCCTTGTCTAGATTGTGGAAATGTGAGCAAGGTTGGTAGTATTCATTTGCTTAGGGAGCATGTCTTTCGTCGTGGGTTTAGGCCTCAATACCACGTATGAGTTTGGCATGGTGAGGAGGGGAGATATGCAAGAAGCTGTAGGATAATGAACGATGTATGTGAAGAAGAGAAGGATAAATTAGGTGATGATTTCGAGGATGGTGAGTATGGGGATGATGAATATGGGGATGATGATAGAGATCGGGTAGACGAGATGATACAAGAGGTTGAAGATCAGTCTTGCAAACGACCTCGTATGTTTGAGTCTATGTCTGAGGCCGCCGAAAGGCCATTATATCCAGGTTGTACGAAGTACACCAAACTTTCATTTGTGATAACACTCTTCAATATTAAGTCGAAAGCGAGGTTGGACGGATTGCAGTTTCACGTCGTTGTTGGAAGTTTTAGCTGATATGCTCCCTGATGGAAATGATCTGCCAAAGTCGAACTATTATGCTAAGAAACTCATGTGTCATTTCGGTTTAGAGTACTAGAGGATACATGCTTGTCCAAACGATTGTGTGCTTTATCGTAATGAGTATGAGCATTTAGATGAGTGTCCACGTTGTGGATTATCAAGGTACAGGCGTGAAGGGGCTAGGGGTAGTGAAGGACCACCAGCTAAGGTGTTGTGGTATCGTCCCATAATACCTAGATTTAAGCGCATGTTCTCAGTAAAAAAAAAAGATGCGAAGAATATGCGGTGGCATGCAGATCGTAGGAAGAAAGACGGTTTGTTGAAGCATCCGGCTGATTCCCCTGAGTGGAAAAGTATCAATAGGGTGCATAAGCCGTTTGGTAACGAGGATAGGAATTTGAGGCTTGGATTATGTACGGATGGCATGAATCCCTTTGGCAATCTTAGTTCTCAGCATAGTACATGGCCAGTAGTTTTAGTGATTTATAACTTGCCTCCTTGGTTGTGCATGAAACACAAGTACATCATGTTGTCGCTTCTCATATCGGGGCCGAAACAACCTGGAAATGACATAGATGTATACCTTCAACCACTTATTGAAGATATACAGAAGATGTGGAACGAAGGAGTGTCGGTATTTGATGCGTATGCTAATGAGATGTTCACTCTGCGTGCCATGCTTTTACGTACAATGAACGACTTTCCGGCTTATGGGAACTTATCCCGGGTATAAGACCAAAGGAAAAAAACCGTGCCCGATTTGTATAGATGACATGAAGTCTACACACATTAAGGGCTGCAAACATGTCTATATGCGCACACGAAGGCTCCTTAGACGCGACCATCCCTATCGATTTAAGAAAAAGGCCTTCGATGGGACGGTTGAAGAGGAAGTTGCTCGTAGACCATTAACTGGTACTGAAGTTTATAATCAGGTTAAGGGCATTGGAACGATCTATGGTAAACCTGCGAATGACGTTGATGGAACTACAGGATTATGGAAAAAGGAGTTTATTTTTTGGAAACTCCCATATTGGAAATATTTAAAAGTCAGACATTGTTTGGATGTCATGCACATTGAGAAGAATGTTTGTGATGCTATTCTTGCGACACTTATGAATATTCCGGGTAAGACAAATAAGCTTCGAACGTCTTCACTTGGAAAAAAATAAGCTTCGAACGGAGTTGTGGGCTCAAAAAAGGGCGGGAAGGAAAAAGAAAGTAGTGGAGGAAGGGGTTGATGAGGAAATTGGGAAAAGAAAAAAGGTGGATGATTCGGAGAAGAATTATTTGCCACCAGCTTGCTACACGTCGAAAGCCGAGAAACGGATTTTTGCGAGTCATTGTATGGTATTAAGGTTCCAACTGGGTACTCATCGAATCTGAAGCGATTTGTTACCTTAAATGGTGAGTTGAAGTTATCGAGTATAAAATCTCACGATTGTCATGTCATGATGCAAGTATTCTTACCGA
Source organism: Beta lomatogona (assembly GCA_947646795.1). Taxonomy (NCBI): domain Eukaryota; kingdom Viridiplantae; phylum Streptophyta; class Magnoliopsida; order Caryophyllales; family Amaranthaceae; genus Beta; species Beta lomatogona. The sequence goes on from CANSNZ010000105.1 coordinate 327,175, forward strand.
TTGCAATTCGTGGGATACTTCTAAAGCATGTCAGGCACACCATTACAGAACTTTGTTCATTTTTTCATACAATATGCAGCAAAGTGCTACAGCCGTCGACACTCGATGACTTGCAGGCTAGAATAGTTGAAACTTTATGCAAATTTGAGATGATTTTCCCCCTTGCATTCTTTGACATTATGGTGCATCTCATTGTCCACCTAGTTCGAGAAATTAAGTTGTGTGGTCCAAGTGTTTTTGAGGTGGTGCTATCCTTTTGAGAGATATATGGGTACTTTGAAGGATAAAGTTCGAAATCTTGCACAACCGGAAGGTAGCATTATTCAAGGGATTGTGGTCAAGAGGTCGGTAATTTTGTGGCGAGTATGTTCTTTGGTGTTGATCCTATTGGCGTTCCGATATCTCGACACGAGGGCGGACTCGAGGGCAAGGGTACGATTGGCTCAAAATTGATCTCACCTTACGTCGACAAGCGTACACAAGCTCACTTATTTGTGTTGCATCACGTGGCACTGTCCATCCTTATTTAAATGAGCATATGGAGGAATTACGTGTTAGCAACCCCGGAAAAGGAATAAGGGCATTGACGCAAATGCATAATAAGACGTTCATTGATTGGTTTCATCATCGAGTAGTGGATGATTTAGATGAAAATGTTTCAGAAACGATCAAGTGGTTAGCATTTGGTCCCCGTGAATCTGTACACTCTTATGAGGGTTATGATATTAACGGGTCTACGTTTTGGACCGAACGTCAAGATCTTAAGTCGACATCGCGACAGTAATAGTGGTGTTTCACTTGTGGCGTCATCTACACAATACGCAAGCTCGAAAGATAAGTCTCCCGTTCTTGCTGCCACCAACTATTATGGGCGAATTCAAGAAATATGGGAGCTTGACTACTCAAGCTTTTCATATTTGTCTCTTTTGTTGCAAGTGGGTTGATGATAATCGACGTTGCGTAAAAAAAGATGATCCTTGCGGATTCACTCTTGTGGACATGGGTCGTCTACGTGAAACTGAAGAGCCATTTGTACTTGCATCACAAGCTAAACAAGTATTCTATGTAACTGATCCTGCTGATAATAAGTGGTCAATTGTTGTACCTGGCAAAAGGAGTATTCTGGGCATTGGTGATGTTGAGGATGAGGAAGAGTATGACGCATTTGAGGACATCCCAACTTTTACCTATCCTGAAAATAGCGTGGAAGATGATGTAAATATGTCTGAGAACTATATGCGTGTTGATCACACGGAAGGGATACATGTTGAAACTCCTAAGAAACGGCGGAAGGTCAACAAATCATGAGACATATACTCAGGTGTATCTCTATTTCGTCCATTTCATGTCATTTTCATATATTTCGAGTCATGTGACTCAATTTTCTTGTTGAATATTATATTATAGCCAAAAATACGACTATTAAATAGATTTATAGGTGCTACTTTGTTGTTGGTTGGATTTCGGGAATGTAAACATCATTTTAAGGTTATTTCGGCCGTTTCATGTCATTTTCGTGTATTTCGAGTCATGTGACTCCAATTTCTTGTTGAATGTAATAATATTGCATGAAATACGACTACTAAGTAGGTTTATAGGTGCTCCTTTGTTGTTGGTTGAATTTCGGGAAAGTAAGGGTCATTTTAGGCCTATTTCGTCCGTTTCATGTCATTTTCGTGTATTTCGAGTCATGTGACTCCAATTTCTTGTTGAATGTGATAATATTGCATAAAATACGACTACTAAGTAGGTTTATAGGTGCTACTTTGTTGTTGGTTGGATTTCGGGAAAGTAAGGGTCATTTTAGGCCTATTTCGCCCGTTTCATGTCATTTTCGTGTATTTCGAGTCATGTGACTCCAATTTCTTGTTGAATGTGATAATATTGCATAAAATACGACTACTAAGTAGATTTATAGATGCTACTTTGTTCATGGTTGGATTTCGGGAAAGTAAACGTCATTTTAGGTCTATTTCGGCCGTTTCATGTCATTTTCGTGTATTTCGAGTCATGGTAATCCAATTTGTTGTGAAATATGATCTTATAACCTAAAATGTTGCTATTAAGTAGATTTATACGAGCTACTTTGTTGATGGTTGGATTTCGGGAAAATAAATATCATTTTAGGCCTATATATTTCGGCCGATTTATGTCTTTTTTATATATTTCGAGCCTCCCGCTTCCCCCCCTTGCACGGCCCCCGGTCCCCCCCTTGCACGGCCCGCTCCCCCGTCCAGCCCCTAGCTACTTCCCCCTCCCCCCTTGCACAGCCCCCGGTCCCCCCTCGCACCCGCCCCCGCTCCCCCCCCGCACGCCCCCGCTCCCCGTCCAACCCCTAGCTACTTTCCCCCCCCACACATCCCCCGCGGCAACAGCGGCAGCAAGCTGCCACCTTGCCACACCCGCTCCCCCGTCCAGCCCCTAGCTACTTCCCCCCCTTGCACAGCCCCAAACTCCCCCTGCACAGCCCCCGCTCCTCCCCCTTTGCACTGCCCCCGCTCCCCCGTCCAACCCCTAGCTACTTTCCCCCCCCATTGCACATCCCCGCTAGGCAACAGCGGGCAAAGCCGCCGCCGTCGGCCCACGATTTCCGATGTTCCATTATTGTTGGTCCTTAATCAATTTGTTATTTTTTTTTAACTTGTACATATATATTAATTTCTATGTGTTTATAATTGCGGGGATAATTACTACATATGGATGAGATGACGACTAGTGAACACACAACCGAGGATGAATCTTATGATGTGAGGAAGGACCCAGATAAAGGTGATCTCGAAGATCGAGATCTTCAAGAACTTCATCCAAAAAGTGGTACAATTGTGAAAGCACAACAAGTTTGTAGGAAAGAAGGTCAACAACGGGAGTTACAAACAAATCAACAACAAAGAAAATCGAAAGTGATGAAAAAGAGAAAGGGAAGAGGACCTACAAAGTCAATAAGTGCTACTCACTTGCATATGACTTTAGAGTACGATAACTTGGGTCAACCTTGTGGTGTGTGGCGTTCTAAGTATGCCAAACATATTGGCCTTTGTGTCCGGAGGCTCTCCATTTTGCATTCATGGCAAGAGGTGCCCGAGGGGATGAAGAAATTACTATGGAATGACACTATGGTAAGTTTCATACTACCATTTAGTTTCTTATTTTAATAAATGTATGTGTAATGTAGTACTAATGATAGAATTTAATCTATTACAACAAATGTGGAAACTAATATTTTTGTTCGTTCTTTTTGTAGAATCTCTTCAATATCGAAGATGATGAAGCCAAGAAGAATCTATTTTTATCCGAGCTTGCTCAGAGATTTCGAGATTTCAAGGCTAAGTTAGTGTCCGGTTGGATTACTAAGCGGAGGAAAAGAACGGGTACAAAGAAGAATAAAATTTATGGGGGAGAAAAGCAAATCGAAGCTGAAGCTGCATTGGAAAATTCAGAGGAACCCACCACATTACCATATCAAATATGGAGAAATATCAAGCCTGAAGAGTGGGAAGCATTTGTTGCCAAAAATACTACCCCGGAAGCTGTTGTAAGCAAAGGATTTTAATTATATTTACCACACTTAGCTCGAGTATGATTGTATATAACACCTAATCTTTTGTTTGTAATTATGTGTTTTTTCAGGCAAGACGTGAGAAAAAAAGCGCGAGTGCAAAAGCAAGGAAATATTATCATCATTTGGGTGCCCATTCCTACGATGAGGCGAGAAAAAAGTGGATGTTTGCCCATTACCCCACACAGGATTCGACAACGACAACTAACTCTACAACCACATCAGTTAAACCGGCTCGTCAACCAGACATGGTCCTTGATTGGTGGTGTTCGATGCATGGGGTTGATGCAAAGGGAAACAGAGTGTTACCTGATCCTGTTACAGAAAAGATAGCCAATGCCATTGTAAGTACATATCATTTTAGGCCTATTTCGGCCATTTCATGTCATTTTCGAATAGTTTGAGTCACTGGGCTCCAATTTCTTGTGAAACATGATAATATAGCCTAAAATATTGCTATTAAGTAGATTTATAGGTTCTACTTTGTTATTGGTCGGATTTCGGGAACGTAAATATCATTTTAGGCCTATTTCGGCCATTTCATGTCATTTTCGAATAGTTTGAGTCACTGGGCTCCAATTTCTTGTGAAACATGATAATATAACCTAAAATATTGTTATTAAGTAGATTTATAGGTTCTACTTTGTTATTGGTCGGATTTCGGGAACGTAAATATCATTTTAGGCCTATTTCGGCCATTTCATGTCATTTTCGAATAGTTTGAGTCACTGGGCTCCAATTTCTTGTGAAACATGATAATATAACCTAAAATATTGCTATTAAGTAGATTTATAGGTTCTACTTTGTTATTGGTCCGATTTCGGGAACGTAAATATCATTTTAGGCCTATTTCGGCCATTTCATGTCATTTTTGAATAGTTTGAGTCACTGGGCTCCAATTTCTTGTGAAACATGATAATATAACCTAAAATATTGCTATTAAGTAGATTTATAGGTGCTACTTTGTTGTTGGTCGGATTTCGGGAAAATAAAGATCATTTTAGGCGTATTTTGCTAATTTGATATGTTTTTCGTTTATATCCATTATTCAAGTAACCCCACCCCCCCACACCCCACACCCGCACTTCCCCCCTACACAGTCCCCCCACTGCCCCCACCCCCCCGCTTGCACGGCCCCACTGCCAGCCCGGCGCAAAGAGCCAACCCGGCAGCCGGTAGGCAAACCGGCCGGGCCGCCTTCGCCGGCTCGCCTGGCAGCCTCTTACGCCGGCAGCTTATTCGGTGGTACGTTTTGTTTTTTGAAAAATTTTAACGTCAAATTGTCTGTTGTTTTATTTGTAGATCGGATTAAAGGAAAAGGAGGCAACAGGTGATTTCACTCCTACCGCACACATGGATGCTTTGCACGAAACTATAGGAAAGGACCATAGTGGTCGTGTGAGGGGCGTGGGAGGTGTCCGCCTCGGCGTGCGAAAGGTATATGGTGAACAATACACTACAACGTCAAAATCAAGTGCAAGTAGTGTGAATTCGGCGTCGGTAGATGTGGAGGCTATCAAATCTGCAATTCGGGAGGAGCTTAGAGAGGAGATGACACATAACTTCAATGATATGATGGAGCAAATGGGTTTACCGACCTTCCCATTGAAGAAAGGTAGTGATGTTCCATCTAGCCAGCCGATCGGTGTTCCACAAACATCAGATAATCAAACGATACCTGGACCTGATCCACCAATACCCGAGTTGAAGGTAATCACTGTATTTGGTTTAATTTATCACGCTTAATCACTGTGCTTTATTAATTAACTATGTATTGTCCCTAAGTGCATGCAATTCTAAATATGTTGTTTCATCGCAATTAACTATTAATGACTTGTTTTGATTCAAAGGAGGAGACCCCATGCCGACTATTAGTTCAAGAAAATGATTCTAATAGTCTGATTGTGGTAGCTAGTGGCCATGCACAACCTCCTGGTGATCGGGTACGAGTGCATCACCAGATAGTGAACAATGATCACTATGTGGTGAGCATCGACTACATTGAGCCTGGTTTTGAAGACTTAGGTCTTCCGATGCCAAAACCGGAGGTTAGCCTACATACACTGAGTGACGCCCATGGTAGTTATGTTCTGTGGCCGCGTGCATGGGTGCGATTTTCAGATGAGGTACACCGATAAACATACATATATATATGCGTTAGTTTATGTAATAATCAACTCCGATTATATTACTTTTCTATGTCATATATATAATAATTAGTAATATTCTTATTATTACTTTTTAATAGGTTTCAAGGAAGGCTGGTTCACATGACAAGAAGGCTAAAAAGGTCGGTTCACCAAACAAGATGGCTAAGGAGGCAATTGGACGTGCTGAAATTGAACCAAATGTGTTCGATGACCAAGTTAGTATGTCAAACAATCCACTTCTCGAGCCGTTGGTGGTGCAAGGCCTTACTAAGGCATGTTATTGGTTGCATGAGTGTGTTAGCGATTTGCCCGAGAATGCTCCAATACATGTTCCTTTGGGGAAGGAACAATTCAACTACGCTGATGAGTCATCTACATGGATTTCCAAAGACGATGTTAAAGAATTCTTACGTGGAGAAATGTTGAGTGGAACAATGATACAAGCTTTCATGAGGTGATACATACATATCTTACTTTACAAGTTTATAATAGTTTTCAACTTCCATACGTGATAAGTATGTTTACTTTTTATTATATGCTTTAATTTCTCAGGTTATTGTGTACTGAATTGAATGAAAAAATGAGTGAGACAAAGATTGGATGGTTATGTCCAAGTATGATGCGAGATGACAATTGTTTAAAAAACAAAACTAATGTGAAAAAATATCTCGATACTAGTTTCAAACAAGCACATCGGTTAGAAGAGAAGTTCATCCTTGTTCCATATATTGAAGTGTAAGCTTGTTACACCAAACTTGATGCTTTACTTTATTTTCTATAACTTTATTTCCTTGTTTAGATAACTTTCCTTCTTGTTCCATATATATCGATAACAAAATTCACCGAATTGTTGAATAAGTAACCTTATATTATTTCCTTATATAGTCTCCATTGGACGCTCATTGTGATATGTTTGTCAAATAATCACGTTTACCACTTTGATTCTCTTCGTCGACAACCACCACGGAGCTTACTAGTCAAGTCACTATTGAATAGGTAACTTAACTAGAACAATATGTGTACCTAATATTACACATTTATATATATATATATATATATATATATATATATATATATATATATATATATATATATATATATATATATATAATAAACATCTTATAATGTATTGATGTAGTGTGATGAAGCACCATTATGGACTTGGACTTCGATTAGGAAAAGCTCCTCTTTGGATATCAGTTGAGGTAACTACTTTGGTGAATCTTATGTCGAACCATTTATTTTCATATACTTTAAATTTAACATGAGTGTTTTTGGATGTTTAAATTTGGTGAATTTCAGTGTCCGCAACAAAAGAATGGTGTTGATTGTGGCTATTACGTACTGCGGTACATGTTTGATATAGTCAACCGTTGTACTGACATCGATTATCTTCAAAAGGTATGTAACTAATTAGTTTATTTAATTTAGATTAAATTGATAGGTAAGAATTAGTTTATTTTGGAAATTGTAGCATAAATTAACTATAATCATATCGACCCCGAAACTAACCCAAAACTTGAACTCTAATATTTTGCTCCTAAATTTCACATTAACACTTCAAGTATGCATAAAGTAAGTGGTGTGTGTTAGTTTTGCTCCTATATGTAACGTGTAGGTAGTTTTGGGAAGTGAAATAGCTCAAATTCACAAAAAACAACCCCGAAACGAACCTAAAAATTGAACTTCTAATATTTTGCTCCTAAATTTCACATTAACACTTCAAGTATGTATAAAGTAAGTGGTTTGTGTTAGTTTTGCTCCTAAATGTAACATGTAGGTAGTTTTGGGAAGTGAAATAGCTCAAATTCACAAAAAACGACCCCGAAACTAACCTAAAAATTGAACTTCTAATCTTTTGCACCTACATATGACTTATATACTTCAACTATGCATAAAGTAAGTGGTGTGTGTTAGTTTTGCTCCTATATGTAACATGTAGCTAGTTTTGGGAAGTGAAATAGCTCAAATTCACAAAAAACAACCCCGAAACGAACCTAAAAATTGAACTTCTAATATTTTGCTCCTAAATTTCACATTAACACTTCAAGTATGCATAAAGTAAGTGGTGTGTGTTAGTTTTGCTCCTAAATGTAACATGTAGGTAGTTTTGGGAAGTGAAATAGCTCAAATTCACAAAAAACGACCCCGAAACTAACCTAAAAATTGAACTTCTAATCTTTTGCACCTAAATATGACTTATATACTTCAACTATGCATAAAGTAAGTGGTGTGTGTTAGTTTTGCTCCTATATGTAACATGTAGGTAGTTTTGGGAAGTGAAATAGCTCAAATTCACAAAAATCGACCCCGAAACGAACCTAAAAATTGAACTTCTAATCTTTTGCACCTAAATATGACATTAACACTTCAAGTATGCATAAAGTAAGTGGTGTGTGTTAGTTTTGCTCCTATATGTAACATGTAGCTAGTTTTGGGAAGTGAAATAACTCAAATTCACAAAAAACGACCCCGAAACGAACCTAAAAATTGAACTTCTAATGTTTTGCTCCTAAATTTCACATTAACACTTCAAGTATGCATAAAGTAAGTGGTGTGTGTTAATTTTGCTCCTATATGTAACATGTAGGTAGTTTTGGGAAGTGAAATAGCTCAAATTCACAAAAATCGTCCCCGAAATGAACCTAAAAATTGAACTTCTAATCTTGTGCACCTAAATTTGACATTAACTCTTCAAGTATGCATATATAACATGCATGTATAGTTTTGGGATGTAAAATAGCTCAAATTCACAAAAATCGACAAAATAACTCGAAAATTGGTTGTTTAATTAGCTAATTGCAAGAGTTAGTTGTTATTATATATTGTAAATGTTTGACTTGATCTTATTAATTTATTATATTCATATTATTGCAAGGTTTACATGGATAACGACGCACCAAGGTTGGATGAATTCACAATTGAAGAATTGGATGAAGTTCGAAACAAGTTGGCAACCTACATTTGTGAAGATTGTCTATGATACATTGGTTAGGATTTTGCAAGAACTAGCTAGAAGTTCGAAACAAGTTGGCAAGCTATTCGGTTGTTGCGTTAATGTAGCTTTTTGTATTAGAATTAATATTTGCCTTAATATGTACTCTTTAACATTATTATTATTATATATATAGAATTATTACATATATATAATTGGGAACTCTATATATATATGCATTATGAGGTTTGTAATATGGTACAAAGCAAAGCAGCAAGGAACCAGCGACACAGGGAACCAGCGCATTTATAATATTATATAGCTGAATTTTTTAAAAAAAAAATTACAAAAGGGCTGCGGTTAATAATAGAGAAAACCGCAGCCCTTGTCCACATAAGGGCTGCGGTTAATGGGTAAACCGCATGCCCTTAAGTCTTAAGGGCCGCGGTTTTCCCAATTAACCGCAGCCCTTATGTGGATAAGGGCTGCAGTTTTCTTACGACTGCAGCCCTTAATTCTGCAAGGGCTGTGGTTCTTCCTATATATTAAGGGCTGCTACTCTAATTGATGCGGTCAAAAAACGCAACCCTTAGGCCACTTTTGACCGCAGCCCTTAGGCTTTTTTCCACTAGTGGATAGACCCCCTTGCAGAAGGCTGCATCAGACAGCGATGTAAAAGACGAGGGTTTTCAGAAGTATTAGATCTACTCAATAAATGCTTATTGCTGCGGTCATTAAGTGGCCTATTGCGGCGGTTTTGGCCGCGCAGCAATAGGTAATTAACCTATTGCTGTGGTTTTTGACCGCAGCAATAGGCCTAAATATTGCTGCGGTTTCTAGCCAAAACAGCAGCAATAGGATTATTTTTTATTAAAAAATACAACGTATTGCTGCGGTTTTGAATAGGAACCGCAGCAATAGGTAGACTTATTGCTGCGGTTGTTGACCAAAACCGCAGCAATAGTTACTAGGTGAAATTTTTTTTTTTTTTTTTTTCATTTTACCATCAAATTTGAAAGAAAAAAGATGTAGGAAAAAAATAAAACACGAACTAATGATAAAAACATATTTGTATATTAACATATCATATACACAAAAAATTGGTGATTAAATCGGAAAAAACATAATTAAACTCCTGATTTGATTCTGAAAACTGCTATCATTTCTCTTAACTTCCATCATATGAACTGCAATTATTCATCTCCTCATTACATGATAATTCTGGTGATTAAATCATAAAAACAAAAATCAACTCCTCATTACACGATACTCCCACCAACTAAGGCCACATAGTACATCACCAACTAGCAATTAATTTAATTCCGAAAACTTCCGTCATTTGAGTTTTAACTTCCGAGATATCATCTGCAACTGCTCATCTCTTCCTCTCCTATATATAATCTCCAAGTTACTGTTCAATTTTTTGATCCTCTCAAAAACTTCCTTCTTTTAAAAAAAAATGCAGCCCACAATGGATGTTCAAGTTGCACAAGTTGCCGAAGATCGTGAATCTCCTCTTCGTTATTATCTTCAAAAAAAAAATAAAAAAAAAAGTTAAAAAAAACGAACCGATTACTTGCCAGAAACAATGATAATGAAAAAAATAGTACATGTCATTTCTCCTATTTCCAAATGAAGTACAAAATTGCAAACTCGAAAACCCAAATGCAAAAAAACATCTAAAAGAAGAGAGATTTTACCCAATAGCTATTGGCGTCATCTCCAGTTGGAAAACCGAATATGCATTGTTGTCCACTACCGAGCCATAAGGCAACTCATGAGAATGCAATCTAAACTTGGTTTTTTCATGCATCAACTTCACAACCGATCCATATGTAATCTAACACACAACATTAAACCCACCATTAAAATCACGAAAAATCAACAATGAAAAGAATTGAAAACTCAGGAAAATTAAGAGTATTCCATTATATTCAAAATGGGTTATAAAATACTAGTATCAAATTAAAATCAAGACACATTGATCATACCTCGACATCCTCGGAAGCAGTAGAAGCGGTAAAAGAAAACGAATGTGAATGTCGACATCCCCACCTTCTCTTTCTCTCTCTTCACCTCTTTCCTCACCTCTCACGGCCTCGGTGTTCGCGTTGTCGCTGTTGTTTTATCTGAGGAGCAGATTTGAAGAAGATGAAGGAGGAGAGAGAAAGGAGTGAAATGAGGGAAGGAGTGAAAACGGCGGGTGAAATGAGGAAGGAGTAGTGATGCGTGCCAACCCTAGCTGGGCCCTTTTATTTGTAATTTTAAAAGTCTATTGCTGCGGTTTTATATAAGAACCGTAGCAATAGTTTCAAATATTATTTTTTTTAATATTATTTTAATATATTGCTGCGGTTTTTGCCAGAAACTGCAGCAATATATCTGGTCAAATAGTCAACTTTTTTTCCGTTGAAACCATATTCTTTGCGGTTTTGTTGCAAACCGCAAAGAATATGGTTATTTTATATTTTACCTTTTCTTTTTACGTGATATATTGTTGCGTATGGGTAAAACCGCAGCAATATCACCGCAGCAATAAGCAATTATTCTAATAGTAGGACAATAATTTAGGGATATTAAATCTAATGTGAGGCTATTAGTAAGACTATAAAAGGTTAGGAGTTTGTTTCCTGTAGTAGTTTCTTTTGGAATTTTCCCCTCTTGATTTGGTGAAAAGAGGATAATGTAAGTAAGTTCATATAATAAGACCATGTTAAAGCTCATTTATAACCTAAACTATATTCATAGAAGTCCAAATATGGATTAGTATGTAAACCATTGTAAACTAACATTTTTTGGTGAATATAGAGGTCACGTAGGATATCATCTAAAGAGAATCAAGCTTTCCAAAACAGATCGATAGACCCCCTTGCAGAAGGCTGCATCAGACAGCGATGTAAAAGACGAGGGTTTTCAAAAGTGTTAGATCTAATCAACGATCGTGGTTTTGTCATATTAGAATTGCATTTATTTCATTTTGATATGTATTTGTTTAGTTTTGACTTCTATTGTAGATGTCGTATGACTTTGAATCAATGAATTAATTTTTAATTTTAAAAAAAAAAGCTTTCCAAAACAACTCTCTGTTTTATTTGGACATTTCTAAAATACTCATAATATTTTCTCCAAAATTACGCAAAATACTCTTATAAGATGGTAGTATAAAAAAGAAGGTATTTGAAAAATTGACTTTTTCCGTGCTAAAGATTAGAAATTTGTTATAATAATATGTCCAGTTCACATGTTACAGTGATAATTTGTAGTTTAATAGCAATGGATTAGAACAATAAAAGAAAAACAATTAGTACAGTTAGTAGTTAATTAGTACTCCCTCTATTTTCAAATATATACTCTTGTTTGACTTTTACACTATTGATAGACTCTACTTTGACCTAATTTTTCTAGTAGATGTAATAAAACCAATGTTATTATACAAGATCTTGTTGAATTTGTCTTGATGTATATTTTCAAAATATCATTTTTTAGAATGTTTTAATAATAGACTATTACATACTTCCTCCGTTTCATAATAAGTGAAACATTTACTAATTTAGAACGTTTCAAAATAAGTGAAACATACCTTAAATGGAAAAAAGAAAGTGACAAAATGACAAGAGTACCCATCACAAACTTGTGTGGTTTGTTTTTCTCTCTCCTCCTTTTGATAATGTAAAGGGTATTTATGACTTTTTGCCTTTTAAAGTGATATTTATTAAATCTTGTGCCCAATTCCTATGTTTTACTTATTATGAAACGGAGGAAGTATAACAATAGTCAAAATCGTGCATTAATAAAAGTATCAGTACCACTTTTATTGATGAGACAAGCCAAATAACCAATCAGTCGGCCAATATATGATTGGTCTCTTGGCTAGCTTAATTATCTAATGGTTTCCTAGCATGTACGAATGGTGCAAGTCTACAAGAGCACGTAAATTCCAAAATCGCCTGGAAAAGAGGGTTATACAAAGGAAGCTAAGGCCCTGTTCTTTTGAACTTATTTTGGCTGAACTAAACTGAACTTATTTTATTTTTGCTGAACTGAACTTATTTTTGCTAAATAATAATAAATAATAAATAATAAATAATAAATAATAAATAATAATAACAAATAATAATAAATAATTAATAATAAAAATAAATAATAATAATAATAATAATAATAAATAATAATAATAATTAATAATAAATAATAATAATAATAATAATAATAAATAATAAATAATAATAATAAATAATAATATAATATTAAATAATAATATTAATAATAATAAATAATAATAATAATAATAATAATAATATTAATAATATTAAATAATAATAGTAATAATAATAATAATAAATAATAAATATTAAATAATAAATAATAATTAAAATAAATAATAAATAATAATAGTAATAATAATAATAATAATAATAAATATTAAATAATAAATAATAATTAAAAAAAATAATAAATAATTAATAATAATAAATAATAAATAATTAATAATAATTATAATAATTATAATAAATAATAATAATAAACAATAACAATAAATAATAATAATAATAATAAATAAAAATAAATAATAATAATAGATAATAAATAATAAATAATAATTAATAATTAATAAATTATAAATAAAAAAAATATTAAAATAAAATAAAAAATAAAAAAATAAAAAAATTACAATTTCATCGTTATTATAATTATAATATTAATAATAATAACAATATTAATAGTAATATTGAAAATAAAAATAATAATTACAACATTAATAGTAATATCTTGAACTTATTTTTTTTGAACTAAACTTCTTTTTCTTCGAACCGAACTTATTTTTTGTTGAACTGAACTTATTTTTACTTATTTTTTTTGAACGTAACTTATTTTTTTGCTGAACTGAACTTATTTTTACTTATTTTTGCTGAAAATAAGTCCAAAACAACAGGGCCTAAGATGATACGGAGTACTATTTTTTTTAGGGAAGGGTACAGATATAAAACTAATATAATGAGCAATAGTACTCACTACTTACTACAATTAGTAAATATTAAAATTTGTAGAGACATGCAAGTATAAGTTACTACTATTACCTCCTGTTTTGTATGCTTGTCCAACAAGTAAGATATAGGTTTAGCCTTCTTGTCTAGCAAGTAAACTAGTATCTCTTAGATGTTCTTCACTTGGAAACTTGTGCAACAATGTCTGAATCTGCTTGGTCCGAGCCTGAGCTTCAAGGAGCCCACCCTGGAGATTTGGATGGTGGTTTCCCCTCCGAAGCTTAAGTCAGATATCAGGAGTTGTAAGGAAAAAGTAGAGATAGAGAGAGAAAGTGAGAGAGTATTTCTTCAGAGTAAGTTTACACTGTTTACATTGAATGATCTTTCTCCTGATTTCAGGGGTATTTATAGTGATGGTAGTATGACAGCTATCCTAAAAAATTGCCCTAGAATAGTGGCATCTGATTGGCTAAGCAATCAGATCATGACACTTGGCAAGCCAGGATTTGTGAGAGTTTATCAACCAATCACTTGCAGCCACCTTCAAGGAGCTGGACTCTGACTAACTTTTGGGCTAGAAAGGTAAGCCTTTTCTCCCAACTAGATACAACCCAAGGGTTAAATCTTTTTTCTTTATTTATTATGAGTGGACATGTGTACGGCCATGATGAGCCCAAATATCTCTAAAGGAGCCGTAGATTTTTAGGCTACAACATTTGCCCCTAAAAGGGTTTTCACTGTTGGCCTATCCGACGGTTAAGACCCTTTTACCCGAGGTAGTGTATTCAAATTCAAAAAGGAGGCAATGACGCACCCTTTTTCTAGGTTTTATCGGTCATAATCGACTGTTTTAAACTTTTTCCGGTCATTCTTGACCGACTCAACGGGTTTTTTACCCTCCTATATATATCTTTGGTGTGACCTCATTAAATCATTTCATACATTGAGATAATTTTTCTAGAGAGAGAAGCTCTGCAATTTTTTTCCTAGAGAGAGAAGCTCTGCAATTTTTTTTCTAGAGAGAAAGAGAGAGATCGTCCAATCTCAGTCTTCTTCACCAAATCGTCCAGGCGTTTCATCAGGTATCTTTTCTTTGTTCTTTTTACTTTCCTATATTCTTTAATTTTTAGAAAATCAATAAAATGGAATCTTCTTCTTCGTCAAATAATCCTAGCCGACCAAAAACTTGTCTTGACCCTAGAACCGAGAGTACTTCTTCTTCGGCACATTATGAGTTGGGCCTCTTCTGGCCGAGTATATATTTTTTTATGGTTTTGGCCGAGAAAGTCAGACGACCCAGTCTTTACCTGTGCAGGGTAATCTGGCGCGCGTCAAGCAAACGGCCCGTCTAAGACGAAAGGTAATACTCCCAACAAATAGTTCAGACATGGAGGAATCTACTGGATGAGTTCCAAATGAGGCGAGGGAGGCCCAAAGTGCTGAGCCTTTGGGCGGGCCCCCTTCCCCTGACTGCAGTTTTCAAGACTCTCAAATAAACCCTGAGGCCAGTCCTTCTGGCAGGAACGTCAATATGGAGGACACCGGTGAGGACAATAACGAGAGTGAATCCGGCGCTGCCGATGAGTCGGACGAACCATCCACTACCTTATCTGAGATTAGGAGACGCTTAGGTCCCCATTCTGACCCCGCATTCATTTTGGTCAAACGTAAATGGTTAGAGAATATAGGACCTAACCCTAGTTATTTGTCCAATTACATGCCCATGCTGGGCTTCTCTTTCATCATCCCAAATCAGGTGGCCACCATTTTGAGTGCTCCCAAGAACCACTTTGCCGTTTACAAGCTAGCCTTGGACGCGGGATTAAGGTTCCCCCTCCCCGATTTTATAGAACAAGTGCTTCGGTATTACAACATCGGCCATAACCAGCTGGCTCCTCATGCCTGGCACAACGTTCTGACTTTCATAGCCGTCTGCGAGTTGCGCGGCTTGACTCTTTCTCTCCAAGCCTTCACCCACATTCATTATGCGGCTAAGGTTCCCGGGGCCGTGGATGGAACGTGGCTCAGTATTTGCAACCGTCCTGGCTTTCTAACTGCTTGGGGCAAGCCGTCGAAGATGCATGAATGGAAAGCAGACTTCATCTTCCTACGAGCGGCCAACGACTATGGTACTGAGGGCTAAAATATAGGTTGAACTTTATTTTCCAAGGGAAGAAAATAATATCCCTTGGAGGCAAGGGAAGTCACGCTTTTCATCATTATCAAAGGATCCATCCATCTCACTTGACAAAAACACTATTTCTTTCTCTTCAGTCTTCACTCATACCATGAAGATCTCAATCATTCTCCATTTTTCCACTAATTTTGTTTGCTATATCTTCTCCTCTCTCATTTATTTCCATACTTTCTTTGCAATAAAACAAAAAAAGCAATCTAGAATTGAGTCTTCCTACAAAAAATAGTTTCATGGAAAAATACTTTTCATAAGAAAATGTATTCCGTGCAACCAAACTATGTGTGCAATTTTATTCTCATGGTATGCTTAAACTTGTCCCCTTACTATATCTATCTCTCCAAAATACTCCAGTCGCTGTAGCCTGTAGGCCACCTAAATCATCTGTCTTCTACTCAATTTTGCATTGACGAAGCCATATGGTAGGGTATACAACTACAGTACAAGTCAAGCACGAGAGAAGAAAGTTGGGTCATATTTCATCTTAGAAATTTTGTTTAGGTCTAATTAGTAAATCCATATAGATTCATATAATGGGGTAAATAGTAGGACAATAATTTAGGGATAATAAATCTAATGTGAGGCTATTAGTGATACTATAAGAGGATTAGGAGTTTGTTTTCTGCTTCTTTTCTTTAGTAGTTTCTAATAGTGTAATATACCTAAGGGTATTATAGTACTTATCTGTATGTTGTACTTCCTATTATACGTATATATATACCCTCTAGCCACACCTGTTTCACCAGCTTCCTCTGTTGCCCTTCGTACTACCACTGGACCAGTTTGGCATCAGCGTTTAGGTCACTGTGGAGACCGTGTCTTAGAGACTCTTAGGAAGAACAACGCCATTGTCACGGCGACTAGTTTTTCTCATGATTGTGTTTGCTGTAAGTTAGGCAAATCAAAACGCCTACCTTTTCATGATGTAATTCACTATTGTGATAAACCATTGCAACTTATTCATTCGGATGTTTGGCAATCCCCTTTTAAATCTAATCTTGGGTTTCAATATTATGTTAGTTTTATTGATGATTATTTTAGATTCACCTGGATTTATCCGATGAAAAAGAAATCTGAAGTTTTTCATAACTTCCTTGGTTTTAAGGCTCTTGTTGAAAATTTATTTGATACTACAATTAAATATTTTCAAAGTGATGGTGGCTGAGAATTCAACAACAATCAATTTTTAACTGATTTTTGGAATGTTGGGGTTCATTTTCGTAAATCGTTCCCCGAAACCCAAGCACAAAATGGTATGGCGGAACGAAAGTATGGTCATTTACTTGCATTAGCTCGTACTCTACTTATTCAAGCCAACATGCCTCTAACATTTTGGGTTGATGCTGTGTATACCGCTGCTTATATCATTAATAGATTGCCCACTCCAGTTTTGCATGGTTCATCACCCTATGAGAAATTATTCTCTAGAACTCCGGATTACTCATTTATGCGTGTTTTTGGGTGTGAGTGTTTTCCTAACTTTCCAGCTAAACCGTCTAACAAGTTGTCTCCTAGGTCCGTTAGGTGTGTTTTTCTAGGCTACGCTCCTCATTATAAAGGTTATTGGTGCCTTGAGCCGAAAACGGGTTCGTGTCTATGTCAGTCATCATGTTACGTTTCATGAATCCGTTTTCCCTTATATGTCTCTAGTCGGCTCCTCTCATCTGTCTAGTGAGGATCCCCGCCTTTCACTCGAGTCCTGGAGTCCCACTTTTTTTTCTCCTGCCCACAATCCAAGTGTCCAAGCCCTTTGCCATCCTTCCAACACCTCCCCGCCTAGCTCACAGCCCCCCCGTGGCTTACTGCTCACCTCCACGTCCCCCGTGGCCTTCTCTCGCCCACCAACACTCCCCGACTAGCCCACGCCCCTCCCGTGGCCCTCGCCAGCCCCCCACGCCCCCGTGGCCATCCCCGCTCAATAGCTCTCCCCGTCTTTAGTTCCCGGCCCCGTGGCCAACAACAATCCCCCACGCCCCCTCCGTGGCCTTCTATGCCTAGCCCCACCGGCTGCCGAGTCCTCCCTCCCCCCCGTCTCGCCTTGCTACCGGTGCGGCGGCCCCGACTCCTAGTTGCGGCCACCCCCCAACCGACACACGGCGGCTCCCCATGACAACCTCCTCGAGTCAATCACCTCCCGCACCTCTTTTATCTCACCCCATGGAAACTCGTTCCAAACATGGTAAATATTTCCAGATTTTGTCTCTTTAAGTGCAATTGTTCATCCTCCGGATCCAACATGTTTTTCTAAAGCTTCTAAAGATCCAGACTGGCGTGCTGCCATGGCTGAAGAGTTCAATGCGCTTATGTCCAATAATACTTGGGAATTGGTTCCATATGATAACACGAAAAATGTGGTTGGTTCAAAATGGGTTTATAAGACAAAATATCATTCAGATGGGAGTGTTGAGCGGAAGAAGGCTCGTTTAGTTGCCCAAGGGAATAACCAACAAGAAGGTATAGACTATGACGAAACTTTTATCCCTGTTGTTAGGTCTACCACCATTCGCCTTGTTCTTTCTATTGCCATCTCTTATGGTTGGATTATTCGGCAATTGGATGTTAAAAATGCTTTCTTACATGGATATCTTACAGAAGAGGTATATATGAAGCAACCTCCCGGTTTCTCATCCTCAATATCCTAATCACATTTGTCGTCTTAGAAAGGCATTATATGGTCTGAAACAAGCCCCTCGAGCTTGGTTTCATCGCTTCAGTAGTTTTCTTCTCCAACAGGGCTTCTTCTGTTGTCAAGCTGATACTTCTATGTTCATCTTTCGTCGTGGCAAGGATCTTTTATATCTCCTGTTATATGTCGATGATATTGTTCTTACAGGAAACTCTCCTACTCTCGTTCATCGATGCATTTCTTTACTTGCCACTCAGTTCGCTATGAAGGACTTGGGGGATCTTCATTATTTTCTTGGCATTCAGGTTGTGCGTACTCCTAAGGGTCTTTTTCTCTCTCAACAAAAATATATACCGGACTTAATTCGTAAATTTCATTTACATACTGCTAAGCCAGTCCGCACACCTCTTCCTTCTAGAACGACACTATCTTTAACTGATGGCGACCTTCTTGTAGATCCGTTTGAGTACCGTAGTATGGTAGGAGCTTTACAGTTTTTGACTATGACACGACCAGATCTTACTTATGCTGTACATTTAGTGTCATAGTTTATGCATGCTCCTCGTACTACTCACCTTGCTGATGTGAAGCGCATTTACAGGTACTTGATTGGTACATCCACAGAGGGCTTGTGGCTTCGTCCCTCCAAGGATGTCACTATTATCATTGCTTATTTTGATGCTGATTGGGCTGGATGTCCTGATAGTTGTCGTTCTACTACTGGCTATGCTATTTTTCTTGGAGGTAATCTTATTTCCTGGCGCTCTAAAAAGCAACCTACTGTTTCCAAATCTTCCACAGAAGCTGAATATCGTGCTGTTGCATACACTGTCACTGATACTTTGCATCTTCGTTCTTTATTGGCGGAACTTGGCTTGGTGGTCCATCGCCCTGTCAAACTCCTCTGTGATAACGTCTCAGCTACTTATCTCACCGTCAATCCCATACACCATGATCGCAGTAAACATATTGCTGTTGATTATCACTTTGTACGTGAACGTGTTGCCCATGGTGACCTTATTGTGCGATTTGTTCCTACTCAGCTTCAATTAGCAGATTTGTTTATTAAGTCCCTTTCTGGCCAACGTTTTGAATTTTTAAAGTCCAATCTGCACGTGGTTTCCCCTGCACAGATTGAGGGGGTGTAATAGTGTAATATACCTAAGGGTATTATAGTACTTATCTGTAGGTTGTACTTCCTATTATACGTATATATATAGAGTGCCAGGGCTCCCACCAAAGGCGAGCCGTCTTATTATCTTCACAGTTTCTTTTAGAATTTTTCCTCTTGATCTGGAAAAAAAAAAGGATAAGGTAAGTAAGTTCATATAATAAGAGCGTGTTAAAGCTCATTTATAACCTAAACTATGTTCATAGAAGTCCAAATATGGATTAGTATGTAAACCATTATAAACTAACTTTTTTGGTGAATATAGAGGTCACGTAGGATATGATCATCTGAAGAGAATCAAACTTTTCAAAACAACTCTCTGTTTTATTTAACATTTCTAAAATACTCATAATACTTTCTCCAAAATTACGCAAAATACTCTTATAAGATGGTAGTATAAAAAAAGAAGGTATTTGAGAAATTGACTTTTTCCATGCTAAAAATCAGAAATTTGTTATTATAATATGTACAGTTCACATATTACATTGATAATTTGTAGTTTAATAGCAATGGATTAGAACAATAAAAGATAAAGAATTACTAGAATAGTTAGTAGTTAGTAGTTAATACTCCCTTTATTTTCAAATAGATACTCTAGTTTGACTTTTACACTATTTATAAATTCTACTTTGACCTTATTTTTCCGTAGATGTAAATTGTAATAAAACCAATGTTAATACGATATTGTTAAATTTGTCTTTATGTCTCTTTTCAAAATATCATTTTTTAGAATGTTTTAATAATAGACTATTAGATTTGGTTCATTGTAGTTCATTCGAAGACGAATTTGATTTAGCCTTGTTTAATTGTATCTTGTTTTTTTAATACTTACTATAGATGCCGTTTGGCTTTCAATTAATAAATTTTTATAAAAAAAAAATAAAAAAATAACAATAGTCACAATTGTACATTAATAAAAGCGCAAGTCAAAATAAAAATATCAAGGGGAGTACCACTTTTATTGATGAGACAAGCCAAATAACCAATCGGTCGGCCAATTGTCTAGCTTATCTAATGGTCTCCACTCTCCTAGCATGTACGAATGGTGCAAGAGCACATAAATTCCAAAACCGCCTGGAAAAGAGGGTTATACAAAGGAAGCTAAGATGGTACAGAGTACTAATTTTTTAGGGAAGGGTACGGAGTTACTATATATAACTACTCTTTAGTAAAGTACTCTCTAAAGTAGTAAACTCACTACTTACTACAATTAGTAAAGATTAAAATTTGTAGAGATATGCGAATCAGAGATATGCAAGTAAAAGTTAGTATAACATGGAATGATTGATCACTTGAGGTCTGAGGAGTGAGGAGCCATTTTTTATATCATAAAGTTTATATGAAACCGTTAGAAGGAAAACTAGGATTACAAGTTACAACCCTACAAGAGATAATTCTCTACAAAATAATATCTATAGAAGTGCATGAAATATACTATATATTCTGTATTAAAGCAAGGGGAGGATGGACGTTTAAATTGGACAAAGTTGAGGAACAAAAGATGAGGAAGCCATATACTTCCTCTGTTTCATTTTACTTGCTACACTTCTCAATTCACGGACTCGTAGGTAATTTTTGGAGAAGAGAAAAGTAGAGAGTAAAAAGAAAAGAGACCCATGTGAGAGGAGAGAGATAGAGAGAGTTTATTGTCCAAAAAGGAAGTGTAGCAAGTAATATGAAAATTCCCTATATGGAAAGTGTAGCGAGTAATTTGAAACGGAGAAAGTAGTAAATATGTCACTGGGCTGTTTGGCAATTAGAGTTTTGGAGCAAATTAAAAAGAGAATTTTGGACCACTTTTAGAGTTTTAACTAGTCAAAAACTCTAAAAGGGGTGTTTGGTAAAAGAGAGTTTTATAGAGAGTTTTAGAGGATTAGGTAAAAATATGTTCATTGACTTTTTTGCCTCTAATAATAATACTACACATATATATTAAAATGTCTATAAATGTCATTTCACGCAAATAAATGACAATAAGCTTTTAGCAATCAGTTAATTGTTACCAAACACATTTATAAAAAAAAGTTGTCAAATCAGCAGTCAAATCTGCCGAATAAAAAGTTAAAACTCTAACAACAAACTCTAAACTCTAATAGCTAAACTCTATTTGCCAAACAGGGCCAATGTATTGACCGATAAGAGGACAAAACATGCTATACTCATAAATGGCCAAGTGTGACTTTTTACTCATAAAATGTATGTAATCTCTATAAGTTTAGTGTGTTCATGTGGCACCAGATTATAAGACATGTACACTGCATTAATATTAACAATCACGCTAAACCATGTTAAATTTCCACAAGGGCCACTACTACAGAATCGATGATTTGCGTCGGATGCGAGACGCTCATTTGCGTCGGACATGGGTCCGACGGCACAGGTCTCGTCGCAGATGAAGAAACAGGATCTGCGTCGGACTAGAACACGACGCAGTTGAAGAGCTATATGCGTCGGACCCTGACCAACACGCGACGCAAATGGTCTATCATCTTCGTCGCACATTAATCAACATGCGACGCAGATGGCCCAACAAGCCAGCAAATAGACCATTTTTATACTTTAAAAAATTACCCATTTGCGTCGGACTTTGCCTTACATCCGACGCAAATGGGTAATTTTTGTTTAAAAAAAAATAAATTCACGTATACAAACATCATGAAGAAAAATGGCGAAGAATCATCTAATTAAACGCATACACAATTCAAGCAGAACCATAATCAAATTCAACAAAACTAAGTAACATAAAAACAGAACCATAATCAAACAAGTAAAAAAACAGAACCATAATCTATACAAAATTAAAAAACGAAATTAAAAACTTCAATATTCAGGTCTAACATAAAAAATGAAATTAAAAAACAGAACGTACAAAAAATACTAAATAAATTAAAAAAAAAAAACCAAAATCGCCAAAATCAGATCTTTCGTTCTCGTTCTTCTTCAAATCTCGTTCTTCTTCAATTTCGTTCTTGAATTTGCGAAAATAGTAGCTAGAACATCGTCCTTCAATTTGGGGAAAAAATCGATCAAATCGAGAACAATTAAACAGCAAGAATTCAAGATAATTAAACAAAATCTTCATAACCTGAAATCCTTCGCCAAACGTACTGAAGAATTCCATCTCAAACCGAAGAAATCCTTCGCCAAACGTCTTGAAGAAATCCTTCGCCAAACGTCTCGAAATCCTTCGCCAAACGTGCCTCTCAAACGAAACAAATGAGGCCAAAAAAGTCCGAAGAAGAAGAAGAAAACGCAGCAGAGCTAAAACTGGGAGAAGATTTCGTGAAAGCAAAGTGTTTGACGAACTGACCCATTAAATCAGATGCCCCAAGTATTCGAGAAATCTCTTGCTCGAGCTTTTCGTCACCATTGGTGAGAAGAAGGAGAAGATGAAGAATGGTAGAGAGATAGAGAACATCGTTGTGTTATGAGGAAGAGAGAGGGGAGAGAGGAGGGAGGGGAGAAGGAGAAGAGAGAGAGAGAGAGACGGTGGTGGATGAATCGGTAGTGGAATTATTAGGTTTTAGAAGAAATAAAGCGGGACTTATCTGCGTCGCACATATAGCCCATGCGACGCAGATAAGCCCAAATCATTTTAAGCGTTGCATTTTTTTATATAATTAGCCCAAATCATCTGCGTCGGATGGACCATAGAGTCCGACGCAAATAACTTTTTGCATCGCACTACAGCAACGTGCGACGCAGATAGGTCGTCTTTTGCGTCGATTCCCTGTTACATGCGACGCAAATGAGTCTTATGCGACGTTTGTCCTGTTGTGCGACGCAGATGGTGAGACGCAAATCGTCATTTTTCTACTAGTGGGCCCATGAAGTTTGAGAAGTAAGTTCTTTAAAAGACAGAGTTTAAGAAGTAAATTTCATAGCCAATTTGCTTCACCTTTATATTAAGCCTTGACACTCTATATAAACAGTGTGGTTTGCTATCTAGAATTGCAAACAGATTTATTACCGAGAAGATGGAATTGTAACACCCCAACCCCTAATTGGGAGTTGATTGTCATTAAGTGCGTATCCAGGACCAATAATTATCTCTACAAACCAACACATGTAAGTTTTCCGGCACATTTTGTCTCACTCGTGTGTACCCTGGAAAATTTTGAAGATGGTCACCGCCCCAAAAAGTATGTCTAGCCAAGCATGCTTAACCGTATAGTAACTTAGCTAATAGTAAAATTTTATGATTAGAGTAATGAACTCTTCCGCGCAAGATAGTGATTTGTCCCTCATATAGTTATTGACTACAACATGATCATCATAATGCCTTATCCCGAAATAGTGATATGTCTCTTATATAATTATTGACTTCGATCAACATGCATGATTTCACGATGATCATCATATTGCCTAATTCCTTAAATTCTAGGGCCTTAATCAGTCTTAGACACAAGTTAGATAAGTATATGAAGCTTCTATTGTAATTGACTAATTCAACGTTTACATATTAGTGAAGTCAAAAAAAAAAAAAAAAAAAAGTTACCCTGGTCCCTAGCCAATACTTACTTTTTTTATAACGAACTTCATTATGCGATTTTTCTAAGTTTAATGTCAATTACTTCTACTACTTAGGACTTAGGTGCGACATGTGAGACGACGATTTTAAGAGACTACGTTAACATTGGTAAGGACTATGGATCCTGTTGTTTCTTCTCTCGAATAATCAAATAAAGAGGCCACCAATATATAAAGTTACGACTTACGAGTACGGCTTTCAAAGTCATAAAGAAATTATAAGGTACTAGTCTACTAGATGATGAATGATCATGTTCTTGTTGCGGGGCCCGTATCTAGAAGGTCTTTGAAAAAATTTGTACATGCATCTATCATCTACTACATATTCACATAGATCAATTCAAATGACCACAAATACAGCCGTATCTATATGTACTTGATCCGATTTTTAATTATTTCACGTCAATTTTTACATTATTCACATATTTTGTTTTCAACTTTTCATTATTTTTTACCAACCCATATAAAAAAACACGCCTATTTTTTTCTCAATGTAAAATTCATGTGATATACTAATACTATCAAATCCTTCTAACCCCTAGCTAGCTATATATATTACTCCATTAATTTTCTACTTATTTCATTTTGAATCTTATATATATATATATATGTATGTATGTATGTATGTATGTATGTATGTATGTATGTATGTATGTATGTTCATATGAGAACCATCCTTATGGTGAGAACCATTCATTTTTCCTCATTTTAAGAAGCTTTTGCTAATTTCACAGCGTTTTTGCTCATTTTATGCTTTGCTTATTTTATGTTTTTTGCTCATTTCACAATTTAATGTTCATTTCAAAACGTTTTTGCTCATTTTACGTTTTATTCATTTTACGTTTTTTCCATCTAACATTTTATGCTCATTTTACGTTTTTTCTCAATTTTTTTTTTTGACTGGACGTTTTTTCTCATTTTACATTTTTGCTCATTTAATGTTTTATACTCATTTTATGTTTTGGCTCATTTTTTAATGTTTTGGCTCATTTTAAGTGATTCTCATGGTTTTCACCATAAGAGGGTTCTCATTAAAACCCAACCCTATATATATATATATATATATATATATATATATATTCTTATGTCAATAAATTCATTATTATGTCTTTCTTTCGTGGATATCTTTAAAAAGCATCTACCTTGAGGAGTAGCATTCTTAAAGGACATATTGTCTTATAGTAATTTCTTGGAAGTTTGTAGAGACTTATCTATCATCTCACAAGAACCTTGCAAGGTAAGAGTCCGTGGCTATAGGGGAATTGAGCTAAGTGCTAATTCCAGTTATTGAGAATAGCGATTTCCAAAGAAACGTGGAATGACTCCTCATCCTTGCCCACGATTGTGAAACACAGACTCAAGACATGGAATCACAATGATTTCGGTAACATTGACTCTAGCATCAAAAGACTTGAAGATGAAATTCAGAAGGTCGATGATTTAAACAACAAGATAAACTGGAGACCAAGCTAAGACATGAGTAAATTACCTCAATTATAGGCAAGTGACCCAAGTCTCATGAAATTCGTTGCAAATTATTAGATTGCGACTAATTCAACCAGACAATTAACAAGTAGGAGGTAGCAAGTGCCAAGTAGCAATTTCTTAATTACTACTTGCTCGGCTGCTGGTTAACTGTCATGTACGCACTCCATTCTTAAGAATAAGATAATTTTTTTTTTTTAAAGAGGATTTCATTAATTGAAGGCCAAACGGCATCTACAATAAGTATTAAAGAAAAACAAGATATAATCAGACAATATCAAATCAAATTCGTCTTCGAATCTGATTTTATTTTAAAATCGTATAGATTAGCGTTTTATTTCACTTGTTTTTTGATTTATAGTATATATGAACTTATTTTTACTTTATTGAACTAACTTCTCTAAACAATATTAGAAGTTATAACCTATTTATCAACAATTTATTTATTTAAGATGCTATAACTTGCAGAACTTATCTACACTTATTATTATAATTTCTGAAATAAGTTGAACTACTGAGTATAACCTTAGTATAACTTTCTCATATTATATACCCTTAGGCGCATTCTCCCCATTTTATTTTCGGTTCGGTTCGTTTGGTTCGATTCAATTCGGTTCGATTCAATTCGGTTCGATTCGGTTGACTCAATTCAATTCGATTCGGTTCGCTTCGGTTCGGTTCGGTTCCTAAATGATAATCATTACTATTAATTAGCTATAATTTAATTCGGTTCGGTTCGGTTCGGTTCATCGGCTTGATTCAATTCGATTCGCTTGATTCGGTTCAATTCGGTTGATTCAATTGATTCGATTGATTCGGTTCGGTTCATTAGTTTTATGCCGAAGAGAACAGGCCCTTAATGCCTTAACTAGATATTTAATAAAGCGATACAATCAGTAGCAAAGCCGGGTATAGGCCACGGCCTCTAGTATAATTCTGGATATCTATTAAAAATTGAAGTTATGAGCACAGTTATATCATCATAGATGAATTGGTATTACATGATTGAAATTGTACAAAATATGATCAACTTGCATATTTTCACGGCTTTTCTCTAATGATGTAGCTCATTCTAAGCATATAGTTCCCCGATGAAAAACAGATATGTGCCTCTTATAACTTAATATATCAGTTAAGTGTGTACGTTTCCACCACTAGATGATAGTATTAATATTTTACTGGCAATATAGTATATAGTATAGACTACTTGTTAATTATAGATGTTAAGTACTCCATTCATGGCTTTTTCAACGCAGCAAAAGGGCCCCTGGCGCGGTGGCGCCATGTCTGCATTTAGTTCGCAAGCTAAGGTTAGTACAGCAGTGCTACTTGCACGCCAAGTTGCATAAGTTGTCTATATATATATATATATATATATCTTCGTCATTGATATCATCATTATTTTTACTCTTTGTAAGACCTTTTCCTTATACCTATAATCATAAATTATATTTGGCAGCTTATGTACCCGAATATCTCCTCCCAAAAACAAAAACGAAATGTACCCGAATATCTTCGATCAACAGCAATGAATTAAAAAGATTTGATTAGAGGGTAATTTACTACTCCCTCCGTCCCATAATATAATATAGTGCTTGTTTCTCTTTCTTGAGGTCAAAATTTAAAATCTTTGACCATATATTCTCATTTGTATATATAAAAAAACATATTCATGCGGGATCTTGTTAGATTCACCTCAATATGTAGTTTTATAATACCAACTTTTTATATTTTTTATTAATTAGGAATTGAAGATATCAAAGGTCAAATGTTTATCTTGGAGACTGTGTAAAAAAGAAACAAGCACTATATTATGGGACGGAGGGAGTACTACTTTTTTACTTGGTATTAGGTATTTCAAGTGTGTAAGAGTTTATATGCTTTTAACATATTTATGGCCTTAAACTGAAGACGACAGCAAGTTCTCTACATTATAATAATGTGTGAGATCGATACTACCTCCATCACTGATTTATTAGGCTACATATAATTTATCCACTTATCTCCGTTTGGTAGGGAGTAAATCATTTTCTTGAAATATTGTTTTCCTCTATTTTCAATTTTACATTGTTTGGTTTGCAAAGGAGTGTAAAACCATTTTTCCTGTGAGTAAAATTGACAAAGTAATTTAGGCACTGGAAAAGCTTAGGGTTTTCTCATTAATGTGAAGTAATATATATTACAAGGAGTCCTCAAAGAGGAGGCAATCAAGGAGAATCAAATCTTGCCTAAGTAGATAAGGAAACATATATACAAGAATATCTTAACACCCCCCTTAAAGTTGGAGCATGATGAGCACAAATGCCCAATTTGGACATGAGAAGATCAAACTGAGAATTGCCAAGAGCCTTGGTAAAAATATCGGCCAACTGAGCTGTATCAGGAACATAAGAAGGAGCAATTAACCCATCCTTGATGGCATCACGAACAAAGTGACAGTCAACCTCAATATGCTTTGTTCGCTCATGGAACACAAGATTTTGAGCAATATGAAGAGCAGACTGACTAACACAGAAAAGGGTGATAACCTTAGGATGATGAATCCCAAGACTCAACAATAAACCTTTAAGCCACTTAAGCTCGCAAGTAATAGCTGTCATCGAACGATACTCAGCTTCTGCTGAAGACAAAGAAACAGTATGTTGCTTCTTGGTCTTCCATGAAATAGGAGAATGACCCAAGAAGACAGCCAACCAGACAAAGAGCGGCAGGTGACAGGACAAGCCGCCCAATCTGAGTCGCACCATCCCTGAAGAGTAAAATCACTATATGCTCTAAGTAAAATGACATTGCCCGGAGTACCCTTCAAGTACCAAACAACACGAACCGCGGCATCCCAGTGAGCCACTCGAGGTGCCTGAAGAAACTGGGAAAAAATACGAACAAAATATGCCAGGTCCGGACGAGTGACGGCAAGACAGATAAGTCGCCCAACAAGACGACGATACCGCTCTGGATCGTCAAATAAAGCACTAGTATCATAACTGAGGCGATGATTTTGCTCCATAGGGAAACCGCACGGCTTTGCTCCCAACAAACCTATCTCAGAAATAATATCAAGGGTATACTTCCGTTGACACAAAAAAAAACCAGAAGTACTGCGAGCAGCTTCAATGCCCAAAAAATACTTAAGAGGACCTAAATCCTTCATTTTGGAACAGTAACTGAGATAAGCTTTGAACAATGAAATAGCATATGAGTTGTTGCTAGAAATGATGAGATCATCCACATACTCTAATACATTGAGCTGAATTGTACCATGGGTGAAGGTAAACAAATTAAAGAATAATTAGAGTAAGATTGTGCGAAGCCATACCCTTTCAAAGCAGCAACAAGCTTTGCAAACCAACACCTAGGAGCCTGCTTGAGCCCGTAAAAAGACTTGCGTAACCGACAAACAAGATTAGGCTAAGACCGATCGAATCCAGGAGGAAGTTTCATATAAACTTCTTCCTCAAGATCACCATGTAAGAAGGCATTGTGAACATCCATTTGATGAAGATCACAATGCTTGGAAGCAGCATTGGCAAGAAAGGCACGAACAGTGGTCATTTTCGCAAGGAGCCAAGCCCTGTCTGTTGATGATTACCAAAAACAACCAATCGAGATTTAAGTCGCTCAATGCGACCATCCGAATGATACTTAATACGATACACCCATTGACTTCCCAAAGCTTGCTTGCCCGGAGGGAGAGGTTCTAGAGTCCAAGTACCATTGTCCTCAAGAGCCTGAATTTCATTTTTCATAGAGGCTCGCCAACCTGCATCCTTCATTGCTTCCTTAAAAGAACGAGGTTCCTGAGTAGAAATAAGAGCTGCAAGAAACTTTCGATAATTGACGGAAAAATTATCGTAATTTATATAGTGTGCTAAAGGATAAGGAGTACCTGAAGAAGAAGATGAACCGGAGGCAGAAGAGGACGAGGAACCACTTGGAGCAATAATAGTATATGTGACGTAATTGCGTAAGCGAGTGGAAGGAATTTTGGCCCGCTGACCGCGGCTGTAACACCCCCAAATTTCTCTCTTTTTGAAGAATATATTTTAATATAAAACACTTGAGAAACTTGAGAGTATTACCGCCACGTGATAACGTTAAAGGCTTTAATACTAACTACTAACTGAACTTGAAACTAATGCAGCGGAAATAACTTAAATAATTTCTCTTTATTAATATAAACTTTATTGTACAACTATATAACAAGAAAAATAAAATAACAACTCCTTGACTAATTATGATTCCTCACTAGCTCCCCCATATGAAGTATGCATCATATCAACCTGTAAATTCTGCTCGCCAAAATAGGGTCATCACAGGGACAAAGCCATAAAACAAAACAACCAAAACGCGTGTCGGTAAAAATACTGAGTACATGTAAATGCGGAATATTAAACACTTTATTTAATTTAACATTTGAAATATTTAATTTCGAAAAACCTTCCTTGAATAATTGATAAATATATAACATAAAGTATTTAACTTTAATAAAAACTCATTTTCCTTGCCTAGGTACCTTTCCTAAAGTGTGCACACCCCCAAGTTTAGTATTCCTTAATGAGTCTATGACGGGGGAACTACCTTGTCCACATGACTTATACAAAAAGTACATGGGTAAAATATAATAGCTACCGTTCTTGTTAATAAATAACAAGCCGTTGCCTCTTTATAATTGCGATCATAAAAGACCATATAACTAATAAAAATCCTTTGGAAATAATCCTCCTTTAAAAGAATAATAATTCTTATATAAAACTTTAGCCATATAAAAGGCATAAATACTTGCTCATAAAATTATCTTGGAAAAACATTCATATTAATAATGACAATAACAACAATGATAACCACAAATTCAGATTAAGGTTATTCGATCTAAGTAATACCTAAAAAGTCTTAGAGGTCAAACTTCACAATAGTACCAACTACCAACTTAGTACTCGTAGGTTTTCTTTTCTAATAATACCAAGACAATCGTTAATATTTCCATACTCTGCCATCATAACCACTAGTTACCATTAGCATGCTTTATATTTAAGCCTTCGACGCAAGGAATAAGTACTAGAGATTAGAGAACATATAATTAAAGGTCAACGCAACACTGGTATTCGATCGGCTAATATAGTGTTCCTAGTAACACATGCATGCATATAAAAATTCATGTTGTTCACATTCAACAAATAAAAAAAAAACATGTATTTCGATTCAAAATAACAACCCTAGAAATAAGATACTACATATGCAAAACACTATTTAAAGATCTACATATACACGCACCTTGAAAATTAATAACTACTAGGGAGACGAGAAAAAGTAGGCTAAGAGGGAGAGAGAGTTTAAACTTGAGAAAAGAGATGTATTCCTCAAATTTGGTGTGAAAAATATGATGGGTGGAGACCCCTATTTATACTAGTTGGAAAAGTAGAGTCGTACTAGGGCTAGGAAACTAAAAGATGGATTTTTGAGAAAAGATAAACAAATCTTGCTAAGATCTAACAAATTTTTACGATCATCCAACTAAAATTCGAAAAAGATATAAAATATCCCATAATATATAATGCTAGATGCTAAAATAATTACAAAGATAAACAAAAAGGAAAAGTAACCAAAAACTTTGCTAATAAGCATATCACTGGCGTGTTGCCGCCACAAAATATGTTTTTTTTTTTTTTTTTTTTTTGGATTTCCTTTAAAACATTTTAAATTTTGTTTTAAACAAACTACTTGGATTTAAACCTAGGCCCAAAATTCAATTTGGGCTAGAATTTGTTTTAAATACTCATAACATTTTATAAAAGCCTATTTAAAAACCTTTTGAATAAATAATAAGCCTTTTTAATAACCAAAACTTTTCTAAAAAATACAAATATTAACTACAAAAAAAAATACGGAGTATTACAGACTACCCCCCTTAAAAGAAGTTTCGTCCTCGAAACTTGAAGCAAGCAAACAAAAATAAAGCATGAAATTCACATATATCACACAATTTTATATCAAAGTAAGTTGGCTCATTTAATAACTCATAAAATAAGTCAAAATTAGGTCAAAAAATAGCATTTTAAGTTAAAAGCGCGAAACTCTATCGCATCCTCGAAACTTGAAGCAAGCAAACAGAAATAAAGCATGAAATTCACATATATCACACAATTTTATATCAAAGTAAGTTGGCTCATTTAATAACTCATAAAATAAGTCAAAATTAGGTCAAAAAATAGCATTTTAAGTTAAAAGCGCGAAACTCTATCGCATTCTACCCTCTTAAAAGGAGTTACGCCCCCGTAACTCGCTAAGGCTTAAAATTTGACTTAAAATTATTTACCAAATTTGTAATGCAAACAATATAAGAACGTTGCTGGAAATGTAATAATAAAATCACTAGAGAGATATTAACACTTCCAAAAATAAGCTTTGAAAAGATAACTTCTGCTTCAAGGTATCAATAATAGAAATAATTATCTTCAATAAATGATCAACATAATAAAGAAAGTATTTAACTAAGTCAAAAAGGATAGTTTATGACAAACTGAAACGTTTATAAAATTTGTATAGGAAAATTGTCCAAAATCAATAAAGAACTAATATTGATACTAAAACAAGTGTTGTTGAAAAACAACTTGAGGTGAATGCTAATATATTTAAAAAAAAATGTTATAATATAGTGAGTAAAAGAAAATTATAAATCCTTTCTTAAGCTTTATTTGAAAATGCCATAATCAAACATGGCTTTTCTTTTATAAAAAAAAAAAAATTTTACTTTCTCCTCAAAAAGCTTCACAAAACTCATGACGAACTCATAATGAATATAAAAAAAAAAAAATTACCCTTGATCCTACTACAAATCAAGATCAAATCAATTCATCAATATTCACAAGCAAAACTTGTTAGTATATATACCAACACAACATATACTTGAAGAAAAAATAAACTTCCTTACTTAGGTCCTCAAAACTAAAACTCCTCCAAATTCATCTTCAATTTTTTTCTTAAAGTACCATAATTAATACTTTCTCAAAATAGACAGTAGTCAACTAGGACTTGAGATAGTAAATAAATAATCTTGCCTCAAAATTGATATAATCTCCATTTTAATAAAATTAACTCCTTCACGTAATATATACTCAATGCTTAAATTCATAAGACGAAAATACGACTACTATTTCCAAAATCAATTACCTTGGTTGACTAATTTCTTCCCATTTCTCCTTTATTAAACTTTCGATTTTTTTCTTTTCAACAAAAAAATATATTTCTTCCATTATTAAAGTCACTTGACTCATTTGATAATTGGTATACCCATTCCTTTATAACTCATTGTAACAACAATAATACACTACTATTCAATCAAGAGTTCAAGACTACTTCCAAAAATAATACTCCATTTGACACTCAATAATTCCCCAAAATCAACTTATCATACATTTAGAGAGTTCTAATATCTTACTTCCACCTTTTAAAACAAAAAGGATCTAAAGGAACCTACTAAAAATTCAAATATGGTCTTTCGTACTTTATTTGCTTAACTATAACAGCGATAACTTCTTTAAATATATTTGCAATTCAGCATAGGGTAAGATTCCTTAATTAAATCAAACTTCAAATATGGTATATCATATACCTATAAGGTCCTCATAATATCCCTTATTTTGCCACCTTTTTAAGGTTATCTCTATATCATAGCTAAAATGGTATTGACTATATCCATAAACAAAATATATAACTTATCTAAATCATGATAATTCACCCGAACGAGTATAAATCATTGATCTCCTTCTTGTACTTTCCACAAATCATAAAATTTCCCTTTCTTACTCATGTCACCAAATATTAAAGATCATCCAACTTCATAAAACTTCAAATGACTAATTTCACAATTCTTAGCATAACATAAGGTAATGTCTTCTTCATAAAAAACATAACTACTAAACTTCTTTCCTTCAAAGGAATAAACCAAAACAGTATTCACCTATAATGAATCTAAAACAACTAGGCTTACTTTGAAGTCATAGGTTCTTGTAACACTTATAAATCAAAAAAATAAACATATAAATCACTTTGCATGAATTAGATCACATGCATACATGTCATACAAGACGTTAAATAATCAAATTCATCTCGTAGAAAATATCTGTGCCAAAACAAATGCCTCAAAAGATAGTAATATCACAACTTGCAAGTAGCTTCTTAATAATATGTCATGAAAGACAGAATAATAACTCAATTCTTATAATCAACAATAAACTCTTTCTTTTGCTTATGAAAAATACAAAGATTTTCATATTAACTTGACAATAAGTCAAACCTCCTTGAAATATATTCAAAATAATCATATTTCTAATATAACAATAAATAACTAAATAATTCATCTTTAAAAAAAAATTTGAAAGTCTATCATCTTATTCTACTTATGCACATAAAATGCTAAAACCTTTCTTGCCAAAATTATATTTTTCAACCTTTTGTTTTCCAAATATGTTTTCTAATGAGTACTTGATTCATGACAATGAATAGTAGGGCCAATGAATTTCCCAGGAAAGAGTTGGTTACACGCAACGTTGGTGAGAGCTCAAGCCTTTCCTTGCCAGAAACATTGCCAACCCAACATATCCAAATCAATCGTTTTTCCTCAAATAATAAAATAGATTTTTATGCATATTTAATATAAATATGAAAAGAATGCGAAACTCTCTAACCTATATGCCCATCCTTAAGTCTACCCATTAATTTTAGATTCCAGTTTCATATCCCTAGGCTTTTAAACTGATACCACTTTGTAACACCCCCAAATTTCTCTCTTTTTGAAGAATATATTTTAATATAAAACACTTGAGAAACTTGAGAGTATTACCGCCACGTGATAACGTTAAAGGCTTTAATACTAACTACTAACTGAACTTGAAACTAATGCAGCGGAAATAACTTAAATAATTTCTCTTTATTAATATAAACTTTATTGTACAACTATATAACAAGAAAAATAAAATAACAACTCCTTGACTAATTATGATTCCTCACTAGCTCCCCCATATGAAGTATGCATCATATCAACCTGTAAATTCTGCTCGCCAAAATAGGGTCATCACAGGGACAAAGCCATAAAACAAAACAACCAAAACGCGTGTCGGTAAAAATACTGAGTACATGTAAATGCGGAATATTAAACACTTTATTTAATTTAACATTTGAAATATTTAATTTCGAAAAACCTTCCTTGAATAATTGATAAATATATAACATAAAGTATTTAACTTTAATAAAAACTCATTTTCCTTGCCTAGGTACCTTTCCTAAAGTGTGCACACCCCCCAAGTTTAGTATTCCTTAATGAGTCTATGACGAGGGGAACTACCTTGTCCACATGACTTATACAAAAAGTACATGGGTAAAATATAATAGCTACCGTTCTTGTTAATAAATAACAAGCCGTTGCCTCTTTATAATTGCGATCATAAAAGACCATATAACTAATAAAAATCCTTTGGAAATAATCCTCCTTTAAAAGAATAATAATTCTTATATAAAACTTTAGCCATATAAAAGGCATAAATACTTGCTCATAAAATTATCTTGGAAAAACATTCATATTAATAATGACAATAACAACAATGATAACCACAAATTCGGATTAAGGTTATTCGATCTAAGTAATACCTAAAAAGTCTTAGAGGTCAAACTTCACAATAGTACCAACTACCAACTTAGTACTCGTAGGTTTTCTTTTCTAATAATACCAAGACAATCGTTAATATTTCCATACTCTGCCATCATAACCACTAGTTACCATTAGCATGCTTTATATTTAAGCCTTCGACGCAAGGAATAAGTACTAGAGATTAGAGAACATATAATTAAAGGTCAACGCAACACTGGTATTCGATCGGCTAATATAGTGTTCCTAGTAACACATGCATGCATATAAAAATTCATGTTGTTCACATTCAACAAATAAAAAAAAAACATGTATTTCGATTCAAAATAACAACCCTAGAAATAAGATACTACATATGCAAAACACTATTTAAAGATCTACATATACACGCACCTTGAAAATTAATAACTACTAGGGAGACGAGAAAAAGTAGGCTAAGAGGGAGAGAGAGTTTAAACTTGAGAAAAGAGATGTATTCCTCAAATTTGGTGTGAAAAATATGATGGGTGGAGACCCCTATTTATACTAGTTGGAAAAGTAGAGTCGTACTAGGGCTAGGAAACTAAAAGATGGATTTTTGAGAAAAGATAAACAAATCTTGCTAAGATCTAACAAATTTTTACGATCATCCAACTAAAATTCGAAAAAGATATAAAATATCCCATAATATATAATGCTAGATGCTAAAATAATTACAAAGATAAACAAAAAGGAAAAGTAACCAAAAACTTTGCTAATAAGCATATCACTGGCGTGACTTTGCCGCCACAAAATATGTTTTTTTTTTTTTTTTTTTTTGGATTTCCTTTAAAACATTTTAAATTTTGTTTTAAACAAACTACTTGGATTTAAACCTAGGCCCAAAATTCAATTTGGGCTAGAATTTGTTTTAAATACTCATAACATTTTATAAAAGCCTATTTAAAAATCTTTTGAATAAATAATAAGCCTTTTTAATAACCAAAACTTTTCTAAAAAATACAAATATTAACTACAAAAAAAAATACGGAGTATTACAGCGGCCCAAGGCCAGATCTGAAGAAGAGTTCAAATCAGGGGGAACCAGATTTGTGGCAGAAATTGGGCCAGAAGGAAGGGAGACTGGACTGGATTGTGCAGAGGGTTGGTTGGATTCTGGGCCAGGAGAAAAGGGAGCGGGTTGAGATGAAGCTGGGCCGGGAATTTTGTGGAGCTGACGCGGAAGTATCGTGCGGGAAAGAAGCAAGGTTAGGGGTAAGTGGGCCTGCAGTAGGCCCAAGGTCAGAAGAGGAGAGAGGCGCGCTAGAAGAAGGAGAAGGAGAAGATGGGCCAAATGGTGGAGAAGTGTTTGGGCCAATAGGGGTTTGGACGCACGAAGGAGAGGGAGAATTTTGTGGGTTGGGTATTTCTGTGGTGGGTGAATTTTGTGAAGAAGGAGATGGGGTATATTCATCAAAATCCCAATGAATGTCATGAGAAGTGGTGATAAGAAGACCCGGACAAATATCAACCTTAGTGGGAGTGAGAAAGGGAAATATGTGTTCAACAAATTTGACATCCCTAGAAACAAAGAATTCTCGAGACTCAAGATCATACAATTTCCATCCCTTTTTGCCAAAAGGATACCCAACAAAAATGCATTTGCGACTACGGCTAGCAAACTTGTCACCTTTTGTTTTTTGATTATGAGCATATGCAAGACATCCAATGACACGAAGAGCATCATAAGAAGGAAGATGACCAAATAAGCGTTCAAAAGGAGATTTGCCTTGAAGTAATAAAGATGGGGTACGGTTAATCAAGTAAGCTGCAGTAAGAACACATTCCCCCCAAAAGTAGATAGGCAAGTGAGTTGAAATCTTAAGGCACGGCCAACATTTAGGATATGTTGATGTTTACGTTCTACCTTCCCATTTTGTTCAGGAGTACCCACACAAGAAGTTTGAAACAAGATGCCAGAAGAAGCAAAGTAATCAAGCAAGCAAAGATATTCAGTGCCATTATCACTTTGAACAATTTCAATGGTTTGAGAAAATTGAGGTTGAACCATAGCCACAAAAGGCATGAACATAGAAAAAACTTCCAATTTATCAATCAAAAGATATGTCCAAATTAAAAAGCTCTAGAATAATTAGAAGAAACATGGCAATAAGGGCCTCACAAATCACAATGAATATTCTCAAAAACTCTAGAAGTCTTAGAATCATTAGAAGGAAATTTAGGACGAGAGTGTTTTGAACGAAAACAAATCTCACAATTAGGGTCCAAACTACCCTTATGATTGCAAAGAGGGGGAAGGAGCTTTACAATTTTCTCTGAAGGATGACCTAGACGTTGATGCCACAAGTCAAGAACTGAAGAAATAGAAGAGACCGCAACATGATGAATAGTATCATTGCCCTCAAAGTAGTAAAGTCCGGCCTTCCTACTCCCCATTCCAATCCGCTCCTTCATGGGGTCCTGAATAACACACATAGAATCAGTAAATTGGACAAAACACTGTAAATCATTGCAAAGTTGAGAAACAGAAAGTAAATTGCAGCTCAAATAAGGAACATAAAGAACGTTCTTAAGAGTGATGGTGGATGATAAATAAACCGAGCCCACCAAGATAGAAAGAACTGTAGCACCGTTGGGAAGACCAACAGGACAATCAAATGCTTTAGAATCAACCAACCATGAATTCATACCAGTGGCATGGTGTGTGGCACATGTATCAATAATCCACAATTTTTTATCAAACTCACCATTCAAACGGTTTGCGGGAACGGTGGTATTACCAAACAAGCCCGCCAACGCCTTCGATCCATTGCTCGGAAGTGAATAGGGAAGAAGGAGAGCTGCTGCTGCCCTAGACTGCCGAAGGAGTGGCAGGATCACCGAGCCCACTGGTGGCAGCATTAGCACGAGCAGTGGGTTGCGCACGACCTCTGCTCGCCCCCCTCTTATTTTTCTCGGGGTATCCATGAAGTTCATACGAGTGAGTTGCACCATGACCCTTTTTGTGGTAGTGAGAACAAGTCAAGTGAGCCCAACATGAGCCCGAATCATGGCCCGTTTTGTGAAACTTGCCACAAACAAGTCTCGAACATGAAGAGGAGCCACGCCCAGCCGGGCCTTGTGCTCGAATCGAAAAACTGAGAGCCTCGGTGGGAGAAACCATGTCCACAAGAGGAGTTTGTGAAAGCCTAACTCGCTCATCTTGCACAACGAGATGATAAGCACGAGCCAGCATGGGTAAAGGGTCGAAGGACATAATATTTGTCCGCAATTGAGCATAAAAATCAGAATAAAGACCCATTAAGAAGTCATGTAATTTTGCGGTTTCACGACGTTGAGTATATAAAGCAGACACATTTCATTCATTTGAACATGGACAAATAATAGGCGCTTGAAGCAGATTAAGTTCTTCCCATAAAGCATTGAGTTTTCCATAATATGTAGCAATAGACATAGTTTTTGTTTGCTCACAACATGCAATAGAAGATTTGATTTGTTGAATTCTAGGACCATTTACAAGAGAAAAACGTTGTTTAAGATGATCCCAAAGACTAGTAGGCTCAATATCTTTGGTTAAAGTACTCTCTACCTCAGGATAATTGTGTTGGTGAGCCATGAAACAAGCATAGCATTAATGTTGAGCCAATCCGTTTCTGTGCACGGGGGTTCTGGTTTTGAAATCGAATCATCAACGAATATGAACTTGCGGCGAGCAACGAGGGCGAGTTTGGTATCTGCTGCCCATTGCGCTGAGTTGGAGTAATGAAATCTCCAGGACGATCTTGTGGTCCAAGGAAGAAAGGAGAGGAAGGATCGATTTTTTCGATTTTTGAAGCAGCCGGTTTTGGTGATTCATCGCCAGCCATGGCGGAAAAGGAAGAGTTTTTGTTTTTGATGAGAAATTTTATTAACCTGCTCTTGATACCATGACAATGTAATTTAGGCACTGGAAAAGCTTAGGGTTTTCTCATTAATGTGAATTACTTCCTCCGTTTCATTTTACTTGCTACACTTCTCAATTCACGGACTCCTAGGCAATTTTTGGAGAAGAGAGAGGTAGAGAGTAAAAAGAAAGGACGCCCATGTGAGAGGAGAGAGATAGAGAGAGTTTATTGCCCAAAAATGAAGTGTAGCAAGTAATATGAAACTTCCCTATATGGAAAGTGTAGCGAGTAATTTGAAACGGAGGAAATAATATATATTACAAGGAATCCTTAAAGAGGAGGTAATCAAGGAGAATCAAATCTTGCCTAAGTAGATAAGGAAACATATATACAAGAATATCTTAACAAAAATTGTTCTACCAATGATGGAAAACCACTATTTTCCTTCCATTTCATTATCTCTCTTGTACACTCCTCTCACTACCTCCTTAATTTCCCTTTCATTTTCCTTTCATTTCATTATTTTTTTTGCACATGCAACCAAATAACGGAAAACTAATTTTGGAATTGTATTTTCCATTGTAAATTGTTTTCCATGAAAATTATTTTACACTGAAAATGCTTTACACCCAACCAAACAGAGCATTAATCAGGTCTCCACGATTTATAATTTTTCATTTATACATATTAAAAATCTTGTAAAAACAGACTATATATGTAGTCTTATAGGTAAAAAATAAGTAACAAGATAGAGAATTATTTTTATGTGTATTGCACTGTATAAGTTCTTAAATCACAAATACAAATACAGAAAATAAACTAAGAATTTATATATATATAATT
Organism: Beta lomatogona; assembly: GCA_947646795.1. Classification (NCBI taxonomy): domain Eukaryota; kingdom Viridiplantae; phylum Streptophyta; class Magnoliopsida; order Caryophyllales; family Amaranthaceae; genus Beta; species Beta lomatogona. The sequence continues at coordinate 367,153 of CANSNZ010000105.1, forward strand.
TTAGAAGTTAAACCGTCACTGAGTATAAACGCTAAAAATACATATACAAAAAATGAGGAAGATTTATCCATAAATATATTAGCATAAATAAACTACTACTGATGTGGAGGAATTCGTGGCTGTTATTTTTTTTCCTTACGGTAGCCTTTTTTTAAGAAATCTACTGTAAAATTTTCAGTAAATATGGCCTGTCCAAGAGAAATTATTAATAACACCAACCCGCGCATATTACTAATTTACGTTTTCACTTCCTTCATGAGAATTTCACCTTAAGAGCTCTCAATCATAAGGAAACTCCATAATGTGGTTTCTTACGAATTGTTGATGCGAAGCACAAGAATATAAAGCTAATAGTTAAGTACTCATTATACTTCATGAATTTAGAAATATCGTTTGAAGCAAACAATTAGCTATTGACATTCTGACAATTGTTATTTAATTATCCAATTTAAGTAGTGGGATTGTTGATCCAAAGCACAAGGATGCAAAACCTCATTAAGTTACTAGTACTATTAAGAAAGGATTTAAGACAGTGGTAATTGCGTTAATCAATCATTATTTTAATAGAATTAAACCCGAATAGGACGCTGTTCATCCCCCCTCCCCCTAATTAAGCAAAGGATTTACATATCTGGATAACCACATGATTGATCCACAATGTAATCTCTCATGTGCGTACGAAGATTAGATAATACCTGCAATTGTGACATCTTTCAAGAATATATTTTGGATTATACGCCAACTATTAGCTGTTCTAGAATAAAACGGCCTTCTAGATGATTTTTATTTTTATTTTTTGGTGCTTCTAGATGATATTTATTTTTAATTTTTGGTGCTTCTAGATGATATTTGTAGATGTAAACTAGTTTTCTTTTGAAACTACTTGTACATAGTTTAAGTTTCCAATAGTACTTGATTTTTTTTAATGAAATTAATACAAGGGATTGAAAATAATATTATTAAGTTTTTTTTATATATATTATGTTTACGTTTTCTTTGATGTGTTCTCTTGAAATCTTTTTTTTTTTATTGACATACGTGTAGTACTTTTGTTATAAAATTTTCACCTATCAATTATGTATAAACATTTGATAACTTTTATTGGTAATTGGTGTTGTGACGAACGCAATAAAGCAATAAAGAATTAAAGAACAATCGACATAAGAATTCAACGTGGTTCACTAACAATGTGTTAGCTACGTCCACACAGCAGGGATAATAGATTTTATTAGGTTTAGGAGACAGGGTATATATTACATAATATAGAGGCAGAAGTTAATTACAGGGTTTATATAATACCCTGTGCTTAGTTAATCCTAGCGCCAGAAAAGAATTCAAGGCATAGTTCAACAATTGGTAAACCATGGTAAATACTCTTTCCATTTCTATCCGTTCTATGGAATATGTGAAGAAACCAAGTAAATGCACTTTTTGCACTCTCTCTCCCCTACTTTCTGGAACTTCTCTTTACTTTTGGAACTTCTCTCCTGATTCCTGGATCGTACTTTTTCTTGTTCAAATAAGTAATACTTTATATGTTTCTTAATAGATGCATCATATTGACTAGGGATGGGCATGGGTCCACGACCCGACCCAGACCCGGTTGGACCCGACCCATTTTAAAGGGTCTGGGTCTAGAGTTTTGAGACCCATTGGATCTGGGTCGGATCTGGGTGTAAAAAAATGGGTCTGGGTTTGATAGATTCAGACTCAGACCCGCCCCACAGACCCATGTTCTTTTATATATATATATACAATGATAATAATAATAATAAATATTTAAAGAGCAATAAAACTTTTTACCTTAACATATGAATTTTTAGATTTTCAAGCAGCCATCGCGTCTAGTACTCGATCCCTAAACTTCTCATTTTATCCATTACTGAAACCAACTTGTTGTGGATATTTTAATTTGGAATGTTTTGTAGAAGTATTAGACTATTATGTTGGTATTTAATCATTTTAATAACTAATAAAACAGGCGTAAAAGAAACGTGTGTTGAAAAAATAATGGAAACTCTTAATAAGCTTGAGATCTGTTTTGGACCCGAGACCCGCTAGACCCATTGGATCTGGGTAAGGGTCTAGATTTTCTAGACCCTGTGGGTATGGGGCGGGTCTGGGTCTACATCAAAATTTACGGGTCTGGGTCTAACTAGACCCGCCCCAGATCCGACACATGCCCATCCCTAATATTGACTGAACACTTGCCGATACACAACTTTGACCATCAATATTTTCGATAATATGTTATTAAAAATAAAATAAAAAATTCAAATATACATTGAGACTAACCCAATAACAATTAAGATAATGACATTTATATGTACACATTTTATTTTTTTTGAGAGAAAACGTTAAACCGGGATCTTATTGGAAATCATATTCCGCCAAAGTATTTATACTTTGGGGAATTGGAAACATACAAACTAGTTCAGCACTATTCTTTGTATCCCATCTTGCCACTAAATGAGCTACAGTATTCTCGGCCCTCTTAACATGAGAGAAATGAAAAAGACTTAGACAAGAGTCTAATGACATTTATGTGTACACATATAAATTAAATATGGTTAAATTTGAATTATAAATAGTGTAAAAAGTCAACATGATGCATCTATTAAGAAACTGATGAAGTATTCTCTATAGGAAATTTTTTCTAAAACATTTCAAATAAAAAAATAGGATTAATAAGAAACCAGATTAAATACTTAGAAAGGACATTTATATAATTTTCAACTTTGTTATTAGTGTTGGTACTTTTTTTTTTTAGTGATGGTACATGCCTACACAATATACATACTGGACGTAGTTCATGCTAACATGAAGAAATTTATATATAGGAAGTTAGGTTGCATCTATGTGTTTGCTGAATTTCGTATAATAATAAGTTTTGGTTCTACTTATATAGGAAGTTGGGTTGCATCTATATGCTGGCTGAATTTCGTATCTGGAGTACGTGTAACGCTCTCTGTCCTTCCTTCAAGAGACACTTGACTTTCCACGTTAATGTTTGTCGTTTCTTACAGCCTACTTTTCTTGATCTTTATGAATATGTGAAGAAAGAATTAAGCAGGAAAAGATTCTGAATGGGAGTAATTAGAAATCTTAAATGTCATACTTCAATTATTTCTGATGTAGGCTAATTAATTAATTATTTAATACTAACTTTTACGTTTTCAGTACTAAGAATAAAATTTGATTAGTATATTCTGAAGTGATAATCAAGAGTATTAATGATATAAGTTGATTAAACATCAATGGAAATAATATACGGTAGATAGTACGTTACGTAAATAATCTCAACTTCTTTCCAAAAACAATTGTAATTTTAAATTTGTTACATTGTCACATGAGTAACCTAAACACAGTCGAAGTTCCTTATATTAACATAAAAAATCCCAGAGAAAAAAATCTATTTTCCCCAAGTGATAGACTTGGTATTGGAGGGGAGAGGAGATATCAAAGAAATTCTTTTTTTAGTTCAAGAAGAAACTTTTAGTAATAAAGAAAGGAAAGGAAATTCACTCATGTGATAACATATCAAACTTTAAATTGTTCAGAGAGTTTGTCTAATTTAAGATTATATCAAGTCAAATTCTTCCACTGACCATACTACTGTTAATTTTGTTAAGTATTAATAGAGAAATATCTTGGCATCTTTTCCCATTCTTACATCGATCTTTAATAGATTTTATCCGTTTCTTTTTACACTTAACACGTAACTCAATTTAAGCATTGTCCTAATACCAAAATTGTTTTATACTTTCTCAAAAAGACAATAAAAGTTATTTTGGCTTTCATAATTCAAATATAATTTGACGTTTTGAGGTAACTAGAACCTTAAAACGATATATATATCAACAACCTTGATATCTCACTCAATTATATTATGGAGATTGGAGCATGATCTATGAGGTGCTTTATGCTTATGGACCCAAAACGTAAGCACGGGTTCTAACTATGACCTCCCATCTTATACGTCATTCTTTAATTTCTTTGTATCTTTTAGGGGGTGTCACTCTCAATTCTTCTCTCTCCACTAATTAACACCTCTTAATTTATTTTATTTATTATTATTAAAATTTCCTTTTAAAGTTTTAACTATAATGTGGTAGCAACTTATGGACAAAAAGAGAGAGGAGAAGAAACACGGAAAGGGGGTTTGAACATTGAAGATTCTTGCTCTTTTCTTATCTTCAATTTTTGACTTTCCTCCCACTTCTTAATTTGGTCAAAACTAATAATAAACTAGCACTACATTTTTTATTTTTTATTTTATTTTTTTTAATAAGGTAAGGAGAAACCTTGACAAGTTGGGGGGAACAAAGGGGATCCCAATTTGCCAAGGGTGAGAATCGATCCTAGGACCTCCTGGAATCGGGAGGGAAGCTCTAACCACTAGGCTATCCCTCACTCTCAAACTAGCACTACATGGAGTATTTTTTTAAGGCAATGACATAAAGTATTTTTTTAAGGCAATGACATGGAGTATTTAGTATTATTACAACATTATACTACTCCCTACGTTTCTTTTTGTTCTTCTTATGATGACTGTGCATGTTTGTCAATATAATTCTTTGACCTTAAATATCTTTTATTGCATATTAGTTTAAATTATAACGGTTGAATATTAATATAATACTAAGTGAAACAAATCAAGCATGACCTTACATGACTTTATTTTTTCTTATATATTGAGAATTTTTTTATGTCAATACACTTCTTTGACCTTAAATATCTTTTATTGCATACTCCCTCTTGGAATCTTGGCACTATTCATACTTAGAGAGAATCTTCTCAATATTTTTTCAATTTATAAGAAAAAATATAGTCATGTGGGGTCTTGTTTGGTTCGTCTCAATTAGATCATTATTAATATTCAATCGATATAATTTTTACTAACATATAATGAAATATATATGTTCAAAGAGGTGCATTGGGAGACGCGCATAAGAAAGTGAGAATGATAAAAAACAGAGGGAGTATTAGTTTAAATTATAATGATTGAATATTAATAAAGTACTCATTTACACAAATTAAGTACATGACTATATATTTTTTTCTTATATATTAAGAATTTTCCTCTTTTAATTTTATTTATTTACATAAGCTAACTTATTATGTCACTATATTTTTATGTGTTTAATATTTTTTAACTATTTATAAATGTTTACCTCATGATTTCGAATGAATATCAAAATCTTAAATTTAGAAAACAAAAATTTCTCGTACAACCTACATGAATCCAAAAAGTAGTTCCATGTAGATTAACATTTTTTTTTTTAAAATATAGATTCACATGTTGCTTAGTAGTAGCAAGAGATCAGATATCTCATATTCTTTCGGTTAATATTACGTCTCACTTAGCTTCTATTTTCTATAACAGACTAAACTACTTTAACAACTAAGAGATGATAGTTTAATTAATATAATAATTTTCTTTAACATACAATAATAATAATACTTCCTCCGTTCTAAATTAAATGCAACAGTTTCCATAAACGGCAATTTCAAATTAAATGCAACGTTTTACTTCTTTCTATTCTTGGTAAAGTTTTTGAGTGGGAAATTACGAATATACCCTTACTAAAACTAATTAAGTCTTATTTAACTATACTAATTGTTGTGGTCCCACTTTCTCTCTCCATATTAAGTTAGTCACATGCCCTTATTTTTTCTTAATCTCACCTTAAAAAAATTTGCCTAAGAGAATGTATCATCTAAATTGTTGCATTTAATTTGAAACGGATGAAATATATGATAAGCATCCTATAATTCTTATGAAATTTTGTACTATGACATAGTATTATATGACAAAACTACTCGTTTTCTCAGTCAAATACCACCTTTCTCATCATACTCTTTCTCTCTCCTCATTCGCCCCTCTATATCTTCCCCTTATCTTTTCATTATTCAAGCCCCCAACTTCATAACTCACACAAAATTTTCTCTCTCTTCCTTTTTTATATAATCTCTCCTCACTTACCAGTTACCTCACCTCCTCTTTCTTACACACTTCGCCCACTCTTTTATTTCGCTCGTTCTTTTCATCAAAAAATATAAAAAAAACCCTCAAAACCTAAACATTTCTACGTAGTTTCTTGTGCATTTCCTTACAATATCTAAGTAACACCTTTATATTATTCTTACTTTTTATAATAATTGTCCTTTATCCTATTTCATCAATCATCATATATATTGCAGAATGTCTACACCCTTTTTATTAAACTTTCTCCGGTTTTCGATAGGAGCAGTTGACAATTGAATCCAAATTTTCGCATTTTTTTTTTCGTATGTACAACACATATCTAATATATATTTTTTTTCCAAATTTAGAAACTCAAGGGTTTTTTATTATTTGGGATGGAAAAGGTAAATGGTTCTGATAGAAGGGCTGAAATGATCAATGAGCTACTTCAAGGGATGGAATTTGCAAAGCAATTAAGGAATCAAATTTCAAACCCAACAAATAATCATTCTTCATCACCAAGTAATGATGATCAACAAGCTCTTGATTATTTGGACAAAATGTTGTCATCTTTTGATAAGACCATCAATATTGCAAAGTTGCTTCACATTCATAAAGTTCCTCAACAAGAATCTCCTCATTCTTTGACTATTAGTAGCCCACATAGTGAAAATTCTCACCCTGAGTTTCCTCCTTCTAAGATAAGGTAAATTATGTATATCCTTTTTAAATCTTCGTCGAAAGATCTGGAATCGAAACCCGTCTGTTTTATAATATCTTAAATTCTATGTTAATGTGGTTATGTTAATATTGAGGTTTTACTTTGATGCAGGAAATTAATGATGCCAAAGTGGACAAAGAGTGTGAAGATTAGCAGTGGAAGAGTGATTTCAGGCCTAGAAAATGCTCTTGTAGATGAGTATAGTTGGAGAAAATATGGGCAGAAAGAAATTCTTGGAGCCAAATATCCCAGGTACAAATTTCTAGGTTAATGGAGAATTAACCTTTTTCAATTACCATATGTAGTATTACTATGAGTGATTTATCTCTTATATAGTTATATCAACACTTGGAAATGCATGAAGCAAAAAAACAAGGATTTTTTTAGGATTTTTTATTTTTTTTGAGGGGTAGGAATTTATTTTATTTCTTTCTTTTCCTAGAGCAGATGTCTTAATCTAAAGAAATAGGAAAAATTGTCAAAAATAATCCCAAGTTTTGGCCATCTTCCCAAATTAATCCCAACTTTGGATTATTTTTAAATAATCTCAAGTTTGTTAGTAGTCTTCCTTATTGGTCCCTAAGTGAAAAAGTCGGTTTAAAACTCGTTTTAAAGGTCAATACGCCGTATTGAAACATTTCCGTTTGCCTTTCATTTTAATAGTGGAGTGGTGATGAAGGCGATTAGAGGTGATTTTTTTAAATAAAATGGTGTCTTATCAACTTTTTAAAATTGGTTCAAACGATTATAGGTCTTTTGGACCAATATGGGAAGATGACTCCCAAACTTCAGATTATTTAAAAATAATTTAAACTTGGGATTAATATGGGAAGACACCTGAAACTTGGGATTATTTTTTACAATTTTTCCAAAGAAATAAATGGAGTTAAAAAAATACTCCCTCCATCCCAAAATATAGTTTCCATTTCCCTTTTTTCACGGTAATTTATGCAAGTAGAATCTAAGAGGGATAGTAAAGATTTTTTATTTATTCAAATAGATGTTGTATGGGAAAAGATGATCTTAGGAGAGAGAAAGGAGAATAATTGGTGAAAGAGCATTAATTGTAACACTTGGGTTGAATATATAAAGCAAAAAACAAAATTCAAGAAGCAAATAAATGATGGGATACGGTTTTTCTAAACAAATTACGGAAAAATGTGGAACTAAATATGGAAATGGGAACTATATTTTGGGACACTTAAAATGAAAATGGGAACTACATTTTGGGACAGAGGGAGTATTTTTTTATTATTGTGGGGATTTTGCACGTGGGATAATCATAAAGAGTTTTGGTATGGATGCAATACAACCTACTTTTGAGAGGATCTTATGACCCTGTCTCATTAATTTGAGGGAAACAATTTTAAGATGGTAGTTCCCACTTTTGAGAGAAGCTAGAACAATAATGGCATGTACCACCACTTCAATTTTTGATAATAAACAATGGGATTGTCAATTGTTGACTTTTTTAAAAAATGGGTTTGTATTTTGTAACAATCATTATATATTTAATTTCCCATTATTTAATAAATGGCTATTTAATTTATCTCATGTTATGGCTATGAATCACCTAAATTTGGCAATTTCGTTTCCAAAATCTTAGTGGTTTTCATAATTCTGAAGTTCAAATTTAGTAGGAATATAAGGTTTTTCCATTTCTGAAATGTTTTCATTAATTGATTTTGTGCTACATAGTATCATGGCGGCACTTTTATAGAGTTGTGTTTTTTTGACTGGTAAGAATCACTTTTAATCCCAAAAAGTTAATTATAAATAGTAATAATTTTATATAGTAACTAGTTATTAGGCCCAGGCTACGCCCCGGGTAAGGAAAATTTTCATTTATTAATATTATAATTTAATATGATAACATTAAATGTTATTTGGTCTTGTGGTTAAGACTTTAGTGTATGTTCTTGAGGTCTCGGGATCAAACCCTACACTACGCAATTTCTATTTTTTTTTATTGTTGTGAATTACATGGAGTAAAACTCCCTTAGAGAGAGCGCCACGTGGCACCGTTTCTGGCTTTGGCACGCCTTTTAATATATTAGTATAGATTTTAATTAGTATTAATTAGCTAAGTTTAGCAAAGATTAGCAAAGATAATATCAAGGCCAAATGTGTTGCGAAATGTAGCTAGGTTTCAGAGTCCTATGCTTTTGGACGGCTTGTTCATTTGTCAAAATATGCAAGTTGATAGTCTCCTTAATAGGATTATAGGTAGGGGTGTAAGTGGATTGGACTGGATTGGACTTTGCCAAATCCAAATCCAGTCCAAAGTTTTTTGGACTCGAGAAATTGAGTCCAAGTCCGATCCAAATATTTTTTGAGTCCTGTCCAATCCAGTCCGATAATTTTTCTTGAGTCCAAATCCAGTCCAATTCGATTATTATATTTTTTTTTCCCCGATTTAGATTTTAATGATTCACAACGTTTTCTCATAATTGAATTTGAAAAATTAAGTTCATTATATCCATTTCATAAAATAAGTCACATACATCTTTGATATTATATATATTAATATTAAATATATATACATTATATGTATAAATATTAAATATATATACATTATATATATAAATATTAAATATATATTATATATATAAATAATTTTGGACTGGACTCGACTTATTGGACACCAAAGGGGTGAGTCCAAATCTAGTCCAAAAATATTTGGACTCGAAAATTTGAGTCCGAGTCCAGTCCAAAAAAATTTCAATCCAGTCCTGTCCGATAAGTTTCGACTGGACTGGATTGGACTCTGGACTTTTCGCAGTCCGCTTACACCCCTAATTATAGGAGAAGTATTTTGTTCGGGAGTTCTTGTATTTGATCTATACAAAGCACCCAAACTAACCTTTGAAGCATTAAAGAGATATATATGGTAGGCCCAAATTTCGTTTAATGATTTCCAAGAAACTACTTTGATTCTACCTCCCAAAATGAACGACGTAAAGAAAGTAAAATTGATTTTACTTTTTATTAGTAACTTTAGTAGAGTGACCTTAAGGATTAGTAACTATTACGAGAGAGACAAAGAGAAAATATAATAATGTAACATGTATTGGGATAATTTTTCTTATTATCTCTTTCCAACCCATAAGATCAACATTTTCAGCTTTAACCATATTAAATAATTAATGTTCATATTATATAAGACACTAAAATAAATGTTTCCCCTTATAAAATTTCCTTCTAAACATTAAAACTTCTATACTATAAATGAACTGATGAGGTTTGGTGAACCAATCAATTTTTAACAATCCTACTTGTCATTACATCTGGATGGCTGCATATACTATTAATGTACCTAGTACTGTGCACCCTGAGAAGTGGGTAAGTGTGGTTGTGTGGGGTGACTAAAGACAAGGCCTTTTGGAACTTTTGTTGGCTTTGTTTGGATCAACTTCCACTGACCACTCATCAGAAAAACTCAGTTCCAAATATTATTTTTTTCCCATAATCTGCTTGTTAGTTTGCAAAGCTGGTCTCCGTTGGGATTTTAAGAATTGGCCTCGTTCTTTTGGATTTATTTTCAGTTCAGTTCACTTTAGTTCAGATTCTCTCGATTTAAAAGAACGGGGCCTTATATGGCTTCAAGATATGTCAACTATATCATATAATTTAAAATTGAATCTCTTTTTTAAATAGTATAAAAATGAAAAGCATAGCAGGTTGATTTGTTATATTCATGTTGGGTTCATGTTCAGATTCAAAAAAAGATGTCTATGGCACCACAACCCACCATCATATCTTTCGTGCCATGACGAACATGTGCTATTCTGGCCAAACTTGAGCTGAGTTGTGTTGTCCGTTATGCATATCGGAATCGTTGTATCAATTTGAACTCTATATATCGACATGATCGTAAATGATGCTAATAAATATTGTTGTTACGATAAATGAAATTGTTGCCAATATGTTACATCGTAATTTAGCTTGCTAATAAGGTTCATGTAATCATGTCATGTATTCTTGTTGTCTGATTTATAGATATAGTTTCATGTTTTATGATTTATATTCTTGCGACTAAATTGTGAAGGTGTTAAACATATGCAGGGGATATTACAGATGTACCCATCGCCACACCAGAAATTGTGTAGCCACGAAGCAAGTCCAAAAATCAGATGAAGACTCATCAATTTACAAAATCACATATAAAGGCGAACACACTTGCGTCCAAGGAACCCAATTAGTGCAGGCCCAATATGATCCAATTATGCCATCCCAAATGAAATCAAGCCCAAAACAACCCCCAAGCCCACAACAACAAGAAATCTATATAGCCTTAGGCCCGGGGAGGAGACCTCAAAGTTGAAGCCGAATTACGGCCGAAAATCGTGCCCAATTATCTCGGTCCTTATCATTCACCTCAGCCTACCTACAACCTGATCCCATTGAAAATTTCATGTTGAGCTACTGCACTCCTCTTGGCTCACCAACAACCTCACATTCAAGCTATCTTCCAGAGTCTCCTTATATGGCTCCGATGGCGAACACCGGACTTTCCGTGCTGACCTCAGAAACCGACATCAATGAAGCGGTTTCAGGTCCGAATTCGGTCACGAATTCATCGGGTATGGGTGATGGTGACTTTAAGTTTTGCTTTGAGGAGTATATAAATTTTGAAGGCAACTTCTCTTTTGACAATTGAACTATAGGCTATATATTATGTTAAAATAAACAAGAAAAATCAACTCATCAAGAGGGTGCCTTTTTACTAGTTTAAGATGCTAGTGTGAATTTTTTTTGTAGTCTATATTAGCTTGGCTAGCTATTCCTAAATTTTTTCCACCTCAAGAAACTCTTCAACGTACATGTTTGTCATGTTACATTGTGTTTTGTGAAGATTGCTGAGGTGTTGTAAGTTGTAACATATGCTAGAAACCTTCTGTTGTATAATAGTAAATTAGTAATAGGAGATTGGAGGTAGTTCACTAGTTTGTACCAAAATTTAGAGATGGCCAAGTGAATAAAATCTCTCTATATTTTGAGAATCACCCATTCTCTTTGGCCAATCAATCAGTCAGATTGGTATAAAATATCTGCTAGTTTTTGCCATTTTGGTATACCGATGTCCAACAACATTCGTGCATATCTACATGAATCCGGTTCATCTCATGTTAATAATTGTGGATGTCAAATATCTTAGTTGGTTAAAGTTAAAGGAGGTGGCCGGTGCCCAACACCTGAGACAAATTCCGTGTACATGATCATTTACCCTGTGGCTTTCTTTACACCAAAAAATAACATGTTAGGCCCAGTTCTTTTAGATTGAGAGAAACTGAACTGAAACTAACTGAATTGAATTGAGAGAACCTGAATTGCAGAGAAGAACTGAACTCAAATTAACTGAACTGAACTGAAAATAAGTCCAAAAGAACAGAGCCTTAATATTTAATAAAAATTGAAGTATAGAAGTCCAAAATGCAAAGATAATAACAAAACTCTTCAAGTTATAAAAGCCGAACATTGAATTCCGAATTACAATGAGTTTCCACCTAAAACACACATAAACATAAGTTTCACCATACATATTTAGTCACCATTATTTTTAACCTTAAAAAATACTACTAAGTACTAATAGAGCAATAGTAGTCTATTGTCCTTTATCTTTTGGAGAAAGTACTAGTGTATTGTTCAAATAAAGAGACTCTAAACTCTGAAATATATTTTAGGTTGGGAGTGGAACAAAATCACACAGATGAAATTTAGAGTAATCCACCAAACCTCCTTACACATTTTACACTATCATCTAATATCATCTTCATGTCATAACCATACTTGAAACCCTGGTCAATTAGCTTTGTTGATGCAAACCTAATATTTCTCTTTGGTATGTCCATATACCTGCATTTTTCATAGAATCATTATAATTACTCCTATATGACAAGTAATGTTGTTTGATTATATGAAAGAAAGTAAATATTCCGAAATTGAGACTATATACTACATAACATAAAATGAGTAAAAAGATTTTTAAAATGAGAGAAAACATAAAATGAGTGAAAAATTATAAAATGAGCAAAAGTTTCTGAAAATGAGCAAAAAAAACATGAAATAAACAAAAAATTGTTAAATGAGCAAAAGTTTCCTGAAATGAGAAAGTTAAAATGAGCAAAAATGAGCAAAAATTTGTAAAATGAGCAAACCTCTCGGTTTTGAGTTTTCAAGGCTAGTTTTCAGCGGATCCTAGCTCTATATGTGTTTTGTGTGGGGAATTTATTAGTGACGCAGGAAGTACTAAGTACGAAAGTTAAAAGTTGGCTTACACTTGTTTGACTTGAAATTCTGGGTAATTTTGCTGAAGATATTGTGCAATTTCAGCAGAAGAAACATAATTGCTAGCACATAAGAATCTGCCATGAATTGAATCCTTCTCCATGCAGAAAATGTGTGCTTCACAAGCATCTTCAATATGCAAAATTGGGATTTTCCCTAATAATTCCTCTAGCACAATCAAACTCTGATAGTGAGGTTGGCTTCCTGTTAGCTGAGATACATTAACTTCAGTGCTAGCAGATGCGTGGGAGAGTACAGTCTCCCCTCCCACCAACCCTAATACTAGGCTTACTACCTCAAAATTACCCTCATTTGTATATTCCAAGGCTGCTTTCTCTGATTTTGTTTTTGTGACTATGTAATCCTGCAAAATTATGAAATAATATACTTCATATATAGTTAAACATAAGCTTATCTTAAACCATCATATTTTCCGTACTTACAAGCACAAAGGAGATTTCATATTAAAACTAATTACCTATAAGAGGAGTAACTGTACTCCTCTAGCTTATAAGGTGGTGTTTTCTGTCTCCTTTCTCCAACGTGGGACAACTCACGCCCATTGGGTTTCAACGTTAGCCAAGAGAGGAAACAAAAGTATTGGGGGTTCTTCTCTGGTACCTATATGAACAAGTTTATCTTTTTGTCCAATGCAATTAAGCTGCCATAACTTTGTTGAATATTTTTTTTTAACTCTGATGGAGATTAATCTAGGGTACAAGACAGGATGTTTAGGGTTTTGAATCTTGTATATAAAGAGGCTTTCGGGGAGTTGTTTATCAAGCGAGAGACTTGATCAAATTACTCTTGTGAAACCAAGATGTAACTCAGAGTTGTTTTTTCTCCTTAGAAGAGTTTGATTAGCTGATAGCTCTATGTTATATTCTCCTTTGTAAGACATGATCTTTTAATCACACTATGAAAGCTAATAAATTAAATGGTTTTTTCACCAAGTACCCTCGAGTTTTCATAAAATTCACAAGGTACCCCCCAACTTTTCAAAATTCACAAGGTACCCCTAAGTTTCATTGTAATACACTCATATGCCCTTCATGACTAATGGCGGTTAACTCCGTTAGTCTTAACCATAATTAAACCCTAATTAGCCCTAATTAACCTAACTAAACCTTAACTTCTAACCCTTATCCCTAACCCTAACCCTTGCCCACCCCTCCCACCACCCCAAGCCCCCACCACCCCACCCCCGTAGCCCCACCGAGCCCCTCCCCCCATCCCCGCGACCCCGCACAGACCCCCGCCAGCCCAGTAGCCCCCCACCCCGCGTATCTAACCCCCGCCAGACAAGTAGGCCCCCCCACCCTTCCCCTACCATCGAGCCCCCCACCCCTTGATTTCGGTAGAAGAAACGAGTGTAGTGGTGGTAGCGTCGGCGGAGGAATTGTTATCAATTGAAGCGTCGGCGGAGGAATTGTTGGTGGTGGATTTGTCGGTGAGATCGGGGGGGGGGAGGGGTTAGAGTGCCGAAATCGAAGGGGGTGAGGATCGCGACCGGGCTGTTCCTAATCCACAAAAATCGACGGGGGGGGGGGAGGGGTGGGGAATTCGACCGGGGTGGGGGAGAGGAGGGCAATTCGACGGGGTGGGGGAGGGGGGAGCTCGACAGGGGGGGGGAGGGGGCGGGCTGGGGTGGGAGGGCTGCGGGGGTGGTGGGAGGGTGGGGGAAGGGGTGGTGGATGGTTAGGGTTAGGTTTAGGGGTTAGGATTAGGGTTTTAAAAAGAAATTTAGGGTTAATGACTAACGGCGGTTAACGCTGTTAGTCATTAAGGGCATTTGAGTGTATTATTATGAAACTTAGGGGTACCTTGTGAATTTTGAAAAGTTGGGGGATACCTCGTGAATATTCTGAAAACTCGGTGGTACTTTGTGAAAAAATCGTAAATTAAAAGATGAAACTTCGATGATGATCCCATATCTTTATTTTTTTTCTTGTTTTTAACAACTAGGAAAATTTGCATTAATTAAAATCGGAATTACAGCCTAAGGCTAATACAACCAAACATTAAACAAAGCACAATGAAACTAGAGGAGCTTCATTTGCTCTTACATACTCTATGAAACAAAAACAAACTATTACATATTCACACCAACTTAGACTAAGCTCGGGCGATGGTAGGTGGGTGTGGGATAAAGGTCTTGATGAAGCAAATCTGATATGATCAGAGGGAACATGTTGAAAGACGACACCCAGACAATATTCAAAAGTCGATTGCCGCAATTCAGCTAGTAGCCCCCAATGTCTACTAGCCATAAAATCCCAAGGTTCTTGAACATGAACACCTTCCTGGGATTCTACTAATGAAAGTAACCAAGAAGTCACCTCCCTTGGTGACTTCTGACCCTTTTGCAAGGATAACCAGAGTTTAGTCTCGGAAGACTGAAACTCAAAATGCGTGGAGGTCATAACTTGCTCCAAATTAAATTGGAAGGCGTCCCACAAGATGCATGTTTTAGGTTTGATGACTCCAAAGGTCATCACATGAACTTTGGGCGAATTATATTGAAGAAATTCACCCAATCTACGGATCCAACCTGGCAATATCGAACCTAGAAGATCTAACCCCAACAGGATTAAAGAGAAAACCTCCTCTCTTCAGTAACATAGAACTCCAAGAACTTTATGTTGCCCACCTATCAGTACTAACTAACACCCAAGCACACCCATACACAAAAAGAAGGATAATTGAAACTGCATACAACTAAACTAAAACTTAAACCGATTACATCAACAAAATAAGCAAATCAAGCGAACACCCGAATCATTATACCGTGCCGTCCACAACACTACACCTTCAAACACTGACAGTAACGTTCGCGAACCTAACTGATGCTTCCACGCCAACCGAACACAAGAACCAATACTAACAGGGAAGGAGGAAGGGGAGCTACACTCTAAACTCAAGACTAAAACAGGGGAACGGGGAAAGGGATACTAAAACCTAACCACTATAACTGGAACCGGGGATTGGGGAAGGGAGAAAAACGACCTAAACTGCAATAACCAGGAACAGGGGAACGGGGAGGGGAAACTATACCTAGAAAACACAACAGATAGCGGGAGGGGAAGCACAGGACATGAAGGTAAATCCGAACACCAACCCGAGGAACCGATTATGGGGAAGGGGCAACGTGATTTCGAGGAAAGGAGCAACGCGACCGTGGGGAAGGGGGAGGGGTTGACGCAATCGCTAGGAATGAGGAGGGGTTGACGCAACGACGGGGAGGGGACGCGACTACGGGGGGGAAAGAGGTGACGCACGGGGAGGGAGGGAGGAGGGAGGGGGACGTGGCTGCAGGGGAGGGGGAGGGATTTGGCAATATGAAGATCTTTCCTGATTTGGCCAGTATATATAAGTATGTAAGCAATATTATTAATTTCCTAGTTAATGTTGGATTGATTATGGAAAATACATATATTTTGGCATAATATCTAGGATGATTGTTATATTGTTGAGTAAATTTTGTACTACCTTCGTCCCAGAATAGTCTGAACACTTTCCTTTTATGTTTGTCCCAAATTAGTTTGAACACTTCTTTTTTTGGCATGGTCCCACCATTAATATATGTTGTGAATCTAAGTCAATGTTATTTTGATGATGATAAACGCTTTATGCTATAACATGTATGTATGTAACAGTGATCTAAGAAAGCTATCAAGATTGGATGTTCATGAAAGATCAAGAACTTGAAGATATGGAAGCTTAGGTCTAGTTATGTTCTTAGTCATGTTTATGCAATGTAATTAATGTATTGGAACTTTGTGCTAAAAATAGAAATATGAAATTAGGATGATTAACTATTTTCTTAGAGTTAAGAAAATAGGTGATTATATTAATTTCATGTTTATATGGTTTAAAAAAAAAAGAAGGGAGAGTTTTTAAAACAAGGATTTCGAAAATCAGTTTTAGAAAGAAAAAGATTTATATTTTCGAAAATAAGTTTTGAAAAGACAAAGATTTTTATTTTCAAAAAACAGTTTAAAAAAGAAAAAGAATTTTTGTTTTCGAAAAATCAGGTTTTGAAAAAGATAAAAGTTTTGTTTAAAAAAAAAGAGATAAAGAAAACGTAGTTGAAGATTTTCAGAAAAAAAGGGAAGTGTTTATGAAAAGAAAAATCTGATTTTTAAAGAAAAGGATTTTGGATAAAAAACTGATATGAATGAAATTGAGATAAGATATGGAGTAATCCTTATCTTACAAGGAGTAAAGGAAATCAGTTTTTTATAAAAGATAAAATTCGTTTTTGAATAGGAAAAGAATTCTATCCCTTTATTTTAATTAGGAATAAAAATTATTCAAAAAGATAATATATCTTGGAGAAGGATTCTTATTCAGTTGATGGAATTATATAAGGGATAGAAATCATTATAGCAACACACGTTTTCAGATTTGGAGAGAAAAAGATTTTGAGAGCTGAAAACGGACTCCCACAGCACAGTGTACGGCACAGAGTTCTAGTAAATTAAGGTTTCTAAATAAAGCTTGTAACGATCCTCTATTTGCTTGAATAAGAAGCACGCCTTTGAGGAATCTTTCTTTCTGTAATTCTTATATTATAGAGAGTAGCAATACTTAGGGTTAAGTGTTGGGAAGCACTACTAGAGTTAGTAGTGGGGGAATCGAATTGTATCAAGGGTTTGGTATTTTACGATTCAAATAATAAAAGAGTAGTTTGTGTGGACGTAGATCTCAGAGGTGAGATTGAACCACGTTAAATTCCAGTGTTTTATTATTTTATTTCATTGTTTTATTGTTTGATTCATTTTAGGTTCAGCAAAAACATAAATCGGAGATTTTACGAGTGAAAAACACAGTGCACGGCACTGTGTCATAAGGGTGTTTTTGCGAAAATCGGTTAGATTTAGCCACTCAATTCAACCCCCCTTCTTGAGTGTCACCTTGTGTTTCAACAATATATTATTTCTTTTACACATCTTTGGCCCACACTCTACCTTTTATCAATAAAAAGTTACCCAAGTTTCTCAATCCTCTAATTAAATATACCCCACCAACTCCTATCACATCTACTTTTTAAATAAAATAACATTTGATAATCACACTACAACTTATCACCTTAAACTATGTGTCCTAACAAGTATTCAGATCTTTCTGGGACGGAGGAAGTATATTCCTAAGTAAATCCTAACTAGCTAGTAGGATTAGGTTTTCCTAGTGAAATAGTTATACATCGTGGGAGGGGAACAACTGTGCATGGAGAGAAAACCAAGGAGAAAAAATTTGAGTGGTCGAATTAAATTAAAAATATTGGTTAGAGTTCAGATCAAGGGGTCCTATGTTATAAAGAAAGTAATAATCATGGAAGACAATGTATCATACACATCATTGAAAATACTAGTGCATTATTGGTAGCTCTCCTTCCCGCCATTCTCGGTTTTCCACATTAAACTAGTATTTTGGCCAGGCGATGCCTCGAGTCGATTACAATAAATAACATAATTTTATAATTCATTTGTTACTTTTCGTATTTTTTGTCCAGTAAGAAATTAAAAACTAATTAAAGTCATTACGTGATAAATAAAAAAACCCTTAAAGGTTTGAGTTTGAAAATAATAGCTTACAAGGAATTGGGGGAAGAATATATGTCATCGACAGTCCCTTGGTAGTACATTAATAAGAGTGTTAGAGAGCTAAATACTTATTTAAGTCTTTTTAGTTAAATACTTCCTCCAATATGAATTACATGAAACGTTTCTCTCTTTTATGTTAGAGCCTTTTTAAGAGAAAAGTTTCATTTACTTCAGAACGGATGAAGTATAATAATTATAAGGCTATCATATTTTGTTTCAAATATAAGACAATGAAGCTATAGTGTGGTGGGTAAACTCTCACTTTGCTTTCTAAAGGTCACGTGTTCGATACTTGCATTTATATTAGAAATTTGAGGAGAGTCTCACATGGTATATAAATTTCCTTAGGAACACCTTTATCATTACTTGTGGATATTCAAGGTAGACCACTTATCCTAGGAAAAATTAACAATAGGGGTCTGAACTTTCGGTGATAATTTTTAAATGGTTTGAACTATTAATTAACCTGTGTAGGTCCCTACTTTAGGGGGTCTTAACTTTCAGCGGGCCTCGGTGACTTAAAACTGGCGATTTTTTTTAAAATCTCACCTAGTTCCTACTTCCCTCCCTCAATTAATCCTTCTGGTGTGACCCAAGTTTTACAAGTTATGACCTATTAAGCCAGTTTCAAGTCACTAAGGCCCGCTAAAAGTTAAGACCCCCTAAAGTTGGGACCTACGCAGGTTAATCAATAGTTCAGACTTTTTAAAAATTATCACCCAAAGTTGAGACCCCTGTTGTCAATTTTTCCACTTATCCTAACATTCTAAAGTATTCTCATACAAATTTTCATGTAGAGAGGAATTTACCTTATGTGGAGAGGAAGTAACAAAAGGATGATGAAGAGGGGTCCAACAATTCTCATCTACGAAATCTTTTAGACCAGTCCCGTCATCCTTGAGAGCTGAAGCGGCCATCACGCTAGCAGTATAGATGAGTCGTCTAACGGTGCCTGATTTTATGCAAGATGTTACAATTCTCTTCACCCCAGCTACCGCTGCCTCAATTAAGTCCTGAAAAATTTTCCAATTAAATAGGTTTTACATTTTAGCCTCACTATTTTTGACCATGGAGTATAGTTTTCTTACGGTTGGAATGCCTTAGATATGTAATCTAGCACTCCAAACAACACAATACGAGGGTCTCACTTACAATATATACTACCTCCGTTTCTTTTTAATAGTTACACTTTGCTTTTCATTAGAACCAAGACAAAATGTGTAAAGTATGAAAGAGAAGTTGTATAAATGTAAAAGTTGGCATCAACAAGTACAAATAAATAATAAAAAATGGCAAGAGAGAGAAAGTTGGGACCAATAGTGGGAATGATGATTGAAAATTTACCTTATATAGAAAAAGCAAGAGTGTAACTATTAAAAAGAAATGGTCTAAAAAGGAAACCGTAACTATTAAAAAGAAACGGAGGTAGTATGAGGTTTGCTATTCCGTTATTCTGTTTTGGGCCTATTTTAGCCTATTTTGTTTAGGTTTATTAGAATGATACTATACAAACCTTCTAAATAACTTTTGTCTCCATATTCTATATTTTCAATACACTCCCCCCTCAAAGATAATAAGATTGGTTTCTCCCCTACTTGTGGACTTAGCTAACACATTAAATAATTTTTGTGTCGCTTGTTTTCTATTTCTTTGTTGCTTATTTACATGTGTTACAGCTCTTACTTATATACACAAACTTGCTCCCCCAATGAACTTATCATTTCACTCCAAGTGATTATCCCATTACATAATTGATTCAAGAAATGCAAAAGGAAATAAGAGTACAATCTGCCTTAGCTAATACCCATGTGTTTCAAATAGAGCAAAATTGTCTACTTCAAATTTCGTACTATCTCAACGAATCCAGCAAAAATTTCAGATAATACTTAAAATTTCTTCCACTTTAACTAGAAAAATGACAAATATAAAGAAACAATGGAAGGAGTTAAACCTAGAATAAGAATGATAGATAGATGAGAGGACACACTTGGGAATTTTCATCAGCGCGTGTATAAGGAGTTGCAAGATGGAAGACAAATTCACAATCTTTAATTGCAGCCTCAAACTGTTGAGAGTTGTTTAAGTCCGCTTCAAATAGTTGCAATCGTGTTTCTGCTCCTGGTAAACTCTTTAGAGGATTCACTTTTGAGGCGTCACCTATAACATTGACAAGCCAATCAGAAAAGCTAATTACCCCTTTTTTTGGTGCAGTACTTACTGCAATGTAACTTACATAATCCATAATTAATATATTCATATACTTCCTCTATTTTTTTTCAAGAAAAATTAACAATAGAGGTCTCAACTTTGGGTGATATTAAAAGGTTTGAATTATTGATTAACCTGTGACGGTCCCAACTTTAGGGGGTCTTAACTTTTAGCGAGGCTTAGTGACTTGAAACTGGCTTAATAGGTCATAACTTGCAAGACTTGGGTCACACCAGAAGGGTAATTGAGGGAGGGAAGTAGGAATTAGGTGAGATTTTTAAAAAAAAATCGTCAGTTTTAAGTTACCGAGGCCCGCTAAAAGTTAAGACCCCATAAAGTAGGGACCTACACAGGTTAATCAATAGTTGAAACCTTTTAAAAATTATCGCCCAAAGTTTAGATCTCTATTGTCAATTTTTCCTTTTTTTTTATTACAACATCTTATTTTTCACGTGTGCCGAGACGTTTCCGTGAATGTGAATATATCTAATTGTGTATAATTATAAATTATAAAAATTTGATATTTGGAATCCTTGCATTGAGATTTGAGGCGAATCTAACAAGACCCTAATTGACTATGTTTTTTATTATACTATGCAAGATAGTTTTGCAAAATTAGTTGATGAATAGTCCCAAAACGAAATAGTGCAATAAAAAATAAAACGGAAGAGGTATATAATTAAAATTTAACCAAGAAGATGTCAAAACGATGAAACCATGAAACTGTGAACAAACAAGATTCTCTGTTTCTATTAGTTCTTGGGTATGTGGGTGGAAAGTAAAAACTTAGAAAAATTCACTTTTTACAACATTCCTCTTTTTTTTACTTTTCTCTCACCTTTTGTCTTTTGGTACTTCTTTCTAACTTTTTGTTGTCTAGAAAAGGTTATATCCTTCTCAAAAGAACTATATAAAAAAACCTCAATGGAATAACTTGAAAGAACTTTTAAAAAAAAGCATATATAAATTAAAACACTATAATTTGACTATTAAATTAATCTAAATATGGTTTAAAAGGCACATTATCATACCTTTTGTCTAAAGTAACTATTAGAATAATTCTAATTCTATAATTAGAAGGACCAAAATGGAAGTATATAGGTCCTTGTCCAAAAACTGGTGAGCCACATCTAATAGAAGTATATATATAGGTCAATATTGAAATAATTCTAGTACTTCTTCAGTTTTCATTTAGTTGCAACAAATGAATTTTTTATGTCCTACAAATAATATTCCTTTATTGCAGTCTTTCATAAACGGCGAAACTACTATGATTAGTAGGGGAAAAAGATAACATAAATAACTCCAACCTTCACTTATCAATCTTAAAAATAATCTTACATATTTAAAAATCATTTCAAATTTTGGTGGGACATTATCAAAAATTTGAAAAGTCATTCGACACTTGAATGGAGCCTCCTCCTCTCCTCTATCTTCTGTTCCTTCTCAAAAAACCCTAATCCTTTTCTTCTAGTTTGGGGATGTCATCATCCTTCCGATAGTGGTAACCCCCAATTATTATTTTTTCTTCTAATTTTCATTGTATTTGTTATTAATAATCTTCCATTCTATCTCTTTTTGAGAGTTTTCTACTCTTTTGAGACATGGGAGTCTGGAGTTTAGTTTTATTCTCTTCCCACGTGGGAGTTTAAAAATTGCTCTGTGAAATTGTTCCTATTGGTTGAAGTTGAAGACCATCAACATCGAAGTATTGGAAATTCGGATGCGGTCAACATGGTTAAATTAAGAATTTTCTTCCCCAAACTATGTCAGAATGATAGACTTCCCCATCAATAGTTGTGTGATTCAGCAAATACAAGGGGGTGCGTTGTATTGCTCGATCTGGTTCATTGTAGTTTATACGAAGACGAATTTGATTTAATCTTGTCTGATTATATATTGTTTTTCTTTAATACTTAGGGCCTGTTCTCCCTTATTTTGATTCGGTTCGCCGTTCAATTCGGTTCGGTTCGGTTCGGTTCAATTCGAGATCGCTTCGGTTCCTAAATGATAAATAATACTATTAATTAGTTATAATTTAATTCGATTGATTCGGCTCAATTCGATTCGGTTCGATTCGATTCGGTTCGGTTCGATTCGGTAGTTTTATGCCGAAGAGAAAAAATTTGGCCTTCATTTAATGAAATTCAGTTCAGTTCAGTAGATGTCATTTGGCCTTCATTTAATGAAATTTCTCCTTAAAAAAAACAAAAATTTGCTCTCTTATGAATGATTGACCAAGAGGGTTCTATAACATTTCAGATTAATTTGAGAAGGTCTCAAATGTTTGATATTATTTTTGAGCAAGGATCATTTTAAAAAAAATTGGCGAAAGTTGAAATTATTAATGTGAACTTTTTCTGATCATAATAATAGCTCTAGCTTTTGGCATGTATTTTTTAAAAAATTAATTAGATAAATGAAAGCCTTAAAATCTACTTACTTCGGCTCTGTTCTTTTGGACTGAATAAGTCTGAACTGAATTGAAATGAATAAGTTTGAACTGAAATGAATTTGTCTGAATTGAACTGAATTGAGTATTATTAATAATTACAAGTAGGATAATATTTTTATCATTATTGATAAAGATAATAATTAATAATATTAATGATAACGATGATAATAATAATATTAATACTTATACTAATAATATGCGTAATAATAATATTCTTATGAATTGAGTAATATTAGAATACTCCTTTTGTTTCTTTTAATTGCTACATTTTCCTTAAATGTTATTTTTTTTATATTGCTACATTGTTTAAACTTATTTATTTGGAGTTCTTCACCCACCAAAAAGTAATAGTCCCTCCGTTTACTAAAGTTCTTCCTACTTTAACCAATTTCCTCTCACAAAATTATTCAAAATAGGAACAACAAAATAAATCGGAGGGAGTATTACTTTTCTATCTTCGCTTCTTTCACCAAAAATTATTCTTTTTATCACTTCCCCTTATTTTATATTCAATGGGTCAAAAAGTACCCTCCAAGAAGCTTAAAAGTGACATTGCCAATAATAATAATAATAATAATAATAATAATAATAATAAGTTGTAGTCTGAATTGAACTGAACTGAAATGAATAAGTTTGAACTCAACTGAACTGAAATGAATTTCCATTTATTCAGTCCAAAGGAACAGAGCCGAATTCCAAAAAAAATAAGATCTACTTAGATTGATGAAATATTAGAGAAAATGAGAGAGATGAGTCATGAGAGTAGTACAAACCTAAGTTTCTTAGTGTAGCATGGACATAGTAAACACCCTTGTTCAAGAGCTTTTTAATGAGATATGATCCAATATATCCAGAAGCTCCAGTAACACAAACCTTGCAATATTCACTGCTTTTCTCCATTTCTGCAATTCTTAAGATTTCTTGTTTGTGGAGTACTACTACTATATTAGCCTGTTTGAGTAATACCAAGAAGGCCTACAATTTTTAGCACATCTCTGGACATAGAAATATAACTGAAGATAAAGATAAAGCGATGTGGATGTTTTATTAGTACTGTATATCATTTTGTGGCTCACGAGTTTTTGGAAAGACCAACAACTAGGACTCTTAAAAGGGGACCCGACTTGACAATCCGACCCGAATCTAACCAGAGTAAGCGGGTTAGAGTTGGGATTTTTGACACACGATTAACCTATTTAATTAAACGGGTTATATTCAGGTTGACATTTTCGACCCGAAAATGACCTGTTTGGGCATATAGAAATTTCTCGGAAACATATATTCGTAAAAAATTGGTTAAAAAAAAGTAAAATATCGTTAAAATAGGTCATGATTATTATAAGAAACTCTAAACATGCTGGTGAACTTGCTCATTTAGCTTTTTAAGAAAAAAATTATTTTTCATTATTAATAATAATTATGATTAAATGGGTTACATGTGTTATAAGGGTAACCCGTTTATTAAGTAGGCCGGGTCAGGGTTGAGTTTTTCAACCTATTTATTAAATGGGTTAGGTTTAGGTTGAGGGATTCTTGACCCATTTATTATTGACCCGAACACGAACCCAACTCAACCCGACCTAATTGTGACTCCAACCAAAAAAAATGCCTGGTCATTATTAGTGGACCATTGGACCACTCCATAAAAGACCAATAATACGGCCCACCCCATGGATCTAGAAACCAATAATTTCCTATGGTACTAGTAATGCACATATCCGTTTCAGCACAGTAGAAGTAAACAAATGGCGGGTCGGGCCGAGTTGCTTCCAAAAAAAATCAGCATCATGTCGGACCATGTCGAGCCATATATAGCGAGCTCTTCTGGCATGGCCAAATTTTTTAACTCAAAAATCAGTTTTGAGCTGCCCAAAAAATTACAATTCGATCGAGTCCGAAAATCAGTTAAAAAAATTTATGCTTAATCCCGAGCATTTTTCGGACTAGGGCTACTTTTGATTACCCCTATGTAGAAATTGACTTGTTTGACAAAACTAAAGCTTACTCTCTACTTTTATTTCCGCTTATTTTTAATAAATGAAACATTGGGTGAAATAACATCATTCATTGATCAATTTTGAATTCAATTTATCGCCATTATATAAAGAAAAACATAGTCAAGTGGAATCTTGTTAGATTCGTCTCGATTAATTCTATCAAATAATAACATTTTTATAATTTTTACGTGTGAACAACTAAAGATATTAATGATTAAAGAAACGTGTTAGGTTGCGTGAAAAAACAAACGTTACATTTAAAACATAACGGAGGAAGTATAAGAATAATCATGTGTCCTGTGTAAATTTCTGATCTAATTACAACAATGTAGTTTGAAATCAACACGAAAGTATTGAAAGAAAGTTGAAATTGACACAAGTTGCAAAATGAATTTAATCAACCTATACCGATTGATTTTATCCATTTCTGATTTCTCATATTATACTAGCAAATTATGCACACGATACGTGTCTGATTTTTTTTTTCAAACATAAATTCTAGCCTTTTTGGACATAAACAGGGATAAATTTGAATATTAGACATTTTTTTGGGCTAAATTTTGTAGGTTAAGCCTCTATCACTTAACTCTTCTTTTATTAATTTTTTTACTTATTCTTTCTTCTAGGTTTTTAAACTTGATGAACGATCAAATAATGTTAAGTGACCTTATTTAGGATTTCTTATGTTGTAGTATTAACATAGTCCTTTGTGTTAAATAAATCATTTCACTTTGTTAATTGATTGAATTTTCCATTTTGATGTAATACTTGATTGTGTTTGTAAATTGATTGATAAGATATTTGATTGATGTAATATTCCACTTTACTTTTTTCAACATAGATGTATTAAATCTTATAATAAATGTTTCTTTTTTGGTGGCTTAATTATAACTTAATTGTCTTAAACATTTGAGTTAATTTTTTAATGCTATATTTGAGTTTGACTTTGTTTTTCCCCTTTTTTTGTAGTAGTTGATTTACTAATAGGCAATTAAGTAAATTTATAGGAGAGACTAAGATATAGGCATGGACCCAGCACCCGACTCAGACTCGGTTGGACCCGACCCATTTTTAAGGATATGGGTCTAGAATTTTGAGACTCATTGGGACTGGGTCGGATCTGAGTCTGGATGTTATAAATCAGGTCCATGTCTGATGAATTTAGACCCAACCCCGCCCGACAGACCCATTTTCTTATATATATATATAAGCAATGAAACTTTCTACCCTAACATTTAGGACTCGTTTGGTTACCATTGGAACTTAATTCCCATGGGAAGTCTTATTTCATGGGAAGTAAATTCCCTTGTCTATTTCCTAGAAAATGGCTTTGGGTGTTTGGTTGAGCATAAGAATTTGTAATTGACACAAGAATTTCTAATTACCAAGAGGGGGGTTGTTGATTAATTTCCTACACTACATAGGAATTTTCATTTCCTTGGAAATTATATTTCCCATGAATTCCCTATTTCCTGCATACCAAACAACTACCCTATTTTGTACTTCCTAGGAAATCCAAATTTCAGTGAAAGTTGAGATGAACCAAACGGCCTCTTAAGTTTTAGTTTTTCACGCAACCATTGAGTAAATTGACTCAAGTTCTCAAGCCCTATACTTCTCAATTTATCCATTCAAAGTAAAACCATAGAATCTAACTATGTGGCTGATTCATTAGCTAAGCAAGGAATTCTCAGATCTGATGACTTTGTTGCTTGGCTATAAGTAGAAGAATGGTCCAGGATTTAAGACATTCATGCGTTTGGCTGCTGCTCTTGGAAGGTCTATTTAATAATGTCATTGTCATGAAGATGCAGCTCATATGTTCATGTTCAACTTATCAGGGCCATTATCCCTTTTTAATTTGCATTGCTGTTGTTTTTTTTTTTTTACTTTGAACTGGTGTCTTCATACTTGGTTTGCTTGTATTATCGGGCCTTAATGTATGATGTGTAGTGGATGATTATGGGCCTCCTCATTCTAGGGTGTGCTATGCACTATTATAGTTTCCTTCTTGTGAAGGAATACCGTGGTCTAAGTTGAAGCCTCATCTTCCATGATGATTAATAAAATACAAGCTAAATTATCAAAAAAAAATAATAGTAAAGTTTATTAAAACCCAAAATCAACATAAAACCATATACCGTTCACTTCATTACGAGCTCTAGACAATATAGAGGCACACCTTGTGGGGCGCAAGCACATTGATTTCATTGAGATACATAAATACATTATGATTTTGTTGTACGTCGCTTTAGTCTGTATGATCAGAATAAGATTTTTCTTTAACCAAAAAAAAAAAAAAGTTTTTTTTCAATTTTTTTTTGGGGATTGTTAAACGTCGCCCCTAAATTACTTGAAATCGTCCCAATTCCCCTCTAAAAATACCATTATACCCTTACGATATTTTTTTTATTTTTACTCCAACTTAACTCCTCCTCTAATTCATATTCTCTCTCATCTTCGCCATCACCACCCACGATCACCACCGCCAATCACCACCGACGAGCACAAAATTCCGGCGAGGTATTTTTTTTTAACGAATTTCATGGGGCCAACGTGTGGCAACGTGCAGGCCACACGTTAGCCCCATGAAATTCGTTTAAAAAAAAAAACACCTCGCCGGAATTTTGTGCTCGTCGGTGGTGATCGTCGGTGGGTTGGAGAGGTAGCGATTGGTGGTTAGTGATTTTAGGAGGTGGTGGAGAGAGAGTTGTAAAAGCAGCCAAGGGTATAATGGTACATTTACATGGTAGTTGGGGCGATTTTAAGTAATTTCAGTACGATGAATAGAAGTTCAGTTTTTTGAGAGTTATTATTAGCTATTTTGTACCACAAGCCTTTTCTAGAAGTTGAAAGACTTTATCTTGTACTTTTTGTAATTTTCAAGAATAATATAGAGCTCCTTTTATCTTTTTTAGTCTTTCTACTTTATTGCACATGGTTCTTAAGCTAAGAATAATTTTGATCATAAGCTTCTCTGTTTGTATATAAATTATAGAAAATTACTTTAGTGAAAGTACTTCTGAATTGAAGATTGGTCAATAACAATCTTATAATACTAAATATCTAATTTTTAAGATATTAAAGGTCAATATTCTCAAAATTTGACCATAAAAATCAAAGTAGAAGGAACAAAGAGAATAAAGAAATTAAGTATACAAGTCTTTTTAAAAAATAAAGAATGGAAACCTTAAGATAAATGGAAATAGAGGTTAAAACATGCACGAATACACAGGGAGAAAGAGAAAGAGCGGCTAAATTATACTCCCTCCGTTTCATTTTAATCTACACACTTACACTTTTCACGCATGTCAATGCAAAACTTTAAGGACATATATCTTTAGTTTTGTATTTGTAAACATTATAAAAAGTACATATTAATAAAATACATGTTATGATGAATCTAACAAGATCCCACATGACTATATTTTCATCCGCATATAAATCACAAATGATGGTCAAAGTGAAATTTGTGAATAGTGTAAAATGTCAAAGTTGTAGATTAAAACAAAACGGAGGGAGTACTCTATATCAAAAGGCTAGCTTTCGTTGTCCAAAAAAGAAAACGCTAGCTTTACTCGGCCAATATTACAAATTAAAGAGTTTATCTCATTCTGCTCTATGAATTGCACTATTTATGCAATAGTTAGTATTTTGATATCTAGTAAAAAGAGAAAAAGTGTTTTCAATAACTTTGGCTGTGGGTCCCACAAATATCCAAAGAGACAAAGTGTTTTCAATAACTATAGAAGAAATACGAGGTTTTCATTTACTGATTTGAAAGCTCAGGTTGCCGTAACAGAAAATGATATTTTACCGATTGTATAAAGTAATCAGTGGCGGAGCCACGTGGTAACAAGGGGTAGCACGTGCTACCCCTGTTTTTTTCAAAAAAAAAAAAAAAAAAAAGATCGAAAAAATCGCGAAAAATCGCAAAAAAATGCACGCGACCTAATACTCTTCAGCGCCGCTTCATTGCAACGTTTTCACTCTCTCAAGTCTCAAACTCAGTCACTCTCTCAATTCTCGGAGATTCTCAGTCGTCGGAGATCGCTCTTCAGCGTCGGTCGTCATTCGTCGGTCGTCATTTGTCGGAGACTCGGAGTCTTTTCTCAACTCTTCAGCGTCGGTCGTCGGACAAAATGGTAAGTTTCTTTTTCCTCAAATTGTAAATCTAGCATCCTCGGAGTCGCCATTCTTCTTCAATCTTCATATTGTGTGTGAGTTAGGGTTGGATTTAATCGCAATTTAGGGTTTTTGAACTCAGATTGTTGGGTTTAATAGCAAATTAGGGTCCGTGGCTGTGGCGAAGCGGGGTTTTTTACCAATTCTGATTGAAGTTACAGCTTCGATTCAATATATACTCGTGGCTGTAATTGAAGTTACAAATCTAAATTGAAAAACGCATTATGCAGGAATTTATAATCTCATTGTTAGTTTACTCCCCTTTATTTCTGGGAGATTATTTCGTGTTTGATTTTTACTTATAATTTGCATTTTACAGGGAGACCCAAATCACATGGAAAGATCAGCAGAATATTAACAAGTTCAATCAACTTAATAATCGATTTCATGAGCTTGAAGATGAGATTGAATTTGCCAAGGTATTTCTCTCTCTCTTACTTAGTCTTGAATTCTCCCCCTTTTTTTTCGTTTATTGGGTTGATTTTGTATTTGGGTTTTTGATGTTTGGAATTATTTTTACTGGGTAGTAGGTATTTGATTTGATTACTGTTTTCTGGTTTATAATTGGTTGAATGCTAATTGATTGTTTTGGGTTTCATCATTTCATGCCATTAACTTGATTTTTTGTGGGTTTGTTAGTTGTTGTAATTTGAACGTGTGAGAAGATGACGGAACACCTGTTGAATACGTTAGTGAAGTAGGGAATTTGGATTTTGATCTAGGGTTTGAAAGATTAGTCACTTTTGGTTATGTAATTAACACTATAAAGTGTAATAACACAATGTAGAAAATTGAACATTTAGTTTTGTCAACAAGTTTCAACTTTAGGAGCAGGCAAGGATGAATATGATGGACTCAAGGGTGCAAATGTTTGTATATGATGGTGATGAGCTAGATCTTTTTCAGAAATTTCAATCTTGATAGAAGTTGAATGATTTACTTAGACCAGTCTTAGTTTGGAAACTTAAATATAGCTAAATGGCTAAATTTTCTAGCTAAATAATTGTATTTTGCAAAAAAAAAAAACAATTTGCTTTGCCTATATAATGTGATGGGTGAATGTTAGGCTTTCGAGCGGAAGTCAAGATTTAGAGATTGATAAAAAATAGATATAGTTGAATATAGGACAAGAAAAGTAATTTTTAAATGGTTGTTGTTGTTACTGCTGCTGCTGCTGTTGATTGTAGGAGTTAATTAGTTTGCTGTTAATACCATGTTCATTTCACCTGAATTGATTAAGTGCATTTATGTTTAGATACTCACCCTAACTGTTGGCAGTAACCAGTCACCTATGAACTGTTTTGTATTGAGACTATCACTTCCCTCTGTTTGTAGTGTAGCATGGTTGATTGGTTGGTGTTTGATCTTAGAGTATACGATTGGGGGTTCTGCAATTGCCCGTGGAATATCTCCAAAACTGGTATGAAATACATGAATTAATAATGCACGTTTACTTTTTTTTTTTGAGTTTCTAGTAAAGTAAAGTTACGCTACCCCTGGTCCAGAATCCTGGATCCGCCCCTGAAAGTAATACATATATTTTTTTTCGCTTGGTAATGTATCACAATTCTCAGTTTTAAAAGAATTTTTAAGTCATATATACGACTTGTTGTGTATCTATGAGAGCTTTTACTCCAATTTTTTGAAGGATTTAGAGCTTTTTTTCTATTGGAGAGTCTCATCCGTCTTTATAATCTACAACGATAATAATTGTGGAGTATGTTTGTGGATTAGCTTTTTCATATTTTACAATATTTCGACAATGGTTCTCCTTTCCCTCTACTATTATCAAATAAAGTCTTTCAACATAAGGCTGAAAGTTTTTATATCCCCTTGTATTAAGGTTGTATAAAAAAATCTAAACAACGATACGATTCAAAGCACATGGCTTATTCTACATTAGGATTTTGGGAGTGAAATAAATTTTGCTTTATTGGAATTGTAGTATTTGGTTAAGTAAAATTTATAAAAATTAGATATTATGAATCTACACATCGAAACAAATCTAACTTATGAAAAAGTCAAAATTATCGATCAAAGTTAGTGGCTTCATTCCCAAAGCAACAAATGTAGCATATAAAAAAACGGAGGGAGTATATGCACATATATGACTATGATCAATTAATGAATTTATTTTCTATTTTAGAAAAAGGTCAAGCATTTCAGTAATCCTATAAACGTTTACTTGTCATTAGGTCATGTAGGTAGCATCATGAAAATTATGTGAAAAAACATCCTTATTAAATCTTTGTGACACCCTAGTTATAAAAGTGGGGCTTCAAATTGCACAAGACCATAACATCCATAGTGCTACTCTTTTTTCGGATTGCTTGTGTGTGATTAACCTCCTTTGTGATCATGTTGGTTTTGCTGATAAATATGTAAGTATCTTATGCGAATGCAGAAAGCTATGGAAGGAGCTCCCGAATGCGAAGATTAAAAGACCGCAATGGACCCATAACAAGATTGCGGATATGGTAGCAAAGAATTGCCGTAGTAGCACAGATAGTGCCAATGTAACTAGGATTTTCCCTTTCCCCCCTAGTTATTGTATGAACATCTACGTTGCGGAATGTATGAACAATTAAGATGATATAATATGATTACTATTTTTCACCAAAAAAAAAAAAAAAAAAAAAAAAAAAAAAAAAAAACTTTGTGACACCCTGATCCACAATAATTCTTAGAAACACCCATAAATTTTTCATTGATAGCTAGATAACCCAGTAGCATTTGTCAATGTTGATGAACACGTAGTTTATCCCTCTCACCTTCTCGAATAGGTAGTAGGTAAATGTCTTTTAATAATGATGATTCAATTGAATTAGTGGCACCACACTTATAATACTCATAACAGTCTTTTGTCATGTAATCAAGGATTCAGACAATTCTTTGTCCTACTAGTTTCTAACTTTTTATGATGAAGAGATAATAGATGGCAAACTTGGACTAAAAAAGTTATAATAATTACCCAATTAGCAGTTGTCAAAAAAAAAAAAACCCAATTAGCATGGCCCAAGTAAAGAGATGGATACGTCATGCACACGAACACAAAGTGGGCCGCCCAATACATTGTCAAAGTTGGGTGACGTGGCGCTTTTATTATTAATTTTATCAATTATTAATTGTGTATACCTCACTTTTAGCAAAAGTAAGTCACTTTAGTAATTCAAAAAGAACTATTTTTACCTTGGATGGGCCATTCTTTAATTACAAGCGAAAGTAATCCCTTTAAGGCAAAAGATTACCCTCGTTTGAAGGGTAACTTTTATCTTGAAGGAGTCACTTCTACGTAAGTAACTGATTTACTATCAAAAATTACCCTCATCTCACAATAATTTATTGTGCATATATTTCATGCAAGAATTTGTGTATTAGACTATTTATATTCAAGCTAGTTACGAATATAAGTATATGAACTTAACAAATAAGTTAAAATGTAGTATATCGTAGCCAACACAATTTTACTTCATCACTTTGTTTGGATAACAATACAGGAGAGAAAGGGAACAGAAGGATAGAGGAGGAAAGAGAGCGGGAAGATGGAGCTCCATTTTCCCTCCAAATCTCTCCAATTTGGGGGAGATGATGTTTATTAAAAAAGGGAGGAAAATGAATCATTTTCTCACCCACTCATTCCTTCACTCAACCCCTCATCCAAACAAGTTGCATTGTATTCCTCCTTTTTCTTTCTTTCCATTTCCTCCTATCCAAACAAAGTGTAAAAGAAACCATTAATTATACTTTCTCCATTCTAAAATAAATGAAACACTTACTATTTAAAACCGTTTCAAAAGAAAAGAAAACATTTTTATTTGGCATTTACTTCTCTCTATCTCTCTCCTCTCTTAAATCCCCGTGTCAATTCCCTATGTTTCCTTTATATTTAAATGGAGGAAGTATCATTTTTGTAAATATATCATGCGGTTATACAATATTATATTTGGTTCAGTGTATCTATAATATCCAACTATAATAAAATGAGATAGTTGAATTTAGGTGAAATGAAAAAAATAACATTTTAACTACCACACAGATCATAATGAATTATACATACTTCTTATATGTTGCTCTTAGGACTACATATATCATTTCTCAACAAGGAAAATATTAACATCCCGAGTGGATAAAGCTGAAGATATGTTATATAGCAAATTAAAACCAACACAAATGTTAGGCTGTTAGCTATGGGTGAAAGTTATTTGGATAAAAACCGAAATTCAATCCAATTCAATCCGAATTAATAATTTGGATCAGATTCGAACTGTGTTCGGATTGGATTCGAAATGATATTTTTTTAAAAATGGATTTTCGAATAGGATTGGATTGAGAGTAATTGGATCCAAAAATCCAATATAACCGAATATTAATATGCCTTGTATTATGTATTCTGGATTAGACTTAAGTGCTTAACTGATTTATTTTTTAAAAAAGCCCAGTGCTTAAGTGCTACTGCTGTATTTTTTTGCTGTTGAACTGAACTTGCTGTATTCTGTGTTGTTGTTGGACTGAACGTCATTTATTATGTTACTTTATGCTGTGATGAATTATGGCCTATGGGTTTGTTATTAGTTTCTTAATGGACTATGGAGTTTGTAATAAACTATGAACTTGATAATTGTCAATCTATTGGGCTCTGTTGTCGGCTTGTCGCGCCTAATTTATTTCATAAAATAAAGAGTTTTAAAAAATCGGATTTTCGGATTGGATCCAATATAGAGTTTGAAAATTTGGATTGGATTGGATCGGAAACAAATTCTAATTGGTCCGGATTCGGATTGGAAAATTGAAATCCAAATTTTGTTCGAATCGGATTGGATTAGACCCAAATCCAAATTGTACACCGAACTTTCACCCCTACTGTTAGCCGTAAAATATATAGATACATAAACAATGTGTAACACATGCATGGCATAAATGATTGAGGTTCAAATAATGTAGCCATTCAAAGTCAAATTTTGCGATTAGACAATCAGCATGAGCTACCACGTTTGAGAAGTCCCAACAGGGCAACAGAAGACGAAGTTTTATAGTAAATGAAGCATCAAGAATAGATATATGAATAATGAGAACTCTACCAAAAATCGAATATCGTACATAAATTTTCTAGATGGGCCACCCACTTTTTCATTATTGGAAGAAAAAGAGTAAGGAGGAGATTTAGAGCAGTTGAGATGTCAAGATTGTAAAATTTCATATTTGTCCGCAAATATACACGGATTACTTGAAGGAAAACTTTGTAAAAGCAGCTTTTTAAAGTGCAAACAGATGAGTTGATAGTTTCCTTTGTTTAATGGACTTTATATTATATTTGGGTTCACGATAATTACGACTTTTACTAATCACAACATATAATGTATGTCCAAAGTTGTATCAAAAAAGTTTTAAGCATAAGATAATTAGTTACGTACATTTATCAGATCGGGTTGGAATCAAGTTGATGTGTGGTTGTTTTGTGTCGGATTCGTCCATGGTTCTCCAAAAAACATTGGAGTACACTATTGATGAATAATTTCCAGTAGGCAGTGGAGGCTTCAAACCATCAATTTTCCAATTTTCATGAAGAAAGGGTAGAAGCCAAACATATGATCTGTTTAATTTGGACTGTTACAATTTTTTTCTTGTTATGGGGTCCATTACTACCTCAATTAATTGTTGGCTCTTTGTAACTTACCAATGTATAACATGCATTAAGTCTCAACCACTGCCCTACCATTTAAAATTAAAAGTTGGTAGAAACAATAAGATAATATTGGCACAAGAAAACAAGGAAAATGTATAACAAAATGGAATTAAATACTTTATACAATGATGTCCTATTTACACACTAAGACAATGACGGAATGAAAGTTTCATAACAAATTAAATTGGAATTGAAAAGGATAAGCAACAAAAGAAGTGGAGAAATCACAAGTTCAACAGATAGAGAAGGAAAAAGATTGTACATTCACACGCACTATAGTAAATTAGTAATGGATCCCCACCTCTTTTTTTTCTTGTTTTCTTCATGTAACATTATGACTTTAATTTTTAGTGAGATTTCCACTTTTGAATCACTTCATGAAGTGCTTTTGTTGATGAGCCATCTTCTCCCACCACTCTAGTGGCAGCATCCTTCAAATCATTCATCCGATTTCGGATTTCCTTCCCTTCTTCGCCTTCCATTAGACCCTTCACGACCATTCCAATCTCCCCACGGCCAACGATCCCCGACTCATCCTTGTTAGGCCTCAATGCAACCTTCATACCCTCGGTTAGCATTATTGCATTCATTTTCTGCTCGGCATAGAGTGGCCATGCAATCAAGGGCACCCCATAAACTATACTTTCGAGAATCGAGTTCCATCCACAATGAGTCAAAAACCCACCTGTCGCAGGGTGAGTAAGCACCTTAACTTGTGGAGCCCATGTCGGAATAACTAGGCCCCGCTCTTTAGTCCTATCCAAAAATCCTTTAGGCAAATAATCTAGGGGGTTCTTATGATCACCTTCAACACTAAAGTACGTTGCATTAAGAGTCTCATCATTGGGACTTCTTAAAACCCACAAAAACCTCTGCTCACTCATTTCCAAACCATTAGCCAACTCAATTATCTGATTATACGAAAGGGTCCCACCACTTCCAAAAGAAACAAATAGAACCGACCCACGTGGCTGCTCATCCAGCCACTTTAAACATTCGGACCCATCACCCGTCTCATCACCCGTTCCGGTCTTAACCAGCGGTCCGACCGGATAAATAGTCGGTTTGCCCGGTTCATATTTTTGTAAAAACTTAAAAGCCCCCTCCTCCAACTCATTAAATGAATTTACCAAAATACCCTCAGCTAAACCATACCTTTTTACATGATGAAGAGTCCATTTATAAGCATCATTAGTTCTATCCTGAACCGGGTCCAAGAGATCTTTGCCATGAACCGGAGTACACCCAGGTAGAACAACCGGTTCTTGCATGTCCTTAAACTCACAGGAAACTTGAGCATCAAGCTGCGGAAGATGCATGAAAAAAGATAGACACATACCCGTAGTTGGGTAAAACATGTACGACTTGATCCCAAATTCGGAACCGACGTCGAAGGCGTCGGTTCCGAAGAGGTCTACGACGAGGGCGGCGATGTGATGGTGGGAATTTTGAAGGTCCTTAAGGTAGGATCGGAAGGCGGGGAGTGATCGGGCAAGGGTGAGACTAATCCTAGTCTCAATCATAGCGTTGGCGGGTACGTCATCAAGATTAACCTGTGGGAGAAAAGTGGATGAGACTCGATCCCCAGGAAGGGCCGCCAGCACGGACTTTTGTGGCCGTGTTGGCGGCCCATCAGTAGGGACAACAAAGGAGAGTTTAAATTGGGTGATTTGAAGGATTCTTTTGGCGAGTTCTACGAGGGGAATAAGATGTCCCATCCCAGGAGTTGGAAAGAGCACTATGTGGGGAGGATTTTGAGGTTCCATTTTATGAGTTTGTGTTACCAAAAACTTGTTTCAAGGGAGAAAGAGGAGAAATGGTATATTAGGATTTAGGAGTAGTGATGTTGAGAAAAAATTGTGATATTTTTCAAGTGGTTGAGAAAGAATCAAATTATGGGGGGTGGTATTTATAGACTGCTATAAATCTTCATAAAGATTGTTTTGAAAAGTTATGCTTATGGTTACGACCTTTTGGGTCTGCGTGAGTGGGGGGTAGAGAGGTAGTGGAAAGCATGCCCCCTTGGAATACAATTTACAAGTCATACGAGAATATGAGACAGATAGGAGAACGTTGTCAAAGAATAACAAAGAAGATGCTCCATTAGTTAAACAAAGGGGTCACATATAATGTTGACAATTTTATTTCCCATATGTTTTTAATTCCCTAAATGATGTTGATTTGGAGTGTGTTTTATTCACATATGAAATAATTCAAATTAAACAAATTGATCAACTTGATCTAATGAGTCATGAGTTTATCTTATATGTACTCGTTAATTATTTATAGTAGTCTAGAAACTTATGTTATTATGATAAAGAGAACGCACCTTTATTATTATGTTTTCATTTCATCTTATATACTCCCTTCGTCTTTAAATGATTGTCTTGTATACTGATTTGATCAATTTATAAATAAATTGTCATGTTACCTTACTTAGAAAATTTACCCTGCCCAACCTACTCAATCAATGTGATATGTATCGCTCTACTAACTATTTATCTCTTTCTTTCTCTCTCTTTTTATCCATGTGATGTGGGACCCTCTACTAACTTTCGACTCTTAATCAATTATTTAGACTTACTTTTTTCTATCTACCCAGAATAAATTCCCCTGATATTTACTCTTAATATTCGTGTCCAAACCTAAGTGGACAATAATGTGAGGACGAAGGGTTTACTTGAAGATACACCAGTTGGTCTTGTAAGAGACCGCCTACTTTTAGTTTAAAATTAGGCGCGGCCTAATTAAGCCCAATATAAGGAAGAAATTATGCCACATTTTTTAATATAGTGACTAGTTTAATCTATTTAGGAACTAGTTTAATCTATTTCGTAATGACATTCTCTAACATATTCAGTGACTAGTTTAATCCATTTAGTGACTAGTCTAATCCGTTCGGTAAGACTACCGAGTTATTTTTTGAAATTGTCTGTTGTAGTTCGAGAATCAAGAAAACAAAGAAAGGAGAAGAGAAGGGATGACTAAGATAGTGTTGGATCAGAGATAAATGAAATGGACTTGTTGGAAAAATTCAATATTGGATTCGTCTAATTTTATGTTAAAATTAGACCGCCTATTTTAATAATTTGTGAAGATACACACGCAAGCTTTTGGTATATAATTGTCCAATAATTTTTAAATCTTACTTCCTCTATTCCAAACATGTTAGTTCGTTGCTACATAGATATATATTTTAATTATTAGTTTTTCAATTTTTTTTAAGAATAATGAAAATTTAAAAGAAGAAAAAAGAAAAAAATTCCAGATGTATATAAACTCAAATGACACATACAAATATACAGAAAACACATGTATAGAACTGGAAGAGCCTGGTCATTGAATGTGCCCAATCACGCCCCTGGAAATCCCAACGTTTATAAATAGCACGAATTTGTTGCAAAGTGCTAATTTTGCATACTGAGCCCAATAATATTGAGGAGTTTGTTGGATTTTCAGCGTTAGTTATGATAAAATTTTACACCGCATTTTACTGTTGTATTCCAAAATCCTTTTTGATCAATTATTTACCAAATTTGCTGCATACTAATTTTTAAATAATTACTCATTATGTACATAATTTATAGGCTGTTTACTAGGCGGTAATAAAATTATGGTAATAAGTAATGAATGTTAGTGTACTTTTGAGAGAAATCTCATATTAATTTGATTGGGTATGAACTTATCTTCAAATATATGTTTTCCTTTTTAAACTTGCAAAACTAGTCAGTATTATTATACCAAGCATTTCCAAACATGTGTGGTGACTAGTAAAATACTATCTCTTTTCCATTTTAATAGTTACACTTTCACTTTTGACACTATTTATAAATTTTCCTTTGACTATCATTTGTGATTTATTGTTAGGAGAAAATATAGTACATGTAGTCTTGTTTGATTCGTCTCGATATGTACTTTTAGAATATCGACTTTTTATACTTTTTACAAATACAAAATTAGATATATAAAAGCCAAAAGTAGTGCGTCGGCATAGGTAAAAGTGTAAGTGTAACTATTAAAAAGGAACGTAGGTAGTATGTGATAACCGTAGACAAATGTTACCAGGGTCCATGGATGATGACATGAAACTTCAATTGCAAAATTAAGTAAAGAACACTAATAGTAGAATCATCCTACTATTTCACCTTAAATGATGTTTGGTAAATGACTTGGTTAATTAATTAACTTTATCATTGATATTTAGTTTCTTTTGTGATCAAATAGACAAATTTGCATGGTTGAAAAATCAGCATCTCAACTAAAATTAATAAAAAATTGATATTAACTTTGGGGTTGTACAAACTACAAACAAATAATGTCAACTGATTTTACCAACTAGAATTTGACATGTTTAAATATTTTTCCAAATGATAGAGTGCTTATTAATAAATTATACACTACATAGTATACATAATGATTAGTCAATAATTAGTAGTACTTCGAATAATCTCCTTTATGCTCTTGCTTTATCATTCAACTTCCCAGCTGTCGATGCCAAAGAAGGTGTACAGTGTACTTGGTTCCTTGTATGATGTCTTTGAATTTTGATGAGGTCAATTATTGGGTTTGTCTTGTGAAAGGAATTCTCTTTGAGCAAGCTGAGAGAAAGCGAAATCATGCATCAGGATGACGTCAACTGAGACGTCAGCATATTGTTTCCATTCTCAAGAAAACTGACTATATATGGTTGGTAGTTTGTAGTTTCTACATTTGTATTGTACATATACGACTCCAACTCAACGAGAGTAATAGAGTTGTATCTGAACCATATATTTTAAAATCAAGAGCTCATATTGGTGAGAAGGGGAAAATTAAGAGGTGGATTTTGATCAGAAAAATAGGGAGATTTTAGAAAGATAATATATGATGCGTTGATTTTTTATTGAATTGGTTGATATTCTTTCAAACTCTACCTTGTAGAGTTATTTTAGAACTCCAGAGGATCCAAACATACTCAATGAAGGAGGATTCGATCCCGCAATCTGAGAGATTAGATCGTATGTTCGACATGGGGATTAGTTAAGTTACTTCATCAAATGCTACTAATCTAGTAAGTTTGTAGGCTTGTAGCCATCTACTAGATGATATAATTTCCATCTCTACTAACACGGGACCATTTTGATTTCAAATTTTTAGAAGGCCTACTAAAAGATCATCCTCTAAAGTTGTATCTAACTTTTTGTACTCTTTATTTAAAGTGATCGATTTTTTTTATTATATATAATGGGTATGATTCTCGAATTGAATTTAATAAATTGTATAAAATTATTTTTCCTTTCTTTAATGAGACTATATTTATAACTCGAAACTTATATATTCTGAGTCTCAATATCATTTTAATTAGAATGGTTTTTATAGGCAATTTAATTAGAATGTTAAGAATATAAATAGCATTAACTTATTTGAATTTTTTTGGAACATATTTAAATATTTACTTTTTGTTTGATTATAGCAAATAATTTGAATTTTAAAAAAAGTAAATAACTCAAAAGTAGATTGATATTTCAAATACATATGCTTTTAGTAATATGGTCAACTTTTTAATCGAAGAATCAAGGAGGTAGGAGTATTATTAGTTAGAGATAACAGATAAGTCTTGCAAGTTGCATATCGTGTAAGTTACTAATTTAGATAGAACAAAAACAGAGGATTTTTTTTTCATGGTTGCTAAATGCAACCTTCATTTACTAAACATAACCCTTTTTCTCATAACCCCTTTTTCCCTTCTCCTCTTCCTCTCTCCTTCCTCCCTTCTCCTCTTTCTCTTCCTCTTCCTCTTCCTCTCTGTTGTCCTTGATCTGCATTTCATAAAATTGCTGACTAAATTGCAAATTTTGTCCAAACTTTTCCTCAATTTCCAACCATAATTTTACATTTCTGTTGGAATTAATTTTGTCCCAATATATATTGTTTCTTTCAAAATTTGAAGCCAATTTTCTGCGTCAAATTTGGTTAAGCCATTTTGTGCAAATTACTTGGAGTGATTTGGTGTAGAATTTGTACAAAATGTGATTTTCGATGATAGTGTTGGTGCATTTCCCTAAATAATTGCTTCAGTATATACTTGCCAAAAGATATGGCTTCATGAGGATTATCATATTTCCAAAATGCAAAACTGTATGATTCTGTTTCAATGTCGTCAGGTAACTAAACTAATGTCACATTAACCCAAAACATACTAATGGGAATCTTGGTGACTTGCACAATATTCAGATAAACTCGCCATGTATATTTAGGGTTTGCTATTTCGTGTAATAAGTATGAAACCTTGATTACATTTTCATACAAGTTTCATGAAATAGGTTATTTTGTTTAGCTCAATTTGCACAAAGTAGTATATACTGCTTCTTGTATACTACATGAAATAGTGCTGACGATTTCATTCAAATTGCACGAATTGGTAAATTTCTGGGAAGAAAAATAAACGATAAACCTACATACGATTCAAGTTCATGTGTGTCAAATTCATCATCCATTGAAGTTCAAATTTGATATTGGTCAATTAATCTCTTGTAATTTTATGTTTCTTTAGGTATTAGAGGAGGAGGAGGAGAAGAGAATATATTTTAGTAGATAGAAGTTTTTTTAAGAGAATATGAAAGTAAGGGTTTGGAAGGCTGCGTTTAGTAAAGTGGGGTTGCGTTTAGTAACCCCTTTTTTTTTTAATATTGGTGTTTGTGTTTAAACCTTGGCAGCGAATACTTGCATTTTTTGGCCTACATTCAATAAATAATGGCGGGTACTCGTTGACGTGATGATGATCTACCGGTGACGCAAACTACAGACACCGGACATTATTCTAGAAACTAGAAAGTTAAGGGACCTTTTTGTGTACTTGACCGTGAAAGAAACATCTGATGAATAGAATGATGGAGCAAAATACATAGTGCCCCTATGTTTTACAAAATTTTATATTGCGTCCAATCCTTTTCAAATTTCTACATTGTATTCTTAGGCTTTCTAAATGTTACACAAAATATCCTTATACAAGATATCAAACTATAGATTTTAGGACTTTCTTATCCTGTGGGCATAGAGTACGATTTTTTAGCCTTGTTAGTTGAATGAAGTTTAGGATATGATGTGATAAATTGAAGGCTAAGTGAGGTTTGTGGTAGGATATTATATTAGTAACGGCC
Organism: Beta lomatogona; assembly: GCA_947646795.1. Lineage (NCBI taxonomy): Eukaryota > Viridiplantae > Streptophyta > Magnoliopsida > Caryophyllales > Amaranthaceae > Beta > Beta lomatogona. Next base: position 409,403 of record CANSNZ010000105.1, read on the forward strand.
CGTTTGGTAGTCGTTAATAAATTGCGGTAATGGGAATGAATTTTAAGTGTAGGTTACAAGGGAAGCATCCTTAAAATCTCCATGGGGAGGCAATTTCAACTCCCAAGTTTGTGTCTTTTCTCCATGGGGAAACAATCTCGCCCCTAATTTTCATTACCACTCATTACCACCTAACAAGGTAGTATTGGATGGGAATGAAAATCCAAGAAGAAAAATAGACACTTTAGGATAAATTAGCATTACCATGGGAATGAACAATGACTTTCTTCACAAATTTACATACAAATTCATTCCCATTACCACCATTTATAACCAAGTACCAAACGGGCCGTAAGGGTATTTTGTGTTACGTTTAGAAAGTTTAGGGGTACAATATTCAAAAATTTGGGTACAATGTAGAATTTCGTAAAACACGGGAGCACTACGTAGAAAAACCCGATTTTTTTTTAAGTGATGATAGAGCAAAATATTAGTAGATTGATACATTTAATATTTACTTACTTCTTTTGTCTTTAGCTACTTGCATACAATGCTGTGGGCATAAGTATTTAGAGGAGTCAAAAAATGTAATGAGGACCATAACATTATGAAAAAATAACAATTATTTGGGAGCTTTGAGTTGGAAGATGACAAAAATACAGGAGAATATTGGTACCTTTTTATGGATCATGATTACCAGATAAAGAAATGTAGCAAGTAAAAAGAGATATTCATTTAAGAAAAATGTAACAGGATTTGGAATTGGCTCAAGTGGCGAGCTCTCCCACTTTCCCTCGCAAAGTCTAAGTACTCCAAGCATTTGCTTGGGACATAAGGGGGAAAGGGGGTTGGGGGTGTTTGGCTTGTAATGGCCTCTAGGGGAAATCGTGTGCGATGACAACCGGGAGATTTCTTCTTATCTTTAAAAAAAATTAAACAAAATTGTAGCAAGTAAAAAAAACTGAGGAGTATTAGGTAAGCTATCCACTCATGGCCAAAACTATTTAGGGGTAGAAAGGGACCTTGCCCCACCATCCCTCCACTCAAATATATATATATATATATATATATATATATATATATATATATATATATATATATATATATATATATATTTAATTTTCTTGTACATCATAATATAATTCTTGGCCTAATGATTCATACTTGACTAATTACTAGCCCCTTCTGTAAATATTGTTTGGCTTCGCCTCTGTATCCACTAGAAGACAGACAATTATAACATTAGTAACACTGTTGAATTAAATTCTACTCTAGTAGGTAGACAATTTTTTCTATCTCTAGTGGGTAGACAATTTTTTCCTAAAATATTACTACCAGTTGTACTTGTAGTCACTCTGGCCCCATTTATTTAACCTATACTTCCATTTAAAATGTTGTTCATATTTGTCTCATTGTAAGAGTGATTATAGAAAACCTCAATTTACAATGCACACTTCATTTGGTCCCATACCAACATAAACTCAATAGGGCTAACAAATAGAGACGAAGGGAGTATGATACACTAACTTACAAGGCTTTCAATATAATAGCGGTTAATTAACTAATTGAATAGTTGTGTACACGTAAGATTATAAAATAAAGGTTGATATTGTGACTATATGAGTTGAGACAAATCTAACAAAATCTCACATGATTATATATTTCCTTACATATAAATAATAGGCAGGATTTTTGGGCAAAAAAGCCGGGTAATGGGCAACTTAAATCCAGAAATTAAGGCTAAATTTCGGTCCGACTCGAATTAGTGGGCTTTGGCACAAAAATTTTGGCCAACACTTTTTTGGCCAAAGCCTGACACAACCCATGATCACCTCTAGGTCGGTCTAAACTCTAAAGTGCATGCATAATAGCTAGATGCTAATGTTAGATGTAACAATTGCCCTCAATTATCATACTATAACATTCACAATTATGTATTTTAATTTAAGTTAGATTTTCTCGAATCATTATATATATCTAACTTTTTATATTTAACATTGAAGAGTAATGTGCCGGATGAACCGACTAATATTATCAAATATAGCCACTTATTACATAATTTATCCCCTCCCCCTACCCAAATTTTTTTTTCATAATTAACAAGTTTACACACATTTCCTGATCTAAGCATTTACCATATTGTATCATTGAATTATGTCTAAAGCATTCTCTCCCAAACCCTAAAAACAAAGCTATAGCCGCCCACCTCCCCTGGCTTGCCGGCGGCTGAAACTTCAGCCTAGTCGCCGGCGAGCCATCATTGTCGAAGTTTAGGTTGTCGTGTTAGTAATCGAGTCTGGTAGTTTCCACCCCCCCTGCGTTCTCCCCCCCACCCCCGCTTTGTCGCCTCTTACCCACTTCCCCACCCCCACCCCTCCCCCGTGCGACGACTGTTCTTTTAGGCTTCTCTTTCGTTTTTCTGTCGTTTCTCTTAGGTTTCCCACAAGTTGTTCGTCATCTCTGGTTGTTCGTCTTCGTCGTGTCTAGCGGTTTCGTTGCCGTCCTTCCACTGTTGCATTCGGTGGTTTCGACGCGTCTGGTGACTTCGTCGGCCGTCCGTTCCCCTTACCCGGTTAAGCTCTTTGGCTTCCTATCCCCCTCCCAGGTTTTCCTTTGTTGCGTTAGGGCGTCCCTTCCCCCTCCCCCCGGTCTTGGTCTAGGGCTTTCCCCTCCCCCTCCCCCTTGAGTTAGTTTTGGGCTTCCCTTCCCCGTTCCCTGTTAGTTTTAGTTGGAGTCAGTATAGTTAGTGTGCCAAGGAAGCCTTGGTTGGGTTTGTGCAAGCTAGTTTTGACGGTGTTGTTTGCCAGCGTGGTTCTATGAGTTGGGTGTTAGTTTTTGTTTTTTGTTATTTTCATGTTTGTTTCTTTCAGATCCGATGACCCTTGCCTTTTTTAGAATCGTTGTGCTGGGGTGTTCGCTAATGGTGATTGGTGGGAAGTTCAAGGCTCTTGGTTTCCTATGATAAAGGAAGAGCTAGGCAACTTGGTACGTAGAGCCAATAATCCTGGAGTTAGACATGGGGCTTTTGTCACTTTAGGATTTCAGGTGTTGGTTAAGATGAGAGGAGGCTCACTCTTAAGATCTGTTGTGCGTTGGTCTTATGGATTTGGGATTGTCATTTTGGATTTTAGGATCCGTCAGTGGGGCGAAGTTCATCAATCTAACTCGCCCAAAATTTTCGTGATGACTTGAGGTGTCATCACACCTAAAAAATGCATCTTGTGGGAGGCACTCCAACTTGTTTTGGGGCATGTCAAGACCTCCACGTCTTTCGAGTTTCAGTCTAGTGTGACTGAACTCTGGATACCCTCGCAGTAGCGTAAGAAGTCACTAAAGAACGTGACTTCATTCTTCGTTGAATCAGGAGAATTCCAGGAGGATCATTAAGGACCTTGGGATTTCGCGTCTAGTGGACATTCGGATCTACTAGCAGTTGTACGAATCTCTATATGAAGATCGTCAGAGTTGTGTATCTCAACATATTTCCTCTCATATCCAACCTCACCTACCATCGCTCAAGACAAATTTCTTTCGGACTGGATACATAATAGTTAATGTTTTCTTTAAATCGTTTGTACGCGTTAATGTAGTTTTTGTTAGTGTTCGTTATTTGTATTTGGTTGTATTAGCATTAGGTTGTACTCCAGTTTTTAATTAATGCAAATTTTCTTGATGTAAAAAAAAAAAAAAAAAGAATTATGTCATTTTTACATTTCATAAAGATTAGATGTTGGAATTGATCTTATAGAATGATCCATTCCTCCATTGACTTTGCGGGAGGAATCTTTCCCCCCTTATCAAATTTTTGCACAAGGAAGGTCTGCCTAGTTCCTCCCTGGGTTAGAATAAATCTTGTTCATATCTAAACCAAATTTAGTTGCTTTTGATACAACATTATACAATATTCGTCAGTGTGTTATAGTAGTACATCATTAGTAATTTCTTATACAACATCATTATTTTCATCAAGTAATATCAAGTTTATTTTTCTCTTTAGCTTGTTTTCTCTTCTAACTACCTTAATTTATTGTATTGCAATCGACATAAAACATTATTTATTTCTTCCTAAACGGACTAGGATTTTTATATATAGTTGCGTGAGCAAACATACAAGCTTCATGGCCTATCTCTCGTCACACAACAGTGGACCACATCATGACGATAACATTTTATCATAACACTTAAGCTCAAACTTTCTGTAAAAGATATATAAAATAAGAAATAATTAAACTCTACAATTATATTGAATAGTAGCTTTTACTTGTTGAAAAACATCAAAAACAAAAACAAAAAAAATTAAAAATTGCTGCATATCAAAGAAGATGGAATGATAAAAATCTGAAACCATGGTCATAACGACTAATTATATGTTATACAAATGGTTCCATTTATAACATATGATTTGATCTTATGTCCATAAGTAATACATACACATGCACTACGTTCCACGAGCTTTGCTCAACATCCATTTTGTAGCAACTTCATTTAGTGCATCAGTGGAATCCCCAATATCACTGATAGCTTTTTTAGCATAATCACTAAATTCTTTCATTTGACTACGAATCATCCCACCATTGGTACCTAGCATCAACTCTTTGACAACTATAGAAACATGTTCTGCTTCAACAATACCGTGCTCATTGAGTTTGGGCCTTAATGCCACCTTTAGTCCTTCATCAAGCATAATTGCATTCATTTTTTGCTCCGCGTAAAGTGGCCAAGCAATCAAAGGTATAGCATGTATTATACTCTCGAGAGTCGAGTTCCACCCACAATGAGTCAAAAATCCGCCTGTTGACTTGTGACTTAGTACCTCGATCTGTGGGGCCCAAGACGAGATTAGAAGCCCACGATCCTTGTTCCTATCAACGAACCCTTTGGGTAAAAAACTAAAAAGTTCATCTTGATCATGGTCATTATAGTATGACCCAAAAGATGATTGATCATTTGGGCCTTTAACCACCCACAGAAATCTAACTTCACTTTTCTCTAGCCCAATAGCCAATTCTCTAAGCTGATCATAGGACAAAGTCCCCCCACTCCCAAATGACACAAACAAAACCGACCCACATGGTTGTTGGTCCAACCATCTTAAACACTCCGACCCACCCGCATAACAACCCGTACTCGACCTCACTATCGGGCCAATAGGATAAACCGGAGGCCTATTTGGGTCCTCAATTTGCAAAGCCCGAATAGCACCGGGCTCAAGATCCAAAAAGGTGTTGACAAAAATCCCCTCCACTAGCCCATATCTCTTTATATGGTAAAAAATCCAAGCATAAGCCTCACTCTTACGATCATGAAGCCCATCCTCAAGATCCTTACCGTGGATCGGTACACACCCGGGTAAAACAACCGGGTCATTCATATCAACAAACTCACACGACACCGTTTCATGCAAATTAGGCAAATGAAATAAAAAAAGCAAATACATGGCATTAGTAGTAAAATACATGTAGGGTAATATACCTAGCTCCCTTGCTACGTCAAACACCGGGGTACCAAAAAGGTCGGTGACCACCGCGACAAGGCGGGGGATCGAGGACATTGAGTCCCGGATGGAGGGGACTGAATGAAGGAGAACGAGGGAGATAACGACGTCGAGATCATCGTTTGGTACGTGGGAGAGATCGATAGGAGGGAGATAGGTGTAAGAAATGGCATTAGGAAGAGAAGAAAGCAAGGACATTTGGGTTTGAGTGGGATCATCATTTGCCCTAGAGGGAAGGATAAGAGTAATAGAGAAGTTAAAACGGGAAATTAAGAGTTTGGCTAACTCTATGAATGCAATAAGGTGCCCTATCCCTGGGCTTGGAATCAAGGCTATATTTGCTGCTTCCTTATGTTGTCCTTGTTCCATTGTTTTAGTTTTGGTTTTGATGAAATTGCAATTATGCAAATGTGAAATTGTTAGTATCCTGTGTACATACAATTATACAAATATACAATACATGTATAATCATCATGGCAACTTGTAATGTATCTTGGTTTTAGCAATGTCAACCATATTAATTATTATTACTAACTATTAGTACTTACTGTATTATAATTGCCAATAAATGATACAATAAATCTATTGTTGAAGAAAAGAGGACGAATGTAATGCCGGAGTGAATGCATATGTTGAATTGTTCAAATTGTTTTTTTCTTTTTTGATCCATTGGAGCCACGAAGGCCGTACAAAGTACAAAGAAGGGGAGGGGGATTCGAACATGTGACCTATCGTTCACAACACCTCAATCTTAACCACTAGGCCAATACATCCTTGGTGAATTGTTCAAATTGTTAATTGGGAGCCATGAAGTGAAATCAAAATATTCAGTCCCAATTTTTTATACCATTTTGCATGCCACATCATTTTAATATTTTATTGGTTGGTAATATCACTATAATTTATTAATTTTAATTTAAAATTCAGAACACATTATAATCAATCAAAGAGAATAAATCACACACAAACAGTATATAAAATATGTGACAAAAGAGTTGAATTCCATCAATTCAGCTAATAGGTCATTATTTTGATTTTAGAGGGGTAGCTAAGCTAATATGCCACTTGCACGAAACATCAGCGACTATATTTGCAAAACATATATTATTTGGTAGCATGAAAACCGATGAACATTGTATCAATCATATTTAATATTAAATACTTCTTCTGTTTCTAAATAAGTGTTACATTAGTTGAGTAGAATACACTATTCTCTCACTACTATATAAAGAAAAATATAGTCAAGTGAGATTTTGTTTCATCTCAATACTTTCAAAATATCAACTTTTTATAATTTTTACTTGTGCGCAATTAATGATATTAACGAACAAAGAAGCGCATTAAGTTATGTGAAAAAGTTAAAACGGGAGATTAAGAGTTTGGCTAACTCTATGAATGCTATAAGGTGCCCTATCCCTGGGATTGGAATCAAGGCTATTTTTGCTGCTTCCTCATGTTGTTCATGTTCCATTGTTTTAGTTTTTGTTTGATGAAATTGTAATGCAACAAAATGGGGATGGTAAATTGTTACTATACAACATGTATTATCATGGCAACTTATAATGTGTCTCGGTTTTAGCAACGTCAACCAATTTAATTATAAGTAATTGGTGCTCATGTACTATCTTTTACTAATAAATATACTGAAGATAAATTATTGCAAAAGTTATTAAAGAGGAGTAGAGGACCAATGAAATAAGGTCTTCTGTAACGTAGAATACTTCAAAGTGTTTTAGATCGATTGTTATATCTATATCTAGATGTAGTTAAATGGGAGCCATGAAGTGAGCTAGGAATCCAAAGACCATGATTGAAAAACTGAACAAGAAGAATATGTCACTCTTGTAAAAATCATCACTAACAAAACATATACATTAGTGGGTACCATGAAAATTCATGAACGTTGAATCAAATCGTATTAAAAATATTTAAGCAACATCACTGACTTTGTGAGGATTTGTTTTAAACTGGAACTTATACTATACCTTAAGGGTAACTCGTGAATTTTAACATTGACAAGGGTACCTAATACCCATAATGAATATGGCTAAATCTCAGGGGTACCTACTAAAAATTCCTAACTTGATAACAGCTCGCTCAACGCTTGGTCAAAACTCGCTCGATCACGGCCCGATTCGTTAGGTTTCGATCTTAGCTCGAGTTTCAACTTCGATTAAACTTAAATAAGCACGAGCCGAGCTAACAAGAGCTCGGCCTCAACTCGATCGATAAGCACCCTACTCTAGACCCCACACACACACTTACTGGGCCGAATAATCCCATGTTAGTCTCCAACTGATAAAGACCTATATAATGACATTAAGGCTCCATTTGGTAGGGCGTAAAACATTTTCCTGAAAAACTTTTTACTCTATATCAATTTTACATTGTTTGGTTTGCAAATGAGTGTAAAACCATTTTCCCTATGAGTAAAATTGCTCTCCCAAAGATGGAAAACCATTTTCCCTTCAAAATGAAGGGAAAACTGTTTTCCTTCCTTTTCCTTATCTCTCTTGTACACTCCTCTCACTACCTCCTTACTTTCCCTTTCATTTGCCTTCCATTTCATCATTTTTTTTTACGTGGAACCAAACAACGAAAAACTAATTTTGTAATTGTGTTTTCCATTGTAAATTATTTTCCATGAAGATAATTTTACACTAAAAATGTTCTACCCCAAACCAAACGGAGCCTAAATCATTAACCCCTCCTCCACCAACTCCTTGAGCTCCCTATTTGACCTGTATTGATAACCGGGATTTGGGACAAGCTAGTTAGAGATAGCAAATAGGCAGGGCGGGTGCGGAGGATATGGTACCTCCACACCCGCATAAAATTCCTATCCCCATCCCCGCCCCACCACCCATTGCGGGGGAAAATTCCAGACCCATCCTTGCCCCACCAGGTACGTATTTATACCCATCCCCGCCCCACTACCCGCATGGGTACCCGCACCCACGTCGTACCCACGTCATACCCACATATTTATATTTTGCAAGATAAAATTATTAATAATATAAGTATATAAATAGAATTTTAATAATAAATATGCAGGGCTGGCGGGGATGGGCCGGGTATAGCATAAAATCCACACCCGCTCCACCACTCATTGCGGGTACGATTTTAATCCCCATCCCCACCACACTTGGACGGGGATGGGGTTGGTTTCCTACTTGACCCGCCCCACTGCCATCCCTAATAGCTAGTAAATAGGCATCCTTCAATCTTTGGGTTACAGCCTAGTGAAATTCCTCCCTTTCGATGGGTGTGGGTCAAAATTTGTTTGGGCCTGGTGCGCAACATATGGGTCCAACTACAAAATCAAAGCCAATAATTCGGAGATTTGAGTAATTGAATTGTCCGCAACGAGATTCGTTCCTCCAACCTCCTAAAAAGCTTCCTCTCAAAATTTTCTTTAGATCTCCTTCTTTCTCTCTCTACCATCATCAAATCCATTCTAATTTGGGGCTTTTTCAAATTCGACTGAATTAGGGTTCCACTTTCCAGAATTTGTCGTCGATTTTCTTCAAATTTCTGGTAATTGCTCTTCATCTTTGATCATTCCGTCTTCTTTGCAACATCTATTTACTTTGAGTATTATTAGCGTAATTTCGTTTTAGACCGATTTAATCTAAAAAATTTCAATTTTTTCGAGCAATTAGCATAATTATATGGTAGACCATTATTTCCGTATTTCAGAGTTTAATTAGTATATTTGGACTTATTGAGAACAACTGAGTTTTTGGTGAGAAATTGAAAATACGTTCATTTTGTTGTTTTTGATTAATATCTGAGCGTGTTTCAGAACTCTCATACTGTTATTATGCAAAAATATGTTGCTCATTATATGAAAACTCATAGATTTTCACTTGATTTCTACCTAGTTAAGTTGAAGGAGAGAAGTAAGAAAGTGTAAGGAGGAAGAAACAGAATGATTTACAGAAAGTGGAGTCTGCTGAGCAGCACTGGGGTGATCGCTGGTGGTATTGTCAGCGCGGTTTTCCTCGGCAATCTCCTCTTTGTGAATGTCAGTCATTCTATTTCTTTGTTGCTATCATAGATGTCAATTTCTGATTGAGGATTATTCTTCGTCTTGATTTTGATCTTACTTCTTGGAAATTTAAGGTCATATTGATATTGCTTGAATGCTTGAATCAAAATGGTTTGAGGATGAAATTTGGATTAGTAGCTCGGTTGATTATATCATGGTGTGCTGAAATTTGTTATTTAAGTTTGCAATTTGATGGGTGTTGCTTAATTCATGGTTGCATTCATTGTTGAGCAAGTTAAATCTAGTCAATACTAAAAATTGGTGTCGAGTTCTGATCCTTGTGTATGTAGTTTGGCAAAGCTAACAACATTGAACATATGCCTTGTTTAACTGATATGCCTTTCATTTTAACATTTGTTCAGATTTATTATGATAAGTCATTACAGCTTCCTATGTTAGTTTGTTGGCCTTTTTTTTCTCTCCCCTCCCCCTTTAGCAAGGCTTGTTGGCTTATGCAATCATTCGAATGAGGAAAGTGGAGGGTTAGTGAAGTGTCGGTTCTAATTCTTTAGGGCCTTAGGCTACAATGTACCTAGCCGTCTATGGTAGATGAAACATTATTGGGAAGTCTACATTTTTTTATGACAACATTGTCTTAGGCATAGTCCTACCTTGACTATTGGTTTTTTTACTTTTTAGCATTGGTTTGATATTGTCTTCTCTAATTCTCTACTTATTAATCGAATGATGAATCCTTCTCTTCCTTGAGTAGGAATGGAAGTAAACTGATGGTTGCTTTTAGTATTGTGTGATCTTGGTTTTACGAAGAAACCACTAGGGAACTAATTTCTTATGGACGATTTGTATATAGTTGGAATCTATTGCTTCTTAACTTGTCAAGAGTCAAGGTCTTTGGACAATTATAGTTTATGATTTTGTTCATGAGTTATGGGGAGAAAGGCGTACTAGTTATATACTTATATGTTTATGCTTGGTATTTACATCAGTGATGTTCTGTTCAACTTCTGTTGACTTATTTCAGGAAAAAAAAATATCTAAATGTTAGATAATTTTTAGATAAGTCTAGATCGATTCAAGCTGAGTTAGTTGAATAGAACAACACCCTTCCTTATTGTTTAATCAATGGTATAATGAATCTATATATGATTAACTAATCTATTTACTCCTTAGCTCTCAAATCTTTGATGCTTATGATCATAGTCCAAATGAAATTCATTTATCGTTTATCTTTCTATAATATAGGATCCTCTTATGAAGCCTGCACCAAAGAAACAGAGTGAGTCTTCACCAAAGTAGATCTGCTTCGTAAGTGCTGTACTGAGAATCTTATCTTCTCATGTTTGTCAGTTTTATCATGTAAGTTCGGAGTTTTGGACTGATGAATTGAATCTCATCTGAAAAAATGGTTTTATGGCTGAATAAACTTTGCCTCGTCGTTATGGGCATCCTTTGGCATGTAATGCCTACAAATTTGTTTATGAAAAGTGTTCTGTAAAATTTTGTATCTCCAGCTTGTCTGGTGGAATTGACTCTGAAGTTTGAGGCACTGCCTTTGGTGAATCCATAATTAATGTTTGGTTGTCCATCAGCTGGTGATTGCAAGATTTATCAGCTTCTTCTGTATCTTTCTTTTAGTGAGTTCCTAATTGCTGTAGATATTTTAATCTGTTAGTAGAAGTCTTTAGCTAAGATGAATTCCTTCTTCTTTTAGGATCAGCAGTTTTGTACTTTAAAAGATTTACGATTCATTGGATACAACATAATAACTCATGTTAATGAAGAATCATGACCCTGGGGACAAATTTGATGACGTGAGGATTCCCGGGAAATGAAAGGTCTTGAAGATTGTCATACACTGCCTGAATATAGAAAGAGTAAGCTAACTAGCTTTTTATTGTGGAAGTATTATTTCCCATACCTTGAAATGTTTAGAAATATTAATCACATATTACTTTCGGATGTTTAGATAAACTCGTTTATGATTGAATTTGGTAAGATGCCTTCACCCTGAAGATGGGGAGAAAGTGCAAGTGATGCAATGATTATAAGGACCTTTTTACTGAGATCATGTGTATTTCTTGAGGAGTGGAATAAAGGGATTTATTTCTGGATACTAATGATACTTAAAAAAAAAAAAAAAAAAAAAAGATGGGAAGATGGAGAATCTGGCACTGTCTTAAAGACAAAAGAAAGGTTCTGGTAGTATGAAAATCTGTAAAGATAAAATTTAGTCGAACTTAATACAACAATACTACACTTCCCTTGTTGACATCTTTTTCATAGTATTCCTCCTTAAAGTGAACAAACTAAAAACCTTGGAGCATGTTTGGACTAGAGATAATTAAAAGGCAGTAAAAGACCAGACAAGGAAGATGAATGGATGTGGTTGTGGTGGTAGAGTGAGGATTTCCCCTAACCCCACCCCCACCCCCAACCCCCCCCACCGCCTCTCATGGGTTAATAATTTACTATATCATCCCTTATAGAGGCAATAATTTCCCAATCCCTTTTTGCTCCATCGACCACAAGTACCTCATACCATCTTACCCCTTAATTTACACTTTGTTACCCTCTATTTGAATCCCTCATTTGAAGCACGCGCTTGAAATAGTTGAGAATTGAGTTATTACTAGATTTTTTGTTGACTCCATGTACGAGATATATCATCTAGTAACTTCATAGAATCCCCCTCTTCACTTTTAGCCCTTTTAGCTGAATCACTTATTTCCTTCATTTGGTGGTAAGTAGTACTCTTTCCTTCTTCGCCCTCCATTAAATTTTTGATAACTTCAGCAATTTTATTAGCATCAACAAGGCCAAGTTCATTTGTTTTTGGCCTCAAAGCTACTTTAAGACCTTCATTCAACATAATAGCATTCATCTTTTGTTCAGCATAGAGCGGCCATGCAACTAAGGGGACTCCATGAACTATACTTTCAAGAACCGAATTCCATCCACAATGAGTCAAGAATCCTCCTGTGGCTCTGTGGCTCAATATCTTAATCTGTGGGGCCCAAGATGGCACCAGTAGCGCACGATCCTTAGTTCTATCAACAAATCCTTTGGGTAGGAAGTCATATTGATCTTCTTGATTATGAGCTTCAACTATCGACCCAAACGAGCACTTATCATCTGGGCTTTTAACAACCCACAAGAACCTATGTCCACTTCTTTCAAGCCCAATTGCCAGTTCTTCGAGTTGCTCATACGACAAAGTCCCTCCACTTCCAAACGCCACAAATAGAACTGACCTGAATGGTTGTTGGTCCAGCCACATCAAGCACTCTGATCCATCTTCAATCATTCCCAAACTTGATTGAATTATTGGCCCAATCGGATAAATTGGGGGTCGATTCGGGTCTTCAGTTTGCAAAGCCAGTATAGCACCTGGCTCAAGATCAAGAAAGGAATTGACAAATATTCCCTCTGCCTGCGAATACTGCTCAATATGATGTAACAACACCTTGTAGCTCTCATCCTTACGATCCTGAGCTGAGTCCACAAAGTCTTTACCATGGATCGGTACACACCCAGGCAAAACCAATGGTTCAGGCATATCCCTGTACTCACATGACACAGTTTTGTCTAACTTAGTCAAATGAAAGCCAAACAACAAAGTCATAGCTGTTGATGTGAAGTACAAGTAAGGAGGGATATTAAACTCCTTTGCAACATCAAAGAGATCAGAACCAAATAAATCTGTTATAAGGGCAACAACCCGGGCACGTTGGGAGAGGGATTCCAATATGGCTCGAGCGGAGGAGAGAGAGTGGAAGTGGGTGAGGGAGATGGTGGAGTCTTGGCTTGCATCTTGAGGTATATTGGCTGGGTTTAGGGGAGGGAGGAAGGAGTAGGATATTTGCTTAGGGAGGGAGTCGAGGAACGAGAGTTGAGCCTTGGCAGGCTGAAGGCAGGTTGAGGTCGGAGGAAGTATTAGAGTGACAGAGAAACTATAGCGGGAGACGAGGAGTTTGGCGAATTCAACAAGTGGGATGATATGCCCTAAACCTAAGCTTGGAAGTATGGCTACGTGAGGGTGTTGTAGTTGCTTTTCTTTTTCTTCCTCCATTTGTTTCGTTAAATCTTCTAGTGCTTCTCTTTAGAATATATATGATATGACTTATGAGTATGGTTTAACTTTAATTATTCCATAACGCACACAAAATAAAAAACTACTACTTTAGTTATTCCAGGTATAGAATAATATTTTAATACAATTCTGTAAATGATCATGGGAGACAGTAGACAGTAGTAGACAAACCTAATTTATATTCATGCCACATCATACAATATATAAACCTATCTTACAACAACCTCTTCTTCACAATAATAGACAAACCTTTTAAAAGGTTCATATTATGGGACTCACTAAGTCACTATCATACACCCAATTTACAAAAACCTGTATACAATATTGTAACTATTTGCATAGTAACTTTTTTCTAGCAAATAGATAGGTTGTAAATGATGTTGTTTTACCTGTTTTTTTTTGTCCTCAAATAAGCTTTTTTTTTTTTGGTGTTTGCACTCGGTTCACTCTTTGGGCTACATCCGGATCGAGGCCAAGTTCGGGGTGGTTAGGTTCCATTCATCTCCCAAGGGTGTTGCGGGGATTCGAACACGGGTCCGTCCTACCAAAGCCAGTCCCCGTCACCACTGGGCCAACACTTACTTGGTTCCTCAAATAAGCTTATTAGACGATATAAACTCATATAATACCAATTTACCAAACTCAAAATATAAGAAATTTCCTCGTAAAGTACAATAGATTTATTAGATATGTTACAACTTACAAGGACAACTTGATGTTTTCTCACATAAAGGTGCTTCTTGGCAAACAAATAAACAAAAGCTACAACTGTCAAAAGACACCGTGAATCATTTTTGGAATTTAATTACTTTGACTCCACATTTGAGCAACTTGGCTAAGAGTTCGTGTAGAATCTCCATCTTGACTCCTTGTCTTTCTAGCTAATTCACTGAATTCCTTCATCTTTTCTCTTGCTTTCTTACCTTCTTCACCTTCCATCAAATCCTTGACAACTCTAGCAACCTCATCTGCTTCAACAAGACCACTTTCACTAGCCTTAGGCCGCAACGCCACCTTAAGCCCTTCATTAAGCATTACAGCATTCATCTTCTGTTCTGCATAAAGCGGCCAAGCAATCAAAGGCACCCCGTAGACAATACTCTCTAAAGTCGAATTCCACCCACAATGAGTCAAAAATCCACCCGTCGACTTATGGCTCAAAACTTTAATTTGCGGGGCCCAAGATGGGACCAACAATCCACGATCGTTAATCCTATCCAAGTAACCCTCTGGAAGAAACCCGAAAGGATTATCTTTATTACCTTGGGTAAAAAACGACCCAGAAGTTGAATTACTAGGAGCTCTAACCACCCACAAGAACCTTTGCCCACTTTTTTCTAACCCAACTGCCAACTCAATAATCTGTTCATAGGTTAAAGTCCCACCACTCCCAAAAGATACAAATAAAACTGAACCGGGTGGTTGCCGGTCCAACCAATTCAAACACTCGAACCCGTCATCCGAATCCCCACCCAAACCGGACTGAATCACCGGTCCAACCGGGTAGATTTTAGTCGAATTCGGATCCCCGGATCTCAAGGCATTAATCGGACCGGGTTCAAGATCCACAAAGGAATTGACAAAAATACCCTCAGCCATATTATACCTCTGAATATGATAAAGAAACACATGATAAGCCTCATCATTACGATCCTGCACAGGATCAACAAAATCCTTACCATAAAGCGGCACACACCCAGGCATTACCAATGGATCCTCCATATCCCGGAACTCACACGACACCGTTTGGTGCAACCGTGGGAAAGTAAAAAAGAACGACAACGCAAAAGCGTTAGTAGTAATATACACAAAAGGCGGGATGAGCAGCTCGCGAGCAACTTCGAAGTAGTCGGTACCGAAGAGATCGGTAACGACAGCAACTACGTTAGATAGCGAAGAGATAGCAGATCGTGCAGATGAAAGAGAATTGGAATGGATGATATTGATGGTGACTTCGTGGGCTACGTTGGGAGGGAGGAGAGTTGGGTCGACAGATGGTAGGAAAGTGTAGGATATGGCAGAAGGTAAAGTGGCTAGGAAAGTGGTTAAGGCAGAAGTTGGTGGTCCGGAGTTTGGAAGGAGGAGAGAGATTGAGAAGTGATGGTTAAAGTGGAGGAGTTTGGCGAATTCCACGAGTGGGATGACATGACCCATTCCTGGACTTGGGATTATGACTACGTGCTTGGTTTTTGGTTTTGGGTTGGTGTTTTCCATTTTTTTGTTGATAGTTTTTTTTGCGTTTTTGGGTTTGTATTTGTAGGGAAGAGTTGGGTTTTTTTTTTTTTTTTTTGATCCATATGAGAGCCACGGGCCAGCTGAAATCTGAAAGAAGGGGAATGGGGATTTGAACTTGTGACCTATTGTTCACAGTACCTCAACCTTAACCAATAGGTCAAGACATCTTTGGTAGAGTTGGGTGTTTTAGTAGTTTAAGGATCAGATTTTGTGGAACACATTTTTATTGGAGACTGGAGAGTGCTAGAGAGTAGAGAAGGGAGGTTGTACTTGACTACTTGTAGGAATGAACTGTCGTTTATCGAGGGATGTGACTGGAATTTTAGGATATGCGATTCACTATGTCACTTATATGATAATTAATGAGGACCGTTTTTACACGTTGTTTCTTCAATTGTCGGTAGTGGTTTTATTGACAAGTAAAGAATGGATAAAAGCAAGTGGGGTTTTGTTGATTAATGTTATTTTTGATTTCCTTACCATGTGTCGCATATTGGCAGAGTGGCAGAGTATCACTTGGTATTTCAAATTTCAAGGAAATAAAAAAAATTCAGGATCACATAAAGAATAACAATTAAGAGCCTTCTTAGTGGTGATTGAAAAAAAAAAGATTGCATACATAATCTTAAAAAAACCTCCTTAATGGTGAATGAAATAAAGATTGTGGGTTGATTGACAAAAAAATTTTGTATGGGACGATGGAATTGATGATTAGGCGTGGGAGTGGGACCCACCGTCTGATCTGGCGAAAATTAATTTTTTTTGCTTTTCTTCCAGTCAAAACGCAGCGTTTTGGCTTGAAAAAAAGCAAAAAAAAAAAATTTGCCAGATTTCTGACGCGCGCGTCAGAATTTGACATTTGTCAAATTCTCAAGGAGAGAGAAATAATGCAATTTACAAATATTAAAAGTGCAATGTCTTTAAAAATACAAAGGCAAAAAAAATAAAAAAATTACCAATGACTCTATTTTTCCGAGATCTACAAATAGAGATCCATTTTGTAATATTTTGGACATTTTTTTTTCTAGCTATTTACTAATTTTCAATTATTTTTCTTATTTTATATGAAATATCTTTCACTTGTACCCTCTAAAAAATTTTTTTTTTTGTGCATTTAATTTATTTAATGCTAAAAAAAAAAAATTATGTATTTATTTAATTAATTTTTTATCAATTAGTAATGAATATTTTAAATTATTAAAAAGTATAATAAAAATATTGTATAATGGTGGTGGGGTGATGAGAGAGAAAAAATAGTTGGGTAGGGTAAAAAAGGTAGTTGGGTAGGCAAAGGTAGTTGGGTAGGCAAAAGTAGTTGGGATGATCTTTTTTTTGGTTCATTGTTAAGAAGAAAGTGGGAAAAGATTGTAGGATGTAATTTTTTAGAGAGAGAGAGTTAGAAAGAGAGTGGGATGATCTTTTTTTTCATTCACCAATAATGATGCTCTAATGAGGACCGTTTTTACACGTTTTTTGTTTAATTGTCCGGAGAATATTATTGACAAGTACTCTTTCTGTCTTCTCCTCACCAATTCCCACCATGGAAATCAATATGGCGAAGTTTTTGCAATCCACCGTGCCATTTCAATTGGCCTGAACTGCAATTGTATCAAATGTCAAAAGCTAATAATTAAATCGGATTCATCAAATGTTGTTAAATGGTGCACGGCAAAATCGGGTGAGCCTTGTAACATTCACTTCGTCCTTAATCTCATTAGGAATGATATAGTGATTTTCTGAATGATATATTGGATTTCTGCATGATATAATTGATTGTTCAGAAACAATGTGTGCTTTTCGCCTGGTGCACACTAATGTTAACGTGAACCGGGTCCAGGCAGGTTAGATTGTTTGGAGCTTTTGTAGGTGTGCGAATTTCGAAGGCTTGAAACTTTTGTAAGATGTTATTTGGGCCCCAGCACCACATTATTAATGGAAACGCAAATAATAATAAAAAGTACTCTTTTCATCCTATTTTACATGTTACAATTTTCATAAATGGATCTCTCTTTTTACTTGCTATATTTATTTGGTAATCATGGCTCACAAAAAGTACTCATATTCTCCTTTATTTTTGTCATCTTCTGACCTTTAACTCCCAAATATTTGTCATGTTCCCATAAAGTGATGGTATCCGTCACACTTTTTGAATCTTCTAGATACTTGTGCCCACAACAATATAGCAAGTAATTAAAGATGGAGGGAGTAGAAAATAGATAAAAGCAAGTGCGGTTTTCATTATAATATTATTTTTGTTTCCTTACCAAAAAAAAAAAGCATTAGAACATCTTCTTATGGTTATTTTCTTAGAACAAAGGGGAAGGAAGCAGGCAACAACTAAATGGCACACAACCGAAACTAGTGTCACTCAGGAGTATTTTTAAGGGGTACGTATTAGCTAAGGTCAAGTTTTTGGACTTGAGAAATTGCGTCTAAATTCAATCTAAATTTTTTACTAGTCCAGTTTAATTTGGTCCACATTTTTTTGCTCGAGTCGAAATTCAGTCCACACTCCTCTAGAACATAAATTAATTGTTTTCGCTTTTGGGCTATATGTTCTTAAATTTAAAAAACTCAATTTGGAGGATAAGTCTGAATCTTCTCTGCTTATCACAGCAACTGTGCCACATTCTAGATCTTGTCACAGCAACCCTACAAAGCCCAAGTAATGAATTCACTGTATCACACTCTAAATCTTATTCACTAACTTAAAAGACCGTCTTATGCAATAAGTGCAGATAGGAGGATCCTCACTGCTTAGTATCATTCACACACCCAATGCAAACAAATAAACATGAGACTCTAATCACGTCTATACTCTATAGTAACATACAGAAGAAGCTAGATTTTTTATTTTTTTTCCAATTACCAATGACAAGAATGTTCTTTGTTCTAAATTCGCACAAAGTTACAATGGCACAAAGCTTTACATAAGTACATTACAGGCTTAAACTATCCATTCAATCACATTACACTATCCGTTCAACTCATCAATGACAGAATGCCTTACTTATGAAAGAGGTTTTTTTGAACTTCAGGCTCCATCACATCATTCCAAACAACATAGCGGTTTATAGTTCCTAAATCGCTAAGCCCATTAGCGGTTCCCTAAGGTAAACCGCTAATGGTAATAGCGGTTTTATTGGAAAAATAAAAGTTTCTCGCGTCCAGTCCTACGTGGACAGTACGCAAGGAATTAAGATAAACTTTGATGTAAAATAAAACTTGCTTTTGCAATATCTATGGAAAAAATTCCTATACATTGACAATTAGAAAATAGATAAAAGCAAGTGGGGTTTTGCTGATTATGTTATTTATGTCACGCTATTTGCCGCCCGTATTTATATAGGTATTATTTTTCTTCTTTCTCTCTCCTCTTTTCTAACCTATCCTAACCACCACCAACACCAACACCACCCTGCATCCCCCACAACTGCCCCCACTACCCCCACACCCCCCGCAGCCCCTCATCCCCCACAACATCCCCTTTTTTATTTCAAAAAGGGTTGGGCTAATTCCTTTTCATTAAATAAACCATATATAACTAAAAGGGAAAACCCTACATCTCCTAAGGGCCTGTTCGGCAAAAGTAGTTGTTGCGTTAACTGTTAGCTGTAGAAGTAGTTGTCCCTACTGTCAGCGATCAGATATTAGCCGTTAGACTTTAATAATTTAAATAACTTATGTGATAATTAGTGTTTCGATAAAACTAGTTGTTAGTTTAAAAAAATGACAAAAATAAACTATATTCAATATTTAAAAGCTACTCAAAAAGCTACCTCTACTCCAAAAGCTAATATTTATTGCTTTTCCAAAACACTAGTTCAAACACCAAAAGCTACTCCAAACACTACTTCACCAAACATAATTTTTCACCATTATTAGAGTTTTGACTTAGTCCAAACACTAAAAACTATCTCAAAAGCTATTGCCGAATACTCCCTAAGTTAGGAGCCCCTAACTCCCGTTTTTCATCAGTGACCTCGACACCCACTAACATTCACTCCCCTTCCTTAATTTCTCTCTCCTTCATCTACAGCAACCACCAGCCCCCCTACGGCTACTGCCAGCTTCTGTCTCTCACCAGCCACAAGTGTGGGATATGGCAGAAGGTAGAGTGGCTAGGAAAGTGGTTAAGGCAGAAGTTGGTGGTCCGGAGTTTGGAAGGAGGAGAGAGATTGAGAAGTGATGGTTAAAGTGGAGGAGTTTGGCGAATTCCACTAGTGGGATGACGTGACCCATTCCTGGACTTGGGATTATGACTACGTGTTTGGTGTTTTCCATTTTTTGCGTTTTTGGGATTTTGTTGTAGGGAAGAGTTGGTGGTTTAGTAGTTTATGGATGAGTTTTTATGGAGCAGATTATTGTTGGAGAATGGATAGTGCTAGAAAAGGAAGGTTGTAGGAATCAACTGTCGAGACTCGAGGGATGTGAATGATGTGATTGGAACTTTGGAATATGCGACCTTTTGTTTTATGGAAGGTAAGATGAAGGGGGACTAGAATATCTCGTAGGTTAAGGGCTTGTTGTCCCTACCTTATTTTTAGTTCAGTTCAGTTCAGTTTTTAAATGATAATCATTACTACTCTCTCCGTCCCATCATATAGTGCATTATTCTCTCTCTTGATGTCAAACTTTAAAATCTTTGACCATATATTCTCATTTGTATATACTACCTCTGTTTCATATTAATCTACACACTTACACTTTTCACGCATGTCGATGCACTACTTTGAGCCTTTATATCTCTAGTTTTGTATTTGTAAAAAATATAAAAAGTCGATATTCTAAAACTATTTATCGAGACGAATCAAACAAGACCCCACATGACTATATTTTCTCTTAACCATAATTCACAAATGATAGTCAAAGGGAAATTTGTGAATAGTATCAAAAGTGTAAGTGTGTAGATTAATATGAAACGGATGTAGTATAAAAAAACATATTCATGTGGGATATTGCTAGATTCGCCTCAATGTGTAGTTTCATAATATCAACTTTTTATATTTTTTATTATTAAGGAATTGAAGATATTGAAGGTCAAATGTTTATCTTAGAGACCGTGTAAAAAAGAAACAAACACTATATTATGGGACAGAGGGAGTATTAATTAGTTATAATTTAATTCAGTTCAGTTCAGTTCACTTCAGTTCATTTCTTAAATGATAATTATTACTATTAATTAGTTATAATTTAGTTCAATTCAGTTCATTTGTTTTATGCCGAATAGAACAGGCCTTAACTCAATCTGGGTTGAGCGACAGGAACTTTAAAAGTCGAGGGATGGTAAGAGGATCCCCATAACCTTAGGGTTGAAAGGTTATTTTTTACCATTAGGTCAAGCTGAGTTTAGATTTAGCATATGCGAATTACTCATCATTAATATTATTGGACAATGGAGAGTGCTAGAAAAGGAAGGTTGTAGGAATCAACTGATGTCATTGGAATTATCAATTTGGAAGAAATAATTAATGAGCAGCACCGTTATTACACGTTGTTTCTTTAAATGTCGTAGAATTTTAAGTACTCTTACCTGCTAGATCTGAAAAATGACGAGTCTACCCCTAGTTGACTTTGTATGAAAAGACGTTATAATTTATAAATAGTCGAGATGTTTGTAAATAGAAAGCCAACCAAAAATAGAAAGCCAACCAAAATAAAATTGCTCAAGTATATAGTATGTACTTCTAAATATTCTTCCAAACAAGCTAAGCTAATTCAATGGCAGGGCTCCAATTCAAATTTGATGCGAAGCTTCTAATCTTTGGGTTACTCTTAGTTCTCATCTCATCAGGTTCGGTATAAGTTGATTAATTACCCAAGCTTTTAGATTACTATATGCTTCATATAATCTTGATATTTGTGTAATAATTAGTTCTTATGTATACTAAACTTGTAACAGTTTGATTTTTGCACTAATTGCATAAGTTCGTTTGCATAAGACAAAATTTGATGACGAAGAGATGGTAGCTCAGTGGAGTACTATCACTCTGAATTCCAAACAAATCCTCATCCTAATAATTAGTAGTAGCCATTTAGACCCGTTGCCTTCTGGGCTCTTAAGCCTTATAACCGCCTTTGAGTTGGTTGGTTTTCGGGCTAATTATATATCTGAATTTAAAAAACGCCAAAAGTTAATGGTCAAAATAAATATTTCCTCCGTTTTTTTTACATCTACTACTTTGGTTTTTGACACTATTCAAATTACTTAATTCCTCCTTTTTTTACTTTTACCATTTGCTCTTTACACATTTGCCATTGATCAACTTAGAGCAATTATATCTTTAATTAGGTATAAGTAAAAATTACTTATAATCTTTTTACATAGGCTAAACATATTAAAGTTAATATTGTGAAAATAAAAATATCGAGATGATTCCAGCAAGATCCTACATGCTATTTCTTTCCTTATGTATAAATAATACAAGAGGATCAAAATAGAATTCTTGAATAGCGTCAAAATCAAAATGGTAAAGGTAAAAAAAAGGAATTGCGGGAAGTATTTATTTTGACCAGTAACTAATATATAAAAAGAAATGCTATTGTTTAAAATTTTATTGGATTTTTCTTAATGTATATTTTCAAACTATTAACTTTTTTGTCATTGTAATTTGTACTCATTAGATATAGATATAAATAACAAAGTTATGCGATGGAAAACGTGCAAATAAAAGTGTTGCTGTCTTTTATAAAATACAGGAAGTAATAATTTTATCACATCTAATAAATGAGTTTTTAGTTAACTAATTCATGAACTGGTAGTGGATGGTAATTGTTGCAGATTTTGCAACGGCAAGGATGGGTGAAGACGTGAAGTGAGTAGACGAATGATCTTTGAATGGCCGTGGGAGTGGGAATGGTGCTTGGAGGAAAGTTGGAGTTGCTCTGGCACAGTTGGAAGCGGGTGTTGCGAAGGACTAACATGCGCCAACCATGATGTATTAAATTTCGGTACATGTTG
Source organism: Beta lomatogona (assembly GCA_947646795.1). NCBI lineage: Eukaryota > Viridiplantae > Streptophyta > Magnoliopsida > Caryophyllales > Amaranthaceae > Beta > Beta lomatogona. The sequence goes on from CANSNZ010000105.1 coordinate 432,174, forward strand.
TAACCCTTCAAAGTCAGCCGAGGAAGGAGGCTGCATCTGGTTCTAGTCCAGTGAAAGAAATCTCATCGATTGTTTCATTTTCTCGATCTTCAATGAAGCAGTATGTTAGTTTCAATGAAGCACTATGTTTTATTTTGTTGTTATGTAATTTGTTTCTTTCATGCCTTTTCATGATTGTTTGAATGATCATTGTTAATGACATTGTATTCGATAAGTATAATAAATGCACTAGTTGCAGGGAAAAATTGTCAAGTTTAATAAGCCAACTTTTGGCTTGTCTGTTTAAAATACGTCAGACTTTTAATTAATTTAGAATATGCAAAGCTTGTGGTTGTATCCGCTTTTAATGGGAAAAATTGTCAAGAATAAGCCAACCATCACTAATTACTCACTTTGCCTCATAAAGTTGTTTTTCCTTTATTAAGGATTTATTTTTCTCCTACTCTAATTAATTAAAGGGTTACTTTTAATTTATATCAAACTACGCACCTTTTTAACTTTCATAAAAAATGTGCCCAAACCATTGTTGCAATAGAAAAATAACGGAGGAAGTAACTTTCATTATATATAAAAAAGCTAAATTTTACAAAATTTGTCCATTATCTCTCACTTTATTGACTATCAACCTCACTAAAGAAATTAGACAAGTACAGAGTTTTAAACACCCTTCATTCTTTTTGAATCATATTTTGAGACTTGACTACTTGAGACCATTTGAGAGCAACTTTGTTAAGCATCTTGGTAGAATCTCCACTTTCACTCTTGGCCTTTTTAGCTGCATCACTTAATTTCTTCATCATGCTACGAGCTTTCTTACCATCTTCACCACCCATCAAATCATTCACAACCTTAGCAATCTCGTCTGCTTCAATTAGGCCACATCCATTTTCCTTAGGCCTCAAAGCCACCCCCAACCCTTCATTAAGCATCACAGCATTCATCCTTTGCTCCGCATAGAGTGGCCAAGCAATCAAGGGAACTCCGTAAACTATACTCTCCAAAACCGAGTTCCACCCACAATGAGTCAAAAATCCGCTTGTCGATCCATGAGCCAAAACTTTAACCTGTGGTGCCCAAAAGGGAACTAATAGCCCACGTCCCTTAATCCTATCAACATATCCCTTTGGTAGAAAACCAAAAGTGTCTTCATTTTGACTTTGATCATTACTAAAGAACGACCCACAAGAGGACACATCATCAGGATTTCTAACCACCCACATAAACCTTTGCCCACTTTTTTCAAGCCCAATTGCAAGTTCATTAATCTGCTCAAATGACAAAGTCCCTCCACTCCCAAACGACACAAATAAAACCGAACCGGGTGGCTGCCGGTCCAACCAATTTACACACCCCAACTCCTCTTCACTATCCCCCGAAGCGGAACGAATTATCGGCCCAACCGGATAAATCGCGGTCCGATTTATACCCTCGGTTAGCAAACCGTTTAAAGCACCCGGTTCAAGATCAAAAAAGGAATTGACAAAAATACCCTCAGACAGTTTATACCGTTGAACATGATAAAGTTCCAACTTATAACCCTCACTCTGACGGTCCAAAGCAGGTTCATCAAAATCCTTCCCATATAGCGGTACACACCCAGGAAAAACCACAGGATCCTCCATATCCTGGTATCGAAACGACACCGTTCGGTCCAACTCAGGCAGATGAAACAAGAAGGATAAGCAAAACGCATTAGAAGTGAAGTACATGTAAGGTAAAATCCCGAGTTCTCGAGCTACATCGAAGTAGTTAGTCCCGAAGAGATCGGTAACGACAGCAACGACGTTCGAGAGAGAACACATGGCGGACCTAAATGAGTTAAGAGAGTTGGAGTGGATGAGGTTGATGATCACACTGTGGGAGGTGTTTCGAGGTAATATAGAGGTGTCCACGGATGGGAGGAACATGTAGGAGATGACAGGAGGTAAGGTGGAGAGGAAGGTTGTTTGAGATGAGGTGGGAGGTGCGGTGTTTGGGAGGAGAAGCGAGACTGTGAAGTGGTGGTTGAAGTGGAGGAGCTTGGCGAATTCTACAAGTGGGATGAGGTGGCCCATCCCAGGGCTTGGGACCATTACTATATGAGGTGGTTGTGAGTTTGAGCTCTCCATTGATGTTGTGGATGTAGTAGAGTGGGATAGTCTAGTTTGTTGGACGAGTTTGGATATCTGTGACACAAATCATTATGTGCAACCGAGATTCATCTTATTATTTGTAGAGTGATATTGTATGGTAAAAGGATATGAAGGACTTTTAATAGTTTTAGGTCTGTATTGTAACCCTATATATATATAATGTCAGGGTTAACCTAAATAGGTTAACACAATTATTCTCCACACTTGTATAGTATCGTCCAAGTTACTCATATTGAAGTTTATGCCATCATGCATGTTACACAATAAATTATGGTGTAATATGTTAACACACAGGACAGGACGCACTTTATATGTAAAAGTATGTTTGTATTTTGTGTCTCTTGGAGGGTTTTAATTTGATCTTGGAATGTTAAATTAGGTGGGTTAGCACTTTGGGGAGTTGATGTTGATCTAGGAGATGAATGGAAATTGTAAATTAAATTTTTGATTTACAGAAACGTGTTTTGTCAAGTATGTCCTACCTTCTTACTTTTCCTCCATTCGCTTGATTTCCTCCTCAATTTGTTTTTCCTTATCATCCGTTGCATGCAACTCCAACACAATTTGGCATATTTTCTTGGATTCTTTTTTTTTTTTTTAAAGAAAAACAAGATTTTGAAATTTAAGGATCCTTTGTTTTGAAATCCGTTGAAAGCTCTACTCAATTCCTATCAAAGACTTTAAGATTTGGAATTGAATTTCAAAAATCAAGGTCCTTAACTATTGGAGGGTTTTTAGAAATTCGGGCTTCCATTTTACTTGTTCATTCGTACAAGTTTAAACTGTATTGAGTTTTTGCTTAGCCTTTGAGAACCTTAATTAAGTCTGTGAAGAGCAAATTAAATGGTACCAAACTTGGGGTGTTAGATACGAAATTTGCATTTAATGGTTAGAGATGATTTGACTTTTACACTATTTACACACTCTTCTTTGACCATCTTTTGTGATTTTATCATAAGAAAAATATAGCTATGTGAGATCTCGTTAGATTCGTCTCGATATATGTACTTTCATAATATCAACTTTTTATAATTTTTACATGTAGGTAATTGGAGATATTAATAGTTATGCGTTTACAAGCATGCTTGAAGAGTGTGTCAAGTATTTTGGAACAAATGAAGCATATCTTTTACATTTTTCTTTTTAATATTTTCTTTTTGGTGGAACTTTTTTGGTGGGTAGCTTAGGGGTGTAAGCGGACTGTGAAAAGTTCATAGTCCAATCCAATCCAGTACAAACTTGTCGGACTGGACTGGACTGGAATTTTTTCGGACTGGACTCGGACTCAAATTTTCGAGTCCAAATATTTTCGGACTGGATTTGGACTCATCCCTTTGGAGTCCAATAAGTCCAGTCCATTCCAAAAATATTTATATATATTTAATATATATAATGTATATATAAAAAAATTTAATACTATTTTTAAAATTTTGGAGTTTTCAACCTTCCCTCTTTAAATATTTCAACTAGCGCTAGACAATTTCACTTGGCTCCATTTGTTAAATAAGTAAATGATACTAGAAACTGTAATAGTAGGCTAGTAGCGACTAATTCTATCTCATTTCACTCCTCACTAGAGCTGATCAACTTCAGCCCGGCCCGACCCGGTTTTTGGGCGGGCTTGGGCAGTTTTTTTTGGCCCGCGCGGCCCGGTTTTTTTTTTTTGGGCGGGCTTTGGACAAGCCAAAAAAGACGTTTTTGGCCCGGCCCGTTTGGCCCGAAAAAGTCCACTCGGCCCGGCCCGAAATAACGGGCTTTGGGCACAATTTTTTGGCCCGGATTTGGGCCCGGCCCGGTCAATGGGCAAATTTTTTTTTGGCCCGGCCAGGCCCATGATCACCTCTACTCCTCACTACTCACTTCCTCATACTCTTTCATTTTCTTTCTACCTCGCTGTCTCGGCTCTCACATTCTCTATTTCTCTCTCATATTATATTCTAAGTCTCTCTGTTTCCACTCAACTTAGATCAAAGTAGGCATCTAATTCAACTTTTTATTCATAGTATTTTACTTTAATTTAAGCTTTCAATCTAATCTGTGGACATTGATAATTGAATCAGATATCAAATGCTCAAGCATATCAAAAAACATTTTGAATCATTGAATCTAAATCCGGGGGAAAAATATAATAATCGGACTAGACTGGACTGGATTCATACCCAAGAAAAAACTATCAGACTGAACTGGACTGGACTGACAAAATATTTGGATCGGACTTGGACTCAATTTCTCGAGTCCAAAAAACTTTGGACTGGATTTGAATTGAATCCAGTCCAATCCACTTACACCCTAGGGCAGCTATTCAAACTCAAATTTGAATCATGATCTAATAATCTTCACATTTATGTTCTATATTTCATTATTTTGTTATCCATGTTTGACGTAAATCAAATAGCAACACCAAATATCTACTGTAGTAGGACTGATAGTTTAAATTAAATGAAAGACTATAAAATTTTTGGGAGGTGGGAGGTGCAGAGGTTGGGAGGAGGAGAGAGACTGTGAACTGGTGGTTGAAGTGGAGGTTAACTTAACTAGCTGGGCTTGGGACCATTGCTTTATGGGTTGGTTGTTGACTATAAAATAATACGAGTAATATTTTAAGTTAATGAAAGACTTGATAAAATATAGATAGTCATTGTATATTTCTAAGAAGCTTGATGATTTTTTTTTGGGGTTCGCTTTCAGGAACCCCATGGTAAGAAGAATTTACCTATAGGTTGTCTTCGCACATGACCCTCACCCAGAGGCCAACAAGCACCCCAAACGCCCCCCAACATTGAAATTATGCTTCCATCAAGATTTGAACCTTGATCTCCCATGTGGGAGATAAGAAGCGATACCATTGGACCCAAAATTCCTTGATAATTGAGGCTTAATGATCATTAAAATATAGCAGTTGACTTAAGTTTATGAATGAGCAGTAGTAGCACCTCTAGCTTTCGTATACAAGCTACGTGCACTAATACTTTTATAATGCAAATGAAATTCATTAGCATCTTCCTTAAATTTTATAGTCGTATAATTGTTAAATTTTAATTTAGGGCCGTTTCCAGCTATGTTTACTGCAGGATTGGTAAAAATAATAACGAGTTGACCTTAAAAGTTATAGTACTGGAATTCTGGAAAGACATTATAAATAGAGAAGATGTGTATGGAAAGCCAACAGCGAGTCTTCAATATTTCATTTGTCAAAGTAATAAGATTTTTATTTTTTGAGAGGTGATATCTGTAGTAGTTGATTATCATTTATCAGAATGGTGTGCCTCAAAAATCTGAAGCTATTAGTTTGTGTGATACTGCTCATTTTCATGGTATCAGGTAACGATACTTTATACCTTCTTTTAATATAGCAGTATTATTGTTGATGTTTTAAGATTGGTAAGGAGAAAAATCCTATATGACCTGAACCTCACACAGGTTATTCCGACACAACTACCCAGGCAAGATCCTGTGGGAGTTGTGGGATAGTAAGGGAATTTCACCCTTAAAGTGCCTATAGCGAGGTTTGATCACACAACCTTACTACTAGACTAAGTACTACTCCTTCCGGTCTTTATTAGTTTACCCCTATTCCTTTTAAGGGTGTCCCTTATTAGTTTACCCCTTTCTTTTTTTGCTATTTTTGGAATGGACCCACTAACTTTCCATCACACATACATTCAACTTTAGTATAAATTAATCTTTTCTCTCTCTTAGTATGCCCCACAATACTATTCCTCCTAAAACTCTGTGCAAAAGAAAGGGGTAAGCTAATAAAGACCGGAGGGAGTATTTGGTAGTATAGCAGTATATATTACTCCCTCCGTCCCATAATATAGTGCTCACTTCTCATTTTTTACGGGAATTAAGGAAAATTAAAAGAGTAGTAGGGTTTCCAAAAAGCTATATTTAAGGAAGTGCTTTTTTGGCACTTTTGTCTTGAAACTAGTTCTTATTTTCTTTTTCCTTTAAAATAAAATAAAAAAGCAATAAATGTTTCTTGAAATGGTGTAAAACAACAAATAAGGGCACATAATTTGCAAGAAAAGTAGGGTTATTTTGGAAAATTTATGTAAAAATGAAAAAAAACTTAGTCCAAATAGAATTATAAAAATGATAACATGCATAATATTTTGGGACACCCAAAAAGGAATGTAAGCACTATATTATGGGACGGAGGGAGTATAGGTTAGAGACTACTTTCAGTATGCATTAAATAATATACTTTTTTTTTGGATGATAAAAGGATAACGGATCAATTTGTGAGTTTATCAAATGCGTAATGTGTCTATATTTAGCTTCAAGTGATGCTTAAATTCTAGGACCATGTATATTATTTTCCTATATTAAATATTTGTACCTTGTAATTTTGCAGATTTAGCATCAGGGCAGTGGTGCACTGTTAAGATTTAGAATATAGGAAACGGCTTATAGAACAACTGAATTTCTTCTTATTAGATGATATGGGTACAACCCTATTTATATAGTACAATGACCTTGGACAATAAGCTAACCCTAGAATTCAAATAAAGATACTTACCTAATATCATAAGGAAACTATACTCGTTTCCTTATTAGTCTAGGACTCTAATATAATATACTTACCATAACTCTAATACTCCCCCTCAATCGTAGGGTAGTAACACGAACACTACGATTGAAAAAAAAAATATAAAAGAATTACTAGGAGACCAATAAGACGTGAATCAATCAACGCCATCAATAACCACCATTTTGGATTAGGGACAACCAAGAATACCCTTTTTGGATTATGGACAACCAATCAACCTTCATGATCCAATTCGTTACTTAGGTCATCAACGATGCACAACCGCACCAACACGATGCTCAATAGCACCAACACAATAGCTTGCATGGGCCACCATAACCCATCACAATAACAATGCGTAACCGCATAACCCAACTAGGGACCCAACTAGGGTTTTGTAGAAACGATGCACAACCGCATCAACCGAACAAGATCACGTCTTGGTCACACACCTCCAATATACCACAAGCAAGATCACAATCTACTAGACGAGTAGATCACACTTGAACGGTAGCATCCGATATTTAGCAAGTCGGAAAACAAGAACAAATATCACGAACCACTTCATGAAATTAATATCCAAAACACTAATTCGTGAACTAGAGCCCCCACGAACAGAACAATCACCAAACAAAAAACTGAAGCTAATTACTCACCACAAAGCCAAATAACACTAACTTGGAAAACTGGAACGAAGCAAAAGCACTTGCTTGAATACTACTGCCGCCAAATTCCAAAAAAACAAGAAACTTTGTGACTCACTGGTGGAGGCCACTAACTAGGAAAAGAGGAATTAAAGCACTCACAACTCACAGAAGACGAAACCACACTTGAATACCAGCACACACACGAAGCAAACCAACCAGAAAATTCGAAGACTGATGATAGACGCACAAAGCAAACCAATTTTTTTTTTTTTTTTTGATCGAATAAGACAAACCAGAGGAAGAAGACAAATTTGGCTGATGACGGCAGATAACCAGACAACAGCAGGCCAGCAGCAGAAACGTAACCACACTCGCACAGTCGCACAAAGCAAACTGAGCCAGAGAAGATGAAAAAAAAATCTCAACTTTGACAGAAATAATCCGGCCGGTGGGTTTTTTAAACCCACCGGCAAGAGAACAATATTTTAGAGTTTTTACCCAAGATCTTAACTTGCTCTTGATACCATGTTAAGATTTAGAATATAGGAAACGGCTTGTAGAACAATTGAATTTCTTCTTATTAGATGATATGGGTACAACCCTATTTATATAGTACAATGACCTTGGACAATAAGCTAACTCTAGAATTCAAATAAAGATATTTACCTAATATCATAAGGAAACTATACTCGTTTCCTTATTAGTCTAGGACTCTTACCATGTTAAGATTTAGAATATAGGAAACGGCTTGTAGAACAACTGAATTTCTTCTTATTAGATGATATGGGTACAACCCTATTTATATAGTACAATGACCTTGGACAATAAGCTAACCCTAGAATTCAAATAAAGATACTTACCTAATATCATAAGGAAACTATACTCGTTTTCTTATTAATCTAGGACTCTAATATAATATACTTACCATAACTCTAATATGCACCGTGAAAGGTTATGAATGCAATGCTAGTACATATCCATGTTGCCCTGGAACAGTATGTAGCGGGGTAATTTCTGGTTTGTGTTGTGCTCCTGTATGGTGGGGACATGACTGCTCCCACTAACCAATGACACAAGTGCATCAGTGTGTGTGGTTGAATGAAGGTGTTGTATTGATTTCTATATTTGTATGTTTTAGTTGGAAGAAGGCATGTCGCCAAATAATAGTTTTTGTAGTATCGAAATTATTTTCTCTGTTATGCCTTCTTACGGTTGAATGGTGGTCATTCGTCTGACCATCACATGATCGTTTTTGTTACTCATATGGATTATGTATTTCGTTGAAAGGCGGCATGTCGCCAAATAATTGTTTTTGCAATGCCGCTATTATTTTCTCTGTTACGCCTTCTTATGGTTTGGCCATCACATTACGGAGTGTGTATTTTTAATGTATGTCTTATATATATATATTATATGACATGAAATAATTGAATATATATTAAGAAGATTGGGATGATTATGTTTGTACTATATATATTTCAAAATTTCTGATTTATTTGATGTTGTTTTCATCATTAACAACAACATTAATAAATCTTAATAATAAAAATACCAATATGAATAATACTTTTGTAAAAGCACCTAACCTTATTAATGAACCACAATTTTCAAAACGAAGTTACTAAAAAATGATGTTTGGTCCCTCCACTTGAGAGCCACATTTGTGAGCATTTTAGTTGTAACCCAATTGTTATTTAGTGTAATTTCAGCAGCATTCTTTGACTTCCCTACTTTTAGGGGTGCACAAATTAAATATGGACGGGACAGGAACTAGACAAGAATTCCTCTCCGGTCCATAAAAAACACCGATTTTGGATTTTCAGGCATGCCTAGGTCAAACCCAAAATTGTTCGGTTTGTATTGGTGGAATGGAATTTATGTTTTCTTAATAAACAATAAAGTTTAAGGATTAAAAAGTTAGAAAACTTAATCTTCATTCACAAATATTAAACATACATGTTGCCTTTAGGATTATTAAATTTAAATGTATCTAAGTTATATTCCGATCCGGTTTCAGTCCATGAAATTTTCAGATTCTGGTCCCGATCCATTCTGGTTCGGTTTTGGACCGATGCACAACCCTACCTACTTTCAGATGAGCAGATTTCATCTCTTTTAACGAGTTTGTCCTGATTAAATTTGGTCTGGTTGCTACCTTTATGCCCTCTATTAATAACATTGCATTAGGTTCCCATCAGAAAAACCCTTATATGAGTTCATGAATACAGCTTGATGTAATTTTTTTTTAACCAATATATAGTCCACTATAGCTAAATAGTAGCCAAATATTTCTTGCGAGACAATTTTCCAAAAGGATTATGTTTTCAGGAAACAATCACAATTTCACTATTCTAATGTGAGTGATAGATGTTAAAATCAAAATCTTCTCTCATTTGTGTGTACGAGCTGAGTTTATTTTAGTGGTTGACAATATTTGATAGATAAATAAACTGCTAAATAAGTGATACAAATTTATAATTTAGAAAATAAATAGGAGAGTGAGATTTTTGAGAAGATGACATATATATCTCATTCGAGGATGACTACTTTAAGATAGTATGTATCAATGCATAGATTTGTTGCAGGCATCACTCAGGGAAACTACTTTAAGATAGTATCTATCAATGCACATGTGAGTTGAGTTGTCCCACATTGGAGAAATAGGAGAGAAAGTACCACATTATAAGCTAAACGAGTTACTCCTACTACTGCCAATTTGTTTTAGTATGGAACCTTGTATGTGGATCAACTCTCCTTCTCCTTATTAGATTGCTCGGGATATTTTGTTAAAGTATATATGTCCTACATGCATACGTTCCCCCATTCCCTTTGGTTTCCCCTTCAATTTGTTTTTGCATAACATACATTGCATGAAGCGCAAACGCAATTTGGCAAATATTCTTGAATTCTATCATTTTAAAAACAAAATTTGGGATTTAAGGATCCTTTATGTTGGATGAATCTACTCAATTTTTATCAACTCAAGGCAAGATTTGGAATTGAATTTCAAAGAGTAAGGTTCTTAACAGTTGGGGGGTTTTAGAAATTCGAGCTTCAATTTTACCTGTTCATTGGTACCATGTTAAATTATATCGAGTTTTTGCTTAGCCTTTGAGAACCATAATTAAGCATGTGAAGAGCAAATTATATGGTACTAAACTAGGGTGTTAGATACGAAATTTGTATTTAACGGTGAGATGTTGCTAGTTTCTCTTCACATGTATTCCTTAAAAAGTTTGTCAAGCTTATAAATTACAATTAATATGAAACAAAAGAGTACAATATAAGTTTATTGTCACGTTTGCAATGTAAACATAAGAAGGAACATTGAACTGATTTGCAACACCAAATGCATATGCCCTAAAGCTTATGTGACCAATGTAACTAACTCGACCCATGGACTAGGTTATGCTTCTCGAGTTAAACCTCCATCAAAACTAATTAAATATTTTATCTACTCATCTGTGCAATAGATCATGTTGACCCATTCATGAAGTATATCTTTTGTGCCATATTTCTTTTAAACGATTTCTTTTTGGTGGAACTATTTTTTTAAATATTTATCTTCTCATTTATGTTCTATATTTTGCTATCCATGTTTGACATTAGTTATATACAAATACTAAAGATCTACTATTATTGTAGAAGTAATAGTTTAAATTAAATGAAAGACTTAATAAAATATTGGGTCATTAAATATTTGTACGAAAATCAATGAAGATTAAAGTAGAATAGTTGATGAGATTTAGATGAGGATTAGCACGTCTAGCTTGCGTATAGAAATTTCATAATGCAAATTAAATTCAATGCCATCTTTTTCTTCTCTTGTTCTTCTTCATTTTATATTTATTTTTTTTAATTTCTAATTTGGGCAGTTTCCAGTTATGTATTATTGTAGGATAGGTAAAATAAAAAAACTAATATGGACCCGGTGCACACTAACTTAGTGTGCACCTTATCCATCTCACGTGAGTTTTAATGATTACAACTTTTCGTTTTTGCCGCGTTCAGTCTTCCCCTATTTTCTCTCTCCTGATAACTTCTCTCTCCTATGATAACTTCACTCTCCTGATACTGTATTTTTGAAACAATATAGTGTATTTTGAAATGATATAGTGTACTTTAAAATGATATAGTGTATTTTAAAATGATAGTGTTTTGCTGAGTTTTTTGACATGATAGTGTTGCATGTTATAGTGTATATTGACATGATATAGTGTATTTTGAAATGATATAGTGTATTTTAAAATGATAGTGTTTTGCTGAGTTTTTTGACATGATAGTATTGCATGTTATAGTGTATTTTGAAATGATATAGTGTACTTTAAAATGATATAGTGTATTTTAAAATGATAGTGTTTTGCTGAGTTTTTTGGCATCATAGTGTTGCATGTTATAGTGTATATTGACATTATATAGTGTATTTTGAAATGATATAGTGTATTTTGACATGATTGTGTTTTGCTGTGTTTTTTGACATGATAGTGTGATTTAACATGATATAGTGTATTTTAAAATGTTATAGTGTAGTTTATTTGTATATTACACAAAATTATCATAATCGATCGTTATAGTGTTTGATATGATAGTGTATTTTGACATGATATAGTGTGTTTTAAAATGACATAGTGTATGTTTGTTTTGAACAACTGTTTTTGTTAAAATTTTAGAGAGAGAGAATCTTATTGAAGAGAAAGAAAATCGAGCGGATTTTGGAAAGCGGGAGTGACTAGTTTGTAGTGGGGCACGTGTCTAGGCCTGGTCCACACTATTTTTAATGTGAACCGGGTCCACGCAAGACGGATTGTAGGTAAAAACTATAGTGAGTTGACCTTACATGTTCCAATACTGGAAATACATTATAAATAGTGAACTAGCTGTGAAAGAAAAGCCAATCAAACAATTTGCTTAAGTATTATTTGAACAAAAAGCTAATATAAGTATAAGCAGTTCGTTTTCAGATCAGATCAATGGCTTACCTCAATAATCTGAAGCTATTATTTTGTATGTTGTTGGGCCCACGTTTCACTCGGCGGTATTAACTTTGATTTTGAAATGGAGAGATAAGTGGGATTGGTTATCAAATGTGGAAGATAAAAACTGGTGGGGTCCTTAAAGTAACTATGTGAGATAATGAAAGGATGAGTTGCAAAGAAGGGGCGTTGGGTCCTATTTCTAAGGCATAGTCAACGGTAACAAGTGTTGTTCTTAGAGTCTATATATACCAAATGTAACTTAGTTTACATTCATTCATTAGCTATTAATTACTCTCAACACTTATAATCAGTCATTCTCTCCTCCTCCATTAAAATTCTGCAATATTGTACTAGTCACTATTGTATTTACGAGCTGTTATTGACGGCGGCACAACTATAGTGGATTGGTGGTCAAGAGAATCACCCGCGGTTTTTCCCGTCATTCGGGTTTTCCGCGTCAACAATCGTTTGTCTTTTTATTCTATTAATTGCGTTCTTGTTAATCGTTATTTCTTACACATTTGTTTAAGTATATTGCTCTTGTTGTTGGCTCCCTAACACCTTTTATGTACTTGGTACAAAATCGGCATAAACAATTTGGCGCCCACCGTGCGGCCCTCAGCAAGATCTATATACATTTTTTACCGTTTTTCTTATTTTCTATTTTTTTTTGCTAGTTCGTTTGCGCCTTTTCCTTTTTTCTGTGTTGACAATGGCAGGAGAATGGGTAACAACTCAAGAGGTCATCAACGAGCTCAACCGCGTCAAGGCAGCAATGGCTACTTTGAAGGAGAGCTATGTCGCATCCTGCATGGAGAATCAAAGCCTGAAGTCTGCTCAGCGACAGTCCAAGGGAGCCAAATCTCGCAACATCGGCGACATCCCCAAAATGCCCAATCTAGACAAGGAAGCCTTCGAGACTCCAGTGAACCGCGACATTCCTTTGCACGGCGAAGATTCAGACGACGACGCTGACGATGACGCCGGCGTCGCGCCCCAAAGAGGCCAACGGCGTTCCCCTCCTGATGATCCGATCCAATAACGTCTCCAGCAACTAGAGGACATGATCGCCAGAATCCCCGGTGTCCGTCGCCCAATGGAGAGAGCGACGCCAAACAGCTATGCAGATTCATCTTTTGCTGACCCTATTGCAATGATCGAGGTTCCGAAGCGGTTTTCTGTCCCAACCATGAAGTTGTACGACGGCACCTCAGATCCCAATGACCATGTCGCTCAATACAAGCAACGGATAATAACCATCTCAATTCCTCGAAACATGCGCGAAGCTTGTATGTGCAAAGGCTTCGGGTCAACATTGACTGGACCAGCCCTGCAGTGGTTTATCCATCTCGGCAACGGCACTATCTCTTCCTTTGCTCAATTAATTAACGCTTTTAATTTACAATTTGCTAGTAGCCGTAAGATGGAGAAACAAGCTAGTGATTTGCACAGAATTGTGCAAAAATCTGACGAATCTTTGAAAGAGTTTGTCAACAGGTTTAACAGGGAGAAGGTATCAATTCCGAACTGCGACGTGAGGACGACGATTGAAGCTTTCCGACGAGGATTGGATGAAGAGTCAGATTTGTACAAAGAGCTGACAAAATATCCTTGTCCAACGTTCGAGGACGCCCAGGCCAAAGCTTTGGCTCAGATCAGGTTGGAGGAAGACATGCAATCAAGAAAAGCATTCAATGACGCCGGCAGCAGGAAATCGATGCCGGCCAAGCAAAGTTCTTGGCGTCCAAAGCCATACGACCGTCCGCAACAAATCCACAGCGTCCGCCAGAGTGGGACCCTAAGAGATTAGAAGAATGACCCCGGCTTGCCGCCCAAAACTTACCGAATATGGGTTCAGCGTCGACGTGTCACGTATTGTTAATACTTTACGTTCTTTAGGTAACAATGTTAAGTGGCCTTTCAGGAATGAAAAAGCAGCACCCCGCCGTGACAAGTCTAAATGGTGCGAGTTCCATGGAGACCACGGACATGACACCGATGAATGTGTTGCCTTACGACGCGAAGCGGCGCACCTCCTCAAACAGGGTCATCTAAAAGACCTGTTGACTGAGAAGGGAAAAGCAACAACATCAACATACAACGAACGGCGACAACCCCCTGCGTCGCCGACACATGTGAAGGTAATCAATGTCATTAGTGGTGGATCAGATATTTGTGGACTAACCTATTCTGCAGCTAAACGCCGCGCAAGAGACGCCCCAAGTCAAGACGCCATCCCAAAGGAACTACGTCATCCCCGTGACGCCGAACTTGAAGCTATGCCAGTCACATTCGACGAAGACGACCTCGGCGACGACCGAGACATCCATCACGACGGTTTGGTAATCTCTCTAACTGCTAGCAATTGTTTACTAAAACGTGTGCTAGTGGATAATGGGAGCTCAGCTAATGTCCTTATGAAAGACGCGTTAGAAGACATGGGCATCGACGAGCGCGATATTATCCGGAAGTCTACTGTCCTCGTCGGATTCAGTGGCGAAGCCAAACATACGATGGGCGAAGTGACGCTGCCTACTTACGCCAAAGGGGTAAACATGCCAACCAAATTCTACGTCGTGGATTGTCCGTCATCTTACAACGTCATCCTGGGAAGACCTTGGATCCACAGCATGAAGGCCGTCCCCTCCACGTATCCTCAATCCTTAAAGTTTCCTACCAAGTGGGGAGTGCAGGAGATTAAAGGGGACAGACGGATAGCTCGAGAATGCTACAAGACGTCCCTCAAACCTCGTAAAATGGAAGCATAGCAATTACAGATGCAGACGTTGGGGGAGCAAGGTTTTGACGAACAGCTAGTCGACGAGGTCATACTTGACGCTGGCAAACCAGATCAAACGGTCAAAATAGGAGCGTCGTTGGCCCCCGGCGTCCGTGAACAGGTAATAGAATTTCTTACAGCTAACGCTGATTGTTTTGCGTGGTCGCATGAAGATGTAACAGGTATTGACCCCGATGTCATAACACACAAACTCAACGTCGACCCACATCATAAGCCAGTAAAGCAGAAGAGACGCAAGTTCGCTCCTGAAGGAAATCGGATAATCAATGACGAGGTCCAAAAGTTAATTGACACCGGCAAGGTAAGGGAAGTTAAATATCCCGATTGGCTAGCTAACGTCGTTGTTGTAGGAAAAAAGAATGGGAAATGGCGGGTTTGCATCGATTTCACTGATCTCAACAAAGCTTGCCCGAAAGATCCGTTTCCATTGCCACACATCGATGCCCTCGTCGACACCACCGCCGGACACGAGCTACTGACGTTCATGGACGCCTACTCTGGGTACAACCAAATACTTATGCATCCAGAATATCAGGAGAAGACGTCGTTCGTCACCGACCGCGGCATCTACTGCTACAAAGTCATGCCGTTTGGATTGAAGAACGCCGGCGCCACCTACCAACGTCTCGTCAACACCATGTTCAAAGACCAGTTAGGGGACACAATGGAGGTGTATATCGATGATATGTTGGTGAAATCCAAGGCCGCTTGTGACCACGTCTCACATTTACAACAAGCATTCGACGTTATTCGAAGGTATGGAATGAAACTTAATCCTACTAAGTGTTCTTTTGGAGTGTATGCAGGAAAATTTCTGGGGTACATCGTCACCCAACGAGGCATAGAAGCTAGCCCTGATCAGATCAAGGCTATCATCAACATCCAATCCCCAAAAAACATTAAAGAGGTGCAGAAACTTACCGAACGTGTTGCCGCCTTGAATTGATTTATTTCCAAATCCTCCGACAGGTGTAGGCTATTTTACGATATCCTGAAAAAGAATAAAGGCTTTGAATGGAGCGAACATCGTGAACAGGCACTGCAGGAACTCAAGAAGTACCTTATGACGCCGCCATTATTATCCAAGCCGACGGCAGACGAGCCATTACAACTTTACGTCGCCGTCAGCGAATCATCAGTCAGTGCCATCTTGATTAGGGAAGATTCAACGGGCCAGCTGCCCATTTATTATGTAAGCAAATCCCTTGTCGACGCCGAAACCAGGTATTCCTCTTTAGAAAAGCTCGTTTTGGCATTAGTTACTGCCTCAAAAAAATTGAAACATTATTTCGAAGCACATGTCATACATGTAAAGACTAACTATCCCATTAAGTTCAGAATTAACAGGAAGACTAAGCAAATGGGCCATTACTCTCAGTAGTTATGACATTGACTATCAGCCACGAACGGCCATAAAATCGCAAGCCTTGGTAGATTTTGTGGCTGACTTCAGCCCACAATTGGAGGCCTCGGCACAAAGTGAGGTGAGTATGCTTGACGTTAACACAATTAATACTAAATGGGTGTTGCATGTAGATGGATCTTCGAACTTTCGAGGCGCCGGATTAGGTATATTGTTGAAGTCGCCACAAGGGGACACTATAGCCCGAGCTATTAGCTGCGATTTCAAAGCTACGAACAATGAAGCGGAATATGAAGCACTATTGGCCGGATTGACTTTAGCCAAAGATTTGCAAGCCACCGACATTGAAGTATACAGCGATTCACTGTTGATAGTTAGCCAAATCAAAGGAGAATTCGCCGCCAAGGACTCTAAAATGACGGCGTACCTAGAGGCAGCCAAGTTAAAGGTAAAATCTTTCGCTAAATTTAACATTCATCAGATCCCAAGGGATCAAAATACTCAGGCAGATGCATTGGCCAATATTGGCTCAGCCATGAGAAAATCAGGATTCAAGAATATACCCATACTACACTTAGCGACGCCAGCGATTGATCGGTCAATAAAAGACGCCGACGTCAACGAGATCACAACGACGCCGTCCACTAGTTGGAAGGCGCCGATCATTTCATATCTCAAGGACGACATACTCCCAGATGACAAACTACAAGCGAGAAAGGTACGCTTTAAATCTTCGATGTATGTTCTGATTGACGGCGTACTTTTTCGAAAGTCTATTGCAGGACCTTATTTGCGTTGCCTTGACGGCGACGAATGTAAACAAGTACTCCAAGAGATGCACGACGGAAGTTGCGGTAACCACTCAGGAGGACGCAGTCTGTCCAACAGAACTTTGCGAATGGGGTACTACTGGCCGACATTGAGGCATGACGCCGCTGAATACGCCAAAAAATGTGATGCTTGCCAGCGACACGCTGCCATGTCTCATAAACCAGCCGAAAAGCTACATCCAACTATTACCCCATGGCCCTTCATGAGGTGGGGAATGGATATTGTTGGCAAATTGCCTCAAGCGCTGGGGCAGAAGGTGTTCATGTTAGCATTGACGGATTATTTTTCTAAGTGGATTGAGGCTGACTCATTCACCCAGGTACGTGATAAAGAAGTCATTACTTTTATATGGTGAAATATAATATGTAGGTTCGGTGTCCCGTCAGAGATAATCTGCGACAACGGTTCCCAATTCATCAGTACGCCCACACGAAACTTTCTGGCAAAATGGAATATACAACTAAACACTGCGACGCCGAGATATCCGCAGACCAACGGACAAGCTGAATCAAGTAACAAGTCAATTATAAAGGTCATCAAACGGCGTTTGAAAGCTGCCAAAGGTAAGTGGGCAGAGGAGCTACCGTCAATTCTTTGGGCCAACAGAACCACCCCCAAGACGGCGACGGGGCAAACGCCATTCTCACTAGTGTACGGGTGCGAAGCAGTTTTACCTCCAGAGGTACAGATTCCAACGGCGAGATATGGACTATTGACGCCGGAGAGAAACGAAGAGGAGATATGCCACGACCTCGTCACTAGCGAAGAGCTAAGAGAAGCAGCGCTTGTACGAATGGCGTCACAACAACAGATAGTAGCTCGAAGTTTCAACAAGAACGTTAAGGCGAAGGCATTCAGGGTAGGCGACTGGGTTCTTAGAGAGGTATTTCAGAACACTAAAGAACTCAATGCAGGTAAGTTAGCACCAGCTTGGGAAGGACCATATTGCATACAAAAAGTGGTAGGCAACGGCGCCTACAGGCTGTGCACAAGGGAAGGTAAGCAAGTTCCACGAAGTTGGAACACCGTACATCTAAAACTCTATCATTTCTAAGCTGCGTTGACAACGAAAGGGATGCCGACACAGGTAAGTAATTCATTGCAATTTGTTTAATTTGTTTCTTTTTACGCATGTCATTTTGTCATCAGCAACATATTGACTTGAGCGTCGGAGGGCCGTTGGTTAAGCCAACGGCCATCTCACCTTTGTTTGTGATGACAGGCGTATAAGACAAGGACACATCGACGACGCCGACATAGTTGACGGAAAACATCGGCGTTACCACACACGATAACTTGACGCCGACATAACCGATGACGATGGCAACTTACATCAGTATGCCAGAGCTCGGCGGCGTCCAGTGAGAAAAAAAAAAAAAAAACAATATGACTATCGTACGATAGGGAACACATCCCTTAAGAAGTCACCGACACAACATACAAACAGGCTGAGCATACTTAATTGGAAGTGGCAATTTAGCCCTTCATAGCAGTTAAAGTTGCGAGAGGCTCCTGGCATTAAAGGTACCTACATACATACACACACATAACAAACATTGGCAAATTATACATTTACATGAGGCAAATTAAACACGCAACGAAGAAACATAACATTGGTACTCGCCATCATGGCGATAAGTCAAAAAACACAACTACAAACTTGCAACAGTTTAAAGAGAAATCAATGTTCTAACGTTAATGCAACTAAACAAAAGAGAAATTGTTCTGCGTTGGTGGCACAGCACCATGAAAAAACATTGAAAAATAACTTTTAATTTGTATCCATGGCATCTTTGTTTTCACCACCAGAGGTCGATTCAGCTGTCGTCGTCATCTCAGCAGTTGCAGCTACGCCGTCAGGCACAAGATCGGCTTCAGACCCATAAGCAGCAAGGAACATTCTGACGTCGTCCTCTGGAGTCCACGACGCTGTCTGGCCCTCCATGAACTGCTTCATCAACCTTGCCTTGGTTCTCCAAGTATACAGGCTCGCAGCGTCAATAAGCTCTTCTTGCAATGCTGTCACCTTGGCCTCCAGCTCAGCAGTACGAACGTCCAACGTCTCTTTGAGCGATGCCGCCTCCACAACCTTGGCGACCAATTCTTCTTGCAGCGATGTCACTTCAGCGGTCTTGGCTTTCAGTGCCTTCTCGGCCTCCGATTGAGCAGTGATCGACCTTTCCAATTTCTCCCTAAGGGTTTTGCACTCCTTGTCCAGAACGATAGCAGAGTTGCGGATTGCCAAAGAGTTTTGAATGGCCTATTTAAGACAAACACAAGTTATCATTATGAAAGACAGGGGCAATATTACCAATGAGGAGATAAACAACTCACGTGCAACTGTAGCGCCAACCCTTCGTCGGTGACTTGATGAATGGGAAGCTTGGCAAGACGTCGTTGGGGCGCAGGGAAAGCTAATTTTTCGGCGTCAGGCCAAATGGTGGGGGAAGTGTGCTCTAAAAACCCCTTTGGGAGAGAAATATTGAAGTTTCCCTCTTTGGTTGATGTTGATTCTTTGACGACGTTAGCATCATCAGATGCGACGGCGGCAGGAGATTTGGCAGAAGGGGCAACAGCGGCAGAGGGGGCGGGCATACTTGCTTGGGCCCTCTTCCTTTTCAAAGTCCTCTCCAGCATCTCCGCCTCCGTCAGAATGACCGCCGGAGATTTGCTTTTGGTAGATTTGGTGTTTTCTGACAACAGTACATCAATATGAGTACGGGGTTATATAAAGAAAATGACAGCGTTTGCGTATATGCCGTACCTGAAGCCATTGAAGGAGAAGTGTTGTTGGAAGGCTCGTCGGGGTCCCTGGGATGTTCGTCGACGTCGGCAGGCATTAGATTGAAGTTGGCCCTGAGTGCACGCTCTTCCGTCGAATAGGTTTTCAGAAGCCGGTTGGCCTTGGTTCGAGAATAATCGTTCTCCTCCAATGATAAGGGTAAGACTTCTGCAAAGCACCACAAAATTAGAATATGTCAAATTCTTAAGCCCACAAAAATTCACAAAAGGAGCCAAAGTTGTACCTTCAGAATTTGTATGTTGCTGGGCCCACGTTTCACTCGGCGGTATTAACTTTGATTTTGAAATGGAGAGATAAGTGGGGTTGGTTATCAAATGTGGAAGATAAAAACTGGTGGGGTCCTTAAAGTAACTATGTGAGATAATGAAGGGATCAGTTGCAAAGAAGGGGCGTTGGGTCCTATTTCTAAGGCATAGTCAACGGTAACAAGTGCTGTTCTTAGAGTCTATATATACCAAATGTAACTTAGTTTACATTCATTCATTAGCTATTAATTACTCTCAACACTTATAATCAGTCATTCTCTCCTCCTCCATTAAAATTCTGCAATATTGTACTAGTCACTATTGTATTTACGAGCTGTTATTGACGGCGGCACAACTATAGTGGATTGGTGGTCAAGAGAATCACCCGCGGTTTTTCCCGTCATTCGGGTTTTCCGCGTCAACAATCGTTTGTCTTTTTATTCTATTAATTGCGTTCTTGTTAATCGTTATTTCTTACACATTTGTTTAAGTATATTGCGTTCTTGTTGTTGCTCTTTTATGTACTTGGTACAAAATCGGCATAAACATATGTTACTGCTAATTCTCATGGTATCAGGTAATGATATCTTATCCCTCCCTAGTAAACTTTCGGCTTGTACATTTTGTGCCCATGCATGACATTAGAAATTTAAATTAATTTTAGTAGTATTATAGCTTACAGGTGGAAAAAACTTGGTTTACCTCAGTTGGTAGCTTACCCACTACTAATATTTCCTACGTTCTTTTGTAATTCCAATGTTGTTTGAGTTTTGATTCATAAATTAACTCAAACCATGAAGTTTCTAAAATATATATGTAGAATTTGTTAAATTTTAAACTTTTACAACATTTATTTTATACTATATTAGTATACTAGTTTTTTGACCCGTGCAAACTGCATGGGAAGTTTTTGGCTTTATAAATTGAAGTTTAGGAGTTTCTCCTAAAAATCATGGTGGTGAATATTAACTTGTGATTTAAAATTTTATAATCATGTATTGAGATTATTGTAAAACTGACTTATGACATGTGTATTCAGTGCCTGATGTAGTTAACGTCATGGCGGATCACGTGGCCCGCCCTTTTTTAAAAAAAAGTTGATTGAAATAGTCTTAATTTTGTCAATTGCTTCCCTTAGCGGCTCAAATAACATCACAATTCGCACCACCACTGACACTCAACCATACACCCACTTTCGCATCCTCTTCTTGTTGTTCAGCTCACCTTCTCTCCCTTGCCATCTTGCACCACCGTTGCACCATATTTCGCTACCCACTGGCCACTGTTCACTTAGCCATGATTTTAATTTTCTCAATATGTATAAGCTTTAATACTAATTAGGGTACACTTAATTATATCTAATGGTTGATTTTAGTGTTTGGTGATATCTTGTGCAAAGTCATATATATTGTTTAGATCACAATCTATATTATACTACTAAATGTTACACCAAGAAAACCACACAAAATCAACTCCCCAAAAAATCTTTTTTTTTCACTTCTCTCTTCTATATTATGGCAAGAAGATATATGACTTGGGGCTTCCTTCTTAATTTTAAAATGCTTTTTTGTATTTGCTATATCCATTGCTTCACTAAGAGGCTCGAAAAAAATCACAATTCGCATCATTGATGGCGCTTAATCATGCAACCACTTCCGCTCTAAACTTTTTGCGGTCTCGCTCACCCTCTTTCTGATCTCTTATTGCATTGCACCACCGCTACACTGCACCAGCTCATCCACTGGCGTCTGGCCACCACCCACCAGATCACATGGGAATTCTAACAGGTGTGTTTTATAGTCTTATTCTCGTCATGTTATTTTCGTTAATACTCCCTTTGTCTAGAGCAATCCTAGTACTTCCCATTTTATCTTGTCTCATAATACTAATTACACTTTTATGGTGGGAATAACTTGTCTATTTAAAGTAACTTTTGAATTTTCATCGTACGTTTGGTCATCTTGCATTATGTGATTTTTCATTTTGTATTCATTATGTTCTCCAGTCATAGATTTCAATTTTTTATCATTTCTTTTTGTTAGAAAGCACCAAATATGTTAATTATTTCACCCATTGTGGAAAGTTTGTGGATCTTATACCAAGGTTGTATGCTATGATCATAAAACTCATGTATAATATCTCTTTTCAAAATGAGATTCAATGTAGAAAATTACTTGAGTAATTATGGCTGCACCTACATTACCATTGGCTCCAATCATGCCAAACATGGTTCTATAGAATTGATGATTTAGAAGTTAACCACGCCCATGGTTTTAGACCCGTGCAATAAATTAAAGTTGCAAGGGAAATTTTTTGTTTTATAAATTTAAGATATTATGATATTTGCCCAAAAATTATGGTGCAAAAAAATATGTAACTTGTGAATCTATGGAAGTGATAATTTAAAAGTTAAGAATAAAAAATAAAAAAAACTATATATATATATATATATATATATAAGTATGAAAATGTAAATTTAATCTATAAAATTAACATATTACTCCCTTCGTTGCTTTTCTTGATATTATATGTAATCATCGGAAACTACAAAGAACATGATTATATTGCTTAATTAATATATTTCAACAATGAACTTGAAATTATTAATTTATTAGTGTGGCATCATATTATCTCTATTACATAAGGGAAGGGGGGGAGCAACGATGTCCTCTTTTGAACTGACTATTTTGCCCCCCTTCCCTTTCTAAATTACAAAAGCAATCTCAATACCAAAATGGGGGTCAAACAAAGCCACCGGAAATTAATTTTTTAACAATCACTCAGAAATCACTTATATGAGGAAACTTTACAAATCACTCATAGAATTGAGAAAATCACGTTGTAAAAATCACGCAAATCACTCAAATGATCAGGAAACTTTACAAAAACTAAAAATTAACTTACAAACTAAAACTAATATACTAGGACGTCAATACATACAAAAACATTCACAAAATTCACTTATAAATCATTGTTCTCAATAACCATTCACAATTACATACTCACAAAAATTACCTATAAACACAAATCTGAGAAAAACATAAGATTTTGACAGTGATATCACACATTCGTCGATTTGCGAACTTTCAAACCGGTACATAATTCTTTTAATCTTTAAAGTTATTTCACATTAGTCGACTGTTATGTAGTTGAAAAAATGGAGATAATCTCTATTATATAAGGGAAGGGGGGAGGAATATGGTGTCCCCATTTGAAAATACTAAATTACCTTTAATGAACTAATTAATGAAATAAAAAAATTACAAAAGAAAATAATTTAAAATTCTTTCTCATTTCAACTTGCCATTTTAAACACGTTAAAAATGGTATATGCATCAAATACTTCAATCAAAAAATCAAATGGACAAAATATCTTGATCTTTTTTTTTAAAAAAAAAAAAAAGAGAAGATGGTATATATGACGTCCGCCTGAAAAGTCTAAAACACTCACTACCTATGATACTCTTTAATTCAGTCAAACCAACTCATTATTTCTGTTCTACTCAAAATTCATTCACAAAATATTAATATTAAAAATAACTCACAACCTTTGTTAGTTTTTTACATTAACGAATTAATATATCTAAATTCATCTATTTATTAATCTTTCACATTTTAAGTTTAATCATAAATATAGTATTGATGTAGTATATAATAGAATAACATGTTTTGAAATTAACGCACGCATCGCGTACATATGAGGCTAGTAAGTCATACTTGAACCATGCGCCATAAAGCTTGTATATTATTAACAATTCTACCTTAAGTTACTTTGGTGATAGTATGAACCCTCCAATATCAGTTTTATAGGAGGTGCGTAAAAGTTTATAAATGTAAATTATGCATTTATTTATCCTAGTTATTAGGAAATAGTTTATGAAATTACGATCTATTAGAGATGGCAAAATTTCTCCCAAATATTATGCAATCCGTTTGAAATTTCCGGATTTGTACTGCTAATTTTGTGGGTCAAGTATCAAATGTCTATGGGCAATTAATTGCTTGCATTAAGGGATTTATATTCCTTCCTAAAATGAAGATTCTAATTGGATTTACTTACAAATCAGTTGCTTGAAATTAGGCAATTATCCCAAAATCTCGGCTAATTGATTTGGATTCATCTTTTGTCTTTTCTCACTGCACATAATTGTTTTGACACGTGGCAATTGTTCAGTTGCTTTTCTGCATTGTCGTTCATTCTCAGGCCTTCTTTCACAGCTGATCGCCACGTAGGACGATTTTTTCTTGCTTTAATATTACTAGTCATATATGCACGCGATGCGTGCGTCAACAACCTTATGTATATGTACGAATGAACATATTTTTTTAATCTAAAATTATTTTGGTAGTGATGTAAATTATTGAGGTTATTTTGTAGATGTTACTATCTTTTTACATTAAAGGTGACCGATTTTTAACTGTTCAATACCGTCACTGAAAATTTGGTCGATGATTTAATAATTCCTTATCAACGACTTTAGTATAGTTCTTTAATGATTGTAAATGTTAATAAACCATATTGTTTGAACTTTGTAAATACGAAGTATTATGTTGTTAGGATATATCGCTGATTTTTTATTATTGAAGATTCTACTTAATTTCGTGAATTGATTGTGTCAATCTATTTTGTCAAAGTATTAATGTTGATTGCATATTCCATTTTTGACTTATTTCATATGGCAAGTTGCATTGATTCTCAATTTTTTAATTTTTTATAAAAAGAAAACGTTGTTTTAAATTATTAATGGGTATTCTAGTTATTTCAAAGGGGGACACCATACCTCCTCTCTTGGCTTATATAATAGAGATATATGATTTTAGCAAATTTAATATATCAACATTTTGTAATTTACAATATGAATGAAGTTGATATGCTAAAATAAATGTTGTAACTTTAACATGATAACTTTTTGTAATTGTTAGTAACTAAAAAAAATATGCTAATGGTGAAAGTTATATACAATTATTTAAAAAAATGGTGAAAGTTATATATTGGTAAACATAAAAATTAATATGTTATAATTAAAAAAATAAAAGTTATGTCGGTATCAAAATTCATCATCAACCAAAAAAAAAAGTCTATTTGGGTTGGTAGTCTACCTAATTGGTGGGTTAATTATCTCCAAGCTAGTATATGTATTAAATTGAAAAGGTATATGGAGTAAATACTTTTTTTATGGATAATTCTTAATTACATTGAAAAATGAAAAATCATATACCGACGGGTATAAATGTTCAGTTGTTCACATATACTTTTTCCATTTTTTTTTAATCTACACACTTTATACTTTGATATTCACATATTTTACTATGATATTCGTTTGTGATTTATATATAAAGATAAATATAGTTATACAAGACCTTATTAGATCTATCTTGACATATATTTTTCAAATATCACCTTTATAATATTTACTTGTTTGTAAATTAAGATATGAATGGTCAATATTTTACGTTGAGAAAAATAAAAGTCAAATGGTATAAATTCAAAAGAAAGTTATAATTATGCAGATTTGGCATTAGGGCAGTGGTGTACCGTGAAAGGTTACAGCTGCGACGCAAATACCTACCCGTGTTGCGAAGGACTAAATTGTTACGGTGGTATCTGTTGCCATCCTTTGTGGTTTGGGCCTTTGGACTGCTTCAAATAACACAAGTTTTTTTGACAGGCCGAGGAATATGCTATATTGTTGTCTGTTGATTTGTTATTGTTGGATGGAGGAGTTGTATACTTGTATGTTGTATCGCTTTGTTGTTTATCTTTCCGGACTAACGCTGTTACAAAGGAAAGATTTTGTTGTTGGAATAAGCTATGTTGCCAACAAACATGTTATTTTGTACCCATATAAAGTAGTATTCATTTTGTACCTGTAAAAAAATATTATTTTATAGCGCGGATGTTGTTTTTTCATGTTGTGCCTTCTTATGATTATATTGATATCTCAAATTAGTACATGTTTTTTAAAAAAAATTGGTAAGAAGAAATCATCCTGAGTCGCCCTCGCATGCGCCCCACCCGTATGCCCATTACAAGCTATACACCCCCAACCCCCTTTCCCTTAAAACCCCAAAGATCTTTGGGGTAGGACCGAACCATGACTATCTAGGGAAGATGGGAAAACTCACCACTTGAGCCAACCCCAATTCCTTCTCAAATTAGCACATTGTCAGGCTTTTTACTTATATTGATGGGGCACCAAATAATAAAAAAAAAGTTCATAATATTACAGTTCTAATACTCCCTCCATCTTTTACTTAAATACAATTTTGACCTCCGCACTCCAAAAACACGCAAATTCAACCATTTTCCTAATCAAAAAATGATATATGTAGCCTAAAAAGTTAAAAATGGAAATATTAAGCGATAAATAAGCATTAATCATATCGATTGATGTGTACAATTGTGTCATTAATTCCTCAAATAATACTATTTCAGGATATGTATACGTATATAATGCTTATATATAACACTAAGGGCAACATATATCATTTTCCTAATCATCTATTAACAAAATTAATTAGAAGATAATATACATTAATTAAGGCAAACTATAATTGCTGCCTTGGCTAAAGACAAAAAGATTGTTGTTAGTAATGTATTTAACCATTATAATGATAATCTATTACTGTAGGTGTGACTCTATTGCCTACATGAGATGAGCGCGTATTTAACTACCTCGTTACAAAGGTCTTGTTTTGAAATATATGTTTTGAAATAACGAAGTTGCCAACAAGTCGTTAAAGGAAGACTCATATACCTAATTTGATATTGGGAAATTATATGAACAACTTAGAGACTTATCCAATGTAGCTTTTCCGTCATGACTTCATGAACGGTCAACGAACCAAAGATTGAGTTCGGTGGTGAGGGTACGAATATGATCAAAAATCAAATTCACCCATTGATGGCATCTATTTTATAACGTTTCACGTCAAGATTTATGCAATTAAAGACCAAGCAATATGTTAATGCAATGTAAATTAATCAATGTCAGTTCGTTAAACAAGCAAAAGACTAATTTCTGGTGACGTGCTACTATGCAATCAAATTACGGGGAACATAATTCAAATTGTCCAAATTATCTGAATTTAGCATTGCAACATTTACTTAGGTCTTTGATTAACAATAATAAATATGTTAGGTGATAAAAACATTAGATCATCCAAACATGCATATGAATATGAATATGATGTATTGAAAACAAATATAAATAGAAGATATTTAGAGATATGTACAAGAGAGCGTTAATTCATTTAACGATCTACATCATGACAAATATATTGTTAGTAAAACAAGAGATTAATTGGAATTGACCCTCGAAAATTATACCTTTGTCGCAGGAGGAGCAATCTTAAACCTTGAACTATGAAATTCATATATTTGAATGTGAATTGTTAAGTGTTGAAGTCGTAGGAAAAGAGTATAAAAGTCGTAGGAAAAAAAATGTTCGTCGAAACATAAGTATTTATAGGAGATAGAAAGCCCGAAAACCATGTGGAGATAAGAACAGAGCTTGCACTAAGCGCAAACGCAATGTGTGGCATGCATGGGCAATGCACCTGGCGTATGAGCCAAGCACTTAGCGCATCAGGCTTGCGCTTGCCGCATCGTAGATTTGGACCAGCTTTAGCTCATTTTAAGATTATTTTTATCTTTGATGAAATCTTATCTTTCAAAATCCAAAAATCAACTATCTTTAGGAATAATAAATATTCGAAATATCCTTAGAAAAATAATTATCGAGAATAATAATTATTAAAATATTAAAAGTATAATTAATTATCGAGAATAATTAATTGAGCCTTTTAATCGGGCTTGTATTTATAAATAGACTTTATAATTATCAAGAATAATTAACTAATTCACGTTCACTACTATTAGGGTGATTCGAGTCGGGGTGATTGTTCTAGAGAAAAACTCAAGCTTTATGACTCGAACTTATCATGAACTAAACTCTAGCTCAATTGCCTTGCATAATGCATGAATCAATATGATCAATCCCGAGTTCTGTTAAGTTCTAAAACCACAAAAGCGATGCTAAATGCTACTATAAACAAAAGGTTTGATATATAATGATGTATGCAGCCTTTAGTTAGGGTTGCATATAAGCATTAAATACCTTTCGTATAATAGTATTAAGTTAGGAATTATATGATGTAATCAAACGTCAACCGATGTAAATAATGCTTATTTATTGGTTAAATATTTTCTTTTTTAACTTTTTATAAGCAGTCCCAAGAGCTACCTATATCATTTCTCTTTTTTTTTTTAAAAAAAAAAGGAAAACAAAGTTCCATTAATCTTAGTGGTACTGCTTATTGTCATGGTATCAGGTAATTAATTATCCCTTCCTTATCTTCACATCATTTGCATAGTGTTTACTCTTCACATCTTATACTTTAATTGTCTTTGGTGATTTATATTTTAGGAAAAACATAATCTGATAAATTTGAGTGTCCTTAGAATTAGAGCACACTAGTATGAAAGGCCCAACAACCTAGACTCTAATACCATCAAATTACCTAGAATCTAATGCCATCATAAATTTGATAGAACTGAAACATGGGTTTGGGCATCCCAATACGAGGAGGAGAGTTCGGTCACATTCAAACTCAAAGGATGTTCAATATTAAAACCAATTGACAATAGTAGGAGTAGATCCTCTAGGTTATATTATGGTACTTTCTCTCCTCTTTCTCCAATGTGGGACAACTCACATGTGCACAACATATACGGGGTTCAACATAATCTTATTGGATCTTGCTAAATTCGCCTCAATGTATATTTTTATAATATCAGCTCTTTATAATATTTACATATTGATAATTGAAGATATCAATGTTGGAAATCATATATCGGTAACGTCAACTATTTCTAAACGGAGGAAGTATATAATAGAGTTGTATATATGCAGGTGTGGAAATGGCAAGGATGGGTGGAGTGGCGGAACTATATATTATTGTTGCGAGGGAATTTAACATTGTAGGTACACAAGAGAGAAATGACTTTTATTAGTATTAGGCTCGTAATATATATATATATATATATATATATATATATATATATATATATATATATATATATATATATATATATATATATATATATATATATATAATGCCAAGTTTAACCAGTCTAGGTTAACACAATTCCAATCAGGTTAGTGATTTAGTGGCTTTTAGTTTTATGGATTGGAATGCTCCGCTCATTGAAGCTTCTTTCAATGATGTTGATGCCCACAATATCTTAGCCATCCCTCTTAGTTCGACTTTGGTGAAGGATGAACGAACATGGGCCCTCACAAAAAATGGAGAGTATTCGGTTAAAACCGCTTACATGTTGGGCAAGGGTGGGAACCTGGACCTCTTTCATCAGGCCTGGGTTCATATTTGGGGTGCGGATCGGAGACTAGCCCAAAGGTCCGCCAGTTTCTTTGGCGACTTTGCACTAATACTCTTCCAACCCGTGAGCTGCTTCACTACCGCCATTTCATTGATGAGGTGGTTTGTCCTTGGGGCTATGGAGAGCTGGAGTCTGCGACACATGCTATCTTTGGCTGTCCCCGAGTTGCCGCCCTTTGGGAAACTTGTGGATGCAAAGCTATGTGTGCCAATGCCACGGATGCTCATATGTGTGATTTGTTGGTAAATTGGCAGCAAGTTGATCCCAAGGTTCTTAAGAGGGGCATGAACCTGGCATGGGTTATTTGGGGTAAACGAAATAAAAAGGTGTTTCAAGATCTCTCCACTCCTATCCACATGCTTGTTAATCGTGTGCGAAGATATGCTGAAGATCATGACAAGTATTCTACTCACATCTATCCAAAGCTGCAGACTCCCCCCGTGGCAAATCCTCCTAAAACGTGGTGTCCTCCTCCTCCTGGGATCATTAAGATCAATTCTGATGCTTCTCTCTCTGATGAGGGTTGGGTGGAGCTTGGTGTTATTGCTCGAAACTCAGGTGGTGATGTGTTGTTTGCTGCAACTCGGCGTGTCAAAGCCTTTTGGGCTCCAGAGGTTGCCGAAGCTAAAGCCATTGCTCTTGGTGTGAAGTTGGGGAAAAGTTATGGGCTTGTGGACGTCATTATGGAATCAGATTGTCAAGTGGTTATAAACCGGCTCTCAAAGCATGCTCTCTTCCTTTCAGATTTGGATCTCGTGCTCCATGATATCTTATTTTGTAGTGCCTCTTTTAATTCTCTTTCTTGGTCTAATGTTAGGAGAGATGGTAACTGTGTTGCTCATTATTTAGCTAAACTCATTCCTTTTGGAATTGAGCAAGTGTGGGAGAACCACTATTGACAATTTGGTAATATGGTTTAATGCATGCTTTGTTTTTTCCCTCAAAAAAAAAAAAAAGTTAACACAATTCAATTACTTTACAGTAACAATTTTGGTACGTGTGGTTCCTCAGTGTGGTATGGTCGTATGGGTGAGAATGCAGCCACTAGCTAATGAGATTCTGATGTAAGCAAAGCTAATAAACGCTACAATGCTGCTTCCGATCTTCTGGAGTCCTGGCTGAATAATCGTGTTCTTCGAATACTAGTGTTGTTCTGTTGTGGCACACCTACAAAAATAAATAGAAATATCGTCGACTTTCTTGATCTTGTAGATTAGAGTTTTGAGCATTCTCAATCAAAGAATTTTGTACACTTAAAACTTTTTTTTTTTTTTGGGTACATTACAAGTGAATTATAATTCAAGAATTTGCGCAAAAGAAAAACTTTCTGCCAAACCGATTAACTCGAACACTAGCCTCATCAGCAGCATACCCTTCAAGGTGTCAATTGCTCTTCCAATCCTATCATTTAACCATTCATCAAAATCTCCATGACCAAATCATTCCAGGAGTCTATTGGCCCCGGCAAACACCAATGCAAGCAATCATATTGAACCTTAGCATTTTTATCCTTTGCAAAAGGATGCGACTGTCTGTATGGGCCGGGATGTCCATCGGGCCTCAATAGTGAGAGTCGAGTCGTGTCGAGAAGCTTCAATGAAATATTTTTCTCCTGCACAACTCCAACTGCCCTATCAAATTCCTGCAATTCTACCTCATAAAGTATCCTATCTATATCAGTTATGTTCACCTGACCATCTTTAAAAGGCACTCGTCTATTGCAAGTTCCCCCATTATGCCATTCTCCATTCTCAAAGTGATCTGGGGTGATTGTTCTAAATACAACTTGCGCTCTATGACTCGAACTCATCACGAAGTCGAAAACCAACTCGAGTGCCTTGCGATATGCATGATCAAACCCGAGTTCAGTCAAGTTCTTCCCGTGGCAGTAATGGCATCCCTGGACCATGTTATTCTCATAGTAGATTGCAGTTTTAAGAAACCATTTTCCACCAGCGATTATCACATAATCAAAGTCATTGTATTGGCTCGTCCATTTCTCGTCCAACTTGTCGAGATGAAGTCGGGTTTCGGCAGTTGAGAACCCATCATTGTCTTCAAAAATTTCGGCTTTGATGAGAAATGGGGACCAAATTACCGCGATTGTAAAATTGTAAGAAGGAAAAACCCATTTCTTAGACTTATATTGCTCATCATGATAAATCTCCTTTGCTTGCTCCACCTGCAAAACAAGTAATTCAATCCATTACCATTCCAAGGCTTCAGCTAGAAGTTGAAGACCACAATCTTTAAGCATATTGTTTTGAGTTTGTACTTAGAATACTCAGATTACTCACAGTCCCTAATGAAATAATTAAGACCGTACTATGAGTCTATGACAATACAACACTTTCTAAATTAAGTAATAGTTTAATCTTTCCCATATTACCTATATACCCTAAACAAATATTATATCAAAAGAAATATTGGTAGAGTAGTGAAGATGCAAACTTTTAGATAGTGAAGGATCGTTGTCGTAATTTAACTTAAAAATGACCCCCAACCAAATGTGAACCATTAATTTTCCTCTTTTAGAGACGGATGAATCGCACTCGTATTATTCTCTCCATTTTTCCTTAAGACTTCGTTCAAGGTACCTGGGCCAGAGATTTGGTCTTCTAAAGGAAAGTTTCACCTCAAATATGACTTTGCAACAAACACATGCTGGCACCGACAACTAATCCTACATATTTTTCAACAAGGCCTACCAAGAAGATAATGGTGCTCATGAATGTTTAAGGGAAAGTAGGACCCTGACTTGCATACTAAGAAAAAGACAGTAATTATAGCACTACAGATTTCTATGCTCCAATAACAACAGTTGAAATGCTAATCATAAAACAACAGAATGCATGAACTTAAAGTTTCTAAATACATATGAAATTTCCACACAATGCAAAACCATAGAAGTACCTGTGATAGGATACAAAGAAATGATTGCACATGATTGCGAGAAATGGAATCGCCGATGAATGCCCATGACTTGTTTCTCATAGAATCAAGAAACCTCTCCGGGTTGAACTTGGCCAACTTGCAATCCAAGGGATTCCACCTCCAATAGAGGTAATCGAAGTCCGGACGACCATTACTCATACAATTCTGAGGGTGCTCAATGAAAGGGCAGCTATTGTTATTGTAAACTGAGCCAGATGGATTTGGAACCCATTCACCTCTAAACAAATCACATTTTGGTTTTGCTTCATCTCGAAACAATTTGGTTGAATTGGATGAAAGAGAACCTAAATATAGGTAAAACACATTTTAAGCTTCCCCCTTAATGCTCATACAATATACTCATTCAATGAGTAAATATTCACATTTTTTAGCTTAAAATCAAATAGTACAAGAAATCTTCTTTAGCAATTTGCTTCATTTATAAACTGGAAATTTGCTTACTATTGATAACTTAATATCTAATAACTCCATTTATTACTTAGGCAAAAAAAAAAAAAAAAAGCTTAACCATCAAGACAAACCAAAAACTGTGGATTTTTGAGTCATCTATGCCAGAACCATCATTTCATAAATTGCACCCACCAGATAAAAAGATTAAATAAAAGTCAAATATAGAGAAGCTAAAGAACTGCATACATCTGAAAAATTGTATTTAATTCATAAAACATTCATGCTAACCAAATTTAATTCAATTACTACTATATTCTTTGTTTGCTTATATCAAAGCAATTTTCAATCTAAGATGAATTCCCCAGAACAGAAAAACCCTAAACCTACAAGAAACTTCAAACATATAGGAAAAAAATTGGAAATTATGAAATGAAATTGTACAGCAAAATTATAAACATGCATGCTTAAATAACAGTACATAAATTGCAGAAAATTGGGAAAGAAAGAAAAAGATTGTACCTTTATCAGAAGAAAAGAGGTCAGTTTCTGGGGAAATAAAGGAAGGAGAAGAAGTCTGAGTTTCCAAAATTGTTGATGAATAATCAATGGAATGAAAAGGAAAGAAGCGAATTGTTAAACCCAATAAGAGAAAAAGAAAAAGAAGCTTAACAAAAAAAGAAGTTTGTTTGTAAAAAGAGAGGGGTTTCAATGGGTTTGAATCCCCCCTCATTTCATTCCTCTGTTAATTCCCCTGTTTGTTTTTCCTAGGGAAATGGAATTCTAAAGAACAAAGTTTTTTGGTTTTGGTTTTGTGATATTGATGTGTATTTACTGCAACAACTTTCATGCGAATTAAAGCATGCATGAATTATAGATGAGATCTGGACCTCATTATTATAATGAATACAAAAGAAAAGTAGTTTAAAGATGTGGATGTTTTTACCTAAAAAAATTAGACATATGTGGATGAATACTGCTTTGTCACTTTTTTTTCCCTTGATGAATACTACTCCTTTGTTCCTTTTCTTTTCTTGAATGGAATGTTTTAATTAAAGAGTTAAATTTTGACCAAAAATTATCATTAATTTATAAGGAAAAATATTATTATATTAATTGACATTGTGACTGGATTACAATACGAATTTTCAGAATATCACAATATAATAATTTAACTAATTTTATAGAGTATCGATAACTTGGCATGGCTTGGGACGTCCTACTCCTGGCTATGGCTATATAGGACGTCTTCATTAGACGTCTAGTTGGTTTTCCAAAATATACGAAAAAAAAAGTTCACCAAACGACATAGAGGAAGTGGGCTCTCTTCCGGGATAAAAAAATATTGTTGTGGTAGGTTCTTTCCCCGACAACGGTGACCAGAGACAATGGGTGGCTGTAGGTGGAGTTGGGTTGGTGGATGTGGTGTTAGTGATAGAGCCTAGAGGTGCGTGTTAGTGGTGGAGGTTGATGAGATCAATGGGAAGTAAGTGTGAACGAGAGAAGGGGGAAGAGGGTGAGGGTGTGCTAAGAAAAAATGTGAAAGTTAAAAGTGACGCTTGGTAAAGGGTTTTTTCACTCCACCTTATTTTTTCTAAACTTTTCCTTTTTTTCTCAACTTTTCGGGTTACAAGGAAAATTAAGGTGAAGAGAATATGCCAAGTAGGACGGCGTTTAACAACCCCCTAAAAGATACTAGTATGCATTAACAAGTGTAATTCAAGCAACAAGTTAGCTTCTGCAGAAAACAGAAGAGTTAGCTAAGGTAGTGCTGTATATCTAAATTAGATTTCTGATCCATACTGGGCATTTATGGATATTGAAGTATGAATGAAGAACAGCCAACCTACTGGCTACTGTATCACTGACTGTAATAAGAACTCAAGAAGAGAAAGCTTTCAGAACAGCTGGAGTTCACATATCTAGGACCCCACCACATCCTGACTTTATAGCAATTGTAATTTGTAAATGGTGGAACTTATATCTGTTTTATTTATTGGTCATGACTCATGAGTCATCACTTCTTGCTTAGCTTTGCCTACTTAACTCTGCAATATCTGATTGTGACTTGTAGTCCATAGTCTGTACTCTGTAGTATGTAGAGTGTAGATGAACAGAACTTTTTTTTTTTTTTGAGGGGAGTGTAGATGAACAGAACTTAATGGTGATGCTAAGTGGTAATCAATTGGATCTCTGATTTGCTTTACCAAAGATGCCAAATTTGAGACCATGATAGTTCTATGATATTCTGATAGCATGAATTTTTTTTTATTGATAATGACTTATAAATTACTCCTTATGTTCTTTTTTTCTTCTTCTTATAAGAGTGTGTTCTCTTTACCATAAAGAATAAGTTTTAGGTCCAATAAGTTCAAATTAGATCTAACACAACACACAAAAATAAGTCCAATAAGGGTTAATCAGGTCTAGTAAGTTCAGTTCAGATAAGTTTAGGTTTTTTTCAGGTGAAGAAAACCTACCCTTAGAAGTTCTTTAAGAGATAAAAGAACACAGGGTGTAGTATAGATTTTTAGACATATCAAATCATAAATTCAGCATTAACTACATATTTTTGCTAGGTGATGTGCAAATCTCTTTAATTTTTTGGTTTTAATGGTGTAGGTCCAATACTCCAATATCATGATTATCTTTTTTTTTTACAGCAATCATGATTATGGATACATTTGAAGGAGTATTTTTTTTACTATACTTATTATTAGTTATTAGGGTTGTCTATCAGATTTGCGTGTTGAAAACTTGATGTGGATTCTTTTCACTTAAAAAAAAAACAAGTTTTAGTTCCAATAAGATCATATCAAGTTTGACCAAATCCAACACAACACTCAAAAATAAGTTCTAATGAGGGTCAATTCAATCAAGTTTAATAAATTTAATTCAAATAAGTTCAGGTTTCTTCATATGAAGAGAACGCACCCCTGGTATTTCACTTGTAAAAAAAGTGGTAGTCCATGTCAATATTTCCATAGTAAATTGCCTAGAATTTGTGTGTAATTCCTTCATTGGGGTTTTGTTTATGTTACATGGCAATAGCACAATCTAATTAGCTAGCAAATTGCTATATTATGGCAATACTTGTGTTCCATGTAGCTTAAGTATGCACTTATATATACTGACAAAGTGACATATATACCAAGTTATGTTTGGTCTAATGGAAAGAAAAGCACCTTTATTTTTGGGGTTCAATTTCTATGGGAACTTTGAGAGAGGAGATCTTCTTACCCTCCTTTCCCCTGCACTCACTCCCAAATTGTCTATCTCACTAACTATGGTCAGGTTAACTTGCGAGAGGTCCTAACCCAGTAGAGATCTAAGAACCTCACAGGATGTGTAAGAAATTTGAACATGATTTTAGTATAAAACAATTTCATGAGTAAAGATCATTTCCAATCATATAATCGATCTTGATCTGAAAAATCAATTTTGATCAATAAGAAATTTAGCTTTAAATAGCAAAACTCATTAACAATATATAACATAAACACTAATGAGTAAGGAATTCTCAAAAAATCATTTTCATTGTTAGAATATGTGTTGATCAATAAAAACCAGACTTATGTTTTTAAAAGGAAAAATCAGTCTTAATAAGTAATTAATTAAATTAAATCAGTAGTGATCAATTTAAGATAGCAAAACATATATGACGAGAAACATAATATGGTATAGGTAAAATTATATTTTGACAACACTCATATCCGGTGAGGAAAGAAAGTTATAAGAGATAATAACAATTTATGATAATAACAATAACAAGTATATATCCACCAACGCCATTTTCATCTAACATGATAAACATTCTCAATTTTTCATCATTTCATGGCAAGAAATATATTAACTGGATTAAGGCCGATCCACTCTAACAACACATCTAAAAGATATACAACAATACAAATTACCTCCGCTAATTGATATTACATAGATAATACCGAAAGACACAACAATCCCTGTATATATCCCTTTCGAGGCAACTAAACCTCTCCAAACAAAGCAAAGCCACCGATGAAAAATCTTTGCAGATGACGGACAAACCAATGATAAACACGAAGGCAACGGCGAGCTCAAGCTCTAGCAAACGATAGGAGCGTTTGGGTGAGCTTGTAGTTTCATGCATGCAAGATTAGAACCCTAGGAGGCTAGGACACAGTTTTTGGGACTCTCATGCCAAAACCATGCTTCACCTTTTCAATCCTGACCAAAAAGAGAAGATTTTATCAGATTAGATGAACTATTTGATTTGAAGAATAACTTAGCTGCATTATACACATACTAATCAGATAAAAGATCCAAGATAACATATTCAGATTCTGTCAGAGGATCTGCAATCCGGGAATCCTTATCATGCTCATGCAAAAAAGGTCCTCATTTCACCAGAATGAGATCTTTGTTATGCAGAAGGAAAAAAAAACTAGAAAGCAGTTCAAATTGCTTCCCAACAATCGAATATATATGGCTATATAAGCTCACAACTTTGATCAGCTTGGCGTGCTTTCTCTAAGACAAGTTGTACATCTTGTGTCACTCTCAAACTATGTTAATTGGACTTGACTACTAGTGTTGGAAACGAGTACATGTCCAAGTGTCGAGTGTCGACTTCGGCTATTTTGTAAAAATAATTCAAGTACTAGAGCTGAAATGAAGGATCCGAGTAAAATAGCTCTCTAATAGTGTGTTTATTTCTATTTTGATCTGAGGAAGGGTTTGTTTCACAACAGTCAAGTGCATTTACTCATTGCTGCTTTCTTCTATGAGTTTTCACTGATTTGGGTTATTGATCAAAGCCAAAGTGTTCACCTAGATGACTTTACTACTATCCGTTAGACATCACAACACACAGATAAAGTAAAAGAATTGGACAGAAAATTTGCTTGAATGAAACACTGATTTTCTTTTCTTTTCTTTCCTACCTCATTCCCCCTTTTTTTTGGAAGGGGGTGGGGGAGGCGGGAGCATTGGAGGAAACTAAGGTCAAGGACATTTACTAGTAAGAAAAAAAGACTTACGTTGGGGCAAGTTTACCAAGGCTGTCAAGCTCTTGACCAGAGTCTTCATCCACAACTCGGCCAGAGATCTCAACAATGTACGATCTATCCCTAGCATCTGGAAGTCCTCTGATAGTAAGCAAATCCAAATCTTTTTGATGAAGCTCTCTACCATTAACAAACACACCAGTGTTCCCCCCAGAACAATTCTCTGGGATCCGATGATTAAACTCTTCAATAAATGGCTGCAGAATATAAAAAAATTGAGGAGTCTTCATCAATAAAACTAATATTTAGAAGGTCATTGAACTAGGAAAATACAAATCAGAAACTGAAGAACTTACAGGAATAATGCCAAGACAAGGTCCACCCATCACACCCCAAAAACCGGCTCGGTAGTCATACCTGATAGATTGAAATATAAGAAGCAATTATAACCAAGCACCTCAACAATAATGTTCAAGCGGAAAATGTAATATTGAACCAGCTGACTAGGTACTGTTAATTAAGACGACTTCCAAGTTCCATTGCACTCTAAACTACAACTAGAAAAGCTAATTTCACAAGTCAAAAACAAAACTAATTCACATATTATAAAAACCTAAATTCCAAAGTTCAAATCACTCAATAACTAAGTGCATAGTAATTGTACATAATATCAAAAAAAAAATTGTACACACCATCAAACTTTGGAGAATAGTTCGTTAACCTTAATGTTAGCAGCCCTCGTGAGAAAAGTAGAAACAAAATCGCACTAGTGTAATAGTTTTAAACTTTTAACGTCATTCTCTCTAGAGACTATTGCAATTATGATAGTTTCCTCTGTCTCTCATGAAGGTTGCCAACCCTAAAGGTCAATCAAGCATTTGATAAAAAAAGTTGTGATAATTTGATGCAAGGTCAATCAATTTCCTACAGCCATCAACAGCATTCTCTTTCAAAACAACGATGAGCACAGGTTTAATGGAGAAAATGTGGGGCTTGAAATCGTGAACTCTGACACGGGCCTTACTCAGCTGAGGCACGATATCATGTCTCATCCAAGGAATTAAGGACTTGCGATCTGTAGCATTAGAAGAAACAAAACTCGGGATGTGAGCTGCAGTTCGAGATTTAGATTTATGCCAGATTGAATACTTCAAGATTATTGACACTCTGGCATGATCAGTCAGAGACTGAACTTGGTAAAAGTTCTAGCAATTTCACTACAGTAGTTATTTTACTGCTGGAAAACTTTAGCTCTAATAGTAATCAAACCAAAGAAGGCCTCTCACAAAAGCTAATAATGATTAAATCTATAGTGTCCATCACAGCACAATGAAAAATTACTCTACCGTTCAAAGATAGTATTAGAAAATATTAAGGTATATGATGCACTGCAAGAACATACCAGTATTGTCCAGGGTATATTGGACCTGCCATCTTTTCTGCCTTCTTGACCAATTTATCTGGTATTAAATGCCCATTAACTGTAACATTTCTTTTTCCACTTTCCATAGTTTGATTGGATTTAGAAAAATCTCGGAAGCTTTTCTTAATAATTCCTGCTAAAAATGAATCTACCCCTCTCTTAATTTTTGGGTTATTGTCGTCTCTGGTTTTATCTGCAGAGTCTTGTGGCCCTACATCACTTCTGTAAGCATTAGGCGATATCTCCATCTCAGTTGCCAGTGACTCCTTCAAGGAATTCTGCCGCACAGCACTCTTGTTTGTAATAACCCTCTCTTGATCAGAGCGACTACTCAGATTTCCATTGCCATAACGGTTTATTCCACGATATTTAGATGTGTAATCAAAAGGATCTCTAAGAGGTGAACCCGGGGGAGGAGAAGTGGTTGTAGAGGTAACTCCTTTCTTAACAACCAAGTCATCTGAAAAATGTTCATCCTCGGAAGTAGTAACAGAAACTGAGTGAAGGTTGTGCATTTCATCAGACTTGCTGGAGCTTACACCCCGGCAAGTTGATGAGGAAACAGGTTCTCTATCCATTGCTTGAAAATCATAAACTGAGTTAGCATAGTCCTCGGAGCAAAAGCTTGCATTATTTCCATGACCCACCCCATTGGATTTGTCAAAAGCTTCAGAGGTTGTTTGCTTCACCGATGTGTCAACAGGTACAAGTTTTTCATCTGTAACTGTGAAAGAGATTATAGTAGAGCATGCTCCACAAGACATTTGCCACTCATCCTTCTTGCAAAACACCTTTTTAGGCAACTTTAGTACCTCAAAGCAATTGTGACATGTTACAAATGGAGCACCACCTGCTACAGGACGGTAACGATGTCCACTAGGTAGAACCACCTTTTGAGGACGACCACGAGATAAGCTCCCCGTTTCAAGATTAAGCTCACTTGGCCACCTTGTGTGAGGTTGTGGATCAACTATCCTAGAATTATACCCATGTGAACCGAAAGCCCCTTGAAGTTCACGATGGCATGACATGGACTTGTTCGCAACATGAGGAAACCTTCTATTTGCAAAGGGTGGTGGTGGGATTTGCATAGGCGCTTGCAGTTGTCGTTCATAACATCTATAGCAAGAACATGGATGATGATTGGGAGCCATACCATATGGATGAGACTCAAAGGAGTCTAGCTCAAGACCCATATATTGATGGTGACTTGGGATTCGTTGTGGAGGAGGTCTCCGGAGTATTTGAGCTTCAAATGCATCTTCATACCTAGGAACATGATTTGAGCTGCTTATTGAGCTGTGGTAATTATGGGTAGCTGGAAATCGCTCATGATAATGTTCAAAGTAGGGTGGTCCAGCAACATGTTTATTAGGAGAAGAATATTGTCTTGAACCCTGGTGGAAGCTAGAGGGATGATCACGAAAACAATCCACAGGTTCAACATAAGGCTCTACAGGGGCCATCCTGTGCTCCAGTGGAGGTTTCTCATGGAACTTGTCATTCACATTGTTAACCCTACTAAGTTGATCCTTCAATTCATCCAACTTTCTCAAGAGCTCCTCTCGGTCATGTTCAATAAGCTCCGCTCTTGTAGCTCGACTTGCTTCATTCCGATAGATAGAATCCAAGTTATACTTTGAAGAGTCACCCAAATGATTTGAACTTGAAGACCTCACCCCTTCAAAGTAATCTCGTCTAATCCTCCCAAATCGCTCCCCCGCCCCTATATCACTTGATTTACGCTCAAACACTCGACTAGATCTCCTCAACCCATCTACATTATCAACCGGGGTCTCCAACTTATCTACTTTAGCTTCCAAATTGCCATTACCCAATTCACTCTTACTAGAATTTCCATTTTCAACATCCCAAGCACCAATTTCTCTCTTAGAATCATTCCCAGAATTTTTAACAACTCCATTACTCCCTTCACCATTACTCTCCCCATTCTCAACCCCAGAAACAGTCCCTTTCCCCAATATTTTATCTGATTTCCCCAAAAAATTCTCAGATTTGTCAGAAACCACCCCAACTATCTCCTCAGTGGACCTCTGTGCCACATTACCAGCTTCTGAATTAACTTTTTTTGCTGCAAATTCAAAACCAACAAAAATGGGAGAAAGAACCAAATAATCAACTCAAAATTACAACCCAAATCTTGCAAAAATAAGCAATATCAAGCAAACCCACAAACAAAATAAGCAACATTAACATATAAATAATTTCATTTTAATAAAAAGATCAAATCTTTAACCAAAAATTAATACAAAAAACTAGTTAAACTGTTAAAATTACCTCTTAAAACCGCACCACAGCCACCACACTGATAGACAGAGTAATCAGGGAGCTCAGGGAGTAGATTTTCACACTTGGGACAACGAACTAACCTGAGTTTAGAAGATTCAACAGCCATGGGATCTTTTCAACCCAAAAAATTACAAAAACACAAGCAACATCATTGATCTAAAAGAACAAACAAAAACTAAACCAAATAACCTCTTTTTGACAAGAAAAAAAGGACAAATTTCTAGATTTCCAATTTTATTTTAATTTTTTTAGGAGAAATGTGAAAACTTGGTAACAAGAAATTGACCCAACATACATTAAAGAGGCACCAAATTAAAGGAGAGGAAAATACAGAAACCCAGAAGTGAAAGTTACATAAAATTGTTCTGTTTTGTACTATTGTCAAATTTTGGGGAATTCAAAGAAGCAAAAATTAAGTGGAAAAAAAAGAGGGAAAAACAACAAAAAGAAAATAAAAAATAAAAAATTTGAGGGACCCTTTGCTTTTTTGTGGGTTTTGCAATTGAGGAAATATTGTGGGTTGGGATTCTTTTTGCCATTCTCGCGGTCTTTCACATCAACAGATAAAGTTTTCACTGAGAATAATTTTTTTTGCAATTTTTGAGGCTAAAAGTAACAAAAGGAAAAAAAGGGGTGAATAAACGACATCGTTTTAGTTGTTTAAAGGTAAAAATTGATGCTAGAGTATGCTTTTTCTACAGCTTTAATTTGCTTTAATTTTTATTAGACAGCTTTAATTTACTTTGTTTTATTTTGTTCCAATTTATTCTCGTTTTTTAATGCCTAATTGTGACTAGTGAGGGAAAGTAAAAGAAGGGTTTTGGCCGTTGTGGAAAAGAGAGATGTGTTAATTTTTGAAGAGTTATTGTCTAATGGAGTAAACCACAAGTCTTTTGTAGTTGATGACTTTGATTTTAGATGGAGATACTCTTTTCAGTTGTTTGAAATTATGACTGGTTTTTTTCTATAATGGAGTAGCAATTACTTTTTCTAAGTTCACACATCTAAAACATGATGTTGATTGTTGATATTATACTTTATACATGACTTTACTTTCATATATATGGAAAATGGTAAAGTTCTGCTGATAATATACATTGAAAACTTTAATAACGTCTTACATGATTACATTTGTTTGTATAAGAATCAAGGTTGGTATAGTTGGTTAGAGGCGCTCTTTCCACCCTTGTGACTAGGGGTGTGCACCGGTTCAGGACCGGACCGGACCGGAACCGACTGGACCGGTGGACCGGAATCCGGGGTTTTCCTGGACCGAGACCGGACCGGAATTTTTCCGGTCCTGGACCTCTTGGACCGGAATTTATTTTTTTAAAAAAAAAATCTTTTTTATTTTATTTAAATATATTCATAAATTATATACCTTAGAAATTAATAATTTTAATGTCAATAATCCTAAAAGAATAAATAGTAGGTTTTTAAGTTTCTAACTTTCTACCTTTTAATTTTTTTTAACATATAATTTTTTTTTTTACTAAAATAATAGAAATTCCGGTCCAACCGGTCCGGACCGAAATTTTCCGGGTTTGGACCGGACCGGAATCCTGATTTTCGGCGGACCGAGGACCGGACCAGAGACCGGTTTGTGCACACCCCTACTTGTGACAAGGGTTCGATTCTCGCTCCTTGCAATGTGGGATCCCCAAATCCCTGTGCAAGAATGCAAGGGATTACCTCCGTAACAAAATAGATGTTACACTTTGACTTTCACGCTTGTCGATAAAGTATTTTGACCATTAATAACTTTAATTGTGTATTAGTGAAAATTAAAAGAAGTTAATAGTACGAAAATATACATGAGATGAATCCAACAACCTATCATATAGTAATGGTTGATTTTATCTAAAAATAAAAAATGCATGGTCAAATGTAGTAGGTGAATAGTGCAATTTTCAAAGTGTTACATCTATTTTGTTACGGAGTAAGTATTACCTTAAAATAAAATAAAAAATATTGCTTTGTTTGTATAAGTTTTATATGTACGTACCAATACTAATGATTATAATAGAGGTGGTCAAATGGCGGCCGCGTCGGGTTCAGGCTAGGCTGTCCCTTTTTAAATTTCCCCATTTGTCAACCCGGGACAAATTTTGGGCTAATGTTTTGTTCCCAAAGCCTCCTTTTTAGGCCAATATCGGGCCGGGCCAAAATTTGAACCAAGAAATCATTTTTAGGTTGTCCAAAACCCCAAGCAAAAAAAAACTGGTTGGGCCCGAACTCGAGTCCAAAAAATCTAACCAAGCCTGAGCATTTTTTTTTGGGCCGGGTCGGGTTCATTTTGATCAGCTCTAAATTATTTGAGTTTTTAATTATAACTTATTCTGTTCTTTAGTATGAAAAG
Organism: Beta lomatogona; assembly: GCA_947646795.1. Taxonomy (NCBI): domain Eukaryota; kingdom Viridiplantae; phylum Streptophyta; class Magnoliopsida; order Caryophyllales; family Amaranthaceae; genus Beta; species Beta lomatogona. The sequence goes on from CANSNZ010000105.1 coordinate 476,324, forward strand.
GTTATACACTTAGTTTTATAAAAATAAATATATAAAGTAAATATACTTAAGGGTGTCTTTTCTCAAAAGTATGTCCGTGAATGATCTATTAAAGAAATAAGAATTTTGCGATATAGGCAAGTGAATAGGGTATGATATCTTGAATTTTCAAAGTAGAATGTCCTAAGAATGCCAAATAATCTTCGACACAATTTTTGTTCTTGAAAAATACTCCCTTCGTTTTTTTAATTGCTACTTCATTGTTGTTCTCACTATACTTTAGGAGAGTTGTCACTGTGAACATTTTTGGATACTTTTTGACCCTTTAGCATTTAATGAGGGGGTAAATATTCCAAATAAGGAAAGTTTAAAAAGAAACAACCATTTATTACTTCATCCGTCCTAAAATAAATGAAACAGTAGCATTTTAAGCCGTTTCAAAATAAATGAAACCTTACTCTATTTGGTACTACTTACTTCTCTTATCTCTATCTCTCCCTTCATCACATGGGTTTCTCTTTTTCTTTCTCTCTATCTCTCTCTTCTCCTAAATCTTCGTGCCAAGGACCTTACGTTTCATTTCAAACAGAACGAATGAAGTATTATTTTTTGGTGGATCAAGTACTCCAAATAAGAAAAGTTTAAATAATGTACTCCCTCCGTTTCATTTTAATGGTTACACTTACACTTTTCACGCATGCCAATGCTAAACTTTGAGGATATATATCTCTATTTTTCTATTTGTAAAAATTATAAAAAGTACATATTAATAAAATACATATTAAGACAAATCTAACAAGATCTCACATGACTATATTTTTATTCATGTATAAATCACAAATGAGGGTCAAATTGTAACTTGTGAATAGTGTAAAATGTCAAAGTGTAACAATTAAAATGAAACGGATGGAGTAGCAATTAAAAAGAAACAACTACTATTTGAGAAAAACGTAACATGAAAAAAGAACTGAAGGAGTATGTATGGAGGAAAATGTAGGAGGCTAGGAGCAGAAATCTCATCATTCATCATTTATGTAACTTCTTGTCTATATTTATGAGGGCTACATTGACACTGTATTTTTGCAGGTAAATTAGCATTGTATAACTTCTGTGGGCTGTGTGGCCTGTGTGCAACTTCTGTGGTTGTTTACTTGTTCTTCTCTTCCCCTTCCCCCAACCAAACAAGTAAAAAGCCATCATTTTTAGGTCTAATCTTCTGTTTTTTCTTACCATTTTCCATTTGGTCAGCAAACATAGAAAGTGTAGTTTTCTGTCAAAAAGAGCTCACAATGGGTGTGATTGGGTGGTACAGACCCCACCATTATACCAGCACTACCCCACATTTCAACAATTACCTCTTGGCTTCTTTTGACTTCTGAGCTCATTCAACATAAATTTAGCCTTATGTTTAATGAAGGGATTAGAATACTAATGATAAGTTGCTTTTTCATAATAATTCAATCAATGATATTTTTGCTGTGTTAGTACTTCGATTTTATGCTGTCAAACAGTCAAACCAACATACAAATTGCTATCAAGTGCATAATGAGACAAGTGAGCTTTTTGGCGATGTTTGTGATTGAATTTTTTAATTAATTTGCTTCCATGTATCAAATTATTGCTTTGTCTCATGCTATTGGCTCATAATGGGAGAGATTTTAAATTGGAGTATTATCATATTTCTTGCGCAATTAGATAGAGTATGATTTTGCTTCAAAAAAAAAAAAAAAAGATAGAGTATGATTTCATACAAGATGATGCAATCATAATTTATTTTCTTATAACTGTCAATCATTAGAAGATTGGCGGCAACACTTAGGCCACGGTGTTTTTATGCTGGTTTGGTGTGTACTATCACTATGGTCTCCGAGTGTAATCAATGGACTATCACTATGGTCTCCGCGTAGATAGAATATTCCTCGAATATCAGGCATATTACTTGAGAAGCCAACAAACCAACAAATTAGATTGCCAACATCGGACACTTAATGAACTCTCATTTCTTAATTGAAGATTGTAATAAATATGCTTTACACCACATTCTTGTGCGGAGAGCCTCCTAATTACATTTTTTTTTTTTGAAAAGCAGCCTCCTAATTACTTATTTTTTCTTACCTTATTAAAAAAATATGTAGATAGAATATTAATGGTAAAGACGTGAAAGGCTAAAAAAAATGCATTTATGGATACGAGTGTGAATCCTGTACGTATGGTGGGTTTAATTTTCTAACCTGTTGGTAAATAAAATTGTAGATAATCCCAAGATCTAACTTGCTCTTACCCTGTTAGATAATGTCAATTCCTCGCTTGATTGTATTCAAAATATTTATAGGATATATACTGCTAATCAGATTATAAAACTTACAAGATAGGTAAAGATATCTAATAAAATATGTTAAGATATTATTTTACAAATATATCTTAACCTAGGAAGAGAATATTATGTGTTTATTTCCTATCAGTAAAATATAACATCCAAAGTAAAAATGAGAAAGTGTTTGGAAATTACTTATCTTAAAATAATATATTCTGTCCCTATTCCCTAAGTCCTAACTCAAAGTATTGCTATAGTGGAGCAAGAAAATGAAAAGTGGATAGGTGGTGTAGGCATCTGCTTTGTATTGCTACTTATTTTCAGGCTAGTTCCAAACAAAAAAGTTCAGAAATTCAAGTAAAGTTAAAAAAAAATGTTAGATGTGGATATGATTGTGAGTAAATCGGATAGTTCTTCAAGCACATAAATTAAATATACGATTTTTTATAAGTACTTTACCAACCTACTATGATTAGCGAGTTCACTGTCAACACCTATGAGATACGAAGAAGGAAATCAGTAGAATTACGTTGATGACAAACTCTAAAAACTACAAATGTTTGATTGTTGTTTCTCTCGACAACGCAAGAATAGATTTAGAATAATAACTTCTCAATAATGATTTGAAATGACATTCTACATGTAACATCCCATACTAAGGCCCCGTTCTTTTGGATTGAGATAAACTGAACTGAACTAAATTGCAGAGAGAAACACTGAACTGAAATTAATTGAACTGAACTGAAAATAAGTCCAAAAGAACAGCGGCTAAATAGCATAAGGAAATATACTGAGAAAATGGTATAAACAAGGTGTCACTTCACACCAAAAACCACGAAGAAAAACGCGGAAATCGCATTCTAAACAGATGGTGCAGGCTCACCAAAACCAATGTGCGGGGGGACATTTGGTTCCGCCTCTATTTTTTTTCACAGTGTCTGCACCAGCCCCACTACCCCGAAATCTTAATCTTCTTCGTACAAACTCCACAACTCCTTAGTGTAACATCATCACATGTATATCAAACAAACACATTTAACTATAAATGTTCCAGCAAAAAATAGTTCTGAAAGCAAATTAAGATAATTCATAAAAAAATAAGATAAGTTTAAGAAAGATTAGTTCTGATATAGAGGCTTGTAGTTCGACCAAGACTTACCAAAAATATTGTGTTGACTTATTAAAGTAATCATTTTTAGGTAAATGTTAACTTCGAGTAGAAATGATATAGAGGATGTAGCGTTTAGGAACCCGGGTTTCATTTCAATTTAAGTATTTTAATTCTAGAAATTGAAATCATGCATTTGAATTGCAATTACAATTACAATTCCTCTAACTCGTTTGAGAAACATGGGAATTGAATTCCAATTTTAATTCCTCAAACTCGTACGGCAAATATGGGAATTGAATTCCAATCCAGGTGCGGGGATGGGGTTGCCGGCGGAGGGGGAGGGAGGGAGGAAATAATGGGAAACTTATAGGAGAAATAAAGTAGCATGGAAGAGAAATTGAAATAATAGGGGAAGGGGGTGGGATTTAGATCATGTGCTATAAACTTAGGATGGAATTGTATTGGAATTGACCCAATTCCATTAAGTACCCAAACAACTAAATCGGGCCAAAATGAAACGATGGTATGCAAACAGGCCCTAATTGAATTTGATTTCCCAGGCAAACCTTATCATTAAGTCCAAATTATGCTTAGTCATGAATTGTGTCCGAAAATTCTCCTAATTAATCCTATTAACCTTATCATTGCAACTTGAATGATACCAAATACTTTTTTCAGTGATACTCAATAAATAACCTTATCCTTTAACTTTTGTTTCCAAACATCCTTATCTACCAACGAGGAGCGATAAATCGCTCATCATGAGCGGTTGTATAAAACCACTCACAGCCATATATTATTAAAAAAGGTTGAAAATATTAAAATAAAGTGGGTTTGGTGTTTTAATAAGAAAAAAGTGGAAAAGGTAGGTGTGTATCCCCATAATGAAAGTGACACCTCTGTCAACTCACAGATTTATATTTATAAAATATTGTGGAAAGCATTAAAATAATATTAAGCCAAAAAGTGACACTAACAACTTTTCCCCCAAAAAGTACAATTAAGAACCCATGTTTATGTATTTGAAACTCTGGTAATTGTTAAATCAACCCCTGCTTGTGTGTTTGAAACCCATGTTTTTTGTTAACTCAACTCTTGTTTGTCAAAAAGTAAACATGTGATCTCTGCCATAAAGCAAAAAGTTGCATTGATTTGCGTGTCTCATTCAGTTTCCCCCCTCCCAAAGTACAATTGATTATTGATAAGAACCCCTATTTGTGTATTTGAAACTCTGGTTATTGTTAAATCAACCCCTGTTTGTGTGTTTAAAACCCATGTTTTTGTTAACTTAAGTTACTCAATCCCTGTTTATGTATCCCTTTTTCCCCTTCCATTCCCTAGTCAATTCCTTAATACCATCTTGACTTCATTTAATTGTTAAATTACCACTTTACTCTTTTACTAATTGTTAAATTACCCATTTACCCTTGTGAGTGGTCTGAGGTTGCCGCTCATAATGAGCGTTTTATCACTGCTCATCTATCAACAGTGTGTAAGGTAAAAGCTCGTTGAACAATCTAAACGTCTAGAAACATGTGATCTGTAGTTTGATAATCATAAACAGCAATACAGCATAAATGTTTGCTCTATTGACTTTCGCTTAAAGATGTCGTGGATGATTTTAGTAAATCTAGTGTGGCACCTTCTTAGTTCTTACCAGTGAGAAATTGTGAGCCAACCAACAAGTGTTGCTATACCCGTTTTTAACAAGTTCCACGAAACAAAGTTTATGAATATTGAAAGCTTCTTTTCTATAGCCATGAAAATTTAAAATTACACATGTTAGACGTACTTTTTTATTTGGTGTAAATTAGCGAATAAGCACACTGATGTAAACAGAATTCAACCCCAAATCTTAGGTACCACACGTTTTAGATGTATAGAATAATTGTTTTCATGATATATACTAGTAAATTTACCATGTTTAATTCACTTAAAACATGTACTCCCTCCGTTTCTTTTTAATCCACACACTTTCCTTTTTGGTCCGTTTCCTTTTAATCTACACACTGTTGCTTTTTCTATTTTTGGTAACATGTCACATCTACTTTCTCCTCTTTTTCCACCCATGTCATCCACTTTTTAATATTTTAATCCACTTTTTAATTTATCTCTCTCACTTTTCAATTTCTCTCTCCACCTTTTCAGTTTCTCTCTCATACTTTTGCACTTTCTCCTTAGCTCTCCCCCAAAGTAAAGTGAGTAAATTAAAATGAAACGGAGGGAGTATATAATACTAACTACTCCATCTGTCCCATAATATAGTGATTGTTTCTTTTTCACACGGTCTCCAAGACGTAACTTTGACCTTTAATATCTTCAGTTTCGTATTAATAAAAAATATAAAAAGTTGATATTATGAAACTACACATTGAGACGAATCTAACAAGATCCCACATGAATATGTTTTTTTATATATACAAATGAGAATATTCGGTCAAAGATTTTAAAGTTTGACCCACCAAAAATGAAGTAGGCACTATATTATGGGACGGAGGGAGTATTTTTTATATTTTTGAGGGGATATATATAAGTATATGACCTCATAAAAGATGGATGATAAGTTCTTCTAGATTTTCTTATTTCACGAATGAGATACTACTCCAAGATAATCTCACACAAGTTTATACATAATTTAATTATATATGTTCGAAACAAAAAGATATTTTTTATAAGTGAATCATTATCATATTTTAAGGAAATTATTTTCATTTAAAATAGGGAGAAATTTAAAATTGATAGAGTATAAAACTATTATCGGAACTCTAACCATCAGCTTAAACTTATGGTTGAGTTGGTCCTTTGACATGGTATCACAGCCAGGCCCACAGTTGGGACCGTTAGTTTACTCTGGACCAATTGAAAAAAGGACCTCACATGTGAGGGGGAGTGCTGAAACTATGATGTATATCGCACAACATATGTGAGAGTCCCACATAAATAAAAGAAGAAAGATGAGTTCACTTTATAATGCAAAGGGGCTACTTCCCTTATTGCCATATGGTTTTAAGGTGGAACATCCTTTGTCTTGTGCAGTGGACTCTCTCTCCTTGTGATGGGTGCGGCCCAGACCCATATTTAACATGGTATCAGAGCCAGCGTGACAAGAAGGTCATGGGTTCAAATCTCATCCACCCCTCATTTCGAAGTGGAATATTTAGCACAAGGTATGAGGAAGGCTTGTGCTGCATCCACACTTCAAGCCCAATGGGCTATCGCGTGAGGGGGCGTGATAGAGTATAAAACTATTCTTGGGACTCTAACCATGAAGACTAATTTGTTGCACATAATACTTCCCCCGTTATTTTTCTATTGCAACAATTGAGTTTTCACATTTGTCAATACACAACTTTAACTATTAATATCTTTAATTACTTTTTAGTAAAAATTATAAAAATTAGATATTTTGGAAATATATATTGAGACGAATCTAACAGAACCCCACATCACTATATTTTTCCTTACAGAAAAATCACAATAGAGAGTGGTTGGTGGGTGAATAGTGTAAAAATCAAATTGTTGTACTCCCTCCATTTTTATTTAATTTCTACGTTGTGTTTTACACAATAGTCTATGCAATGTCACTTTCAAACTTTTTAGAGAGTACTTTTTGACCCATTTATTGTAAAATAAGGGGAAAAAGCATTACTTTTTGGTGGAAAAAAAGAAAAGCAATTATAATATTATTTTTTGGTGGGCCAAGTACTCCAAATAAGGAAAGTCTAACAATTTAGCAATTAAAAAAAAATACCCATTTAAGAAAAATGTAGCCATTAAAAAAAAAAGGAGGAAATAATAGAAAAAGAACAGATAAAGTATTAATATAATCATGATCATATAGGTTATATTGAGGCCTAATGGGTTGTGACTTGTGACCTTTGATGGAACAAAAGTCGAAGTTGAAGCAGTAAGTCAGTAAGTAAGTCAGTAACGATTTGGTGAAACATGTAGTTCTGGGCTTCTGGCTCGTGTTTACGATATTCAACAACACTTCACATGTCCTTTTGGCCCATGTGATGTTACGTAATATCCAAGTGGATGGTGAAACTTGGACAAAGGCCCGCACTCATATGATCACCGTACTTTCTTGGCCTCTTGACAAAGGACGTTGTTATATAGGCCCTATTTGACAATTAATGTTTAGCTGATTGTATTTGTTGATAGCTGATTATATCAGTTGGTTTGATTAATTGTTTTTATTAGTTGTTTGTATAAAGGTGTTTGATAAATAGTTAATAGTTGATTGCTACTTGATTGTATAAAATGACTAATAAGGACATCGGCATAATACATTACTGTACTTGGATAGTTGGATGTATTTCCTAACGGCAGTAATTTTCAAAACCTTTATAACATAAATGCAATTTAGTACACTCATTTCCAAACTTGTAATGTCAAAAAGCAGCTCCCCCAACTTTTTTGAAAAGATTTTTTTGGACCCGATAAGTTATTTCAAACTTCTTTTTACCAAGCACTTATATTAAAGATTGACTATATAAAATTATAAATACTCTAATACAAGTTCAAACCTCTAACTTTTTTTTTCCAAACCCCTCTTTATCAAATAGGGCCATAAGTTTTGCTGGTTTAAATTTCGCTCCTTTATTTCATAAATTTTTATAAATTCTTGTTAAAATTCGACCAAACTATTTAAATAAAAATACAGTTTTTTCACCATATACCCCTGATTTTTTTTTAATTCACCAAATACCCCCACTTTTTTCAAAATTCACCATAACTTTCGAGAAAATACATCAGAATGCCCTTAATGACTAATGGATGTTAACTCCGTTAGTCATTAACCCTAAAAAAACCTAAGTAACCCAAATTAACCCTAATTCTCTCCTACCCCACCAAAATTAAATCACCACCACCCAGCCCCAACCCCACCAACCCCCCAACCCCAGCCCCACTAGCTCTCCATCCCCCCTCCTTCCCAGGCTCCCCGATCTCCCCCTGGCCCCCTAATGCCGCATTAATCGGAACATGGAGTTGGTTTGATCTCGAAGAAGACGGAGCTTTTCTCGGTCGTCTACCACCCGGAAAATTCTTTGGAGTTGGTTCGATTTGAAGAAGACGGAGCTTTTCTCAATCGCAACAGGATTTTCGGTAGGGGGAGGGGTCAAGGGAAGATCGAAGGGGCTGGTGAGAGAGATCGAGGGGTGTGGGAGGAGGCTGCGGGTTTCGATGGGGATGGGGGAGGGGGGCTGTGGGATTCAAAGGGGTGGGAGAGAGGGGGCTACGGGTTGGGGGTGGTTGGGTTGGTGGGGAGCTGCTAGGGTGGGGGAGCTGCTGAGGTGGGGGCTGCAGTGGGGAGGTGGTGGTGGTTGACTGGTTGTTAGGAGGTTAGAGTTAGGGTTAGGAGTTAATTAGGGTCTAAAATAAAAAATTAGGATTAATGACTAATGGAGTTAACCGCCGTTAGTCATGAAGGGCATTCTGATGTATTTTCTCGAAAGTCGATTGTATATGGTAAATTTTGAAAAAAGTGGGGGAATTTGGTGAATAAAAAAATTTGTTAGGGGTATATGGTGAAAAAACCGATAAAAATATCATACTCGCTCAAAAGTTTTGGCAAACTAAAATTATTCAGGTTTGTCTTATATGATCTTATCTTATCTTATTTTTTCTGAAATGAGTGAAGATAAGTTGAACCATTATCTTATCTTATCTTATCTTATCTTAACTGAACTTATCTTGTTTTTTAAAAGTAAAATTAATTCATTAATAAAGGAGTCATACGACATCTACAATATAAACCAGGAATCAAATTCATAACAATTTTAAACAAATAAAATTCAGAATTTGCAAAACCACGATAGTTGTGTAGTAGATCTAACCATTTCGCCTACCCTCTTCCACATCGCTGTTTGATACAACCTTCAACGACGGGGTCTTTAGATATGATGTAGTTTTAAAATAGAATTAAATCTGATACCATTGATTGTAATTGTAGATCTGAAATCTGCTTCGACACCACATGATTCTTCATCAATGATCCAAAATTACGATAATTCATCTAGAAACAAAGGAGTAAACTAATGTTTCTCCCAAGGAGAAGAGAGTAAACCCTTTCTTTCAAGGGAGAAACCATCATCTCTTTAAATAAGGAAGTATTATTCAAACAAGAACGAACATAAATAAAGCTAAACAACAATGAAAATTAAATTAAGGTGGGGCTATCCACCGATAAAATCGATGGAAGCCCCTTCGAAATTCACTAATGGAGGCTAGGGTTTAGGAGAGAGGCTGGGGAAAAGAAGGGAGAGAAGGGATTTATTTGTTTATCTGAACTTATCTTATCTATTCTGAAATAAGTTAAAATAAGTTGAACATAACAGAGCCTTATTAAGTTATTTGGCTATTAAAATCTTTAGTTACGTATAAGTGAAACTAGTAAGTTTTGGTAATATGTAATTAACACATTGAGATATTAAGATTAAAAGAAGTTCATAAATTTTGACTCTCAAAAGGCAAATGTTGCAACTAAAATGAATGGAGGAAATAATATATACTAAAAATTAAAACGGAGGAAATAATTATTACATGGTCTAATATCAATATATCTTGTTCTCTTTTTTTGGTGAAAATATATATCCTGTTCTTACAATAAGGTATTAATCACCCCTTTTCCAACAATAACATTAGTAACCACCTTATTTTACTTAAAGTCTTAAACCATACAATAATCTTAAAAAATATAAATTCTTATTTTACTTAAACCACTTAATCCCTAGAAGCCTAACTATCTTGAACTTGATCTTCATAATTGTCTCTCCTCTCATCTTCCTCCACATGGAACAACTTCCTATGCACCCACCACTTAACCTACTAAACACCATATAATTCCCTTTTGATGCTTCTGATGAATTTATTGATACCTTTGATGCAATCACAGCCGTTGATGCATTATTCGGATGATTTTGATGATGATGATTATGCAATTTGAACCGCTTTGATCCATCAAGAGATGGGATGATCATCAGATGACGTTCGATCAAGTGGCTCAGAGAAGCCAATTCATAGGAGTCATACAATGGACTCCCACAATCCCATACTTTCACCATTTCCTTCTTACTCTCTACTACCATTTCACCATCATAAGGAGTAATTTTGTTCTTTGACATATTTTCTTTGGGAAAGATGATTTTTTTTTTGGAGGTTTTAGTTGATTTTTTCCTTGGAGGTTATATATGATTATGAGTTCTGATGATGAAGAAGAGATCAAAGGCTTCCAGAGACAGTGATCATGGGACACCAAGACATGTTTTGTCTTGTATGTCCCATGAATAAGGGAGATCTCATGTAATAATTTTATTTTATTTTGTTGTCTTTTGGATTTGCCTTAATAGGAAAAATTTCTTGGATGATTACATTCATTTAATGGAAATAAAATTATTATTTTTTGTTTCAGTGTCTGTAAAGAAAATCGCACATGAGTATCATTTGGCTGGTACTAGTTGTCCCATATTGAGAAGGAAGAGGCATGCCGACTAATATATTCAATTGTTTTTTGAGATAATTAATATTTTTTTTTTAAAGATACAACTTTGACCATCAAAATCTATCTATCTATATTAATTAATTAATATATTAAAAGGCTTTCCTAAACTAGGAACACGTCCATATGGCGCTCTCCCTTAGGGTGTTCGACTCCATGTAATCCACATACAATAAAAAAAATAGAAAATGCATTGTATAAGATTTGATCTTGTGACTTCAAGTTTATATACAGTAGTTTTAACCACTAAACTAAGTGATATTTGGTGCTATCATTTTAAAATACAATAGTAATTAATAAAAAAACATAATTACCCCAGGTCTAAAAAGTAATTTACACTTTAAAATTTATTTAACAAAATTCCACATTTTATCATTTTTTTTTCTTATACACTTCCTCCGTTTTTTAATAAGTGACACACTTCTCCCAAAAAGCTCTCACATAAAAGGGAGAAACGTGTCACTTATTAAAAAACGGAGGTTAGTATATTGATAAGAATTTATCGTTAAAATTTATGAAGTGCGACTTTGAAAAAATTAAAGGAAAATTTGCCAAAAAAAACCTTTTAAAGGTTCAGTTTTGCGAAAAAAAACCAAAAAGTAAATTATTTTTGCAAGATGAAACCTAATATCATTTTCCGGTGTTGACCATAGACTTTCCGGCGTTGAACACTTCTATATCCATTCCTCTTCCACAATCACCACCTAGCCACCACTACCAACACCTGCCGCCCCCACCCACCCCTACAGCCCCCACTTCACCCCCCACCCCCACCGGCAGCCCCCAACCCTTCCCTACACCCCATCGTCGCGGCGGCCCCCCCCCCCCTTCGCCCCTACCCTCTCTCCTCCCCTTCTTCCCTCCCTCACCCTCCCCCCTCTCCTCTCCCTTCGTCCATCCCCCCCACCGATGCGCCACCCCAGAACCACCATCCGCAACCCCTCCCCCCGCCGCTCCCCCTCCCACCCAGCCCAAGGTTTTTTCCGGCGCCCCTAAAGCATAAAGATAGGAGAGAGAGAGTAGTAGATAACGAAAATGGGGTTGGGGGGCTGCAGTGGTAGGGGATGGGGTGGGGGTGGGCCGCAGTGGTGGGGGGTTGGGGTCGGGGGTGGGGTGAAGCGGGGGCTGCAGAGGTTGGTGGGGGGGGGGAGGGTGGCGGCGGTGGTGGTAGTGGTGGCTAGGTGGTGATTATGGAGGAAGAAGGGGAAATAGGAGTGGTCAACGTTGGAATTGAGATGGTCAACGCCGAAAAATAGTCTCGGGTTTCATCTTGCAAAAATAATTAACTTTTTGGTTTGTTTTCGCAAAGAATGCTTTATAAGGTCTTTTTTCGCAAAAATGAAGGCGTAAAAGGTTTTTATTGGCAAATTTTCCAAAATTAAAACTGAGAACTTTATTATGGGACAAAGATGTATAAAATTGGTGTACTATTATATATATTATTGGTCTAGGATGGGACTCACTGAGTTTGTATGTAGTGAGAATTGAGAATCCTAGAAAGTTTACATCACAGTAAATGTAAGCCCAAGACTGCCCAATTGTGCCTTTTTCCTATATTGCTGTCCTCTTAAGGATGGTGTATAGGGGTTGTTTGGCAATTGGCGGTTGGCTGTTGGCTGGTTTAGTTGGCTTGTTTGACTGACTGGAAGCATTGGCTGTATGTATTGGCTTTTTAAGTTGGTTGTTTAAGCCAGTTGTTTGCAAAAGTGTTTGACAAAATTAATTGTGGTTGTTGGCTGTTTATTAGAGAGTTTGTGGGCCAACAAGCCAATCCAAAAAGCTGCTCCAGGCAGCTTTTTCATTTTAGCTTAAAAACTAGCTTTTCAGCCGACTAAAAAGCCAATAACCAAACACTTTTTTTGGCTGTTTGACCAAATTGAAAAGCCAAAAGCCAATGAAAAAGCCATTTACCAAACATGGCCATAGTGTTTCATGAGGGTAATTGTTGACTTAGGCCCTGTTCTTTTGAACTTATTTTGGCTGAACTGAACTGAACTTATTTTATTTTTGCTGAACTGAACTTATTTTTGCTGAACTGAACTTATTTTTACTTATTTTTGCTGAACTGAACTTATTTTGGCTGAACTGAACTTATTTTTGCTGAACTAAACTATATTAACATAATATTATCAATACTCATTATTATAATAGTCAATAAATATTAACATAATATTATCAATACTTATTATTTTTTTTTTATTATTTTATAATAATAAATAATAAATAATAAATAATAATAAATAATAAATAAATAATAATAAATAATAAATAATAATAAATAATAAATAATAAATAATAAATATAATAAATAATAAATAATTAATAATAAATAATAAATATTAAATAATAAATAATAAATAATAATAATAAATAATAATAATAAATAATAATAATAATAATAATAATAAATAATAAATAATAAATAATAAATAATAAATAATAAATAATAAATAATAAATAATAAATAATAATAATAAATAATAAATAATAATAATAATAAATAATAATAATAATAAATAATAGTAATAATAATAAATAATAAATAATAAATAATAAATAATAATAATAAATAATAAATAATAATAATAATAAATAAAAAATAAAAAAATAAAAAAAATAAAAGAATAAAAGAATTAAAAAATAAAAAATAAAAAATAAAAAATAAAAAAATAAAAAAAATAAAAAAATAAATAAAAAAATAAATAAAAAAATAAATAAAAAAATTAAAAAACAAAATAAATAAATAAATTAAAAAATAAAAAAAATAAAAAAAAAATAAAAAATAGAAATTTATCATTATTATAATTATAATATTAATAATAATAACAATATTAATAGTAATATTGAAAAATAAAAATAATAATTACAACATTAGATAAGACTATACTTATTTTTGCTGAACTGAACTTATTTTTGCTGAACTGAACTTATTTTTACTTATTTTTGCTGAACTGAACTTATTTTTGCTGAACTGAACTTATTTTTACTTATTTTTGCTGAACTGAACTTATTTTTACTTATTTTTGCTGAAAATAAGTCCAAAAGAACAGGGCCTTAGCTTGTTGTCTTTTTGGACATCATGTTCAATGTGCATGTGTACAATGTACAAAGATGCTGCTAATAAAAGTGTCAATCATTTGTGAGTAAGAAATTGACTGATCTGATCTTATGTGTAGAAATAAATATTCTAGGATGTAGACATCGGTTTTGGAGCAATATATATAATTAATTGTAGTGCATCTCCTTTAGGTAGTTTATCATATAAGGAGCAAATTATTTATGACTTCCAGAGCTCATGCATGAAAATGTTACTTTTATGATTTCTTTCCATCTCTAATTTTGTACTTATTTACTGTATACTACTGGCTTCTAAATTGATTTGTCCCAACAACGTCATGACAGGTGCCGTATTATTACAAGGTTCGTTCGATGTAAGGCTCCAAAATTTCTAGAACTAGGCTCTAGAGTAGGGAAATTAAGGGGGGAAATGTACACAGTGCTATGCTTAAGTTGAAATTAAGTATAATGTGCCTGATATCGGATTGTGAGTTGTGACAACCTCTAATTATTGTAAATGTCTATTAATTTGATTGGTCTACATTTTGCATGATGATATCTAAAACTTGAAAATCAATCCTGTTTACATGATTATGTTTGTGGCTTTTCTACACACAAATAGTAAAAGAACAAGTAGTACCTTATGGCATAGATTAACAACAACAAAAAATTACAATTTATAATCTTATACCATGTTCTCTTTATTCCCACTTTGTCACGCAAGTCAGGCAAGTAAGAACCTGTTGGGAAATCTAATTATATTTTGAAAAAAGGGACAACTTTTCCCTAACATCCTAAATTATATATGCAAGCAATGCAACTTCGATTGCAAACTGGAAAAATTGACACTATTAATTAGTCCAAATAATGATTAATTCACTTTAATAAGTCTCAACTTTTAAATATCTCTTAGTAGTTCCAACTTTGGCAGTTCTCTATCTAGAATGGTCCATTAACTTAATTAGCTTACTAAATTGGTTAATTATAACACATTAAATTCTTTGATTGGCTTTAGTAAATTTAAACCAGGGAGACTGGATGAGTGTTGTGTGTTTTATTAAACTGATTTAGCAAATTAATCAAATTGAAGGACCATGCATTCTGGGAATAAAACTCCCAAAGTTAGGACTGCAAGATAACCAATAGTTAAGACTTTTTAAAGTGAAACAACCATAGTTGGGAGTCTGTATCAATTTTTCCTTCCAAACTAAGGTATGCAATGTTAGATATTCAACTTATTTCAACTTCTTTCAAGAAAAAAAAAAGTTCTACCAAGATTCAGTTTTTTTGTAACATAAGTTATAATAAATTCTAATATATTCATATAAATTCACATAAATAATGATAAATTCAAATAAGTTATCAGTTATTCAGCCATATGGAAACCATAAAAATATTCTAATTTTTTTCTAGGGCCCCCTTTCGGGAATCCCATAGTAAGAAGAATTTACCTCTAGGCTGTCCAAGCACAGGACCCACACCCAGAAGCCCAACAAGCACCCCAAACCCCCAATACAATATTGAAATTATGCTTCCACCAAGATTTAGTATAAAAATATACTAAGTTACTTGTTCTCTATTAAGCAGTATTTTCCTTGTTGGTGTATGGGCAGGCAGTGCAGAACATGTTAATTGTACAACCAACCAAGCTTTTTTGGTGGAGGTGGTGGGGAACTCACCTTGTAACTTTGAGGTCACAAGTTCGAACCCCACTACCTACTTGTGCTTGGGAGTAGGGATTCCCTTATATCCCCCCTACTCTCAAGCGTTGACCTGTATAGTTGGGCTAGTGATGGGTTTTAAAATATACCGCAAGTGCACGGTGTCTGTTTAGCAGAAACTGGCAAATACGGGTCGATCCACAGGGAGAGGAGTTCTACAGATTTATGTTCAATTATCACTAGTGGAAAAAAGCCTAAGGGCTGCGGTCAAAAGTGGCCTACGGGCTGCGTTTTTTGACCGCAGCAATTAGAGTAGCAGCCCTTAATATATAGGAAGGGCTGCGGTTACGAACCGCAGCCCTTGCAGTATTAAGGGCTGCGGCCGAAAGAAAACCGTGACCCTTAGCCATATAAGGGCTGCGGTTAACTCGGGAAAACCGACCCTTGAATACTTAAGGGCCGCTGTTTTTCCGGTTAACCGCAGCCCTTATATGGTCAAGGGCTGCTGGTTTTCTCCATTAACCGCAGACCCTTTTGGTAATAAATTTTTTTTTTAAAAATTCAGCTCTATATATAATATTATATATGCGCTCGTTCCCCGTGTCGCTGGTTCCTTCGTCGCTTTGCTTTGTACCATATTACAAACCTCATAATGCATATATATATAGAGTTCCCAATTATATATGTAATAATTCTATACATATAATAAATAATGTTAAAGAGTACATATTAAGGCAAATATTAATTCTAATACAAAAAGCTACATTAACGCAACAACCGAATAGCTTGCCAACTTGTTTCGAACTTCTAGCTAGTTCTTGCAAAATCCTAACCAATGTATCATAGACAATCTTCACAAATGTAGGTAGCCAACTTGTTTCGAACTTCATCCAACTCTTCAATTGTGAATTCATCCAACCTTGGTGCGTCATTATCCATGTAAACCTTGCAATAATATGAATATAATAAATTAATAAGATGAAGTCAAACATTTACAATATATAATAACAACTAACTCTTGCAAAAGATTAGAAGTTCAATTTTGTAGGTTCGTTTCGGGCTCGTTTTTTGTGAATTTGAGCTATTTTACTTCCCAAAACTACCTACATGTTATATATAGGAGCAAAACTAACACACACCACTTACTTTATGCATAGTTGAAGTGTTAATGTCATATTTTGGTGCAAAAGATTAGAAGTTCAATTTTTAGGTTCGTTTCGGGGTCGTTTTTTGTGAATTTGAGCTATTTTACTTCCCAAAACTACCTACAAGTTACATATAGGAGCAAAACTAACACACACCACTTACTTTATGCATAGTTGAAGTGTTAATGTCATATTTTGGTGCAAAAGATTATAAGTTCAATTTTTAGGTTCGTTTCGGGGTCGTTTTTTGTGAATTTGAGCTATTTTACTTCCCAAAACTACCTACAAGTTACACATAGGAGCAAAACTAACACACACCACTTACTTTATGCATAGTTGAAGTGTTAATGTCATATTTTGGTGCAAAAGATTAGAAGTTCAATTTTTAGGTTCGTTTCGGGGTCGTTTTTTGTGAATTTGAGCTATTTCACCTCCCAAAACTAGCTACATGTTACATGCTACAATTTCCAAAATAAACTAATTCTTACCTATCAATTTAATCTAAATTAAATAAACTAATTAGTTACATACCTTTTGAAGATAATCGATGTCAGTACAACGGTTGACTATATCAAACATGTACCTAAAGTACGTAATAGCCACAATCAACACCATTCTTTTGTTGCGGACATCGAAATTCACCAAATTTAAACATCCAAAAACATTCATGTTAAATTTAAAGTATATGAAAATAAATGGTTAGACATAAGATTCACCAAAGTAGTTACCTCAACTGATATCCAAAGAGGAGCTTTTCCTAATCGAAGTCCAAGTCCATAATGGTGCTTCATCACACTACATCAATACATTATAAGATGTTTATTATATATATATATATATATATATATATATATATATGTATATATATATATAAATGTGTAATATTAGGTACACATATTGTTCTAGTTAAGTTACCTATTCAATAGTGACTTGACTAGTAAGCTCCGTGGTGGTTGTCGACGAAGAGAATCAAAGTGGTAAACGTGATTATTTGACAAACATATCACAATGAGCGTCCAATGGAGACTATACAAGGAAATAATATAAAGTTACTTATTCAACAATTCGGTGAATTTTGTTATCGATATATATGGAACAAGAAGGCAAGTTATCTAAACAAGGTAATAAAGTTATAGAAAATAAAGTAAAGCATCAAGTTTGGTGTAACAAGCTTACGCTTCAATATATGGAACAAGGATGAACTTCTCTTCTAACCGATGTGATTGTTTGAAACTAGTATCGAGATATTCTTTCACATCGGTTTTGTTTTTTAAACAATTGTCATCTCGCATCATACTTGGACATAACCAACCAATCTTTGTCTCACTCATTTTTTCATTCAATTCAGTACACAATAACCTGAGAAATTAAAGCATATAATAAAAAGTCAACATACATGTATGGAAGTTGAAAATTATTATAAACTTGTAAAGTAAGATATGTATATGTATCACCTCATGAAAGCTTGTATCATTGTTCCACTCAACATTTCTCCACGTAAGAATTCTTTAACATCGTCTTTGGAAATCCATGTAGATGACTCGTCGGCGTAGTTGAATTGTTCCTTCCCCAAAGGAACATGTATTGGAGCATTCTCGGGCAAATCGCTAACACACTCATGCAACCAATAACATGCCTTAGTAAGGCCTTGCACCACCAACGGCTCGAGAAGTGGATTGTTTGACATACTAACTTGGTCATCGAACACAATTGGTTCAATTTCAGCACGTCCAATTGCCTCCTTAGCCATCTTGTTTTGTGAACCGACCTTTTTAGCCTTCGGTCATGTGAACCGACCTTCCTTGAAACCTATTAAAAAGTAATAATAAGAATATTGTTCACTTATTATTTATATGACATAGAAAAGTAATATAATCGAGTTGATTATTACATAAACTAACGCATATATATATGTATGTTTATCGGTGTACCTCATCCGAAAATCGCACCCATGCACGCGGCCACGTAACATAACTACCATGGGCGTCACTCGGTGTATGTAGACCGACCTCCGGTTTTGGCATCGGAAGACCTAAGTCTTCAAAACCGGGCTCAATGTAGTCGATGCTCACCACATAGTGATCATTGTTCACTATCCGGTGATGCACTCGTACTCGATCACCGAGGAGGTTGTGCATGGCCACTAGCTACCACAATCAGACTATCAGAATCTTTTTCTTGAACTAATAGTCGGCATGGGGTCTCCTCCTTTGAATCAAAACAAGTCATTAATAGTTAATTGCGATGAAACAACATATTTAGAATTGCATGCACTTAGGGACAATACATAGTTAATTAATAAAGCACAGTGATTAAGCGTGATAAATTAAACCAAATACAGTTGATTACCTTCAACTCGGGTATTGGTGGATCAGGTGCGGTATCGTTTGATTATCCGATGTTTGTGGAACACCGATCGGGCGGCTAGATGGAACATCACTACCTTTCTTCAATGGGAAGGTCGGTAAACCCATTTGCTCCATCATAGCATTGAAGTTATGTGTCATCTCCTCTCTAAGCTCCTCCCGAATTGCGAGATTTGATAGCCTCCACATCTACCGACGCCGAATTCACACTACTTGCACTTGATTTTGACGTTGTCGTGTATTGTTCACCATATACCTTTCGCACGCCGAGGCGGACACCTCCCACGCCCTCACACGACCACTATGGTCCTTTCCTAGAGTTTCGTGCAAAGCATCCATGTGTGCGGTAGGAGTGAAATCACCTGTTGCCTCCTTTTCCTTTAATCCGATCTACAAATAAAACAACATAAATTAGACGTTAAAATTTTTCAAAAAACAAAAAGCCAGCGGCAAGAAGGCTGCCCGGCAGCGTGGCCATCGCCGCTTCTTTGGCTCGCTTGGCGGCGCCTTCTGCTGCTGCTGGCGGGCGGGGCAAGGGGGGTGGGGGCAGTGGGGGGACTGTGGTGGGGGAAGTGCGGGGGACCGTGGGGGGCAGGTGGGGACGTGTAGGGGGCGTGTAGGGCGGTGGGGGGGATGGGGGGACGTGTAGACACAAGGGGGACTGAAGCGGTGGGGCAGCTGGGGACTGTGGTGGTGGCAGAGCGTAGGGGGAGGCTGGGACTGTGATGGGGGTAGGCAGGTGGGGCAAGCTGGGGACTGTAGGGGCAGGTGGGGGCAGTGGGGGGACGTGTGTGGGGGGAAGTGCAAGGGGGACTGTGGGGGGGCAAGTGGGGGACTGGGGTAGGGGGTGGGGGCAGTGGGGGACCGGTGTGGGGGGGACTGTGGGGGGCAGCGTGGGACTGTGGGGGCGGTGTAGGGGCGGTGGGGACTGTGGTGGGGGAAGTGCAAGGGGGGACTGTGGTAGGGGGGCAGTGGGGGACTGTAGGGAGTGGGGGTGTGGGGGGCGTGGGGGGGGCATGGGGACTGTGTGGGGGAAGTGCAAGGGGGGGGACTGTGGGGGGGGCAGGGGGGACTGTGTTAGGGGGGCGGCAGAAGAGTCGCCAGCCGAGAAGAATGAGGCCAAAGGCCGGCAAAGCCGTGCGATTTTGCTGCCGATGGCGGCTTCGGCAGCTTATGGCCGCCGGGCACGGGGCCTTGCAAAGGGGGCGGGGGCTGGGGGGGGGGGGGAAGTGCGGGTGTGGGGTGTGGGGGGTGGGGTTACTTGAATAATGGATATAAACGAAAACATATCAAATTAGCAAAATAAGCCTAAAATGATATTTACGTTCCCGAAATTCGACCAACAACAAAGTAGCACCTATAAATCTACTTAATAACAATATTTTAGGTTATATTATCATGTTTCACAAGAAATTGGAGCCCAGTGACTCAAACTATTCGAAAATGACATGAAATGGCCGAAATAGGCCTAAAATGATATTTACGTTCCCGAAATCCGACCAATAATAAAGTAGAACCTATAAATCTACTTAATAGCAATATTTTAGGTTATATTATCATGTTTCACAAGAAATTGGAGCTCAGTGACTCAAACTATTCGAAAATGACATGAAATGGCCGAAATAGGCCTAAAATGATATTTACGTTCCCGAAATCCGACCAATAATAAAGTTGAACCTATAAATCTACTTAATAACAATATTTTAGGTTATATTATCATGTTTCACAAGAAATTGGAGCCCAGTGACTCAAACTATTCGAAAATGACATGAAATGGCCGAAATAGGCCTAAAATGATATGTACTTACAATAGCATTGGCTATCTTTTCTGTAACGGGATCAGGTAACACTCTCTTTCCCTTTGCATCAACCCCATGCATCGAACACCACCAATCAAGGACCCTGTCTGGTTGACGAGCCGGTGTAGCTGATGTGGTTGTAGAGGTAGGTGTCGTTGTCGAATCCTGTGTGGGGTAATGGGCAAACATCCACTTTTTTCTCGCCTGATCGTAGGAATGGGCACCCAAATGACGATAATATTTCCTTGCTTTTGCACTCGCGCTTTTTTTCTCACGTCTTGCCTGAAAAAACACATAATTACAAACAAAAGATTAGGTGTTATATACAATCATACTCGAGCTAAGTGTGGTAAATATAATTAAAATCCTTTGCTTACAACAGCTTCCGGGGTAGTATTTTTGGCAACAAATGCTTCCCACTCTTCGGAGTTTGATATTTCTCCATATTTGATATGGTAATGTGGTGGGTTCCTCCGAATTTTCCAATGCAGCCTCAGCTTCGATTTGCTTTTCTCCCCCATAAATTTTCTTCTTCTTTGTACCCGTTCTTTTCCTCCGCTTAGTAATCCAACCGGACACTAACTTAGCCTTGAAATCTCGAAATCTATGAGCAAGCGCGGATAAAAATAGATTCTTCTTGGCTTCATCATCTTCGATATTGAAGAGATTCTACAAAAAAACGAACAAAAATATTAGTTTCCACATTTGTTGTAATAGATTAAATTTTATCATTAGTACTACATACACATACATTTATTAAAATAAGAAACTAAATGGTAGTATGAAACTTACCATAGTGTCATTCCATAGCAATTTCTTCATCCCCTCGGGCACCTCTTGCCATGAATGCAAAATGGAGAGCCTCCGAACACAAAGGCCAATATGTTTGGCATACTTAGAATGCCACACACCACAAGGTTGACCCAAGTTATCGTACTCTAAAGTCATATGCAAGTGAGTAGCACTTATTGACTTTGTAGGTCCACTTCCCTTTCTCTTTTTCATCACTTTCGATTTTCTTTGTTGTTGATTTGTTTGTAACTCCCGTTGTTGACCTTCTTTCCTACAAACTTGTTGTGCTTTCACAATTGTACCACTTTTTGGATGAAGTTCTTGAAGATCTCGATCTTCGAGATCACCTTTATCCGGGTCCTTCCTCACATCATAAGATTCATCCTCGGTTGTGTGTTCACTAGTCGTCATCTCATCCATATGTAGTAATTATCCCCGCAATTATAAACACATAGAAATTAATATATATGCACAAGTTAAAAAAAAATAACAAATTGATTAAGGACCAACAATAATGGAACATCGGAAATCGTGGGCCACTAGCTCTCTCCCCCTTGCACATCCCCCGCGGCAGGCGGCTTTCTTTGCTGCCTGCCGGTAGCAGCTTTCTTGCCGCTGTTGGCAGCTTTGCTTTGCCGCGGGGGAATGTGCAAGGGGGGAAGTAGCTAGGTGTTGGACTGGGGGCGGGAAGTAGCTAGGGGTTGGACGGGGGGGAAGTAGCTAGGGGTTGGACGGGGGGAGCGGGGGGGGTCTGCAAGGGGGGGACCGGGGGCCTGTGCAAGGGGGGGAACGGGGGCCTGTGCGAGGGGGCCTAAAATGATATTTATTTTCCCGAAATCCAACCATCAACAAAGTAGCTCGTATAAATCTACTTAATAGCAACATTTTAGGTTATAAGATCATATTTCACAACAAATTGGATTACCATGACTCGAAATACACGAAAATGACATGAAACGGCCGAAATAAGCTTAAAATGACGTTTACTTTCCCGAAATCCAACCATGAACATAGTAGCACCTATAAACCTACTTTGTAGTCGTATTTTATGCAATATTATTACATTCAACAAGAAATTGGATTACCATGACTCGAAATAAACGAAAATGACATGAAACGGACGAAATAGGCCTAAAATGACCCTTACTTTCCCGAAATCCAACCAACAACAAAGTAGCACCTATAAATCTACGTAATAGTCGTATTTTTTGCTATATTATTATATTCAACAAGAAAATTGAGTCACATGACTCGAAATATATGAAAATGACATGAAATGGACGAAATAGAGATAAACCTGAGTATATGTCTCATGATTTGTTGACCTTCCGCCGTTTCTTAGGAGTTTCAACATGTATCCCTTCAGTGTGATCAACACGCATATAGTTCTCGAGACATATTTACATCATCTTCCACGCTATTTTCGGGATAGGTAAAAGTTGGGATGTCCTCAAATGCATCATACTCTTCCTCATCCTCAACATCACCAATGCCCGAATACTCCTTTTGCCGGGTACAACAATTGACCACTTATTATCGGCAGGATCGGTTACATAGAATACTTGTTTAGCTTGTGATGCAAGTACAAATGGCTCTTCAGTCTCACGTAGACGACCCATGTCCACAAGAGTGAATCCGCAAGGATCATCTTTTTTTACGCAACGTCGATTATCATCAACCCAATTGCAATAAAAGAGACAAATATGAAAAGCTGAGTAGTCAAGCTCCCATATTTCTTGAATTGGCCCATAATAGTTGGTGGCAAGCAAGAACGGGAGACTTATCTTTCGAGCTTGCGTATTGTGTAGATGACGCCACAAGTGAAACACCACTATTCCGTCGCGATGTCGACTTAAGATCTTGACGTTCGAGTCCAAAACGTATACCCGTTAATATCATAACCCTCATAAGAGTGTACAGATTCACGAGGACCAAATGCTAACCACTTGACTGTTTCGAAACATTTTCATTTAAATCATCCACTACTCGATGATGAAACCAATCAATGAACGTCTTATTATGCATTTGCGTCAATGCCCTTATTCCTTTTCCAGGGTTGCTAACACGTAATTCCTCCATATGCTCATTTAAATAAGGATGGACAGCTGCCACGTGATGCAACACAAATAAGTGAGCTTGTGTACGCTTGTCGACAGAAGGTGAGATCAATTTTGAGCCAATCGTACCCTTGCCCTCGAGTCTGCCCTCGTGTCGAGATATCGGAACGCCAATAGGATCAACACCAGCAACATACTTTGCCACAAAATTACTGACCTCTTCAGCCACAATCCCTTGAATAATGCTACCTTCTGGTTGTGCAAGATTTCGAACTTTATCCTTCAAAGTACCCATATATCTCTCAAAAGGATAGCACCACCTCAAAAACACTGGACCACACAGCTTAATTTCTCGAACTAGATGGACAATGAGATGGACCATAATGTCAAAGAATGCGGGGGGAAAAAACATCTCAAATTTGCATAGAGTTTCAACTACTCTGGGCTGCAAAGAATCGAGGGTCGACGGTTCTAGGACTTTGCTGCATATTGTATGGAAAAATGAACAAAGTTCGGTAATGGTGTGCCTCACATGCTTCGAAGTATCCCACGAATTGCAATCGGTAAGAATACTTGCATCATGACATGACAATCGTGAGATTTCATACTCGATAACTTCAACTCACCATTTAAGGTAACAAATCGCTTCATATTCGATGAGTACCCGGTTGGAACCTTAATACCATACAATGACTCGCAAAAAATCCGTTTCTCAGCTTTCGACAGCGTGTAGCAAGCTGGGGGCAAATAATTCTTCTCCGAATCATCCACCTTTTTTCTTTTCCCAATTTCCTCATCAAGCCCTTCCTCCACTACTTTCTTTTTCCTTCCCGCCCTTTTTTGAGCCCACAACTCCGGTCGAAGCTTATTTTTTTCCAAGTGAAGACGTGACGCTTTAACATCCTTTGTCTTACCCGGAATATTCATAAGTGTCGCAAGAATTGCATCACAAACATTCTTCTCAATGTGCATGACATCCAAACAATGTCGACTTTTAAATCTTTCCAATATGGGAGTTTCCAAAAAATAGACTCCTTTTTCCATAATCCCTGTAGTTCCATCAACGTCATTCGCGAGTTTACCATAGATCGTTTCAATGCCCTTAACCCGATTATAAACTTCAGTACCAGTTAATGGTCTACGAGCAACTTCCTCTTCAACCGTCCCATCGAAGGCCTTTTTCTTAAATCGATAGGGATGGTCGCGTCTAAGGAGCCTTCGTGTGCGCATATAGACATGTTTGCAACCCTTAATGTGTGTAGACTTCATGTCATCTATACAAATCGGGCACGGTTTTTTTCCTTTGGTCTTATACCCAGATAAGTTCCCATAAGCTGGAAAGTCGTTCATTGTACAGAAAAGCATGGCACGCAGAGTGAACATCTCATTAGCATACGCATCAAATACCGACACTCCTTCGTTCCACATCTTATGTAAATCTTCAATAAGTGGTTGAAGGTATACATCTATGTCATTTCCAGGTTGTTTCGGCCCCGATATGAGAAGCGACAACATGATGTACTTGCGTTTCATGCACAACCAAGGAGGCAAGTTATAAATCACTAAAACTACGGCCATGTACTATGCTTGAGAACTAAGATTGCCAAAGGGATTCATGCCATCCGTACATAATCCAAGCCTCAAATTCCTATCCTCGTTACCAAACGGCTTATGCACCCTATTGATACTTTTCTACTCGGGGGAATCAGCTAGGATGCTTCAGCAAACCGTCTTTCTTCCTACGATCTGCATGCCACCGCATATTCTTCGCATCTTTTTTTAGTGAGAACATGCGCTTAAATCTAGGTATTATGGGAAGATACCACAACACCTTAGCTGGTGGTCCTTCACTACCCCCAGCCCCTTCACGCCTGTACCTTGATAATCCACAACGTGGACACTCATCTAAATGCTCATACTCATTACGATAAAGCACACAATCGTTTGGACAAGCATGTATCCTCTGGTACTCTAAACCGAAAGGACACATGAGTTTCTTAGCATAATAGTTCGACTTTGGCAGATCATTTCCATCAGGGAGCATATCAGCTAAAACTTCCAACAACGACGTGAAACTGCAATCCGTCCAACCTGCTTTCGACTTAATATTGAAGAGTGTTATCACAGCGGAAAGTTTGGTGTACTTCGTACAACCTGGATACAATGGCCTTTCAGCAGCCTCAGATATAGACTCAAACATACGAGGTCGTTTGCAAGACTGATCTTCAACCTCTTGTATCATCTCGTCTACCCGATCTCTATCATCATCCCCAAATTCATCATCCCCATACTCACCATCCTCGAAATCATCACCTAATTTATCCTTCTCCTCTTCACATACATCGTTCATTATCCTACAACTTCTTGCATATCTCCCCTCCTCACCATGCCAAACCCATACGTGGTATTGAGGCCTAAACCCACGACGAAAGACATGCTCCCTAAGCAAATGAATACTACTAACCTTGCTCACATTTCCACAATCTAAACAAGGACAATAAAAGTCGATTGCTCCGGAAGATGCTTGGTATTCTAATGCAGATTTACAAAATTCGAGACCCCATTCACAAACTCAATCGATTCACGGCTACCATACATCCAAGTACGATCCATCTCATTCATGAAAACCTCTAATTAAACACAACCAATTATAAGTATCAATCATTTAAGCACATTCACATGCAAGACAATCACATATTGAAAACACGCACATACAAATGGAGGCTAAGTGAGTCACATGTGCAAATGTATGCATGCATCCGAAGGTCCTTATCACTCCAACCTAACCCATCCTTGGACATTTAATCTTACTAGTGAATATATGCCAACTCTTCAATTCTAAGGAAAATCCGGCAAAGCATTTCCCTACAGGTTCTCCAAGTACACAATGTAGATAATTGATTATCTACATATGTACACAGAGAACAATGTAGAGAAATGACAAGCCAAGACTTTCCTTAGAATTGAAAAGAAGACATACATTCACCACCTAAGTGAGATCAAACGTCCAAGGACAGTCCCAAACAGGGGACTATTCAAGACTTACTCCTAATGAGTAAGTCTTGAACGGGTATCTAGGCATATGATTGATGATATGATGATTCATATAACTTATACATTTCATAGCTTAATTAAATTGTTTTCATCCAATCTCATATCAAGAAATATACATACACATATATAGATTGAATCTACATATACATAATAAATGAAGATATATAATGAATTGTCTTTATCATAAATACATACCAATAACAACTAATATGGAGATCGATCTCTATATATACTCTGCACTATCTCCTAGTTGATTTGCCGCTTCCAATATGCTAATATCTAAGACACATAAAACCGAAAAAATTGTTAGCATATAGTAAATGCAAAAATTATAAGAAATACATTCATATATATAAATTATCATATCTTACCCACATTGAAACACATTACAACTAACTTTTCTCATTTAAACTATTAACAAATTATAAATGAAATTTGTTTGCATTAAACTAAGTTAATAGCTAATGTAGCTAATCAACTAATTCAAATAACATATATATTATTAATTATATCAAATTTCACGAGTGTACGACAAATATTCCCAAAAAAATCATAAAAATTCCATAAACTTCCACCAATTATGTCTTATTGCAACAATCGAAGTGAACACCAATATCAACAACTCCAATTCTAAATCGAAAATCAAAACTCTAAGCAGAAAAAATACTGAATTATGCTCAAATCAAACATAAACTAATCAAAGAAATTACACAATAAAAATCCAAAATTAGCAAAATCAAAGACATTGCTAATTGAGAAAGAGAAAGAGAGGAGAGAGAAAGTACATTTGAGAGTTTGGCAAACGAGAGCGAAAGTGCCTTTCTTGTTACGAATGGAAGGGCTAAAAATGAGGGATTTTATAGAGCCAACAGCTCGGCGTCGAGCGTCGCCTTGAAGAACAGTTCGAAGGACTTTAGCGGCTTCTCTCCTCCCAAAGTAGGCCGACCTTTCGGCGTTGCTGAGCCGCCGATCTTTAGTGGAAGCCGCCGGCTGCGGCTTCTTTTTCTCGGTGTTGGAGGGTTTAGGCGCACAGGTGGTTGGTGCGCAACGGAGGGTGGCAGCGCTCAGGTGGTTTTCGGCACTGCAAGCTACGATACCCGCACAGGAGGGTGGAGCTCAGGGGTCTGCGTGGTGCGCTGGGGATGGCGCGTAGGAGGGTGGCGTGCACAGGAGGGTGGAGCTCAGGGGGTGGTTCAATTTCGCAGGCTAGGGCGCTCAGGTGTTTCGCTGCTGCGTGGAGAGAGTTCGTGAATTGAATGAAAATTGGGTGGAGGGAAGAATTAATGAGAGCGCGATTATTTTGGGTGGGAAAAATAAAACAAAGGGGCTGCGGTTGTGTAGAAAACCGCAGCCCTTCCATTAAGGGCTGCGGTCAGGACCAAAACCGCAGCCCTTTAGTGCACTGAGGGCTGCGGTTTTGGTCCTGACCGCAGCCCTTAATGGAAGGGCTGCGGTTTTCTACACAACCGCAGCCCTTTTACAACAGCAAATGGCTTTTTTTCCTCTAGTGTATCTAACTACTTCAAGAGAGGAAATTGATTGAGGAATTAATAACTAAACTAGAATAAACTATAACACAAAAAGATGGAGGTTTATCAATTAATTAAAAACCTAGGGCAATCGATCGGTCCACCATGCTTATACCAATTTAATCACTACAATATAGTTCGACAATACTTGGATTGAGGTTCGAATAAATAAAGTATTTCGTTAATCCTTGGTTAGGCATTAACAACTCTTAGATTAACATATGCCAGTACGGTCGCTCAACATAATCATATCTACCTATTGTAACAAGCCTCTAATGAATACGATCTTTCGATTCTAATTCTTATTAGCTAAACATAACTCATGATATTGCGCAATTACATGAATTAAACAAGCATAACAAATCAATAGGAATTATTCTAATTCAATCCAAATAACGAAGAACTCCAAACCACAATCAAAAAGGTATAAACATGGCTTCCCTCTCTAAGCCCTAGAAAAAGTCTACTCACTCATGATAATAATAAAATCAATAAACATAATCAAAGTAAAAGAATTCATTAAATTAAACAAAGTAAAGAGGAATACCAAATGATTCAAGAACAATGAAAACCAAAATCGATGATCTTTATAATCTTCAAGAGCAAGAGTTAATACAAAACTAGAGAGAGAAACTAAGTGTTTTTGCCCTAAAAACGTAGATAATAAGATAGTCTAATTGGAATTACCAAAAACCACTTTAAACTTTTTTACAAAACCGGCTAAAAAAGCAAATAAATCCGTCCCGAGAAAACCGCCCGGTCGGGCGGCGGTGTTTAAGAACTACGACTAAGAAGCAAAATTCGCCCGGTCGGGCGCGTAAACAGATTTCTTCTCTTCTCGCCCGGTTGACCGGGCGAACAAATCTCATGTGATGCAGAGCTTTTGTGGCTCGCCCGGTCGACCGGGCGAGAGTGTTTTTCGCTCATTTTTGATGTAATCTTGTCCGAATCACTTGTGCAATCTCTTGAACCTTCTATGGGCTATAAGTGGACCGTTGGACTTCCGTTCTGCAACTCAAATGAGGGTGCAAAACGTTTAATCTGCACAAAAACATCTAGCACACGGAAACAAGTCCAAACATATCAAATAGCTCAAGAATCGAGCTCCAATGAGCTCAAATCAACTATCAAAGCTAAAGGAATAGAGCTAAATAATCTATATAAAATAGATACATCAGCTAGCTGACCTGCAAGAGGTGCTGATCTAGTATGGTCCTTCTTCTTACCAGGGGTCTGATAAGTGCATATTCTAACATAATTTAGTTGCATATTAGGTGCATTTTCATGTAGTATTAGAGCATTTACATTGCATTTATGCATATTTAAGTCACTTTTTATAAGCTACATTGCTTTCACGGGTTTTTTTGGTCTTTTGATGTAATCTCAGATACTTTGGACTCCGTTTTAAGGACATGATGATTAAGGCACTTGTATGACCTTCAAAACGATATACCATGTGCCCAAAACGGATTGGAATTGAAGAAGATACAAAGGACTCTGTGTACTTGTGCGAAATATGACACCTCTGCACTATTTTACTCATAACTTTTGACACAAAAATGATAATGAGGTGATTCCAACTGGGTTAGAAACTAGACTTTAAGAGCTTTCCAATGATATATTACATGTACCAAACAAAGCTCTGGATCAAAAGTTATAGCTGTTCGAAGTTGAGCTGGAGAATCTGATGATTACAGGACAACACGTCCGTGTCACTTTGATTTCTTCGAGGCAGTAGCTTTTCTGTCATAGGATATTTATGTAGTAACAGGTCAACACGTCCGTGTCATTATTGATACGTCCGTGTTGGTCTGCTCCGTAGCGCGTTCTATTTTGTCGGTTTTATTATTTTAGGAAGCTATAAATACTATTTTATTTGTTTAATGACGAGATATAGTTAATTGTAGACACTTTTTAGGGTTTCTAGAGAGAAGTTAGAGAGAGAAACTTGTAGATCTTTATTGTTCTTCAAGACTCTACATTTCTTCCATCAATTCAAGTATTTATTTTCTCCTTCTTTTCCTTTGTTTATTATTATGAATTTTAATTATTCTTCTCTAGTTTCTTTATTTATTTCAATTATGCTTGAGTAGTTCTTTTATCTATGGTTAAGTTGAAGCCTAGTATGAATTAATTCATGATTATTTCTTCAAATTCCCAAATTAATTGTTGAATTGTTCTTGCTTAATTGATTGTGCATATTTCAATACTAGATTAGGGATAACTAGTATTGTTATGATTCCATTGTCTTGATCACAACGGGAGTTGGGTTTTGACGGATTTGGGTATTTTCAATTAAGGACATGAAGTTCTCCACGGGAGTAGGTATAATGGATTGTTAGGAAGTTAGAGTGCCGCGTTTAATGTCTTTAATTTGCATGATTCCACGGGAGTAGGCTTGAGAGCATATTAGAGAAGCCATAGATACTCGGCAGAGGTTTATGGTATTTTATAGGGTGTACTTTTCCTTGTGAGCATTTAATTGACTAGGTTGGGGTAGGAATTATTATTGTATTAATTCATGCTCGTTGGGATACTTAACTATAGAGTCTTTTATTTATAGATTGAATAGTATAGTTGATTCGACGACCATTATTCTTGATATTAATTTCCTTTAGTCTTACCATTATTTAAGGGCTAATCATAGAACAACTTTCTCTCTGTGGGATCGACTCTGACTTACCCTACTACATAGTTAGGAGGTTAGTTAGGTTATTTATTTTTGTTAGGTGCGCGACACGCCTA
The DNA here is from genome assembly GCA_947646795.1 of Beta lomatogona. Lineage (NCBI taxonomy): Eukaryota > Viridiplantae > Streptophyta > Magnoliopsida > Caryophyllales > Amaranthaceae > Beta > Beta lomatogona. The sequence continues at coordinate 507,434 of CANSNZ010000105.1, forward strand.
TCAGGGTCCGAGTGGGGATTTTGTCACGCTCACGCCGCCACCGTTTCTTAACATAATGGGCCGAAGTGAAAGCTATTGTTCCCCTTTAGCTCAGGGTGAAAAAACGACACTACGGATTAGTTTTTTTATTTTATAGTTTGCATTATTAGTGAAACTTGTCTGATGTAATTTAAGTCTCTAATTGTGACTATTTTCATGAGGACTGTCTTAATTTTTTTTTAAAATAGGTAAGAAAAAATCCTTTAACTTACCCATTATACAGGGCCCCATCAGAGACCCATTTACAAGTTGTGATTGCCAAAAGTGTAGAAATTAGAATGTACTAAGAAAATCTATTTCTTACTAATTAGGGGAAGTTGCTTAGCTAAGGAGACCTGAGTAAGTGAAACTTTTCAAGAAAAGTTCTACTTCCCTTTTCCAACAAAATAAAAATTACCATTTCCCATGATTTTTAATTCATGAAAACTTTGATGTTACATGTATAACTAAACGGGTCCATTTAAATTTTTTATTTAACCAAACGAGCACTTTATAAGACTCTTCATACAATCAATCATAGACGTATAGGAGCATGAGAGTTAACAGTCTTAGGGTCTGTTCTCTTCGGCATAAAACTACTGAACTGAACTGAACTGAATTAAATTATAACTAATTAATAGTAATGATTATCATTTAGGAACTGAACTGAACTGAATTGAACTGAACTGAACTGAAAATAAGCTGGGGAGAACACTTATATAGTTAAGTTTGGACCTTACATGTTTTGATGGAATACAATTGTAACTAGTGGTTAAGGAGGTGTAAAAGATAAGACCCTCCGTTCTTTTTCTGTTGCAACAATGGATTTGGGCACGATTTTTAAGGAAGTGGAAAAGTGGGTAGTTTAGCATAAATATACCCCTTTAATTAACTAGAGTAGGAGAGAAAATAATTCTTAATAAAGTAAAAGCAACTTTATAAGGCAAAGTGAGTAATTAATAATGATTTTAGTATTATAAAATAAGGGTAATATAGTCAACTAAAGTTGTTTTTTTTACCAAAAGTGAAATTGTTGCAATAGATGTGAAACTACCCAAAGTGGTAATTGTTGCAATAGAAAAAGAACAGAGGAAGTAAGTTTCAATGCTACATTTGAAATCAGAATTTGCACATTTTATTTTCAATCCAGTTAAAACCACATAATGAAAAACATAAAGGATACTAAGAAGTAGGAAGAAGCAACATGGAAAATCACTACTTAAACTGCTCCTTTCTCATTGAGCATACATCAAGTCTTTACCAATAACATACACATTCTTCTAATTCACTAATAAGCAGTACTGAAGTAACTTTTAACAACATTATTACACACAATTTGCAAGACAGACTTATTACTAGACCCAACACATCTTGGTGTCTTGAACTGGTTAAGAGTATTTCCCATGCTCAAACTATGCAGTAATATCTTATAGAAGGTTCCTTTCTTCAATATCCGGAGCTCAAGTGGTCCGATGGAATCCACCTTACGTGAGCTTACATAACCGGCATCAACAAAAGCTCGGTCCAAGCAGTTGCAACACTCTTTTAGAACATTCTCATCAGCGTCACCACTTAGCTCCCAGAAAATGACATAATGACCTTTTTCTTTGGATACATCTACATGACTAGTGAAATCAATAAGGTCTACCTTCTCTGCTACCAATAGCTTGCTTGCTTCTTCCACGGCGAGCTGTAAATCTTTCTCAGTGTTCTTGTCGATGTTGATGCTCAGCAAAAGGTTTTGACGGCATACAAATTTTAGCTCTGGAGTGGAGTTATAGAACCCCATTACCTTGACAGCATCTCCTAGCCTATAGCGATATAAACCTGCAGGTATAAACAATAATTTCTTTTAGGAGGGGCAAACAAATCTTTGAAGCATATGTTAATATCTTATGTCAACGATATATATATTTTTTCGAGCGTATCGTTACAGGGTTAATAGTGGGTAATCTAGTTAATGGGTCAAGGCGAGTCGAGCCATGCATGTTGTGGGCAAAAAAAAGTCGATAATTGGACTATGGTGTCCATTAACCAAGCCTAATCAACAATATATGAAGTTGATGTTCCCAACTCTAAATTGATCAGATAATTATGATTAATCATGATCATCCATTAGCTAAATCACAATATTGGATCATCTATAAGGAAAAACAAGCGCAAAAGAAGAGCAAAACAGTCGTAGGTTACAGCTAGATAACAGGATAAGTATAACCTTGTTAGTGTAAAGAATAAAATACTCCCTTCAAAGTTCAAAGCATCTTTTAGAGAAATGTTCACTAAACTAATTGCAATCAAACTTTTAATAAAGTTGTAAAGCTTTATGGGCTCTGGTTTTGTTTATGCTCCAGGTCCACCAATAATACAAGGTGATATGGACGCATTAGCAACATTTGTTGTACTGCACTAGGACTAGGTTCTCACTTGTTTGATAAATGATTTTTTTATTATATTTCTTAGATTCTTCACTGTTTAATTATGAGTTAAATTTCAATCAAATATGTTTCGTAGTGAACTTTTTTTAGCTTTTAACCAAATATAAAAGCAGAGATTAAACCAAATAATCACGGATTTTAGCAAATATTTTTTAAAGATAAACGAGACCAAACAAGTCAAGTGAACCAGCCAACAATTGATTGCCAACCAAAGATGTTGCGCATGAGGGGGGACTGGAGCCCGCCATGGCGCCCACTATTGGGCCATCCCCCTGCCAGCAACTTACATGTAGAGATGACAATTATCCATGGGTGAGTGGATTATCCACCCACCCGCCCTCAATAAATGGGTGATCACCCGCGTTGAAGCGGGTGATGGATGGATAAAAGAAAATACTTATAATTACTTTTTGGTGTGTAATAAGATTGATATTTTGTCGCTTTATTGTTAATCTATGAGATTATAATTAATTTTTCATATATTAATTTCTTTAAAATTGTTAAGTCTAAAAAATACTTTTTGTTTCTAGTATCACCCGTTTCCCACCCACCGGCGGATGATAAGTGGAGCGGATATAGGTGAAATTTTTGGCGTGTGATGGATGGTGTGGATGGAGTTTTGGGTCGCGGGTGATGGGGCGGATGTAGCTCCACCCGACCCATCTCCGATCCATTGCCATCTCTTCTTACATGCCAATTCCATAGAGAAGCAAGGGGATCTGTTTTTCAATGAGTATATAATAGTAGGCCAATCAAAACTACCAGGAAAAGTTGGGTAAAGCGATCGCTGACTATGATTCCACAAGCAACGCAACAAAATGCTATAGGACAAACTCGGCAGACTAAGATATTCTGTCAGTAGATGATTAAACTAGGCAATAGTACGACAGATAATCACTTAGTTGCCCACTGTAAGTCTGTAACTCTGTAAGCTTTCCAAGAAGTTTTGAACTAACTAAATACTGTAAATATTCCCTAGCCAAAAAAAAAGCGTTCAATTGTATCTTGAATACTATGTATATGTAACATCCGGATGTCTTAATCTTTCGCGTGGAATATGATTAATGACTCGTGAGCATATACCCTACCGATAGACAATTAAGCTTTAATTATCTAAAGTAATGTTTGTGAGATCAAGATTAGGTTTCTTGTTTCTATATAATTCCCCCATATAGGTACCTGTTTGAGTGTTTGTTTATGTTTTCTAAAAGTCTACAAAATAGTACTTGGTCTAGATGTTGTGGAAACTTTGGCTTTATACTCCCCACCTTCTTTTCACTCGTTTCAGCAGAAATAAAATTTAGAATAATTCATATAAGTTCAGCTCAAGCATAGTTGATAATAAGTTTCGATAATCACAAATTTTTGACGAAAGCAAAGACTAGTCAAATTTAGGCCCAATAAGCACCATCTAAGTCATTTGTCATGACTACAATAACTGTATATCAGATATTTAAAAATCACCTGAAGAGAACACATACATAGCAAGTAATAAAGTTAGTTATATTACCTGCAAAGTTGGTGAGAACAATTTCATACTCTTGGCCAACTTCAACCTCAGACAAGCCAACAGATTTAGGTTCACTTGTCCTAGACTCCTTCAAAGGAATGAACTCAAAGTAGCCAATGTTGGGAAGAACAGCAAAAGTAGCAGATTCAGGGGGTGATCTTGGATTAACATTGGCTGCAATCCACCCTTCTGACGCTCCATAATCAGCACAAACCAAAGGCAACCAACCAGCATATCGCCTTAATTGTTTCACGTATGGCTCCATGGAACCCGTCATTATCCCATAAACATACTTAGCATTCGGGAAAAGCTCAGGGATTAGACCATACCATTTACTCAAACTCGAGCATTTTTTGTAAATCAGGTCAGCCAACTCCGGGTTAGGCTTAAGGAGTTTAGACATTGCAGCTCGAGTTGGTAGATCAGTGACTCTTTCATTCAAGATTCCATCTCGGATATCAGAGCAAAGATCTTCCCATATTAGTTCGAAAGTTTGAAATGCTTGTACGAGGCTATGAGCAAAGGTTGAGGAAATGAACTGGACCTCGTTGTAGTACAACAAACCGCAGAGAAGATGACAGTATAAGGATTCATGAAAATCTGACCCAAAAACTACTTCATCAGGACTGCAACATTGGGACTGTATTCCCTTCATAAACTGTCTATATTCAGGGTGCCGGAAAACATTTGTAGTTGCAGTTCCTGCAGGTATACCTCCTTTGGTTGTGAACTGCCTGCTACTGTAGATGAAAGCTAAGGCTTTTCCATTTTGGATTGGATAGTCTCTGCAAATACAAGAAAGATTCCGGGTTTTGGTCATTATGTATGTTTGAGTTAAGAGTACTGATTATCGCTCCCCCACCCCCCCAAAAAAAAGCCTCAATTTTTACCTAAAATGCTTCAGTTAACCTCAAATTCTTACAGGTCAAGTACATGACAATTTGACGTGGGCATAGTATAGAACTATAGACATTGACCCTTTATTTTCGGCCAAAAAACTTGTAACATTTTCTTATGATAAGAGTATACAGTATAGCTGTATAGACCAAGGACCCTTGGGTCCAATGGTATGGCTTCCTATCTCCCACATGATGGTATGGCTTCCTATCTCCCACATGGGGACCAAGTTTCAAATCTTGGTGGAAGCAAAATTTCAAATTTGTTTGGGGGGAGGGGGGTTTGGGGCTTGTTGGGCCTCTGGGCGAGTGGCCCTGTGCGAGGGCAGCACAGAGAAAATTCATCTTACCACGAGTTCCTGAAAGGGGGCCCAAAAAAAAAGTATAGCTGTATAGGCAATAGACAATAGAACTTACATGTATATGTAAGCAAATGAAACTTTATTAGAAAATTATCATGAGTATGTAAGCATAAAATGCCTAATTATGGCAATTTTATCCAATCATGACAAATGTGTGGATACAACAGATTCTCAAACAGAACTTTATCAATGTTTAGTAATGAACAAAAAGGAAACACCCCAATTGTTTGAGTCTCTCCCTTAGAATAACACCTTGCAGTTTGAGAATATCACAAAAGGCACAAAAAATGCTTTACCAGTTTTGTTATTTTAGGTGGGAAGATCGTAAAGAGATGGTATTTAAAACGTAAGTTCTATTCTACATCATCACTCTTCAAGGCTCTCAATGAACCCCTCAGAAAACATTTAAAGAGTTTAAATCAACTAAAAATACTTGATGTGTACATACAAACATATACTTATTTCGTCCCAAAATAATATATAAAAAATAGTAAAAAAGAGACTGAAAAATATTAGGTGGAAAGCTATGGGACCCAACTTTTAAAAAAAGTTGATTAGAGAAAACATTAATCATAACAAGAATATGTAAGCTTTTATATCTAGGTTCATTGTAATACGCATTTTGTCCTATATCAGTTGTCACAAATATTTTTACATAGGTTACAATGGAACTAGGTGGATAAAAAGGGTGACGGCTAACTTTTTTTTTTTTTGTTTGACAGGAGGGTGAAGGCTAAGTTTGTAGAAAAAGTAAAGGAATTTTTTTACCAAAGATCGTACGTTGCAACTAAACTAGAATGTCTCAAACCAATAATTGTCGCAACTAAATTGAGACAAATACCCCCACCCCCCAATTATTGTATGGAATAACTAATTTCGGATGTAATAGTTTTAACATTATTAGTTAATGAATGAGTTGCTAATTGCTATGTTCACCCAAAAAAAAAAAAAATTTGAGACAAATACAGTCCAATAAACTTATAAAAATAAATGGGATGATGGCAGAGAGAATAATAAGTTAATAACAGTAGTGTGTCCACCTTCTGGCTTCTTTCATGTATTGGAAAGAAAGAACTTGATAAAATAAAGGCAATAATACTCTTAATATCAGATATCTACTTGTACCTTCATAATAGGAAAAAAAATAGAATAGTTAATTCCTACCTGTTTCTGTACGCAAATGAGGTAAGGTAGATTTGCATAGTGTTCTCAAAGAGTTCATCATTAAATGGTACAAACTTGCGCTTTCCTTGGGTCGTTCCGGAGCTGCCAAGAAGAAGAAAAAAAAGTTCAACCCAACATTAAAAAGATTTACATAAACCTCAAAAGAAATCCTTAATAGTAACATAAAAATGATCAAAGGATTCTCCGCCGTTGCTCGATTATCCCAAAACTACCCTCTCATTTTTGGTGTAGGGAGAGCCACAGGGGAAATGATGTAGACGGGATTTGATCTCATTTCTTGGACACCACCTCTTAAGACTTTAACCAACTAATCTAGTTGACATCCACAAAACTACCCTCTCAAGTAAAAGATCACAACGACAACACAAATTCTCATAGAAGACCGTCTTACTCTTACAACATAAAAAATTGCGTTAAATAATAAGAAGGTACAATACCTTAAAGAAATTGTGGGGACAGGTTTGCCAGTAAGGATAGGAGAAGTTTCTCCATCGATAATTCTTTGAATGTAAGGTTCTAAATCTTTGTGAGTTGCAAGAGGAACACATTGCTTAAAACTTTCCACGTCTGTTTTTCCATTTAAACCTAATTGTTGCAAATACTCTGCTTCAGCATTTTCTTCTAGTATCTTCTTCAGTGTTTCCTCCTGTACTTTTCCTGCATTTTTGGTTAACTCCTCAAAATCCTTGATCACTTTTTCTGACTCAAATTCTTCCATTTTCAGCAACATTTTCACTCAATTAACTTCCTACAATAAAATTTATAGTAGCAACAGTATTAGTCTATGAAATAGTAATAATAATCATTATAAGATATGGTTTGATTTGACATGGATTACAAATAACCCACCTCCATATGAAATAGTAATACTAATTCAATCATTATATTACGGAAACAAAAAAAAAAGTGGGAACCCATTAAAAGTGTAATCTTTTTAAGCTCAGTCAGCAAGTAACTATTCTAGACTAAGTATAAAAATTCAGATAACAATAATACCCAACTCGAAATTTTGAGTAAATAGAAATGAATATGTGAATATTAATACAGAATATTCTGATTTTTCTTCTTCTGCAAATTAAAGGTGTTAAAAAGATCAAACCCAGAAAAGTGAAAAAGCTTAAAAGGTATTGAAATCAAGTAAATCAGGAAACAAAATCAGATAGAATTAGAAGTGAATATTCCAAAAAAAAAAAAAAAAAAAGAAATGCAATCTGAATCTTCCTGATAATTTGGACTTAGACATAATGAGCTAATAATATACCAGAATCTCTTTACTGAATTCGCGCCTTCCATGATTATAATCAAACGATACTAATCAAAGATAATACTTCAAATTAATCATAATTATATCGTATTATTGTTAATATTAAAAATAAAGGCAGATGCTAACGGGTGGCCTAATGCGCTGGATAAGGAACTTTTATTTATATATTACTCTTCCTTATCCTGTTATCTAGCGCGCCGGGGCACCCGTTAGCAAGATCGAAAAAAATAACCCCAAAAAAAGAAGAATTACCTGTAATATGAAGTGATGAACAGAGGAAGAAGAAAAAGAGGAGGAGAGAGAAAGAGTTGAGAGTTTGAAGTTGTTGTTTGTTGGTAGTGAAAGTGGTGGATAAGTACTGTTTGGGAGCACAAATAGACAGAAATCAACTTGAAGATAAAGAGAGAAAAATATTATTGGAAACAAATGGCAGTTAAGTGAGATCTTTTTCACTTATTTTATAGTAAATAATTGTTTTACAAGGAAATGTATTTGACTCTTACTTTCTCTTTCTATCTCTATCTCTTTCTTGATTGAATAGAGAGCAGTTGGGAAGACTAATCAAACGAAAATTGGTGAAGAGGGAAGATTCTTCGATGTCTATTTATAATACTCTATCATCTATGACATCGTGTTTCTCAGCCTATCACCGTCCACCTTTACGACCCCAGTGAAATACTCCCTCCGTTTCAAAATATAGTTCTCATTTCTCTTTTTTCACGATAATTTATGTAAGTAGAATCTAAGAGGGATAGCAAAGATTTTTTGTTTATTTAAATAAATGTTGTATGGAAAAAGATGATTTTAGGAGAGAGGATGAAGAATAATTGGTGAAAGAGCATTAATTGTAACACTTGAGTTGAATAAACAAAGCAAAAAACAAAATTCAAGAAGCAAATAAATGATGGGACACGGTTTATCTAAACAAATTACGGAAAAATGTGGAACTAAATATGAAAATGGGAACTATATTTTGGGACGGAGGGAGTACTAATACCAATTGTCCGAATTTTTTTAACTTATTTTTGCTTATCTGAACATATTATACTTCATCTGAACTTATTAGACCTTATGTTATTAGTGAGTCAAATCTTATTAGGTTTTTTCTACGTTATATTTTCGTGTTTTTTATTTTATTTGTAAGCATTTAAGCTAGTTATTCATTAAGTTAAGCTCTAATTGTTGAACACCTAGCGAAGTTATTGTTTCAGATAGTTAAGTTACATATATAAATTAGATCCGGTTAAATTTTTAGAAAACTTACTACTATTCTAGTAGTTTCAAATTCATATTTATTCAACAAATTTATGGCAATTCAGTTTGAATGCTGAAACATTAAACATATACATACTAATACACTATCGGCAGTGAATAGTGATTTTCGAATATGTATGTTACATTATTTTTAGAAATAGACTTTGTAAATATAGTTGTATGGGTTTATGGTGCATGTATGATGTATAGATAAGAAATATTTATAAAAACTAATAAAAATTTGTCAAATATGGTGCATGTACTTTGTAGCGATAATCTGATATATATTTTTTTATTTTATGAATCATACAAACAGAACAAGATATGTTTTTTTTTTCTTAAATATACTACGGGTCTGTTCTATTCAACTTATTTTGTCTTATCTTATCTTATCTTATCTTATCTTATCTTATCTTATTCTGAAATGAGTAAAGATAAGTTGAACAAAACATCTTATTTATCTTATCTGATCTGATCTGATCTAATCTTATCTTATCTTATCTGATCTTATAAAATCTTATATAAGTTAAAATAAGTTGAACAGAACGGACCCTACGTACGATTTGGTATAGCCTCTCCTAAATTGGATGAGCATGGTTCTTACTTCTTACAACCAATTAGTGATGAAGTACCACCGCAAGTGATTGTTTTCCTATACGATTATAGTTTATTTTAAGGTTGTGTATGCTCTATTCATGTTCACAACTACTACTAACTAGGGAATATAAAAAAGATAACCTTAGTGTTTTCCTCTTAACACAATAAGGTTGTTAGGAGTGTTTAAGAAGAAAGGTTTTTTTTCATATAGCATCAACGTAATTCTAAAAGAGGATTAAAGATTGATATAATTTTGATTTGTTCAAATTTTTGCATACACCCTGATTTGATCAAATCTGATGATTCAGTTTTGTTTGATTTAAAAATTGAGTCCAACATAATCCAACACGATAATTCACTTTGGATTGATTGTACTTTAAAATAACTTTAATTGAGTCCAACACAATCCTTCAATATGTGCATACACCCTCATGTGTAATAGGTCAAGTTCCTCACAAATTCTAAGGTTAAAAGTAATAACTTTTAACCTTTGAATTTGTGAGGAACTTTACCTATTACACATGGTTCTTACATACGTTGTCAAACTCTCCTCTAATGAGTATCTTTATACTAGACAAATTTTATTATGCACATGTATCTACATCCTATCATCATTAAAGGTTTATAGAAGTAATTATAATTTTCTTCACCCAAATAAAAGGCAAAATTGGCCTCAACACCCTAAACTATAACTCGGGTGCACCCAACACCACCAACTATGACTAGTAGTCTAAACACCACCAACTACGGGGTGGGGTGCAGTCTGTACCACCAACTACGGAGTGTGGTGTAGTCTGTACCATAAAAATACACCGTCGTTGGCAATATTTTTGACTTCTGGCCTCATTTATGGTACGGAATGCACCCTACACCATAGTTGGTGGTGTCTAGGCTACTAGTCGTAGTTGGTGGTGTTGGGTGCACCCGAGCTATAGTTCAAGGTGTTGATGCCAATTTTGCCAAATTAAAATTAATAGTCTGATGCTTCTATATCTTTTTAAGATATCCAACACAAACATGTTAATGTTCTTGGAGATGAATATTTTTTTTTTTGGTGCAATCTTGGAGATGAATATAAGTACTACTAAAATTTATAATATCTGATATCTACACATACTGAAGGTGTTGTCTCACCAATCACCAATTAATCTGCTATGTAGTGAATCTCAATGAGTCAACGCTATAATAAGTAGAAGTTATCTCATAGTCCAACTCGATCTCATCATAATATTACATTCATATTGAAAAAAATTTGTAGAGCCTTATATAGTTATATCTCAGAAAACCTCCCAGCCATCTTAATAGGTTACTAGACCAAATTCAGTTGCCTTGGCCTTGGAAAAACCTTTTAAGAATTAAATTGGAATACTATTGTCGCTCCTCATGAAACTCTTGCTTTCCCATACGACTTAAATAATTTTCATATAGATCATGCTTCTTGTGCATTACAAATTGTTTACTTTAGTCTCCATTTCGAGTTGACATTGTACCTAATTTTGTAAATTTGGTGAGATGAAAATGATCAGCATAATTTAAAATTTTTTTTTTGACATCGAGAAAATTTGCATTAATTAAAACATACAGTACATCCTAATGTTAATACAACCAAACATAAACAAACTAATAGTAACAAGAGCTTTATTAGGAGCTCGTACATACTTTATTAAGAAAACACACTAACTTTTACGTGTCCAGTCCAAAAGCAGTTTGTCTTGAGCGACGACGGTTGAGGTTGGGTTATACGTCTTGATGAAAAAGACCTGATATGAGAGGAAGCATGTTGAGATACGAAACTCTGACGATTTTCAAAGAGAGATTGTCGCATTACAGCTAGTGGACCCCAATGTCCACTAGACACTAAATCCCAAGGCCCTTGAAAGGAAACATCCTCCTGGGATTCTTCTGAAACAACCAACAATGAAGTCACTTCCTTTGGTGACTTTTGACCCTGCTGTGAGGGTACCCGGAGTTTAGTCGCATTAGACTGAAACTCGAAAGAGGTGGAGTTCGAAACTTGCTCCAAATCAAATTAGAGGGCCTCCCTCAAGATGCGTTTTTAAGGTGGGATGACACCTGAAGCCATCACGAGAAATGGGGGCGAGTTTGATTGATGACCTTCGCCCCACTTATGGATCCGAAGATCCAACCTCACAATCCCAAATCTAGAAGAACGACGCACAACAGGTCTGAATTGAAAACCTCCTCTCATCTTAACCAACACTCGAATTCCTAAAGCAGCATAAACACCACGACCACCTCCAGCATTATAGGTTCTATTCCACAAGTTTCCTAGATCTTTCTTTGTCATAGGAAACCAAGAACCTTGCACTGCCCATCGATTACTACTAACGAACACCCAAGCACATCCAAACACAAATAGGCCAGGGATATTGGATCTAGAAGAAACTTAACTTAAACTAAAACATAATACAAACATAAAACAAGCTAACAAACTGAGTACTAGATTCATACTAGCAGATGACACAAACAAGGGTTGGGGAAGGGGGAACTCAACCATAAACCGGGAAGGGGGATGAGGAAACACTACCACAAACCAGGGTACAGTATATCGAAGTACATTGAATTTAATGACCGATCAAATGGTTTGTTCATCTGTAAATATTATCCTTACCATTCATCACCATCCATCTTTACAACATCAATGAAATATATACAATATTTCCCTCCTTTTCACTATTAGTTTAATAAATATTTAAATTCATATAATAGATTTTGTAATAAGTTTTGATATGCTATTTTTTTTATATTAGGAAAGATAATTGGTCCGAAGACCAACCCCTGCTAAACTACTAGCCTGCAGGGCACACTAGCTCAGAGGCTGGGTACAAGGCTAAACAACCAAAAAGTAAATGCCCAATATATTATTGGGATGAGGATTCGAACCCTGAGTAATGCCCTGGAATTCGGGGTGGTACTCCACTGAGCTACCACCTCTCCCTAAGTTTTGATATGCTATTTAACTTTAATTTTTACCTAAGGTGGATTGAGAATTTGAGCTACTCCGGATTTTATCAAGTTTTAATAAACAACTAGTTTTTAGACTCTGGCTATGTCCAGGGTAATTATAATTTTCATGTATAATTAAATTTAAAATTATAACTCCAAACATTACTTGGTTTAGTGGTTAAGACTTTAGTATATATGATTTGAAGTCATGGGATCAAATCTTATACATATGCATTTTCTAATTTTTTATTGTATATGAAGTTCATGAACCAAACACTCTAAGGGATAACACTACGTGGCACAGTCCTTGCTTAGGAACACCTTTTAATATATTTGTATAGATAGATAATTTATAAGTGAAAAAATTGAAGTCTTGAGTTAGATTTGTAAGCATTTAAGCCATCTTTCATTGAAGTAATTTCTATTGTTTTGATGCATAAACTAATTTCTATTTGATAAGCACCTTAGCGAACTTGTTGTTTGAGACAAAAAATTATGTTAATCTAATTCGTTTCGGTAAAATTTTAGAACAACTTAATTCTAGTAATTGTAAATATCCACTCCAACAAATTTATTGCAATTCAATTCAAATACTGAAACATACATACTATTGGCAGTGGTTTCCGAATTAGTATGTCACAATATATATATATATATATATATATATATATATATATATATATATATATATATATATATATATATATATATATATATATATATATTGTTTTTTTGGGGTCCTCTTTAGGGAACCCCTTGGTAAGAAGAATCTTCCTCTCGAGCTGCCATTGCACGAGGGACTCACCCGAGTAGGCCTAACAAGACCAAGGAGTGATAACATTACCACAAGTAGTTTTCTTGTATGATATTAAATTATCAATTTGATCTTTTTATATCTCATCTAAGAAAAAGAAATTGAAGGCCTTATATTTTAGAAGCTTTACAGGACTGATAGAACCTTGATTTTACAGTTTGGGACAATGTGACCGCTAATTCTAATGTTTATAATCTCTCGGTTCCTCATTGATGTTCCTAGTTTGACTTGCATATTTGCCAATGCATAATCTTTAACTCTAAATATCTATAATTACGTAATAATAAAAAATTATTAAAATTTAATATTGTGAAAGTACTAATTGAGACGAATCAAATAAGACCCAACATGACTGTTTTTTCTTATATATTGAGAATTTATTTAGAAGATTCCAAATAGTGCCAAAATTCCAACGAGGAACATCAATAAATTATTAAAGAACGAAGAGACTAGTAATAACTTTTGTATATGTGGATGGTTTTAGGATTTCACAAAACAATGTTATTTATGTTTAATGGTTTCAAAGAATTTATGGTTTCAACAGTAATTTTTTTTTACGATCGTATTTCAATTAGAAAAGTGTGTCTTGGATGTAGCAACATACATAATGACATGGACTATACAAATATTGACATGAATCTCATGTCATTTTGACATTTATTACATGTCATTTGATTTTCTTTTTATAAAAAAAGAGGTGGTTTGTGGGTTGTTACACCACAAATTATGCGCAAAGGCTACACATACACTGGGTGTATGTGGGTCACACATACACTAGGTGTATGTGTTACTATTAAAATTTATACCTTTGTGTATTTATTTACTACTAAAATATATAATATTTCTAAAAGTACTACAAACTTACAATATCTCAGTGAGATAATTTTGTTTTTAATGATTTGTTTTTTATCTTTGTTTAAAAAATCTGTTTTATGAAATCTTCTTTATTTAGATTTGTATGAATCCTTTGTTTAAAACTTAAAAAAAGAATTGTATTTTTTTTCTTCAGATTATTCATATATTAGCTTCATCTTATTCATCTTCACCATTTTTCTACTATTGATTTTCTACTAAATTTTCCTATCGTTTTCAATTATTTAATTTGTTTGTAGAAAAATAATGTTATATTTTCATCCCTAACTTGTAATAAAATTCAATTCGAAATATAGTATTTCAATCGTTTATGTATTATGTAAATTCAAATATCGTTGAATAACAAAACAAGTTCAAATGATTGTAAGTTTATAATTTTTTTAGTAACAATATACATTTTAATAGTAACACATACAAAATGTATACATTTTAGTAGTAACACATACATTCAGTGTATGTGTGGCATTGTATGTGTATCATCTCTCCAAATTATGGTGTAACAGGTATACCTAAGAATTTGTGTAATTAGAATCACAATAAAAGGTTTACCACCTGGAAATCAATTGCAAATGACTTAAAGATCTCCTGAATCTTCGAAAATGGCAGTCAGTTATCTTAATTGAAGTTTAGTCCAAATCCAGTTGATTTGGCCTCTGAAAAACCTTTTTAAGAATTAAATTGGGATACTATTGTGGCTCCTCAAAAAAAATCTTGCTTTTACATACTGCTTAAAGAATCTCCATATAGATCATGCTTCGTGTGCACTGAAAAAGGTTTAGTTTCCATTTAGTGTCGACTTTTGTGATTGGTGAGATGAATGTGAATGATCAACGTCATTATTATAAGTCATAAGTTATAACTGTCTTTAAGCCGTGATTTCTCATTAGTTATCTAAATACCCTACTCTTAAGTCTTATCTAAACATTAGATTAAAAATTAATTTTTACTTTTTGATTCTTCACCATACTTTGTAATTAGACATATTTTTGTAAAGTTGTAAAGGTCACCAATCATATATCTTCACAGTTTTTTCTGAAATATAGCATCATATATATTATATCGAAGTACACTGAATTTGATAGTGCTTATATAATATATGATCTATTAAATGATTTGTTTATCTGCAAATTTTATCCTCCCATGAAAATTCTAAGATAATTATAACAAATACTATTATAGAAAAATCTAGTGGTTCAAAATAATTATATATATATATATATATATATATATATATAAAGCAAAGTTCAATTTGCCTATGTGTCATTCACTAACAAAATCTGCCCACATATCGCATGCTAAAAACTCCTTAAAAATCTACTGCCACATGTACAAATTGGAGTGCAAGCTGCTGATGTGCCACCTCCACACGTCATTAGCGTTTGGCTATATGTGCATCAATTCCGGAAATAAGTTTTAATTGCTTTAATTACATGATTTTGAAACAGTAGTAATCATTTTCAACCTTACGTATTTTGGTAAGTTTTGCCTAATTGTTAACACTTACGCAAAACCGTGTTATTTAACTTTATAGTCATCAAATAATTTAACACACATTACCATCACATGTCAGCTTTACAATAAAATGTCAACCATCTTCCACATTTAAATTGTGGAAAAAAAGGGTAAAAAAATTAATTAAACATTTTAACCATAAACTCATAAATATTTACAATATATTAATGCTCTGTTCTTTTGGACTGAACTGAACTAAATTGAACTAAATTTGTTAGAACTGAACTGAACTAAATTTTACTGAACTGAATTAAAATTGTGAGAGGAAACTAACGGAATTTTCTTGAAGTGAGCTGAATTTGTCTAACTAAACTAAATTTTCATTAATGCGGTCAAGAACAAAGCCTACTTCTATGAATATATATTCCCAATCTTTCATGATGTTTTCTTAATTTAACCTCCCAACAATCATTGTGTCACTCCAAACACTTTATGGAATATAACTCCCAATAATATATATATATATATATATATATATATATATATAGTTAGTTAGTTAGTTAGTTAGTTAGTTAGTTGACAATATATAACCGCTCGACAAAGTTGATATGAATATATACTCTCGAGCAATCTATGAAATGATAGCGGGTCGTATAGTAAAGAATATAGGAAGGAGAGGATCCGAGAACATAGAGTCATAGAGAGAGAATGAAGATAGTCGAGATACATATACTTCTTGAAAATTAATTATTATATATATTTATTTTTCATTAATTACAAGTTGCAAAAACTATCCTATAACATTAAATGAAAGATAACTATCTTCTCCTTAGTCTTTATAGTCAATTAGATATTCATAAATATCCCCATCTTGGATACCAAATCCGATCTAATGGAGGAAATCGACATGCAAAACCTCGGCTTCTTGGAATACATAAATGAGTTTTTTTATCATAGCATGCACTTTCGGCAGAACATCCATTAACTTTTCACAACGGGTAGATATGTTTTGCGGTTCTATGTTAATACTAAATTAAATTTATTAAAACCCAAAACATACACTAAACTTAGAAACATAATGATAGGAATTACAACTTTATTTAATCAAACTTAATCTTACCCATGTTTCTCTATCCATATTTTAATATAAATTATACATCTTTAATTTTTTTTCTTAACTGAACTACATATTGTGCCAGTATGAAAAAAATTGTATTGGTGCCCTCTTGATCTCAATTTCATAATGTATGATATAAATGAAATATATTATCTTTTTAATAAGTTACGTAAATATTTTTTTATATATTGCTCTTTTATTATATTAAATTATATTTAGTACATAGGCTTGATTATAGTATCATTCTTTTTATGTCTTTAATATTATATCAAAAATTTATAAATTTTTACATCATGATTTTAGGGAAAGTATCACAAAATTTTAAATTTATAAAATAAAAGGTTTTCGGGTCTAAAATCTAAAATAGCTTTACATACTTTTTTATCCTTACCATCCCATTTAAAGACTTTTAAATTTTAGCATCTTTTGAATGCTGAATTAAAAAGAAGTTTGAAAAAAGGGGGACAATAAAAAGGATAAAAGTTTAATAATAAGACATCGTAGAGCTTATAATTTAAACTTTTTTAGATGCTTGAGACAAATGTGTGGCAAATTAAGGCTATGTTCAGTTCAATTTATTTTAACTTATTTCAGAAAAAATAAGATAAGATAAGATAAGTTCAGATAAGATAATACAATATAATGGTTCAACTTATCTTCACTCATTTCAGAAAAAATAAGTCTAGATAAGATAAGGCAAAATAAGTTGAATCAAACGGACCCTAAAAGTAACGTAGAATAACTAAATATAATGCACGGTCCCATGTCAATGTAAATTAGTAATCCTAATTTTAATTAATTTATGTGCAACAAATATTACCAAGCTTTGTGATTACCTCGATATATCCTTATCAGATTTCATAAGCAAAATTTATCAACGACAACAACTCTGTACTTATAAACCAATTTAGAGGGGTGATAAGAAAAAGATAATCATACAACAATAAATGTAGACTATATATTAGCGTGTGACGATTGGTGTAGACTATATATTAGCGTGTGACAACATGGGGTATTGAACAAAACATGAGGGGTCAATTTATTCTAATTGAAACTTATGGGTCTAAGGCCCCATTCTTTTGGACTGTTTACATAGTATGAACTGAACTGCACAAAAAAAACTGGCCGAGCTGAACTGAATCGAATGAAACGAAATGAGAAGCGAACCGAACTACGAAGCGGGCGAAAATAAGTCCAAAAGAACAGAGCTTCAATTACACAATTGGTGATAAAAGTGGGAGGGTTTAACTAATAGGACAAAACATGAAGGGTCAATTTAATTTGTTGGGTAAAAGTTAATAATAGGACAAATAAAGAAAACAAATTGAATAGTATATTGTATACTTTGTCTCTATGTTTTTCAGAAGTATATGTAGTATTTCATTCACTTTTATAAATTTACATAACATAATTTAAGGGGAAATATCATTAAATATATAATCGAATATCTTATAGTTTATCAATTCTTGAGGCAACCATGGAATATATGAATGTCTCCAATTTTGTTGGAATATAGATATTCTTAATAAGCAAAAAAAAATTCCGTGCAAAAGTTAGAGATGAGGTAGTATACGATATAGTTTGCACGGGTCTAAAAGTCGGAAACCTGCTTATGACTTGCTTAGGAATAAAAATAACTACTTAATAAACAAAACAATCCCCGTGCATTATGCGTTGGTCCAAATCAAATCTACTATAAAAACCTCCCGTGCATTTTTGCACGGGTTAAAAGCTAGTAAAGTTAAAAATGCGAGTTTAAATCGTGATTCTAGGTAATCTTTATGTTTTTTTTTAATTATGACTATTAAAAAACATCCCTTCTCCTAACTCCTAAGATTGATGAAGATGAACTAGGACATGACCCACTTTAGATATTCCCTTGCCTCATTATTAAGAACATTATGATCCTAACTTCTAGCACTATTAATTAAATGTTACATAAATGTATACCCTAATTCCTAATCTAACGTATACTTAGCTTATCCTTAATATATATGGCCAAAATTTGTTATATGCCAAATGACGCCCCTTCTATAATGTATGTTGATATGGTATCATATCAGTTATATCACGACACATCTCTTTGATTTTTTTTTATCTTACATTAGTTAAAGTAGTAATGAGATTCCTTCAACCTCTGACTTATAACTTTAAACAAGTGAACAAGAGTATGAAATGTTACCATATCCAAGATATAACTTCATTTCATAACAAAACTAGGTATTGCTTCTCTCAGTCTTATGTACTCCCTCCGTCCCATATTATAGTGCTTCTTTCCTTTTAAAGTGTCCCAAAATGTAATTCTTGTTTCCTTTTTTGATTCTACACTTTTCCATGATTCTCATAGAAAAGTTGTGCCACCATTATTTATTTGCTTATTGGACCTAGTTTTTTGCTTTGTTCATTCAACTCAAGGTTGAATTAATTAAATGCATTTAATCTTTCTTTCACCACTTATTGTCATTCTCTCTCCTAGAATCAGCTTTTTCCCATATTTTTTTTTAATACACAAATACTATTTACCTTCCTCTTATATTCTATTGACCTTAATACCCGCAAAAATAGAATCATGCGCTATAATATGGGACTGAGGGAGTACAATATAAAGTAAAAACTTTTACTACCACTCCAATAGCATAAGTAATGACAACAAAGTAACCGAAAAAGAGAATTCATGTTTATAAGTTTTAAAACTTTAATGTTCGATTTTTTTAGCAAATTAAAATCTTTGATAGCATAACTATGGATACATTAATTCTTCTTATTTACTCGTACATATAGTGCTTCTTGAAAAAGGTGATGAAGAATAATTGGAAAAAAAAATATTGCACTATTTTTTTATTTCAGCTAACCAACTTTTTTTTGTTGCAAAAACTAAACTTACAAAGAATATCAAGTTTCAACCAATTTACAATTTATAGTTTAAATAAATTTTTATATAATAAAAGAATATATTTATACTGCAGCTTTCGACTAATTAAGTAAATACTGTAACAAATTAGTTTATAAGTTGTTGGTTGACTGAAACTTGTGCTCAATAATTATTCATATAGTAAATATCAATTTGAGATGATTATTTAAGTAAACTTTGATCTCAAACTAGTTACAATCAATTCTAAATTCAAATTTTATATCATGCTATGCACCTTGTGAGTTGTGAGTATGTTTTGATCTGCTTATATATATATATATATATATATATATATATATATATATATATATATATATATATAAAACCCAAGCACATTGGATCCCTCCGCCCTCTTCTTCCCTCAAATGGAATGTTGATGCTTCATTAAAAATTGGTGAGCTAAAATCTGCAATTGGGGGAGTTCTCAGATATTGCAGGGGTATTTTCATCTGCCACTTTTCCAGTCCTATCCCATTTATGAAAATAAATCATGCTGAAATTTTCGCAATTCAAAGAGCCATAAAAATCTCATTTGGGTATGAGCGTATCAATCGGAGCAAAATCATCATTGAGTCTAATTCACTCAATGCGGTGAATTGGTGCAATTGAGTTAGTGAGTGCCCATGGAATCTAAGCTTTGTTATTAACTTCATCAGTGATGCGAAACTTAGAGGAAGTGGGTGTTGTATTTGATGTTTTGATGATGTCAAATTCTTAGGTTAATTTTACTATATAGTTTTTATTCTGCGAAAATGTAAAATACCAAAAATAATGTAATGTTTAATTTTGCATCTATATCTTGTGGAGAAAGATTAACTATTTAATCTAAGTCAAAATATTTAATTTATACACTTTGAATTTTTATAATATGGTATGTTTAATATTCTAGTAACTTAGAATCTTTGCATAAAAGATTCTTTAAGTTAGTAGATATTTTTGTTGTTGTTGTTTGTGAGTAAAAATCGGTTATAGTTGGCGTGGCATACAATGTGGACCCGATTCCTTGAAGTTCTCCAACAAACCCAACTAACTCGCTGAAGATACTCCCACTAACGGATAGTGGAGGTAGTTTATTTCCGTTGCAAAAAGAGTGGAGGAAGTGCAGCGAAGATCAGGCCACAATCTCCATTACCCTACTTGCGCCATTTAAGGAGAACATGGAGCACAACGTGTCCAGATGAAGAAAGAACTGCAGCAGCTATATGAGAAGAGATTATTCGAAGAAAAACTTAAGAACTTTCAAGCGAAAAAAAGTCAATCATTACTTAGAAAGTTTTTCTTGTAATTTCCTCTTTATTCAACATACTCATTATTGTAATATTCATAGTGTGTGGGTGAGAGAAAATTCGAGAGAATATCCTTGTATTCAAGAGAGAGTGGGAAAGAGAAGAGAGAAGACTTCGAGTGAAGTCAATAGTGAGTGTCATCGGTTCGGGGGAAGCGAGTGAGCGGGGAACAAGTTCCTAGAGGAACGAGAGAAGGTCCAGTATTAGGTTGTACAAAAAGAGTCTTTTGGCCTAGTATATTAAAGAGAGTTTGAGTCAAAATCCCTCGTGGTCAAGGTTTTTCTTCCTATTGGGCCTAGAAAGTTTTCCTTGTAAAAATCTCGTGTGCTTGTCTCTTTCTAATTTCAAGTTTCACCCCCCCTCTTGTAGTTGGTCTAGTGTTCATACTAGAATAACAGTGGGATTGAAATCGTGCACAAGAGTCGTGAGTCAAACATGGTTGCAGATGCAATGGCCAAACAAGGGCTTTCTCGAAGAGACGAGTTTCTCGCCTGGTTGTAAACGTTGTTGTGGTGTTCCTTTGTTTTTCTTCAATAATTTGTTTTCATTAAACTTGCTCCTCTGTACTAGACTTTGCATATATGGGGTTTAACTCCTCATTTTTAATGAAAACAACAAAACTTATATAAAAAAAAAAGACAAACAAATGCCATGCTGCCACATGTATGTTTCAAGACTCAACCCATAACCTATCATTTGATATGATAATGCACTAACCAACTACACTACAATGCTCATGTTGGTCTTTATAGGGGAAAAAATCATTTAAAGACAAATATTTCTATTTTTGAAGACTTCAAATGCACGTCGATAAATAATCCGGGGCGTATGGCCCCAGACAAGAGCTAGTTTCACTTCCTAAATATAAAAGTTTAAACTTAAATAACGTACAACGATCTCAGCATCGTTACAATATTATAAACGATTTAGTATAGATTTACACCCTCTTATGGGTCATTTAGTTCATTATTTTTGGGCTCCATGAAATGGAATCAATTACCAAATTCTCTTTCCTCTTGTTTGGCTCTGTAAGATTATAAGTACTATAAGCGGAATTTCATGAATCACATTTATAAGCACTTAAAACAGGATCTCATGCATATACATTTAAGGATCACATAATAGTTAAGAATTAACCTTTGACGCGTGATTTCCACAAAGCTCTTCGAGATCCGGAGATAGAAGCTGCAATTGAGATTCCTCTACTAGGTCCACGAATCCAGATCAATGCTCCACCAATGCTAGTTGGAAGGAAGAGGGACTCTTCTATTTCTTGGAGCAGTATTACGTAGCTTTGAAAGAGAGAGAAAAGAGGAGAGAGAAAATAATGATAGGAAAACCGATTTGCCTTATTTTCTCACCCACACTTTGATTATAGGAACAAACTAGGTTAGGAGTCCTCTCCTTTTCTTTCTCCTTGGCCGGCCACTCCTAGAGTCCTACATGGGCTCTAGGTCATTCTTTATTGATCCGGATTGTGTAAGTGTAACCTTGTAGGATCCATCTAATTTGGGCTTCGGGTTTATTATTTACTAAACACGAAGTTCTATAGCATCCTCTAGCAAGACGTATAGACGACCCAATTTATTATCTCCATAATATGATCCATGTTATATTTAGTAATTGCATTAGAGTCAAGGACACAATTCCTTCAATGTCCCACTTGTCCGAGACGAGTGTGCAATCTTCAAATTCCTTAAGTCTCTTAGTGTCCAATTTGATAGTATGACCATATTACTATATCATCCATACTAGTCTTCAAATTAATCTTTGAAATCCGAGTTCAAATTGACAAGCAAATGATCATCATATAATCAATTTGAGCAAGGCCATGCATTTTTCAATTTTCACTCTCCAAGGGGCTAGGACACCCATCCTATTTCATATAGGAGGAATTTTCAATCTTGTGGCAACCAAAACTCTCACTCAACTTTTAGCACAACCCGAACATTGCCTTTATAGTCCCCTTTTTACGGCATGACGTTTGACATCATCAAAGTTATACCAATCATTAGGCTAAGTAGTGTTCCACTCATGTCTTAGGAATCCACTAATATAATTACGAAGTTATAGAAACTTCTAAGTAGGTATGTTCGATCATGTATCAACTATACATGTCCATATGATTGACTAAACATCTCCATGTCCCCATAGCCCATGAAACGGCGCTATCAATCAATCTTATATGCTAATCCTTTAATAAATCATTTATGTCCAATTTAATGACTTAGATTAGGAACTATAATATTCTATGAATTCTGTTCACTTATGGTGTTTCATTCATCAAATCACATATTTGACAAAACCATTCAATTCAAGATATATTTTGGACATTTTATTTAATACCAAACCAAAATTAAATAAGATAAAATTTTATTTCTCATAAACATAAAATAGCAAAACCATGTCTCTACATTGTAACAAGTTTCTCTAAACCTAGTACAATCTAAAGTCACTCTAACATTTGCTTCAAGCCTATAGCCCTAGCGTGACACTCATGCTTGGGTTGAGGTAGCGGTTTAGTGAGCGGATCAGCCACATTCTCATCCGTGTGAACTTTGCAGATCCTGACATCCTTCCTGTCAACAATCTCCCTATATGAGGTGATACTTCCACATTACATGTTTGGATTTGTTATGTGATCTCGGTTCTTTTGCTTGCGTAATAGCACCATTGTTATCACAGAACAACTCAATCCCTTTCAGAGCACTAGGTATGATATCCAGCTCTGTCAAGAACTTCTTTATCCAAACTGCTTCTTTAGCTGCTTCAACCGCTGCTAAATATTCGATCTCGTCGTAGAGTCCGCTACGGTGCTTTGCTTTGAGCTCTTCCCGGCTCACTTTGCTCCTTCATTTAGACAAAAGACGTACCCTGACTGAGAGCGGTAATCATCTCTGTCGGTTTGGAAGCTCGCATCAGTATAACCTTTAACAACCAACTCACTTTCACCTCCATAGACTAAGAACATGCCTTTAGTTCTTCTCAAGTACTTAAGGATGCTCTTAGCTGCAATTCAGTGTGCTTCTCCTGGATTTGCTTGGAACCTGCTACACATGCTCAAGGCATATGCAACATCTGGTCGAGTACTTATCATGGCATACATGATAGATCCTATAGCCGAAGCATAAGGTATGTTACTCATTAGCTTCAACTCATCAGGCCCAGTCGGGCACTGACTCTTGCTAAGCGATATGCCATGTGACATGGGAATGAATCCTCTCTTTGAGTTTTCCATGTTGAACCTTGCAAGAACTTTATCAATATAAGTTTCTTGACTTAGTCCAATCATCCTTTGAGACCTATCTCTATGGATTTTAATTCCCAGTATGTACTCAGCTTCTCCAAGGACCTTCATGGAGAAATAACTTTTCAACCATTTCTTGACTGACTCAAGCATTGGTATGTCATTTCCCATGAGTAGTATGTCATCTACATACAATACCAAGAAGACTAAGCTGCTCCCACTAAACTTCTTGTAAACACAAGACTCTTCTTCGCTTTTGATGAAACCAAATTTCTTGATTGCCTCATCAAATCGAACATTCCAGCTCCGAGATGCCTGCTTCAATCTATAAATGGAACTCTGAAGCTTGCAAACCCTTTTAGGATTTTCTAGATCCTCAAAACTCTCAGGTTGTATCATGTACACATCCTCATTCAAGAACCCATTCAAGAATGCGGTTTTGACATCCATCTGCCATATTTCATAATCATAAAAAGCAATCGCTAAAAGTATCCGAATTGACTTAAGCATTGCTACTGGAGAAAAGGTCTCATCATAGTCTATACCATGAATTTGTCTGAATCCTTTTGTAAACAGTCTTGCTTTATAGACATAGACATTCCCATCTTTGTCTATTTTCAATTTATACACCCACTTGCATCCAATAGGGTTAACCCCATTAGGTAAGTCGACCAGGGTCCAAACTTTATTCTCAGACATGGAGTCTAACTCGGATTTCATGGCCTCAAGCCATTTCTCAGATTCCGAGCTCGTCAAAGCTTGTTTGTAGGTAGTAGGTTATGAATTCTCCAAAATCATTATTTCAGAGTTTTCAGTTAACAGGAAATCAACCAACCTCTTGTTTGGAATCCTTTCTCTACTAGACCTACGCGGGGCCTGAGCATCAAGAGAAATGTTCTATTCAACTTCTTGAAGATCTTCGCTTGAATTAGATTCAAGTGGGACGGTCGTCTTGTCGGGCCGTCTCTGACATGGTGTGAACCACATCCAGTTGTTGCTCATCTCGAATTTCTTCGAGAATTATTTTACTCCCACTTGTCTTTCTAGAAACAAATTCCTTTTCAAGAAAGACACCATCACGAGCAACAAACACTTTGTTCTCTTGACGGTTATAGAAGTAATAACCCCTTGTCTCTTTTGGGTATCCCACAAAGAGACATTTATCTGACTTGGGTGCAAGTTTGTCTGACAGTAAACGTTTTACATAGACTTCACATCCCCAGATTTTAAGAAAAGACAAGTTTGGAGTATTTCCATTCCATAACTCATATGAAGTCTTTTCTACAGCCTTTGATGGGCTCCTGTTTAGTGTGTGTGCAGCGGTTTCGAGAGCATATCCCCAAAAAGAAATCGGAAGATCAACAAGACTCATCATTGATCGAACCATATCCAATAAGGTCTGATTCCTCCTTTCAGATACACCATTTAACTGCGGTGTTCCTGGTGGAGTCAGTTGTGGAAGAATTCCACAATCCTTCAAATGATCATCAAACTCTTGGCTCAAATACTCGCCACCACGATCGGATCGCAATGCTTTAATTGTCTTATCAAGTTGATTTTGTACCTTATTCTGGAACTCTTTGAATTTATCAAAAGATTCCGACTTATGTTTCATTAAGTAGACATATCCATATCTACTCAAATCATCAGTGAAGGTAATGAAGTAATTAAACCCTCCCCTTGCCTTCGTGCTCATAGAACCACAAACATCTGTATGTATGAGGCCCAAGAGATCGCTGGCCTTTTCACCCTTTCCAGTAAACGGTGACTTTGTCATTTTCCCCATCAAGCATGATTCACATATATCAAATGATTCAAAATCAAATGATGGAATCCTGTTGTAACTTTTGGATGCGCTTTTGGTTTATATGACCCATTCGACAATGACAAATGTAGGTTAGGTTTGATTCATTTGATTTTTGTTTCTTGCTACCTATGTTATAGACTTGTAATGACCTATCAAGCACATATAAGCCATTTATCAATTTAGCACTAGCATAGAACATATTATTGTAAGAAACGGTACAACATTTGTTCTTAATTTCAAAACAAAACCCTTCAAAATCCAATACAGAAACAGAAATTATGTTCTTAGTTATCGAAGGAACAAAATAACAATTATTTAATTCTAAAACCAAGCCAGATGGCAAATGCAGACTATAGCTTCCTATGGCAAGTGCAGCAACCTGTGCTCCATTTCCAACGCGAAGCTCTACTTCTCCCTTTGCCAGCCTCCGAATTCTTTTTATTCCCCACATCATTAACTATGTGAGAACCACAACCGGTATCTAATACCCATAAAGAAGTAGAAGTTAAATTGATTTCTATAACAAATATACCTGAAGTGGAAGCCCCAAACTTCTTTTCCTCCAAGTATAGAGGGCAGTTCCTCTTCCAGTGTCCTATCTTGTCACAATGGAAGCACTTGCTTTCCGCGGCCACCTTTGGCTTGGCGGTTGGCTTAGGTTTTTCAGCAACAACGGCAACTTGCTTGCCTTTGTCCTTCTTTCCTGCCCATTTCTTCTTAAAACCCTTTCCCTTCTGAACCATCAGAAACTCTTTCATTGGTTCTTTAGGGATATTCCTCTCAGCATTGACCAACAATATGTGCAGCTCTTGCAAAGTCTTTTCAGACATCATTCATGTTGAAGGTCATCCTGAACTGATTGAAATTGTCAGGCAATGAGTGGAGAATAATGTCAGTAGCCAACTCAACCCTGTAAGGGAATCCAAGTCGTTCCATGTTTTCGAAAAGACCCATCATAGCGAAAACATGAGGGCCAACAACTTCTGCTTCATGTGGCATTCTAGTATCTCTCTATTGGTCTCATATCGCTCAACTCGGGCTTGTGTTTGAAACATATCACGCAGCTCTTGCATGATGGTATAAGCATCATTGGTTTCAAATTAAACCTGTTTTGGAGGTCCGGCTCCATGGCTGCTATCATCAAACAAGTGATCGGGACAGACCTATCATTGGCCTGCTAAGCACGACGTTTGTCGGCTTCAGTCGACTCATCAGTAATCACAGGAAGTGGGGTTTCGCCACCGTGGCCCCACCAGCAGGTGGTTGCGCCACCCAGCCGTGGCTGCTCCTCCTCCCTTCCTTTTTTTTTCTTTTGTGGGAATTAAATTAAATCACAACTTCTTGTAAATTAATTTAGTGATCAAATTAAATTAAACATAAACTCCTTTATGCCTAATTCTGCAAATTAATTTAAATCTCCATTTTAACTAATTTTAGGGCTATTCATATTAATTAACCTTAAATTCATATAAAACTCCTTTCACATGAATTAATTTGTCATACATAAAAAATTTAAATATGAAAATTCAGATTAATTATATGAGTTGAATTTTCGAAATTAACATAAAATCTCTATTTTAATTTAATTTTAGTATTATTCATATGTATTAATCTCTAATTCACACAAAACTCTTTTCACATGAATTAATTTTCATATATAAACAATTTAAATATGAAAACAAATTAATAATATAAATATAACTCTCGAAATTTTCGAAAAATTTGAGATCTAAAATTGTATTTTAATTTCGAAAATTAGGGTTTTAGCTTTCTAAAAAATTCGGCCACTCCATATTAATTTTTTGAAATTCGAAAATTAGGTTTTTAGATTTTCAAAAATTCGGCCAACCAAAATTATTTTCGAATTGCAAAAATCAAAATTTTTTAGGTCGAATAATTAAAAAAAATCGGCTATTAAGCAAATTAAATCAAATTTAATTAATCCAATTAAATAAAACATCCATAATTCAATTCCTCCCCTTAATCAAATTAAAAATAGGCATACACATCAAAATGAATCTAACTATTATGACCAAAAACCTATATGCAAGAGGCTAAAACTGATACCACTGTAGGATTATAAGTACTATAAGCGGAATTGCATTAAACACATCCGTAAGCACTTAAAACAGGATCTCATACATATACATTTAAGGATCACATAATAGTTAAGAATTAACCTTTGACGCGTGATTTCCACAAAACTCTTCGAGATCCGGAGATAGAATCGCAATTGAGATTCCTCTAATAGGTCCACGAATCCAGATCAATCCACGAATCCAGATCCATGCCCCACCAATGCTAGTTGGAAGGAAGAGGGACTCTTCTATTTCTTGGAGCAGTATTACGTAGCTTTGAAAGAAAGAGAGAAAGAGGAGAGAGAAAATAATGATAGGAAAAAGCTGTCGCCTTATTTTCTCACCCCACACTTAATTATAGGAACAAAAGTACTAGGTTAGGAGTCCTCTCCTTTTCTTTCTCCTTGGCCGGCCACTCCTAGAGTCCTACATGGGCTCTAGGTCATTTTTTGTTGATCCAGTTGTGTAAGTGTGACCTTGTAGGATCCATCTAATTTGGGCTTCGGGTTTATTATTTACTAAACCTGAAGTTCTATAGCATCCTCTAGCAAGACGTATAGACGACCCAATTTAATGAATTTATTATCTCCATAAAATGATCCATGTTATATTTAGTAATTGCATTGGAGTCAAGGACACAATTCCTTCACGTTCAACCCCACATCAATCCATTACCATTACTTAATGGTAATGGATTCCCCAATTTGTTACCTTCCCCTCCCCCTCAAATAACAAAATCCATTACTTGGTGGTAATGATTTCCATTCATTTTCATTTCTTGGCTTGAACCAAACACTCCATAAAGGTAACCATTTTTTATACCATTCTCCTCCTCTATTTGTATTCATTCCCTTTCCATTCCATATTTTGAACCAAACGACCCCTTAGATTCTCCATCGAGTTGCTTGTGTGCATAACACATAATGAAACAAAGGTGAGAGGGTGTAAAATTATACATATATAGATTGAACATTTTCGACTATCTCCCATACCAATAACTAGCTAGTTATTTCTAAAGTTCTAACTATTAGTTCCTATCCTTCAGGAAAAAATGTTAATGGAGTAGTAGGTTGTATTTCCTCCGTTCTCAAATAAATAAAACACTCCTCTCTTTTATGTGAGAACTTTTGAGAGAAGCGTTTCATTTATTACAAAAATGGGAGAAGTATTAAGGCTATGTTTAGTTCACCTGAAATTTTCTGATCTGAACTTATCTGATCTGAACTTATTTTTTCTGATCTGATTTGATCTGATCTGAACTGATCTGATCTGATCTGAACTTATCTTTTATAAAATATATTATTACTAATATTATTATTACTTTGTATTTCATTACTAGTATTACTATTACTATCATTTTATTAATATGCACAACTTTCAATAATAATAATAATAATAATAATAATAATAATAATAATAATAATTTTATAATAATAATAATATAAATAATATTATAATAATAATAACAATAACAATAATAATAATAATATAGATAACATAATAATAATAATAATTATTATTATAATTATAGCATAATTAGTTTTTTTTTTTTGAAAAAGAGCACATTAGTATATGAACATACAATTAAAAAAAAAAAGACTAAGGACTCTTGGGTCTAATGGTATGGATTCTTACCTCCCACATGGGAGACCAAGGTTCAAATCTTGGTGGAAGCATATATTTCAATATTGTTGTGGGTGGGGGGGGGGGTTAGGGCTTGTTGGGTTTCTAGGTGAGTGACCCTGTGCGAGGACAGCACAGAAAAAATTCATCTTATCATGAGATTCCCAAAAGGGGCCCAAAAAAATTAAAAATAAAAGAACACTCATGTTCAAGGTCCGTTAATAATAAGAATTTAGGTAGTAATGAAAAAAACATGTAATGATATTAAAAAAAGAACATATACTGAAATAGCATATAAGATCTATTTAAAGAACACATTTTAAAAATAAAAGATAGATGTTATTTTTATATTGATGACATGTTTGGATTTAACTAACATGTCCTTTGTTATATCAATAAATTGTTCTTTTTTATTATAAATAAACCAATATATATATATATATATATATATATATATATAATCATATGATCTTGAACAAAATGGTTAAATATTCTTCTTATATCGTTGTCTTATTCTATATAAACTTTGTTTTCAAAGATAAGTTAAAATCCTTTGTAGGGAAAATTTTGAACGTGATGACAACAACATTAGGTTATCCCATGCTACTCACGTTTTATATAAACTAGTAATATATAATTTATATTATTCTACCAAAATTGTTTTAAAAATTAAACATCATATACTATTGTCATGTTCGTTACATGTACAACATCAAAAAGAACATCACATATCAAAATTATTAATTAGAATAAATATAAAAAAGAACACTTACAAATGCCAAAAGAATATTCTTCTTCTTGAACACAAATAGCTTCAAATAGTGATATCAATGACATTTATAATAATAGCAACGACATTAATAATAATTACCAATATTAAAAATTAAAAGTACAACAACGACAATAATAATAATCTTTTTGAACAAATGTACTAGTAAATAGTAATATTAATAGTAATAGTAATTGTATAAAGTAATATTAATAATAATAATAATAATAATAATAATAATAATAATAATAATAATAATAGCATTAGTAATACTAATAATCATGATGATAATAATAATAATAATAAGTTTTTAAATATAAGCATAATTTGAACTGATCTGATCTGATCTGAAATAAGTAAAAATAAGATGAACTGAACATAGCCTAAGTTCAAACATTTTTGGAAGTTCGTGTAATTGTCTTGCTCATCATCACAATTTAGAATATCACACGATGTTTGTTTGTGTGCTTGTTTCATAATAAAGATTCGCTTTTGTTTGTGTCGACGTAATATTTGAATTTAAGTAGAACTTAAGCTTGACGGCATCTATTTTGGTTGCACGCCCTTGATATCATCTTTTTTTTTTTTTTCCACCGACGTTATATTGAGATGAAGTAATTTATAAATTTGTACTCTAAAAAAAAAAGTAATTTATAAATAGATCGACCCTTTAAGACTTTAAGTAAATAAAGATTGTGTTTAGCAACACCTTTTTAGTTGGCTCTACAAGGAACTGACCGTTGAGTAATAGTGTCTCGAAATATTATTTTTAATGGTTTTTTCATATATAAAGATAATCAAAATTATTCTATAATTATGATCATTAGTTTTATGGTAAGATATGAACGTTAATATAAAACCTACAAAAAAAAAATATCCTAATCTTCTCCTTTTCTTTTTTCCCCTCTGAATCTGTGAGGGGCTTACATAGATATTCTCATTCATGGTAAGCCCCTTTTCCCTCTTGTTTTCAGTTTTTAGTTTATTTTTTTTTAATAAATTAGTCTTTCTTTATAAGAGTTTCTCGAACCCTTCTATGGAGATTTTTGTCTCTGTTGTGGAGCTCTCTTTCTCCCCTGTGAGAGTTGCGAGTCTTGTTTATTTGTTTGTAGGTATGAGAAATTAATCTCATTGGTTGAAGTTCAAGATTATCAACATGAAGGTATTAGAAACTCGGATGCGATCAATATTGTTAGATCAAGAATGTTCTTCTCCAAAATATGTCAACATGATAGATGGTTTCATTAATAGCTACAAGATTCATCAAATACTTTGGTCGATCTGGCTCATTATAGTTTTATCGAAGACGAATTTGATTTAATCTTGTTTGATTGTATTTTGTTTTTCCTTAATACCTATTGTAGATACCGTTTGACCTTTAACTAATAAAGTTTCTCTTTAAAAAAAAAACTGGTGCACCCACAAGAATGAATAATAAGTACTTTTATTATAATATAAGTATTTTTTTATATAATAAGGTATGCATAATTACTGCATTACATTGACTCATTGAGCATTAAAATAAGTGCTCAAATAAAAATTACCAAAAAGTATCCAATTCCTCCACACTTATTCAGACTTAAACTAGTATTTTGGTCCGGGCAATGCCCCGATTCAGTGACAATTATCAAATATATTATTATGCATAAATCTCATAATTGATTTTATTAACTTTTCGTGATATTAGGTCTAATGCAAAATTAAAAATTGGACGTTGTTGCATGATAAGTTGTTTTTAAAAAAAAACTTCTAAGGAATTTGGGGATAAAATAACAATCTCAATGGAATCAGGGTAAGAGAATGTTATTACTTAATAAAAGTGTTAGAGTTCAAAAAGCATGTCTATGTCTTTATAATTACATATATTTAAGACTTTATTATGTTTTACTTTGAGACATCTATACTAATATATTAAAAGGCGTGCCTAAACAAGAAACGGTGCCACGTGGCGCTCTCCATAAGGGGAGTTTTACTCCATGCAATCCACAACAATAAAAAATATTAGAAATTGCATAGTATAGGGTTTGATCCCGGGACGTCAAGAACATATACTAAAGTCTTAACCACTGGACCAAATAACATTTAGTGTTATTATCTTAAAGTATAATATTAATAAATGAAAATTTTCCTTACTCGGGGCGTAGCCCGGGCCTAATAACTATTACTCCCTCCGGTTCCTAAAGATCTTCCTCTTTCCGTTTTTAGTGCGTTTCCAAAAGATCTTCCTCTTTTACTTTATTCCTTATTTGGCAAAATTTTTCCCCTTTTTACCCTCTCATGTCACTATCATATGGTCCACCATTACTGACTATTAAATCTATTTTACTCCCTTTCTCTCTCCTACTTTATCCCTTTTTATTTGTTTATTTTCCTTAACCCCTCTCTCTCCTACTTTACCCACCCAAGACCCCACACAAATTGATCCTCCTTGGTATATGTAGTAATGATAATAAGGAAGATCTTTCGAACCGGAGGGAGTAGTTAAGAATTAAAATTGTAGTGGATTAGTGGTTAAACTCTCACATTTCATTTCAAAGGTCATGTGTTCAAATCCTAGTAAGTATACATTGTTCATATTTGTAAATGAGATTATAAACATGTGTATTAGAAGTTTGAGTGAGTGTCACGTAGACCGTTCCTTTGATAGAAACGCCTTTTAATATATTTGTATAGATCTTTTTGAATCTAAGATTCATCAACAAAATTCGTCATCTTTATCGAAGTTTTGCAAAAAGTACTCCGAAAAGTTACCTTAGTTAGCTTTTGTAAAATATTAATTTAATTTAAAATCTAAAAACCTACCATTATCTGGCGAAACAATTTTATTTAAAGAGTTAACTCAATTGTAAGGACGCAATTGTAAAATACTCCCTCCGTTTCTTTTTAATTATTACACTTTGACATTTTACACTATTCACAAATTGCACTTTGACCCTCGTTTGTGATTTATACATAAATAAAAACATAGTCATGTGGGATCTTGTTAGATTCGTTTAAGTATGTATTTTATTAATATGTACTTTTTATAATTTTTACAAATGCAAACTAGAGATATATATCCTCAAAGTTTTATATTGGCATGCGTGAAAAGTGTAATTGTAACCATTAAAAAGAAACGGAGGGAGTATAATACTCCGACTTGTGGGTGTTAACTTTCGTTTATAGATTTTCAAACTAAAAGACCTGGAGTATACTCCATGTCTTCCTTTTTGATTGGTCTTGTAAGAGACCGCTTACTTTTAGTTTAAAATTAGGCACGGCTCAAACCCAATATTAAGAAGAGAACATGCCACCTTTTATAATATAGTGACTAGTTTATTCTATTTATAAACCATTTTAATCTATTTCGTGACTAGTTTAATCTATTCAGCAATGACATTCTCTAACCCATTCAATGACTAGTTTAATCCATTTAGTGACTACTTTAATCCGTTTGGTAAAACTTTCGAGTTATTTTTTGAAATTGTCTATTGTAGTTCGAGGATCAAGAAAACAAAGGAATGAGAAGATAAGGGATGACTAGGATAGTGTTGGGTTAGAGTGAAATGGAATGGGCTTGTTAGAAAAATTCAGTCTTTGGTTCGTCTAATTTTATGTTAAAATTAGACCGCCTATTCTAATAATTTGTGTCCTTTTTAATAATTAAACTTGGTTTTCTTGAAAACTATTCAAATCCACCATATTGACCATCAAATATAGTCATGTATGATCTTGTTTGATTCGTCTCAATATGGATTTTCGAAATATTAAACATTTATAATTTTTACAAATACATATTTAGTTATGCTAGTGCTCAAAGTATTACATTACCAAGCATGAAAGTCAAAGTGTTAAATAAAAACACCTAGCAAACCATATAATAAATAGAGAGTAGAAGAGAAAAATCCTGGTCACTATTCCACCTCGCCACCTAAAAATCACAATGACCCATTTTCGTCGTAATGTCATCCTTCACTACCAGAACACCACTTTGCTAACCAGCAGAATCTCTTTTCGATGAGGCTAAATGACCCCACACCTAGGACGTAGCTCTGACCAATTGGGCTAGAACGAAGATTGACACAAAGAAGAGGCGCGGTTGGGAGTGGTGGTCCATGCATAAGCATCATTTCTGAAATTTAATTCAAATACCACCACATGGCTTCACTAGGCCTAGCATGACATGTGGACAAGTGATGCATGTGCCCTTTTTAATGAAAAATTGGCATGAGCTAGCTATAGTCACAAATTTTCAACCAGCATCAATACGAGGTCCTGTAACGATACGTAAATCAATATGGCAAGACTTATGAGTACTAGCATTACATGGCACATAGATAATTTACTTATATCAATTTTCGATTAAATAGATTCCAATTTTTTAGTCATTATCTACATGATATATCATAATTACCAATTAAAGTATATTATCCAAAAACAAAGAATTTCTCCAGAAAATGGTCAAAAGGGCAAAGGCTATCTAGGTCAGCTTCTTTCCTAATCAAGCTTATAAGTAGCCACCAAACATCAAAAAGGTGACACTAATTGATTGTTTATCAAGTAAATTTTCCACTGTGTCATTCTGTTAAACATTATTTCAAGACATCATCAATTTCCAAAATCCCTATTTTGTAAAATTGACAGGTTCCACTAAAGTACTAACCTATTACATCAACTACACTATATTTGAGGGGGGTAACTTTAACTTCCACTTTATTAGGCTGCACACGGCAGCAAACATTAAGATAAAGCCATAAAGGTTATACCAATACACCATTATGGCATTTTAGGCCTAATATATGCCCATTTCTTGTGTTTGGGCCTTTGGGGGAGAATGGGAGATATATATTGATAGTTGATACACTATAGTTTATTTAGTTTTCTAAAATAGCACTAGACAACATAAATAAATATTATAATTTATGTGGGTTTCCTTTGACCGCATTTCGGGCTTCACGTACTTACACGTGAACTTGTAACCCCTACTATGGGAAACTTGGTCATTTCCCATTTCGATTGATGCAAATTAGGGTACCCTTTCTCCTTTTACCTACTTAGTGAGAAAAATCCTACTCGATCCAATCTCTATTGAATGACATCTTAGTTAACTAATGAGTTCATGAGCCAAAAAACTAACTTATCGGCACGAATTGTCTGTCAATATGGCAATCAAAAGCAAAATAATAATATTACAATAATAACGACATCAGAGTTTTGATCCAAAATAGATCAATTGGATGTTGGATGTCAAATTTTATTTCCAATGATCGTCAACATAAATTCTTCGCCTTCATTCTCTTTTATCAAGCACTATATGTATATATGCTCCCGCAAACATAATTTCTTCAAACCTAATTCAAACACCCTTTGTCTAAATTATCTATGCCCCCAGCTTCCTCTAAAATCTTCAATATCCTAGCTTTTTGCTACTTAAGTAATTTGTGTGTCATACGGTCAACGTCTTACATGCCAACACCAGTATAATCGATCAATATTTTATACCACTTCAGTTTATATACTAGTGTAGATGCTTGCACATTTGATAGTACCACCTCCATATTCTTTAGCTAAGAGCATATAGTTGAAAATTTGACTTAACAAAAAAAAAGTTGGAAGTTGCAATTTCACCCAAAAGCAAATATTAAACTGGGGAAAATAAATGGTACACCATCACCGTCTCGTTTCGTCAACGACAAATTCATTCTTTCGAGTTTGTAACTATCAATTCAAAAATCAAACATATCATAATTCATAGGAGTATAGGACTATAGATATGGCCAACCATGAAGATATAAGAAATTAAAATGGCTCGTGAATAATCTAATGGAACCTATATGGAATTGTGGTACGTGAATGATACAATTACCGCTCAAACTTTACTATAATATTTTAATGGAAAATTTGTCAGAAAATACCTTAATATGTGTTTGTGAGAAACTATCTTGTGAAAAACTACCTTTGAAAATAAAAATGTTGTAGAAAGCTATCTTTGTTCGTTGACTACCATTTCCGACTTTGACCTTTCATTTTATTTTATTTTTGCTTTTTTCCTTTCCGTTTCCCTCCAGTTTCATCCAAAATATTCTTTTCTCTTTGAAAGTTGTTATATTTTGATATAATTTAAGTGGAAAACAAAGGAAAAAGAAAAGTCAACGCCGCAAAAAGGTGGTCAATGGTCGGAATCCAGCCAAAGGTAGTTTCTTATAACATTTTTGCTTTAAAAGGTAGTTTCTTACAACTTTTTTTAGAAGGTAGTTTTTTGGCAAAAATGAGTTTTTACAAGGTAGTTTGTGACAAATTTTCCTATTCTAAACAAGTGCTTAAAATTTTGTTAGGGAGCTGTACTAAATAATGAATAACACACCCTTCGTATCACACTATAGTGCTTGTATTCCTTTTTTGGGTGTCCTAAACAAAGTTTCTCGTATTAAATAAATCTACTTTTAACTGTTTAGGTTGGAATCTATGAAATTTTAAGGCTACAATTTCATTGGTTGTCATAATTATTTGATGTAATCCTATTGGTTAATTTTGATTTGTTTGGATTCATGCAAACTTTTGTTCCTTTCTACGTTTAATGTTAGTAAATATCTAATGTTGCTTGTTAATATCAATATAATTTTGGTTATTTGAAGCCATAGATCTTTTTTCTTATTAAAATAAATAAAAAAAGATTAGCTTATTAGCTTTCTAATACAAGTACATCATTATATAATACACATGATAACATTTTTCATTTTTTTTAATTCCCCTAAAAATAAGAAACAAATACTACTCATTAGGGGAGGGAGTACTAATAAGAAGTGGTTGGTGGTTAATAATAGGGTATATACAATAACAATAATATCCTTGACATAGTTTTCCAACTGAGAGCAAATTAAAAATTCTTTACAACCTTGTAATACAAATGTTGTTGTCACTTCACCCTTGTTTCTATAATAGATAGTTTGGTGTATAACTCAACTCATAGAAATAAGGAGACAAAAACGTGCATAATGGTCCCATGTAAGATTTTAGGGAGGATTTAAGCTATCTCATATTATATGTGGCCTTTAAAAACCAATACTTTTGCTAATAATTTGGATGACATTGGTTACCAACTGGCGGGGATAAAGGACCTTAAACATATACTAACCTCCATTTCTAAATAAGTACAATAGTTTGACTTTCACACTTGCCAACGTACAACTTTGACCATTTGACCATTAATATCCCTAATTAATTATGTATATACTATGAAAATATTCATTAAAATAAATCCAACTTATTGTCAAAGTTAGATGTGTGAATAGTGCGAAAGTCAAAAGGTTACACTTAAAAAGAAACAGAGAAAATATTTGTGACTCAAGAAAGATTACAATATCTCGGATATTCCTCCTCTTCAACAACTAAATTTATATTTTAACTATATCTTTTCTTATTCCATGTGATGACGATATGTTGAAACAAGACAGGAAAAGAAAAATAATTAAACTGTACCTTATGAAGTGAGAGTAGTGATAAGTTCTAAAACCAAGCTAAGATTAAGAACAATACTTAGGAGCTAGGATCCTGCCAAATATGTTGAGACTCACTATCTATATTCGGAGTAAGTGCTCACGAACATGATGGTACAACAACTTTTTCGTGCAACTAAGTTATGGTCTACAATCATCTTGTACAATCAAATGGCCATACTATTAAATTCCATGAGGACGACAAATCAACTTTGTTAAATAAAGTCACTTTTTGTATAGCTTCATTCTCTTTTAGTGATACTTGTTTTGTCTTTTACATTATTCACAAACTATGAATATCGTACACTTTTAATTTATTCCATCATTGATTTTGACTTATATGAACTTATCGTAAGCGATAGAAAATAATATATTCTCTATTAGTAAGTTATTCTTAAAACTTATCATAACTAAATTATCTGATATAGATTAAAGTAAGTTAGACAAATTGAACACTACCAAACCTAATTAACCTTGCCCTAATTGTTTTATTGATATATAATACACAAATTAGCATATAAAGGGTTGTTTGGCTTGTTATATCTATCTCAATACATATGAAATAAGTAACAATTTATTTTATATCTTTTACCAATAGATTAATTGAAGATATTAGTTTTTTTAAAATGTAATATGGAGAGCATGATTCAAAATGGATAGTGTTGAAAAAAAAAAGCACTGAAGGCAACTAGAAGCTATGTGATAAAATACACATCTCATATTCTCATCGCATAATGTATGTGTTGTACTGTTGTCCATTGCACTTCTAAAATTGGCCAAGTACATAACATGATACGAACATGGCTGGCCCTTCATAGGGGACCATTCGACATTTCACACGTTTTGTTCATGCCCATGTACAAAATTTTTGCGGCTTAAAAATTTAGATGGAAAAATTTTATGAATAGTATATCCAATTTGGAGAAATTGGGTTATTTTCAATTCAGTTTCCATTACACGACTAACCGATAAAAGGTGTAACGAGTAACGACCAATATAAGTTGAAAGATCTTTCCAATATATATGGCTATGTCTTGCAAAATTAAAAGTCACAAAGATGCATGATGAGTAATACTCCTTTCTTATGCACCTTAGTCCTTACAAAAATGATTTCAAAATGTATTTGATTGAAATGAGATATACAGTGTCCACTAAAATTTAACAGTAAGTGGAGTATATAAACATTTTTTCACTTTTTTCACTTTTTTTTAAATTAAAATTAATTCATTGATTCAAAGTCATATGACATCTACAAGAAGTCAAAACTAAACAAATACATATCAAAATGAAATAAACACAATTCTAATATGACGAAACCACGATGGTTGAGTAGATTTAAAACTTCTGAAAACCCTCGTCTTTCACATCG
Source organism: Beta lomatogona (assembly GCA_947646795.1). Lineage (NCBI taxonomy): Eukaryota > Viridiplantae > Streptophyta > Magnoliopsida > Caryophyllales > Amaranthaceae > Beta > Beta lomatogona. The sequence continues at coordinate 546,743 of CANSNZ010000105.1, forward strand.
ATGTTTGATGTAGCCTTCTACAAGGGGGTCTGTTGATCTTTTGTAGTTTTGAAGTAGATCTGGATTCAATTCAAGTGATTGTAAACGAAGTACTGACATCTGTTGTAACCTCGCACAAATTTCGATCAACAAATCAACCTCTTGAATTACACAAAAAACCAAAAACAAAGTCTCCAAACTCTCACATGGAGAGAGATAAAACCCAATATATGGGTAAAAAAAACTCTCCATTAAAGAGAGATTGAAGTTTATTAGAAACACTAACATAAAAAAATTAGTAACAAAAGGAGAAAAGGGGCTTACCACCGCCCAAAAGGGTGGCGGTAGCCCCTAGGTCGAAAATTAGGGTGTTGTGGGAGAGGAGAGAAGAGAGAAGAAAGGGAAGAGGAGGTGTGTTTTCGGAATTCTACTTATTTTCACTTAATTGAATTGGTTATAATTTTTAATTACTTAATATTGGATTTTAACTAAATTTGTTTTAATAAATATCCATCTATCTTTAATCTGAAAAAAGAAAACTAATATTTGTCAGTGTTTACTATGTGCATGTTTCTGTTTTGGCTGATGAATTTTATTTTTATTAATTAATATAATTTCACTAATTGTTGTTGAATTTTTTGGTTTAATAGAAGTATAGAACAATGCCTTAATGCTACCATTAGTAATGCAACAAAAATTAGCTCCATCTTAATTGTTGGATGGGCTGTATGCCTGTATGGATATTCCAATTGTAATTTGGTAAAAAGATTTCCCGTAACTGCTGATATATACTAGGAGATTAGGTGACTCGTAAGTTTTTACACATTACTTTTACTAAAGATCACTCTATTTGTCAAGAAGGATGTCATTATTATAAATGTGGAAAGGGGGGAGTCTCATAAGTTATAAGTGATCAGGCCTTTTTTTAAAATATAACTAGTTTTTAAACATGGGCTATGCCCTAGGTAATTATAATTTTCATATATTAATGTTATACTTTAAAATCATAACACCAAACATCACTTGGTTTTAGTGGTTAAGACTTTAGCAGTGTATAAGCTTTAAGTCACGGGATTAAATCTTACCCCACACATTTTCTACAATTTTATTGTATGTGAAGATACGAAGAAAAACTCAGGGAGAGCGCACACGCCAAGATAGTTCCTTAGTTAGGAACACCTTTTAATATATTAAGATAGATTCCTGTAGGGAAGGGTAAGGAAATCTGAATCTCTAAAATGCCATAATTGAATTTCAATCCTACAAGGCTACAACATTAAAGTTGTGATATATTTTCTTCACCATTAGACCAAAAAATGTTTGATAAAGCTAGGGTGCCACTTTTTGTCTTTTAAAACCCATAATGTTTATTACTTGAGGTTAGGTTGTGAGTTCAAGACTTATATAGATCATATTTACTTTATTAGATGTATATGGAGGTGTAAGTGATTCTCATTGAACAATTCAGAGTCAAGCTCAATTGAAGCTCGTTTTTGTTTGAAAATATAATTAAAGATTGAACAAATTTTAAAGATTGGCTATAAACAAGCTTGAACATAAATACACAAATACTTGTTTTTTTAAAAGCTTGGCTATAAACAAGCTTGAACATAAATACACTAATACTTGTTTTTTTAAAGCTTGGCTATAAACAAGCTTGAACATAAATACACTCATACTTGTTTTTTTTATGTTCATGAACATCTTTCTTATTTATTTAAATTTATAAAATTGAAGCGTAAAATCAAAATTGAACTATATCCAGAGGAGGTGTGGGGGATGAAGAGCTTCGAACCCATGGGGTGTGTGTTAGTTGGAGTTATTAACCCTACTATAATACCAAACTCCAAGTTGTTATTGTTGCAAAAGACTAAAAGAGCTAATTAAAGTCCCACATTGATTAAATATAAGAGTTTTCCCTTTTATATGTTGGTCAAACCTCCTTTAAGCTTTTATTAGAGAGTTAGAGGGAAGAAGATAGTCACAACTCAACTCACAATACACTCAGGTTTCCATTGCTCATTGATTATGGGTAATTGATTTTTTTTTTGGTTGTGGTGTAGTCTTTATTCGAGCTCTTCTCTTCAAAAAAGGACATTGAAGAAAGCATATTCATCTCTACAAAATTGCTTGAACACATTTCTCTCTCAATTTTCGTGGGGAATATTCACAAGTATTTCTATCAACCTCTTTGTACTATACCAAAAAAGTAGAAGTCGTGTATATTTGAAGGTTGATTACTAAGCGGCAGGGCAAAATCATATTTAGGACAGTGCTAATTAATGCTACGACTATTCAAATGATCAGTTTGTTCAATTCGTACTAGCCCTTGTTCCTACATGGAAGGCATGGATACCCACCAATCCTTTCCAGCTCTTTACATTTTTCTTATTTATGTCCATGAAGAAGGTCATTTTTTTTAATAAAAAACGTTCATTGATTACCATAGTTTTGACATCAATTAAGTAAATTAACAATAACCAAGCTTGCTTGGTGGAGTTGGTGGGGAACTCACCTTGTGACTTTGAAGTCACAAGTTCGAACCCCACTACCTACTAGTGCTTGGGAGTAGGGATTCCCTTATTTCCCCCCTACTCTCAAGCGTTGACCTGTGTAGCTGGGTTGGCTAACCTGCGATAGGTGCTGGTCCAATAGGGTCCTCCTTCTTACCAAAGGGTCCCCAGTGGGGGCCCAAAAAAAAAAAAGTAAATTAACAATGTTATTAGTTTTTGGGGGAATTATTTTTCCGGATGAGATACGATTCTCTCTTAGCTTATATAAATACTAGTTGTATATGCACGCGATGCGTGCGTCAACAATCTAATGTAGCTATATGTACGAATGAACTTATTTTTTTAATCTAAAATTATTTTGATAGTGATGTAAAATTTTGAGGTTCTTTTGTAGATGTTGCTATTTTGTTAAATTGAAGGTGACCAATTTTTAATTGTTCAATACAATTATTGAAAAATTTGGTCGATGATTTAATAATTCTTTGTCAGCGGCTTTAGATAGTTCTTTAACGATTGTAAATGTTAATAAACCATATTGTTTGAACTTTGTAAATCCGAAGTATTATGTTGTTAGGATATATCGCTAATTTTTTTATATTGAAGATTCTAATTAATTTCGTGAATTGATTGTGTCAATCTATTTTGTCAAGTTATTAATGCTGATTGCATTCCCTTTTTTACTTATTCCACATGGCAAGTTGCATTAGTTCTCATTTTTTTAATTTTTTATAAAAGAAAACGTTGTTTTAAATTATTAAAGGGTTTTCTCGTCATTTCAAAGGGGGACACCATACCTCCTCCCTTGGTTTATATAATAGAGATAAATGAGCTATAAAAAATATTGTCCATAAAAACACTCGTTAATAATCTTGACTCAATAAATAAAAGCTCCCACAAGGCTTTTACTATACATGTATGGACGAAGAGAATCAAATATGAGGATTCGCCATTCTTCTAAACTTATCTAACCCATTAGGAGTAATTGTCAATGGTTATATACTTAGGATCGTATGGGCTTACCAAGTTAGCATATATTTACTGTATATTATCACTTGAGTTTAAAATGTCCAACATCCCAAACGCAAAGCTGATTGTTGGAGTCTTAAGAATAGTTTTATACTCTATCACGCTCCCTCATGTGAGAGCCCATTAGGCTTGAAAGGTACATGCAGCACATGCCTCCCTCAACTTAGAAAGGCAGGGTAGATGAGATTTGAACACATTACATTTATGTCACGCCTGCTCCTGCACTCACGTCGAAAAGAACCAACTCAATCAAAAGTTTATACTAATGGTTGGAGTCGTTTATACTCTATCACTATGCATTTTCTAAACCAAATTAGAAGTCTTTTACATGCATGTACAACTAAGTCACGCAATGTGTACTGTATTAAAAATTTGATAAACTATCAATTGAGATTTCTCAAACATAATATTGTCGGGAGATTACTATATTCCAGGTCATTCAAAATACGTGCCACTTAAAATAATCTCAATTGTCTTTCTAATTGAAAAGGAAGTCGAAACAGATGCATCATGCATGTTGTGTAGCTCATATAGGATTTTATATATTACGCTTCGTTTACTACACCTCATGATATCATATACTAAATATAATGCGTTGTTGTTATGATTTAATTACTCGTATAATAAGGTCGCTAGTTAACCACTACCTAGGTTTTTTTTTTTTTTTTTTTTTATTCATAGGAGGCAGGAAGCCAAACAAAAGAAAAGTACAGAAAACGAAACAACAGCTACAGAACTAAACTAAACAAACCAAAAAGCTAGGGAGGAATCATAACCACTATCTAGGTAGGGAGTAATCAGAACGAGTTTGAATTTGACTGTTAACATGCAACGCGACTAAATACAATAATTATCTCGAAAGCACTACGCCCTCCGAGGCTCCGATCCATTTTAAATACAATAACTAGTTATTAGGCCCGGGCTACACCCCAGATAAGGAAAATTTTCATTTATTAATACTAAACTTTAAGATGATAACACTAAATAATATTTGGTCTAGTGGTTAAGGCTTTAGTATATGTTCTTGAGGTTTCGGGATCAAACCCTATACTATGCATTTTCTAAATTTTTTATTGTTGTGGATTGCATGGAGTAAAACTCCCTTAGGGAGAACGCCTAGGCACGCCTTTTAATATATTAGTATAGATTAATCAAAGATGTCTTGGCCTAGTGGTTAAGATTGTGGTGTTGTAAACAATAGGTCACAGGTTTGAATCCCTCTTCCCCTTCTTTGTACTTTGTACTGCCTTCGTGGCTCATATGGATCAAAAAAAAATAGGGGCCGAGTATTAATTTTATGAAAGATTCTATTTATCTTAACACAATTTATTAGAATAGGCGGTCTAATTTTATGTTAAAATTAGACAAACCTAAGCCTGGATTTTTCTAACAAGCACATTCTATTTCACTCTGACCCAACACTATCCTAGTCATCCCTTTTCTTCTTCCTCCTCTATTTTCTTGATTCTCGAACTACAACAAACACTTTCAAAAAATAACCAGACAGTCTTATCGAACGAATTAAATTAGTCACTAAATGGATTAAACTAGTCACTGAATGGGTTAAAGAATGTCCTTACTCGAATAGATTAAACGGTCACAAAATAGATTGAACCGATCCCTAAATAGATTAAACTAGTCACTATATTAAAAAAAAAGGCATGTTCTCTTCTTAATATTAGGCTTGGGCTGTGCCTAATTTTAAATTAAAAGTAGACGGTTTCTTACATGACCAACTGTTATCTTAAAACTTTAATAGATATTTGTATTTTAAAATACTCTAAATGCTAAAATTAGTACTTAGAATTAATAGTATAGCATTTGTCTTTTTAATATTATCTCCATTATACGTACAATAATTGAACGTTTCACAATAAGATCAAGGAAAATTTGTCAGAAACTACCTCTTATAGACACTTTTTTCAAAAAAACTACTGTATATCACGTTTATTTTACAAAACTACCTTATAAGTGGAAAAACTATAAAAAGCACTACCAAATTTACAACTCCCTAACCATGGTTAACTATTCCCTCCAAATCCATCCAATGTGAGATTACGAAAGTACCCCCCTTATATTACCCCAACCACCCTATCTCTTCTCTCTGACCTCATCCAGCGAATTCATTCATTCGCTTGCATTCAAAAACTCATAAACAATGGGAAAAAAATTAGATTTATTTTTGCAGCAAAAAAGATTTCGTTTTAAAGCACAAAAGAGGTAAATTTGGTGCAATTATGCTAGCAAATCACGTAGCCCCAAGTCAATTGTACGCAGTTTGCCCCCAAAATCAAATACTCAATTTTGAACATAAGATGAACCCTAAGTTACAATTACCTGATTGAGAGAAGAGAGCATGAGATGGGAGGAAAACAATTAAGAGAGAAGGGTAATGAATTATAGAGGGCAGAATCGTGTGAAAGAAGAGGGGAATCTCAAAAAAAATGGAGGGATTTGGAGGGAATAGTTAACAATGGTTAGAAATATCGAAATTTGGTAGTGCTTTTTAAAGTTTTTCCACTTATAAGGTAGTTTTGTAAAATAAACGTGATATAAGATAGTTTTTTTTTTAAAAAAAGTGCTTTTAAAAGATAGTTTCTGATAATTTTACCTAAGACCAATGTTAACCTTTATGACATATACTTTAATTGAAGTTTGTTTTCTCTCTTTATATTTTTTTTTCCATCACATTTGTACATATTTTCAATCTATCAATCTCCCTCATCTTTATTCTTAGTTTCTGTTAATTAAAAAGATTGTCAAGCTTATTTTAAGATAGATGAAAATAAGTACTTTTTAATCATAACACATATTATAAAACGGATATATGGGAAGTTCTTTGAGGTATCCCTAAGGTTTCACTTAATTCTTAAAATACCCCTCTCGTTTGGGAAATTTTTCATATTCCCCTGAAATTTGACATTTTTTTTTCAAAATACTCTTACTATTGACAACATATTAACAGATGTTAGGTAGTTATATTGACATCGACACACGAAAGATATGGACTATAATCCAGTATTGTATTAATTTTGTATAGAACGACATATGTTGGTGATCAAATTAGTCAAATCGGCTTTTATATTTTAGATTGGATGGAAGACTGATACTAAGTTCTCCTCAGTTTATTTTCAGTTCAGTTCAGTTCCTAAATGATAATCATTACTATTAATTAGTTATAATTCGCCGGTTCAATTCACCCGCCGTTCGGTCAATTCGGTTCGGTAGTTTTACGCCAAGCAGAAAGCGCCCCAAATAAGAAAAGTGAGTTTAAATTTTGATTGTTGGTCAAGTTTGGAGGATTTTAGATACATTATAACTTTAGTAACATTTAGGCGTTTCAAAAGGCAATTGATGCTTTTGTGATTATTGTGAAGGACCACTACTCCATACTACTCGTGATTCACGAAAGCCCTAATTTAATTGGTAATACTAAAGTTTCTTACCACTATTGATATAATAAAACTTCAAAAAACAGAAAAGAACTAAATAGAGAAAAAGAGAAAAGGAGTTCCAAGTGCAATATTATTTTTTGTAGGGCATGTACATTGCTGTGCAAGGAGTTGTGTATTTGTTGGTCGTTTTAGTGGAAATCACAATAATGTAAGTGTTGACTATTTTTTGGATCGAAGGAGAAAAAAGAGACGTGAACGGGGGCTAAAAGAACTGTGTGCAAGTGCAAGGCTGTTTTTGACACTCCTAGCTCCTTCTGCTAGTGCTAGACAGAAGTGTAATTTTTTTTTTCGAATCTGCTCCATCTATTCTATAAAATTCTACCCACTTTCAAATAAAAGTATTTGTCATTTACCTCTTATCACGCCAACGTAATGGATCCACTCGAAAGTCGAAATTATAAAAATACACTCACTCTATTAGAAGAAATATCAAAGACCATTCATCAGACATCCGGGATGTCCTTATTGATAATACACCAAAAGCTTCATTTCTCTCAATTTGTTTTTTTTTTTTATAATTTGGATTTGAGTTTTATTACTATAGGCCCAAAGAAAAAGGTTGAGGGTTATACATCAACATCTAGTCCAGGGAAACAAATGGAAAAAAACATTCAAACCCAAGCTAAGAATTCATCTTCACGTCGGAGGCCTTGTTTAGCCAAAGTGTCAGCCACACCATTTGAACTTCTCCCTTTATGCACTATTTTGAGATTGAGCCATAAATTCTTTGCATTCCTGATGTAATTAAGGATTTAAGGGTGAACCCAAGGTTCCAAGGACCACCAACCTCTTGCGAGCATCATTGAACCGCATTGCGCGAATCAGATTCAATGGTAATTGGAAAGCATTTGATGCGAGCACTGAACTGATTTTGATGGCTCGGTAAATGGCATAGACTTCCACCGAGTTGATCTCAATAGCTGGGTTTGGGCTGGAAAAAACACACACGTAATTACCTGCATCATTTCTCAAAACTATTAAATACGCATAATGTTCATTACATCCCTAAGATGGGGCACTATTGTGTCCCACCGGGTCCGATAATTGTTTTGAAACACTAAGTTTTTCTTCGTCATTGTACGAATTTTACTCATTTGGAGGTTTCAACTAAGTAATAAGTAAAAAAAATAGCCTTTGGGTATACCATGCTCACGGTACACCCGGATGTATGATAAAAATTGTAAAATCGACGTATGAGAGTCTCATATTATTAAAATTTAAAAAAAAAAAAAAGGAAGAAGAAAACTAACATACATGTATAGTGGGCTACCCTATTAATCAATTGATACATAGAACCTTAAACTTATTTATGATCAGACTCTTAGCACAAGCCCAGTGAAGTTTATGACACTCCCCTTCGCTTTCTTATACATCCATTGATAATATGTATGAACTTAATTATCTTAGAGGTAATCATGAACCGGGTCGGGCCAAACCTCAAAAAATTGCCCATTCGTCGAGCCGGGCCGAAATTTTGTGCCCAAAGCCTGCTAATTCAGGCCAAAAAGGACGGGCATTTCGGGTCAAAATCTTACCGGGTCAAGAAATAGACTAAAAAGTCATTTTTATTTTGCCCAAAGCCCGTCTCAAAATATAAAAAAAATTGGGTCGGGCCAAACCCGATCGTGGCCAAAAAATTCTGCCCAAAAATCGGGCCAGGTTTTTTTTATGAGCTCTAAATTAACTGAATTGAGAAACGACAACAAATAAGTACTTACTGTTTTCAGTGTCTCTTTAGATAAAGAACAATCTATCCGAAAGTAGAGGTAGCTATCTCCACTCAAAAGAGATAGCCTAATATGGACAAATGATAAAGTCAATTCTTATTGTCCACTTGTTGAATGACAAATTATGTGTTGCTCATCACGTGTAATGTCGTAATTATATGAAACCTAATCTGATGATGCAAGAAAACTAATGAACTCCCGCTATACAATACCAGGTCTAGACTCTAGATTATGTGCTCATAATAAACTTAGTAATAGAGTGTTACGTACCAAATTAGTACTTTTTGGGGGAAGTATTAGTGCTATAACCTTGACGAACATTTTGTTTTACAATTCTTATTTTGAGTAGTGTTTCATATTCATCTTGGACATAAGAATTTTGTACTATGATATAGATTAGAGAGTACTTAATGATACATGGCTCTCCAACTAGCTCTCCACTCTCTCTCATGTATTCTCTCTCTTCAAGCTACTTTCAAGAACTATATCTAAAAACACCCAACAAAAATAAAACTCTTTAAAGAGCTTTCCATTCAACTTTTCATTGTTTGGTGGTCATTCAACTTTTCATTGTTTGGTGGTCCCCATATCAATAAATGAACCTCATTTCATATTATGATTGAAGTTATATAAATAAAGTTATTCATGTGAATTAAATATAATTACAAGAAATTTTTTTTTCATAATTTATGTAATGTGGAATTTTAAGAAAAAAATTAATTTTGAATGCTAATGATTAATTTCATAAATTTAAAAAAATAGTAGATTTTATGTATGAAATATATCCAATATTAGGCTCATTTTATAGATAAAGAAAAATTATAATTGTTGGGATAGTAATTATTACCATAGTTTGTTTTATTTTTATAAAAAATATTATTAAATAGTTGCAAGAAGAAAAGATAACTTAAGTAATTGCAATAGTATGTGGACCCCACACATTGGAGAGTCATCTCTCCTTCAACCCCTCCCCCAAGAGCCACTTTGCAAAGTGTCTCCATGGAGAGACACCCAAGGCATACACCCAAGAGCCTCATTGTTGGGTAAGAGCTAAGAGGTGGCTTTTCATTTTCTCTCTCCTTGGAGAGCTAGGTGGAGAACTAGTTGGAGATCCACATTGTACATGCTGAGAAGAATTTCGAGCAATGTTTTTGTACTATGAAGGTTTTAATTTCAAATATTAAAAGATACATTCTTTATAACTTTAGATGTAGCCTAAATGAATACTTTCTCGTTTAGAAATAATTGTACCATTTCATGTTTTCACGCTTGTCGATGCATGATTTCAAACATTAATATCTTTAATGAAAAATAATTAAAAATTATAAAAAAGTCGATATTAAAAATATATATTGAGACGAATCTAACAAAATCTGATATGATAGGCCGTGGCTTGGTTGTAGTTGGACCTTGGTTCCGAAACGAGCATTGGCCATCACGTCCCATTATCTTCATATATGATAAGTGGAACTAAAAAGCGCAAAGCAATGCTACCTGAAGCTTCAGTAAGCACTAGACCGACACTTCTCCTCCAGTCATCTCATATATGAAAAATGTGCATAAAATATCTAGCTAGAACTATAAGGCACTAATATAAAAGTATATTGTAATTGATTCTTCCAACTTCCATGGGAGTATTAACGAACAAGAGGTCAGTCATGACTCATGAGTCATCGATTCAACAGCTCAATGATTATGCCTCTTGCATTCTCTGGGGGAACAACTCCTTCCATAACAAACACCAACTTCTCAAACCCGATTATCTTGTGGTTGTAGTTACAACTGAAAAAAAAATATCAGTGAGCAACATTGGTTGTTCTTTGGGTGACTATGGAACACTTTGAAATTAGGACGGAAGACTATAATTTATGTGTTCATTACAGACTCAACTTAACTCTAATTTCGTTTGGAAACACAGTAATCGTTTTACCTGTTTGACCAAGGTTGAATAATTTATAAAATTATTAGATTATCTTATCTATCAGCACATGATAATTAATTTTCTTAAGCAATCATTATAAAAGCGTTTTTTAGCATAAGGATTGGTATTTTTATCATTTACTCGGGTGTATCATGAGCATGGTACACCCAAAACTATTTTTTTACTCATTGCTAATTTGAAATCTCCAAATGAGCATAATTACATAATAGGTAAAGCTCCAAATGAGCAAAAAATAACCTTGAGTGTACCATGCACATGGTACACCCGGTAGAGCTGTCAATTCAGTTCCTCGAGTCGGGTTCAGGTTGGGTCATCTCAGGTTTCAGATCATGTTTGGTCAGGTCGTGTCAGGTCATTACATCAAACAGATCGGGTGCAGGTCGTGATTCCGTCCGTGTCTCGGTTCGTTTTTTCTTTCGGGTTCATTTAGGTTCGACACAGTCAGTTTCGGGACAGGTTATCTTTCCTGATCATGTGGTGTCGAATCGAGTTTATTCCAAGTTTGTAGCGTGTGCTTTCATGTTCAGGTCATGCGTGGGTCGAATACTTATCAGTTCAGGATGAATGCACTCATTAGCATTTAACACTAAAAATGCAAGTATCGTTACTTATTCTGGACTTATTGCGTGTCTTTAGAGATTGCTAAAAGATAAATTGATGGAAAACTCCCTTTTAATAGTAAAATACTATATCTAAAATTCTAAACTTAAGTACATTAGCTAAGGTATGAATTTTTCACCAACAAAATTTATAACTTTTCTAAACTAAACTTATCTCAAATTTATTACTATGGAGTACCTTACATAAACTTTGACAAATTGTAAATTATTATCAAAAGCAAGACATTTCTAGAAATTACTTTAAGAAATCCATGATACGATTATTCTGCTAGCTGGTTAGACTTAGAGTCTTAGACAAAGCGAAGTGAAACCTATCACATGATCACATCACTTTATTGAAAAACAGGGCCATTTGGCTAACGCGTTAAATTGAAAAACAGGGCCATTTGGCTAACACGTTAAACCCGAGTTCGAAGTTAAACACGTTAATTTTTCTAATTATTTTTTATAACAAAATATACAGTATGTACTAATTATTTTTGTTAGAATTAGATTAAATCAAACTTGATAAGAAAAAAAAACATTCAAGACTCGGCCAAACGTTATGATTTTTGTTTACCTATTACCATTACCAATTATAAGTAATTTTGCAATTTTATGTAATTTTGTATTAGTAATAGTTATAAAAATTAATTATTTGAAAATTATGCAAGGAAAAGAATCTAACAAAATGTCATATAATAAAAATATATTATAATAAATTCATGTACATGGTCAAAGTGTAGTGGGAATATTCAAATCAAACTAAATCGTAATTTACTAACTTTCATACCATAATATTTTATTTCATCCCAGGAGAAGATAGCCTAAATCTATGCCTAGATTCATGTGATGCAAAATAGCTCATATCTAATATTGTGAATATGTTGTTAATTGAGTCCAAAAGCAAAAGTTCAAAATTTTTTTAAAAGCTTGTGTTTGTAACTCTGTATTCTGTAATCCGTTGTTTTGCTGATAAATCTCTAATTGATTAGTATCATTGGTGGAAGCTCTTAGCGAAAAATGGGACGGAAAATTAGAATTCAGAAACAATGGCTTCTACATTAGTACATACTGTATATTTTGTCTGTTTATTAATATGCATCATATTAAGTTATTAACTCGTTAAATGTCAACGCACAACATTGACAATCCAAATCTTTAATTAAATGTTATTAAAAATAATTTAAAAAATATTTTGAAAAAATACATTGACGTTAACCCAACAACAATTAAGATAATGATATTTATATTTACACAATAGTAATTAAATATGGTTAAAATCTATACTAATATATTAAAAGGCGTTCATAATAAAGTATATGTTGCCACGTGGAACCCCCCTTTCACTAGGAACATGCAATAGCATATGCTTAACAAGAAAAATGTACTACAAAACTTTTTGTTGTAAGATTCAAACATTTTTTTAAAAAAATTTTGGTAAGATTAATTAAATTACATTAACGCCCTTTCACAGGGCACCTAAATACAAACTACCCCAAAGCCCCCCAAACCCCCCATGAGAATCGAACCCACAACCTGTGGGTGGAAGATGAAAGGGCTTACCACCCTTCCACTCCCTCATTCTCTGTAAGATTCAAACATGCAACCAATGAGTTGTATAGTAGACATCTTACAATCTCAACCAACTATTAGATATGCTCTTATTCCGCACAAATATATATAACTTGGAATATAAATATATATAATAAACTAATCTGAAATAAATAGAAGCTCAAAACATAGAAGTTTTATTCAAAGTAAAAACTTGGGGCATCGCCCGAGCTACACACTAGTTGAATTTCAAATAGTGTAAAAGTCAATATGATGCATCTATTAACAAAAAAAGGAGGTATTGCATAAAGATTATTAATGGACATTACTTGGGTCATTTGCTGATCAGCCTTAGATATAAAGATGGGCCGTTTAATCATGTGAACATCGGTCACACTCGCACATCATTTATCCAACAGTTATTTTTCTTGCAGACATTAGTGGGCCGTAAACTCATACGACATTAGCCCAATTAATTGTGAGAATGGATGTTTTTTGTTTTTACCCAAAACTCCAACAAATGAATCTGTTTGTACTTTAGCAACAGAATGTAATTTTCTTTTTGGGCTTGTTTTTGGGTTATACTCTGACCTGGCCCATTTTTAGGTGGGGTTTTTGGGAGGTTAAACCAAACACCGTTAACTGATGCTTAGGTTTCTGTTACCATTACGCTAAAATTAAAAAAATAAGTACCAAAAAATTATTTATTATTTTATTCCAAAAAGGAAGTACGTGCATCAAACTCGCACTGTGCCAGCGTGTGGGTAATATTTCTAAAAATAGACCAATCAACTAAGTTGACACAAAAAGACAGCGGCTTCTCAGCTTGATGAAAGATCAAAGTGAAGTGTACTGACTAGAGATCGTAGAAAAATAAATACACTTCTTCTACTTCCTCTATTTCATTTTACTTGCTATACTTCTCAATTCACAGATTTTTAGGCAATTTTTGGAGAAGAGAGAGGTAGAGAAAAAAAAAAAAAGAGACCCATGTGAGAGGAGAGAGATAGAGAGAGTTTATTGCCCAAAAAGGAAGTGTAGCAAGTAATGTGAAACTTCCCACAATGAAAAGTGTAGCAAGTATTATGAAACGGAGGAAGTATATCCAAACTTGAAAATAACACCACAGATAATGGAAACAGGAAAAAAGTTGTTTGGGTTCAATATGTGAAAGCTAAAGTACCTTAGTTAAAGTGGGAATTTATTTCAGTGGGTTATGAGAATTTGTGGAAGTGGGCATTGGTTCATGATTTTGTGGTATTAGATGCAAGGTTGTAGATCCATCATTTTCACTTGGTCGACTATTGATTTTTGATCACTTATCTAAGTTCTATAAAGTATATTCTTAGAACTTATCTTGTCTTTGTGTATCACTTATTTTACATTTTTTATGGATACACTTATGAGAGATAGGTTGATTGTGAACTTATATATAGGGACTGCCAGTGCAACTATGGATTTTGTCGATTAATTGGTTGATTATGTAAACTTTTGACTCAAATGCTTTTAAAAGGTTTCAAGTTTTTAAAAAAGTTTGATTCGTGTAGGATTTTTTCACGTCCTATATTTGTTTATCTCATTGATTTGGGATAAGTATATTAAAGCCCTTGATTCTTTTCTTTAGTACTCTAAGCTATTAGATAGAAGGTTCCAATAACTTATATAATAAGCGAGTCAAGCTTAAGACATTAATTGTTGACCTATTCAATAAATGAACTGAGTTAGGGTAAATGTTACTTTTTAAAAATTTGTTAACTTTTTTTAAAGGACTTTAACATGTTAACTTTGGTATGATGACAAGCCTAACTTAAGTACTATCGTTAAATAGATTAGAATTGATGCATTACTCCTTTTTAGTCTTCACATTCAAGAAATAAACTTTATGACATTTTGTTCTTATACAAAATACAATTTATTGTTACTATTATTTACAACATAGGGTTTTGTTCAAATAACTTCTAGGATAAATAAGTTTAAACAAGTGTCACATAATTAAGAAGTGCTTGGAAGTAGGGATTAAAGCTTATATCCTCACTCTCCGAGTGTTGGCGCAGTATGCGGGTTCTACGGTGGGCCGCAAAAAAAAAACTAAGAAGAGTTTCAACACGTTTATACAAAAATAAAGCGTTAATATAATTTAATACATAATTTGAAAATTTGTTTGATCTCAGCTACCCAAAATTCTACTTCTCTCTAATATAACTCAGCACCATTAGAATTAAAATATACTTTTGGGGACTTACCTTTCATACTTTTTATCATTTGGGGACTCACCTTTTATCTTTCATCTATTGGGGATTGACGGTGGGGAAAGTTAAATTCAGGTGTGGTTGAGACTTAAAAAAAAAAAAAAAACTTTTTTTCCCACTTTCCTGTAATACGCTTACCTTTAAAACGGGGAAAAATAAAACCTATTAAACATTTACCATGAGACTACTATCAGTTCATGTTATTTCTTTGCAAAGAAGAATTCATGAACCATCTTTGTTCTCGTCAAAAAACAAACTTTAATCTTTGCAAAAGCCAGGTACTACATCCAATTCATGTTCTTTCTTTGCAATTTTGAGATTTAGTGTCGTAATAATCAGAAATCTATTTGTATATGTAATTGGTTAGGGTTTAGGGATTCATGTAAAATTTTAAATTTTTTGAAGGAAATTCGACCATATCTAGTGTGATTATATATAGTTAGGATAGAAACACAATTTATATTATGTAATTTATTCAATTTTTGTGGCTATAATTGTGTACATCTATGTGGTATTAATAAGAACATAGCAAACAGAGTATGTAGTATTTGGGATTGAGTTTTTAAAATGAAAAAAGTGTAACTTGGTTTTAGTTAATCTACAACTTTTTATATATTTTTCTTATGTACATAACAGGTACTTAGGTAACAATCACAATCGACCCAAAATAGTGTTACTTCATCTAATCATAACTTTGTTGCTCCAATCAGAAGAAATTATATATACTCCCAGGCATTACAAGTATTATTTTCTCAAAACTTCTCTATTAAAGTTTTTTACTTGCAATAAAATCAAGCAAACATACCAACTGATAAGCGATGCTCTTGTTGCAAGGATTTGGCTAACAAAAATAGAGGTCTCTACAACTGAGGTTGATCAAAGGGGTTGCATATGATTTCAAAGTCTAGGTAATTTCATTTCTCTTCATATAATCATATATTCTGATGCATTGTATAGTATTTTGACACTAATATATAGTTCTAATATTTATTATATTCAATATAATCATAGTCACTTAACTTATAATAATAGTCACTTAATAGTTGTAAAAATCATCATGATTTTCAGGTACATACTGCATTTCACCTGCAATATCTCCCCAACAAACTAGCAGCTTCTAAGCGAGAATGTCAATGTTTTTAAGTGAAATTTTGTAATCTTACCTATACCTATGATAGTATTATAGACTTAAGTTAGATAAATAGTATGGACTATGGAGTGTTGGAGTTTTTAGTAGAAACTTTAAATTTGCTTCAAAAGAATATGAAGAGTCAATTTTTCCTTTTGTCCCACATTGAAAGAATATAAGGAAAGAGTAAGGTTTATAACCATTACTTTTCCCCTACCCTTTGAGTTGAGAAGCAATGAGGCTTTTAGTGGGTTTGTGGTGATGTGTGGTTGCCACACGCGCGCCGCCGCCGTCGCCCGCCCGGACCGGGCCATGGGGAATGGGGAATGGGGAATGAACTTAACTTAACTATAGTTTTGGGTCAGAAATATGACCGTTTTTTATTAGTCTTAAGTTACCCTTTTTTTCCCCTTAATCTCTCTTTTAATGCCGTTTTCTCCCCTAAACTCTCTCCTAATTTACGGCCATGACTCTTCCCATTATGTAACCGTTTTCCCACGATTTCAGCCACGTTTTGATCTCGTCTGTTTTTCTTCTCCCTATATATACCTGTGTTATGGGATTGTGATAAGTGCGTTTCTAACGCACTTTATTACCTTCTTTTGGCTTGTTTTAGCTCCCTTTTCCTCCTTTTCTTCCTTCTTTCTCCTCACTTTTCCCTTCTATTTCATTCACGTGATCATACTTGGTCATAGTGACATTTTGCTAGATTTTCGATCTATTTCGATCGAATTTCTAGCACATATGCTTTCACCATGTTTGTTCGTGTTTCTATTGCAGGTATTGCCCTTTTCGGGGTCGAGAAATGCGAGACATGGCATAAGGGATCGAGCTAGAGGCTGAAAGGTAGCCTGAGGTGCGCTTGGTATGCCCCGCACACGATGGTGCGCCCGCACAAGCCACTGGTGCGCCCGCACCATCGACCAATTCTGGAGCACAAAACAGACTACATTGGTGCGCCCGCACCTTAAATTGGGTGCGCCCGCACCATTTGACGAAGAGAATTCCACACTGAGACAGAAGACTCAGGTGCGCCCGCACCTGAGCAAGGTGCGCCCGCACCTCCTTTTGGTGCGCCCGCACCTCACGATCCGGAAAGAAAACATTCGATCATTAAACCCTCTTTTCGAGAGGAGTAAAGGACTTACGCTTTATTCTAGTTTCTACACAATATTCTAGGGTTTTGTATTAGAGAGAAAACACGTTAGTTTGATTGAGATTTGAGAATTGTTGATCATAGTTTGTGATTTCCAATACATTCAAGGTACTTTTCATTCAATTCAATTCAATTCAAAGTTTTAGTTTTTATTTCATTCTCTTGGTGTTTGTTTATGTTCTCATATTATTTAAGATCTTCATTCTCTTAGTTTAATAATTGCGATTACTATTAGTTTAATAATTTCTTAATCATGTTTAACCTTAGATTAGTCATAGATTCATTGTTTAATTGCTTTAACTCCATGATTAGTGAGTAGTTTCATATCTAGGGTTAGGGTGAAAGTATGAATTAGGGTTTTAAAAATGTTGTTGATGTGATTGTGATGTATGGAGAAGTTTATGCATTGATCTTGGTGTTTTGAGACCTTAGGATAGATATTGATCACATTTATACTTTGGTATTTTGATTTCAAATGTTCTTAAATCGGATTTTGAACTCTTTTATCATCCCCAAGAATCAACTTAATTTCTATACCAAGATATTGGGTGGAAATTAAGGGGATCCTTCATTAGGGGTTTTCCAAACTTATCGAATCTCTTAATCAATTAACTAAAGACCATTCGAGAGAGGATTTAGTTGATAGATTAAGCGATTACTCTTGAGGACCATTCGAGAGAGGACTCAAGTATTTTAGAGGAGAACTAAACCTTGCATAATCGTCTTTGTTGCTTCACAATCGCATTAACAATCATCATCCGTTCTTATTCATACTAGTAGCCTTAACTCTAGTGTCTTTATTTGATATTTAAACTCGTGATTTTTGCTTGTTCTAGCTGATAGATAGTCTTAATTGTTACCAAACATCTTTTAAACCCCCAAATACCTTTCAATTAGGTAGTCTATACTAGATAGACTCTAATCAATCCCAATTTCCCTGTGGATCGACCCTTGACTTGCCCTTACTATTCTCTTAGTAATTGCTTGTTAGGACTACAAATATTGTTTGGGAAGCGGTTTTTAGTGCCTTAACGACACACTAAAAACCTCTTATCAAAATGGCGCCGTTGCCGGGGATTTTGGTGCGCTATTGATTGAAGTTTTTTTTTTTAGTTTGAAATTGCTTAATTGATTTTTTTTTTTTTTTTTTTTTTTTACTTTTCTTTATTGGCTTATTTTTTTTATCTTGTTTTATTTTATTTGGTAAGTGTCGTGTATATGAGTCTAGGAATTTGTATATAATTTTTTTTTTTTTTTTTTTTGCTTCTTTTAAGAGAATTCCAAAAAAAAAAAAATGGCAAACTTCTTTTTTCCTCAATATGAGGATGAACCATTTTGGAATTATTTTCAGAGATTTGAGAACACTCTTCTAACTAAGTATAGACTTGAGATTTGGGAGATGTGTGAGGTGATATATGAAGGTCTGAATATGCATACAAGAGAGGTGGTGGATTCTATGATTAATGGTGAATTTCGATGCCAACACTTTGATGAAGCATGGGGTTTCTTTGGGTGGCTATCTAGAGACACTTATGAGTGGGACCATGGAAATACTACTTTCTCAAATTTAGAAGATGTCTCTAGTTGTGAAGTACATATATATTCTGAAATTCTTGATTCACTCAAAGAAAATATGTGCTTGTTAAATAGGTGTGATTCTATGATGGAAAACTTTGTCGAATCTAGCAAAAGATCAATCGAAACTTTGGGTCGAATTATCAATAACCAAAATCACTCTTGCATGACTATAACCAATGAAGATGATGATGATTGGGATATGGATGAGAACCCCGTAGTAGAGGAATCATTTGTTGAGAAAGTTTACACTATAGAGTCTAATGATGTTGAAGAAGTAGTTGATGAGACTTTTGTTTCTACTCGTCCTCTTCATATTCCCTTTTCAAGGAAACTCGACTTAGTTCCTTCCTTCCCCGTCTTATTCCCTCTCCTCAAAGTTTCACCATTGGAAGAGCCTTTGGCCTCTTTAAACCTTCACAAGACTCAAATGGAAGTCATCGAGGACGGGATCGAGCTTAAAAGTTGCAAGGACCATCAAAAGGAGAACTCATTGTTTTGTTCTTTTTATTTGAATTTTGATGTTTGTTCTTCATACTTTCCAGGATTCTCTCGAAAATTTCATTATTTTCGACACTCATCACTTGGTAAGCATATAGACCCATTGAAATTTGTGCATGCTCTTTGTTTATGTCATACCGATTTGATCCACTGTGAAATGTGTGCTAATGCTTATGACAAACTATTGAGATCTTTGTCAAATTATTTAGTGGTAAGGTCTAGCTAGAGATCCTAAAAGAGCACTTTTCACGCGGGTATTATGAGACATTTCTCCTTATCTTATTTGGTTTGGATTTTTGCTTGATTTTGTGCCCTTACTTCCTCCCTTACTTTCACTTTCCTTGTCAACCCCGAGGACGGAGTTTGTATTAAGCTTGGGGGAGTTAGCATGTGTTCTCTCCATCTCAACATTTTCTTCATCCTTTTTGTAATTAGGTTCATATTAGTGTATTTGCATGTTAGGTTTGCATAAAAGAAACTAACAAAAAAGAAAAAAATTTCTTTCTCTTTTCGTACTTTTTTTTTTTTTTTTTTTTCTATTTTTATGCATTTAGATTAGTTTGGTTGCATGCATGATTTGTGGCTAAGAGTGTTCATAACTTGATTAGAAGACCTTCCCTGCATTCGACTTGATGGTTTTGGAAGCCTTGGTGTGACTTTAGGTGATCTTTGAGAACGATAACTTTTGGTAGAGTCTCTTTGAAATTAGGCGAGTTGGATGAATGGATTGCCTTGCCCCTTGTGCGATGAATCCCGAAGGAGAGCCAAGAACCTCGTAAGACTCACTCACAACCCTCATCATTGATCGCCTAACTTGTGACTTGCATTTTAGCTCCCCAAGATTACATAAGACGAGCCTCTAGGAGAATGATTTAGGGCGTTTCTTTTGCTAGTAATAGGAGCTACAGAGCCAAAAGCTTGAATACCCGCATGATATTCGCTTCTCAACCCATCTGAGCCTTTCTATCCTATTTTTGCTTAACCCACATAATGAGTCATGGCCAAACTTTCCCCAAAGTGGAGTACATGTGTAGTTTTTGTTGAGTTAAGTGGTTTTGATATTAAGTCTTGGTTGAAAGAGAGTTAATGTGCTTGTATGATGGTAAAAGTTGAAAAATTTTGTGAAAATGAAAGACAAAAGATATAAAAGAAAGAAAGTTCTTATTGTCCGCTTTGGTTTATTATTGAAAATGAAAAGAAAGAAAGATCAAATTGATGAGAAAAAGGAAAAAGTTCACAAAGTGAAAAAGAAACAAGTGAAATTCAAGGATATGTGTGAGAGTTCTTTAATTGAGAATAGTGTTAGGACTAGCTTGGGGGAGTATTTACCCCTAGTTTGTACTCCACTTACCCTTTTTTTTTGCACCACATTCCTAGAATATGATCCACACCCCTAACCTAGCCCCGTTACAACCTTAACAAAGCCCCTGTTGACTCCTAGATTGGTCTTGATCTATTTAGTAGTGGCGGGTGAGATTTTGTGCAAGTCATGATGAGGGTCATCAAAACATGGTAAAGGCGAGCAATTATGGTTGAGCATCCCTAGGGAGGAGTCAAACTTGGGTCTTGGAAGTGGAGAAGAGTGAGAAATCATTCTTGGAAAAGCTTTCTTTCAAAGAGACTCGGTTGATCGGTGGATTGAGACCTTAGAGTCACTCTTGTGCTTCCTAATCATCTTCCCTCTTGTGTTTGGTTGGTCTCCTAAATCTTGATATGAACTCATTTAGCTTACATGTCACTCCTTCACTCTCATTCTTGGTTTACTTGAGGACAAGCAAAACGCTAAGCTTGGGGGAGTTTGATAAGTGCGTTTCTAACGCACTTTATTACCTTCTTTTGGCTTGTTTTAGCTCCCTTTTCCTCCTTTTCTTCCTTCTTTCTCCTCACTTTTCCCTTCTATTTCATTCACGTGATCATACTTGGTCATAGTGACATTTTGCTAGATTTTCGATCTATTTCGATCGAATTTCTAGCACATATGCTTTCACCATGTTTGTTCGTGTTTCTATTGCAGGTATTGCCCTTTTCGGGGTCGAGAAATGCGAGACATGGCATAAGGGATCGAGCTAGAGGCTGAAAGGTAGCCTGAGGTGCGCTTGGTATGCCCCGCACACGATGGTGCGCCCGCACAAGCCACTGGTGCGCCCGCACCATCGACCAATTCTGGAGCACAAAACAGACTACATTGGTGCGGCCGCACCTTAAATTGGGTGCGCCCGCACCTTCATCTGGTGCGCCCGCACCATTTGACGAAGAGAATTCCACACTGAGACAGAAGACTCAGGTGCGCCCGCACCTGAGCAAGGTGCGCCCGCACCTCCTTTTGGTGCGCCCGCACCTCACGATCCGGAAAGAAAACATTCGATCATTAAACCCTCTTTTCGAGAGGAGTAAAGGACTTACGCTTTATTCTAGTTTCTACACAATATTCTAGGGTTTTGTATTAGAGAGAAAACACGTTAGTTTGATTGAGATTTGAGAATTGTTGATCATAGTTTGTGATTTCCAATACATTCAAGGTACTTTTCATTCAATTCAATTCAAAGTTTTAGTTTTTATTTCATTCTCTTGGTGTTTGTTTATGTTCTCATATTATTTAAGATCTTCATTCTCTTAGTTTAATAATTGCGATTACTATTAGTTTAATAATTTCTTAATCATGTTTAACCTTAGATTAGTCATAGATTCATTGTTTAATTGCTTTAACTCCATGATTAGTGAGTAGTTTCATATCTAGGGTTAGGGTGAAAGTATGAATTAGGGTTTTAAAAATGTTGTTGATGTGATTGTGATGTATGGAGAAGTTTATGCATTGATCTTGGTGTTTTGAGACCTTAGGATAGATATTGATCACATTTATACTTTGGTATTTTGATTTCAAATGTTCTTAAATCGGATTTTGAACTCTTTTATCATCCCCAAGAATCAACTTAATTTCTATACCAAGATATTGGGTGGAAATTAAGGGGATCCTTCATTAGGGGTTTTCCAAACTTATCGAATCTCTTAATCAATTAACTAAAGACCATTCGAGAGAGGATTTAGTTGATAGATTAAGCGATTACTCTTGAGGACCATTCGAGAGAGGACTCAAGTATTTTAGAGGAGAACTAAACCTTGCATAATCGTCTTTGTTGCTTCACAATCGCATTAACAATCATCATCCGTTCTTATTCATACTAGTAGCCTTAACTCTAGTGTCTTTATTTGATATTTAAACTCGTGATTTTTGCTTGTTCTAGCTGATAGATAGTCTTAATTGTTACCAAACATCTTTTAAACCCCCAAATACCTTTCAATTAGGTAGTCTAGACTAGATAGACTCTAATCAATCCCAATTTCCCTGTGGATCGACCCTTGACTTGCCCTTACTATTCTCTTAGTAATTGCTTGTTAGGACTACAAATATTGTTTGGGAAGCGGTTTTTAGTGCCTTAACGACACACTAAAAACCTCTTATCAGATTGTCGAGGGACACAGAAACACATTCTCTTCTTCGTCTGGTTTAGGGAATGAACTTAACTTAACTATAGTTTTGGGTCAGAAATATGACCGTTTTTTCCCCCTTAATCTCTCTTTTAATGCCGTTGTCTCCCCTAAACTCTCTCCTAATTTACTGCCATGACTCTTCCCATTATGTAACCGTTTTCCCACGATTTCAGCCACGTTCTGATCTCGTCTGGTTTTTTTCTCCCTATATATACCTGTGTTCTGGGATTCTCGAGGGACACAGAAACACATTCTCTTCTTCTCTCTCTCTTTTCTCCTCCATTATTCTGGGCAATATTTAAGATCGTTCTCAATCTGTTTTCCTGTCAACACCGAAAACGCAGAAACCATGTATCCCTGGAGGTTGATTGATGTGAGTCCGTGTGTTGTTGGGGGCAAATTCAACTTTAGGGCAGTGAGCTTCTCACGCCACGGTGGTCAGTTAAGTGTATCAATTTAGTTACCAATTTTCGTTCCTATATGGAGTACTAAATAGTGTGAAGAACAATTTATGAATACTAGCTGCAATTTCTTAGGCACGTTTTGTATTAACATTCATATTTTAGTGGTCAATATTGTGATTTGATTTTGGAGTACAGTTGGTAGCTAACAATCCACAAAAAATATGTATTTTTGTTTTATAAGTACTTTTTAATTTTATACTTTATTTATTTTAAAAAATTAATAAGCTCATCGGAACCTTATTTTTCGACCATCATCAGTCCCCAAACTATGAAAGATAAAAGGTGAGTCCCCAAATGATAAAAAGTATGAAAGGTAAGTCCCCAAAAGTGTATTTTACTCATTAGATTTATAAAGTTTATACAAACTCAATATTATGCTAAAATGATCTTTCTTATTCATAACAAAAAAAGTAAATGACTATTTCTAACAATAAAAAACAATCCAAAAAGGCCCCACCAAGATCCAGGTGGGCGGCAAAGAGAGCGAGTGAGACCTACAAATCCAAAACCCCGCGCGTAGAAGCACATACCCACTCTCTCTCCTCTCATTTCTACCAACAAACGCCGTCACTTAAACTCCAGTAGTAGCTGAAACATACTATTTCCTTTCTCTCTCTTTCACTCACTCGACTCTTCTCCTCGAAAAAGGCCATTTTTTCATCGACGATTGGAGCTTCAGATTGATTCATTCAGAGTGAGAGATTTCTCTACTTTCTCTCTCCTCCGAAAGAACGATTAAACGGAATTTGTTGATCATTCGAAATACCTGTGTTTTCAATCTCCGATCTCGAATTCTAGGGTTCCGGCGACTCCATTTTTAAACCTTCATTTTTTTTTTGCAATTTTAATGGCGTCGGAAGATGTGAAGACGACTGAATCAGCTGTTTCTACGATCGTAAATCTGGCGGAAGAAGCGAAGATTGCTAGAGAAGGCGTTAAAGCTCCGAGTCATGCGATTCTTAGCGTCTGCAAGTCTCTTGTTGCTGGTGGTGTCGCCGGTGGAGTGTCAGTCTCTCTCTCTCTCTCTTACTGTGTATCGCTTCTTTTTGTAGGATGTTGATGAAATTGTTTTGTTGCAATCTTGTGATTGCATTTGATGAAATTGTGATCTTTTGTGATTGTATTTTAGGTATGATGTTGATTTGAAGGTTTACGATTTTTGTGTTGATTTTGACATTGGTGCAAATTTTGGTTTTACGTTTATTTGGTTGAATCTGTGGTCCTGTTTTGTTATTGCCATGGAGGTGCATTGTTTGTTGGAGCCTTTTTTAAAAATAAAATTATTTTAATAGAAAAGAAAGTATTTACTGTTCAAGTGTTGGTACTCAAAATATTTGATGTTTGTTGGTTATCTTAGGTAAGTTTGGATCTTGTCATAACATCTCAATCTTTAACATTGACACTTTTAGAGTAGGAGTATTAGTTATACGATATCTGCATTACATTTAAATCATATTTGTTTTTCTGGTTGTTGTTCGTCTGTTATTGCGCAAGGGTTGGGGGGAATAAATTTTGTGATAAGTTTTATGGATGTTTTGAGGTTTGGGAGTTTTCCCCTTTGCGAATCGAAATAGTAAAAGAGACGGTAAAAATAAATGTGTTGAAGTGGAAAAATGCGGTTTCAAGAAGCAGCAATGCTAGAGGATAAATTCATAGGCGATAGCTGGAAGGAACTAGGTCTTATAGTTATTAGAGAGCCTGATGATCATTCAGCCATGTGGTTACCTCTGTGCTAACTACATATCTAAATTGCAATAGCCTTGTGAGGTAGA
This sequence comes from Beta lomatogona, assembly GCA_947646795.1. NCBI lineage: Eukaryota > Viridiplantae > Streptophyta > Magnoliopsida > Caryophyllales > Amaranthaceae > Beta > Beta lomatogona. Next base: position 571,873 of record CANSNZ010000105.1, read on the forward strand.
GTTTGTGATTGTTTGGCAATTGAACATTTTGGCTTTTCTCAAGCTTGTGGAGTTTCAGAGGGAGTGTGGGGCTCATGCTGCTTGCTAGATGGTCGAGGTTGGATTACCAATAGATGTTTGAATGCTGAACCTTAGAAGCGATGATGTGTGGAGTTGGTTTACGTATCATTACATTTGTCTAGGAAGTCTGGAGTATCAAATATATGACATTTGATATTGGTTGGTTCTCTTAATTGTTGAGTAAGTGAAGCTCAATTTCTTTGGATTTGGTTCTTGTTAAAATTTCCTTGTCTTGATCACTGACATTTCTAGGCTAAGGCTAGGACTGTGGGAGTATTGGTTATATGATATCTGTATTGCATTGAAACCTGCTATGGATATGCACTGTAGTTTCTCTGGAAGACATCATTTTATCATGAATCCAAATGTATATCTGTTTTTCTTGGTGAATTCATGTGTTATGTGGAAAAGGGAGGGGGCAACAACATTTTGATAAGTTAAAGGAGGTTCTGAAGTTTCCAACTTTATTTATTTATTTTTTTATTTTTACTTGAGAATAAAAAATGTTAATGAGGCAGTAAGAAAATTGAGTAGAATTGGAAAAATGAGGTTCTAGGAAGCAGTAATGGCAGAGTATAAATTCGTAGGCAGCATCTGGAAGGAAGTAGGTCTAATAGTTAGTTGGATGCTTGATGCTCATTAGGCACGTGGCTTTGTCTGTGTGAAGTACCGTTCTAAATTGCATTAGCTTTGTGGGGTAGATTATGTGATTGTTTGAAACATTTTGGCTTCTCTCAAGCTTGTTGAGTTTCAGAGGGAGTTTGGGGATCATGCTACTTATGGTCGAGGTTAAATTTTCAATGGATGTGACGCTGAACCTTAGAAGTAATGATGTTGTGGAGTTGGGTTACATATCATCCTATTGGTCTAGAAGTCTGGAGTATCAAATATATGACAATGTTTCAGAAATCTTTATATTGACGTAAAGTTATCCTTGAAGATCACACAAGTGATTGCTTTGGATATTTTTATTGTCAATTACATTCAGCACTTGTAAAGTTGTTGCTGTGGGATGAATGGTTGATTTTGCAAAGTAGCTCCATGCTGATTGTACTTCATTTTCACTATTCTAAAGTTATACACACAAATTATTTTATCAAAGTTCTCAGCTGTCTCGCACCTGTATCTGCCATCACAGTTGGACATGTCAATCTCGCCAGAGGTTTCGACATCCCAGAAAACCACTGACACTGGCCTTTCAGACATTTTGGCACATGTCAGATAAGGACACTGGTAACTGGGTCCACATAATATAGTGTTGCAATGGTTATCGTTCGTGAAGGGCTACTTCAACAGAACATCCAATCCTATTATTGCTGTCATAACATGTCAATGACTTTTGTCTCAAGGGGGGGGTTCCAAATTATCTATCAAATGATTGGGTGAGAAACTCTATTGAGAGAATTAAAAGGTTCCTGATCTGAAGTATGGTCAAGAATATGGAGAAAAATTGCTCAAGAATTGAGGATAGTATGGTCTTATTTTGCAGAAAGTTGGGGATTTGTGAAAAGGCAGAAAGTAGTAGTCAGGGTTGCAGTTACTTGAGTAATTAGTTGGTTGTGAGACCGATCTGGGTAGAAGGGAAACCGTCCTAATGACATTGTTAATTGGAGGTGTTGCAGTCTTCATTTGAATATGCAATACAAGGTTCTTGTTTCTTTGAGTAATATGATCGCCGTTTCTTCATATTGCAGATACCATTAGTGTATGTTTGGAATTCAGTTTGTGGTTGTATACATTGGTAGATAAAGTGATTAAGGGGTGAGACCAACGCCCGCCCCCCTCCCCTCCCCCCCTTTCCTCCTGAAACAAACAACGTTGAAATCCAAAGGTTGCTAGTTGGATGGTTTGAGAATTTTTTCGCCAATTAACCTTTAATTAGGATAGAAATTGTTATTTTTCTTACTCTACATCGGTTTTATCCTATATAAATTTTGTCTGATTTATGCCATCGGGTCTGTGTCTCAGGTCACGTACTGCTGTAGCTCCCTTAGAACGCCTGAAGATATTGCTCCAGGTATGCCCTTATCTTACCTAGCGTCTATCCAATGGGAGTACTACTTGTCAATAATTTCTCAGCGAGCTGGCAAGTGAAAAATCTATTTTGCACACCTTTTTTTCCGAAATTGCTGATTCAATGTATTTTTCCAGGTTCAAAATCCACATAGTATCAAGTACAATGGAACTATTCAGGGATTAAAGTATATATATCAGACTGAGGGATTCCGAGGATTGTTCAAGGGTAATGGAACTAATTGTGCACGTATCGTGCCAAACTCTGCCGTCAAGTTTTTCAGCTATGAGCAAGCTTCTAAGTAAGCTTTTTGGCCACATTCACCTGAGCTTAGTTGCCATTTTAACTGCTTGTCATTGTGTTTCCTATAGATTTTCCTTTTTATTTATTTGAGTTAGGTGGCAACTATTAATTGCTTATAGATACTTGTGTCTACCTCCTGAACTCCTGGTTGCATTCATATAATCTGTACAGCTCTTGCCGGGATACTCTGCACTTGATCAGTTGCTAGTAATCCCTGCATTGGTGGTTGTGAAATTAAATTAAGAGGAAGAAAAAGGCAATGTTGATTCTGATGTGGCATGTGCTTCCTATTTGGTCTCTGACTAGGTCAGTACCATTGGCGTGGCATTCTTGCTTCTAGAATATTTATGTCACAGTTTACCAACGGGGTGACTGAAAAGTATTCTACAGAAATTTCTTGTCTAAAGATGGCTATCTTGAGTGTGAATTTTACGTCCAATATCCTTTTAATGATTTTTTGTTTCTTTATTTAACCAGGGGAATCCTATGGCTATATCAGCGACAGACTGGCAACGGTAATCCTATCTTTCTACTCCTGCTACTGCTGAACTGCTCTTGCATTCCCCCTTTTGTTTTTTATGTTATATGTCATTTTTTCTTGTTATGTGGATTTCTTGTTTTTATACAGCTGTCAGTTAGGTGTAATTGCTTTCTAGTGGTTTGTATTGTATAAACGGATTGGTTTAATAGTGTTTCCTGGTGGATCATATTGTTTCTTACATGATAAGTTAGATTGTATCAGAGCAATCCCATATGAGATAGCCTGGTGGCTGTACTAGTCAGGATATTATTACTTCTAAGATCTGTCCTAGGAGCATATTAGTTAAAATGGAGAGAGTTTTGTCTACCCAGTCACCGAGTGGGCAGTGTTCACTTGTGAAAAATTTGCATGATTATGTCATCCCATGCCAACTAGCTTAGACATTTAAAAATGAAAATTATATCTTGTGATAGTTTTCGGAATTTTACTTTAAATTTGTAAATTAAAATCTGATGCTTGTTAAGCCTTAAAAATAATAGATATTTTGCTTTGGCTATCAATTTCAGAGGATGCTCAACTCACTCCTGTATTGCGCCTTGGCGCTGGTGCATGTGCTGGCATTATAGCAATGTCAGCAACTTACCCGATGGACATGGTACGAGGCAGGATTACCGTTCAGGTATTATGAATTTCTATCTTTGTTATTTTCCTCTCTTATTGTTATATATACACTAGGCATTTCATGGATTGCTTCATCTGAGATTTACCTGTGTTTTCAGACTGAGAAGTCTCCTTACCAGTACAGAGGCATGGTCCATGCACTGTCAACAATTCTTCGCGAGGAAGGTCCACGAGCTTTGTACAAGGGCTGGCTTCCCTCTGTGATTGGAGTTGTAAGTCTGACTTGAAATAATCTCTGGATCCAATTCATGCTGTTTAAAACTCTGTTGAAAAGTTTTGGTCTGGAATGTGTATCGCATCAAGGAGTTGAAACGATGACTTTCTCTCATGGCAGTATCATAGTACGCTTGTGGTCAGTGGCGGAGCCAGGATTTCCGACCAGGGGTAGCATAAAATAACTAACCAAATAACGGTTCATAATACTAGAACATAAGTCACGTTAACCTACACTTGTAACCCTTTTAAAAATACGACACTATATTATTATATGGTTCATAATACTATATTCTTTAGACTTACATTATGAGGGAGTTCTTCCCATAAAAACTCTACGTACCCTACAACTCTATCGTAACCAACCCTTTTAAAGCCGAAGAATTTTCTCTCTCTTATTATGTAAGTCTGAAGAACTAAAAATAAAAAAACTAATGAAAAACTTAACGTTTAACAGAAGGGTACAATATAGAATAAAAAAAAAAATTCAAAGCTACAATTTGAAAAGAAAAAAATATTCAGAATAACTAAAAATAAAAAACTAATGAAAAACTTAACGTTTAACAGAAGGGTACAATATAGAATAAATAAAAAAATTCAAAGCTACAATTTGAAAAGAAAAAAATATTCAGAATATAGCGTAGAAAATAAAAAAATACATGGGTAAGTACGTACTTTGTCAAAAAAAATTCAAGAAGATTCTCTTTATAATATGTGATTTATAAAAAGTTGAACAGTTTTATTCGAAAATTAGAGGAGTGATGTATTTATAATATAATGAAAGGCAACTATAATATAATCAGAACAAAATTTGTTGTAATATGAAGTATTATATTGTTTAAATTTACAAGTGTAATTGTGGAAGATGGAGAAGATTAGGGCATAGGGGAAATTAAAGAAAAAGGAATAAGGAAAGAAGAAAAAGGAAAAAAGAAAAAAGAGAATAAACAAAAGTAGATAAGGAAAAACAACAAAATGTTACACAATGCAGGTAATCGAACCCGAGACTCCTGTGTCTTCAGAGTAGTGATCTTACCACCGCGGCAAGCGGATTACATCAGTTATATATTGCTAGATTTTATATATATATATATATATATATATATATATATATATATATATATATATATATATATATATATATATGTGTATATATATATTTTCTCCCAGCCAATTTTCATTTTTATTTTTATTAGGGGTAGCATATGCTACCCCTTGTTACTTAGTAGATCCGCCCCTGCTTGTGGTATCTTCTATTTTAAAACGTTTCAGTTAGAAGCTTAACTTGCATGGCGTTTCAAATAATAAATTTGTGTCTGATTTTTGTAAGTTAGATCTTGATTTTTGCAGAGCTATATGCAATCAGTTTTCTAAACCAAATTACAGAGCTACATATGATACATTATCTGTCTAATGCATTAGAAGTTCAGAACAACTCCTGCTTTTGTCATGCTAAGTTGCTAACTGTTTCATGCAGATTGGTTTCATCACCTTATGTAGGTTCTCTTGCATGCTTTGATGATTTTTCCTACTCTTCTGCCTGTTACATGCAGGTTCCATACGTTGGTCTCAATTTCGCCGTATACGAGTCATTGAAGGATTGGTTGGCGAAAGCAAGGCCATTTGGATTAATACAAGATGGTGAGCTGAGTGTGACAACAAGGCTTGCATGTGGAGCTGTTGCGGGAACTATTGGTCAAACTGTTGCCTATCCTCTTGATGTTATTCGCAGAAGAATGCAGATGGTGGGTTGGAATCATGCTTCATCTATAGTCACTGGTGATGGAAGGGGCAAGGTCCCCTTAGAATACAATGGCATGGTCGATGCATTTAGAAAAACTGTCAGACATGAGGGATTCGGAGCTCTGTACAAAGGCCTGGTCCCTAATTCAGTAAAGGTTAGTGTTTAACGTGTCTTTTGACATGCTTCCTAATAATAAATATTTATATAGAGATCTAGTTCTCTATAGATAAAGAGAGAGGAGGATGGTGGAGCCAAGTCCAAACCGAAATTACAGAATTTGCCATCTCTCTTTGTTCTGTGGAGAAGAGTTTGGTTTATAGCTGAACTCCTTTTGAAAGATCTGCTGCTGCCACTCTGCCAGTGCTGTTGCGGCTTACTGTTAACCTTCTTTCATGTTCTAGGAATAGCACATATGATTGGATTACTTATATTTGTGGCTCACGCTTGCACCTCTTATTTTCTCCAGGTTGTGCCATCCATAGCTATCGCATTTGTGACTTATGAGATGGTGAAAGATGTCTTGGGAGTTGAAATGAGAATATCAGACTGAGGCGGATGGATGATTTGAAGAACTCTTAAGACTGTGTGATAATTTTTTCTTCTTTTTGGTAGGCAATTGGAAGAAGATAGGTAAATTTTGGTTGATGTATTTTTACCTAATTAGAACAAAGTAAGCTAGTACCAGGTTGCTAGCCTGATTTATTATATGTTGCTTCTATGTTTCCTGTCTTGGGGGTCCTTCAGATAATCCTATTTGGCTTTGTCAGTTCTTCATTCGAATACTTATAATTTAATAAGTAGTTGCTAATAATAAATTGATGGATCCATTTACATACTTTGAACAGATAGTCAGATTTTTACGCCTGCTATATGGCCCTCTGTATTCGAAATTCTTCGGTGGTCATTTTAATTATGATCATGGAATGTCTAGTTGCCAGAGCAGTTTTGTAATTTAAAAGGTTGGTTCAAAAATCATTCTGAACCGTTAGATTTCCATGGTCATATTGTCCCGTAAGAATCACCCCGGGGTCATATTAATACTACATAGCCAATATCTAACGGTTCTGGAATCTTGACTCCTATGCTTGGTGTATTTGTGTATTGTGCTGCCTTTGATGAGCCAGGGGTGCTCAGATCAGTAATAATGTCGTTTGTAGCTCAAACTTTTGTATGGCTCTCATAATTTGTAAACTGAAGACAATATAGTACAAAATCCACAAATAACAGATCTGGCAGGTACAAGACTCATCACTCATGAGTCTAAATATACAAGACTAGATTCTCATCTCTGTTTCTCTAGCTCTCTTTAGCAAAAAACCTCATTACCTCAATACGGGAGTATTAGATAAGTCATCAACCCAAAATCCCGCATGATTACACAAGTAGAACATACTAAGATTATACTGTACATCGTTTTCTCTAAAGATAGATGTACCATCAAAATGGAAAGCTCTTCACACTTTTCGCCCATGCCTGAACACAAGGAAGTATAGATGTATTAAGCAACCTAATCATTAGGGGGAAGATTCCGGAGGTGTGTAGGGTTCTAGTCATATTCAAGGTGATGATTTATTTGGTTATAGCCAAGTCGTAATTCGGTCTACTATCAATTCATCTATCACGAGAAGTCTTTAAATTTGGTTAGATGGAATACATATTCAACTCATGTTCCGGTCAAATTTAGTATTTATCATTTTATAATATGCATACAAGTCAAGTATAAATGAGTATTACTATCATTTTATAACAATACAAAATCAATTAATCAATTCTAACTACATTAATACTTATGCTGGACCGAGTTAATTTCAGCTCATGTCATAATCAGATTAACCTAGTTTCAGGTACAAAGGTGGTGATATGAATACCTGGAATCTAGAACCTTGGTTTGTACTCTTGATCGCGATGCTCGTCGATCTGGGATTTTAAGCTCATCAAATCCTCTTTTGTGGGAGTGTAACTTTGATACAAAGGTCTTATACTCTTGTTCATCTTTAACATTCAGCTTCTCCATATCCTCAAATTCTGAGAGCTCTTCATTGGATAGACTAAGGGAGGCCATTACTATAACAAGGTTTAGCTTAAGAAGAAATGTTGAATCTGGCATCATCACAGATGCATTCTCTTTGGTCTCATTTTCCTCATCTACTTGTAGCTTTTGTTCCTCTTCATCATAACAAACTTGCTCTCTTATTTCTGCCATTTTCTAATTTCTATCAGCTTTTATCCCCTGTATTCATTTCTATATATATTAATATCACCACAATATAAAAATTGTATATTGTTTCTCCTAAACTCTACAAAACATACTTCCTCAGCAACAGAAAGAATGCAGCAATTGAATATTTTATACCTCACAAGTAATACCCAATTGTTGCATTCTTACGGAGGAAGTACAATTTTTTTTTTGATTTAGAATATGGATCTTTAATCTAGAAAACATAATAGAGAAAACATCAATATTGATTTTCATGTGTGATAATACCTGGGCATGGGCCGGGCCGGGCCGGGCCATGGGCTCGGCCTGCGGGCTCGAGGAAATGGCGGGCCGGGCCTAAAATTTCTAGATTTTGTCCACGGCCCGGCCCAGGTCCGTGGGCCGGGCTCGTGCCTCCTGCGGGCCTGGCCCGTGTTTTATGTTGTTTTTTAGGATTCTTGGCAATTTTAGGCTAAAAAACAAAGAAAAGGGGCGTTCGGCCCGCGGGCCGGCCCACGGGACATATAGGCGGGCTCATGCCGGTGCGGGCCTAAAATAAAATTTCTTGACCGTGGCAGGCCCACGGAGCGGACAACGGGACGGGCCTTGGGCGGGCTCGTGCTGGCCCGGCCCATGCCCACCTCACTGTGATTGAATTGGTATGTCTTCATCTAGCTTTGGAATACAAATTATTCAAATCATCGCTATTATTGCCATGGATCACGACGAGGATTCGATCAGATAAAGAAAAATCATTTCCATGTGGTGATATTTTTCTGGAAATTGTACACTTTTATGATAATCACACTAATTAATCATGGGAAAAAACAGAAAAGTCAATCTATTTTCCCTTACTGAAATGACAACATAAAAGCTAACTTTTTTTTTCCTGGTAAGAAACAACATAAATGCTTATAATCCTCTTTTTAAATTGTACCCAACAAAATTCTATCTCTAAAACAATTACAATTTCATACTATAAGCAATAAATTGAGAAGTTTTAATTCAATAAAAGAAGTAAAAGCTAGAAAAAATAAACCATCAAAACTATAACATGCGTACCAGTAAATGGAGTTGGAAGAGGGATAACGGGTGACCAGCCAAAGGAAAAATGAGAGCTCTGGATTTTATACTAAGATTATACTACTATATGAAAGATGAAATGTTCTACAGAAAAAAATTGGAGAGATTTTTTGTTGCAAAATTAACAAATGAGTTTTACCAAAGTCTAGTTCTTCCAAGAAAAGAAAGAGTAAAGGTGGTAACTTGGGAAAAGGGTAAAGTGGAGGTGGATTTAGTAAAAATATCTTGTGGTTGTGGGTTTGACTTAGCCAGCATAATGAAGAAAAGTTGCCCCTGTTATCGCGACATCTGTATCAGCCGGGTGTAAAGGCATGGAACACCGAGCTCAAAATATAGGCACTATTACATGGAGTAGCATTCTGTGAAGTTCCTAACCAAATTTGCAAAACCTTATTTAATTTCAACTTTTTGACAAACTATTTCACGAGTGTGATAGGTAAATAGTGCATATAAACATAGTCCGCAGTTAGTGATGGTTGTATGAATATTTATTTGATTATCAGGGTGTTCAAAAAATTAAATTAGTCAAATTCTACATAAGCAATACGATAAAATAGTTTTCAGTATAAGAGAGTTCTCATTAGAACCCAACCTTATATAAACAAGTAACAGTCTAGGCCCCAAATATTTTGGTCTTGTGCAACCTCACAACTTGCAATTGCTAAAAGTCAGCACTGACTCATACCTATCGCCCTCCTCGTTATTTCAAAGAGCGTGTTCGGCGCAATTTTTTAGGTGGCTTTCAAATAGCTTTTTAGCTTTTGCCCAAAATTACCAATTTTACACACTATTTACACATTGAAATGTTGTCACCGCCATTATTACCGAACACTTCTACTTTAGGCAACTATTTTCACAGCTAAAAGCTAACATCTACCTCCAAAGCTAAAAGCTAAAAGCTTTCAAGTAAGGGTCTTATTTCTTCTTTTGAAAAAACTTGAACTTATCCGAACCGAACTTATTAGATCCGATTGACCCTTATTAAAACTTAATTTTGAGTGTTATGTTAGACCTGATCAAACCTGATCTGAACTTATTGGACCTAAAACTTATTTTTCAAGGTGAAGAGAAGACACCCTAAGTAAGTAACCATTATTTTTACAGGACAAACTCAAATTTGATACTCCATAATTTTTCAATGAGTATGAAAATTATTATTGGTCTCCCTATGAATTAGTGTGGTTTCGCCTCCAATTTGTGATCTCTCCGGTCTCCATAGACTAAGGGTCTGTTCTATTCGGCATAAAACAACTGAACTGAACTGAATTGCAACTGAACTAAACTGAATTGAACTGAACTGAATTGCAACTGAACTGAACTGAATTAAATTATAACTAATAGTAATTATAATAATTTAGGAACTGAATTGAACTGATTGCAACTGAACTGAACTGAACTAAACTGAAAATAAGTTGGGGATAACATATCCTAAAATGGTTCTCCATAGACTAAAATGGTTAGTTTACAATTTTGCCATTAATGATAATGTCGGTTAAGTTGATAAAAAGGACAAAACCTATCTACGCAAAAATGTTCCAATCGATTGGAAATGAATCCAATATCACAACTTCACAAGTTCACGACGAGTCGACGACGACTACCCTCGATTGTGGGGGGTCCTACTTCTAGTTCGAGTGTTTCTACCCATATGTTATGACACTTCACAATTTGTTGGGACATGAATGAGAATGCCTGTGAGATTTTGACATCCCCAATTATGTCATCCAACACACAAATTATATAGTCTGTCATTTGCATTTCAAAGTATAATTCTTTTAGCATTTATTTTCAACCCCATTTCCTATTTTTTGTGGCCAAGAAAATTCGGCGTTGCATGCGAATCTCGATATGGATTGCCGCCCCTGGAAAAAAGATAGTATCTTTAAAAGTTTTAAGCACTCTTCTCAGTTTAAAGATGGCAACTTTTTTTTTCCCAATATTATTTTTGTGGAGGTGATAAAATTATCAAGAAGCAACATTTCCCATATAAGATCACAGCTCAATTAAGTGAATATTCTTTCTTCTGGTATGAATTTTGATCTGTGGTTTCTACTAATATTATGGGGTTTTGCTACTTTTTCTTCTGTTTGGGAATTGGGGTTATAGATTGATGTTTTTCTTAAATGGGTATGTTGTTCTTTTTGTTGTTTTTAGTGGGTAAGTTGTGATTTTGCTGCTGGATGATGTAATTTGGTGTTGTATGGCTAATGCATTTGATTATGTGAATTGAAGATAGGGTGTTGGTTATTAGGGGCAGCCCGAAAACGTCCGGGTCGAAATTTGGCTTTCAAATTAAGTTCCGAATTAGTGGATGCTGCCAAAGGGAGTGGCGATGTTGACTGTGCTTTGAATTAGAGTTTTGAGGAGCATTTACTTGGGAAGTTGTGTTGTGCTATGAAATTTTTTTGGTGTATTTTGTTTTTGTTGCTCTAGAATCAGGATTGAAGTAAGTTAATATTGGCCAAATCTTTAGGTTTGGGTTATTATAATGGTCTGGATTGGAATATTGAGAAGCATTTGTTAGGGAAGGGTTTCTATGGATTGTCTTATCTCTTATTTTCTTTCTTCATGCCTTTGTTTCTCTTAATTTTATGCTTTTGAAGTGTTGGGTATAATGGAAACTACCTTCTTGCAATTATATGGTTAATGTTCTTATATATGGTACTCCCTCCATTCCAAAAAGACTTTCTTGTTAATGTAGATGCAAACCAAGGTAAGGAGACAGTTGATACTTGATAGAAAGTGGGGTTCTCTATCTGAGTTCGGAGGTAGGAGAAACATGAGTATCATTTGATGCCCCAATTGGACCCATGTGGTGGGTTAAGGGCGGGAAGGGGAGTGAAAAAGGTTGCCCAAAATATAATAAAGCAAGATAGGGAAGAACTTTATGGGAGGAACTATAACGGAACAAGGGCAGGTCTTTGTGTAATAGAGGGAGTACATGTTATGATGGTCTTAGTCATAGTTTATTTAGAGAGTGGTGGAGTTAGAGAGCTTCCAGATACCTTTGTGAGCTAGGTTTTAAGTGGCTTATCTTTGCTTTCCTAATGGTGAATTTAGAGGAAACTACTTGTAAATACACAAGCAATAGTATGATATGGTATGATGGTCAAAGTCATAGTTCCTTCAGTGGGTGGCGGAGTGTGATAGTTGTCAAATACCCTTCTAGGATAGTTTTTATGTACCCAAACTATGCTTTTCTAATGTAAATTTTAATGGAAACAACCTTCTTGCTATTGCACTTGTGATGGCATCATATGGTAAGATGGTTTTAGTCATATTTTCTTAGGAAGGAGGTAGAGTGATTAAGTTGTCAAATACCCTCAAAAGATAGGTTTTATGCTGCCAACCTATGCTTTTCCAATGAAGAATCAAATGGATTCAGTCTATGATTGACTAATTATGACTTCTGGAACTTCTAAGAGCCTTTTAATAAAATATACTTCATATATATTAATCAATCTATTGATTATAATCTTTTTGTTTTTCAGAGAATGCTCTAGTCTTTTCTGACGGAACTGTTGTAACATTGAGGTGTAGACCATGACAACTAAGTTGACTAAACTGTTCTATTGGCACTGTGGAGTAAGTGGCTGCTAATGATATAGGAGATATCAAGATGGACGGTTCAGACTTGCCACTGAAGCAGGAGGATTGCCCTATGTTGGCTTCTCCAGTCATTTATGGTTCAGTTGGAGGTCAATTGCAGGGGACTTCAGATCATAATTGTATAGATACAGTAGAAAGCAATAGTTCAGAGCAATGTGGGATAACACTCGCAGGTTTGGAGCCACCTTGTGCCATTTCACAGTCAACTGAGCAAACAGGCCATGTGGTCAAGAATTTGAAAGTGGAAAAATACACAGACCATGTCTTAGATGTAGCCAAATATTCATGTAGCAATGATGTGAATTTAAGAAAGGGACAGTGGCCACACTTGTATCAGATGGTTGGTGGCCCTAAGCATACAGGTTCTACAGGAGATCCACTCTCAAGAGCTAAGGATAAGCTTATGGTTAGCAATAGAGAGAATTCGAGGAGAGGTGATACTGATGCATGGAATCTGAGGTGTGTGAAGACCAAACATGATGAGACAAGAAAATTATGTGTTGATGTGATACATGGAAAGAATCTCAATTCTGAAAGTGCATTGCTTCCTCAGGATGCGAGGTTGAGAATGTTATCCACATCAAGTTTCTCTCAATTTTTTGGGAAAAAAAACACAAAGGGTAAAGGGGTCATCCATGAACTGGGAGACAAGATTCACAAGACAGACATGGATAGTGGTGGTAATTTGGAGAGTAATGGGAGGATTTTAACTACTGCAGACATGAGTTCTGATGTTCATATGCAACATTCCAGCAGTGAAATTGTAAACCATGCTGGAGTCAACTTGAGAGAATGGCTCAAGCCTGGGGGTGTGAAGAACAAAGTTGAGAGCCTTAAAATTTTCAGGCAAATCGCTGAGCTTGTAAGTTTGGCACATTCCCAAGGTGTTGTTCTGCCACAATTGCGGCCGTCGTATATGATTATAATGCCATCAAACAAGTTGAAGTACATTGGTTCATCAACCCAGATTGACTTGCATGTTCCACAGTCTTTGGCGGGATGTAAAAAAAGGCCTCCAGAAGAAGATATTAATGCCTTTTGTTTCTCTGACATGAAGCAGCAGAAACTCATGAAGGACATGGAAGTCCAGAATCATCCATCGTCCGCCACTTTTCTAACTGCAGTTAGGACTAATGCAGTTCGGGATTCCGATAACGATATAGGTAGCTCTTCTGGCTCTTATAATTTCGCGAACATGGCTTTGAGCATGGCAAGCCATCAGCCTACTAAATTGGAGAAGTCTCGTCTGACAGACGTTAAGCTGGAGGAAATGTGGTATGCTTGTCCCGAGGAGCTTGATGAGAAGGCTTGCAAATATTCATCTAATATCTATTGTCTTGGACTGCTTCTTTTTGAGGTGAGTGAACAAAATGACTAATGTTTCAATCAACTTTTCATTGGCATGTGTCATGCCCTTAATCTTAGTTGTGTAATTGCTGTCCAGAGAGCATTTATGTGTTATCTTTTCCTTAAAGACTCTGTTAGTGTAAATAAGGTGAAGCTAAATATCAAATTATCACTATGTTTTGTCCTTTTTCTGTACTAAATGTGGTATGTCACTACACCCTTTTTCTAGTGGTCTTAATCAGTCTAGGTGCTTTGCTAGGACACTACTTCAATTCCTTAGCAGTAACTTATGATTTAGCAGTGCGGTTTTGCAAAATCTAGTTTATTACAGTTTTTGTCTTGCCTTCGTTTAGTACATTATTACCACGATCAAATGACACATTTTATTTTAATTTCTCTTGCAGTATCTCCCTGTTATGATAGGAGTACTCCATATATCGTAATAAAGTCCTTTCCTGTTCGCAACAGTTACAAATGAACTAGCATAGATCTCCATTAAGTCATTTCCTCTTCGCAACAATAATAAAGTACTCCCTCTGTCCCCAATAGACTTCCCATTTCTCCTTTTTCACGTTTGCCAATGCATGTTTTATATCATTAATATCTTTAATTACATACTACCTCTGTTTTTTTGTTGCAACATTTGATTATGTTAATACTCTCACCAAAAAGTCATTTGTTGCAACATAAAAAAGCAAAGTAAGTAATAGTAAAATCATCAAAGTTTAATTTTCGTAATGTACTCAATGAGACGAATCAGATAAGAGTGGGATGTCAGTGGGTAATGGACCCTACCCGGATCAGTGGATCCAGATCCGCTATGTATCCTCAAATTTTGGACCCTACGGATCCGGGTAGGATATGGATCCTAGTTTTTGAAAACGGATCTGGACCGGGTCCTAAATTATTACCCGGATTTGGATCCATTACCCGTTTTTGAAAGTTATTCTAAAATATATAATTAAGAGGGTAAAAATTAATGTTAAACTCTTAATGTTATTTATGCTCGGATTTGTTATATTAAGGTTGAATGCATGCTTACTTCAACATCGACAAATGAAGATGTTAAATGGCGTTGTTTTGTTCTTTAAAATCTCTAATTATTGTGAAAATTAGGGTCGTTTGAAGAAAATAGGTTAGGATCTGTTTTGGATCAATTTTATTACCCAGTGGATCCGGATAGGATCTGGATCATTGCCTAAAAAATGGATATGGATCTAGATCCTAGAGAACCCTGTCCAGATCCTACCCATTGCCATCTATAAGACCCCACATGACTATGTTTTTTCTTATATATTGGAAAAAGATTTGGAAGATTTTCTTTACTCATGAATAGTGCAAAAATTAGAAATGGGAAGTCTATGGTGGGATGGAGGGAGTAACTAACATGGCCTTATCCAGGATGAGGTATCGTGGTGTATGTTATTTGTGGATATTGTATCGGTGAAAAATACTAGGGATGGAATTCATTCAGAATTGAAGCGATGGCGGAAAATGTTAGAATCTCGTGGATTTAGGTTATGTTGGAGCAAAATTGAGTACATGGAGTGCATTTTTAGTAATTAAAGGAAGTCGAGACTCGAGGATGTAATTGTATTATTGGATGGTAAGGGGTTGTCAACAAGAGTTTTATTAGATTATATTGGTTTGATTTTATTGAGAAATGGATATATGGACCAACTCAAATGGAGAGGAGCAATTTGGATATTTTGTGTGATCGAAGTGTTACTCTAAGTAAAGGGAAAACTGCATAGGATGTCTATTAGACAACATAATTATATGGGTCAGTGTTGTTGGTGGTGTGTACTTTTTCTAGCTTTATTTGGGTGTATTAAACTCTATATGAGCCTTGTGTTTGATGCCCTAGAACAGAATTGTGGCGATCGTTTCTTATTCAATGGTGAATTTAGGTGTATTTAGTAACTTTGGATTCTTTAAGTATACTAACACTATTATCATCAGTATCGCTGAATTTTTTTCTTATCTTGGATGTTAAGTAGTATTATCATTAAGCCCTTTGGACTTTTTACCTGGTGTAGTGAAATAGCAATGCACTCTCACATTTGGCCTGGAGGTTTAGTTACTGTGTAACTCACCATATTGCCTCAAGCGTCTTGTAGTTAAAGCTTGTGGATTATTACCAAGAATTGATGATAAAAGATGAGCACATTGTGTTCCTACACTGTTTATGCAACCTAAACTTTCCTTTATGTTTATAGAAAGGCCCTAGAAATTGATTTTAGCCTCCCCTCCCCCCGAAAAGAAAAAGAGAGAGGGAAGGCAATGTCATCCACTTGTCCTCATTTGGGTTTGTGGTCCACCGAGGAGAAGGCGGAAGTATTCGGGCACAGGGCACAGTTGCTTAATTATGATGTATATAGGTCCTCGATAAATCAAACCAGAGTAAGGATGGTATGCTTGCCTCATGAAGTGACAGTCAGTCACCCACAATGAAAATAAAAAAAATACACCTCTGCTTGCGTTTTTGTAAGCTTCTTTGGCAGAAGCATTTAGCTAGGAGAAAAGATATTTACCATGATATTTTCCATTGAATCTATATCAAGATCTTTTTTATTCTTATTCCTTATTGTATTTATTCTCTCTCAACAGTTGGTTTGCTCTTTTGATTCGTTGGAGACACATTCTGCTGCGATGTTTGACATGCAGCACCGGATACTGCCACCATTATTTTTGTCTGAAAGCCCAAAGGAAGCTGGATTTTGTCTGTGGCTTATTCATCCTCACCCAGCATCTCGTCCAACAATTAGGTACCTTGTTGTGTAACCCTCATGTACTAAATCTGAACAAACTTTTTTGTTTTCAGAATGTTAACTTGGTATTGTTAGATTTTTCAAGTTCTAGATTGCAGTCTGGTTTCCTTTTTATGCTACCAAACTTAAAACGAGCATTTGCATCTATATACTGTTCTACCTTTGTCTCATATTAGGCCAATATTTTAGTAGTCAAACTTTGCCAACTTTGATGAGAAATAAGATTCACATTTAGCTATAATGTGAAAAGACATTGCTAGTTTCATCTTTAATACTTCCTCAGTTTTTAATTTAATTTAATTTATTTTATTTTCAAAGTGCTACATAGAGTGAGCGCACACTATTTACAATTGGTGGAGAGAGAAAGAAGGAGACCATAATGAGTGAAGCTAATCCCTAAAACCAAAAAAAGGGTTCTCCCCACAGTACTCTGATATAAAATAAAGGATAGTCTTCTATATATAAGTTTGAAAAGTGTCCAAAAGTAGTATGTAGTAAGTTTGTGACATGTCTAATTCAAGAAAGTGTAGCTTCTACTTAGAAGTGGAAGAAGTATGTAAGATCAGGCCCGGCTAAGGCCCTGTGCAGGGTGAGCAACTGCACAGGGCCCCCAAAATATAAGGGCCTAATTTTATATGTTCTTTGCCAAAAGTAAAAAGAAAAAGAAAAGAAAAACTGAATCTAATAAATGTTTCACCGCTTTCACGCGTCTGGTGGTTTGTTCTGCTTTGTTCCAAAACCCCATTAATGATAATTGAAGTATAATCCTCCGTCATTTCCTAGTTTCCAAAATATACAATTCCAAGGAGACTTTCCTTCTCCACTTTTTTCATCCTCCAATTTTTTTGAATTTAAGTGATTTCAGAAGCTGCATCACCTACTACTATACATTCATCCACCAACATTCCTTTCAACTTTACATCAGTCTTTGACTTTTTCTCTTGAGTTTCAATCTAATCTTTTCGATTTAATTTATTCTTTTCCAGAATTAGTTTTCAATCTGTTTTAAAGCAACAATAATATTTTGGCTTGTGAAGCAAGTTGTTGACAATGGACGTCTTCATTGTTCTTCGGTAGATATTTACATTTTTGTAATTTCTCCTTTTTTTGTTGTTCTTTATTTATGAATATGTAGTATATGTTGAATTGTGCTTAGAAAGAAAACAAATTCTATTAGTTGAATGAAATTTTACTTTTGATATATATATATAACGACGTTCTTTTTTTACTCTTTTGGGGCCTCATAATTTACTATAGCATAGGGCCCCTAAATTATACGAGACGGCCCTGTGTAACATTATCGAATTTCAGTTAGTACTTACACATTTGTGGTTGGACTATTCGTTTGTGTATGGAGGGAGTACTATAATGATAACGGTATGATATATCGGGATGGAGGGATTATCAAATTTTTCTATTAAGGAGCTTTCCCTTCTATTCTCTCTTATACATCATCCTCTGTTCCTTTGAGTTGGTTACATGTGTCTTTTCACGTGCCCATTTGAGCACATAAATAATTATTGTATGCAATCGGCAATTAGCTATAATTTGGGTGGTTGTGAACCTCTACATTGACGTAAAATGTCTTTTACTTCTAGTTTTATTCATTGCCAGTTCAACCCCAAATTGGCTTCAAAGGCCTTCATTTCCCTACCATATGCTCAATTAACTCATGGATATGCTTTTAAATAATTCTCCTATGACCCTAGGATGCCTCTCATGAGGTTTATTGCTCGATTTCTAGAAAGGTCTCAAAAGCGTGTATTATAGCCTTCAAATTTGGCTATTTTGGGTTGTTTTTGGATTTTTTTGGACTCAGTGATGTTTATTATTAGGGACCTCCCGTGGGTCTTAACATGACTCTCGGGTGGTTGAGACCCTCTACATTGTCTTAAATCTCCTATTATAGCTTGTAATATATATTTCTAGTAATTTACTTTTGATACTTTTGCTGTATATATTGTACAAGTATGTACATAATACTGACTAGTAGTTTACTTTTGTAACAGAGAAATCCTTCTCTCTGACCTTTTGTGCAAAGCCCAAGAGTTAAAATCAAGTGATGAGTTGGCAGTGTTTACTGATGATGTTGGTATGGCTGAGTCAGAGCTTCTGCTGCATTTTCTAGTTTCTTTGAAAGAGAAGAAGCAAGACCATGCAATGAAGTTAGTTGAAGAAATAAGATGCATGGAAGCTGATATAAAAATGTTACTAGGGAAGCCATCCCTTAAAGTATCCTCGCTTCATGCAAAAAGGGACTACAATCTTGAAGATTTCATTAAGTCGATTGCTAGATCGGGTAGTAATGAGGATAGATTAAGAAACGATATCTCTCAGCTTGAAAAGGCTTACTTTTCACTACGAAGCCAAAGTACTGTAACAACTAGTGCTGGTCGTGCTGATAGAGACTTGCTGAAGCAGAGGGAAACTTGGTCTCAGGTGCAAAAGCAGAATGAAATGTTAAGCAAGGACCAGAAATCTGATAGTGGGCTGGATGCTTTTTTTTGAAGGTCTGTGCAAATTTACTTGCTATAGCAAATTCGAGCTGCGTGGAACTTTAAGGAACGCTGATCTTCTAAACTCGGCCAATGTTATATGCTCTCTGAGCTTTGATCGTGAAGAAGAATACATTGCTGTTGCTGGAGCATCCAAAAAAATAAAGATATTTGAGTATGCTGCTCTCGTAAATGACACTATTGATATCCATTATCCTGTGATTGAGATGGGAAATAAATCCAAGCTTAGCTCTATTTCATGGAACAGCTACATGAGGAACTATTTGGCTTCAACTGACTATGATGGTGTTGTCCAGGTGGTTATTCATTTTATAACAGTGCAAATTTACTATTTAAAGCTAATAAACATCACATGAGGTTTAATTTCTTTGAAATGAAATTTAGGTGTGGGATGCAAGCACTGGCGTGGCTTATACTCAGCACATAGAACATCAGAAAAGGGCTTGGTCAATTGATTTCTCTCGGGTTGATCCAACAAAGTTCGCCAGTGGAAGTGATGATTGCTCTGTGAAACTCTGGTGCACTAATGAAGTATTGCCTCTAAATTTCTTTGTATGGTTATGCTAGTTCTAAGAGCCTACAAAGTGTTGATAATCAGTATTTTTATGCAGAAGAGATCAACGTGTACCATCTGGAGTCCTGCCAATGTGTGCTGCGTACAGTTCTCCCCTTACTCTTCTCATCTTTTAATGTTTGGTTCTGCTGACCATAAGATTTATGGTTATGATCTTCGGCACATGAGAATCCCTTGGTGTACATTGGCTGGTCATGAGAAGACTGTCAGCTATGTCAAATTTGTAGATTCTGAAACGCTTGTCTCTGCTTCAACAGACAATACATTGAAGCTCTGGGATCTTAGCAAAACAAGCTTATCTGGGGTGTCCTCAGATGCTTGTCATTTAACCTTTAGTGGTCATACTAATAAGAAGGTTTGCTTCCATATCCTTTTCAGATCATTTTGGATCGACTCACTCACTTCTCCTTCATTTATATTCTGTCTTTTCAGCATTTTGTAGGTTTGTCTGTTTCGGATGGATACATAGCATGTGGTTCAGAAAGCAACGAGGTATGCTAGTCTGAGATATATTGTACTGATTATCTTTGATTGTATATATAATATCTTAATATAGGACTATATGTTATGAGGTGACTTTTATGAATGTACTTCATGCATAGGGATGACTTTGAATGAGAAACAGGAGACTTTTGTTGTCCCGTTATATTTATCTTTCTTAGTTCTTGTCCTAGATCATGTGATAACATAATTATACTTATTTATACATTCCAAGAATATGGACTTTCTCATGTCCTACGTCAGCTTCCTCGTTGAGATACAACATCTTTACCAGCCTAAAGCTGTCTCTTGGCTGTTTATTTACTTTCAGTTGGAAAATTTAGGAGCTTTATAGTAGATGGATGTCTCTTGGAACTTTGTGCATTATGTTTCCTTTTTAGAGGTGATGCTGTTTTAGTCTGCGAGTAGGAGCATAAGACTTCAATCTTTCTTCTTGCAGGTTTTTACTTACTACAGATCCCTGCCAATGCCAATCACCTCTTGCAAACTTAGTTCCATTTATCCAACTTCTCTTCATGATATTAAGGAGGAGGATGGACTTTTTGTATCAAGTGTCTGTTGGAGAAGCAAATCGAACACTGTCCTTGCTGCTAACTCAAGCGGAAGCGTAAGGTTATTGCAGCTGGTATGATCAACTTCTAAAGAAAACAAATTCGTCATCAGCACCAATCCCTATCGAGTACGATTACTGCTAGTCAATGGTGGATAAATATTGAATAAGCAGCAGCAAACAAATCAAGAGGACCTAGAGAAGCAAGATCTACTGGACAATCAATGCAAGAGACTCGATAAAGGTCACAATTGTAGAAAGGAATTTGTGCGGAGGAAATGGGGGATAGAGATTGATTTCTTTTAGGTTTGGATGCTATTACAGAGTGAGTGATCTTCCATCGGATGAAAGACTTGTCATCGAGGACAAGTGAACTGGAGAAGTTTTGCTGTTTTGGTGGCTCAAAGGAGACAAAAGAAGTGTTCTTGATGATAGCTTCCTGTATGGTGATCGAGCTGTGGTCCTTTCATCTCAGATATAGAACAGGATAGATCGGGAGTATATGGTTGGAGTGAAAATCTCTCTAAAGCCTTCTCTTTTCCATTAGATAATAGTGTTTTGTGGGCTCCATCTTCAGCTATCTGCTCTGGAAAGCTTCTCTTAGCGATGTCCAGCAATATGGAAGGTTCGTATATGGTCAGGCTCTCCTCCCTCAAAAGCCTGTTTGTGCAGACCCATTGAAGATTTATCATGATTTAAAAAGGGGGGGGGACTTGTTGTGAACTTAGATTCAGAAAACACTTAGAAAGCATCAATTGACAATGGCATATTCGATGAGTTGATATATTGAGAAGGTTTAAGATGCTCTATATTGTTCAGCTACTTTGCTGTTTTCAGGCCTACATGTAGCTGTAGCTTAGGTATGTATTTTCCCTTTCTTGGTAAGAACACATAATTTTGGTATTTCAATTTATGCCAATTCAGTATTCTTTTTCTTTAAATGAGCAGATGTCTTGGAAAAGTTATGAGATGGTGTAGTACAGCTCCACTGCTCATCTCACAATGCTGACCTGTATAGGGCCCTAGCGTAGGTATGTATTCTTTGGTTTTTCCAGATAGGGACCACATTTTCAATGGTTTTTGTCAAGGTTTATCTGCTATAAGTATTATTTTAGATTCTTAGTATATAATCCGCATATGTTATTTCTAACTTGTCCTAGATGCAAATTTTAGGGTGTTATGAGTTTCGAGTTTTTGGACATCTTCTGGTGGAAGATTAGCAGATTACCTCTGTCCTAGACTCCTAGTTTCAATCATATGGAAATTTTTTCTATGAAAAAACTATAAGAGATTGTATAAAGAATTTCCCAGTAGGCGCCCTGGACTTTTAAGCCCGCTGTTGAAGCAAGATCACAACGCTGAAACTGGACAAGTGTTGAATCATTGTTTATATCACTTGACAAAGAAGTAAATTGTGCGATTATCTATCTGTATTCAAAATCACACACTATATCATTTCTGCTTTGTGAACTTAATGAACAGTCATGCTACCTTGAATTACTCTTTTCTTTTCCTATCTAATTCGTGCTTGTTCCAGCATAAAGAGCTACAGTTTTACAAATTACTTACTTTCATATTATATTTACAGTGAATGAACAACCGATGAGAACTAAAAGAGAGATGAAAAAAACCAAAATATAACGCGTTACAACACTAAAAAGCCTCTAATTGGGCTGTGTTCTGTAGTTTTCATAATGCTTATGATAGCTCAGAGTCTGATGCATGACCAGACTTCCTTCGGACCCGTGGTGGACTCGCAAGAAGCATGTGGTTATCAGGTATTAAGTGCATGCTACGTGAACTGCGTAAAAATTGAGGCGGCCTTGGAGATCGTCCTTTTGGTGTTCCTGCAATACCAAACACAGTATATGATTTTTTTCTTACTTTTTTCGTGATGCCAACAGAAAATTTTAAGGTTTTGACCATCTTCTACTCTGTCTGTAGCTTCTACTGTCATAGAACTGCTATTCATTAGATCATATACAATACCAAATCTCCAATCCAGTGGATGATCCGAACGGTCATATCCAATTACCCAAAATGACCTGAACCAACCCGACCCGGTAGAAGCTTTGACTAATATTGTTTAGTTTATCTTAATAAGTTAATAAACAATAGACCCCAATATGATCTAAAACCAAACGGACCCGATCCAAATAACCCATTCACAACCTTCAGATGACACTATTCTTTTGTATTTCTTCGCAGAAATATGAGAGATTATTATTACACCACTATTAACATATTGTAAATTGGTATATGCATACCTGGATATTTATTTGCTCTTGCATCTGGTGACCTACTATTTAATGAAAGCCTCCTATTCGTATACTCATCAGGTTTTGGATTCTTCCTTTCCATAACAGATATAAGAGTCTCATTTGCTGTCGTCACGTGCCCATCTCCAGACGTAGAAGCTATTTCACTGCCAGATTCTGAGGTATCTTTGATGTATGATATACATTTTTCCCTTTCCATGACTCGATATGCAAACATCTGAAATGGGATTTCTGAAACAGGAGGATACGGTTCGTTGTTTATCCAAGAAGGAAATCTCTTTAGAAACCCTGACTCAACATCACAGTAATCAACGAGAGGGACAGGATTATTTGGGTGGCTGTACTCTGGGTTCATCATGAGAAACCGTTTTATATACCGGAGTACCCGGCAAATGGAGGGGAAAGTCGGACGTTGATCCGGGTCAGAATGCCAACATCTTCTAGTTAAGTTTGTTACATATTTCGGGCAATGATGTGGGAAAAGTGGCCTTTCCCCGGCCCTAATGTTTCTGCTCATCTTGTCTCCTTGAAGATGTGCATCTTCAAAAGGGACTTTTCCTGTCAGAAGCTCAAAACATATCATACCAAAGCTATACACATCGGATTTTTCTGTGTACTTTGCCTCTGGTACACCTTTCAACTCCTCTTGCTCCGTTAATACTTCTGGGGAATGCCAGATGTATGAAATTTCTTCACTTAGGTTTGGATTCTGGCTCGTCAGTGATGATAACCCAAATCTTGTAACCTTAACCTGAACAAAACCCTCTGAAGAATTGTTTCTTGGTTTAGCAAGAATGTTTGACGGTTTCAAATCCCCATGATATATTTTCTTTGAGTGAAGATACTCCATCCCTCTTGCAATCTGAAGCATTAAATCAACTGCAACAGGAAGCGAAAGTGGAAGTTGCTTCCTCGGGCTATAAAATTCCTTAACATAGATCCCGAGATTTCTGCTCATTTGCTCTGTAACCAAGAAACACTCTTTCTTTTCATCATCCATGAAACCACAAAGAAATTGTAGTATATTTGGGTGGGAAAGGGATAATAGTTGAGATATCTCGGGAATCAAAGACTCAATATCCCCTTTGATGTGTCGAAGAACAAAGGTTTCGCCTAACCAGGAGATTTCTTTGTATTCCCCTCCATTCTCCAGCCTCTTTCTAACTTGGTAGTCTTTTGAATTTTGCAAGACTGAGCTCGGTAAAAGCTTTTCATTTAAGGACCCTGCCTCATCCATTTTCTTCAAGAGAAGATTCATTAATTGTTGACCGTACTTTGTTGATCCAGGTATTCTTTTTTCCCGGATTTTATCTAGTAAAATCCATCGATCTTCTTTCCATATTTCATCAATCCGATTACATATTTCTGCAGTAATCAAATATTGTTTCCCGAATTTCCATTGGAAAAGTTTCGGGTCAACCCATTCATTCTGGTATTTTCTTGACCACACGAGTCTCCTTTTATTGATTTGATCCTCATCCCCGCTGGATAACTGAGCTGCAGTTTCAATCGCTTCAATCACAATCGGAATGCAGGAAAACAGGTTATGAATATGGAATTCGACACAATCTCGGTTTTGGTACAAAATTATGGCTTTGGCCCACCAATCCTTGTTTTCAAAGCAGTTTCGAACGTATGTCTCAGCTTCTTGGAATGTCTTGTGGAGCTCCTGCAAGGGTTGTTCTAGAACTCTCCAATTTCTATGCTTTTCTTCAAATTGTAAGTTGATTCTCATTTCATCTGCAATGGTCTCATAAGCCAAGGTAAGAATATCAAAGAGAAAACAGCATTGCCTTTGATTGATCTGAATGTTCTGCTGGAATACCATCAATGCCTTTAAACTTCCGAGAACTTCGCCAATCTGCCGGAATTGCTCCATTCCTGTGGGACTCTGAAAAAACGGGGTGTGTTCTTACGACGTAGGAAGGCTCGTGAATTGTTTGATCTTCGCGCCAGCATTAGAACTTGCATTAGAGTTTTTCTGGGTAGATGGAGCTAAATTTGGGCTTTATAGCTCCAATTTGACAGTTTTTTTTTCTGAGGATTATGTTTCTGTAAAGCTGGCTTTGGGAGAAATCCAAAAATATTAGCCAGAACTGCTTAATATACCATGTACAAAAATTTCCTGTATCTTTAACAAACTTTAAGTGAAACAGGTGGGATAAACTGGTCTTGCAACTGTCATTCCAGAATAACAAGAAATTTCTAACCGATATTCGTCAATTTTGTCTAGCTTTCTGGGTTTTCATTCAAGAACAATTTATGAAGTCAAAATTGAATTAATTTGAGTTGATTGTAAATGTTCTTTTTCTCTCTATCTCTTTCTGGGTTTTTAGGAATTTTGTTTTCTTCCAGTTCATGGGATCATCCCTTCTTACTAATTTTAGCAAATGCACCAAGTTCCCACATCCTTGGAGCTGCTTTGATTGCTGAATTTCAGCCAAAGACATGGTGGGAATTAATTTCCATATACCTTTCTAAATTGCATTTATGAACCATATTTGTTCATTTTCAGTGACAAATTTTTTGGGACAAAGTAAAAATTTAAAAAGTTTGCAATTCAAACCCAAAATATGGTGTTTTTAAGGAACATTCAGATGTTTAAAAGAAATCCTAAGCGATGTCTCATCAACGTACTAAAATAATGTCATCTAAACTTATTTTAACGTACTGATAATTTATACGTTTGTTTTGAGTTACTCATACGAAGTAGTAATTCTCAATACATGGGCACCTAGGCAAACATTGTATGCTACAAAAGCACAAAAATATGAAATAAGAGCATACAGTAATGGAAATTGTTGTGGAAATTATTGAAGGTGAACTGATGGTCATCACTTAAAGTAGGAATTTTAAGGTCCCATACCTAGTTTTGTGGCTTAAATTTTCCGGTTTCTGTTCATCTCCAATACATTTCCTCCTAAAACTACCTCTAGGGCGTATTTCCCAACTTATTTTCGGTTCAATTCCTAAATTATTATCATTACTACTTTCCCTCTCGTATTTTTTTTATCTTTCCTCTTTTTGACTTTGCTGCGTTTGCCAATGCACTTATTCTACCTTAAATATCTTTCATTACATATTAGTAAAAATTATAATAATTGAATATTAATAAACTCCGTCATTGGGACGAATAAAACAAGACCCCACATGATTATATTATTTCTTATATATTGAGAAAAATTTAAAAGATTCTCTCTAATTGTGAATAGTGTTAAGATTCCAAGTGATAAAGATAAAAAAATACGGAGGGAGTATTAATTAGTTATAATTTAATTTAGTTCGATTCAATTATTTTATACCGAAAAGAACGACCCCTAATTCAAAATTAGAAATAATAAAAGGTTCTAGCTATCACTTGCACGTATTAAGGATTTGCATGTTAAAGTTATATTGGTATTGTTAAGAATTTCAATTTTTCTTCAGTTTCTTTTAGGAACTAGATTTTCTTACTTTTAGTATATCAGTCAAATACTTGTAATATGGAGATGGTAACAAGAAAAAAGGGATTGGATAAAATCATATTCCATAATCAAGTGATATATAATACTTTAAAACGAATAAAAAAGTTGTATTGATATGAATAAATGATACCGGTTTTCTTATAGTTGAATAAATTATACCGTTTTTTTATAGTTGAATAAAGGAAAAATTGATTTAAACAGTCCCGTATGGGCGTCCCGACAAAAACAGATCCCAACTATCTTTTTTATTGTTCGGTCCCAACTTTAACCCTCTTTACACTGGTGGTCCAAGTCGGCCCGATGACTTGCTAAACTAGGTAAAAAACCTTATTTTTCTTTTTTCTTTTCTTTTGACTGTTTCTTCCACCTCTTCCTTCGGTCTTTCTCTCTCCTCCCCTCCCTTCCCTGCCACCCTCCTCTTCTTCCCTCTCCTTTCCACCCAAATGACAACCTCTCTCCCACACCCGAAACCCGAAGCCCGTGAAGCCCATGCTACCGGCGCGGTTGTTGTTAGTTGCCGGTGATGGGTCGCGCATACCTTGCTCGCGTCTCTCTCTCTCCTTTAGCCGCTTCGAGGAAAGGGGAAGTATTTCGAGTGCGGGGAGGTGGGGGAAGAGAGGAGGGTTTCGAAGGTTGGGGATATATGGCGGGGGCGGGGGCGGGGGCAGGGGGAATGTTTTAGGGCGGGGAGGGAAAAGAGGAGGTGGGGGAAGGGGAGGGTAGTGGAGGGGAAGGGGAAGGGTAGTGGAGGGAAGGGTTCGGGGCGGGGAATGCGTGGCGGGGAGGGCGGCGGGGGCGGGGGAAGGGGAGGGGTTCGGGGGCGGGGGTGGGCGGGGATGCGTGGGCGGGGAGGGGTGGTTGGGGAAGGGTGGGTGGCGGGGAGGGTGGTGGGGCGGGGTGGGGAGGGGTGGCGGGGTGGGCGGGGAGGGGTGGCTGGTGGCAGAGGAGAGGAGGAGGGAGTAGTGAAGGAAGGAGGGAGAAAGAAGATTGAAAAAAAAAAAATTTATAATGGCAAATTACCTTTACAGGTAGGTTTTTTTACCTCTTGGGACTACTATTGTAAAACACCCTTTAAAGTTGGGACTGAACAATAAAAAACGATAGTTGGGACTGTTTTTGTCAGGACGCCCATAGTTGGGACTGATAAAATCAATTTTTCCTTGAATAAATGGTACTTAATTTTGTATAGATTAAATAACACCACTTATCTTTCGAAAGAAATGAAATTAGATGATTTATATATAATCTAGAATGAAGGAAGTATACTTATTGATATATATGATAGATTAGAGGAGCATACTTTTGGATTCTTAACTCAGGAGTTTAAAACAGGTAATTAGTTGTGTCGTGTATAATAGGTAAGATATAGGTCCGAAAAGTTTGGATATGTGGTACTAGGAAACTTATATTAAGACAAGGGGTGTTAGTTGACACCCCAACTTTTTCTTAAATGAAAGATCTTTTCATTGGACAATTAAAT
This sequence comes from Beta lomatogona, assembly GCA_947646795.1. NCBI lineage: Eukaryota > Viridiplantae > Streptophyta > Magnoliopsida > Caryophyllales > Amaranthaceae > Beta > Beta lomatogona. The sequence continues at coordinate 599,740 of CANSNZ010000105.1, forward strand.
AAGAATTGATTATTAATTCCTTAATCTTAAATTACTAGTCCTGAACTTATAAGTTATAACTAATACCACAACACTAAAATCCTAGGTCCGCCACTAGTGACTAGCTAGTAGGATTACTTTACTCAGATGGTGGTCTGTCATACTTCTGGTGCATTGTTTTTGATCTCCTTGGTTTGAGCAACTCACCCGTTGCCTCATTAATTTTCATAAAATTTTATTTGTCGACATACTTCTGGTCCCGCCTTTTTTTGTTTTAATGATGCAATTTATTTTGGAAAACAATGCAGTTCTTATCTTTGTGAATTCACTCTTTGTTATATCTCAATTTACAAGTTAAAAGGGCTTATATTATATGAATTGGGAACAGTAATGAAATAATTGATGAAGATGGGTATAAAGTTAATCTTAATTTCCTCAAGCAACAAAAAAAGAAAGGGGCGGAGAAAAAGAAGGTAGTACTAGTTGATACATTGGTGATCATAGCAAGCGACAAATTGTCTACCATACACAACCACCATTAAAGTATTTTGATCATCTTAGCACCACAACATTTTATAACAGTACTAATTAATAATTGCATGTCTAGCACTATAGCTCTTCTATAATACTTTATCAAATATTCTCATATAAATCTTGTTTGGTAATTAGTTGTTGATCGTTATCAACTTTTGACTAGCTCACTTGGTTAATTTGATTAACAAATAGTAGCACTTGTTTGTGTTTATAATCTTATCGAGTCACTTGTTGGTATTAGATATTTACTTAAAATAATTATTAGTTGTCACCTGATTATGTGTAAACACACAACTTTTAAAAAATGTAGTCAAAAATCAATAAAGTGAGTTATTTTAGTCGGGTATTTTTTTTTTATCTTCTAAACATCATTCACCAATATTTGAAAAAACATAAAAATAAACATCATCACCAAGCATTATATTGGCTAAGGGAAAAGTTTACCAAAAAAAAACAATTGCAAAACAAGACCACAAGTTCATCAAAAGAACCAAAATGTTACTCATCAAAAGTTAGGTAGGATATTTAATTACTTCTCAAGGGGGGTAGCAATCAAGTTGGACATCAAAATCAATATCACAAGCCTTGGTATCTCCACAAGAAATTAATTGTAGCCTTGTAGGGCTGCATAACATAATGTCCACAAAACACATACACATATTGGCTATATAAACTAGACCTTATAACATGCATGTAAACCATATAGGAAGAAAGGGTTTAAGAGTGCCAAAGAAAGGAATGGAGCAAGTAGCTAGACAACATATAAGTAGTAGTAGTGTAAATGGGCATCAAGGAGGGCAACAATGGCAGGTGAATCTCTTTCAAATGCCAGTGCACTATCCAAAGTATACTCGTGCCGACTACGAAAACATGCCTGAATGGAGGCTTGATTGCTTGCTTGCTCAGTATGGATTGCCTATATCTGGTGATTTAGGTCACAAGAGAAAGTTTGCCATGGGAGCTTTCTTGTGGTAGATTTAGTTCCTTTTCATGTATGATGTATGATTAATTAATGTGGTACGTAATTTATATGGGTACCTTGTAGTAGTAATCTATATGATATATTGAAGTGTTTGAGATGTTCTTTTTTGTTATTCTCTTTCTTAAGTGATTTGAGATTTCATTTTGGTGATTATATGTAGAATTCCCTTGAAATGTATTGGGTGCTTCCCTGCTGTAGCTTGAAGATTGGGAAAGTGATAAATGAATATGCAAGTATTCTGGGTAGAATGTGTGCTATAATCTATTATCTATGTGAACTATTTTGTTTTCTTACGGGTTACATATTGGGTGTTTTACTGTTTATAGACAGTAGTAATAATGAATACATATTCACAAATCGTCAAATCCAAAGCACTTGACTTAGATACAAATTAAAAATCAAATCGACAACCCTAACTAAAGTCATAGAAATACATATAAGGATTAGCATGTATCGCAACGATCATTAATTAAATAGTGAAACTGTGAAAGAATGTCACCAATGTTTTATACTTGTACATGACTACATGAGACTATTTACTTCTTATTTCATACTTTTTTCAATCATTGATCTAATAAAAGAAGTCATGCCCCCTATTGCAACAAAAATTGAACTAATTTGTTTATTGGAGTGAAATAAGAAGTTTGTACTAGTTTTAGTTGTTTTTACCGTATATGGTTTGTAAGAGCTAATAAAGCTCAGTTTAGTGTGTGGGTTAGTTTCAGTTTATCGTTTTATGTGGTCGTTCCCTTAGTTTGTAATATCGGTTTTAATTAATGCAAATTTTCTTGATGTCAAAAAAAAAAAAAAAAAAAAGTAAAATCACTACTATGACATATATTATTTCACTATCGATCGAATACAACAATTTGTTCTCAGTTCTCACATTCTCTTTTCCCCTTATATATGCTTACAAGTTACAAGCACCACTACCGCTAGGATTACTATCAAGCCCCCATGACATGTAGATCTAGTACAATATTTCATACTTCCTCCGTTTCGAATTAAATGCAACAATTCCACTTTTTCACTATTCACACTTTTCACTTTGACTAAGATTTGTGATCTATGCATAATGAAAAAATTAGTCAAGTGAAATCTTGTTAGATTCATCTCGTGACGTACTTTCATAAAATGTAATTTTTATAATTTTTACTTATATGTATTTATAGATATTTGTAGTCAAAATATTGCATCGGCATGCGTAAAAGTGGATTTGTTGCATTTAATTTGGAACGGGGGAAATATTTGATTTAGTGAAGTTGCTGGAAAGGTAAAATAACAGGAATACATATTGTTTATGTGGGAGTAAAATAACAACATCCATAATAAATAAATAAAAATAGAAGGGTGGAGCATTTTTTTGGGACAATTAGTAAGAACAAAGAGACGAAGAGAGTGAACTAGGAATGAACGAATGATTGCCCCTTGTTGTCCGCCCTCCGTTGCTCTGATCATTCAATCTAGTATGAGAAGAAACGTTGATTTGGACAAAGGTCTTAGACGATAAAAATTGTCTGGCTAGAAGTCCAAAGATAGGCCAAAATTAGCTAAATTTGAAAGTTATGTTACACACCTTTTGACATTTCCAATGGTCATAGAAGATCATTTGAAATCACATTCATGCCTAATAAGCAAGAACGAACATATGATGACCTTCGGAGATAAACTGAACAGATGCATAATACGCCCCATAAGGCATTTTAATGCGATGGAGAGGGTCACAATTACTTGGGAGTCATTTTAAGGCATCTTGAGCCCCCTTGTGAAGGTCGTGAATAAAAACATTGCTAGGCTAAAAAAAACTAGAATTGGCTTCAGAAGCCAATATTTAAAGGCTATAAATACATGTTTTTGGATATTTTTGGGAACTGGACAAGATACCCTATGGGATGCATCTTAGGCCGTAAAAGACCATTTGAAATCTCATCCATGTTTAAAAATGGGTATATTATGGCCTTCAAAGTTATTTTGGAGGTGAATTGGAAAGACGCATAATATGCCCCCAATAAGCATTTTAAGGCAATGAAGAGGGTCACAACAACTCGAATATCATTCTACGATATCATGAGGCCCTCGTGAAGGTCCCACATAGAAAAAATAGTGGGGCCCTGAAAAATCCAGTATTAGCCCATATTAACCATTTTTGAAGGTTATAACACACATTTGGACATTCGGGGATCGTAGGGTCGTAAAAGACCATTTGAAATCATATCCATACCTTCAAATAGCTATATGGTGCCCTTTAAAGCTCCTGACGAAGTTGAATTGGAAAGATACAAAAAGAAAGTCACAAAAAACATTTGAAGGTAATGAATCTCATTCACTATAAAAAGTTAAAAGTTAGAGAACTAAAAAAAGGAGAAATTTGAGCTATATACTATCACCCTAAAATGTTGTGGCAACACCAATACTAACTAACTACTAGGAAGTGTTGACACATATAATGGGACGAAGGGGTCAAACAAACTCAGCTTGGTCTAGTGGTTGAAATTGTACTTCCCAACCTTGTTTCCCTTATAATCCCTTCTACTCTCAGAGTGTCTAGTCCGCTAATTCGAGCCTGATTGACTTGTGCGAAATTTCTATCCGATAGGACAATTCATCAAACTCCACTAATCAATATAATATCTCTATTATATAAGTGAAGGGGGGAGGAAGATGGTGTCTCCTTACAAAAAGTCTTATATACCCTTAATGAATTTATATTGCCATATATATTAAATAATATTTTCTTCATCCTACTTGACATATATATTTAACAAGTAGTTAATAGTGGTTATGAATTTGAAATTTCAATTAAATATTAGATTAAGGAGAATAATTTTCTTTTCTTACATATGTGTGAAAGACTTTGATTAAAAATTAAATTGACAATATAACTTGATTAACACAATAAGAATAAAAAATAAAAACTTGAATGTCATATTAATAATTATACTAATAATATTTTAAAACCTAAATGTTGATTATTGTTCGATAATCTCTATTATATAAATCAAACTCTTCCACTTTATTAATATTGAACGATTGAACCTAATACACAAATTCTTCCACTTTATCTTAGCACAAGCTTTCTTCTACTTTGTATGTCCTTCTTTCAGTACTATATTTGAATAAAGATAAACAAATAACTAAAAAAACCAACGAAACATTAATTTAAGAAAATCATATTAAAAAATAAAAAATAATTATAAATATTTGTTTGAATTAAATTTTCTGTAACATTGATGAATAATAAATTAAATATAAAATCAATATATATATATAAAGGAGGAACTTTTCGGGAGCATAGAGAGCTCCTCAAGATTTCGAGCTCATAGAGCGCGCCACGTAGGATTGTCACGTCATCAATTTAAATTTTTATTTTTTTACAAAAATAGAGTTCCATGATTTAAATACATATAAGGAGATTTGGATAAGCAAAAATTAGAGTTTGAATTTGAATCAACAACCTAAATTATTATATTATGAAAATTGTGTATAACTTTTGCTACATAATTCGGAATATTATAATTTTTGTACCATTGGAGAGCATTCGAAATATGCTTCGAAATAAGATCCATTTACAATATAGTTCTACAACTTATGAAATATAGAGCGCAAGGTAGGATTGTCATGTCATCAAGTTTTATTTTTATTTTTTTCTAAAAATAGAGTTCTACATAGATTTTAATACATATAAGGAGTCTTGGATAAGCAGTAATTAGAGTTTCGTTTTGAATGAACAACCCAAATTGTTATATTATATAAATTGTGTATAACTTTTGCTACCTAATTCAAAATATTATAATTTTTGTACTATTAATTAGTGCTCAAAATAAGCTTCGAAATAAGATTCATTTACAGTATAGTTATACAATTTATGAAACAGAGAGCGCCACTTAGTATTGCCATGTCATTAGTTTTTATTTTAAATATTTAAAAAAATAGAATTCGACATATATTTAAATACATAAAAGAGTTTTGGATAGGGGGAAATTAGAGTTGCGTTTTAAATAAACAACATAAATTATTATATTATGTAAATTAAATTTAACTTTTGCTACCTAATTCAAAACATTATAATTTTTTTTATTATTGGAGAGTTCTTAAAATATGCTTCAAAATAGGATCTATTTACAATGTAGCTTTACAACTCATGAAAATGTATTAAATTAGATGGATCGTGTGATATTATTTAGTCCTTTTTTTTAGATAAATATAATAATAGCTATAAATATTAAGTATAGTGTATTATATGTGATTATAACATTTGATTATAGGTCCAATTTACAAGGATTAAACATATTATCTTTCAAAACTCAACCTTACTCAACTAAACCAAAACAATATAGTATTGCAACAAAATTTATTAAGGAACCTTTGTTATTACAACAAAAACTAAAATCTATAGCGATCAAGTTACATATATATTAGAGTTTGATTAAAATAAAACAACCTTAGAATATTATATAGAGCTCCACCTAAGCATGCCATGTCATTCTTATTAATTTTTAATTTCTTTAAAGAAAATAGTGTTCAACATAGATATAAGTACATATAAGGTGTTATGGATGAGTGAAGATTACAGTCTAATTTTAAATAAACAACCTAAATTATTATAATATGTAAACTGAATATAACTTTTGCTACATACTTCCTCCGTTTCACAATAAGTGAAACATAGAGAAAGTGGGGGAGTTACCAAGGAATGTAGAGAGAGAAAGTTGGGACCACAATAAAGTAGAGTGAAGAAGTATGGAAGTGGTGGTCCGTTCTTGCTTTTTGGTGGCATATTTGTAATAAGATTGAACTTTTTTTTTTACCATTTAGAGCTTGGTTTCACTTATTGTGATTATTCCAAATAAGGGAAGTGTTTCACTTTTTGTGAAACGGAGGAAGTAATTCGCAATAGTATAATTTTTTTTTACCATCGAGAGTGCTCGAAATATGCTTCGAAATAAGATCCACGTACAATATAGTTTTACATTTTATGAATATATATTTATTTAGATGAACAGTAACATATTATTTATTCTTTATTTTAAATACATATAAGAATAACTATAAAAATAGCATATAATATGTGACAATAGTAATTATGTCTTTCAAAATCATACTTTTAAAAATTGAGTTATATAAAGATAGAAAATTCATATATATAGCTTTGAACCTATAACATTCCATGATGGCATTACATGAAGAATCATATGAAAGTTTGTCATCGAGATTGCAGAGGTATTATGCAATTAACTAATTATTTTATTCTTATAATATTTATTGTATACATAATTTTTTTTTCCATATATCTATATGTCAGATCTTATTCTTTTCTCCATTAACTTAATTCTACTAAAACTATTTGGAAATCAAGATTCACGTTTCTAGACTATTTTAGGTCACGGATCATAAAAAAGGGGGAAGTTTGATAAGTCTTGATATGGTCATGATTGAAGAAGATGTATTTTTTTCTTTTAAATTGTATTTTCGATTATTAATAGAGGTTAGTTTTATATTTAATTAATTTTCTTCATGATACTTATCGTTATGATCTTCATTTTGGCTTTCCCATCTTCCATTCTATATGCATTATTGTTTATGTGATATATTAAAAGTTGAAGTTGTGGCTGACACTCATGTTTTTCTCGATTATTTCTGCCCTGCATCTATTAAATTATTACCCTCTACTTAAGTATCATTCGGTATTATTGATGTTAAAACTGTATTAGCTATTGTTAATCATACCTGTTATTGGGATACCATTTAATAATAGACTTAGCTACAATATTCAATTGAATATTAAAAATTATAAAATTTATATATCGCAATAACAAATATAGAAATTATAGTATAATGACAAATACTTTCTCCATTTTTTTTCTACTTCAACAATTGGTTTGGGCATGGTTTTTGAGGAAAAAAAAATGGGTAGGTTAGCATAGAGGTACCTCTTTAGTTAACTAGAGTAGGGGATAAATAAATCCTTAATAAAGTAAACGCAACTTAATAAGGCAATTTGGGTAATTAATGATGGTTTTATTAACATAAGTAAAGGTAATATTGTCAACTGTAGTTGCTTTTTTTTACCAAAAGTGGAATGGGCCCAAAAGATGAAACTACCTTAAGCGGTTATTGTTGTAATAGATTAAGAACGGAGGAAATATGTAAATACAATGGTGTTGAAAAATCTCATTTCACAGCAACACAAAATCAATAATAATATTAACAAAAAATTTGCAATAAAATAAAATAAACAACAACCCATGCAATGCACGGGCTTCAAACCTAGTTGTTAATATAACAGTATAACACATACGTTGACACGCATAGCGTGCAAAAAATGCTAAGTATATATAGGCCTGTTCTTTTGAACTTATTTTGGTGAACCGAACCGAACTTATTTTATTTTTCTTTGAACCGAACTTATTTTCTTTGAACCGAACTTATTTTTACTTATTTTTCTTTGAACTGAACTTATTTTTGCCGAACTGAACTTATTTTTACTTATTTTTTTTGAACCGAACTTATTTTGGTGAACTAAACTTATTTTTTTGAACTAAACCGTATTAACATAATATTATCAATACTCATTATTATAATAGTCAATAAATATTAACATAATATTATCAATACTTATTATTATTATTTTATAATAATAAATAATAAATAATAATAAATAATAAATATAATAAATAATAAATAATAAATAATAAATAATAAATAATAAATAATAAATAATAAATAATAAATAATTAATAATAAATAATAAATATTAAATAATAAATAATAATAATAAATAATAATAATAAATAATAATAATAATAATAATAATAATAATAATAATAATAAAAAATAATAGTAATAATAATAAATAATAAATAATAAATAATAAATAATAAATAATAAATAATAAATAATAAATAATAAATAATAAATAATAAATAATAAATAATAATAATAATAATAAATAATAATAATAAATAATAAATAATAAATAATAAATAATAAATAATAAATAATAAATAATAAATAATAAATAATAAATAATAAATAATAAATAATAAATAATAATAAATAATAAATAATAATAATAATAATAAATAAAAAATAAAAAATAAAAAAATAAAAAAAATAAAAGAATAAAAGAATTAAAAAATAAAAAATAAAAAATAAAAAAATAAAAAAAATAAATAAAATAAAAAAAAATAAATAAAATAAAAAAAATAAAAAAACAATAAAAATAAAAAAATAAAAAAAATAAAAAAAAAAAAAAAAAATAAAGAAAGTAAAAAAAAATAAAATAAAAAAAAATAAAAAATAAAAAATAGAAATTTATCATTATTATAATTATAATATTAATAATAATAACAATATTAATAGTAATATTGAAAATAAAAATAATAATTACAACATTAGATAAGATTGTCTTTTATTTTCTTTGAACCGAACTTATTTTTCTTTGAACTAAACTTATTTTTACTTATTTTTTGCTGAACTGAACTTATTTTTACTTATTTTTACCGAATCGAATTTATTTTCTTTGAACCGAACTTATTTTTACTTAATTTTCTTTGAAAATAAGTCCAAAAGAAAGGGCCATATACTGGGAGTCTGGGACGAAAGGAGTAGATGAGTCATGAGTACGACCAAATGTGATTACTCGCACTGTCGCACAAATGTGAAATGATTGTCCCCTAGTGTCCCTGTGTCCGCCCTACCATCACACTCATCATTTACTTTTTCTCTCTCCTCAAATTTTTTCCCTCTCTTTTCAAAAGCTCTTCCGCGCCAGAGAGTAAAGTGAGACTGAAGACTAAGAAAATCCCCCGAAAAACCCTAGAAATTTTCCGGCAGAAAAAATGCCTCGAGAAATCATAACGCTTCAAGTTGGACAATGCGGGAATCAAATTGGCATGGAGTTCTGGAAACAGCTTTGTCTAGAACACGGCATCAGCAAAGATGGCATTCTCGAAGATTTCGCTACTCAGGTTTTTCCTTTTCCTTTTTCTATTTTATCAGTTTCAGATCAATAGTGATTGTAACGATAATTTGATTTCATTTTTCTGCAATTTTTTTGAGCTGAGAGCAAAATGTAGGGTTTTGTCGATTGATTGCCACTGCTTTTCTTCATTTGTTGTTGAATTAAGGAATTGAAATTCATATCTATCTAGGTTAGAAAGAATTTTTGTGAATTTATACGCCGGAGATTGATTGATGTTTTGTTGGAGGTAGCGTTAATAGGATTTACATTTCGCAAATTGACTGCCACTGCTTTTCTTCATTTGTTGTTGAATTAAGGAATTAAAATTCATTTCTATATAGGTTAGAATGAATTTTTGTGAATTCATAAGCCAAAGATTGGTCGATGTCTATGTTGGGGGTAGCGTCGATAGGATTTACATGTTGCAATAATAAAAATCAAATATTATAGAGTATTTTGACAGATTAATGGAAGACGTAGAATTTCTTGCTAGTTGATGGCCACTCCTATAATGTATTTGTAAAGACTGTGAGTTCTGCCTCTGGTCGTACCTGGTCCAAAGTTGATTGTCAAATGCTCAATTTTCCGTGCTGATGTTAAATTTTCAATAAGTGACATGGAAACATGAAGTGGAATGAGAGTTCATTTAGTATAAATTGTGGGTTAATGTGTCCTTAATTTGTAGCAGAAAATTTCCTCTAGGTAGCCTTTGCTTGTTAAACATTATCTATATCTATGCCTAGTGTCTATCCAACTTTCCAGCAATTTCTTATGTGCATACCTTTCCTTTCTTTTCTTTTTGTTGGGCATATGTAAGTCACTGAATTTTCCTTTGAGAGTTTTGGTGAAGTGCTCTAATATGCAACATATGTGGCTATTTGGAAAAATCCACCCTTTTCCAAGTGATTTTAAGATGTAACTCACTTTTCTCTATGTATTTATGTTAGTGCTCCTTCATCTATACCTCCCGTCAATTTGTCTTAGAATTTACTTCAGTTTGAACTTGTTGCATCATATGATGGCAATGTTAGTTCCTAGGCTTGTTTGAGTTTTTTGGTATGCCCCAAGGCCCTCAAAACCTGGCTTTTAGGAGTGTTCTCTATAATGGTATGTCTTCTTGTTGGCTCTATAGTACAAGGAGGAGTATGCAAGTTTACATTGCGGTTTATTGGGTGTATGTACAAGTGAATGTAATGAAGTGTTTTTTTTTGCATACCTTGATGGTTAACTTCACACTTCTACCCATTAGTTATGGAACAAAACGGAGCCTGAGCTATGTACTTGGGTTGCTACTCCCCATTATTTTTGAGACAAAATGTTAGCTTATGTACTTGAGTTGCTACTCCCTTCTCTGCTACTCACCAGTATCTTTTGGTTCATTGGATGTTATCTCTTAATAATATATACTCTTTCATATAATACTCTCTCCGTCCCAAAATATAGTGCTCACTTCTCATTTTTCATGGGAATTAAGGATAATAGGAGTAGTAGGATTTCCCAAAAAAATATTAAAGTAAGTGGTTTTCTGGTACTTTTGTCTTGGAACTAATTCTTTATTTTCTTTTGTCTTTAAAATAACATAAAAAAAGCAATAAATGTTCTTTGGGATGGTTTAAAACTATAAATAAGGGCACATATTTTAAAAGAAAGGTAGGGATATTTTGGAAAGTTTATGTAGAAATGAAGGATATTTAGTCTAAATAAATTGATAAAAAAGAAAATAGGCACAACATTTTGGGACACTCAAAAACGAATGTGAGCACTATATTTTGGGACGGACGGAGTACTTTTCTAAAATAAGATAAAATTTGAGCCATATAATATTTCATTGGCCACATTTATCATTTGTCAATTTGTATAGTGTTTTGATTGTTGGTCTGCAATTTATACTAGGATTTGAATTCTTAATTCAACTGTTTTCTGTAATTTGGGAATGAACCCACTGCAATCAATTGTGTACTTCATAAAGTGTATGAAAAGGGAGTTTTGGTTTAACATGGAGGGTGTCTTCAAGTCTGCTTGTTGGTGAAAATGCCATCTTTGATTGTATAGTGAATTTATATTGTGTTCTTTATTGCAGTTTAAACTTCTACTTGGCTATCTGTGAGGAAAAGCTCCCTAATATTTTAGTGTGAAGATCCATGCAGATTATTAAAAACTTTCTGTTGGTTGCCTTTAACTATTTGCAGGGAGGTGACAGGAAAGACGTCTTTTTCTACCAAGCTGATGACCAGCACTACATACCACGAGCATTACTTATTGACTTGGAGCCTAGAGTAATTAATGGTATACAAAACAGTGAATACCGGAATCTCTACAATCATGAAAACATTTTTCTCTCAGATCATGGTGGAGGTGCTGGAAATAATTGGGCCAGTGGATATCATCAGGTTTTCCTCTTATATCCAAACCTCTTGTATTGTTTTTCATGCTACACATGAACTCCAGTTTCATTAACATTTTCTTTTCAGCAGATTACTCGAAGGCTTTTATTCTTAGATGTTGAATTGTTATACTGTACTTCTAGAACAATGTAGACATGTTAAGAGCTTCCTTTTCCCTGTCTGCAGGACTAAGATCTTTAATATTTTTTCAAGAGTTGGACTTCTGTTGAAGCATCTTTAGCTGTACTTGATATTGTGTATATTTTCTAAAGCTAGATATGTCTTAAAAGCTCCCCCCCGCCCAAAGTTTAAAGCATCAACCTTCTAGCAACTTCAATCACACTTACCATTCTGAAGATTTAAATAAACAGATTCATTTCATCAACATTGTGTCAATCTATATGGCCGAGCATCTTAACTTTAGGCACTTAAGCAAATGTATACGGCTGCAATCTGCATTTAGAGTTTTCTTAATATTTTCTCATGAGTTTGATTTTCTGTCGAAGCATCTATGGCTGATTTTTGCATTGGCTTTGATTGCTCTATCTCCTGAGACTTATGAAAGAAGGTGCAAACATTGAGTCAGTAAATGTGTAGTATCTGTCAGTCCTTTGGATCTATTGACGGTTGCTAGTTTGTCATTACTCATTAATCTCCTCGAGAATTTTTTTTTTTTTTTCAGCTCTCGAACTTCTATTACCTTTTTTGTTAGTATAATAGATTTTCTGATTTAAACTTTTTAAATTTTGGATCAATTACATTACAACCATCATTTTCTAATAAGTCTTACTAAATTTACTCAAAGCCTTTTCTTGTACAGGTCATACGTGTAAATATAGTGCGCATGTGACATCTTCCTTTCACTAGCTTTCCCATTATGTTGACATGATATTTTGAGATTTTTCTTTTCCTTCTGAAAACTTTTGTTGGCGCTTTAGTCTACTTTTCCATGTAGCCTGTCCTGGTCTTTTCATTGTATTGGAGCTCTGAGGAGTCTAATATTTCTGCCTTCGGTAAATAAGGCAATCGCACTTGATGGAGGATATGGTTATGTTGAGGACAAGATATCTTGCTCATAATCAGGGATATGATAAATTACATAGTATATTAGTCAAAGCTTGAGTCTAAGATATACCATCAAACTTGACACTAATTGGGCAGCAAATTCTAAGGTAGACGTGAGCGAGCTCGTGAATACTAATCTTATCTTGATTATTGCTTGTAGCATATGATATGGAATTTAATGCAAAGGCTTTGTAAATTCATGTGTACATTAACTTTGTCACATTATATTAGGTGCTATTGGGTTTAGGATACGAATCCGTATGTTGTTATTATGCTGGTCTTCGTTTGATGTAGACTTCTTGTACATTCAGGGGAAGAACGTTGAAGAGGACATCATGGACATGATTGATAGAGAAGCTGATGGAAGTGATAGTCTTGAAGGATTTGTTCTTTGCCATTCAATTGCTGGAGGAACTGGGTCAGGTCAGTATTATCTAATGCTGCATCTATAGATTTGGTATTCTCTGCTGTCTTCTGTGAGCTTTGATATAGAGATAGAAAATGGAAGGTTATTTGGATTAAATTGAAGACTAAAATATGTACAAAACAATATTGCAGACCTGATTTAGCTCATGCAAATGAATTGCGTTCTGTGATTTAATCTGTTGCATGTTTGCAATACTATATTTTGCAGGTATGGGTTCATATCTCCTCGAAACCCTGAATGATCGCTACAGCAAAAAACTAGTGCAGACGTATAGTGTGTTTCCTAATCAGATGGAAACAAGTGATGTTGTGGTGCAACCTTATAACTCTTTGTTGACACTTAAGCGTTTGACCCTCAATGCGGATTGTGTTGTTGTTCTGGATAATACTGCTTTAAACAGAATTGCAGTGGAACGGCTTCATCTATCAAATCCTACTTTTGCTCAAACCAATTCACTGGTCTCTACTGTAATGTCAGCCAGCACAACCACATTGCGGTATCCAGGGTATATGAACAATGATTTGGTTGGTCTTCTTGCTTCTTTGATTCCTACACCCAGATGTCATTTTCTTATGACTGGATATACTCCGCTTACGGTTGAGCGCCAGGTAATTAAGTATATGTAGATCTGGTTTTTTCTTTTTTTCTTGCATGGAAATAATTATATCACGTATATCTTTGTAGCCAGTTAGTATATTTGTTGAAAGATTGGTCTTGCACTCTTGCTTGTTTCTCATCACAATTCAAAGCTTGGAAAAACTGAAATACGGATGAGCTACTTGTCTTTTCTTGTGTGGCTTCTGCAATGTGCTCTCTGTTGATTCACATTGCGACGTAAGAATGAATATTTGTCCTTTCTGTTGCTCATGTTCTGATTTTCAGATTTACTTTTTCTTGATACTCTTGCTGACAATACTGTCTTATTTCTTATGACATTAAATTTGAGCCTTGCATTTTGTTTTGGAAAAATAGATATTGCTCCGTGATGCTATTGTTTCTGTCATCGCCGTCAAAATGAAAATATTGGAATTAGACATTCATCTACGCGGCTACGCCTGAAAATTCAATTGATGGCTTATATTGTTTCTGACTTGTTGCAGGCAAATTTAATTCGAAAAACTACTGTCCTCGATGTCATGAGAAGACTTCTTCAGGCATGTGATGCTTGACATTTGTATTCAATATCTATAGTAAATGGTGTATTCCTGACAATAATTTGTTCTACAGACCAAGAATATTATGGTTTCTTCTTATGCTCGAACTAAAGAAGCTAGTCAAGCAAAGTACATATCAATCTTAAACATCATCCAAGGGGAGGTGGACCCTACCCAGGTAACATTATGGTTGTTTTGGTTGCTGCTTATATATTTTGCCTGAGTTACTCGAGTGGGTTAAGGGTTTGGTCCATATTCTTCCGTTTGGTTGAGAACTTGCAGAGCTTGTTCATTGGTAATGCTAAAATTATTTCTTTATTGTACAACATGGGACATTGTTGCCTAATTAGCTATATCTAATTCGCCTTCGGAATTCACATTTCGCCCAAAATGCGCCTTTAATAAACCAAAATTGATCATAATTTGCTTGTCTCAATTAGCAATTTGCAGGGGGGTTAGCGAATTAGGTTGGATTGGGATTTGGGACCGTGCATTTTTTTCATAAATAAACCAAAAATTACCATAATTCGCTTGTCTTTTTTGGAATGGAAGATTGAGTGTTTTGAGGAATGGTATGTATTCATTCTATACCTAGTTTTGTATAGGTTTGACACCTATGACCTATCAAAAAAAATAGCACTTGCTAGAAGTTGCCATTTCTTTTTGGATGCATGTATTGATGGATGAAAGAGACCTTTTTTCTGGAGTAGGATTTATTATTTGAAACTTTTATATATGTTTTTCAATCAGTTGTCTATAAGTTAGAACTTCTGAAGTACATTGGATTCTGATTTTTTGGTTTCGTCTTGATCAGGTTCATGAGAGTTTGCAGCGTATTCGTGAAAGAAAACTGGTCAATTTCATTGAGTGGGGTCCTGCTAGCATTCAGGTTTTTTCCCCCTCGTTTCTTAATAAAGAAAAAATGATTAAGCATTGCAGTTAAACCTCCTTTATCTTTTTGTAATTTTCTTATTCATTTTGTCCTGCAACTTCTTTTACTTTCAGGTTGCTCTGTCTAGGAAATCACCATATGTCCAGACTGCACACAGGGTAAGCCTACAGTTTTTGTTGAATTATATGTTTTTCTGCCACCCATTTGATCTATTGCGTTTTACACACTATTTTTCTAGCTTTGCACCGTCTCTTTTTGCATCAGATTGGAGCAATAACAATATTATAGAAGCTTTATATATCTTCTGATGTAAGTGATAAGTAGCAATTTTCTGTATTATACTTGTAGGTTAGTGGTCTCATGTTGGCCAGTCACACTAGCATCCGTCATCTCTTTAGCAAGTGCTTAAGTCAATACGAGAAGTTGAGGAAGAAGCAGGCTTTTCTGGACAACTACCGGAAGTTCCCAATGTTTGCTGTAAGAAGCTATGGTTTACTTTTAATCTGATAGAAACGTTGTTGACGTGCCGCTGCATTAAATCTTTCACTCTAGCTTGTCATTTTATTGTTTTTTGCTTTGTGAAGTAGCTTCCAGGACTGTCTGTCTGTGTGTATATATGTATTCATGTGTATATTAATCTTTTTCATTCTCTTTTGCAATCTATTACTTCCTTACCAAATTATTGAATTGCAAACTTATGTGATTGTTATTGTATGACAATAAACTTGAGCTTAGTGACCTCATGTCTTTTCTCTCCACAACCTCTGTTGCTTTCATTTCTAAATCTTGGTTGAGGAGTCATGATTGAAACTAAATCTTGGTCATCCTGATTCCTGACACCCAGTGCATGATTATTCTTATTACTTTCATTTCTAAATCTTGATCATCGTTATTTGACACCCTGTATCTGATTTGTCTTTGGTGCGCTATAGAATAGTCACTGTTTGATTCTTTCTGATACATACATGGCAACATCTTTGGCTGCTGTATTTCTAGGCAATGCTTTGTGTATTGTTGTTTTCTTTTTCTATGTGAGATGGTCATTGTTTAATTAGTTTTCCGCATACTGATATGTGATGCTAGCATGTTTCAAAGTCATATGCCTTCTGCTTCCAAGTTAACCACGCCCTATCAGTAAAATGTGTTAGCTCTATATTAACATATGCTGGAACATTGATAGGACAATGATTTATCTGAATTTGATGAATCAAGAGACATAATTGAGAGTTTGGTGGACGAATACAAGGCCTGTGAGTCCCCAGATTACATCAAATGGGGAATGGAGGTACCGTATTTAATCCTGAGATAGTTCTTTCTCCCATTTGTTGCCCATAGTAAATTATTGATAAATGTGTTTCTTCAGGATCCGGACCACCTTATGACTGGGGAAGGCAGCGCTGCAGGACTAGTAGATCCAAACTTGGCTGGATGAAACGGACAGAATCTATACTTCCAGTGTCTCCATCAGTTATCTCATGTTAAGTAGCTTTCATTTGAGTTTGATGTGCATCATCTACACGCTCAATTTAGCCATTATATATGTATAGAAATGTGGAAGTACACTTGACGGTTGTGGCCTCTCAAGGTTTTATCTTTGTTTATTGTGTTACCTTGTCCAGGCGCTTGTGATAGATGAGCCACATACATTCAGACATTATCAAGTGTCAAACCTCCGGTTGTAAATATGAATATCTGACATTTTGTGGTGGAGGAAACTTGATATAAGTAGAGGATAACCGTAAAAGATATCACACTTAGTTAGAGCCAATCAGCCAACTTCTTTGAAGGGCTAAGTTGGGCTCACACTGGATTTTCAATAGAGCCAACAAAGCTGGTGGTAAATCTTTTGGTGTTGCTTAGGTTACTGGATGACCACTAATATCACCTTAAAAGAGGTCTGAATTGGCCAAAACCTTAGCAAGAGAAGGGAAGCTTCCTGTGATTGGAGTATAATTGCAAATTTAGAAATATGCTTTTTTAAGTAAGAAAAATTATGTGATTTTTTTTTAAAATTTGCAGATTCACAAAAATTGTCATGTGAGTTTACTGTTTATTAAATTATGAAAAGTAAACCTACTTCATACACCAATGAAATGTCTTGGAGGTTAGCAAATCACGAAGAGCTCATAATAGCTGAGATCCTGAAGGATCAAGTTGTGCTTGAGATAAACTCTGGGCACAGATAAATCGAACTTGGTATGCGTAGTACGGTAGTAGAAAGTAGAAACCATTTTAAACACCATAGAACCCATGCCAAACAAACAAAGAATTTTAATGTCAATTAATTTTGTCTTTACAACTTACAACATTTTATTTACACAATTGAATAAATGACACACATTGTTATTTTGCCTATTCAAGCTCTACCTACGCCTGTAACTAATATTGGTATGAAGTGCTCTATATATGAAAACTGAAGATATAAAATCGATCAATTCTTGGTACGATCACATTTTGGAGCAAAGGATTGCAGCTTTTAAAATTAGGTTAGGCTTCTGTGACATTAAAGAATATTGTTCAATCTGTACTGGACTTCAGCCTATGCCCGTGTAGAATAGCGTGAGGCATGTCTTTACTAGCAGGTTAGGTTGTCCTGGACCAAATAGAGGCATAAAGTGTACCCAGATCATTCACCAGTTAAATGTCTATGATACAGGGCATATTTCATAAGCTCATAGGACGAAATCACAATCCCAACTGAAGGACCAGCACGGGCAACCCGAGGACTAATTCCAGTGAATAGTCCTTTCCAACCTCCATCCCTGCAAAATCAAACCACCTTTTGAAGAATTGACACATTATCAACCAAAACAGCAGAGATCGAGCATATGTTGCAGTTATCAAAAGTTAGAAACTCTTATTTGATCATGAAAAGAAAATTCTCCAATTTGAGATCTGGCTAAAATGCGAAGACCGGGTCAGAAACAGCCTTGTCTAAAGAAGCTTAGTTTAACAAAACCTTATGACACTATAGAGTGGCAAATTATTGCAGAAATGATTTTTTGGCGTGTGCTTACTCAAGTTCTTCTCTAAGCTGGACAGCACACCTAAGTTTTCTCTTTTGATAGATGGAGCGCCATCTGATTTGATCGGTCCAATGGAGAGGACAGAGACATGGAGATTAGCCTCTCACCTATTTGGGCAACGTATAGAGTACTTCTCTAGAGCCATGAAGTTTATTGCTCAGCAGAAAGGGTTTCAAGTCTTTCAACTTCATCCCAAATGCCTAGGCTTGAGACTCAATCATCATCTCTGCTTCGCAGATAATTTGCTGATGTTTTGCAAGGGTAATTTTAAATCAATCTATATGCTAGTTTTCAACTTTTTGCAGAAACTACAGGGATCACAGATAATAATAATAATATATCTGCTCTATACACTATATGGCATCGAAGAACACGAGTTGACCAGAACTGTGCCAGGTTTCAAAGTTGGAAAGCTCTCGTTTAGTTGTCCCTGGCTATAAGCTGCAAGAAACTAACTGCTGATGACTGACAAGTTAATTGAGCAAATGTGTGCTAGGATCAGAATCTGAAATTCAATACACCTATTTTTTGCTGCAAGACTACTGATGATGAGAATTTCTGTCTACTTGGCCTAAATCTTTATTCTGCCTCATCAAATCCGAAGCAAAACAGCTCTATATGCAGATCTATCCTATATTTTGGCTCTTACGCTAGCACAAAGACCAGGATATGTGAAAGGGAACACTCTTTATCTTCCTAATGCTGGAGGCCTGGGGATCAGATATCTCCTTCTGTGGAGCCAAGCTGCTATTGGTAAAGACAGATCCCAAGGCGAACTTTGGGTTAAATGGGTGCACGTGGTTTATCTTAAACATCAACAAGGCTTATTTGATGCTCCCAAGGCAGCACAGTGGACATGGAAGGATATATGTAAAGACAAGGCACTCATAGGTGCAAGATCACAACTGCAGCAGCTTCTCACCACTATTTATTACTCTGCCAGGCAAGTTTATAATCAGATGTGTGACACTGAATAATATAAAGGCTGGTGTATGACTATATAGAACAGCTTGACTGTTCCAAAGCATGGGTTTATTGTTTGGCTTGCTGTACCAAAGATACTGCAGACTAGAGAAATATTGGCTAAGTTGGGGATTTGTGACTCTAACAAACATTCTGCAGTACGGATGCATCTACAGTTCCAGTCTTCCAGATGTGTTCAGGGGTTGAAGTTCGGCTGGGAGTAGGTAAAGGAACAAGAAGCAGCATAGCTTGCTTACACGAATACATATATCATATAGAGGATCCTCAGGAAGATAATCCTGCTGGTAGCTGTTGCTGCTGCAACTTAGCAGACATTGGGGGTCAGGAATGATGATCTATGGAATAACAAAGTGATTCATGTAGATCAAAAAATAAAGGACATAATATTTGTTGCTAAGCACAGAAGTACCAAAATATAGGACGTAGGGAGATAAGATAGGATAGGTTTGCTTCTTTGTAAAGATAGCTTGATAAATTGTTGCTTAGGCCTAGTTTCGGCCAGTTTGTGCATACTGTGGGTCTCTGGGAGAGTGGAAAGGGTCCTTCCTAGAAGATTTGTTCCCCTCTCTTGGATTTTAGGTTGTGAATGTCTTTTGGAATATTAATCGTCTTACTTTCCAAAGAAGAAAAGTATATGCTCAAATTTGTTCAAATAGAAAGCAAAACGCAGGTTAAATTTTAGGCCCTGATACATTTCCAGAAGCAATAGTTCAAGTTATCTCTTCAAAGGAAGTTGCAAAAAGCAGCTAAGAAACTCTCCTCCGTTACATGACAATCACGATATCAACAAGTATCAAATGTCCTGGTGGTCTAAATCCTATTTATTGTGATACAGGTCATTCAGCTGCCTTTTGGGCTCAAGGGTCTCATGAGACCAACCCTCTGCAACTGTACAAGACTCAAAAAACCTCTTTCAATTTTGATATCCACGCTCCATATATCTGGGCCATCTGGCCCTAAACCCTGCCTTAGGCTTTCCCTTGGCAGGAGCTGCACTAGAGTAATCCTTGCAATGGTAATGGTCATGACATCAACAAGATTACCGGAAAAAACCCTGAATAACCACCAAAATAATGTTAACCAAGAACTCTGTAAACTATAATCAACTCCGTGCTCAGTGCTGATTCTGTTGGTACAAGTATCAGTGACGATCTTAAAGCAGTCTACATCTCAGAAGACACTACGTGGAACAGCAGTCCAACAACTTAGGTAGTTAGATGTCCCTAAGGTACTCAAAAATCACATACAACTAATTTAAAAACTTAGCATATTCATATTCAAGCAAAAGTTGCACCTACCTCCATATTTCCATCAATGTATGCCTCGTTGTCATACTAATCTGCCTAGCTGGATCTTTCTGTAAAGCCCAAATTAACTCTTGTCAAAGCTCAAAACAAATTTCATAAATGCATCAATGTTCCACTTCTTTTTGTCAGTACTTCCGTCTTTTTAACCAGATTATCTATTCCATATCCTAATTCCTACTCAAAGCTTTTTATTTACATAATCATTATTTCCAAGTCTAATCACAATAGGAAAGTAGGAATGCAGAAGCAAATCATAGATGTCATGAAAAAATATAAGGTTAACCACCTCTATCTGCCTCCGAGTTCTTGCAACATCTAGAGGGCATGTGGCTGCTGCAGCTAGAGTTCCTGCAATAAACCCACCAGCAAAATTTGCACCAAAAAGACTCGCCGGATTCATTTCATCGCCTGTAAAACTGAGAATTCTTCTTCTAATCTGGAATCATTCGAGTAAAGAAGACCTAACATTAGTTCCCAAATGCTGTTGATAACCGAATTAATGTAATCTACTTTAAATGTAGATCTTACAGGCTCAAGTGTTCCCCAGCATATAGCAGAGAATGGAACATCACGAGCAAGTTGAGCTCCAAGACCCGTCCACAAGACACGATAATTTTGTACTGTTAAAAAAAAAAAAAAATCCACGAGTTACTTACCAAGGAGTTTGTGGCATGATGGGAAAGACACCTAAAAAAAATCAGGTATGACCTATTTGCTAGCATGACGGTGAAATCCAGAGTTCCACTCCAAGAAAATAGAACATCACTAAAGGGAAAAACTAAACAGGCAATTAATGTTCAAGGAAACTTACACTTTTGAAAATGATTTGCACTTCTCACAGGGGACATTACCCCAAATAGTGTTTGCCAAACTCCTAGAGGCTTGACACCAGCCTGGGTTTCTTTAAATGCCTACAGTTTTGAGAAAGAAAATAAAGTACAATGTAACTGGCTATAGCCAGCTATTGATAGGAAGATACTACTACAATATTACAAACAGTTTGGTTTCTAATATATATGCATCGCCCTAGACTGAATGTTGGTCAGAGCACATGAAGCCAGCTTCGTAAAATTTGTGATAATAAAAAACTTCAGATAAAAATGCAAAGCCATAAATGTGTCGCACAATGACGCAGATGAAGCATTTCATTTTAATTCTAACATTCAGTATGCAACAAAAATACAAACTCCAGCTGGTGAAAATATTAAGGATAAAGATGATACCTGCATGCGGGTTCGTGCCAGTTCTATGGGGTAACAAGTAATGCATGCCAGCGTACGAGCAGCAGATCCGGCAACTAAAGGGGAATATGGACTCAAACTGGAAGCATACTCTTCAGTAAGCTCCTCTAGATAATTCCTCAACATGTCATAACAAGGTAAGTAGATTCCCACCTGCATAGCAATCACAAAGTAAGATAACTTGCCTTAAGTAGAAAACTCTCAACCCTAGCTGATAGAAGACGCTTACGGTGGGGATGGCCAGGGCTAAGCTAGCATTTGTTCCCCTCCACAATCTAGAAAATCCTTCCTGCAGAATCATCCCTGTTAAACCTCAAAAATTATGAACAAGATTCAACAAAGATAACCAAATTAGGGAAGAAATAAATGAAGGGAGAGCACGTGTGATCTATGGCCAAGGCATGCGAGAAATCTAGGATACGATTGTAAAAATAAATTTATAACATATCCACCACAAAGCCCAACAACTAGTTACTATATAAATTATTAGCGTCAGCAGGATTTCAAAAATTAAAAAAACGACACTTATAACTTGTAGATTCCTCCATCACAATACTATAATGCTTTCATTTAAATGTCGCCCACCCAAATAAACAAAGCTGTAAGCCATTACGCTTCAAAAGGCAGCACATTGGTAGAAAATACTTTCTTGCATGATAAAGGAAAAAAACCAAGGGGACAAAGACATGATCAAAAAAATAATTGCATCTAATTTGGTAATGATCTTGCCCCAATCACAAGCATTTTTACCAAAGACAAATACTCCTCCAATTATTTTTTAACACTTATCAAGCTAGAGTGTTTTAGGAGATAAGTAGTTGCTGGCTTGTTTATTCTTCATTTAAAAGTGCTGATGAAAAATAGATATAATACGAGATAGTGAGGTGTATTTTTTTAATGGTAAGTAGATGTAATATGCAATAGTAGGTCCAAAAGTAGAGTTAAGAAAGAACAAAAAAATACAAATAGAGATATGCAATTATATTATGGCTGATAGAAAAGGGGGGAAGAGACTAATCTGGGACCGGAATAATATCCAGACCTCTTTAAAAGCACAGTAACTAAATACTAATAACAAGATCCTTGCGAACCTGACGTGTGATTTTGCAGAAAACATCAAAAGTTCCTTTGTATCGAGAACATTCAGGAGAGCATGTTGATCCATCAGCAAAAGCTACATTGTTGTGAGGTTGTTTAGATCTCAGGTTTGGAAGCATCTAGAAAACAGTTGAATAACCTGCATTAGCTAGATGATCCAAAAGAATGCAAAGGACGGTAATATTATAAAAAGTATATTTGTATGACCTCCTAAAATAGCATAAATACAAAATTAGCTTTCACTTTAAACACCGTGAAGCAGAAAATCCTCTTTTCTAATTTCTACCAAGAGCAAAATAGTCCCTAGCAGAAGTCCATCGCATCATCTAGAACCAAGCAGAGTAGGACAATATGTTTCAGTTCAAATTAAATTTTTCGCCCTATTAGACTTAACTGTACATTATTGGGCCTCATTTTAAATCTTATTATGCCTTATCAGTACCTATCAAGTATCAACCGTAATCGGAGTTTGGAAGTTATTGGCCCCTATTGGCCCTTATCAGAACTTATGTTAGCTTATTCGAAGTAGTCTGAACTTTTTTTTCATAAATAAGTGAAGATAAGGTGAGGAGAACAGAGCTTTAATTCTAGGGCCTAAAAGTTTAAAGAAGTTTTGATAAGTTTAATTCAAGGCTAATGAGTATACATTCAGATAAATCCTTTCCAGAAGTAATCAGTGCAGTTGTGAGGTCAGAGTTCAAAAACATTTACATGCGTTCAGCTCAAGGATGCTATGTTAATATAAGTTTAGTTAAGGGTACTATGTTTTAATAAGTTCAGTTCATAACTTCACATACGTCCAGCGATCCAGATCAGCTTAGTTCAATTTCATTTAGACAACCTCGCGGTTTTCAGGTGAAAGAAAAAGGTCATGTTTCATACAAAGAGAATGGTGCAGTATATCATAAGGGTTGTGACATGCAGAAAAGTATACTTCGACAGACTAAATCCACATATGCCTTAAGTTGGTGCTTGGTGGAACCTGCGCACATTTGTTCCTCATTTGAGCACATATAATCATATATACACATGTATCCCCTTGTGTATGATGAATGAAGGTGGTACGAGGAACTGTAAGTAGATCAAATATGGATGATAAGCTGCCATGGCGGCTTCTAATTCAGTATTTATTTCCACCTGAATTGTTGCAAATTATGTAAACTCGAACTTTGGAGAGTCTTTAAAACAAAGATGAAATCATTGTAATACCTGTGTTTCTTTTTAAGATCATTAACCAAAAACCATCCACAGGTGGAAAATCAATTCTCAAAACCACCCCTAATTACAAAATTTGCTTAAATCACCCATAAGGGTAAGATAAATTCTCGAAGCTACCCCTAACAAAAAAATCGTTCAAAGCCACCCTTGAGTTGTTAATTATACACCCAATACCACCAGTTGGTGCCAAGAATGGGTGTGATGGCCATCCTTTGCACTCGCATATACCTCATTGACATCCTTACCGCTAACGAATATGATAAGTAATCAAACTTCAATATCTAGGATATCAAATACGAATATTTCACCTATTTTAGGTTTGTTTCAATTATTTCAATGAAAACAGTAGCAATTAGTTGGGATGAAATTAGAGTCTTCTTAATATGAAAACATATAATTTTTTTGTTAAAACTGTGCGATGCACGTTTACTAACCTAGTTGTATTTGACAGTTACAGTTTATAACAAGAATTGACCAAATAAATTGTAATACCATTACCTTATTTGTTTCAGAACATGCTGGACCACATTCATTTTGATAAGGAAACCCAGCAGCCTGTGCTTGCAATCTAGTCTGCAAATTGACATAAAATGAGGCATTAAAACATAGTGGAAGTACAATCACTACAGTGTCCTTACCAAGAGTCCTTCTACAAGAAAATCAACATTAAAAACTGCATAACAAGTCATTGATATACTGCTTAGTTCGAAAACCATAAGATATTGAAGAAGAGAAAACTATTCAAGGCAGAGAATAAGAAAGAAAAAAGGCTCAGTCACTTAAGAGTTAAAACCAATGTCAGTTTGCTCGTTACCTACAGCATTGCAACTTGCAAGTTGGTACTATCAGTTTGGAAATGGAACACATATGACCTATGTACCAAATCTCTTAGGGACACCTTCAAAGTCGGTATAGATAGTGACCTCGTTCCGTACAGCATTGCAACTTGCAAGTTGGTACAATCAGTATGGAAATGGAACATATATGACCTATGTACCAAATCTCTTAGGGCCACCTTCCAAGTCGGTATAGATAGTGACCACTACCAATTTCAGATGAAGGAAATAAAAACAGAAAGCATTAAACACTTACAAAGAAAAAGAAGTACCTCAGTTATTTCG
The DNA here is from genome assembly GCA_947646795.1 of Beta lomatogona. NCBI lineage: Eukaryota > Viridiplantae > Streptophyta > Magnoliopsida > Caryophyllales > Amaranthaceae > Beta > Beta lomatogona. The sequence continues at coordinate 625,115 of CANSNZ010000105.1, forward strand.
GGAGGAAAAAAAAAGGAAAAGAAGAAGAATAGAGGAGCAAAACCTCCAATGTTCCAACTTCCTCAATTCTCTTCGCATATTCGTGAAAAACTTACATAGTTCTCCATATTCAGAAACCTTTCTATTCTGAATTCTCACAATTCAGCATATGCATCTTTTTAAACTCCAAAAAATTCAAATTTCAACATTACAGCCAATGAACTTAGTTTTGATCATAAAATCAAAATACTATATATTCATAGCAGACAACGCACATGTTATAAGATAACAGATTCTCAAATAAGATATACATCACAACTCTTTTGCATATGAGATTCTCAACTCACCGACATCGAAATCGAGGAAACAAAAATTCGACAACATACTAAGCTAGTTTCGAATTGCATACGCAACAATTCCAATGTGTACATTTCAAAATTGCGACATACTTGTTTCGTAATAAACTTAAGAATTGTCCATTTAATCAAACTACCATAAATTCAATGAAAAACAAAACCAAAGCACAAGAAAAATAACTAATTACAGAGAAAAAAGGATTGAAATAGAAGAAAAACCTTGGCAACGTCAAGAGGATTAACGATGAGAGCGGAAACCACGGCGGCAGCAGCAGCAGAAATCGCACGCTCTCCAATGCTTAATTTAACATCATCTAGGGTTTTGATTGTAGAATCTTCTTTCGCTGCCATCGATTTATCGACGATTCCGTCGAATTCAACCCTTTTCGACGCCGCCGCTGCAGTTAACCAATTCGGCGAAGTGTTCCTCGTCGCTCCCATCGAAATTTTGAGGAATAATTAAAGTGATTTCGATGTGTGAATTGGAGAATTGCTGTGAAAAGGTGGAAGATGAGAATAAATTCTAGGGTTTGGTGGCATGGAATAAAGGGCGCCAAATAGTTGGAGCCATGGAAATGGGAATATGAGAGGAGAGAAAAAGAGAGATGATGTTGGCATTATGACGTGTTCGCTTGGTCATTGCAAGCGTATGCGGCGGGCTAGGCTTTGTGTAGACAGTTGCCTCTATAATGGTCAAGTGCTATCGTCACAATTGCTCAATATTGAGAGCGATGCAAAGCTGAGTTGGTTAAAGTTTTTCTCCCGATTTTAGAACATTATGGGATCGATTCTGATCATCTAGCACCAAAAAAACAATTGTTCAATATTAGGTCACCATTATTTATACAAGGAAAATTAATGTTTTGGATGAATTTTATTCAACTTATTTTTATTTATCTTAATCTTATACTTCCTCCGTTCCAAATTAAACGCAACAATTTGGAAAGCACGGACTCCTAGTTGAAATTCCTTAAGGGGTGATTAGAAAAAGGGAGGGCATGTGATTAATTTTAAGTGGAATAGAGAAAGTGGGCCCAAAAATAAAATAAGGGAAGGAACACTGACGTTTTAGGGGAGGGAATTGAGTTGGGACCCACTAAACAATTTGCCACCAAATACAAATTGGCTCCAAAATAAAGTCAGTAGATGACTTTCATTTGCCACCAAAAAATTAAATTCAAACCTGCATTACACGATCTTAAACAACCCCATCATATTTAAGAGTTTCAAAAGCCCTTCAACATTTCTCTGTCTACTCCTACCTCTTCCACACTATTTACTTGTTAGCAAAAAAATTACACAGATGAAGCACACTTTCACACACTGCACCATAGATCTTAGTTAAATTTACAACTCCTAACAGAACAATTTACCCAGCCAAAAAAAACCCAACCAATAAAACTGTTTCATCATGTTTGTATGATCAGTCACCATGGATAATGCTGAAGGGGGTGATGAAGGTTTCTGGTTAGCAGAGAGGCTGATGTGGGAACATCTACTCCTGCAAGAAGACATTGACAATGAGGAAGATGAGATGGCAGAAGAAAAAGAAAATATTGAGAGGATCATAACAAGTACCAAACCAAATTTGACTCTTACACAAAGAAGGCTCATTGTTGACAACTTACTTGCAATTCAAGTTGATGGGAAACTTCCATGGGGGTTTCAAACAAAGATACCAGCATAAGTAGGTGTACACAAATGCACTATTTCAAGAATATACAAAGATGCAATGAAACAGAGAGAGGAAGGTAATGCAATAGATGTGAGGGCAAAGAGGTTTGGGAAATGTGGGAGGAAACCGAGGGAATATTCTGATGAATTTTTGCAATCAGTACCCCTACATCAGAGAACCACAATAAGGTCCTTCGTAGGGGCACTCAAACTTAGCCATATTACTGTTTATAGGCTGCTGAAAAAGGGTAGGTTAAGGTCACATACTTCAAGTAACCACCCTAAGGTCACAGAGGAACACAAGTTGTCTAGAATGAAGTGGGTTCTGTCCAATCTTCTTCCAGCTACACCAACAACAAATCCCACTTATGTTGACATGCAAAATGTTATTCACATAGATGAGAAATGGTTTTACTTGAACCCTGAGATGAGGAGGTTCTATCTCCTACATTTTGAAGATGACCCTTATAAGTGTTGTCAATCAAGGAGGTATCCACTAAAAATCATGTTCATGGGTGTCATAGGAAGGCCAATGTATGATAGCAATGGCATAGAAATACATGATGGCAAATATGGAATTTTCCCTTTTGTACATTATGTGGCAGTAAAGAAAAGAAGCAGAAATAGAGAAGCAGGCACTGTTGAAACTAAGGCAGTAGATTCAGTCACACAAGAAGTGATCAGGAGAATGATCATTGACAATGTCATACCGGCCATTATCAGCAAATGGCCTTCTCATCTACCAAAGAACGTAATCATCCAGCAATATAATGCAAGACCCCACATATCTAATGATGATATGGAATTCAGAGAGGCAGCAACAAAGGATGGGTTCAATATTAAGCTGGTCAATCAACCCCCCCAATCCCCTGATCTAAACCTGTTGGATTTGTGTCTTTTTAGGGCTGTGCAATCTATTCAACATCAAGCATTTCCACAGAATTTAGATGATTTAATCAATAGGGTCCAAGATGCATATGATTTCTATGACACAAATAAGATTAAATTTGCTTGGTTACAACTTCAATATGTCATGACTGAGATTTTAAAGGTGAATGGAGGTAACAACTATAAGAACCCACATCATGGGAAGGCACATATGGAAAGGATTGGAATGCTACCAGAAAATGTAGAAGTTGAATAGTCAGTTGTTGATGAAGCAGTTTAGTATTTAAATGCAATATCGGTGCCTGTTTCATAACCAATCCAGTACTTACATGATGAAGTGAGTGTTGATGAAGATTAGGTAAATTAGCAAAGTCTGGGGAATTATATTTTGGCCATTTTGGAATGCAATTAGTGATGACTGCTACACATAACCATTCTAGTTATTGGTAAGTATGACTCATAATGCAAACTTTTGTTTAGATGTAGTTTTAGGTAGTGCATTGTGATTAGGAGTTGTGTTTAAGGTTTGGTTATGTGTGTTTTGTGTATATATACTAAGTACAGATGGGGCAGTCATGTAACTTACTATTGCATTGATGTATATGTAAGTGGTTAATGTGAATGGTTATTGTGAATGAGTATTATTATGCACATGTAGCTCTAATGTCTTACAACCCCAAGTGTAGTTATTTTAGGCACGAAGTGTAGTTATGACATTGACAAGCTTATTATGCACATGATCATCTTATTTAGTACTCATGCAAATCAACCCTCAAACTATATGAACCACAATCCACAAACAACAACAAAGCACCATCCACCAGCACAACATCACAAACATTATCAAACATTTCCACTAAATCAAACTACAAACTAAATGAAACATCACAAACATTATTATGCCCATTGATCATCTTATTTAGGATTCATGCAAATCAACCCTAAAACTATAAACCACAGTCCACAAATAACAACAAAGCACCATCCACTAGCACAACATCACAAACATTATCAACCAATTCCACTAAACCAGACCACAAAGTAAATCAAACATCACAAACTTTAACAAACCACAAAATAAATCAAACATCACAAATTTTAACAAACCACAAAATAAATCAAACATCACAAACTCTAACAAACCATAAAATAAATCAAAGAACACAAGCTCTAACAAACCATAAAATAAAGCAAACTAAAGTCCACAATTGTACAAAGCAAACAATTGATACCACACTCGACAAACTGTTGCAACCACAAACAACAACAAAGCACCACAAACAACAACACAAAAAAAAGGTAAAAGCTGTGATGAACAATACCTTAGGAACTCTAATGAGTTCCTCTCCGCATCAACAGAAACGCATGTTCATCCGAATCCATCTCTTCATCGTCTTCAAGGTACGGACTCATGGGGATCTCCGGGCCATCGTCCTCTAACCCCACATCTAACCCCTCATAGACCTTGAAAAGCTTAAGATTCCCATCATCATCTTCAAAAAACATGTCAAATTCGTTACCGCAGTCTTCATCAGATTCAACCTCAATTGGCAGCCCCTCATCTTCCTCAGACGAACCCTCAACCAGAATATTCTCTTTCCCCTTATTCGCATTTGAAACAACCGAAGCCTTCCCTTTACCCTTTCGATCTTTCTTCACATCAAAAGCCGGTAAACCACAAACAATAGGTGGATTTGCGTTTTTCTTAGCAACCACATTCTCTCTTTCCTCCACATCCACAATTTTCGCACCTATTGCCCTAGATCTAAGAAGGTAAACCCTAGATCTACTATTTGTTGTAGGAGACTTACCAAGAGGGGGGTTGAAGTCCAATTTTTTAGTCGCTCTTCTTATGTCGTCTGATTTTTCGGCCCTTCCCATGACGGTTTCTAAGGCCTTCAGAGATTTATCGCTCAAACACTTCGAAGCTTCACCAGAATAGTACATTTTCCATGCGTAGAGGCTGCCATCTTCAATCGAATTTGCCAAATCACGACATATAATCATTTCTTCCTTCGATTTTGCATCAAATGCAGCATCCGTGAGAGGTTGAGTGATATTCATGGTGGTTGTTGGGTGAACAGAGGGAAGAAGATGAAGAGAGGGAAGAAAAAGAAGAGAGAGAAGAAGAACAAATGAAACGCTTTAGGACTGATGTTAGGGGCTTAGTTTTAGGGTTCATATTTTCAGGAGCAATAAATGAAGAACAATTCATTTAATCTGTTTTGGGTAGTTAGTAGGTGGAAGGTGGATTGTTATTTTTGGTGGGAATCATTAAGCTAATGAATCCAATCTTATATTTTTAATATGTTACTTTAGTGTATATTAATTGGCTTAAATCAGATTTGGTTAGGTTCATTAAGGGTATTTTTGTAAATTCACACTAAAAAACTTTGCCAAAAATAGAAAAAAGGGAATTGTTGCATTTAATATAAATTGCCATTTTAGGAAACTGTTGCGTTTAATTTGGAATGGAGGAAGTATAAACTTGTTAGACTTTATATTGAGAGAGTATCAGACCTTATTTTTGCTGAACTCAACTTATCTCAACTTATTAGTCCTTATTAGACCATACGAACTTATCATGACTTATTTTAACATATTTTTTATAAGGACTGAAAATAAGGTGAACATAATAGGCATGTTGATGGTATGTTACGCCTTATAAAAAATCTATAAAGAATAATGAACTTTGAGAAAAACGTTGGTCTTGTCCGTTTCAATTTAAAATAGTAGAACTTTCTAATATATAGTAAGAAAAAAGTTATTACCAACAAAAAAAATTATAACTAGGTACTAGAGAATTGGTAAAAATTAAGTTCGATTAAGAAAGTCAAACTCTATTTCTCTAGGTTAAGGCACTAACTGGTAAAAGAAAAGATTAGATATACGCACAACATTAGCAATTAAAAATGCTTGATGATCAAATTGTATTTCATACGTCTTGAGAATTAAGTTGTGTTCTTTTTTCGGGCTGAACTGAACTACAACACTAGTAATCAAAAACACTTGATCATTTCTATTAAAAAAAAAAGCACTTGATCATTAAATTGTATTTCATGTGTATTGATAATTAGGCCCTGTTATTTTGGGCTGAACTGAATTGAAGTGAGCGAACTTAACTTAACTGAGCCCAATTAAACTGAGCTAAAATTATGAGAGGAAAGTAGTTAAACTCAACCAAAGTGCTTTCAAGTGGATTGAAATTGTGCCCAAAAAAACAAGGCCTTAGAGACAATAGATGAGAAAAAACATTTGCCTACGTGAATTGAAGTTTGTAGGTAGTTGTTGCATTGTATATGAACTTTTGTTGAATAATCAACCAACAATCATACATCGAGTTTAAAGTCATAGATTACTCAATTTTGATTCATTTGACAAAAGCTTGGTTGTAGTTTGTTTAAACAAACAAATAATCAAATTTGTTTACTTGAATTTGGTTCAATTCGAGCATGTTTATGTTCGTATTTAGTACTCAGTTTTTGCCTTTTCCTTGCGAGACTAAAATTTTCGTGATTCAAACTAGTGAATCAATCGTGGAATAGGCTAGAATTGGGCCTCCACAAACTCATCTTTCTAATAAGGCTCCATGTCCCTATTTTATAAAAGGCCTATAATATGAAAACATACTAACTCGAGTTTAAACAAGCTATTTGAACCAATATCACCCCCAATTGTAGGACTCTATTTAGCTTTCTGAATATTATATTGCTCCTCCTTTTTCAATCTTCTCAATTGTTGAGACTAACCCCTCATATTATGACACAATACTCTAATAGATAGACAACCACATGTGAATCTTGAAGAAAAGCATATGAAGTATATCAAAATATAAAAAGGACAAAAATGTAGAAATAGAAAAAGTTATAACTAAGTAAAAGTTCTAGTTATCTCTCTGCCTATATTATATCACTCTTTAATGTAATGGGTCTCATTTACAACTCATTCCCATTTTTTATAGCACCTATATAGTGGCAAGACTTGTATATGAATATATAAGAACTTAAGTAAAGTAAACATATTCAAATAAAGATAATGTTCACACTTCACAACTTTAACACCAACCTATAAGAGGTTGATAGCTATTCAAAATTGAATCATGATGATTTTGGAACCTTCATAACCTGAATACTCATCTACAAGGCTACAAGAGGTAGGTAGTTATTCAAAATTGAATCATGATGATCTTGGAACATTCACAACTTGAATAAAACCTTATATAGAAGTTGTATTAAAGTTCGAGCAATCAAACACTAAAATTTGATCAACTACAAAACTGTGATTACCATTACTACATCTTTACATCATTACCCTCAATGGAAAATCATATATAGGTAAGTGAATCAATGTTATCATTGCACAATTACACCCCTTATATTCTCCAAACTAAAACGACACTATTACTACAAAACCGTGATTAATTACATATTTACATCATTACTCTCAATGGAGAACCATATATATATATATATATATATATATATATATATATATATATATATATAAGCGGATAAGCCCATCAATGTTATTATTGCACATTTGCACCCCTTATTCTCCAAGAACTGTTTATGAATGTTCATTTCATAGCAAAAGGAATCAAATATCAAGATGCATGTATCCATGCATGCACTTATAAAGCTTGCACTAGTCTCCCACAAAGAAGACAAAAGGAAATAGTAGTAGTTAATTTACCTGACAAAGTCATCACTAGTCGGATATTCTTAAGAGAGTGAATTTTATATCTCAGCCAAAGGATTCCTACGTGTAGGCCTACAATTAGTTGTCAAAAAAATAGCCCCAAGAATCAAGTTCAAGATCCGCCTCGCAGCTTTTGGACCCCCCCACTGCCCACCATTTTTATTTTCTCTGCAACAATTTCTCAATATAATGCCAAGAATTTATTTAATCTAACTTTAATCAGTTCTTTTTATATGATATGAAATACTTTATATTATAATTTTAACCAAGATCCCAGCAGATAAAAGTGATTGGTCCCAGGAGCGTGCTTCTCTGAATATGCAGCTTATGGATTACTCCAGAGGCCAAAACGCAACGTATTACTGTTTAATTATAATATTCATTATAAGAATCACCTGCTCTATTTTTTTTTTTATATAGAAAATTATTAAAATAAAAAGAGAGAGAAAGACAAAGATTTTAGAAGGCAGGGGAAGAAGATCTGGGAGGCCAAAGCCGACAAAAAGCGACAAAAAGATGGAAGTAGCAAATTATTTATAATAATAAGTTTGTTAACAAGGACCATAATTCTCATGCACTTTTATTTGCTGACTAGGATATACTATCACAATCCCCTTATAATCTCTTATCTCACTTTGCCTTTTTCCCTTTCCATGTCTCTTAATTACAATTTTTAAGTAACTTATGATAATTATAAGGGTCTATAATTCATTTGGGCATAAATAAGTATATTAATTAGTATAGTGTTAGTAATAGGAAATTGTGTTATTAGTTGAATCTCAAATAATCTACTTCCTCCGTATCACAATATTTGCAACACTTTCTATCTCGGGATGTTCCACAATATTTGCAACACTTTTTTTCTTTTCCTTATTTAGTACGTTTAGAGGGGTAAAAAGACAACATTACCATTATTTAAAAACTAAAAACTGATTTATGGTCCCTAATGAATTCCCTAAACACACTACCCCAATTTAATGATTCCCACCATAATTCATTAAACACAACCACTTTTTAGAATCAAACCCACCCAAATTAAAAACACCCCCCAAAATTTAATTAACCCAACCCCCCACATTCTCGATCTTTCAACTGTCTCTCCTCTTATCTCCTTCCTGTTCTTGAACCCTAAAAAAAAAAACCTATAAATTGCGATCCAAACCCAGATCTCTTTCTCTCATCTTCAGCCTTAATCACCGAATTGAAATTATGGCTGAGAAGTTCATCCCCAATTTGAGTCCCTTGACTGATGCGTTGTTCGAGACTGATGACGATGGTGAAACGCTGTTAATCAACGACATCTGCGACTCCTTGGAGCGTAGATCTCCTTGGCCTCATCGTTTTTACGAATCTGGGGGTGCAGAACATCATATGGGTCCCAGCGCAAAGAAGGCGCTTGAATCTGCGTTGGATGAGCAGGTGGACTTCATGGAGGGGTTTCAATAGGGGGAGGCGAGGCCCAAATTACCTCCGCATTTGGCCGCGCAAAACGTGAAAGAGGATAGTGACTGTGATATCTTAGAGGATTTCACTTTTAACAATGACTCGTCATTTGAGGGTGAGATGGAGATTATTGATATCGACAGTGAGGAGGAGGAAGAAGAAAAATTAGGGTTTTTGGAGAGGATGGTTAAGTTAGAAAAAATTGATGAGGATGAAGTGATGCATGATGTGGTGGTGGAGAAGAAACAGGGAAGTTATTCTGTTCGTAGGCCTTATATGCTGAGGTCTTGCAGTGAGATATGCAAATTACTGGTTAAGGGGGCGCGAGAATGAGGGTAAAGGGAAGGAGGTTGTTGTGGATAAAAGGAAAGGGGTGGCTGGTGATGGTGGGAGAAGGGTAGTGGTGTTTGCGTTGCCAGCAGTCCAACCAGTGTTGGGCAGAGGTAAAGGAAAAAGGAAGCTGACTTTAGCTTATTTGCCAGAAAAAGAAGAAATGGAGTGGAGCGCCACTCCACTCCCTCCTGTGAAACATAGAGAGGCTAGAAAGAAAAGGGTTGGGCCATGGACTGGAGTTGATGAGGATGAATGGGATCCTCAGTTGTTGCGATTCATGAAGGGACATGTCCCTGCATTCAGGAAGCAGTACATGTGATTGAGTCCCACATCTTCCCACATCATAATTTGGTTATTTCTGACTCCTTTAACTCTGTTGATCATTTTTGTTGTTGCTTGCAATCCTAATTTTTGTGGCTTAGTTGTGATGAGTCCTTAAACTTTGTGCCTCACTGTGTTCATTGACCCATGTTAGTATGCTGATGTTGTTGCCTAATGATGTTATAGGTTCATATTTTACTGTCCCTAATTGTTGTGGGTAAATTGTGACGAGTCCCTCAACTTTGTGCCTCACTGTGTTGATTGACCCTTTTTAGTATGCTAAGGTTGTTGGCTAATTATGTTAAAGTTTGATTATTGATTGTCCCAAATTTATATGGCCCAATTGTGATGAGTCCCTCAATTGTGTGCTGAGGTTGATTGACCCATGTTACTATGATGAGTTTGTTGGCTAATGATGTTAATGGTTGATTTTTTACTGTCCCTAATGCATGCCCCAGTTCAGAGTCCCTTTGAGGCACCCAATCCATATGCTGAAGGGACTCAAAACTCTGAAACAAGGTTTGATTTGCTCCAGAATTTACTCTGTTAAGGTAACAAACCTTGTATTCCATGAGTTAAATTAAGATACCCCTGATGGATTATTAGAGGTCAAATGATGAGCTATGTTAGCTAATTATACATTGGCTAATTTTATATGGTTGTGTGAAGTGCATTCAATGATCCATGATGTGAATTTGGTTTCCCACCTGCCTTAATTGGATTTTAGAGTTGTAGTGATGAGTCCCCTGTTCACCATTAAATTCAAATGATGAAGTGACTCATTTACTCTCAAAACAAGGTTTGATTTGCTCCAGAGTTTACTCTGTTGAGGTAACAAACCCTGTTTTTAATGAGTAAAATAAACATATACCTGATGGATTAATGTAGGAACAAACTTCACCACACAATTTTCATACAACACAAATTGAAAATTAAATTCACTGCATAGACTTGACTGCATCTACAAACCTAAGGTGATATGCAAACCTGTAATCTATACAATAGAGCCTACACTTACCAAACTTTAGATGCATGCCAATTACCAACACAAAAGTTGGTATTCATCTACCTATACCATTTAAAAACACAAAAAGTTGTTGTTCATCCTATTTCAACTTACAAAAAACTATGCATATCAATATTGACACTAAGATAAAGGTTTGTGCAGCAGTCAACCTTGTAATGTAGCAGTGAAAACAAAAAACATACATCTACCTTCTTCTTCCATGCATCACACCCTCTGACACCCACCCACTAGTCTGCATCCACCTCAAAAAACTCCATTGGATCATCTTCAACCAACTTCACCTTGTCATCCAAGTAGTCCACTGCATCATCAATAAGTTCCTGATCCACTGTCACATTCTTTGGTAGCAGCCCCAACCATTCTAATCTCAACTTCCCATGGTGAGGGTTCTTGTAGTTGTTTCCCCCTTTCGCTTTTAAAATTTCAACCATGCAGTATTGTAGTTACAACCATGTGAACTTTAACAACTCAGGATCAAAGAAGTCATATGATGCTTACACTTTTTCAATAAACTCATCAATGTTCTTAGGAAATGACCTATGCTGCAATGCTTGTATGGCATTAAGGAACCCTAGGTCTAAAATGTTTAGATCAGGAGACTGGGGGGGCTGACATACCAGTTTGATGTTGAGCCCATTCCTTGTGGCTGCTTCCATGAAAGCTGGATCAGTTGGACTAATGTGTGGCCTTGCATTATCTTGTTAGATGATGATGTTTTTTGAGAGATGAACAGGCCATTTCCTCATGATTGCTGGTATGACTTGATTGATAATCACATCCCTGATGACCACTTGGGATATTCTCTCTATTGGTTTGGTCTCAATAGTGCTTGCAACTCAGTTTTTGCTTTTTTTTTTTTGCTGCAACCCTTTCCACAAATGGGTAGATACCAAATTTGCCATCATGGATCATTACACCCTTTTTGTCATACAATGGCCTTGAATTGACTGCCATAAACATTGCCTTGATCTTGAACCTCTTTGACTGTGTGCATTTATATGGGTCATCTTCCTTGGGCAGTAAGTAGAACCTTCTCATGTCTGGGTTTAAATAAAACCATTTTTCATCAATGTGAATGACATTCTCCACGGGTTTAAACACTGCTGGTTCAGTTGTAGTGGCTGGTATGATGTGGGAAAGAACCCACTTCATCCTTGCAAGCTTATGTGCCTCTGTGAAGGCTGGATGGTTGCTGGCAGTGTGAGATCTAAGCTTCCCCTTCTTAAGTAGCCTGAATATAGTGGTGTGTGGAATCTTAAGGTATCCTGCAAATGCCCTCACAGTTGACCTGTAGCTTAGAGGACATGACTGAAGCCATTCCTCAACATAATTTATGGTCTTTCTTCCACACTTACCTTTTCTCTTTGAGGTCACATCAAGTGGAACACCTTGTTCCTTACATTTTTGTGTAAGTTTTTAAATTATGTGAAGAGTGCTTCAATGGTTACCAAATTCTCTTGAAAGTTTTCTTTGTGTTCCCCAAGGTAACTTATCACCATTCTGTAGTTGAAGGAGCTTCTCCACTAAGTGTCTTTTCTTCCTTGGAGTTAATTTTTCTTTCAGTGTTGGGCCACTAAATGTTACCTCTGTTGTTTTTTTGTGTTGCATGTTGTTGCATGTATGCTGCCACATCATCTGAATCAGAGGTTTCATCAAGCAAAGCATGCCATCCCTCCTCTAACAACTGATCAACACTGAAGAACCCATCATCTTGTTGATTCTGCATTTTGCCCCAAGCAGATCTGGAAATGAAGAAGATGATTTTTTGCTTTTTTTTTGCTGTTTTGGGGATGGCAAAGAACAAATTAGTGCTGTGTGTGCTATGTAATTAAGGGAGTTAATTTTTTGGTCTACAACCTCATCTTAATTGTTGGTGATTTTGTGGTTGGTGAATATTAATGGCTGCCTCTTAGGTTGCTCCTTATATAGTGTAGTTAACTTAAGGAGAAAGGTTAACTTACTTTAATTTTGGAGGTAAAATTTCCCTCGTTATTTTGTTGCTCAGTTGTGATGGTTTGAGTAAATTTAATTTTGGAGGCAAAATTTCTCTCCTTACTTTTCCCCATACAGGTGGTACGTTTTTTTGGGGAAGAAATGAACTTTTGGTTTGGACTTTTGTAGGGAAATCACCCCTCCCACCCCCTCCTGTACTGACCCACCAAAAAACAAAAATTGAGGGCCGCGTGTGTCAGTACACACTTTTTCCCCTCAAAATTGTTGTGGTTCCAAAAATCTCCCTCCAACTCCACCATTACTTTAGGTCCCCATCACTTAATTAATTCTCTCTTCAATACTCTAATCACCCCTTAAAAAAAATTGCCTCGGAGTCCGCAATTCAAAAAGTGTTGCAAATATTGTGATACGGAGGAAGTAATAAAAATATACTATATCTGAGGTCTAAATTACCACCTTATTCAGGTTCTAGTAGCACAAGATTTATGGACATATTTCGTTCCCGAATATTGGAAGTGTGTAGGGTGTTCTCTAGTATGGAAGATACATGCATGATTAGGGTGATGTAAACTATTCCGTTAACTAATTTATATAATGTCCATAACCAATTACTTGGATTAGAGTACCATATTACTGACTACAGCGTAAAGTTGTTATAGAATATGCCAATTGTTGTAATTTTACTACTCCATAAAGTTATATCTAGCCAATAGATTTTGAGCCAAGACTTAACAAATAAAAGTCGGTGGTAATCTCAATTGAATACTTGAGTAATGAAAAAAAAGGTTTATGATGTTGTTCTAATATCTTTGCCTCGTTCTGAAAAGCATAGATCGTAACTAGGAACATAGGGGTTACAACAAACTTTCAGAGTCTTTATTTTTCAAGATTAATTGAGTATATTTAATTGAATATCCTATTACCTTATTTGTATCAAAGATTGAGCTATAGATTCTAAAAAAGGATTTATGATTAAGGATTCCATCCAAAAGTCAATTTATAATCAAGCTAAGCACAAATAGCTTGTGGTCCAAACGTGCATATTGTCTAGTAAATAGGACTAATGTGCAAGCCACAAATTAGTGGTAATTACACAACAGTCAACTGCATGCAGTGAGGGGGAGCTAATAACACACATTGTGCATTACACAAGTAAACAAGCAATAGAACATGTGCATGAAACTTTAAATTAATTAAAGAGAGTGAAATGTCTCAATCAAAGAATCCCAACCACTTGAAAAGGATTGGCTTTACATGGAGAAGATTTAGCCAACATTACAAAGTACCTGCAAAAATACGGATTATGTAATTAAATCCATTAAATTAGATTGGTGGACACATTAATATATACCATATTGCATGCATAATTAATTATTACATAAACATAAAATGAGACAAAAAAATATATTTTGAGGACCACCAAAAAAGATTATTAGCTAGTCTTGGGGTCCTGCCAAGTGCCATCATTGTTCATTAAACATATGTAGGGTTCATAATATAAAATTTTAAGACCAAATAAAACCTGCAGAAAAGAATTGCAAAAACAAAAATAAATCAGCCCTCTTTAAAAAGTGTTTTGCAACTTGATAGTGGAGATCTGATTTGCCACCCCATTTTCAACAGTAACAAGACAATGTCTTCACTTTTTGTGGTTTATTATTTGTTTGACCAGAACCCTTAATTCTCTTTTTATAAAGGTTTTCCTTGTTCTGTTTGTTTTTCATGGAATGTTTTGTATAAAATGAGAAGACAGTACAAATATTAGGGGGAGCATTGAAGTAATTTTAATCTTTCGATATTTATAGGTGTAGTAGTCTTAGTAAATTCAAATTTACTTTTATTGTATGGTAAAGAGAAGTGTCCTATCAAATTAGAAGTCAGTACGAGGAGTTGTTATAAAAAAAAAAGAAGTCGAGGAGCCATACTCTTAAGGTCTGGGACAACCTCTTAAGGTTTGGGAGTGGCCAAAAGGCAAGAGACTTCATGCCTGGCCTAAAATAGCACCAGCTAATCTATCCGTGAATTATTAAAATATATCGTGTATTCGTGTTATTCATTTATTTCAATCAACATTTTAATTTCATTTGGTAAATGTATCATCCGTAACTTTTTATTTATTTATTTTAAGGTAATAAAGAAGATAGTGTTATATTAGATCAAAACACGAAAAATTTCAATCCATCCAAGTCCCAACTATACAAGCATGACCTCTAGTGATGTTTGATATACAAAGATACAACAATTTACTACTTCTACTAAATTAAACAATACACTGACCGTCCGTTTGGTTGTTGGTTATAAATGGTGGTAATATAAATGAATTTGTATGTAATTTGTGAAGAAAATTCTTGTTCATTCATATGGTAATGATAATTTATCCTAAAATGTCTATTTTTCTTATTAAATTTTCATTCTCATCCAATACCGCCTAGTAGGTGGTAATGAATGGTAATAAAAATAACACAATTTTAGAGGTTGGATTGCTTCCCCATGGAGAAAAACACAAACTTGAGTGTTGAAATTGCCTCCTCATAGAGATTTTAAGGTGTTTCCCTTTGCCACATTACACTTAAAATACAGTCCTAAACCACCATTTATCAACGACTACCAAACGGGTCATCACGAAGCTTAATTAGAATATTAGATTACCTATGTACTTTCTATCTTAAATAGAAGTAAATTTCTTTTATCTCTATTTGTTACAAGAAAACAGAGCATGGTAGCTTGAGAAGCAAGGTGATGGGATTAAATTTGATAGAGATTCAGTAAGATGTGGAAAAAAGCAGCTATCATGTCTAGGAATTTCTGGAAAAAAGAGGAGACTAGGCTTAGGTTATGTAAGAAGAAATTATAGTAGTACTCAAAAATGTTTCTCTGATCTGACCTTCATCCCCTTCTGTGGATTTACCTCCCATCACCAATTCCAAGGTAAATTTTTCTGATTGTTGTATAGTTTTCAATAGCTGTTATCTATAGGTTTGTAGTTGTACATCCCCAGAAAGTAGGGCCAAGTAGAACCAGACAAGCAGATTACAAACAGTGAAAGGTTATAACACATTTTGATATTATGTTATTGTTTTTTTACAGTTTAGTTACTGTGCTGTAAAAAATGGTCAAAGACAGTGGCTGAAAACAGTTACTATGCTTGTACCTTGTTAGTTGTTGAGGTCTTGAGGAGTGCTGAGCTCTACTATCAAAGTGGCAGCATAAAAACCAGAAGATACATGCAAGTTGTAAGACATTGGCCAAAAAACACTTTGACAGCTTACACCACTGTTTCCAACTCATTTTTCAATTTTCAAACATCATCATCAGTACCATCCATATATGGAGTACTACTATACTCCAATTTCCTTGTTTTACTCCACTTTATTAATGCTTGGCTGCCAAGGTGAAGTAGTTTTTCACATTTATGTTTTGAAAAAAAAAAAAAAAAAAAACTTCTAAGGTTAACCTTAAAAAAACCCAAAAAAAGTCCTCAAATTGTAACTTTCATTTCTTTCTAAATCAATAAGGGGCCTATTTTAGTTTTGTACTAGGAGTAAATAATTCAGATTTATTGAGTACTAAATAATTGGATGATATTAATGAAAGTAGTTTTGATTCACCAAAAATCATATGAAGAGAAAATAATTTAGGAATAGGCTATAACTTTTGATCTTACCAAGGCATGTACATACGACTTGAAAATTTGTGATTTTCTTGTGTATAAAGATAGACATATAGTCAAGAAATCGGATTTAATTGAACTGTTACAAACTCGTTTCCATAAATGTACATATTGAAATCATTATTGAACAAGATCAAATTGTAACAAATGTATTTATCTCCCAGGCTGAATATTAGGAGAACTCCATACATCATGAAAAATTGTATAAATACCCTGCTTCAGTTAATATAAACGAAATTCACGACCTTTCTAGTTTCTATAATGCAAAAATCGCGTTTTGGCTGTTAGTTAATGAAAGAAATGTATGCTACTAGGAAAGTGTATCTTTTGTAAAAATGATGTCAGCCAAGCAATGTATTTTCGCAGTAAAAAAGAAGTAGAGAACAAATCAATTTTATCTAGCTAGTAAGAGAAAGTTTATATGAGGTTATAAAGGGAAACAACAAGAGAAAGGTTGATTATATAGGTGATACAATTTAAAATAAATATAGAACTAAAGACAAAGATATGCGTTAAAATATGATGAGATGAAGGAAGTATATATAGTCCTCCACTCCTCCTCCCTCTGTCCCCTAAAACCTTTAATATGTTATTTTAATTGCTACAATTTGATTTTTGGACTATTCACATGATCCACATTAGACAACATATATGGTAAAGTGAGAAAGGCTCAAGTAAATAGAGGGAGTCTAACATACTTCACTTGTTCTTCTAATTACAACAGCTTAATTTTTGTACTATTCCCGTACTTCAATTTTAACCATCTTTAATAATCTACACTTAAAGAAATATTTAGTCATATTAAATTTTGTTAAATTCGTCTAAATATATATTATATCAACCTTTTACAAGTTAAAATAGGACTTTAGTGTAATGCTAAGAATCGATTCCTAACCAATTTTCCGCAGCAATAGCATGAAGCAGTTTTTGTATTTTAAAGTAGTATTTAAAACCTACTACAAGACAGTTGAGTTTTTTTTTTTTTTTTCCACAGATACAAGACTGTTTAGTTGAGTACATTTCATCTTACACAAAAAGTTAAATGTGCAATTAACTTATCCCTATTCCCTGGTTGAATTTCCAAATACAATTGTCGATTCTAATAATCCAAAATCGCTATGTTAATCAACTCAAACTCAGCATATATTAACAAATAATGCTTCAGCATGGCTGATGTTTTGGAGGTATAATACTAAAATTGAAGCTAATGTTTTAGGATGCAATTGAGAGCATGTGAAAATGCGATCGTAAGAGTATGTTGTATTCAATTGAATTTAATGTATATAAAACTTATTACTCCCTCTGTTTCCTTTTGATGTTTCTAGTTTAATTTTTTTTAGTCTAAAAAAGATTTCAACTATGAATATCAAATAGAAACAAGTTAGTCTTGCGTGGACCTGGTCCACAATAATATTATTGTGGACCAAAACCACTTATTTAACATAGTGACCCTTTTTTTCCATATAGTAACCTTTTCAAATTTTAAGTTACACTATACAGTTACTATCTACCATAGTTATTGTTTTTTTTAATATAGTAACTCTTTCTCACATTAGTTCATGATGAAATTTTCAATTTGTGACATAGTAACCTTTTTTTTTCATAGTCAAACTTCATAATTTATATCTATTCATATTTTATATTTTTTTTTTTATATAGTGCTCCTTTTTTTTTTTATAAATAACATGAATTAGTATTAGGTCCACACTAATTTAGTGTGGACCAAGTCCATATAAAATTTTTACAAGGAAGTAATATTAAATGTATTTGTAAATTGAAACTTTTTTTTAAAATTTTAAATTATAACATACTTCATCCACGAGAATCGAGATAGTCGCAATAAAAAATGGGCATGGAACTAACTTTTCAAGTTTCATTAGTTTATACTTTATTGCCAAGATATCTAAAAATCAATAAGTTACCGAATTAACAACATGCGATTTGTCAATGTCATTAGTCATTACCTTATTCTATGATTTTCATATAAATTAAGATTTTAAATAATTGAATAAGAAATCAGTCAATACCTTGTTAAGTATTACTAATTGGCTAATTGCTTGTGTCCCTCGTAAACATTGGCCCCCCAAGGAAAAGCGACTTAAACAAAGAAGAAGAAAAAAAAAAATCAAACATCTCTGCTCTTCAATCTTCAATTTTATTTTCTTCATGCTTGTAGAATTATGCAAGTGGGTCCAAATAATAATTTGTTTACTAATTCCAACTTTGATCAAATATATAACATGGATATGATGGATTTGCTGTAGTTTGCCCCATATAAAATGGGCTCACTTTTGACTTGTCTAACTGTTTTCTCATTTTTTTTTGACGAATATAAGTGTTTTCTCATTTAGTTATACTAAGGTTTCGAGGTCCTCGTGGGAGCCCAATGGTTGGTGCTCCCACCTCCCAACCGCAAGGTCGGGTGTTCGACTCTCATCACTCCCCAATTTGGGGAGTTTGTATAAAAATGTTGTTTGCTTGTGGGTATAAATCCCCTACTCCTCCATTAACGATGAGTTGGTGTCTTGCGCAAGTAATTTGCAAGGGTTGGCCTTCGGATCAATTATCTTTCCTGAACAAAAAAAAAAAAAAAAAAAAAAATACTAAGGTTTCAACTGTACATTTATTTATGGTCCGTGGTAACTTTTTGTCCCTTCGATTAGACGTAGGAAATATCATACGAGAATAGCAAATCTTACTTGAACCCTTCTTTACGTATTTGATTTTTATTGAAATGATTTCACTTGACTGGTTAATAGTGATTTTTACTTACATTGACATAATTTTTGCTGAATCTTTAATGTTTTTCACTTATAATATCTTCTTGATTTTACATATTAAAATTGATCAAAATTGATGTTGCTGATTAAAATTAATTTTATTAGGCAAAATTTGTCTCAACACCCTGAACTATAGCTCGGGTGCACCGAACACAACAAACTACGACCGGTAGCCTAAACACCACCAACTATGGGGTGGGGTGCATTCCGTACTATAAATGAGGCCGGAAGCCTAAAATGTTGCCGAAGACGGTGCGTTTTTATGGTACAGATTGCACCCCACCCCGTAGTTGGTGATACAGACTACACCCTACCCCGTAGCTGGTGGTATTTAGGCTACTAGTCATAGTTGGTAGTGTTGGGTGCACCCGAGCTATAGTTCAGAATGTTGAGGCCAATTTTGCCATTTTATTAAGGTCTGAGGCGGTGTTCAACCTAAACTTTTGAATTATCCTTTGAAGCATTTCGACTACTATTTGGCAAAGAAACGATGGATGATAACTTTTACTTCTAAAGTGTTGTTTGACAAAAGCTAACAAAAACTACTAAATCTATTTTAGTATTTGAACAATAGATTTGCCCAACACTTTTTTTTACAGCAGATAACAACAAAGCTAATAGCTACTATAACAACTAGTTTTATCGAATAGACCTTAAAAGAGTAAAGTTCCGATGGCGAAAGCTCAATTGTGTAGATTTTTTCTTCGCATATTTGCTTTCATCGTCGAGCTCTAAAAGAATGGATAAGGCAATGAAGGAGATGGCACGTTTTACTGTACAAAAATTAGCCAAATAATGCCAACACTAGCATTTGCTACTCCCTTCATGTTTTCTTAAGTGTGAATCTTCTATGTGTAAACTTAATATTGTAGAGGAGCATTGTTCACGTGAATATATAAACCCAACTAAAATTGTTGAAAATGTACTTAACTTATGAGACATACCTTGTGTAGTTCATAAAGATGCAATGCATATACAAGGAAAAATAAAATCTCAATGACATAATTCTTATTCATATATATTTGTTGCAAAATTTTAAAATACCAAACTTAAATATAATATAATATATATATATAGATATATACCAAAATAAACAGCATAGAAAGAAGAATATCTTCCAAGCGATTACAAACCCAACTCTCAAATCTCAAATCTCAATATTCACTTAGCATAATTAGCATATAATATAATAATAATAATCCTACTTAATTACTTATTAGTACTAGCTTAATTCTATGCACACTTAGAAAAGCTAGGAAAGCGAGAGGTGAGAGAAAATTAACAAGGAAAAAACCTCTCCTACTACTAATAATAACAAACTCAACTTCTAATTACTTAATTAATTAATTAATTAATCAATTACCCATAATTAATAATATTAGTTTAGGGAAAAACTGTGCCCAAAAACCCCAGAAAGTTTACTCTTTTTTTTTCCAAAAATCTTATAAAACCATATCATTGAAATAAATCATCTACTTTGCATTTATCAAGCAAGGAGAAATCTTGACCGTCAAAATCGAAATCAATGGAGGTAGAGAAATCCTCGAGATCATGATGATCAAACGATAAATCAGGGAGAAATCGATTATCAACTGAAAACATGGATTTAGTCGCGTCGTCGTCGAAACTAAAGTAGTCATTCAAAACCCATGGATTATCCTCCAATATTATCTCACCTTCAACTTCATTTACCGGTAAACTCATCACCTGTTCTTCCGGTTTCAAGTCACCAAAAAAATCACAACAACTACTACTACTCGTTGTTGTTGTTGTAGTTGTAGTACTACTACCTTCTTCTTTTCTCATCTTCTTCTTTGTTTTTTCTGTTTCTCTCTCCTCCACGTCATCATGGTGTCTCAAAACAGAGGTCGGAGAACGTAGACTCTGAGTAGTCTCTTCTTCATCGGAAAGTGACGTCACGTCGACGGAAGGTGACGTCACGAGAGAAGGTGGTTGGATAAAGTTGGTCTGAGCTTGGGGCCCACGTAGTTTAATAGCAGCTTTGTCGTAAACAACGGCAGCTTCCTCGGCAGTCTCGAATGTTCCGAGCCAAATCCTCGTACGACGAACCGGATCTCGGATCTCCGCCGCGTATTTACCCCACGGACGTTGTCGGACCCCCCGGTATTTCCGGGTTGACCCGTTTTGTCTCTTATCAACCTTCTTGGGCTGGGCTTGGGCCTTTGTGGGTTGTTCGAGTGGGCCCACTTGAAACCGGATCTCCGACACGTGTTTGATTACCCGTGTACGACAGGTGGGTCGGTCGTCTACTTCGTCGTCGGAAGAGTCAGTAGCGTCGTCATCTCTGACGGAAATTCGAACGATTTTTGGCGACGGAAAAGTAGGAGAGAGAAGGAGAGTTTTTTTTGTGACACTTTTGTGCTCGGAGTATTTAACCGCCGTTAAAGATCTCATTTTTTTTGGGTGGGTTTATGTTGTTTGTGTTTACATTAACGAATTTTGGGGAAGATTGGAAGATTAAGGGAGTAAAAATGAGTGATTAGTGAATAAATGATAAACCCTATGGGTTTAAGAGAGTAACTGATGAGGAATTAATGAGAGTTTTTAGAGGAGAGAGAAAATGAGGAGAAATGAAGTGAGGAAGGAGAAGGTTTGGGGGGAAAAAGAGAGTAAATTAGGTGGGGAAGGGGGAGAGGAATTAGGAGGGGGAGCTGTTTTATAGGATCTTCAGAGTCAAAAGTGTAGAACAGATTCACTCCTTTTTTTATGGTTTTTATTATTTTAAATAATGTATAATTTCCGCATAAATAAAATGACGGATATCTGGTGTACATAATTTTTTTTTTAGAAAAAGTTACCGTAATTATTTGTGAATGGAGGGAGTATGTAGTACGTATTATTCTACTTATGGACGGTTTGGCGCGAGCTTTTGAGGTAGTACACACTAATTACAAAAATAGGAATGTTTGGTTAAGTAGTGGTATGAGTAGCTTTTAGTGTTAGAAGTAGTATTTTGCTAGTGTTTGTCAAAGGCTATAATTTGTAGCTTTTGGAGTAGTGTTTAGTCAGGGGCGGATACACTATGGGTTCACTGGGTTCAGATGAACCCAATGATTTTTGGAAAAAATTTGTGCAATTTCTTTTTTTTTTTTGTAAATTAAGAAAACTTTAGAAATTAGTTATATATCATTCGCGTGTAACATAGAATATGAAAGCTTGAAGCGGCGAGATGGTTTTGGGCTATAGATGAATGCCCTTACTGCGTGAGCGGGCACGGGATCGACTCCCAGCAACAGCAAAACTTGTTTTTTCTTTTTCCCTTCTTTTGTTTTATATAAATTCTAAAACTCATATTTTTTGGGCCAGTCTCCTGATGGCCTCTCTGTATATTTTGCTTTAGTAATTGTTATCGTGTTCTAGACATTCTGTAGTCCATTGAGTTGTTGATAAAACATAGGAAGTGGTTTTTAATCCTTTTTTGTTGAAGATTTCCTAGTTATTTAGTTCTCTTTTGCTGTGTTGGTGAACAATTAAATTGATCATATGTTGAAGTTGCGGCATGTTTGATCCCTAAAGCCATCCCTTTGATAGACATTATTTGGTCAAACTCGTTAGGATCAAAGTTTAAATGTTGGAATGTGGAGTTTTTTGTGATTATGGAAAGTCTGAAACGTGGAGTTGAAATATTGAGCAATGTGATAAATTAATTGTGTTAATTTCTATTAATTGTTGTTCTTGCTTGTGTAATGTGTTAAATTAATTGTGTTAATTTTTATTAAGTGTTGTTCTTGATTGTGTAGATTGTGGAGTTATTTTGTGAATATGAAGGTGTTAGAAATTTTTTGGAAAGGTTAAATTAAATGTTTTCAAAGTATGAAAACCTGTAGAGTGCTTTTGTAATTTTTTTATCGACGTAATGTAATGAATTAACATCCTATTTAGCTATTGTGATTTTATATTTGAATTAATGTATTGAATTTTTTAAGGAAGTGAATGTAATTTATTTCTTGACCAGCTCCGAACCCATATGGTTGGATTCCTGGATACGCCACTGTGTTTAGTGGTGTGTATAAACTTTATATTAAAGTTTTGTTTGAGTTTGTGACTAATTATTTGTCAAAAGCTATAATTTGTAGCTTTTGGAGTAGTGTTTAGTGGTGTGTATAAACTTTATATTAAAGTTTTGTTTGAGTTTTTGACTAATTATTTGTAAACAGCTACTTTCAAAACTTCTTTTACCGAACATCAATAAATATACCGCTACTTTGGCAGCTAACGGCTAAAAGTTATACACCAACCACTAATAGCTAACAACACAGCTAACAGCTACTGTCATAGCTAAAAAATACCACCGCAACTACCGCTGCTGAACACCCCTTAGCTAGTTAGTTTTGTGTCTGTTAATGCTCAACTTTGACCATTTTATATCTTTGATTATCATTTTGAAAAATTTATAAATAGATTGATGTTATTGATGTGTAAATTAATAAAAGTACTACGAAATGAATTAGTAATGTAGAATGATTAATATTTATACCAATGTAAAATAATAAGAAAAAGTTATATTGGGGTTTGGATGGTACAATTTGCATCCTATACTTGGGTAGTTGGGTGTATGCATAAGGGATACATACACTTTCTCGCATTTTCCATTCATGTGATCGAGGATAAGGTTGGAGGGTTTATAATACTTTAGGTACACTCAGGTATATAGTGAGTAAATTCGATGAGTATAGTTTATAACATTGAAATCCCAATGTATATATATATGCTGAACTCTATTAGAGTCACTCATAGGAATGGCAACAGGTCAGACTTGGACCGGATTATGCATAATCCGACTCCAACCATACAAGAAGTCGGATTTTTAATTTGACTCCAACTTCGACTCTGATATGGCCTAAAATCCGAACACACGGCCCTGACCCGATCCCGGCACCCGGACCTGATCCGATTTAAAATCCGAACATCTGACTCCGACTTTTTTTTTGCACGGTTTTATATTAGAAGAAAAACTTGTATATATTTCAAATGATAGACGAAATCTTCCAAAGTATATAATAAACTAAAATTAATTATTATAAATGACATGATATGTGTATTGTGGCTGGCTAATGGCTATATATATCTTTTGCCACATACATTTTAGATAGCATCATAAATTAATATTAATATAAAATAAGAACAATTGCTTTGAAAGTTAACGTCAAAGTTAGAGTATTCATACGTAATACATTAATATAAAAAAATATGACTAATTGGCTCAAAGTCGGAGTCGGAGGTAAAAGTCGGAGTCGGAGTCGGATCGGATGAGTAGGTTTTTTTATGAGATCCGACTCCGACCCTACTCCGACTCGGAGTCGGACTTTTTAAATGGATTAGGATGCAGCTTTTTTTTCTCAGAGTCAGCTCGAATTTTTTGCCTCGGAGCGAATCAGACCAGGGTCGGATCCGAATTGGATTGCCATCCCTAGTCACTCCTCTGTTCTATATTACTCCAACCATTCTTTTCTTTTGTATTTTATTCGCTATACAATAATATTGTTTATTTTGTTGCACCAATTATTTTGTAATTAGCATGATAAATAAAAGGATAGTTTTTAATTTTTTAAAGTTGTTGCAAAATGATAATATTCTTTTAGAAAACACACACAAAATTAAATTTAAATTTAAATTAAAGAGGGAGAGAGAAAGATGTAGATTCCAGAAAGGAAAGGAGATAATATCGGATTGGGAGGAGAGAAGGGGTCGAGGTTTTGATTTTTTTACCTTACAAGTTGCCGCATAAATACAAGGTTGGAGTTCAGTTCTTGCGCGCCAAGGCTCTCTACCAAATATTGGTTATGAATATTTCCAAAGTGAAATTGCTACATAAATTGACTAATTTAACATAATTATTCTTGAAAGAAACATAAATTATGTTTCTTGGCAATTAAGGTGGAAATTCTTTTTTTTTATAGATAAAAGTAAAAATATAATTCTATGCCGAAGATTTGCTAGTTGTTTTTTTTCTTTTGACAATGGGGAAAGAAACAAAAAATAAACCACACTATATTGGTGGTGAATCCTGAACAAGTTCGTGCACAAGCTTTAGCCAAGCCATGAGCTTCTTGAACTTGTTGACTATTCATTTTTAATAGAAAACACCATTTTAAGCCTAGGCAAATTTTCTAAGACTTGCTAGTTGCTAGGATTGGAGGAGTACTTTATCATTGAATAAGTTTGGCACTCTAACGAATATTCTTTTTCTTTCCAATCAGTGCTTCTAAAAACTATACATAGGACAATAAATATTAAAAATCAGGTCATGTTCTTTTAGATTTATAGTTAATAGAAATTAAGTTGAATTCAAACAAATTCAGTTCGGTTCAATTCAATTCAGATAAATTCTTCTCAAAGTTTTAATTCATTTAGTTCAGTTCAATTTCATTCAATTCAGTTTCGTCTAAAAGAACAAAGTGTTAAGCACTCATTGTGTCAATCTATATATTAACCCCCCCATCCAAAAGTCCCACAATTTTTTATATTAGTAATGTAGTTAGATTAATATATATACCAATATAAAATAATAAGAAAAAGTTATATTGGGGTTTATATACATCTTAAAATTGGGTAGTTGGGTGTATGCATAAGGGAACATACACCTTCTCGCATTTTCCATTCATGTGATCGATGATAAAGTTGGAGGGTTTGTCATACTTTAGATACACTCGGGTATATAGTGAGTAAACTCGATGAATATAGTTTATAACATTGGTAATCCTAATATATATGCTGAAATCTATTAGCTGCTAAATATAAATAGAGTAATTGATTGCATTTTATACTATGACATATTCTATATTGCTCCTAGTCTCCTGCCATTTTTTCTTTTGTATTTTCTAAAAGGATGGTTTTCAATTTTTAAAAGTTGTTGTAAAATGATAAGAAAACACACACAAAAAAAAAAATTAATTAAAGGGGAGAGAAAAAGATGTGGATTTCAGAAAGAAAAGGAGATAAAATAGGGTTGAGATTTTGATTTTGTTACTTTACATGTCGCCGCATATAATTGGTAATATAAGCCTACACGTGCCAGAAATACAAGGCTGGAGTTTAGTTCTTGCGCACCAAGGCTACCAAATATGGTTATGAATATTTCCAAAGTAAAATTGTTACGTTAATTGGCTAATTTAACATAATTATTCTTATAAGAAACAGAAATTATGTTTCTTGACGGTAAAGTGGGAATTCTTTCTTTCTTTTCTTTTTTTTTTTTAAAAAAAAATATAATTCTATGCCGAAGACTTGCTTGTTGTTACCATTGGAGGAGTACTTTTTCTTATTGATGAATAAGTTTGGCACTCTAACGAATTCATTTTTTTTCCTTTCCAATCCGTGCTTTTAGAAATTATACATAAGAAAATATATATGAAAACTTAGAGCCTTTTTTTAGATCGAATTAATAAAATTCAATTCAACGCAGATAATTATTCTCGAGTCCGGATCCTCTAGAATTTTAATAAAACTCTACAAGGTAGAGTTGTATCTGAACCATACATTTTAAAATCAAAGGCTCATATTGGTAGGAAGGGGAAAATTAGGAGGTGGATTTTGATGAGAAAAAATAGCGGGGATTTTGGAAAGATAATATATGAGCCATTAATTTTTTATTTAATGGTTGATATTTACCTTGTAGAGTTATTTTAGAACTCTAGAGGATCCAAACACATCCTCCAAAAGTCCTCGAATTTTTTTAATGAGCTGCACTATATATTAGACTATCACTTATTTGGAGTCGTACTTCACAAATGTTAATCATATTTGCTATTAATATATGAATAATAAGATATATCTTCATGTGGCTCTATTAGATTTCTAACAAGATATATTCTCATATGAACAAATAATATAAGTTGTGGGTTAAAGATGGTAACAAAAAAGATATTGTAACTAAAAAAAAGAAAGATATATAGTGTTGTTCAAGAATCACAATATCATATTCCCGCTATTATTTTTAAGTTGATCCTTTTTTTATTCTAACAGTGTCCAAAAACCTTAGATCATATTTTTCACTGATATTATACTTTCGTTTTTTCTTGCTAAGGATGTGTTTTCTTCACCTTTAAACAAATTTCAGGTTTAATAAGTTGTTAAGTTTAAATAAGTCTTAACACCATAGACAATGAAGTTCATTATGTTTCAATTAGTTCAGATAAGTTTTGAAAAATTCAAGTGAAGACTGAAGAGAAAGCATCCTAGATGCAAGAATTTGACTTATATACCTTGCCAACGACATAAATGTCACCATTAACGTCTCTAATTATGTATTGTTAAAACTTATTAATAGTTGATATTATGCAAATATTCATTGAAACAAATACGATAAGGATAGGAGTTAGCTCAAATGGATAGAGCACTCCCCCTTGGCCCCTGAGGTTAGGGGTTCGATCCTTACCCCTAGCATTATGCTGGGGTGTTTCTTTAGCATGCTATGCATGCCTTACCAGCCAATGTGTTGGTGTTTCCTACAGGCTAGTAGCCTTGTAGGGGTTAGCCCTTGGGCTGACTTAATCTCCAAATAAAAAAAAAAAATAAAAAAAAAAAAAAAAATTGAAACAAATACGATAACATTGTATAGGATAAGTTTAATTTTTATATATTATACGGTCAGAATAATAAAAGTCAAAGTGTTGCACTTAAAAAGAAACAAAGAAAATATATACAAGTACAAACTTAAAAGTATGTTATGAAATTATGTTCATCTCATTTTTACTTATTTCTAGAAAAATTAAAAGTTTTAAAAAAGTAGAGAGAAGTTAAAAACAAATGTATAGAATAATCAAAGATAGTTATTGTTTGGTTGGTAAAGTTTTTGAACGATCAGTCGATCACTATACTATTTGCATTCATTTATTAAATAAAAAAAGCATTTATTTCATCCTTATTAAAAGTAAAATGTGTAATTATTAATATATGACGACCTCTTGTTATGTAGACATTCTAGACAGCCTCTTGATATGAAGTAAGCCTTTTTCTTTTGATAGGCTGGAACAAGTACTAACTAGTGTAGTAACTACTACTCCTTCCACTCTATTTCTGTTCTTTAATCTGACTTTTATGGTCAACATTAAAAATTTTGACGTTTAAAATCTCACGTATAAACTATACATTAAGATATATGGTTTATACCTTAATTAATCATTAATGCTTGCAGCTAAGCCAACTACCTTAGCTAACTACCTTAGCTTCTGTCCTTTTGAAATTAGCCTCTGCACTGTATAGCAGTGCCAACTTAAAATTTACTTGACAGTTGCACATGCATGTAGCTTGACTTTCAATAAATGATACTTCTATGTTAATATGCTTTTCCTTTTTCTAAACATATGAATTCATGTATCAAATAGATACTACTACTGTATTATTTATATAGTATAGTTACTATAATACTACTATCATATACAATTATACAAGAGAGTGAGGGATAGCCTAGTGGTTAGAGCTTCCCTCTCGGTTCCAGGAGGTCTTGGGATCGATTCTCACCCTTGGCAAGTTGGGATCCCCTTTGTTCCCTCCAACTTGTCAAGGTTTCTCCTTACCTTATTAAAAAAATATATATATATATATACAATTATACAAACATAGTGGTAGTGATATATGCAAGTTATATTTACTAACATATTAATGTAGAAGTAATTACTATATTTTAAGGGGGATGTTATTTTAACATTCACCAATTTTAAATTTTTTTTAGCACATAGCCATATACTAATACAATATATCTTGTAGTATCAC
Organism: Beta lomatogona; assembly: GCA_947646795.1. Classification (NCBI taxonomy): domain Eukaryota; kingdom Viridiplantae; phylum Streptophyta; class Magnoliopsida; order Caryophyllales; family Amaranthaceae; genus Beta; species Beta lomatogona. Next base: position 653,972 of record CANSNZ010000105.1, read on the forward strand.
AATAAAACATCATATAGTAATGTCAGAGTTTGATGAATGAGTATTTCATGGGTCCGAGGTTCATGGAATATTTGTAGTCCTTAGGGCCTGTTCTCCCCAACTTATTTTCAGTTCAGTTCAGTTCAGTTCTTAAATAATAATCATTACTATTAATTGGTTATAATTTAATTCAGTTCAATTCAGTTCAGTTCAGTTCAGTTTAGTTGTTTTATGCCGAAGAAAACAAGCCCTTAGGGCCTGTTCTCCCCAGCTTATTTTCAGTTCAGTTCAATTCAGTTCAATTCAGTTCAGTTCAGTTCAGTTCAGTTCCTAAATGATAATCACTACTATTAATTAGTTATAATTTAATTCAGTTCAGTTCAGTTCAGTAATTTTTATGCCGAAGAGAACATGCCCTTAGTTACTCCTTCCTATGGGAGTATCCAGATAATCCAATTAATTATAAATTAGAGTTCCTTTTAGTTAATTGTTTATAAGAAAATACAAAGCTGGCTAGTGATATATGCAAGTTAGATTTGATTTAAATAATTGGGTAGCACTTTTAAGAAAATTTATCTACTAAGTTAGTGAGCAAACTTCTAAATCTTATTAATATACTTCCTTTGTTCTGATTTACCTGTAACACTTTAACCAAAAATGTGAGAGTTTTTTGGTCAAAGTGTTGCAAGTAATATGAAACGGAGGAAGGTTCTAATCGTTCTAATTAAAGTATCTAAAATAAGATGTTGATATTGCATTAATAATTTGTAATTGGTTCCATATGTAGACTAGATTATCAATTGAGCTTAGCTCATGTGGCATCTACGCCACCTTTCATTTGGAAGGCATCAAGTTTGTGACAAGAGTTAATGCACCTTGAAGATCTTGATGTCCTACTATGACATTCCCTTATGAGTTATGATTGTGGAATTATTTTGTGGTAAAATTATAGTACTCCATAACTCCCAAAATGCTTAATTCACATATGTTTATGCTTGGGAAGCAAATAAGTTTTTTTGTTCCAGTAATATTGACGATTCTAGTACTCTAATACTACAGCTAGCTGTTATATGAAGTACTTCCATTAGATTCAGAGAATTATAATTACTCATGTACAAGATTGACCCACCATTTTCATGGTGTCTTCCAATTAAAGCAAGCATTGTCTTGTTTGTTTTCACTAATTCATATGATTAGGAGTGTCACTTATTTTTTAAGAATTTTTTAAGTCCCCTTTATTTAGGGGAAATTCTTTATTCACCAACAAATTTCAAGAATGTAGGCGCATGTATTTTTAATTGGAGCATGTTAGTGATCAATGATATACCATAATTAATCTTCAAATTGTTAGTGCTGTTGGGCCAACATTTTATATTCTAATCAATTTTAAATTAGGGTATATACCTTCAAACGTTTAGTTTTATTTATCATCTCAATCCACGCAGAACATGAATATCAGTCATGCATTGACTCATGCATAAGTTACATTGTTATGCTTTGTTGCTCTTTCAAAGTTATAAAACACTGACTTTAAAAGGTAAGTACTTATGCAGAAGTGAGCATAGGTTAACATTAAACTTATCTTGAGTTGGACTAGCTCATACTAGCTAGATTACTTTTTATATAGCTAAGTTCACTTGTAATTACTTTATGCCAATCCATGATAGTTTTAAGGGAAGTATGATAGATCTTCAATGGGTCTATAGACACAAGCATTTGTCTGAGGACTGTCTGAATATATACAAGCTAAATTTAATTAGGATGGATCATAAAACTGATTGGTAATATCCTAACAAGTAGAGTAGTCTACAAGTATGGAGTACATGTTTTCGCCAAAAGAAGTTTGACTACATACACATCTAGTGAGGTTACATCATAAAACCAATTGGTAATGTGTCATGTGTGAGTACTCCTTGTTCTAATCTACCTAATCGTCAATGTATGTTAATTATTAGTTTCAAATTACGTGTGAGTTTTTATTAACAAAGTGAGTCGTGTCATTATATACTATTTATCACATTAATATAACTTTTGCAAGCTATGTATTTATAAACAACAGTGAAACATATCCTTAAAAAAAAGCACTAGTAAAACTCCCAAGTCTTATAAACATGTGCATCTTGTGAACTCACTTAGTAAGGCTATGCTCCATTTCATAAAAAGGAAATATTGATACCTTCTTATCAAAAGATTTAAACAAAAAATAATCACTATACAATGTCAATTTTCTCATTATACAATGTCAAGTTTCTCAAAGTGGTAAAGACAAGGCACATTTCTAATATAATTCATAGACATCCAGCCAAAGGGGAAAATGCACTTTCTTTGGATTTTTTAGCGATAAGAAAGTTGAAGCAAGTACAAGACACAAATATGTCCCCTAAGCAAGATTACCTCCCAATTTGCATTTGCCAATTTCAGAGTAGTGCAATGAACGTGAACCCATTTGGCATTTGCATTGCTATGGCGGTATGGCCTATGAGTGGAGTAACAAATGATACTTCCATGTCAACTCATCTCAACTTTTTGATCGATCATATAGAAGCTAAGGGACCCTTTTTTAAGTATCATTTAATGTTGCTACTGTATAGTAGTTCATACCATATTGTATGTACTTGAATCTTATTTTCTACTTTTAGCACAACATTGATGGTATGTGGTTCAATGATTTTCGTTCCTCGAATCGTGTAAAACATTTGATGAGTATCTCGAACTTTATACTGAATCTCAAACAATAGAAAAAGGTTTTTTATAAGCATGTACATGAAAATATATCCAAATACACAGATATGACACATGTTGACATATGATCACATCAGAGATGATTAATCTGTCTCTAAAGTTTAAGTTCTTTGCCAATTCAAAATGTATTGTTTTTCTTCCCTAATAATATATACATTTAAGGTTTATCTTGATTATATAGGGAAAATTTTGATAATCTTTTGGGTGAAATTGGCAACAAAAAAAACATAAATTTCCAATATTTTAAATTTTTTATTTCTTATCGTGGCTAATTGAAAGTTTAGGAAAAGGAGAAACTATATGTTAAGGAACCAAAATATGTATTGAAATATCAAAGTGTTAAAGTTTGGCCTTGTTGACATCTGTAAGGTATGGGTAGTGTAATGTCATAGAGCGATTACCACCTTAGAAAACACTGATATTTCTCAGACCATACTGATATTTATAACTTGCTTGATGGGAAGTGTACTTCCATGTATGAGCTATTTCTAAAACTAGGAAATCTTGAGTCTTGACACAATAAACATGGCCACTAGGATTTGAAAGCTACCGGCACGTTTTACAATTTACAATTGACATAAAATTGAGCTTAGGTCTTGTTATTTCACCAATATAATACTAGTATTTCATCCATTATTATCTGACTATTAACTAGTTTTTATAATATCCATAAAATACTACTACTACTACATATGATTGTTAGTCTAAACCCATTTTGAGATCAATATGATTGCTAACAACTTCTATATTTGTCCCATTATTTAAAAGATGGAGAGTTCCAACTTAAGTCGATTTATCAAATTATTTCGGTTTTGTTAGAGATGTTGAACTTTGAAGGTTTTAAAATGATAAGTTTGTTGTCTTTACCTTATTTTTGCTTAATTAAGAAGTTTCAGAAAAATAAGAAAAGTTCGGAATAAAGAAGAAAAATTATGAAAAAAATAAGTAAACGTTAACAAAAAGGATAGAGTAGTGTAAAAGAATCTTTAAAAAAATAAGAAAAGTTCCAAAAAATTTCGAAAAAAAAAAAAGTTTAGAAAAAAATAAGGTAAAGAAAGCAGGCCCAAATTATTATCATTTGTATAAGAATGATTATAATTGTTAAGATTTCTAATTATACTAACACTATCATTATTATAATTGCTTTCTCTAACAAGAATTATGATTTTTCTTTTTTTTTGAAAGAAGAATTATGATTATTAATATCACTATTATTATTGTTTATTAGAATTTTCTTACTAACTTTAATAACAAAAAGAAGAAATACAGCCTTTCTAAGATTTGCACCCGTAAAATGACTCACAAGAAGACAATCACTTGATAATTGATATTAAATTGATGGATCTCCAATTCATGGTCCTGCATCCTTTAGAATCAAGTTTTTTTACTTTTCCATAGATGGCTTTGCAACAAGCAATCATCTAATCCATTCGTAGTAATATTGTAGCCTACTATACTAGTGCCTCTAACAAGCAGCCCATATTGAGTGACACAACTGATGTTTCATGCAGATTTCTTGTAGTTGGTTGTTTAGCACACTCAATTAAGAAAACAATCTGCCCGACTTTCTCACCAGACACAACCTTTTCACGTACAACATGCCTGTTATCTATGGCAAAAAAAAAAAAATCTCATTTGCTTATTATGAGGAATAGTTGCTAATGTGAAAGAAGCAAATCAACAATAATAGTAGTCAAATTTTGTCTATGGTGTACCTATATCAAAGAGCACTCAAGTATTTGGTAATATGCATCGCCAACTTGGCCCATTTTCTTTTTTTTTAGCCTAAAACTGCCAAGAATTCAAAAAAACAACATAAAACACGGACCCGGCTCGCGGACAAAATCTGAAAATTTCAGGTCCGGCCGGCCACTCACGGTTCGGGTTCGGCCCGCCATTTCCTCAAGCCCGTGAACAGGCCCGACCCATGCTCAGGTCTACCTCCACACACGAGGGTATATGAAATTTGCGTGTTACATTAATAACTATTTGGATAAATCAAATGTGAAGCTTATGGTTCCATCATTTTTAATTTTTCTTGCTTTATATCTTTTACTTTTGGTTATGAGACATACTTCATCATTTTCTTTTTAAATGACACTTTTTTCTTTTATGTGAGAGCTTTTTGTGAGAAGTATGTAAAAAGAAAAAAAAACAAAGGAGTATATTTTTGTAATTAAGCTACAAAATTTCAATTGAACCATGTAATTGAACTATGTTTGGATAATATCTAAGTTAAGATAATATTTAAGAAAGTATTTTATTAAGGAGTGTTTCTATATCTCCTATTTCTATCTTAATTATTAGGTTTATTGATGTACTATAAATATTTCCTTGTGTTAATAATAATTCCTAATCGTTTATGCCTTTAACCTATACTTAACAAACTATTTAGGCTATGTTCAGTTCACCTTATTTTTGCTTATTTCAGATCAGACCAGATCAGATCAGAAAAAATAAGTTCAGATTAGTTCAGATTAGATCAGATCAGATCAGATCAGATCAGATAAGTTCAGATCAGATCAGATAAGTTCAGATCAGATCAGATAAGTTCAGATTATGCTTATATTTAAAAACTTATTATTATTATTATTATTATTATTATTATTATTATTATCATCATCATGATTATTATGATTATTAGTATTACTAACGCTATTATTGTTATTGTAATAACTATTATTATTGTTGTTGTTGTTATTATTATTATTATTATTATTATTATTATTATGATTATTATTATTATTATTACTTTATACAATTACTATTACTATTAATATTACTATTTACTAGTACATTTGTTCAAAAAGATTATTATTATTATCGTTGTTGTACTTATGAATTATTAATATTGGTAATTATTATTAATGTCGTTGCTATTATTATAAATGTCATTGATATCACTATACGAAGCTGTTTGTGTTCAAGAAGAAGAATGTTCTTTTGGCATTTGTAAGTGTTCTTTTTTATATTTATTCTAATTGATAATTTTGATATGTGATGTTCTTTTTGATGTTATACATGTAACGAACATGACAATAGTATATGATGTTTATTTTTTAAAACAATTTTGGTAGAATAATATATATTATATAGAACAAGACAATGATATAAGAAGAATATTTAACCATTTTGTTCAAGATCATATGATTTTATATATTTATAGGTTTATTTATAATAAAAAAGAACAATTTATTGATATAACAAAGAACATGTTGTTAGTTAAATCCAAACATGTCATCAATATAAAAATAACATTTATATTTTATTTGTAAAATGTGTTCTTTAAATAGACCTTGTATGCTCTTTCAGTATATGTTCTTTTTTTAATATCATTATATTTTCTTTTCATTACTACCTAAATTCTTATTATTAACGGACCTTGAACATGAGTGTTCTTTTATTTTTAATTTTTTTGGGCCCCTTTCGGAAATCCCGTGGTAAGATGAATTTTCTCTGGGCTGCCCTCGCACAAGGTCACTCACCTAAAGACCCAACAAGCCCCAACCCCCCTCCCCCACCCACAACAATATTGAAATATATGCTTCCACCAAGATTTGAACCTTGGTCTCCCATGTGGGAGGTAAGAAGCCATATCATTGGATCCAAGAGTCCTTAGTCTTTTATTTTTAATTATTTGTTCATATATACTAATGTGCTCTTTTTCAAAAAAAAAAAAAAAAAAAACTAATTATGCTATAATAATATTAATAATAATAATAATAATTATTATTATTATTATTATGTTATCTATATTATTATTATTATTATTATTATTATTATTATTATTTTTATTGTTATTATTATTGTGATTATTATTATAATATTATTTATATTATTATTATTATTATTATATTATTATTATTATTGAAAGTTGTGCATAGTAATAAAATGATAGTAATAGTAATACTAGTAATGAAATACAAAGTAATAATAATATTAGTAGTAATATGTTTTTTAAAAGATAAGTTCAGATCAGATCAGATCAGATCAGATCAGATCAGTTCAGATCAGATCAGATCAGAAAAAATAAGTTCAAATCAGATCAGAAAATTTCAGGTGAACTAAACATAGCCTTAGCTAGGTCTCAACATCACACAAATATGATTCAACTTTACTCAACTACTTGTCTATACAGATTACAGATGATTCTACACCGAAAACAAAAATATAATGATTATGAGGTCACTAAGATCTTGACAAAATCCAGATTGAAGAGTCAAGTTTTGGTTGGACGGGGTAAAGAAAGCAATGAGACAATCCAATAATAATTAATTAATTAATTAATTGTAAGTTGGCCATTTTCCTTGTTCAATTTGTCTATGTTGGAGGCTTGGGGTCCAAGCAAGTGGGAGTGAAGTACACGTAGATCAATCCGACACTTATTGGTTCATGTCATTTTCTTTCTTTGCATTCATTAATTTTTTTAATCTACTTTATCTCTACTCTGCCAAATTTAGTGAAACGTGAGAAGACTTTGTGCCTAGAATTTACTCACACTATAGTTTCTACCATTATACATTTATACTATGAGAGTTGAACCTTGACTTGACCAATTTCTTAGCACTATATATGTCAATTAGATGGAGACAAGAAGTGTGCTTATACATTGAAACTCCATTCTGAATCATCAAGTATATGAATATATGATGTTTACATGGTTATCAATTAGTTTGACTAGTAGAATTAATTATCTTTTGTAATATCAATGATAGCGAGTGATGATAATATGATCATAATTAATAGTCAAATAGATTAATGATAAAAATTAGCACTCGTATATATTATTTTAACATGTGGGAAAAATTGTAAATTTTCATTATACAATAATGATATCTCACTGTTTGTTAATATGTTATGACTTAAAAATAAGTAATCTGGAAAACTCATACAAGAAAAGTTAATAGACTAAACACGTCAGCAAACTAATGTTGTTATTAAATCCCATAACATAAACATTTTTGCAAGGTCCTACTCGAAATTTGAATAACCTCATCTTGTCATAAAGACTTAGTTCATGTGGTTCAACCACCAATTTGCTTTTTTTGTTTGTTTATTTTGGGCCTTCCGGTTGTTCTTCTCTTCATTTTGCACCTTAGAAAACTGTAGATGTGAGATGACCAAATAGCACAACTCAAAAACATACAACGTAACTATATAACAAATCTTATTTTGGAAAAAAAAATCTTATTTTTTTTTATTTTGGAAAAAAAAATTATATCTTATATTTTTTATTATGATGAGTTGGAACAATATGCTAACGATCTTAGTCTTTGAATGTAAGGACTACTAAACTTTTCAGAATTAATTTATTGAGAATTAATCAGAATTGACAAGTCCCTTTCTTATAAGTTGTTAAAATGCCTTCACATCGAACAAGGTTACTTCTGAAAACAGTCTCATAATTGGGAGTCATTCAGTGACTTCCTATTGGTGCCCTTATAATTTAGACCATGTTGTCAGCTAATTGCATACTTAAGGTAAAAGCTGGATTCTTCTATGATTAATTGATATAATTTACCTTATCTTTGCACTATAATTTATCAAAAAATTACCTTTTCAACTATGATTAAGAAAATGAAGAGATCATGTCATTATCAGCTAAAGTTTAAATGCACAAAGGTGGAATTGTACCGAAAGAAAATCGACATAGAAAAATATTGCCTAGGTCGTCATTGTAGCTTGAAGTCAAATGCGTCTTTCATTTCGATTTCGTTTCTTCTCATACAGGTTTGACAAATCTCTAACGGGTAGATATATCTATCACAATTTTTCGTGTAACAAATATTGTTTGTGTATATAACAAATATCGTTTGTGTTTCGTGTAACAAATAAGGGGAAAACAACACAAATAATATTTGTTATACACAAACAATATTTTGTTAATTACATGGAAAATTATATTAGATGTATCTACCCGTTAGAAGTTTATCATACCTCCTTTTCATTGTACTTTTCCTCCATGGCTGATCATGAGGATATTTTTATGTAGTCCGGAATATACATCTATTCTCCCTCACCCCATTCCCTACTTATTGTTTTAGTTATAATATGATTTTTATGTTCACAAACTCACAATTTTGATAAAGTTAATATTCTGAAATACTTCCTCTATTTTTATCTTTTGCACTTGGAATCTTGACACTATTCACAATAAGTGAATAAGAGAAAATATTCTCTATTTTTCTCTGTATATAAGAAAAAATATAATTATGTGAGGTCTTATTGATACGTCTCAATGAGTAGTTTATTAATATTCAATCGTTATAGTTTTTACTGGAGTAATATGTAATGAAAGATATTTAAGTGATATTTTTGTTTATAAATATTAGTAAATAAAGGAAGTACTTGGTGTAATCGACCTCAACTATAAGAATTATTTTTTTTAATTGTCCATTGTAATAGTTTAATCATCTACTTGGTACATGTAGCACTATCCTGATTCCTGACACTTGGATTAGGGGTGCAAATTGTTAAGTAGCCAAATTGAGTTTGAGCTTAGGATTGCTCATCTCTTCTTGCAAGTCTTGCACTCGAACCGAGTCAAGTCTCAAACATAACTTGCCTTTAACTCAAGCTTGTCTCGAGCTAAGTCCAAGATTTGAAAATTCAGTTATACATTTTCATAGTTAAATTTTTTATACTTCTCTTGAACTTATGTTGCGCACATTTTACTATTATTTTCCATATAAATTCTTTAATAGTATTGTTACTAGCATTTTCGGATGTCAAGTAACATTTATTGTGGTACATTGAATCAAACCTCAAAAGGTTTAATTTATGTTTTAACATAAGGGCCGAATGTAAGTATAAAGCCCATTAAGCGAAGTCAACAGAGGTCAAAATCAACAAAGTTCAAATGAGGATCATCAAGATTACCAAGAGATGAAAGTCAAAGGCAGTAAAAGAACAAGCAATCAAAGAATAATTAGAAGACGGTTCAACATGAAGAAAAAAACGTGCATTAGAAGAGCAACGGTTATTCAGTGCCAGAAAACGGTTAAGGTTTGAATCAAATATGATTCAAACATTTTCCCACCCCATCATGCATGAAAGTTACATGTTATGCTTCTCTATAAATAGAGAAACTACCATCAAGAAAAGGACACAAACAATCCATCAAACTCTAGCATTTCTTAATTTCCTTAGCGTAGCCTAGCACTAGCATAGCCCAACCCCCTTCTGGGGTTGTAGTTTAGTTCCTTAAATTTAGCTTAAGCGTCTGAGCATGTTCTGGCGCCATTAGACAAGATCTCAAATTCTCCAATTGAAGCAGAGAACCATGGAGGTAACAGCCTTCGTGTCTCCTCTTTAGTTGTCGAGCCTGGTTTATCCCTTGTGTGTAGTAAAATCCATCTCTAAGTTTGTGGCATGTATGAGAATTTTATACTTTAATTAAAAGATTGATTATTGTTTGCTATATTTATTGTTTTTCACCTGAAATTAATTTGTTGTAGTTTGATCATTAATTAAATTGCAACAGAGTACGTTAGCAAGGTTTTATCTAACTAAAACCGGTAACCCACAGGGACTAAAGGTATTCCATATCAAACTATTGGATGTCCTTTGACTTGTTTGCAAGGTCAACAGACTGATTTTGCACCAACAAATATGTAAAATAAAATAGATAAAGATATTCGAACTTGTTCAACAAGATTTTCGCGTTGAATTAGCTATGTTTCACTTACTAAAATTTCGAACAGAACTCATATAATTCACGAGCCAATTAGACTAGCGTACTTGGTGGGCATGTATCGCAATGTCTAAAACCGCGATTCTTGTAAGTTGTAACATGACACAATAAAAATGTCGGTATCTTGGTCCTGACATCCTGCTGCGATGGAATTTTTATAGCTTAGGTTACCAAGAAATAACAGACTCTCGTTAGTCATTACAATTGTTGTTGGGTTTTGAGTATTGAGAGTAGCATTATATTTTGATAGGTACACTGATAACCAGTACTAATGATGCTAATGCCTGAACTTCTAAACATCGCCCCCAAATTACTTAAAATCGCCCCAACTCCCTTTTAAAAATACCATTATACCCTTGGCTGTTTTTACAACTCTCTCTCCACCACCACCTAAAATCACTAACCACCAATCGCTACCTCTCCGACCCACCGACTATCACCACTGACGAGCACAAAATTCCGGCGAGTAATTTTTTTTTTTAAATGAATTTCTTGGGGCCAACGTGTGGCCCGCACGTTGGCCCCATGGGGCACAACGTCTGGCCTGGACGTTGTGCCCCATGGGGCTAACGTGTGGCCTACACGTTGGCCCCATGGGGCACAACGTCCAGGCCAGACGTTGTGCCCCATGGGGCCAACGTGTAGGCCACACGTTCGCCCCATGGTGCACAACGCCTGGCCTAGACGTTGTGCACCATGGGGCGGTGTGGCTCGCACGTTGGCCCCATGGGGCACAACGTCCAGGCCAGACGTTTGTGCCCCATGGGCAGCAACGTGGTGCCACACGTTGGCCCCATGAAATTCATTCAAAAAAAAAAAATTCGTTTAAAAAAAAATTCGTCGGAATTTTGTGCTCGTCGGCGGTGGTTGGCGGTGGTGATCGTGGGTGGTGATGTTGAAGATGAGAGATAATATGAATTAGGGGAGGAGTTAAGTTGGAGTAAAAATCAAAACAAAAATCCTAAGGGTATAATTGTATTTTAAGAGGGGAGTTGGGGCGATTTTAAGTAATTTGGTGGCGATGTTTAACAATCCCCTATGTATTGGAGAGACAGAGACATAGTGTTTCGTTTATTTAGTGTGTTGAGCCTTCTGATTCAAACAAACACCCAACTTTTATCAACACTAAAACCGACAATATTGACCATTTATTAGTGGTATGGGGTTCTAGAGTGGAGGTTTCTATGTATTTGCATTACCCATTTTGAAAAATTGTCATTTTATATGGAACAGCATTCATATTTAAAGGGTTGGAAGCTTCCTTTAGCTTTTGTTGTTGTGATATCGAAATCCAAATTTTTACCCAAAAACAAGTTGATTGATTCAAATATCCATTTCTCTCAAGTATCAAGAGCACCCTACCAAGGTCATTGCCGAGGGCCCCACCTTGCGGAATAATTAAAATCACTAATGAAGACAATTGAGCCTTAACCAAAAAATAAAGACAAACGAGGAAAGAAGATTCAGTAGCACAGCACAATATCAGTTTTAGTACCTGAAATGACACTTTTAAGCAATGAAATGACACTTTTAAGCACCTGAAATGACACTTTTAAGCAATGAAACCACAAGAATAGGCACCCAAAGTTGAAAAGTTTTAGTACCCTTTACCATATGATCTAGTATTCTAGTAGCACAGCACAATATCAGTAATTATTGGAAGCGTTTGATGTATATATTTCTTCAATCTCTGTCTATATATATCATGCCTTTTAATTTAAAGATTTTTGTTTTCCCTCGTGCGAGGATCTCCCAAATATCTTTTCTTCTTACCTTAAAAAAATATTTAAGATTTTTGTTAAGAAATAGAGCCACAATTATTTTCACGCTTCAAAATTTACATATCTATAATAATTCTTTAGAATTCATTATCATGGTCCATGGATATCACACAAGGAATCTAATCTAAAAAATTCAAAATCAAAATACTGTTGCAGAAGTTGAATAATCAAAATTGACCTAGTAGACGAGATTGCATCAACTTTTTTTGAAATTAAAATCACAAATAAAGACAATCGAGGAAAGAAGATTCATATGGGCACCTGAAATGACACTTTTAAGCAATATAAACCACAATAATACGCACCCAATGTTGAAAAGTTTGATTACCCTACATTGTTGGCTGTTGGCATCAAATTATCTAATAGCACTATATCAGTATATTGGAAGCGTTGGATGTATATTCGTCTCTAGGTTAATTTCTAGAACTCCTGCCTCAATTTCTAGGTCAATTTCTGAATGTAGCAGCACATAAACATGCACCTGGGATTCAATTCCAGCAGACAAGAATTTCCCAGGAAACATGGCAAGAAACCAAACACTTGAAAAGCAGTTATTATTACTCCCTCATTAGAGAAGCACATACTAACATAAATTCAACAGATTGAAATTAACATAATGGTTCCAACAGACAAATGTAAAGCGTTTGCTTTGACCTGTAGTAGCAAGGAATTCAATTTTCATTGTCTGCTGCAACGGTTAAACATTGAAGAATGATTTGTATACACAATTGAGGGATATCCTTATCTCCAGCTACAAGGCCAGACTAACCCATAGCATACTTCTGTGTCCAGCTCCTCGCGGTTGCCTCGTATTTTGATCGGTCTGTCTTGTACATGTGAGCGATCTCTGGCACAAGAGGGTCATCGGGGTTTGGATCCGTCAACAAGGAGCAGATTGAGAGCAATACCTGAAAATTACACTCAAAAAAGCTTCAGCCCAATTACATGAAAAGTAACCAAAATCAGATGGGACATATAAAAAGCAGTTAGCCTATGTTTGGTTGGACAGATAGCATTTTCCATGATGTGTTTTTTGAGGGAAAACACAATTTTGAATCAGTTTTCCTTTGTTCAATACCTTACACCAAAAGTTAGAGAGGAAGATTGAAAATGAAGGGGAGAGTATGGGCAGGAGAAGCAAACGGGGAAGGTAAGGCACAAGAAAGAAAATGTGGCATTCCTTCCTCTAGAAAGAAACAGGAGAGCTATTTTCCAAACATTACAAATCAAAAAAAGGGAAATGAGAAAACCACTTTTTAGAATATAACTAGTGAGTGTCCCGGGCGATACACCAGGTTGTTACTTTTCGTATTTTTTTACCTAGTGAGGAAAAATTGACTTAATGAAATGATAAGTAATTACATGATAATTTGAAAAATAAAACCCTTAAAAGTTTGGGGATTAAAACCATAGCTTAACTTTCTAAAAGGAATTGGAGTAAGAGTTTATGTTTACAATAGTCTCTTGTTATTATCATAAAAATGTTAGGTATCTAACTACTTGTGTAAATCATTAAATGAGATATAATTATAATACCTTATAATATTTAATTTTGAAATACTAAACAATGGTGTTATGTTAGATTCATGGTTAAGCTTTCACTTTTCATTTCAAAGGTCACGTGTTCGATACCTTATAACTACACAACATTATTTTTTTTAATTGAGGGTTTGACTTTAAGCAATTACATTAGAGATTTAGATGAGAGTGCCTTTTAATATATTAGTATAGATTTCCTCCCAACCAGAACTCATAGTTAGCTCATTTCTATAGACTAAAGTACTATCAAGTTTCCAGCAATCATCTACTATCACGTCTCTAGAACACTATATATACAAAATTAAACCAGCACCTTAGATATGGTCAATGCAGGACTCCACTGCTCCTTTAAGATGTCAAGACATATACTGCCGTTGCTGTTGATATTTGGGTGGAAAACTTTTGTCCTGAATGCAACCTACACAGGTCAAAGGGTACATATAGTTTTAGCACATGTGAACAAAGATATAAGCACAACCGTAAGGCAAACAGACACGAATAGAGCAAGTGATGTATTAAAAGACATACTTCACTCTTTAAGCTCGATACAAAAATCACAGCCATTTCCACATCTAACCAACAGAGCAAATAATAATTTTTTACAGAAGATAATGAGAAAACAGCTGCTGAATGGCAACAGAAAACTTTTACAGCCAAAAATCAATCAAGCATGATGATCATTTACATCCCCTATGTTCCACCCAGGCAGGTATTTTAGACCTTGGGTTATGACATCAAGTTTGCCCAAGTCAAACAGCTCACTAAAAATTTCTTTTCCAAAACAGTTAGAATCATCAAGAAGAATCCTCTGGCAAAGGAGTCGCAAACACCATGTACATGTGATGAAAGAGTGCTGGATAGATAAGAGCCAAGGGCAAAATATTACCTTGGGTGGTTTGAACGGATAGTCGGGAGGGAAATGAATTGTCACTAGAAATACACCCCCAGCGTATGGGCTATCTGCAGGACCCATTATTGTTGCTTGCCAATGGAACATGTCTTCAGCAACAGGGCCTGTGAAATAACAAAAGAAATTACACAAGTTGCTGGAGAACATATCTCAAATATGAATGTAATGAGCTCCTTGTCACAAAGAATCCTTCCAGACTAAAACATGCTCTTCTAACTTCTCACTCAAGCTAAAAAGTGCATTAGCAAAAGCTTTCTCATGAAATTGATAGATGGCATTCTAATTAGAAACAATTTATTCATCGAAGCCATCTAGAGGTTAAACATCAGTTATATATACTCAATTAAATCATACACACATGAACACACCTAAAATTCATGAGTAAGCTAGGCAACGACACATGTCATAGCATCTATAACAACCCCCTCTCTTGGGTGTTAAAGTGGTGTGTGATATGCTTAGAATTTCACATATTTTTCAAAACCTCCAGATGTGAGAGATAGTGCCTATAATTACTTATGCTACACAGCATTTTCAACCCATTCCACCTCCAAACAAGGGCTGTCTCTCAGTGGAGAATATTTGGGGGTTACAAGCAATCAATAAATGCCCCAAACATATGAGATATATCCAAATTTGTAACCACTGCCAAGAAACAGAAAGACATTGTTCAGGCATCATAGCAAAGAAGTCATACGTCCCCAATGCCAAAACCTAACCCAAATAATTTTCATTTACTTTCAGTTTCTAATGGCAAAATAATGTCTCAAGACAATTTGACATTACCTTTTATATATAAGTTTTACTATCAAGGGGAAAAACCTGAAGCACAATGGTTATGATGGGAGGCCATTATGGGTTCTACTTGATTGCAATCAGCTATAAATAATGTCCTAGACTAGTCAATAGATATAGAATTCAAAACCAATAGGGTAAGTTACAATGTTCTTTATATAAAATTTAGACCAAAAATTGGACTTTGGAAGACATGGTACAGCAAGTCAGCATCAAATAAAAAAGATGCAACGGAATGTAGCCATGAAAACCCAAAAGGTCCGTCGAACCCAATATTCGAAACCAACTATGCTAAAACGGTCATAAAATGGTAAAATGGCCCAGCATGACTACTGATTGAATAACACTCATGTTCAGCATGTTGACAGACCACAGAAAAAAACTTTAGAGCATAAACAAGATCCTAAGTAGATAATAGCATTTACAAAGTAGAAACACAATTTTTTTTTAATTATAGTGATCAATCTATGTCCCATGAGATAAGATGAACCACCAAGTTGGCAGCACATAATATTAAACTGCACTTTCAGCAGAGATTAACAACCTTTGTTATGGAACTTAATAGACAAACCAAAAACTCCACTGGTATCAAGACACCTTGATAGCTGCAAGCGCATAAAAGGTAGATAAAACTTTACATAACTAGTGGTTAAGCTTTCTATAATCTCACATGCAGGCGTGGGCGGCATTATGGTGACAATACATCGTACTTAGAAAGTAGCATTGTTGTAAGTAGAGATGGTCAAACATTAGCTGCCAAAATTACTCCCTCCCAAGAAAAGGCAGAAGCAGCAAACTTTTGAAAACCATGAGCAAACAGGATGTAACTACAACTGTCATGAAGTGGTTACTTCCTAGAATGACCACTTCACAATCACAAAATTAGACTTCCAATGGAAATATATTTCATCTATGTTAAGTAAGTTGAGATATATAACCAGGAAAAATAGTAGTTTGACAGCCTCAAGGAAGACATTGGCTGCCATCAATGACCCTTAAGTTAACAATGTCCCTCCATAATTTCACCGATATCATTTCAGCTGTCAGCCTGTTCTCTCTAGTGGACTATGACAACCAAAATTGTAACTGTAAAATATTTAAGTGTTCCTTCTGCCTCCTTGTTTTGAGGGAAAGTTCTAGAGAATTTCTCATCAGCGACTTGTCTCGTTCTCTCCAGAAGGGGAAGAGTAATTATATATTTCCAATTCAACGATTTCAAGAGTTCAAGACTATGCCTTTTTAGGCAAGATCCTATATTTCCTCGCCAACAAATCCAGAAGTAATGGATGGAGGGGAAATTGAGCAAATTCCTGCTCAGTCACTCTATTTTTCCCACCTTCTTAACTAACCACCCCTTCTTTCTCTAGATCTGCCTAAAAGAGATCATATTTCGCTCATTATACCAGGATAAGGGGAAAAATATACACCCAATAAAAACATATATCTATAGATAACCTCCATGCTTGCAAATCATGAACCCCGCCTTCGTCCTACCTAAACAAGTCTCTAGTAATGACCACTATGGATGATACTTTAGAAAAGTGTAAGTTTCTTTAGCTAACATATTTGTCATTCTCACACCTAACAAACTAATCAAGATGTGATGTTATTCCTCATATCTCCTCTACATCACATCAATCATACTTTACAGTGAGATCGATGAACTTCGACAACTTTAGGTCATTCAAGAAAACATCTGAAACATCCCACAGTAAGTTCCTCCAAGATTTTAACTATGCAGCTGCAAAACGCAATCATTCCCCAATCCAATTTATCTCAATCTCATAAAACTCTACTCATACTTTCCCCTATCTTTCTTGTCCTTGAGCTCTCTCGTGCCTACACTTTTCGATCTTCTATGTCTATTTTGTCAACGGTAAGTTCTTATATTTTTTTTTTTACGAAGGACATATATTTCCACAACCACAACATCTAAAAATAGAGTTCAACTTTTTGTCTGTTCTTTCCACATATAGAAAGAAGTCAAAATTGAGTAAATCCTAACATGCACATCGATAACAAAAAAAATAAAAATAAAAACACTGTCAAAAAAATTAGAAAAATAATTTCAGCAGATCTTACAACAACTCAACCAAATCGTTCATATTCTAACAACTAATTTTCATAAACAGACAAGAAAATAATTAAGAAACAGTATAAAGATAACAACAATAAGTAAGATTTGGTCAGAGAAATAAAAAATAAAAAAAATAAAAAAGAAAAGTACCGGCGCTGCAAGAAGTAGGAGGATCTTTCTGAAGATCCTTGAGCTCCTTGAGAATTCGCTTGGAAGCCATTGACGAAGAAAGAAACCCTAATTTTGCGAAAAATTGCAGAAAAACGTAGGTTGAAGAAGAAGAAGAGGAGTTGAATGAGGGTTGAAAAATGGGGAGATTAGATTTGGGGCTTAAATTGTGAGGAGGCTGCTGCTTCTTCACGCGTACCTGATTTTGGGGGTGGGGCCCTACTTTTGGGATTCCATATTCTTTCCTCATTCCATTTGCGGTCGATTTTTACTTTTCTTTTTACTATAATCGTATTTTAATATTTTGGAGTTGGAGGTGGATGGAATCTATTTTTTATTTTCCTATCGGATTACTCTCTAGGTCTTTATTTTATTTCATATGGGGGGAGGGGAACAGCTATTATGTATTGTGGTCCAAGATTATCATATCATATATTCATATCATATTATATCATATATTCATATCATATTATCGTGGATGTAATGAAATGTTTTTGGTCAAATTTCTTTAAATTGAGAAGATGGACACCGGCCGTGCCATGTCGACGGTCGACCCATAAGGCCGAGTAGGGAATACTAGGTTAGAGGAAAAGTCTTTGTTGTGTGATTTGGCCCATGTTAGGCCAAGTTGGCAAGTGGCTCCTTTAAATGTCTTATAGAAGGTATGTTCAGTTCGTCTTATTTTCAGTTTTTATAAGGGAAAAAAAATATATAATAAGTTCAGATAAGGTCTAATCTATATATCTATATAAACCTAGAAAAATAAGCTTAGGTGTCAGTCATATACATGATTTCGCCCACATGGCAATAGCACCTAACATGATGTCCACGTGTATAGAGCCTCACTCGCAGCCATGTGGCATCATGAGCAATCACCTAAATAAGCTAAAACCTAGAAAAACGATACTATAGGTGTGATTTACGTCCATGATCTAGGCAATTAATGATATAGTAATCAAATCATCCAATGATTATTGCCTTTTTTGCATGACTTATATTCAAATTTTATGGCAAGTATTGGTTATTACATAGTATTGGAAGTTGGCATTGAAGATGGCGTTACAACTTACAAAAAAATTTACGAGAAAATTGGTTGTAGAAATGCATAATTCTTTATCATCAACATCTTTGGAATCTCCAAACCTTCATGAATTGGATTACCAACCTGAGCCTTATCAAGGGCAATTAGCTAATGATGTTTTGCGGAAGCGCAAAAAGGTTTATGGGTCTCTCTCCTTTTTCCACTACTATTAGAAACCAGTAATCAAATACCCTTGATTATCTCGATTAATTTTCTTCAATTTTCTTCTAATTTCAGTGAGGTCGTCGAAGTTGCCGAGTAATTCCGCCAATTCATATTTTTTATATTCTAATTTATTTTATTTCAGTGAGGTCGTCGAGGTTGCCTGACTAATATCTCGGAAGTTGTATGAATGGTTGCATATTTGTTTCATTCTAATTTACTTTATTTGAGTGTTCACTTCTTTTTTGGATTCGTTTTTTTATTCCAGTATGATACTTAGTTTGGAACTTTTTTAATTGCTATATTCTTGCACAAAAAAACTTCTTCTTTACTTTTGTTTGTTGATGCAGGCAAAGAAAACAGAAGAGAATTGTTGTTCAAGGTCTTCAAGCCTTTGTTTCCTTCTTTGCCTATCGATCTTCATTTGCATCTAAGTTCTATTGTACAAACTATTATTATCACTCCATTTCTCTATCTTCATTTTAGTATATTATTGGAATTTTTTCAATTCCTCTTTTTGCTCGATTGGTTGAAGAACTGACGAAGGCCACCACTGCACCACGGGCCTAGGAAAACAGCACCACTATGGGGCCACTACCCACTATATGGTTTTGTCTCTATGAACTATTGACGGAATTTCATTTCCAAAATTGGAATTTGGGTAAATTGATATTGATCATGAGGGATCTGATGGTTTGGCACAAATATATAGCTTTGATTTTTCTTCTCTCATTATTCATAATGAGGGATCTAATGGTTCGGCACAACCTGCATCATAGCTAAAGAACGAAGAAAATAACAGAACCTGCCAACTTATAGAAGGTGATACTTAAGGAATCACCTTATGAAGGAACGAAGCTTCGGGTAATACAGTGTGATAAACAAACCATAATATTCAATCTATGAGACAATGACACACATTGCCAATATTTACCTAAATTTTTATTTTAACAATGTAAAGTTCTTATAAGTTGTTAACAAAAGAAGATTTTTTTTTTTTTACGGGAAGAAAAGAAAAAAAAATTACGATAGTTTTTGATAAAAAGTTGTTGGAAATAGGTATTTTTTGACAACAAAAAAAGAAAATATGAAAAAGAAGAAGTTATGTGATGGTCAATTGTAGAAAAAAAAAGTCAACTCATCGGAAATGAGCAAGTGGTAGCAGTTGACCACTAAAAGTCCTTATAAGTTTTAATATTAAGCTCCTGAAATAGATCAAAATTATATATCCTACAAGTTCTAATGTAATGGTCCAAAACTAACGTTTTATGATGCATGAAAAATCTTAAATTCCACATTTGGTGCATATTTGGTGTGATCAACTATTGTTACCATAATTAATAATTTCTTAAAATAAAATATTAATTGAAAATCAAGTACACGAAATAATGGCTAAATCACGGGTGTCAAAATAATCTATATTTTCTCCTTATTTTGATTTGCTATGCATATTTTTTCATCTAATATGCTTACAATTTCTTAAAATATGTTAATATCACTTAGTTAATTAATTGTTTCTCAACGTTGGAATTTAAGCTTTATAATAACAATCGGATGCAATAAATTGGTTTTATATAACAATATAGCCCATGATGGAAAAATAATGAAACATTATAGAACAAGCATAATGTCAAAAGATTTTATTATATGTATTCAGTTGTTGGCCTTATATCTCAACAATAGTAATTGAGATTATCTTAATTTTATGAACTGACATGCTTAACTTGGGCCATGCACTTAACTTTCTTTTATCAAATTATTCAATATCATCGGGCATCATTATGTTATGTATGATAAAGTACTATTTTTAAAAAAGGATATTTACAAAGATAAAACTGATAATGTATTTTGATCTCTAATATATAGTACAAAGGTAAAAGGAAAGAATATACTCTGGATAACATATATCATGCTAGCAATTTAGATATAGGGAATTAATAAAATGTAAATCGATTAAATACCTTTTGCTAGATACTTTGCTTTTCCTCTACACTGATATAAATATAAGTGCTCCTCATTGTGAAGGGTTTACCCCAATTTAAACCTAATCTAAATGACACTGAGACTAACTCTTTGAGATTGCATATAATATATATATATATATATATATATATATATATATATATATATATATATATATATATATATATATATATATGATTGCATAAAATGTGGAGCAATAATAATAAGTTATAAATAAAAGTTAAATGCCCATATTCTTAGGAAACTTTTAATGTCTAATTCATCTACAAGGTTTGGCTTTTAAGTACGAATTATCGTAATTTCTCATTTAAATTTTATTATTACTAAAGATGTTTATGATTTTATGCTATCGTAATTGCATAAAGATGCTTATTAGTAATGATATATCAAGTATAAAATTAAAGGGGATAAAACACGACCTTTAGAATCTATGTTATCTTTTTTGACAAGAATGATAGGTTACAAAAACTAAAAGATTTAAACAGTAAAAAACAAAAAAATCAAAAAACTGTTAACTTAGGCAAATAAAAATGAGAATACTATTAAATTATATATAATCGGTGGCCAGTAGGTGGCCTAAGGCGGTGAAAAGCAATAGTGCATGACGACAACAAGAGAGAGAGAGAAAGACAGGAGTGGGGACTGCCAGAAGCAGTGGGAAAAGCGGGTGTATGGTTGAGTACCAATGGTGGTTTGAATTGTGATTTTATCTAAGCCTTTGAGGAAAGCAATAGGCGGGGCAAAGATTTAATTAACTTTTTCTTTTAAAAATAACATTGCAAATCACATGATTGACCATGACATTAAGTACGTTAACTAGAAAACACATAGGTCATAAGTCAGTTTAAAAATATATCCAATATATGGTTATAAAACTTTAAATCACAAGCTAATATTAACAACATGATTTTAGGAGAAACATTTTAAAATCTGAAATTTATAAAACAAAAATTTTTCTTGCAATTTGCACGGGTCTAAAATCTAAAATATTTTTATGTCTTTTTATCCTTACCATCCCATTTAAGGCTTTTAAATTTTAGCATATAATATAGTAGATGCCTTTGAATGATGAATCAAGAGAAGTTTGGAAAAATGAGGACAATACAAAAGGAAAAAATATAAATAATAAGACATCGTACAACTTATAGTTACTTCAACCTTTTTTAGATGCTTGAGAAAAATGCACGGACCCATGTCAATGTAAATTAGTGGCCTTAATTTTAATTAATTTATGTGCAACAAATATTAACAAGCTTCGTGATTAGCTCAATATCCCTTATTCAAATTTCATAAGCAAAATTTGTCAACGACAACAACTATGTACTTATATAAATCGATCAAAGTTAGAGGGTTTAACTTGCCACATGACGCCATGTAATTTGTTGGGTGTTGAAAGTTAATAACGGGACAAAAAAAAAACAAATGAAAAAGATATTATATACTTTGTAGGCATAATGTTATTTTAGAAGTTATATGTAGTATTTCATTCACTTTTACAAATTCACATAACATAATTTAAGGAGAAATATCATTAAATATATGATTCAATATCTTATAGTTTATCAACTTTTGACGCAATCATGGGATATATGTAATATATTCAGTAATTTAATTTGATGGAATATTTTAGGTCTAAAAGTTAGAGATGATGTAGTATACAATATATTTTTACACGGTTCTAAAGGCTAGAGACCTGTTTATGACTTGGTTAGGAATAAAAAACAACGATTTAATAAACAAAACAATAACCGCACATTATGCATAGGTCCAAATTATATCTACTATAAAACTTCCCGTGCATTTTTGCACGGGTAAAAAACTAGTAAGTCATATAAGTAAAAAAAAGGTCTGACACCCTTATAAAATAAGGTCTAATACGATCTAATGAGTTCAAATAAGTTAAATGAATAGGCTCAGAGCAAGCTTGACTTGGTAGGTTCGTGTTGATTTTTAAGAGCAATGTCCATGTATGACCCACCATCGTACCTCATATGGTAGGTCGGTTGGTCGTAGGGATCCAACTGAGGCAGGGCGGGGCGAATTTTGGCATTCTCATCCCCATCCCCACCTCACTTTTTCATCCCCATCCCCATCCCCGCGGTGGGTCTGGAACTCATCCCCATCCCTGCCTCGCCATGTACACAATTAAAACCATCCCCGCCCCATCACCCACTTGGGTATCCATCCCCACCTTCCCCACCCCACCATCCACTTGATCCTTATTTGAAACTCACTAAATAATACTCATATACCATATATAATTTCAAATACTAATAACAAAAAATATATACAGCTAGAAAAACTATTAAAGAATGTTATAGACTTGTAATTTATTGAAAATTTAATATTTTAAGTGGGTAAGATGTAGGGTGAGTGGGGATGGGGCGGAGCGGGGTGGGGATGGGACGGATACAACTTAAAATCCACCCCCGCCTCATTACCCATGGCGGGTATAACTTTCATCACCATCCCCGCCCCACTACCCACCAAACTAGGATCTATCCCCGCCCCGTTGGGGCTGGGATGGGGCGGGTCTCCTACTTGACCCGCCCCACTTGCATCCCTAGTTGGTCGTGTCAAATGGGGGCTTATGTCGGATGGGCCAAGCTTTTTTTATATTATGGAGAGATTAAATTGCTCAAACTCAAAGGAAACACGATTGTTTTTATCTATTTTTGCTATCAATACCATGATATGAAGTTTAAATTTTGTACCAATTTGAATTCATGGTGCTCAATGGAGGATATTATCTTGCTTGAAACTGGGAATTATGCTAGTTATTAAAGTTGAAACAACAGGATATTGAGAGATGTGAGAGTGATGCTTCTTCAAAGATTGTTTGGAAACCTTGAGAAAATTAAGAGTAGCCCATTCTATCATATGATTATTATTGTTTTAGACACTAAACTTTGACGTTAAAATTGCTTACCTAAGCCTAAAGTATCATTGAGGTTTGAGGCACATTAATCCAAGTGATTTGAGCATAAACCAAGTCACATAAGTATAGTTTTTTTTTTTGGCATAGTACATGCTCCTACCATAATATGTAAATGTTGCTTTCTTTTGGACTCTTATCGGTGACAAATGGAAACAATTTTCCAGGCAGGAAAAGTTTTCCTATCGTCTAATAGGGAAACCAACCAATATGTGCATAAAATGATAAAAATCGTAAAAATAAAGTTTTGAACCCATAAGGCCACAACCCAAGCATTTAGGGTAGTTATGTACCCTTGCAATACCCTCTTACTGCTTTTCTTATCAAAATGAGTTTGTAATAGGAAATTAGGAATCAATAGTTAAGATACGATTTTTCATATTGTACATAGATTATGAATAAAATGACTTAATCTCTTTTGTTAACCTACTTAGAAAAATAACTCGAAGCATCAATTTCCCAAGCTCAAACACTAGTTTGATGACTTACTTTTTACAATAACCATTGGTATAGGAAAATTTATAACTGGCCCTCACATGCAAAATCCCTAAAAGGTTAATTCATATGTGCTAGGTTGCTAGAACTCGAGTCTAGAAAGAAACATCCATTATCTTTCACAAACTTGAACAAGATTTGTCGAAGAATTATTCTTACAATTTTTTTTTGAAGTCTCCTATAACACTAGCTTTAAATTTAGGAAAATTTGTCACAAACTACTTATTTAAGACACTTTTTAAAAACCAAAGATAATGGAAGAGAGAGAAAGTGAGAGAGAGAAAGTGAGAGTCAGTTTGGAAGAAGCAGATAGTGCAGTCCTCCCACCAGTATTTGCGCAGCCTATAGGGCTCGCCAGTGTACCAGCTTCACCCTCCCCACACCCTCCTTGTCCATCCACCACCCTATCCACCCAGCTAACCACCTTTGCAAATGTCGTATCCGCATCCCTCCCCAGTCATATAAACTCCTTATCCATCCTTCCTCCATTTGCGACCCCTTTCACAACATCCCCACCCTCATCCTCGTCACCCTCAACTCCATTCATCCCTATTTCTAAAGAGTTATATGAAGACCTCTGCAGTCCATGGAAACTGGGCCTAATAGTAAAGGTTATAGGCAAATCCTTTGCAAAAGAGTTTCTTGGAAAGGAGTTAGCCAAAATTTGGAACTGGTCGCAGCACTCCTCACTCACAGCGCTTGGGCGAGGTTTTTACTCTTTGAAGTGCAAATCAATTGAGGAGAGGGCAAATATCCTAGCTAATGGTCCATGGTGCATTCAAAGTCACCACATTTGGGTTCAAGCTTGGGAGCCAGCCTTCAAGCCCTCAAAGGCAAATTGTAACAAGGGGGCAGTATGGGTAAAACTCCATGAGCTACCGGTGGAACTGTTTAGGCAAGATATATTGGTGCAAGTCGGGAAGAAGTTGGGCCAATTAGTCAAGATTGACAATAACACTCTCAAAGGGGAAGGTAAACGCTATGCTAACATATGCGTTCTTGTTGAAGCGGAGAGTCAACCCATGCAAGGGTTATGGCTAGGGAATGTTTTCCAAGAGGTGGAGTACTTGGAAGGACCTTGGTTCTGTAGCAATTGTAATAAATTCGGCCATAGCTCTCGAAACTGCAGCATCAAAGTGGTCGGGTCGCAAATGAAATCATCCCAGGAAGGGGATAAGAATCCTCTGGAGCAAAAATCTGGCAATCTCGTAAATTTGGAGGGTAATTCGCAGAACCCCAAATCCCAAAGGTGGACCCCAATTAAAGTAAAAAATAATTTGCATCCTCAAAACCCCCTTTGTCCCCCAAAACTCAACAACCTCTTTTACCCAAAAGTACACTCTTTCCCCCCGTCAAATCCGAGCACACTCTATGATATCCCAAAATCCTTTCCAGCCGCTGCAATCTACGGAACCTGCAATAGAAGTCTCTAGGGCAGAGTTTTCATCCAATCCTGTTGCGAAAAATGGCGGGTCTGATCAGTCAAGTCACCCCATCCCCTACCCAACATCTTTATCCCTGCTGTTATTATCCCGCCGGAGGAGAGAGAAAAAGTCATTCAAACATCCCCTAACAAATTAAACCCCTCTGCCAAAGATGGAAACGAGCTTGGACCAATCATCCACCCCACCACCCCCACCATCACCGGATTCTCCCCAATCACCACGAGTCCCCAACCCCTCCCCGTCTTATACTCAAGGAATGGTCATACCCGTGCATTTTCGACAAACCACCTCTCCCTCTAAAACCGGAAGTGAACCAAGCCCATGTTTTTTATCTATGGAAAGAGGGAGACAAACTAATAGAAATCTCACTCCAACAGACCAAAAACATCATTCTCAACCCGATGCTCATTCCATCATACATGCTCAACCTCCTTATGTACAACGAAGAAGGGGAAATAGTGCCGGCCCACCTCCCACAAGCACAAGATCTCACGCACTTACCCAAAACGTTGAGAATTTTCATAATGCATCTGCTATCTCGGAAAGTAGTCAACGAAGACGAGGAACGACTGTTGATGCTCCGCCTTGGCCCGTGGCTCGACCCGGCTGTGATGCTCCCCTTCATTCGGGAGATTTACCGACTGAAATCTATGTCCATGGAATGGACATTTGTGAGCCATGCAAACGCGATGCTCGAAATGAGAATTCAGCCAATGCTTCATCAATTATCTCTACAGATCAGTTGGGAAGAGGGAAGAGGAAGAAAAAGCCCAAACAAGACCACAATGAGGGCATATCCGCAGCGAAACCGGTGGATCGACCCGGCGACAAACGCCGAAGTAAATCCGTGGGAAGAGAAAAGATCGAAGATTGTCAAGGCCTTGATGGCCAAACCCAACATCCCATTTAATATGTCCACCATTTTCTGGAATGCGCGGGGCATAGCGCGTACAACTTTCTATCCAAATTTCAAACACATCGTTCACGACCATGACCCCGATATCGTCGTCCTCGTTGAAACTCATTCTAGCCGTCGAACAACTGAAAAAATAGCCCAGTCCTTACCTTTTGATAGCTGGTACCTGGTGGATCCTTTTGGTTTTGCGGGGGGAATTCTTATGCTATGGAATTCCTCTAGAGTGAACCTCACTATCTTGAGTGAGAACTCTCAAAGCATTCTTGCTCTGGTGGAGGTATGTTCAAATCTCCCTCCTTTCCTTTTATCTGCCATATATGCGAGTCCAAGGTTTAATCTGAGAAAAATGTTATGGTCGAGTCTTTGTGATATTGCTGGTACTGTAGATATGCCGTGGGTTGTCCTCGGCGATTTTTATGAAGTCTCGTGTCAGTCCGAGAAGTGGGGGGGGGGCGTCAAATTTCGAAACATAGAACTGATCTCTTTAACAAAATGCTCAATGATTGTCAATTGGTTGATCTCGGTTTCTCGGGGCCTAAATATACCTGGTCAAATAAGCGAAAAAATGCCCCAATATACGAAAGACTTGATAGAGGATGCGGAAATGATTTATGGTTTTCTAAATTCTCTAACTGCTCGATTTTTCACCTCCCTAAAATTTCGTCGGACCATTGTCCCCTCCTTCTATCCTACGATGTCCCGACCCCCCGCACCGGACCAAAGCCTTTTCGCTTTGAGCCCATGTGGGTGCTTGATGCTTCTTTCCTCCCGGTGGTCCAAGGTGTGTGGACTTCGGCCCCTCACCTAGATTCTAAGCTGGATAATACGAGAACTAATCTCATGCTCTGGAATAAAATGAACTTCGGTAATATCTATCATAGAAAAAAAAGGGCTTTGAGTAGGTTGCGGGGTATTGAAAACTACCTCCAAGCTCACCCAGGCTCGCGTTTCCACTTAGATCTCCAAGAAAATATCGAAAATGAGATTATTGCAATTCTTGACCAAGAGGAGCTTCTTTGGCTCACAAAAAGTCGGATGGATTGGTGTACTTCGGGAGAGCGAAACACATCCTTTTTCCATAGAAGTGTTCAAGTTAGGAGGCATAAAAGCAAAATTCTCTCTCTAGAAAACAACGTAGGTGAGACAATTTCAAACCCCGACGCTCTTTGTGATCATATTCGAACCTTCTATTGTCAACTATTTTCCACTGAAGCCCTATCATGTGTTAATCACCCCACAGATCGGACAAATGTCCTTACACACACCTCCTTTTGCCACCCCCCTTCTCTAGATGAGGTGAGGGACGCGTTATTCTCTATGAAGCCTCTTAAAGCCCCAGGACCAGACGGATTCCACCCAGTCTTCTTTCAGAAAACTTGGGATACTACCTCTTTTGAGCTTCATAAGAGTATGTCTAAATGGTTCTCAACAGCTACACTCCCGGAAAATCTTTGCAATGCACTCATTTGCCTTATCCCAAAATCAAATAACCCTACTACCGTTAAACAGTTGAGACCGATTAGTCTTTGTAACACGATCTATAAAATTATAACGAAAATCATTGTTCAGAGACTAAAGCCCATTATTCCGAACTGGATTTCCACCAACCAAAATGGGTTCATTAAGGGAAGGGGTCCAGAGGTTAACATTGTTGTCGCAACCGAAATTCTTCACTCTATGAATAAGAAAAAAGGAAAAAAGGGTTGGTTTGCTTTAAAATTTGACCTTGAGAAAGCATATGATAGGATAGAATGGCACTTCCTAAAGCATTGTCTTAGCAACCTTCAGATGGACAATCACTCCATTGACATGATTATGAACTGTGTTACCCAGGCCTCTTCTACCGTCCTTGTAAATGGCAAGAAAACCCCGTCTTTCCGTCATTCCCGAGGCCTTAGGCAAGGTGGCCCCCTATCTCCTTACCTTTTCAACATATGTCTTGAAAGTCTAACGAACAGAATCAACATTGCCACGCATAATAAACAATGGACCCCCTTCTGGGTGGGGAAGGGAAAAATTCCCATCTCCCACCTGTTATTTGCTGATGATCTCCTCCTTTTTGGAAGAGTTGATGAGGCCACGGCCTTCTCAGTGCGTGACACTCTTGCTTCCTTTTGTCTTGAGTCTGGTCAAAGAATAAATGAACAAAAAAGCCGTCTATTTTTCTCCCCTAACACATCAGATGTTCACCGCTCCCTGTTCCAAGACACGTTACATATCTCAGAATCAAAAAATCTTGGGACCTACCTAGGTATCCCACTTTCCCACAAAAGACCAAAAAGAAAAGAGGTTCAATTTATAGTTGACAAAGTGAGGAAGAAACTAGCTCTTTAGAAAGCTAACTACCTATCTAGAGCGGGGAAATTGGTTTTAATAAACGCTACCCTCAACTCCATTCCTTCCTACTACCTTCAAACTCAAACTTTTCCTTCCACTACACTCAAAGATCTCGACCGAATTTGTAACAATTTCCTTTGGGGTGAGAAAGACTCTAAAAAGCGTCTTCATCTTGTGGGGAAGGACTCCACTTTCCTTCCAAAATCTCAGGGGGGCCTAGGAATTAGAGCCCACCATGACCTAAGTCTTGTCTACATGGCACGCCTAGGGTGGAAATTGAGTCAAGGTTTGGATAACTTAGCTAAGGAATGCATAATGTCAAAATACATCATAGGGTTGGGTTGGAATCTCTTGGAAGATAATAAAGTTTGGATTATTGGGAATGGAAAAGATATCTCCTTTTGGAATGATAATTGGCTCGGGATTGGTGCAATAAGACAACTCATTTCCGGTCCCCTGTCAATTCATGAATCTAATCTAAAGCTTTGTGACTTGTGGGAAAACAATGTATGGGATCTTAGTGGAATATCCATGCCTTTACCTGATTTCATTTACTCGTGGATTATGGGTGCTCCTATTCCGCTTAGTGAGAACCGAGACTCTGACCACCCGATCTCTGCCTTCGCAGAGGACAACAAATTTTCTCTTGTCAATGCCTATAACACCCTAACCTCTCCTAGGAAGCCCTTGTCTCACATGGAGTGGTTATGGAAAAGTCAAACACCCCCTAAGCTTAAATTCTTTCTGTGGCTCGTGTGGTGGAATCGTCTTCCAACAAACTCTCTCTTAAAAATCAGGAACATTGTAGAATCAGATCTTTGTAACTTATGCCAGAACAAAAGTGAAACAACCTCACACATCCTTAGGGAGTGTGAGGTGGCAAGAGAGGTTTGGAATGTCGCAAATCTCGTGCAGCATCAACCCACTCCCAGCATTGAGGAGTGGCTCCAGTGTAATCTTTCCACCAGTCTCACCGTTAATGACACCCCATCAGTGTCCTCTTCCCTTTTATATGTTGGGAGCTGTGGACCCAACGTAACAAACGGATCTTTGAGTCAGTCCCTCCTCCCTCGCCACAAACGAGTTTCCACAAAGCTCTTCGAGCTGCGCAAGAGTTTTTTAGCTTCACCCCCTTAAGCATAAATAATCATCTCTCTCCTCTACCCCAATTTTCAATCCCTAACACCCCATGGATAAACATAAATGTGGATGCATCCTTCATTAAGCTTTCGGATCCTTCTTGTATTGCGGGCATGTTTTTTAACAGTGCAGGTACGTGGGTCTCGGGTTTCCAACGTCGGGTCTATGCAGATAGTAGTCTCCATGCGGAGTTACTAGGGATTCTATGGGGTCTCATTGTTGCTAAAGAACTTGGCATTACTCATGCAAACGTCTTCACGGACTGCAAAAAAGCGGCAGCTCTTCTTCAACATCAAACCAATGTAAATCCTACAATTGATAACATAACTACTCTATGCAGGGTTCGAAGCCAATGCTTCCAAGGGATGAAGGTCCAATTGTGCCCAAGGACGCTCAATCAAGTTGCGGATAAAATGGCAAAGGAAGGAAGAAAAGAAAATGTAGATGTTAATGTAACTAGGCTTATCCCCACCCCCCCTAGTTACATTTTGAACCTATGGGACGAATTTGTACTAAGGCTTGTAGCCACTAACGCTTAATTTTTAATATAAGTTTCCGCATTTCACCAAAAAAAAAATAAGACACTTTTTAAAAAAAAAAAAAAAACTATCTTATATCATGTTTATTTTACAAAACTACCTTATAAGTTGAAAAACTTTAAAAAGCACTACCAAATCCAGAATTTACTAACCATGGTTAACTACTCCCTCCAATTATCCCTCTAATATAAGATTACTTAAATAATCCTTTAGATTACCTCAACCCCTATTTGTTAATTTCCATCACAACAACGTTTCTCAGTATTATTTCCTTCAACCAAGTGAAATCCTCACAGCGCAACCCCTCACAACTTTAAATTATACCTGCTGAACTTTTTCCACTTTCTATATGCATGGGTTCCTGGTTTCACGGGAGAGTTTGTAATTTGTATATAATATATTACCAACGTTACAGTTCAACCAGGTTTAGTTTCTTCCTACACTTATTCATACAATTACAAATAAATATTAGGAAAAGTTAACAATGAATGTAACAAAATTATATATTATTTATTTTGGTACTAAACATGGTCATGTTAAGGTAGGCAACCAAATTGATCTGGCTCAGATAGTATACGAGCCACTAAGAAATGGATCTACCCTTTGGGAAATCGGGTATCCTGATCGTACAATAGTTGAGTTTTCCGTGCCTGATTCGAGACCCGAATATGTAAACCCTGTCTTTGTCAATAGTGAAAAGAACAAGTATAACACTTCTTCCTATAGCATTTTACCCATTCTTATAGTTGTACAAATTATAAAGTCTTAATTTTGGATTTTGCACATTAACAAGTTTAGACAATATGGTTTATGGGAAAGATACACTGATCTTTATCCCAATGAAGATCTTGTATACATCGTCAGTGCTAATAATTAGCTTGGTTGAAGGGAGAGTTTAACGCTGCTGTGAGGGAATTAACAAAGAGGGATTAAGGTAATTTAAGGGGGTATTTTAGTAATCTTATATTAGAAGGATAATTGGAGGGAATAGTTAACCATGGTTAGTAAATTATGATTTTGGTAGTGCTTTTTAAAGTTTTTTCACTTATAAGGTAGTTCTGTAAAATAAACATAATATAAGGTAGTTTTTTTTAAAAAGTGTGTTTAATAGGTAGTTTCTGACAATTTTTTCTTAAATTTACTTTAAACCATCCGAAAACAAGACGGACACACTTGTGGGGGACTATGACATCCAAACACTTTACCTTTTTTTTTTTTTTTTTTTTGAAAGGAAACACCAATATATTAATCAAGTGCTAAAACATCCGAAAGTACATAGGGGGAAATCTCCAAAGGACAGTGATTTTCCCAGACTTGCTCTACTCCAAAAGGGACTAACTTTGCAAGATGGTGGGCGACAAAATTCCCACTCCTCTTGACATGAGCCCAGACTACAGAATTAAAATGACAACTAAAAGAAAGGATATCGCCCAACACATGATCAAAATCAGAATAAAAGACTACTTCTCTAGATAAGCGGTTTACAACCACTTGACTATCAGACTCGAGAATGATATTATCATATCCATGACTCTTGGCGAGTTTAATGGCAAACAGGAGGGCTTTGCTTTCTGCAATTTCCGGAGGCCACCATGCCCGAATGCGCCGAGTTGCAGCAAAGAGAACATCTCCATTCACATCCCTCGCTACAGCACCCAAACCAATCCAACCTTCAGTTATCAATGAAGCATCCGAATTAATTTTCACCACCCCTGCAGGGGGTGCTACCCAGCTATTTGCACTCCTTGGATGACGAGGCACATGGGTTACTCGGATTTGCTTGGTGTACGTATCGTGCTCCTGGGCTAAGCGTGTTACTCGAGCAAGAATCACCGCATTTGGTGATGATTTGTCCTCAAAAACTTTGAAGTTTCGCTCCATCCATATACTCCAAGCAAGAATCGCTGCTCTTTGTCTTAGCTTCACATCACATTGTTTCCACGCCACCAGCAGATCACACCAACTCTCCCCCACATTTTCCACCAACCCCTTGCAACCACTCTCCTCCCACAGCTCAAGAACCCGCGGGCAGCTCAGAATAGCATGAAAACTCGTCTCATCCGAAGCTCCACACCAAGGGCAAGTAGCAGCTCAAGCATGTGTCGGTATTTAAGGAGAGCTCGAGTAGGAAGAGTGTTCGAGCATAACCGCCACCAAAAGTGCTTGACCTTCGGAGATGTTTCCATACCCCATATCTCCACCCACGCCATATGAAAAGCCTCAATATCTCCCCCCTTACCTAGCATATAGGCAGTTTTGGTGGAATATAGACCATCCTTAGAGTATGCCCATGAAAGAGAGTCCTTTGGGCCTCGCAAACTTAAGGGAATAGAAAGGATGCGCTTTTGATCAATCTCATTAAAATGATGCGAAATTAAATCAGCATTCCAATCCATTGAAACCGAATCAACAAGATCACTTACCTTAGTAAGTCCATCCACACACGGTGTTGTTACAAATCTCCCCACTTCACCTATCAACCAAGGGTCACGCCAAATGTTCACACTCTCACCATTTCCTATACGCCGAAGAACTCCTTCTTTAATCAAAGCTTTTGCACTCCAAATACTACTCCATGAATAACTTCCTGCATACCCCAAAGAGGCCTCAAGAAACGATCGATTTGGATAATATTTAGCTTGCATCACTTTACCCATCAGAGAATCAGGACGTTGAACTAACCTCCAAGCCTGTTTACCAAGTAAAGCATCATTAAAAACTCTCAAATCTTTAAAACCCATACCTCCAAGGAATTTTGGAGTGCACATGGCATCCCAGTTTTTCCAATGAACCTTTCTGCTCGGTCCAGATTGCCCCCAAAAGAAGTTTGCCATAGCCGAACTAATTTTGTCTATGACTGAACATGGCAATTTATACACCCCCATCAAATACGTCGGGATTGCTTGTATAACAGATTTAAGAAGAATTTCTTTCCCCGCTCTCGATAACAGTTTTTCTTTCCATCCCTGCAATTTCTTCCAAATTCTATCCATGAGTGCTTCAAACATAACTTTTTTAGATCTTCCTACCACAGTAGGTAGACCCAAATATTTGTTGTGCCTGTCATGCCGCATATTCATAACTTCCATCAACTCTTCTTGCTGCTCAGTACTAACTCCTCTGCTGAAAGATACTTCCGACTTTTCATAATTAATTTTCTGCCCGGATGCTTGTTCATACTGGTTGAGAATATCAACTATAATTCTGCATTCCTGTCGGTTAGCTCTAGCAAAAAGAAGACTGTCATCTGCAAAGAGGAGGTGAGAAATTTCTGGACCATTACGACTGGCTTTTGCTCCATGTAAATGTCTCTCCTGTACCTTTCTCTGTAACATAAGAGAAAAGGCATCAGCAACTAGAATAAACAGGTAAGGAGAGAGAGGATCCCCCTGTCTGAGCCCCCGAGAGGGAGTCACATCACCACATACTCTTCCATTCAGAATAAAGGAGTACGATACTGAAGACACACATTCCATCACCAAATTAACCCATCTGCCATCAAACCCCATAGTTAGCAACAGCTTCCGAAGAAAACCCCATTCCACACGATCATATGTCTTGCTCATGTCCAGTTTTAACGCAATTGTGCCTCGACGACCCTTGCTGTGCTTTTTCATTGTATGAAATAACTCAAGAGCAATCAGCGCATTGTCAGTAATTAAACGACCAGGAACAAAAGCACTTTGGTTTTCCGTGACAACATGGGGTAGAATATGTTTTAAGCGCATCACCAGAGTTTTAGTTACTAGCTTATACAGAACATTGCACAAACTAATAGGTCTAAACTCAGTCATTGATTTCGGGGACTTAACTTTCGGAATTCAGGCAATGTTTGTTTTATTAAAATCGTCTGGAGCACGCAGACCATGTAAAATATCAATAACATATCGAGTCACATCATCACCAACTATGTGCCAGAATCGCTGGTAAAAAATCGCATGCATACCATCAGGCCCCGGGGCCTTACACGGATGCATTTGAAGAAGGGCATCGTGGATCTCCTCTTTCGTGTACGGTTTAAGGAGGCTATCATTAAACTCCGGAGTGATCGAGCAAGAGACATTTTTCAGCACTTCCTGCAACTGCAAAGGAGACGGATTCATAGAAGTGAAAAGATTAGTGTAATACTTATCTACAACCCCCTCTAAATCAGCCTCATCCTCCCTCCAAACCCCCTCATCATCATAAATGCCCTCAATTCTGTTACGTCGTTTGCGTTGAGACGCTTTGTGATGAAAATAACTTGTATTTCTGTCACCCTCTTTAACCTCAAGAACACGGGATCTGAGATGCCAATATGCCTCGTGCTTTCTATTCAGATCATCAAGTTTTCCCTCCAAATCTTCACACTCCCTACAACTCTCATGCGAGATTGCCCTCTGTTGTGCTCGCCTTAGTGCTTGCTCAGTTCTTTCAATCTGCTTCCCCAAATGATCATACTTACCCCTGCTCCACACCTGAAGTTTTTGACCAACCATACTCAACTTTGTGACTATCGAGTTGCCAGCACAATCACCCCAAGCATCATTCACAACCTGTTCACAAGTTTCATCAAAAAGCCATGCCGTTTTGAATTTAAAAGCTCTATTTTGGGGTTTATTTCTTTTCGGCCCTTGCTGCAATTTCAGTAAAATAGGCGAGTGATCAGAGTTATACTTTAGCAAATGTTCCACCGTAGCATGAGGGAAGATATTAGACCAAGACGGAGAAGCAACATATCTGTCAAGTCTTTCACGTACCCGAGTATCAACTGATTTGCCGCGCTCCCAAGTCCACCATTGCCCACCATGACCCAGATCACGCAAGGCCCACCTATTCAACACCTCCCTAAACTTGTCGACATCTCGCCTCTCTCTCTGCGAGCCTCCTTCTTTCTCATCGTGACTTAAAATCTCGTTGAAATCACCCCCCAATAGAATCGGGATGGTGCTTTCTTCACAAAGCTTATGAATTAAATCCCAAGTACGATGTTTGTTCCCCGAATCCGCCCAACCATACACCCCAACAAAACGCCAAGTCATCCCTCCCTTAGTAACATCACCACAAATATGATGACTAGAGAAAGAAACAAGATCAAACTGCACCCTGTCATCCTGCCAGTATAAACATAGACCACCAGACCTCCCCGTACTAGCTACTCCAACAGAACTGGAAAAGCCAATACGCTCCTTCACCTTCTCTGCCGCACCCTTACTGATCATAGTTTCAGAGATAAAAACTAAATCAGGGGCAAAAGTCGTACTCCAACTCCGGAGCCTTCGAACTGACCAGGGGTTGCCCATACCCCTGCAGTTCCAACATAGAAGATTCATAATGCCGGGCGGGGTTGGTGCTCGCCAACCTCCGCCTCGACAAAGTTTTCACTTATGCCAGCAGTAAAGTCGTTACCTTTGATTTTCTTTTGACATCCATTTAAATCAATTTCATCATCTATTATCATATCATCAGCTTGCTTTCTTTTCATCCCTGAGTTTATATTGATATCCGTATTCAAACAACAAGCTTCCACTCTCACAGGTAAATTCTTTTCCCCTACTTTCCTTCTCGATTTTGTTTTAATTTTTTGTGCTTGTTTAGGTGAGTTGCTACCAGCCGAAAAAATTAAAGGAGGGTCGGGTGCACTTACTTTCTGGGGTTGTAGAGTCTCCTTGGTAGATTGGATGCAAGGGCCTGCTTCTGTTGATGACACACGTACATCCAATGTTGGTACACCTTCTTCATCCCCCATGGTGGGAGTTATTTGTTTTACAGCCCCACTTTCTACTAACTCCACTGATGGAGCATTCGGTTGTGACGAGTACTTGAGATTTCTCGCACAACTCTTAAAGGCTTTAGTCTCTTCATCCATCTTAATCCGGCCTCGACGTGGTGAAGCTCTCAATCAAGAACCCCACCGCTTCTCCCCATCACGTTCCTCCTCCGAAACCTCCTGACAATCTCTCTCAATGTGGCCCAATAAACCACATGCATAGCAGAAGTTTGGAAGCCTTTCGTACTTGACTTCGATCAGCACTATACTCCCTTCTTTGTTTCGGACCTGTTGAACTCGTCTCAAAGGCTTCGTCACGTCCACTAAAATTTTTATTCGAGCAGACTTATCCCACCCTATGCCATCAAATTCTACTTCGAGGACGTCCCCAATCCCTCCACCAATCATTCTGATCCTTCTCTCAGTTCTACAATTCATAGGTAAGTTGTATAAACGCACCCAAAAAGGGCAGTGTATCATCTTTATATTCGAAGGTTGTTCACCTCCATCAATTTCGGTCAGCAATATTAGATTTTGGTCGAAAGTCCATGGCCTTCCTGCCAATACCTTTGTTTTATCCCGCAACGTCGCGAATTGGACAACAAACAAATCGTTTTCAATCCTCCGGAACAAAGCTCCTTTCGAAATTGACCAAATCTGATTCATTGTCTTCTTCATCGCCTCAAAATTGCAGGATCTATTAGTCATCACTTTGCCTACCAAAGATAGGTTTATTCCAGTTCCATCTTGGTCGTCAAATTCATCATCAAGGGAAATAACATTGGTTTCATCCTCTGTGATTGTTAAAGTTGCACATCTTTTCGCAATCTCGTCAGCCATAGGGCTGACAATAATCCCAAGAGGGATGCACAGGCTCGAAAGTCGAGACTTTTCGTTGGAAACCCCACACTCCTTCTCAAACCCTAGTTCGCCTAGAGAGGAGACTTTTTTCCAAACACTTTACCTAGAGTCAAAGGCAAACAATTAGCTAAGCTAATTTGCAACTGTACTACAATTCCTATTAACATAGTTCCGAGAAAATTAAAATAAAGAGCCAGAAAGTGACCACTAGCAAACTTTGCCATATATTCTCATTTCAAAAGTTAAAATTTCCTTTTTTGAAAATGAAAAAAGAATTTGCTTCATAAGGTAGTGGAAATATTAAATATGAACATATCTAAAGTAGTTGTTTAATTGAATTCCTTTTCAATTTTGAAACACGACTTTGATGTCAAGTTCAGACTAACTGTAGTTTTATAAATCAAATTCGTATAATGGTTGTTTTCACTAAAAACAATACACATTATTAGGTACTAGATTGGTTAAATTAAAATGTAATTAAGGCCCTGTTCTTTTGGGCTTATTTTCAATTCAGTTCAGTTTCTCACAGTTCAGTTCAGAAACTCTTTGCATTTCAGTTTCTTCAATTTAGTTCAATTCAGCCCAATTCAGTTCAAAACAACGGAGCCTAACTTGTACTCATCTACAAAATTATGCTATAAAGTTGTTTCTCAACAGCAATATAACGAAGTAGCAATCATATACACACATTAATACAGATAGAGAGCAAGCCAAAGTCAGTCAAAACATTTGTGATGAATTGAAATAATAACAAGCTAAGCCAAAGTAACTAACCCAATTACCTCAAGGAATCTAGATAATCCTATAAACGAAATTAAAGAGATAACTGAAAACATGTTATTAAATAAAGATAATATAACAACTCTACTAATCTAAATACTGATCTAGCAAAATGATATGAAATTATACAATGTTTTGTTGTTGAATTTTGTTACTTTACGTTGATCCTGCAATCAAACCAAAATAAAAACATATTAGAGTTATTTTCAATCACGTATTCATTAATAAAGAGTAGGAATATGAATACTCACTCATCCATAAAAGAGAGTACTAGAGTAGGAAAATGAATAAGCAAACTATTTGTAGTATCACAAGAAGAATTATAATAGGGAAAGCTAATGCATCATCTTACGCAACTTGCCATGTTTATATAAAATGCTAAATTGCCAATATGGCAATAGGAGGACAATAATGCGAAGCTAGGATTCCAAGTTGTTGCTACATGCCTACATACAAGGGCGGATCTAGGATTTCAAATTTGGTGGGCCACCAAATTACAAAAAGAAAATCATAATACCATTTTCAAAGATAGCTTTTTATATAATAACTGCAACACTTTAATTTTCAAGACCTCAATACAAAACCTTAACCCTCTAAAAAAACCTATTTAAAGATAACTTTAATCGTACCATTAATATATTACTAGAAATTATAAGTAGTTATCATATTTATTTTAGAATTATACACTGAGACAAAACTAACTTCTTAGATAGATATATTTGCTTTTATATATTACTAATTAAAAGATAAGATTAAACTTAATGTATGACTGATACAAATCAAATTGTTTAAGTTACCGAAAAGTCAGTCATTATCAAGAAGGTGTATTAACAACAAAAGATGATTCGAATTTTAGTGTTGGACATTAAATTTTACATAATAGAATTCTGCAACCTTAAAGTAAAGAAGATATTTTGAAAAGAGGAGATAAAAAAAGAAAAAGATAAGAAAAATAGTACTTCTAAAAAGTGAACAAAAAAGAATGAAGCTAGAAATGTGGTGTGAAAAACTCCATGTAGAGGAGTCGAACATGGGTCTTGTCAGCGCTAAAAATTCACACGGGACATTTACTACTAGAGCAAAGTGCAAGATATGTTATTTATTGCGTGTAGAAGAACATTTATTCTGAAACTACATTTGCTTGCTTAGAAGAAAAAAACAAATATTAAATTTTTTTGGTGGGGCACGTGCCACCCAGGACCCAAGGTAGATCCACCCCTGCCTACATACATTAAACATGCACTTTCCATGCACCCTTATAGGCTATAGCTCCCATGCATCGCCGTAACAAGCTAGGGTATTTTCATTACATGAGTTATTCTAAAAAAGGTATGCTCTTAGTAAAGAGTTAATTGGACATATCTTAGACCATTTATTATGAGACATCAACAATTATAAATCACAAACTCTTGGGTGTAATGGTTACACCATAATTTATGGTGTAACAGCCTACAAATCAACGCTTTTGTAAAAAAAAAAAAACTCAAACGACATGAAACAAATGGCGTAATGGCATGAAATTTATGTCATTATTTGTATAGTCCATGCATGTCATTCTTGTTAAAGTCTATGTCATTATGCATGTTATACAATATGTTGTGGTGTAACATGTTACACCCAAGAGGCACTCATTATAAATTAGGGCTATTGCGGAAATACTGCCTTCATGTTACTGTAGGAAAGTCCAGAGGGCTATGATTGAGGAGCCACACTATCTTACACTAGTAGAATAATTGCTTATTGTTACGGCTGAATTGCTGCGGTTTTACCCATACGCAGCAATAAACCACGTCAAAAGAAAAGAAAAAAAAATAAAAAATCAACCTATTGCTGCGATTATGAGCGGAAACCGCGGCAATAGATGTCAACGAGAGATTTTCAAAATTATTTGACCTGTTTGACCAGTTCTATTGCTGCGGTTTTTTAAAGAAATCGCATCAATAGATTTAAATATTAACCGTAGCAATAGAAAGGTTACAAAACCCTAAATAGTCCGCGCCTCCGTCACTCACTTTTTCTCCCTCTCACGCCTCCCTCACTCTCACTTTTTCTCCCTCTTTTTCATATGGCAGGTCTCCCTCTCACGCCTCCCTCACTCTCACTTTTTCTCCTTCTCTCTCATATAGCATATCTCACTCTCACTTCTCCCTCTCTCTCATATGGCAGATCTCCTTCGCCACCGACGTCGTGGGCTGGGTCTCCTTCACCTCTCTTCCTCTCTCCTCAATCATGGGTCTCCGTCACCTCTCTTCCTCTCTCCTCAATCGTGGGTCGTGGCTCGTGGGTCTCCTTCACCTATCTTCCTCTCTCCTCACTTCAACATCAAAGAAATGCGAAACCGTGCGGACGCTTGAAACAGGCCATGGAACGCGTGAAACCGGCCATCTCTGGCCATTGGACGCGTGAAACCGACCATTTTCGGCCATGGGACACGTGAACCGCCAAGATCTCGAAGATCTCAAAGAAATGCCAGAGATTGAAAGAAACAGGGAGTCGAAGGTGGAAGGTTCGGTGACAGTTGTGGGTTTTCGCTGAATTTTGCTCGCCTTCGCCAAGATCCGGTGACGCTTGTGGGTTGACGCTTGTTGGTGAATTTCGCTGATGTATTTTTTTTCTTTTGTTTTTATTTCTTTTTTATTTAGGATTTTTAAGATTTGAGGTTAGGTGATGATTTTTCTACATCAATGAGATGTTAGTATTTTTTTAGGTAGGTTTCTATTAGTTTTTTGGATATGTGATTCTTTTTATATATTTTTATTTATTTTTATTTGTTTAATTAGAATTTCTTTGGTATCCAGTTAATCTTAGTTTTTGCATTCTTTCATTTTTATTTTTGATTCTTTTCATTTTTATATGGACATATGGTATCTGTCTTGTAGTTTTTGCTCACCTTTCATCTTTCAAGCTTGACAAAATGTAAAAAAATAAAAAAAATTACCTGTTCCAAGCAGCAACAATATACTTTATTTAATAGGTAATTTCCTATTGTTGTGCCTTTAATTGTTGCGCTGCCAAAACCGCCGCAATAGGCCACTTAATGACCGCCGCAATTAGCATTTATTCTACTAGTGTTGCAATTCAGATGCGAAAGCCCCCGTGATCTAATTCTTTCTCTTTGTTGTTGTTTGGATTTAATCCGTAGCCAAAAAAATTATTAATCGTCTAAAGTTGAGATTATTAAGAGAAAATTTCACCAATTTTGACCACGATTATTCAAATTCATTCAGTGGCTTATATAAAACTCCACCTAGAATATGGTAGAAGAATATGTTTGCTTAAACAATACTCTTTTACTAAGATAAATAATTAAATACAGTATTTAAAAGCAATCTTACTTTTCCTATGTTATTATAACTATGACTTTTTATTATACAAATTTATTTTAGTTTTCGAACACATACATAATTGGATTAGTAATTAAACATGATTATCATATCATAAAAATTTATTTTCATATCAATTGGGAATTTAGGATACTTTCCAAACCATAATATACGTAATGTCATACTCCCTCCGTTTCTTTTTAATGGTTACACTTACACTTTTCACGCATGCCAATGCAAAACTTTGAGGATATATATATCTCTAGTTTT
This sequence comes from Beta lomatogona, assembly GCA_947646795.1. NCBI lineage: Eukaryota > Viridiplantae > Streptophyta > Magnoliopsida > Caryophyllales > Amaranthaceae > Beta > Beta lomatogona. Next base: position 695,672 of record CANSNZ010000105.1, read on the forward strand.
GTATTTGTAAAAATTATAAAAAGTACATATTAATAAAATATATAAGGCAACTCTTGAGGACTTTGGTGTCCACTTGAGTTCCCTAAAATACCCTTTATGTTTTTATTCTTTAGGATAACTTATGAGGGCAAAAAAGTCATAGAACTTTTTTTAAATAAAAACTCTAATGTAACTACCAGATTTCCCCCAAAAAAACTACCAAATTTTTTTTAGTAACTTCCATATTTTTTGAAAACAAAAGAAACATGTTCAATATCACCGCGCGTGCAAAAAATACTAGTATTAATAAAATACATGACGAATCTAACAAGATCCCACATAAATATGTTTTTATTCATGTATAAATCACAAATGAGGGTCAAAGTGCAACTTGTGAATAGTGTAAAATGTCAAAGTGTAACAATTAAAATGAAACGGAGGGAGTAGCTAATTGATATCAAATACAATACATTCTTATCAATTACAATATTTTCAAATATTTTCCCCTACAATAATAATTCATAGTAATAGAGGAATTAAAAAAGGAACATGATATTCAAAATTTGTTAATTATGTCCCATGCCAACTGTAATTTGTACCCATGACATAGCTGCCTATTATCCTATTTACATCTCCAAACATTTTTCCTCCATCATGAATTCAAGTTGAAAACGGCATTATGAATTCAAAAACTGTAATAGCAATACAAAACTGTAAAAAAAAAGGGGGTAAATTCTTACCATCTCAAAGTATTAAACGAGCACTTAGGATAAGTTTTCCCATCATTAATTTGCTTCAAAGTAATACCTCCACAATTTACATTTACCGGAAGCATTCCAAATTTCGTATTAAACACCCCAACACCAACCTTAGTTTTTACCGCGGCATTCACCACAACTTGCTCATTTTTTACCCTATCTTTTAACTTTACCCCTATCGTCGAATCCACCTCTTTTTTACCCGTCTCCGCGGTAAATTTCAACAACGTTACATTATTCGCAGGCTGTTTAAACGCGGGCAAACTCGCTGATCCCAACTCAGTCTCTTGATCAGCCGTCAAAGTTACCTCAGTAACATCATAGTAAATTTTAATTTTACTGTTTGGGTTTTTTACCTCAACCCGGATTATAATTTTGGAGTCTAATAACGCGGTTCCATCCGGTTTAGCGGTGATATTAAACCGATTTAGTTCAACCGGTCTGAACTTGAAGATTGGAAGTTTTGGTTGATACCAAGCGTAGAAAATTCCGAAGAATGCGATAAATAAAAGGAAGAGAATAAAGAGAATGCATATGAAACAACAGCAAAAACGACAGCAGCAACTACCTCGTTTTTGCTTCGGTTTGTAATATGATGGAACCGGCGCTTTTCTTGGACCGACGGTTTGAGGTGGTGGTTTATATTGTGGTGGACCTGTTGTTTCTCTGAATCCTGGTGGTTTTTTTAATGCACCATCCCCCATTCTTTTTTTTAAGTATATGTTAAGATGAATTGGGAAATTGAAGGATGAAATTTGAAGAAAAAAGGAAAAAAAAAAAGAGGATGAGGATGAAGATTTTTTGGGGAATGTAGGAAAGAGGAGAGAGAATTGGAGGATTTTAGAGAGAGAGAGAGTGGGAGAGGGAATCAAAGACCGAAGAAATCGAGGGGATATGAACTGTGTTTAATGAAATTTTGTAGCTGGACTTCGGAAGAGTTGGCGGGCATGCATGTTTTTCCTATCCTATATTTTTGTATATCTTATTTCAGGATTTTATTTTATGTTAAGTTTTTTTTTTTTTTAACCATGATGGGTGAAAGATTTTATGATATACTATGAACTATGAAGGGGATAGATAATTATCTTGGGATCTCTTTTTCAAAATCAATCAATCAATATATATATATATATATATATATATATATATATATATATATATATATAGTTGTACAATTGGAGAGTGTTCGGAATATGCTTTGAAATAAGATTCATTTATAATATAGTTGTACAACTTATGAAATATAGAGCGTCATGTAGGATTGACATGTCATCAATTTTTTTTTTTCCTAAAAATAGAGTTCTACATAGATTTAAATACATATAAAGAGTCTTGGATAAGCAGAAATTAGAGTTTCGTTTTGAATGAACAACCTAAATTATTATATTATGTAAATTGTGTATAACTTTTGCTACCTAATTCAGAATATTATAATTTTTGTACCATTAGATAGTGCTCGAAATATGCTTTGAAATAAGATCCTTTTACAATACAATTCTACAATTTATGAAATAGAGAGCGCCACTTAAGATTGCCATGTTATTAGTTTTTATTTTAAATATTTGAAAAAAAATAGAATTCTACATATATTTAAATACATAAAGAGTTTTGGATAGGGGAAATTAGAGTTGCGTTTTGAATAAACAACCTAAATTATTACATTATGTAAATTGAATTTAACTTTTGCTACCTAATTCAAAACATTATAATTTTTTACCATTAGAGAGTGCTTGAAATATGCTTCAAAATATGATCTATTTACAATATAGTTTTACAACTCATGAAAATATATTAAATTAGATGCATTGTAGGACATTATTTAGTCTTTTTTTAGGTAAATATAATAATGGCTATAAGTATTAAGTATAGTGTATTATGTGTGATTATAACATTTGGTTATAGGTCCAATTTACAAGATTAAACATATTATCTTTCAAAACCTCAACCTTACTCAACTAAACTAAAACAATATAGTATTGCAACAAAATTTATTAATTAAAATCTATAGCGATAAAGTTACATATTAGAGTTTTGGATTATGTAAAAATTAGAGTTTAATTTAACTAAAACATCCTTAGAATATTATAAAGAGCTCCACCTAAGCATGCCATGTCATTCTTATCAATTTTTAAGAAAATATTTTTTCTGTCCTACATCAATTAAATTATTACCCTCTACTTTCTTAAAATATCATTCGGGTATTATTCATGTTAAAACTGTATTAGCTATTGTTAGTCATACCTGTTATTGGGATACCATTTAATAATAGAATCAGCTACAATATTCAATTGAATATTAAAAATTATAATACCTCCGTCCCAGAATAGTCTGAACATTTTCCTTTTATGTTTGTCCCAAATTAGTTTGAACACTTCCATTCTTGGCATGGTCCCACTATTAATATATTATTTATTTTACACATTTTTGGCCCACACTCTACTTTTTATCAATAAAAAGTTACCCAACTTTCTCTCTCCTCTAATAAAAAATACCCCACTAACTCCTACCACATCTACTTTTTAAATAAAATAACATTTGATAACCACACAACAACTTATCACTTTAAACTACGTGTCCCAATAAGTGTTCAGATCTTTCTGGGACGGAGGGAGTAAAATTTATATATCACAATAACAAATCTAGAAATTACAGTATAATGACAAATACTTTCTCCGTTTATTTTTCTACTTCAACAATTGGTTTGGACATGGTTTTTAAGGAAATAAAAAATGGGTAGTTTAGAATAGAGGTACCTCTTTAGTTAACTAGAGTAGGGGACAAATAAATCCTTATTAAAGTAAACGCAACTTTATAAGGCAATTCGGGTAATTAATGATGGTTTTATTAACATAAAGTAAAGGTAATATTGTCAACTGTAGTTTCTCAAAACTGGAATGGTTCCAAAAGATGAAACTAACTAAAGTGTTGTTGTAATAGAAAAAGAACGGAGGAAGTATGTAAATACAATGATATTGAAAAATCTCATTTTACAACATCACAAAATCAACAATAATTTTAACAAAAAAATTGCAATAAAATAAAATAAACAACCCGTGCAACGCACGGGCTTCAAACCTAGTCTCTATTATATAGGTGAAAGGAGAGGAAAATGGTATTCCCTTACGAAAAGTGTGATATATCCTTAAATGAATTTAAATTGCTATATATATTCAATAATCTTTTCTTCTTCCAACTTGCCATATATATTGAACAAGTAAACAATAAAATTGAATTTGAAATTTAAATTAAACTTTAAATTAAGGAGAATGATTTTCTCTTCTTACATATATGTGAGAAAACTCTTATCAAAAATAAAACTGATAATATAACTTGATTGACACAATCGAAGAAAAAATTTATACTTGAATTTCATATTAATAATTATACCGATAACGTTTTAAGGCCCAAATGTGGATTATTATGCGGTAATCTCTATTATATGAATCAAACTCTTCCACCTTATTAATATTCAACGATTCAACTTGATACACAAATTCTTCCACTTTATTTGAGCAAAAGATTTATTCTGCTTAATATTTCCTTATCTCAATACTATATTTGAATAATTATGAACAAATAACTAAAAGATCCAATTAAACATTGATTTTGAGAAAAATATATTTAAAATAATTATAAATATTTGTTCGAATCAAAATCAATGTAACACTAATAAAAACCAATTGAGAAAAAAAAGTTAATATGACACGCACGCATAGCGTGAAAAAAATGTTAGTAATAACTAGTTTTAAGGCACGGGTTATGGGCCTCTTCTCTTCGACATAAAAACAACTGAACTGAATTGAACTGAATTGAATTAAATTATAAATAATTTATAATAATGATAATAATTAAGGAACTAAACTGAACTGAAAATAAATTAGGGAGAATAGACCCTAGGCCCCGAGTAACTCATACTAGCCTTTTGTGCACGCGATGCGTGCGATGATATTTTTAGGCCTAATACTAAGTAGTAAACAAACTGAAAATGCAAGTTAGTATTTAAGTTCACCTCCATTTTGTGAATAAGATTCTTCCATGTTCTTTTTATGTTGTTATTCATTTTTGTGATTTTGAATAGTTTTTTGTTTCTCAAGTCTTATATGCGCGTGTTCTTTTATAATCAGTATGATGTTTTTTACTAAATATCGTCATGTTATTTTTTTTTAGTTTTATTCATTTTTGTAATTTATAATAGTTTTTGATTTCTGCAGAAAAATACAAAATGTTGTAAAGTTTAAGGTTGTGAGAAAAATTATAAAAGATTGTTTCCCACAAAAAAAAAAATAGTACATAAAATTTTTGTTTTCACATATTATCCTTTTTCTTAAGGGAGTAATATGTTCCTTTACTAATTAATTATGTAGTGTTCTTTTCATATAAATATTATATTATAATTTAACTTGCAATATACTTTTCTTACATAATTGGTGAAAAGTGGTTTGTTAGTGGAAAATTGCGATAGTAATTCTTTGATTTAGATAAGAGTAGTTTCTTTTTTTATCCACATGATGCGTTAGTAGTTAAGGTGATAGATTGAAATGCCATCCAAATGAATCATGATGGGTTGGTTTGGGTTATTTTTTTTTTTAGCAATAAAACTTGTGCACTGCCTGTCTGATTTAATTTAGGAGGATTTTTTTTTAAAAAAAATCTTGCTTGTTAACCGGGAACAGTTGGTCCATATACTTATTTGCCACTTAAATCGGTGAAGAGTGAAAACCCATCAGACCAACAAAAAAACATTTCTCCAACTATTCATTCTCTCTCTCCTCTCAGTGTATAATTTCAGTACTTTTCTAACTATTCATTCTCTCTCTCCTCTCACTACAAATCTACAACCTATATTTTGAAGGAACCTAATTCATATTTGAAGGAACCCAGTTCATCCAAGTATGCAATATACAATAACAAAATCAGACGTTTCAAGTCTTAAGCAGTAAATCTAATTTGCGAACAACATCAAAGAAATACATGCAACAATTAATATATTTTCAAGTCAACGTCAAAGAACAACATCAAAAAATCAAGCATTTCAATTCAAGTCTTAAGCAGCAGTACATCTAATTGGGTCTATTTTGTAACAAATAAAGGTAATTTCTTAAATCACGGATTTCAGTAATTTCTCCATGATCCCAAAATTATAACCGAAAAGTATAATACAATTTCAGTTTTTTTTCCTTGTCTAACTTCTAAATTCTGATTTCACAAATTGATATTTAAAAATTTTCATCATTTTAATTTTTCTCCTTTTCTAAATGTTCACACTTTGAGTTTCAATTATATTTGAATGAAATTTAAATTTTTCATACACAATCTGATTTTGCATGAAATGGTCATTTTAATATTTCTCCTTTTCTAAATGTTCACACTTTGAGTTTCAATTATATTTGAAATGAAATTTTAAATTTTTCATACACAATCTGATTTCACATTAAATGGTTTTAGCAAATTAATGTAATTTTTTTTTTCTGAAAATGGATTTTTGCAAAAGTTGTTCGCAAAAAGGTTTGGGCAAAAATTTTATATTGGAATTTTTTTAAAAAAGAACTAAATTTGCAACTTTTTCATCAGTGTCATAAATGAATCAAATTTCATGCACATATTGTAGTCTGATTTTATATGAAAATGAATCAAATTTAAGTCTAATTATATAAAAGCCCTTTTCAGCTAATTGCTATTATCTCCAATTTTTCAACTACATAACAGTCGACTAATGTGAAATAACTTTAAAGATTAAAAGAATTATGTACCTGTTTGAAAGTTCGCAAATCGCCGATCGACGAATGTGTGATATCACTGTCAAAATCTTATGTTTTTCTCAGATTTGTGTTTATAGGTAATTTTTGTGAGTATTTAATTGTGAATGGTTATTGAGAACAATGATTTATAAGTGAATTTTGTGAATGTTTTTGTATGTATTGACGTCCTAGTATATTAGTTTTAGTTTGTAAGTTAATTTTTTGTTTTTGTAAAGTTTCCTGATCATTTGAGTGATTTGCGTGATTTTTACAACGTGATTTTTCTCAATTCTATGAGTGATTTGTAAAGTTTCCTCATATAAGTGATTTCTGAGTGATTGTTGAAAATTAATTTCCGGTGGCTTTGTTTGACCCCCATTTTGGTATTGAGATTCCTTTTGTAATATAGAAAGGGAAGGAGGGCAAAATAGTCAGTTCAAAAGAGGACACCGTTGCTCCCCCTTCTCTTATGTAATAGAGATTCAATTATTAGTATTTTACTTTAAAATTATAACACCTTTACGACGGTAGTAGAATTAGGAGGTGGTGATCGGTATGTTTCAAAAAGGAAAGGCAATCAAAAAGAATTTTCATAGATAATAAGTTTTCCCCCCTTTTCCCTCCTTCCAATTCTGACTAACCCTAAATCTCTTAATCTTGATCCCCCATCCTCGAGTTCAATCACGCCAAGAAATACAATTTAGGTAAGAAAATCGACTAGTGCGAATCCACTTTACATAGCTAGTTATCAACTTTTCACTAGTTATCTATTAAACGAAGCTCAAAGAGATTTTGTTCATTTTAATTTTTGAAAACACAAACTGTCGAAAAAAAAGTGTTTAAAAAATAACATATATATGAGTTTTATTCCAAAGTGATTAATATTTAGCCTAGTAATTTGTTATACATGGGTCTTATTTGGCACTAATGTTTTAGGTAGCAGGTAGCGGTTAGACAAGATCAAAACGCTACTTAAGAAAATTATGAGTGTTTGGTAAGGTAGTGGTTGTAGTAGCGGCTAGCGGCTGGAGTAGGTTATGGGTAGCGGTTGTAGAACGTTACTACAAGTAACGTTTGAGATTTATAGGTAGCGGTATAGCAAATAAACTCTATATAATAGCATAAGGTAGAATTGTTAGCCAATGTTTTAAATTTATTTTTCCTTTTTCTGTTTATCAATTGATTTATCTTATGTCAATTCATTATTTTTCCTTTATTATAGTAGGGATGTGATTTAAATACTTGATCGTTTCTTTTTAAATGCAACAAACTCAATTTCACGCACAACGAGACATTATTTTGACCATAAATATCTATAATTACATATAGGTAAAAGTTATAAAAATTACATATTATGAAAGTGGGTCACGAGACCAATCTAACAAGATCTCACTTAACTATGTTTTTCATTATATACAAATCACAAATCTTAGTCAAAGTGATAAGTGTGAATAGTGGAAATCTAATTGTTGCATTTTAAAAGAAATGGAGGAAATATTTAATTTAAAGTGAAATATAACTATTATTTCACAATATATATACTCCAAATTCCACAAGCAATTTAGTTAAAATAGGTGATATAATTTTTTTGAGTGTTGAATATTATCTTAAATTTATACATTTCTTTGAGTAGCCAAAAGGTCGTATACTTCTCTTTATATGTAAGTTCTTTGAAAAATGAATATTGAATTTAACTATTAAACTAACTAATAAATTATTGTAAATTCATTTTATATTTGAATAAATGTAATTTATTATCTCTTACAATTTCAACAGCTAACGCTTCTAGTTAAATAACTACTTTAAACGCTAATCGATAACAGCTACTGTAGGCGTGTTTTTATTTCGCCTACGCGGTGTGAGGGCGTATTATATTTGACTACCCCACTGTTAAGATTTTATTGAAAATTGTTTTGAAAGAAGTCGCCAACAATTCTTTTTAGGAAGAATCATAAATCTAATTAGATATAGGAAAATCATAGGGACAAAATTATCCAATGTAGATTTCCCCGTCCTGACTCCATATATGGTCTACATGAACCAAAGATTGAGTTCGGAGGTGAGGGTACAAATATGGTCAGGAACCATATTGCCTATTGCTGGCCTCTACTAAATATCGATTCATTACAGATTTTATGCCAGAGAATAAACAAATAATGTTTTTATACACCCTAAAATAGTTTAGTCTAGGTAGGTTGAGGAAACACATAAAAGACTAATTTTTAGCGATATGTTATTATGCAATCAATATTACAAGGAACCTAACAGGTTGTACAAATTAATCTGATTAATGTTCGAACAATTCTTTAGATCTTGTTTAGCAGAAAATAACAAGTGGGTGATAAAAATCATGTAGGACAATCATAATAATATGTATAAAACAATCAGGCAGGCATATAATAATGTATGAAAATAAATAAAAATAAGAAAAGAAAATATTGCAGGGAGTTAGTATAATATACAATACTTACAATCGCATGAATTTGTTAACAATCTACATCATGAATAGAATGTTAGTAACTTAAAGAAAATAATAAAAATAAATAAAGAAAATAAGAAAGATCGTTAATTTATTTGACCCTTAGAAATTATACCACCGTCCGGGGTCGTTGATTTGTACGAATCTTGGAAAATTGAATTGTTGTACGAGGCTTTAAAAAAGGATTATGTGTTGTCTTGTTATATGTTGCGTCGAGTATTAATAGATGGCGTGACAGGTATTAGAGAATACTTTATAGTAGTACGCCGCATGAGGTGACCAAAAGGATGAAGATTAATGATGTGAGGTTTAAGGTAAGGATCATGGATTTGGATTAAAGATTAACTTGTGTGCAAGCCCCCTAGCTTGACTTTTTATTTCTGTGCCTCGGGCTTTTTTTTTTCACTTTTCGCACTTTGAATTTTTTCACTCTTTGTTTTATCTTTTGTTAGGAAAATATGATTATCTTTTGTTAGGAAAAGATGATGGATTTGATTTAAAAAAATATATTTTGTTTTGAAATATCGTGGTATGATGATGATTAGTAAATGTTTTTTGAAAAAATGGTACAATAGAGTAGGATGCAGGATTGATTTTGAAAAATGTAAGTTTTTGAAGCTGATTGAATATGGTATGATTGACAGGGAAGATTAGTTGAACAGCAGGGAGAAAGTGGGAAGAGGTAGACATGCATGACAACTCTAACTCTACAATGACCCTTTAGATACATCTTTTAGGACAGACTCTACCTTGCATGAAAAGACTGACCCCTTTTTTGAATACGATGCAAACTTGTTATCTTTGACTCGAACAAAGGTCAAAAGACCAATAAGCATGGGACGAATAGACTGCGTGCCACAAAATTGGTGCGCGCGGCGTGCAGTCTATACGTCTAGCGCAAGAACGTTGCGCCAGGCGCAACTTAATGTGTCTGGCGCAATGCTCTGCGGCACGCGTATTGGTTAATTGACGAAAGTTCGGGCGAAAACGACGATTTGGTTTTAGACGCGATTTGCAATAATTTCGGGCGTAAAGCATATTAGGAGGCAAAAATTGCAATCACACTTAAATGTCAGGTAACGTGGATGCAAAAGTTCTCAACCTAAAGTCCAGTTCTACATTCAACTATTGGTCAGGTTTAGGTTAAGGCTGAAAAGGTCCATGACTAAGAGATTGATCCCATGCTTCGTACCCCTGCTTAAAGAGGTGGCCACGTGTAAGATGCACTCCAGTCTCAAGTCAAGAACAAGAGAACAATGCCATGGTTGGTAGGTTTGCTTATAACTAAGATCCAACACTATAGCTTAGGAAGCTTTTTGGAAGGACAAAGCGCAAACCCCCTCGGGGTGACCTCACACATAGATTATGTGCTAATGAGGCAAGGTAGATTATCCTTATGGTGGCTGAACAGTAGCCATGCATATGCAAAACTGTATATTATTCAAAGACATAAAAATAAGAATGAATCGTATTTTTCAAGTTTCACCCACTCATTTAAAAAATTATGTTTTTAAAATCCTCCCCAGTGGAGTCGCCAAATTGTAGGCGTTGACTTAGAGATTAGGGAGCTGGGCGTGTGGTGTTGTAAGATGATGATGAATAATATTAGTGAAAGATTTTGTGCGTGTCGAGGTGTGCGAAGGTGTGCGAGAGATCAATCTCGTTAGCCGTGGGTGATTATTGTTTTTGTTGAGAGGTGAGGTCGAGTGTTTTTGGAGCTGTTTTGGTGTGCAATGATGTGTCGCAAAGTTAGGAGTTGTGAGATTGTTGAGTTTTCAAAAGTTAGTAGGTTTCTAAAAAAATTTTATCATAAAAGATTTTAAAAAAGAGTTAGTAAGAGATTTAAAATCACTTTGGAAAAATATTATTTTTATAAAATATATTTTTACTAATAAAACTAATCAATGTAATTAATTAATTCTATTAATTAAATTGGGCTAGAAAAGGGGTTTTATAAATTGGGCTTTCATAAAAACTATTTTTAAAAGGTTTTCGTAGATGGGCTTTTAAAAGAGTTAGAAAATGGTTTTGGGCTTAAAATGTTTTATTTTAGACTCGTTCTTTATTCTTTTCTTGATCTGGACCAATTGAAGCAGGGTATTAGTCATCATAGGATATTAAATGGGGAGACACGATTATGTGTCTACAGCTACTATAGACAGCTAGCAGCTAATCCAACAACTATAACTACTAGAACCGTTAGTTTTTGCCAAACAAACCCGTAAGAATAACAAGGCCTTGACAAAACATATCGATGAATGCAATGCGTTTAACCAAACGTAACTGAAAGGCGAAATTTCAACATTCGGATATCGGCCATTGGGCACAAAATCATGCTCCCCACACCGTGTCATCATCAAAGTTTATCATTCCAGTACATACTCGTTAAATTTTCGGTTACAGACTACAGTTGTCTAAGTTTTCAAAATAATTATGAACCAATAAGAAAAACCATTTCATACATATTATATACGTGATTGCCTGCAGATTGGCATATTATATATGGTTGCAGGCCATATATTAGAACATATCAACATACTTCAAGTATATGAAATTTCTTCTAAGTTTATGGGAGACCACATTTTTTAGATCACATCGTCACAGTCAGATTTTTTATGTGGTCGTCTAATTATATTGTTTGTTTAATGGAGTAAGAGCATAAGGTTACTCTTTCTCTATCTTAGGGTGTTGGTTTGTCCTTGATAATATGATTTATGGCCGTGAATTTCTATATTTACGACATTGATTTTGCAACTTTGGTTTGATGAAAGGTTATTCCCATCTATCATTTTATTCTTCACATGTGAATTGTTGTTAAAGAAACCCATCTATCATTTTTTAGCCACCTAATGTAAGTCTAAATATACTTAACATGCTCATAATAATCTGAATTGAACATGAATTGCATGTGCGGTAGCTCTAAAGTGGATAAGAATTACCTCCAGCCATTGCTAATTTTGTTATCTCCTTCTTCTTCTCGAACTAGCGTACCCAATTGATTTTGGTTTTTCTGAATTTCGGTGCCAAACCCTCACTCTCACTGTATAGATGGTGTTCTTTTAGTTTTTCTTTTTAGAGAGCAGATTTAGTGACCTTAGTTTTCAGAATAAAACACCTATTTTTATATTAGAGCCTTGCCATCAAAGAGCCCTAAGAAAATGGTGAACGTTATGAGTGGTTATGAAAAGTGGGGAGAGAATCATGGGGAGTTCCTTGATCATGGGTAAGTACCCACATAAAATGGACCATATTAATTTATTAGCTGACTAGATATTATTAGCAATTAATTAATAATTAGCTAAAAAATTCCAACATTCTCCCACTTGGTCCATTTTAACAAGAAAAACTTCATATACGAATCATAGCGATAAATTCTCTTAGAACGAGAATCTTTCTTCCATGTATTACGATATACTCAGTTTTTCACCACTCATACTACTTAATGAGTAAACCCTACGTTTACTCTAGGCCAAACATAATGACATTTCTCAATAAATAACAAGGTGTACGTACACAAATTCAAAAGAGAAATATCCAACTTACTGAAATGTTTCAATAAAACGCAAATAATGTATTACATGATAGAACTAAGTCCCATCTTTTCCACATGACCCTTGAAAACTTTAATTTGCATGCCTTTAGTCAAGGGATCAGCAATCATGAGTTCAGTGCTTATGTGTTCTATGATCACTTTCTTTTCCTGAACACGTTCTTTGATGGCTCGAAACTTTATGTCGATGTGTTTACTTCGACTTCCACTCTTATTATTCTTAGCCATAAATACAGCAGCTGAATTATCACAATACATTCTAATCGGCCGACAGATAGAATCAATGACTCTTAACCCTGATATAAAACTCTTCATCCAAACACCATGTGAGGTAGCCTCAAAACAAGAAACGAACTCAGCCTCCATAGTCGAAGTAGCGGTTAAGGTCTGTTTCACACTCCTCCAAGATACGGCACCATCAGCTAGCATAAACACATATCCTGAGGTGGATTTTCGTGAGTCTATGCAGCCACCGTAATCGGAGTCACAATACTCTACTACTTCGAGATTATCAGTCCGCCTATACATAAGCATGTAATCCTTGGTACCCTGAAGATATCTCAACACTTTCTTTGCAGCCTTCCAGTGATCAGGACCTGGATTACTCTAATATCTTCCTAATACTCCAACAGCATATGCTATGTCAGGTCTTGTACAAACCTGAGCATACATAATGCTTCCAACAGCTGAAGCATAAGGAACATTTCTCATTTGTTCCCTCTCAATATCATTCCTGGGGCACTGGTCCAAACTGAACCGGTCACCTTTTACAATGGGCACTATACTTGGTGAACAATCTTTCATACCGAATCTTTCAAGTATTTTGTTGATATAGGCTTCTTGAGACAAACCCAAAATGCCTCGAGATCTATCTCTATGGATCTTGATGCCAATGACATAAGATGCCTCACCCATATCCTTCATATCAAAATTACTTGAAAGAAATTGTTTCACTTCACATAGTAACCCTTTGTCATTGGTTGCTAGCAAAATATCATCCACATATAGCACAAGGAAACAAATCCTACTCCCACTGACCTTGTGGTATATACATTGATCCATGATATTTTCTTCAAAACCAAATGAAGTTATCACTTGATGGAACTTCATATACCATTGGCGAGAAGCTTGTTTCAGTCCGTATATGGATTTATTTAGCTTGCAAACCAAATGCTCACCTTTTCTAGAGAAGAATCCTTCAGGTTGTTTCATGTAAATCTCTTCCTCTAAATCACCATTCAGAAAGGCCGTTTTCACATCCATTTGATGTAACTCATAATCAAAATGAGCTACTAATGCCATAACTACTCGAAGAGAATCTTTCTTTGATACAGGAGAGAAAGTCTCCTTGTAATCGATTCCTTCTTTTTGAGTGAATCCTTTGGCAACGAGTCTAGCCTTATGTCTCTCGATGTTGCCTAGTGAGTCTTTCTTTGTCTTATAAACCCATCTACATCCAATGGCTTCTACACCATTGGGCAACTCGACGAGATCCCAAACTCGATTAGATGCCATAGAATCCATCTCATCTTTCATGGCACTCATCCACAAGTCTGAATCCTTAGAACTTGTGGCTTGTGAAAATGTAATTGGATCATTGTCAGCTTCATCATTACAATCCGATTCTTGTAAATACACATGATAATCATCAGAAATAGCTGATCTCCTCATTCTAACAGATCTTCTTAAAGGAACTTGATCAATGTGTTGATCATTCAAATGCTCCTCATTTTCTTCATGATCTATTAAATTGTTATCAGCATTTTGTGGATCTTCAATTGCTGCATGCCTAACACCCATTTGTGCTTGAGGAGTGTGAATGACAATTAGCCTATCACTTGAATTAGGGGGTGGAACCTTATCGTGATCCTCTTCAGAAACAATGTCCCAAATTGGATCACTCCCACTAACTAAGTCATTCTCAAGAAATTTAGCGTTTCATGATTCCACAATTCTGGTGCTGTGAGAAGGACAATAGAATCTGTAACCCTTAGATTTCTCGGGATATCCAATGAAATACCCACTAATAGTCCTCGGGTCAAGCTTCTTTTCTTGTGGGTTGTATACTCTTACTTCTGACGGGCATCCCCAAATACGCATATGACGCAAACTCGGTTTCCATCCTTTGAATAACTCAACAGGCGTCTTAGGGACAACCTTGGAAGGAACCCGGTTTAATATATACGCTGCCGTCTTAAGAGCTTCAATCCATAAAAATGGTGGAAGTTTAGCATTACTTTGCATACTTCTTACCATGTCCATTAAGGTCCTATTTCTTCTTTCTGCTACACCATTCTGGTCCGGAGAACCAGGCATAGTGTATTGGGCAACAATCCCATTCTCTTGAAGAAAATTTGCAAATGGACCACATGCTTGTCCATTCTCGGTGTATCTACCATAATACTCGCCACCTCTATCTGGTCTCACGATCTTGATGTGCTTATCACATTGCTTCTCTACTTCAGCTTTAAACAATTTGAAAGCATCTAAAGCTTCGTCTTTGGAACGAAGTAAGTAAAGATACATATATCGTGAATAATCATCAATGAACGTGATGAAGTATTTTGGATCTTTAGCGTTCATGTCCGGACAACAAATATCCGTATGTATGATCTCTAATAGGTTGGAACTCCTCTTAGCACCCTTTTTAGATTTGTTAGTTTGCTTGCCCTTAATGCAACTAACACAAGTCTCAAAATCAGCAAAATCCAGAGTATCAAGTACCCCTTCCTTTACTAATCTCTTGACTCTCTCAATGGAGATATGTCCCAATCTCCGGTGCCATAACATAGAGGATTCTTCATTCACAATACAACGCTTTAAACCAGCATTAACATGTAGGGAATTATGAGCAATATCATTTTGCAATTTAAGACGATATAAACCATTAGACAAAATACCATAACCAAAAATTTCAGAATTTCTCAATAAACTGAAACCAGAATCTGAAAAATTAAAGGAAAATCCCAAAGGTACAAGTCTTGAAACTGAAATCAAATTTCTAGAGAAATTTGGAACATAAAATGTTCTTTCTAAATGCAAAACAAAACCACGACTTAAAGTTAAGCTGCATGTCCCAACGGCTTCCACATGCGAACCCATCTGGTTGCCAGAATAGATGTGATGTTCACTGCCCACTGGTTTCCTTAGGTTTGTCATACCCTGCAAGGTATTCAAAACATGGATTGTAGTTCCAGAGTCAATCCACCATGTATCATGATTAACATTAACCATATTAGATTCATAACAAACAAACGCAAGAAAATTACCTTTCTTCTTAAGCCAAGCCTTGAACTTCACGCAGTCTTTCTTCATGCGTCCCTTCTTTTTACAGAAGAAACACAAAGACTCCTTCTTAATGGCTTGATTTACTGGAATCTTCCCCTTTCCCTTATCCTTAATGTGATCCTTCTTCTTTGCAGAAGTAGTAAGGTTCACTTTTTCACCCTCTTCCATCAATAATCTTCCCTCCTCTTGAACACACATGGTCATAAGCTCATTAATTGACCATTTATCCTTATGTGTGTTATAAGAGACCTTAAAAGGGCCATATTCATGAGGAAGAGTGCACAAGATGTAATGCACAAGGAAAGTGTCAGATATGGTAACTTCCAAGTCTTTAAGCTGAGCTGCAATGTCCCTCATGCGCATGATATGATCACGCACTCCCTTAATTTGAGTGAGCCTTATGGATGAAAACTGCATAATTAAGGTGCTAGCAAGAGCTTTGTCAGAAGATGCAAACTGCTCATCGATGGACTTAAGAAGTTCTTTGACTTTGGTATGCTGATCGACAGAACCACGAATACTGGCATTGATCTTGGTCTTTATGAACATAACAGAGAGGCGGTTAGACCTCTCCCATTTTTCATAGAGATCAATTTGATCAGGAGTACTAGTCTCAGTAATGCCAGGTGGTTCGTCTTTCCTAATAGCATAGTCAATGTCCATCCATTCCAACTGCAGTAGCACTCTCTCTTTCCACACCTTATAGTTATCACCCTTTAATTCAGGAATGTCACATTTGATATCAGAAATATTCCCAGGTAAAACTACTGCGAAAAATAAAATAGAGATATAAATAATCATGCTTACTATCAAAATTTTGAGACTTTCAACATTAATCATGCTTTACCAATGTAAATCATGCGAAATATGAATCTAGTGACATAAAACTTGCCTGTGGGCTAAAGTTCTACTCAATTAGATTATAATAACCATATGGTGAAACTATTAAACTGTATCAATTTCTTAATTCTTGTGAGATGCTTAAGAAACAAAATTTAATATTTCACCCCAATTAATTGTTCAAATACAATAAAATTCCTGTGGGTAAGTCTTATCATATCTTATACAATTAATTGCAACAAAAGTCTAGTTTCCACATGTGATTCCAAATAAAATTTTAATAATTAGAGGTGTTGTGGCTACTCCCTAACTAATAAAATTTTGAACCACTCAACTTTCACTTGATTTTATATACTAAACAACATGTATATAAGCAATATGTAAAACCAAAAACTCAAACAACATAAGTCTTATTAATGCAGTAATATACACAGTTTTGCCAATGATCTTAATAACTCATAATTCAAAAATTATGAAAAGCAAACAAACTGACATAAGCAAAACACATTTTAACATAATACGTATATACTGCAAACATACTAAACTCCAAACAAAAAAACAAAACCAACAATAAACATGGCAGGTGGCAGTACTTATGACACCAAATAAAGGTACATTCAAATCATTAACAAAAGAAAAGTAAATAATTAATAACACCAAATGAATGAGCAGTGGGACAATAATAGCCACAAACTCACGTGATACAGACATATAGTACCTCTCTTAATATAAAAGATAAAGCAGGAGAGAGATGAAGACTTTCATCTTCTTCAACACAAAACCAAAAAAAAATTCATCCTTTACGAAGAAGAAGAAAAAAAAAATTAAAATGTGATAAAACTCTTCTTCTACAATGGGCGAAATTATTTCACAAATAAATACACCCAATTGCTCAAAACAAAAACATCAGATCCGAAATGGCAGATGAAGAAATGAAGAAAAGAAGAACTAAGCAAGGCAGAGGAGCAACACTTGCTCTGATACCAAATGTAAGTCTAAATATACTTAACATGCTCATAATAATCTGAATTGAACATGAATTGCATGTGCGGAAGCTCTAAAGTGGATAAGAATTACCTCCAGCCATTGCTAATTTTGTTATCTCCTTCTTCTTCTCGAACTAGTGTACCCAATTGATTTTGGTTTTTCTGAATTTCGGTGCCAAACCCTCACTCTCACTGTATAGATGGTGTTCTTTTAGTTTTTTTTTTTTAGAGAGCAGATTTAGTGACCTTAATTTTCAGAATAAAACACCTATTTTTATATTAGAGCCTTGCCATCAAAGAGCCCTAAGAAAATGGTGAAAGTTATGAGTGGTTATGAAAAGTGGGGAGAGAATCATGGGGAGTTTCTTGATCATGGGTAACTACCCACATAAAATGGACCATATTAATTTATTAGCTGACTAGATATTATTAGTAATTAATTAATAATTAGCTAAAAAATTCCAACACCTAATGCATACAAAACCCTATTTAAATAAATTTATAGGTCTAGTTAGAACGGAAGTATAATATTACTCCCTCTGTTATATAATATTTTTTTATGTGCTTGTTTTCAAGTCAAATCTCATAAAGTTTGACCATTAATACACACTAGTGACACTACTAGTAAAAGAATTAGTTATGTGAGTTGTTGTCAAATTACTTCAATAACATCAAGTTTTTTATTATAATTGTTTTAACTTGTAATCAAGCATATTAATAGTTAAAAGTGTATACTGGTAATGAAAAATGCAAGTAGAAAAATTACTAAGGGAAGTTGGGAGGATATATAACACAATTTTGAATTTTCCCTTACTACATCAATGACCTACCATATACTTCTAACTTGTGAAAAATCATATTAATTAGAAGAAATGAAGTTTAGACTATATCTGATTAGAAAAAAATAAGTTCATTTTATATCAACTAAAACAACTTTAAGTCAGACCATATAAGAAAAAATAAGTTCACATCACTCCATAACAAAAAAAAAAAAGAGTTAATAACATATAACTAAATAGTAATAAGGTAAAATAGACATATATAGATTAAGTTTTTCTTTCAAATAAACAACTATAAGTAGATTAAGCAAATAGGATGATCCATCATAAACCAAATCAGTAAAGAATAGTATCCAATTTGTCCCAAAATATAGCTATACATGCACTTGGGTGCATGTGCTTATTTGCGAAAATATAGTTCTTGTTCCATTATTTATGATCAAAATTTAAAAGCTTTGACCAAATATTATCATTCATATACTTCCTTCGTTTCTTTTTATCACAACAATTTGACTTTTACAATATTCACCAACTCTACTTAATTTATCTTTGGTGATTTATAGTTAAGGAAAAACATATTCAAGTGGGATCTTGTTAAATTCGTCTCAATGTATATTTTCCGAATATCTACTTTTTAAATTGTAAATAACGATAATTAAAGATATTAATGGTTGAAGTTATACATTGACAAGCGTGAAAGTCAAATTACTGCAAGTAAAACGAAAAGCAAAGGAAGTATAAAAAAACATACTCATGTAGGATCTTATTAGATTTGTCCCAATGTGTAGTATTATGATATTAACTTTTCTACTTTCTCCGTTCTAAAATAAATGAAACACTCTTCTCTTTTATATGTGAGAGCTTTTTGAGAAAAATATTTCACTTATTTCAGAACGGAGGAAGTATAATTTTTAGTAATACGTGAATAAAGATACTAATGGTCAAAGATACATATTGCCATATTGGAGACCGTACAAAAAGAAATATCAACTATATTATGAGACTGAAGGAGTAGCCTTCCCACCCGAGGGCCGAGCTTAATGGCATTAAATTTAGGGGGTTACTAAATACCGCCCGTATTTACTTGAAATCGCCCGTATTTTTTTTAAAATACTCCTAAACTACCCCCTACAAATACTACCCCATACCCCCCACACTCTCTCACTCTCTCACTCTAACACTCTCTCTCACTCTCTCACTCTCTCACTCTCACTCCTCACTCCCACCATAGCCACCACCACCAAAGCCACCACCACCCCCAAAGCCACCACCACCACCACCGCCACCACCACCACACGACAACCACCACCACCGGGCGAGGAAGGCCGCACCGGCGACCACCGGAGCGAGGACGAAGAAGACACCGACGCCGACCACCACCACAACACGCCGGAAAAAGAATGGGCCCAAGGAAGAAGGGAAAGGAAATCGGGGAATCTTCAAATCAGGGTTAGTTTTGTAGTTATTTGTGGTCAAAACCAACGTAGGCTTGCCGGAAAATTGCCCCACTCGTCGCCGGAAAAACGAGGAAAATTTTTTTTTTTTTTTTTCCGTAAATGCGGAGGCAACGGACGAGAAATCCATTACCACCACACGGTGGTAACGGACATCTTTACCGTTACCACCGCAGAGGTAACGGTTCGGATCTACGTTACCTCTGCGGTGGTAACGGTAAAGATGTCCGTTACCACCGTGTGGTGGTAACGGATTTCTCGTCCGTTGCCCTGCATTTACGAAAAAAAAAAAAATTTTTTTGTTCTTTGTGTTTTCCGGCGAGGGAGGGGGGATTTTGGGTTTTTTTTTCTTTTTTTTTAATTTATGTTTATGTTTTATTAATTTCTGTTTTTTTCTAATTATGTTTATATGTTTATTTTAAATAATTTATGTTTGTTCGTAATTTATGTATTAATAATTTCTCTTTGAATTAAAAATAATAATTTGTGTTTATTTGGGCTTTTATAATTAATGTCAATAGTTATTTGAATATATTAATTTAATTGGAATAGTTAATATGTTAATTTGTGTGATAATATGGTAATTAGGTTTTATTATTATTATGTTAATGCATGTTAGTAACATGGTAGTATTATTTAATTTATTTGATTTAATTTATTTAATTGTTTAATAGCATGTGATAATAGTATTATTTAATTTTAATAGTTATTATATAATAAGTTAATATATTGATTTGAGCATGTTATTATATTATTAAAATATTTCAATGATATTAGCATGTTATTATTTTATATTAGTAGCATATTACGATTATTTATTGTAATGATATTAGCATGTTAATTTGTTTTTATTAACATGTTAATTTATGTAGGGTATTTGTTTTTATTAGCATGTTTACTAATGATATTAGCAAGTTAATATGATTTATTGTTGTAATTTTAGTTAATTAATTATTAGAAAGTGAATAGTTATATAATAATGCCCTAATTTACTTACTTTGCGCATGTTAATATATTTTAATAATATTATGTTAACACCATCACCAATGTTAATGCATCTTAGTATTAGTTTTCCTTATAATTTTAGTTAAGTAATTATTAGAGTGTCAATGGTTATAGATTAGTAGTAATTACAATATAATAACGTAGACATTAAATAAATAATAAATAATTAACATAATGTATTATTAGGGTCTTGATGGTCCTGAGGGATCGACGCCACGACACACTAGATCTCGTGGTGTTGATGCATCTAGTAGGAGGGCGAGGATCGATGCTCGGGCTAGCCGGATGCCTATTCCCGAGGACGCGCCCGATAGTCTTGGATGGGATATTGGGGACGAGCGCGGGAGTTAGATCATGCTATGAGAGATGACGATGGAGCCGATGTGGGTGAAGCCGCCTCCCATGTGCCTATGAGGAAGGGTAGTAGAGGGGAGGTTTGTTTCGGGGTCGAGTTCCGGATCTAGTAGGGCGTCGAGCGGGGCTAGAGGCTGCTAGGGATACTTCGTGGTTAGTTACCGAGGCGATGCCTGGGGGGCCCACTTGACGGTACCCTGATTCCTAGTTGGCGGGGGCACGTCGGCTCTCGTATATACCACGATACGACTGCTAGGGATGTTATGCTGTGCCATAACCGCTCCAATGCATTTGATCCGTTGCTGACTTGGGGTTTCCCGCAGCAGTCGTTGCAGCGCTTGGATAGATCTTGTATTGCCCAGCTACCAGGGATTATGTTTGGGCACCTTGACTTTCCATTACTTACAGCGTTTGTAGAGCGTTGGCGGCCCAGACACGAACACGTTTCACATGCCTTTTGGAGAGATGACGATCATGTTACATGACGTTTGGCAGATCCTACGTGTTCCTATTGAGGGTCGGACTGTTAGTGCTGTTTTGCCGACTTCTGAGTTGTATGTACGGTTTGAGGAGCTCCTCGGCTTGACTCGTGAGGAGTTATTATGTGAGGACTCACGGGTCTGGAGGAACGGTGGCGTTACCGTTCAGAAGATTTTCGATCACTGCATGGATCAGGGCCGTCCGGCTGACGTGCAGGTTCGCGCATGGTTCCTCCTGACACTTGGGTGTACCCTCTTCACCGATAAGAGTGGTTCTCGCCTCATGCCCCGGAACATAACCGAGTTGGATGACCTTGATTCGGTTCATACTTACTCGTGGGGCTCGTTTGCTTTGGCGTACCTATATCGTCGCCTAGGGGTTGCGTCTAGAGCGGATAGCAAACAGGTTGCCGGGTGTCGACGCTCCTCCAGGTCTTTGGATATACGAGTACTTCCCATGTTTCCGACCACGGCGAGAGGGGCTGGCCTTCAGTGATCATGATCCCCGGGCACGGAAGTGGGATTATCACATCGTCGGCAAGGATTTCGTCCGACTGGAGTCCATTCGTAGACGCTTGGACAACCTTCAGGTTACAGAGGTACGAATATTTAATGCATTAGTAAAATATATATTATTATGTTCTCATATATTACTACTACGTTAGTAACATGAAATTATTACATTTATCCGTTTTCAGGTCAACTGGACGCCATATGGGGATGACCAGCCGCCATGATTCCGAGGACGTTGTATGTCGGTTTCATACGTTATCGAGGTATCATTGAGTCGTACAACCCTGATCGTGTACTGCGACAGTTGGGTTTTGTTCAGGTCATTCCTACCCCTCCTATTCAGCCTGATTTCGCATACAGACCGAGCAACCCGAAGAGGTATGAGGTTCAATTCTCGGTCTCAGTAGCTGAGTCTGCATGGCAGCGGTTCACGCCATATGCTGGGGGTCTCAACGTATCACAGTTGAGACGGGTTACTCGTCGCGGAGAGTGTTCGAGGGAGTACATGGATTGGTTTTGTACATATTCCCATCCTACCCTCATTGCTGCAGATAGGATGCATATTCCGCCCCGGGCCAACACTTCAAACACCCACTATGTACGCAATATAATCATTTATTTGTTTACTATTTTATATGTTATATTATTGATACATAACATAACATAACTAACTGACTTTTTGCAGTGGATGGCCCGACATTTTGACGCCACGAGAGCGTTGACGGAGGATCGGCACAATGACCAGCGACCCAACACTTCTTTGGCATATGAGATGTTGGCCGACCTCGCTCGGGATTGGGATGCTGCATTGCGTCTAGATCGGGCACGGGACGCTGCTGAGGACGAGCATCATCATGACATGTAGTCATTGCATTTCAGTGTTCTCATTCCATTAGTTATGTATGGGTGTATTATGTAGTTACATTTTTTGATTATATTACTTTGGGTGTATTATGTAGTTACATTTTTTGATGATATTACTTTGTTAGGTATATATGACTTTGGTTTTATGATGATATTTATTATTTCAATTTGAATCATTGCAACCTATTGTTTCAATTTGAATCATTGCAACCTATTATTTCAATTTGAATCATTGCAACTTATTATGATCCAACATTATAAATTAATATGATCCAACATTATAAATTAATATCATATCAAATACTACTTATTCGGCTCAAATTCAATTATCAAATAGTATTAATAATTACAAATGCATTTATCAAATACATTACATAAAATATTACAATGAATAGATCGCACTATGTACTATATAGTAAGAAGAGAGTAACTCATCCCATAAAGCGCGTCGCACACCATACAACAGATCCCAACCATCAACACTATCTTCATGCATGTTATGCCACAAGTTATGAATAGGTGGTACCGGTGATCCGGGAAGTAACTCCCGTCTAATATAATGCTTGAAAGGTACCAAGATGTGCAATTACGAGTTCGTTAGTTGGACCCACCGTGTATTCGAAGCACGCCAAGGAAGGACAGTGATACACGGATATAGTTGTCCTCTGGGCCAAGTCCTATTAAAATGATCTGCGGCATTGAACATCTGCGCAATAGGAAACAAGTCTTGCGAAGTAACCATCCAATGAGCCTCAGATGCTGCCCCCCCATTCCAAATAATGCGCCTTATTGCTGCGTCTATCCCATCATAATAAATATGTGTGTAAACATCCCGATGAGCAGCAATCTCATTTGCCATATTTTGGCGGATAAAACCCCAATGGTCTTCACTCCCTAAAAAACAATCCGCAACGGTTCGAAATCCACGGTTACCGTCCGCCTGGACATTAGTCCATCTAGTAATGAATGGGCGAAGAATCCCAGGAATCCTGCGGTAAAATGGAAATCCACTAACACCATCTTGTCCATCCACGCTTTCCCGACCTACAACAATCAAATTAATTAACATAAAATTTATCAGTACGTATCAAATAAATGTTATCAATAATCAATACATACAATTAACAAACATATTACCCGTAGAAGTTGACAAGCTCATAACTGAACCTGAAGATCTGCTTCTCTTTGAAGACGAACTGGATGTGTGCTCAAAGCCACTCTTCTTTCGTTTTGTACTTGGGTGATTCTTTCGGCGTGGTCTCCCTTTGGGGTTCTCGACAATATCGGGCTCAAAAGCTGAATCGCCCGGATTACGCAGATGTTCCTCTAGAACCCGGGTAGCGCTCCGCAATACGGCAGGATCACTACTTTGAACCTGCTCAACCAACTCTAAGAAGTGCGAGAATCTTGTGCTGCCTCAGATACAAACACAGGGGTTGTTGACACCATCACCAATGATCAAAGTAGTCCAATAAGGATGTAAGTCTGTCAGGTACAGACTCTCGTTCGCCTCCAATCGTCTCCGTATGGCGCATGCACAGGGGATTGCATGTGTGGTTCTCAACGAGCAACCGCAACGCTGATATACCTCGTAGCCTAACTCCCGCATACGATTTTCCTCATGCAGTAACAGTTCTAAACAGTAATGCGAGACTCGACCATTTAATTGATACAATGCCTGAGTCTTGTATAATATTCCGTGCCGACGCCGACTTTCCTCCAAATCATTCTCAACCTTCTTCACCTGATTTTCTATCTCACTGTGAGCAATAGAAAAGATGGAGTCCAAGGCAGTTGTGCTACTAAAAACCCAAGACTTCAGTGCAGAGTGTGCACTTTCAACTCGGCTAGTGCACGTGTTCCCAAGGTGAAGTACATTGTCCGTCCATGCCCGCACAAACTTCTCTTTGTACACAAGCCAAGTTGTTTCAACGTATTGGATTATTTTAGGCCACTTTTTGTACACATCTCTCATATTATCAACCTCGGCCTCATAACTCCTCTCGTCGGTTGCGTTGACTATCCGATACCAAGTTCGGCTCACGAATCTCGGACCCGCATCGGTGTTGCCCATGATGTTACTCACTATAGCCTGCACGTCTTTGTTGATATGCCATCTACATAGCAAATGTGCAGAGTTCGGAAACACTTCCCGGATCGCTTTCATAAGGCCCAAATCACGGTCAGTAATGAGTGTAACATGGACAACATTCACTCCAATAAGCAACTTAAACTTGTCCAACACCCAATTATAACTATCAGCTGTTTCGTTGGCCATCAGAGCATACCCAACCATAAAATTCTTGTTGCACGGCGTCATCCCAATGAGCTCTAGAAAAGGCATGTTATATTTGTTGGTTTTATATGTTGCATCCATACCAACAACAAGTGGATAAGTTCGGAGGATATTTGCCGAACGAGGGTGCACCATGAATGCTGCAGTCATTGCATTTGTCTCCTCGTCTTGCCTAATCCAGTGAAGGTAGTCGCTCTCTCGAGCAAGGTGAAGGAAGTGTTGCATCACGTCTCTACCATCCATTGCTTCCCTTCTATCCTTTTCCTTCAGGTTGTACAAGTGTCTCATATTTGGATGATCATCGGGAAATTTTTCATTCACAGCTTTCATTATACTAGCAGGCTTAACGTGCGACTTTATCATATCGCGAGCGAATACCTTTGCCGCCGGACTAAGGCCGCTGATGGGTCGATGGCCCTCAGGGTAATGAATGAACTCATGATTGTGCATGCCCCGTTCTGCTTTGATCACCATCCAGTTCGATCTGGGTACTCCAAATACTCAACCTTAACTCCCGCTCTACAGCCACATGCTTTTGTCTTTGTAGCTACCCGGTATGCTACACTAAGATCTCTACCTTCACCCCTATATGGTGCGCCCCGGTTACATTTCATATATACATATTCTCGTCCACTAGGATCGTGTTTATGATTTGACATAATAATCATCACAAACTCGATTTCATTTGCCCTTTTCTTAACCCAATCTTGTAGTTCCTTTTTCTCAGCCCATAGTGTTTCATTATAAAACATGTGATTATAATCTATATAATCACCCCCAAAGTCCGGCAAATAAGCCTATAATGTTTAGCATTTTTTCAATTAGACAACATATAATCAATAATATTATTCACATATTTGAAAACAATATCAAAAAATATTAACTAAATATTCGTTAACAAAATTAACATAAACGGATGTACTATTATTCGCTAATTACAAAATCAATACTAATTATGACTGAAAATCAAATATTAACTAAATGGAACATATTAACTATTAACATTTAATTAATATATTCAAATTAACTATTCACATAAATTATAAAAACCCAAATAAACACAAATTATTATTTTTAATTCAAACAGAAATTATTAATAAATAAATAAATAAATTAGGAACAAATATAAAATATTTTAAATAAACATAAATATATAATTATTAAAAAACATAAATTACTACAAACATAAACAAAACATAAATTTTAAAAAAAGAAAAAATAAAAAAAACCCAAACTCCCTCCCCCCCAACCCCTCGCCGGAAAACACGAGGCTAAAAAAGATATTTTTTTTTTTTTCGAAAATGCGGGGCAACGGATAGGAAATCCGTTACCACCGCCTCTGGTAACGGATATCTTTTCCGTTACCACCACAGAGGTAACGGATCAGATCTACGTTACCTCTCGTGGTGGTACGAAAAAGTGATCCGCTACCATGGTAACGGATCACTTTTCCGTTGCTTCCACAGAGGCAACGGATTTTTGGTTCGTTGGTTCTGTGGAAGCAACGGGTTTTACATCCGTTTCTTCCACTGGGGTAACGGAATTTCGATCCGCTACCCTGCTCCGGTGGCCAAAAAAAATTTTCCGGCAACTTAAAAAAAAAAAAAAAATTCCAACTTACCACATTTCGTTCCGGCGGTGTTGACGGTCCTTCATCGGACATTTTGCGTCGGTGGTGCTCCGGTGGTGGGTGGTGGTCGGCCGGCGATGGTGTTCGGAAGGTGGTGGTGGTGTTAGTGCTTGATGGTAGATAGAGAGAGCTTAAGTTTGGTGAGAGTGGATAGGGTAAAGTGAGGTGAAAGGGGGAGGGGCATGGGGGGTATATAATGAAAAAAATACGGACGATTTCAAGTAAATACGGACGGTAAATAGCGATTCGGTAAATTTAGAAAGATTAGGTCATTGGGCCGTTGATAGTTGGGTCATAGAGAGTAGTAATATTGGTACAAACCAACACAAGTCCACAAAATTGAGCAGAAACTAAAAACCCCTCACTTCGTCTCTTTCTCAGTCATCTGCAACTGCAAGTTAACACACTTGGTTACTCCAGAAACAAAACAGTAACAATGGAATTCGTCAGCCCTGAAGGCCTCCGCTTAGACGGTCGTCGTCCCATGGAGGTCTCCTCTCTCTTCTCTTTTCGTTGTTGTTGTTGTTGTTGTTGTTTTTGTTGCTGTTGTTGTTGTTGTCGCTGTTGTTGTTGTTGCGGTTGTTGTTGTTGCTGTGTTGTTGTTGTCATCGTCGTCGTCGTTGTTGTTGTTGTTGTTGTTGTTGTTGTAGTAGTAGTAGTTGTTGTTATTGTTGTTGTTGTTGTTGTTGTTTTGGTGATTCGAAATTCAATCTCTGTCTCTTTCTCAAATAGATGAGGCAGCTTCGCGCAGAAATTGGTGCCGTATCTAAGGCTGACGGGTAATTTTCTCTTTCATCCTCAAATTTCTTTTCGAATTGTATAAATTTAAGAAAAGAGGAGTATACATTATTATTGATAATGTTAAAATTGTTAATGATGTAGTTCAGCTGTTTTTGAGATGGGTAACACCAAAGTTATTGCCGCCGTTTATGGTCCTAGAGAGGTATTTGTCTTTTTGTCGATAATTTTGTAGTTTGTGAAGAAAATGCTGCTTAATTTCATGACTATCTTACTTCTACTGAAAAATCATGAATAATACTACAACAACAAAACAAAACCATAGTCTCCTACATTTCATTTGTTCTCTTAAGACTTGGCTATGCTACAACTTGGTCTCAGTTTCGCTCTTATGGCGAATTCTTTTTGTTACCTTAGACCATACCTATTAGTCAATCTTGGGAAACTTAATCTCACATATGGCATTAGCAATTATTCGTCTTTGTGGAAGAATGGAGGAGGGTAAATTATTGTTTGTATGCTTGTCAGCTTGTGTGAGTGATCATATCATTAAGCTCGACATACTGATCGTCAAAAGTTGGAAGCTTTTTGATTCCTGGACTGATTTACGGTTGTCTAATGTAAGATGATTATTTGTAGGTTGAAAATAAATCGCAGCAGATGAACGATCAGGCATTGGTAATAGTTTCTTCCTACTCATTAGCTACGTTTTTATTTATTGCCGACTTAGTTGGATTGGAGTAATTTATGTTTACAATGCTTTTCAGGTGCGCTGCGAGTATACCATGGCTAATTTTAGTACTGGAGATCGCGTGAGGAAACCAAAGGGAGATAGGTTAGTCTCATTAAGGCTTTACGTCTTATTTATCATCTTGTTGTGTAATTTATTCTCCTTCGTCAATGTCTCTAGGAGCAAGTCATAGAAATGAAACATCTTATCCTAGATATATGCTCTTTATATCCGTTTATGTCCAGGTTGCTTTTCTCTATAGTTAAGAAATGTCTCGTGATGCAACTTCTATATTTTAGATCTATAAGGCAAACTAGTGCTCCTCTGGTGGCTGAATAGTCCAAGAGCTTTATCTTTATTTAAGCTTATTCTGGAGACAAGATTTACGGTTCGGACGTCGTGGAATTTACTAATCAAGTTATGTATGACAGTATAAGTACTCTGTGATAGATTAGAGGTTGAGAAGGGGGTTAATTTTTGGGGAACCCTAGAACCTAGTTCAGTTATTTAAAAAGGTAGTATATTCTGATTCATTAGCTCCTCTGGAACTTTTTGTTGCCAAAAGGCAGGGCATATTATCTTGCTTATTGTCTGGTTATATTGGACTTTAGGTTTTCCCTCTGCTGTTCTCTGTTGTAACAACGGTTACTCCACTGAAGCTCAATACATTTTTTGTCTGCCTAATACCAGAACCCTTTGCCTTTGTTGCTCCCTGAACGCCCTCCATGGCTGAATGGAAGTATATTCTAACTGGTTCCTGCTTTATATTCTTAGAAGTTCTTTTTTTTTTCCATATCTGGTGGTTTGGATATTTTAAATGATAGTCCTTCTAGTGGCTCGCTTCTTCGATTCTGAGATAGTTCTTCTTAATCATATCGTATAAGGTAATAGCTATAAAGAATGTCCCGACGAGCAATACTGGTTAGAGCACCCATGACTGTTATGAGCAATACACTTATCAAGAATGTGACTGTTGCTCTTTCACATCTTACTTTAAATGCTGCTATTGAATTAAGCAATACTTTTAAGAGCGCCCATGACTTGTTCTGATAACTAGTAACAAATTAAGCATTTGTCAACAATATTGGTCGTTAAGGACAAGAACTGAACATGTAACAATCTTTGGCTATACAAAAAGTGGCACTATAATGACTTTGGTGATGCAAATCAATTTCTCACGTGACCACAAAAGGATTTCTAGGCAATCTATAAGTAGAAGTCCATATATGGATTTTCTGTTATTAGCTTTTAAATCACATGATGTCTACTTGCCAGGCGGTCCACAGAAATATCTATGGTCATTCGGCAAACTATGGAGGCTTGCATATTGACAAATCTAATGCCTCGGTCACAGGTTGTATGCTCTGATGTTAATAAAAGTTTATACACACTTGCTGCCAAGTTTCTATACTGGATGATGTAGTTCACATGTTTTGCAGATTGACATTTTTGTCCAAGTTCTCCAAGCTGATGGAGGTAACTATGGCTCCAACGATTTCCAAAATTATAGGATTACTCATTCTCAGGCATTTGTTAGCTCCGTATGGAAATACTTATGTAATAAGCAGTTTTCTCGTTTTCCTTTGCTGGTGAAAAATAGTTAACAAAATGGTGGAAGAGTTATCCCTTGGGTGGGATTTCATATCTAAAGGAAGGAATGCCACATTGTCCTCCCTATTTTTTCTCCTTACATCCATCCTCCCGCCCTCACCCCTACTCCTGCTCCTAGTTTACCATTTTTTCTTTTCCCTCCAACTTTACTTTCAAAATTCCTACAAAGCAAATCTAATCTACAACATTTTTTTTCTTTTGGAAATGTATATCATGTAAAATCATTGAGCATTGCAATTTTTTTTTCCAACCAAATTGAGCCTTAAAAAAAAGCTATTAAAAAAGGGAAGGTTTTGGCTTTACTTCTGATTGTTGTCCTGATACTGGGAGCTTAAAAGCTGATATTAGCAGTTTATCACTTTTGTTGCTCTTACAATTTGACATCTGTTTATTATGATGATACGCTGAGTCTATATGGGGATATGATATGTTTGGAGGTTGGCTTTACTTCTGATTGTTGTCCTGATACTGGGAGCTTAAAAGCAGATATTAGCAGTTCATTGCTTTTGTTGCTCTTACAATTTTACATCTGTTTATTATGATGATACGCTGAGTCTATATGGGGATATGATATGTTGGGAGTTTTATTGAATGTCTTTGCATAGGCAATGTTGTATCTTAACTATTCAATTCTTTCCCGCAGGAACGAGATCTGCATGCATTAATGCAGCTACCCTGGCTCTAGCAGATGCTGGCATTCCAATGCGTGATCTGGTTACGTCATGTAGTTCAGGGTATCTTAATACCACTCCACTCCTTGGTACTTTCTCTCTTAAATGCCCCAAAATGAATTTGCATCATATTCTTTGATTTATGTTAACTAAGAAGTTTCCATTGGCAGATCTAAACTATGTAGAAGATAGTGCTGGAGGTCCCGATGTTACTGTAGGATATTTACCCAAACTGGAAAAAGTTACACTTCTTCAGGTTTATTTCTTGCTCACTTACTTTTCTTTGGGAAGTTCGATCGAAATCTCAGCATTTATCTACTGTCATTTTCCTTGCACACATTGATACAAATGATGCCATGAACCTTGACATACGAACATAAGTGTCCATCACTCATTAGATATGGTTAATAGGGAGTTGGTCTACTGATGCTAATTTTTAGTGCTCTCCCATTGTATGGCTCCTTATATATTGTGCATGAGACCGGTGTTAAGACTTGGAAATTCTTGTATCATTGTTCTAGTCAATTAGGTGTCTAAATATCCTCCCTCATCTCAAATATATCGTTCTGCCTATTGCTCAATTGATGCAGATGGACGCGAAGTTGCCAGTGGATACGTTTGAAAATGTAATGCAGCTTGCCATAGAAGGTTGCAAGGCAGTTGCCAATTACATCCGAGAAGTAAGATATTATAGTTGTGCGTTCACTTGTCTGTTCATTAATAATTATTGCAGGATTTTTTATTGTATACATTCTATTGCCTAGCTAAGTAATTTCTTACTCATGCTTTTTGGTGGATAGGTATTACTTGAGAACACTAAGCAATTGGAGTATCGGCGAGGTGTATAGTTAGTGAGCATCAAGCATCAAGCATCAAGCTACGGAGTGGTAGAGGCCTCAAGAATTGGTTTTGGATTGTTTGGATTGTGCTTGGGCCAGTTAAATGATGTGAATCATGGAATTGTTACACAAATGCTGTATCAGTGAATCATGACCATCTTTTTCACCCAAAAGAAAAAATGAATCATGACCATGTTTACAACTTCTGGAATTATTCTCATATTACCTAAAAGTTGACAATTTTTACATCAAGCATGACTTTATTGTACGTCAATGAAATTTGGTCCCAGATCTTGTGAAAGGTTTCGAAATTTATCAAAGGTTAAGGTTACCATGAAATTACACATACGATTTATAGATGGGGCAACCTTAGACACAAGTCACGGGTTCTGCCCCTCGTTTGCACAAAGAAAGATAATAAAATGTCTACATTGGTGACTATGATAGTGACAAGTACAAACTCTGGACAAAAACAACGGAAACAATTGATGTCATCTTATCACCATAATTTCAAAGTCTTGGTAAACCTTGACGGGTCTTGATATTTATTGTCTGTATTTACTAAACAGTATCGATAATTTTCTACGTATTTTTTATTTTTTTACTTCAAAAATATATAAATTTCGGAATTTGTAAGCATGAACCACACCAATTTTTTGTTTTCACCATGGTGGAACCAACCATTTTTTTAGGAACTAGTTTTTTTTTTAGGAATGGAGAAAGAGGATGAAGAAGGGAGGCTGCCAGGGGGAGGGGGCTGTCGGGGTAAGCTGCGAGGGGGAGCTTGGGGCCGGGAGGGTGGGCGGCGGTGTGTGTGGGGGGCTGCGGGGGGCTTCGGGTCAGGGCGGAAGAGTGGGCGGTGGTGTGTGGGGGGGAGTGTCCGGGGCGGGGTGGGATGCGGGGGAAGGTTGTGCGGGGTGGTGGTGGCAGTGGGTATGGAGGAAGAAGTAGAGGAAGGAGAAAGAGGAAAATATACTATATAAATATGAGTGATATTCGATAAATACTGGCGGCAAATAGTGTATGTTCCATCCACCTTATATTCAGCATTTATAAGAAAAAATAAGTGCAGCTAAATGTAGATAAGATCTAATAAGTTTAGTTCAGCAAAAATGAGGTTTGACACATTCACCATAAGGTCTAATAAGTTCATATAAGGATTAATAAATTTTGATAAGTTAAGATAAGGTCAAATAAGTTCAGATTAACAAAAATAAGTTGAAAAAGGACCCTATATACTACTCCCTCTTTCCCAAAATATAGTGCTTGATTCTATTTCTTTTACGGGAATCAAGGTAAGTGGAATCGAAGAAAAAAGTAAAGATTTTTTGTTTATTTAAATATATGTTGTGGGAAAAAGCTGGTTTCGGGAGAGAGAATGAAGAATAATCGGTGAAAGAGCATTAAATGTATGACTCATTCAACCCTTGCAATGAGTAAACAAAGTAAAATCTAATCCTAAGAAGCAAATAAATGATGGTGACACGATTTTTCTAGGCAAATTATTTATTATTTATTATTATTATTAGTTATTAGTTTTTATTTATTATTTATTATTTATTATTTATTATTTATTATTTATTATTTATTATTTATTATTTATTATTTATTATTTATTATTTATTATTTATTATTTATTATTTATTATTTATTATTTATTATTTATTATTTATTATTTATTATTTATTATTTATTATTTATTATTTATTATTTATTATTTATTATTTATTATTTATTATTTATTATTTATTATTTATTATTTATTACTTATTATTATTATTACTTATTATTATTATTATTTATTAATTATTATTTATTATTTATTATTATTATTTATTATTGATTATTTATTATTTATTATTCATTACTTATTATTTATTATTTATTATTTATTATTTATTATTTATTATTTATTATTTATTATTTATTATTTATTATTTATTATTTATTATTTATTATTTATTATTTATTATTTATTATTTATTATTTATTATTTATTATTTATTATTTATTATTTATTATTTATTATTTATTATTATTATTTATTATTATTATTATTATTTAGCAAAAATAAGTTCAGTTCAGCAAAAATAAAATAAGTTCAATTCAGTTCAGCCAAAATAAGTTCAAAAGAACAGGGCCTTAGTAATAACTAAAAAGTTCATTACACGTCAAGTATCTGAGACAATGAGCCATGGGGCACTTGTAATTTGTAAGTTGAGCTAAATTAGAAGGGCGTCATATATATGGTGAGTTGGTGATTTTGATAGATTACTCAATAATTATGGAACAGTTAACTATGGGGAACTTGTCTTTTGTAAATTTTTACTTTATTCTATGACCTCTTCTCCAAGAGTAAGTTTATTCTATAACCTCTTCTCCAAGAGTAAGAGTAAATATTACTTGACCAACTAATATTTCTGAAAAAAAAAAATATTCAAAAAATCAAAAGGAGCGCTCATTTCTCACGCGAACTAAACCCTAACATTTCTCTTTCACTCTCTTTCTCCTTCTCGAATCCCACGACCCACCAGCCACCACGCGTTCACTTCCTTCGTCGTCGGCGGTTGGCAGTTGCCGGTCATCTTCAATCGTTCGTCGACCGTCGGTCACTCTTGGTTTTCACTTCAGAGTTCATACCTTCGTCGACTGTCGGTCAGTTATTGTTAGTTGTGGTTGTATTGTGGTGTTTAGGGTTTTTAATTTGTTGGGAGATTTGTTTTAAGATGTTGTTTTTCGTTTGTTAGGGTTGAATTTGATTGATTTGTTTAGGGTTGAATTTGAAGAATTAACGTATAGTGAATGTTCTCTTTGCCATTGAATTTCGAATTTCGTTTGTATGTTAGTATAGTTAGTAAAATTGCATGAAATGAGCCGGACCCGTTTTGGACAGTGGCTAAATGCCTAAATTTATTGTTGTTAATTTATATTATTATTGGTAATTGCTGGTATAACATATTTTATTTTTGTAAATTTATTGTTGTTATATTATTTACTTATTGTTGTTAATTTAATAGAATTTGTTACAGTGGTGAATTGGTGAATGATGACTATGACGTTATGACCATTGGATTAGCTTTGAAGGTTTGATTGATTGTGTTCAGGTAGTGCTTAAAAACCTTTGTTTTATGATTTTTGGAATTGGACCTATCATATGAAGTTTTCGGAGAGGCCATGAATGAGCCTTTGGTTTTATGTGTTTTATGTGCTGGTGGAATTAGTTGGAGATGGATAGGATTCCCTCTAATGTGAAATTATTTGTTATATATGCATAATGCGTTGATATGAGATTGAATTTGCATGTTCTGCCATGACACAAGTGAAAGATAAATTGCGTAATAGCATGGGAGATCAAATTTTAAATGATTGCTTGATTACTTATATAGAAAGAGAATTGTTTTTAAAGGTTAGCATGGATAATATTGTAAATCGGTATCAAAACATGAAAACTCGTCGAGAACATTTGTAACAATTGCGTAATTTTGTTGTTTGGAATTCTTATTCCATGAGAAGATTAATTGTTAAACACTTTTTTTGTTAAATTATAGGTGTATCTGTTATTGTGAGTGAAATGTTTGATTGAAAAATGTTTTTTAAAAGAAAAACATTATGTAAAAATTGTTTTTTGAATGTGAAATTGTTGTGAGAAGTTGATGTGAAAATGTCACACAACTTTTGTTCTTTGTAAATTTTGTCATTGTTTTTCTCGTAAATTTCGTAAAGTACTATATACTTAAAAATGAAATATGTTATGCATCCTTGTTCTTTTTGTTTTCTAATACAAAACTTTTGAGTAAAGTCATACCTTTTTTCTCTTGATTCGAATTGATTGAATTTCTACTTATCATAACACAATGAAATTTGCGTTCCTCTTCATTATTACGTGGTTGGAGTACTTATGAAATCAAGTAATAGTTATGCAATCTCTATTGTATAAGGATTGAGTATAACACACCAAATTTTATGGATTTTGTAATTACCCGATATTGGTCTCATATAAACATTTTGTATGCAGAGAATGAAAGGGAGTAGAGGAAGAGGGGAGAGGAGGAAGAAGTGGGAAGGCAACTGCCGGGATTGTGTGGAACTGCCATGGGGAGTTAGAGACTTAGAGTGCAGTTAGGGGTTTTAATATTTTGGTGTCCTACCCTCTTCACATATAGAATAGAGATAGTAGGAGAAACCACCGCCTACTCCTACCATTTCCTACTCCAACCATGTCGACTTTACGTCCCTCATCTTCTCTCCCAGTTCAAACACCGCGCCATAACGAAACCTCACAAAATCAATCACCCTCCTCATTTTATTCAGCCTCGAAAACATCTCCTCCTTCTGAATCATCTCATTCTTCCCTTTCGGTCAACAATGTCGTACCTTCTTCCTCCTTTGTTCCTTCCCCTCCTCGACCACTGGTCAACAATGTCGTACCTTCTCCCTTACCTCGTTCTTCCCCTCGACCACTGCCCTCCCATGTCGTACCTTCTCCTTCCTTTGCTTCTCTCATTCCGGCTCGCATGGTCGAGACATTCGAACCCCTAGAAGGACCCGACGGTGACAGGGAACGTACGAGGTTTCGCAGTAGGCTTCAAGATGTAACCAGTAGTTTTCTTTCCTTCAGAACGGAGCGGGACAGAGTTCGTAACTCCCTCCGTGATTCTTGGTACAGCTTTTTGGCGTTCACCACTGGGTTTATTTTCGTTTCGTTGATTGCCATTCTCCTATCGGGCTCCACCAACCCCAATGTCTGTCAAGGCCGTAATTTCCTTCCCATTGTTCTAGTAACTACTAT
The DNA here is from genome assembly GCA_947646795.1 of Beta lomatogona. Taxonomy (NCBI): domain Eukaryota; kingdom Viridiplantae; phylum Streptophyta; class Magnoliopsida; order Caryophyllales; family Amaranthaceae; genus Beta; species Beta lomatogona. Next base: position 732,042 of record CANSNZ010000105.1, read on the forward strand.
TGTTTCCTTTATATTTTTTCTAGTAGTTGTACTTGCATTTTGTTGGGCTTGTTTCAGTCTGAAGAAGTCTAGGAGAGATTTCGTTGTTTTGGTCAGGCGACACTCATCTCTCAGGTTTGAGTCTCAGCATTTCCTTCGTATGTTCGAAGCTAACTCAAAACACTCTGAAGAAGATGATTCTTTCTTTTGGGCGATTGCCAACGAACTTCATCACTCTATTTCTAGGTGTCACATCAGAGATACAGCCTACTGTGGTTGTCTACATTTTGTTATCTTACTTATTTGTCTATTGGCATCGATCGCCAACATTGGTTTATTATGTTGGCTAGTTATTTATCGGAGTTGTGGCACGCGTATTTTTCCGCATGCGTCTAGCCCAACTCCGTAGTATAGCTACACATATTGTGTTTGTGTTGGAGTTATGTACGGTATATGATATGTGTATTCTTAGCTTTTAGATGGGAGATTCACTCTACATTGGCTATTTTAACAATCTGATCTTCGTGAATTTATGTTGAACGATGATTTACATACCACCTCCGTTTTTTTTAGTTTTACTATAACTTGTGATATTATTTACAAAATCACTTTGACCATTTTATATTATATATATGTAAGGAAAAAAAAAAAACAGATTCATGTGATTATTTTTTTTGAATTATTATGTGCACCTTCTAGGTTTGGGTAGCAGCAGGGCCGTATTTGGGCCTAGGCGAGAGGGGCAGGTGCCTAGGGCCCAAAAACACATCGCCCAAATAAGTAAAGGCAAAAGAAAGAATAAAAGAAAAAGTAGAAAACAAAAGGAAAAGAAAAGATCACTGCAATACTGCAAATGCGGCCGAGAATTACGCTCACTCTTCAACCTATAACTCCTTCAATTTCAGTTTCTTATTCAATTCTCCCACTTGTTTTCCAATTCAATGCCAAACACTCAAAATTTTTGGGTAATTTCTCTCTTTTCTCTTGCAATTTTTGTTTTTTATTTGATTTTTAAGGTTTTGCAAATTCTAAATTTTATTACTTCACTTTTCGACCAAGAATTATTATATAATAATAATTTTTTTGATGTAATATAAATAAAAAGTACATAAAAATATTGTTAAATTAAATTTTCTATAGAAGTTATGTAAAAGCCAACAAAGAAAATTATTCCCGGTCCGGACCGAAAATCAAAACTTCAAAAAATTCGGACCAAACAACTGTTTATTTTTCCGGTCTGGACCGAAAAATCAAACATTAAAAAAATTTAAACCTAATTAGGGCCCTAATATGTAGGTTCGCTCTTGGGCCTCCAAAATCTCAGAAACGGGACTGGGTAGCAGGGAAGACTTGCGAGGAATTAATCAAATAATATGAGTGAATAATTGGTGCTTATATCAGCAAATTTGGGTAGATAACATGGAATTTGTTTTGGATGATAGATAATGAGTTGCGTTAAGTATGATGATGTAATTTTTCAGGATTTGGCAATCAAGACCTGCAATCGTGTTTAACAGTAGGTAAAAGACGTGGAGAACTAGATATTCTTTCTTGGAGCAATCCCTTTCTCTTGGTGATTTTTTATTCCCTCGCCCAACTCTCTCACCCTAACTTATACACTAAGCATTTCGAGGGAAAATGGCAAAACGAAAAGTAGAGAAAATAATTTATTAGTACAAAGATCATAACCAAATTCCTTTTTAACTGTAATGACATGAGTATTTAACTATAACTAAATGATTATTTGTAACTAATGGGTTTGGTTGTTCTCCAATCGAGTAGTGCAACTAGTCTCTTTGTTGGCTGTTGTATTGGGTACTTTCTCCATGTACTTGTTTCCAGTGTCCAGTACTCAGTATGATTGTCATACTTTCTTGTAATCCTATACTGGTCTGAAGAGAGCATCTTATGCTCTTAAAAAGAATGTACCAGGTTCTATCTTTAAAATAATTTCTCATCTAAGATCAAATCTTTCTTGGATCACACAAGAAAGTAAAGGAATTAAACCGTTGTAGTCTGGTCATGTAGATTGTTCTGGTGGACAAAGATACACACAGCAACAATGAGCAAAGACTAGCTGCCACACAGGAGATGTGTGCTATGCACGCCTTTTAAAACTACAACCCGATTGGCGGTTGTCAACATTGTTTTACAAGTGATTACACTGCTTCAATAGTTATCCAAAAAACTGCCCTAACCTGTACAACATTATTTTGCTGTTACATCTATTATAATCTATATGCACCTTCTTATGGTTGTTCCGATGATCAAGCTGCACAGGATTGCTTCTACAGCTCTTTGATGTAGAGTTTGCATTTAAGAGGTCCCCAGTTTTCTTGCATGAAAAGTTGATATTCCCTCTCAAGAGAGGGAGTGTATAATTGGTAGTGCATGATTCACTACCTTTGCCTCCTCCATTTTAACTTGTTTATTTTTCCCCACCACAGCTACTACTAGCTCTGAATCATCATCAATGTTCAGATTTGCACCCTTGCAAGGTTTTCCTCAGTTTCTTAGTCAGTGTAGTATGCAATGCTCCCTCCATTGCAACATGTTGGAGAACAATTCTTAGAACGACGACTCACAATTTTCTACAAAGTGACAAACACTATAGAATGGAGGGAGTCATGCTTTCTATAGCCCCTATAAAAATACTAATGATATTTATGAGAAAAAAAAACCCTTTCGATAGAAATCTGACTTGTGAGAATAGCTTGAAGAGGTAAGCCTCTCTAGCCACTAAAAGCTAAGCTTCAAAACTCAAATATTTTGCCTTGCGATAGTAATTTGGTGAACCAAATAAGCAATACCATTAACAGTTTCTACAATTCACTTGTGGAACTTTCCCTTGTGACATACAACACCTTTAAATAAATTATAAAAAAGAATACCTTCTCTAGTACTGACCAAATTATCCAGGCTTCAACTCTAACATGTGAGTCGAAGAGTAAGGCACAAAAAAATCATTTTTGCAATGATCCTTCTAAAAACCTTTGATGTTCCAAGTCTAAGATTGAGTTTGGAACACAAAATTAATACTCGTAAACCTAAATCGATTTATTTGTGTGGATAGGAGATGACACCTATATCAAAGAAATCAAAACGTTAACAATATGATCTTCGTGAATTTATGTTGAACTATAATTTACATGCCACCTCTGTTGTTTTTAGTTTTACCATACACATACGTTTACAACTTTAAGAAAGCAGTTATAGCATAATATACACATGAACTTAGTTATTTATTCTAATTTCTATCCATAAAGAAAAAAGTAGAGGATTTAAATTGGAGTAATTGAATTACGATTACCACAACTATCATAACTTACTAATAGAAAGTGGTCCTACTCGACCAAAATGCACACTAAACAACACTTCTATTATGCAACTTAATTAGCATAGTAAAATTAAAATTTAGCATATAATACTTTTCATATTGTTTTTCTCTGCTGAATGTAAACCAACCTTAAATATAAACCACTCTCATCTCTTTAATTATATTCCCATAGCCACCCCACTAATCATACAATTAACTTCAGATTGAACAAATATTGACTTTAATTAATTTTAATTATGCTCTAGTTATGATGAAATTAATTTTAATTATGTTATAATCTTAAGGTATATTTATTGAGATCTACAGAGTGTCCTAACTTTCTTTCTTCCTTAATATATCATAATTGCATAAATGGAATCTCCTAATCATCTAAAAAACTTTATTTAACTTATCAATATGTTTTTCTTCTCATTGAAATCTAAAGAGTTCCCTAATAATATTGTTTAACTGATTTGTCAATCTATGTGGCGAAGAAATCAAATTGCATGAAGATAGGTTACTGTTTTTTTTTTCTTTTTTGCAAAATTAATGACCCATGTTCACACGCCAATATAATATATGATAGATCTTTTTTTTTCGGTAAATGAATTTGTGACAAAAAATATTTTTTTTCAAAACTAAATGTTGATATGTAAAAAATCTAGATTCCTTAACCCATGTACATAATGTTTATAGAGGGTAGAATTTGAACTTCTCTATAAACATTATCCCCATAACTTTCCTTAAATTTGAACCATAATGTTGTGATGTTATCAACTGAACTTTCTTTTCATCTTTTTTGTTTTAGACTAAAATTATCTTCATAATCTTGTGTGTTCTCTAACCAAGTAATATCTACCATTTTGTTTGATAACTCAATTGTTTTCAGCTTTATTGAAGAAATATTAGTAAGTTGCTTCTTATTGGGAAAAAAAAGAAGCAATGTTCTTTTTTAAAACGATGGTTGATTTTCATTTTTTCATATTGCTTTTATACATTCGATGTTCTTTTTAATTTCATGCCATATCAATATAATTCCCTGCCATATTCTTTTAAATTTCATACTGTGTTTCTTTTTTCAAATTAGTTTTTGTTTTGGATTTAGAAAAAATATAAATTTTATTTCATGCCATCTTCTTTTCATTTTAATGTTAAATTCTTATTAGAAAGAAATAATGGTCTTTCTTGATAGAAGAAACACGTGCTTAAAAAAGAACATATCTTACTCCATTTATAAAAGGAGGTAATAAAAAAACAACATATATTTTCTTCGTCTCGAATTACTCGCTACACTTGACTTTCACGCTTGCCGATGCACTACTCTGACTATTAATATCTTTAATTATGTATTGAAGTAAAGTATAAAATTTTGATTTTCTGAAAATACACATTGAGACAAATCCAACAACATTCGATTTTATCCCTCTTTTTTTTATCCTTATAACATTCGATTTTATTGAATAGTAAATAATGCATGGTCAAACCTCATAGATGCATAGTGAAATTTTCAAAGTGTAGCGAGTAATTCGAAATGGAGGAAGTAGTTAAATTTAAAAGAACATACATTCTTGATAAAAAGAACACATGGCTCGAAAAAAAGGAAAATTTTATATGATGACCTTGTGATTTGGAGAATTCTACATGGTGATTTCTTTTCATATTCTAAAATGACTCTATTTTTTTTTGTTGCTGCGGAAAACAAACTTAGGCTAGACCACTAATTAGGAGGCCAACCTAAAACATCATTTCGGATGATAAGGGAAAAATCAATACAAGGAAGGGTAGTCATGGGCCTTCCGCGCCGTAAAGTCCGCTGCTCGATTAGCTTCTCAAAAGCAATGGAAGAACCGGCACTCTTGAAAGTTTAGAATATCCACACCTGACATCTGCATCTTTCACAATGTTAGAAATTTCCCACGGGATTTGCCAATAATTTTTCATAGAATTAATAACACCTAAATTGTTTCTTTCAATGATAAGATGAGAGATTCTAAGAGAGATAGCACCCCTAATTCCTTCTCTAAGGGCCCAAGCCTCTGCTTGGACAATAGAAATCTCCGGCCCTAAAGCTTTAGCTCCAGCAAGCAAAACATCACCAGCGCAATTCATAATGACAAAGCCTAAAGAAGCATTACCATTGCTATATTTAGAACCATCAAATTTTAATTTGCAAAAATCAGAAGGGGGGACCAAATAAGATTCTTTCCGAACCGAACATTACTAGCACTTGGGATTTGTGGCCGACAGAGGAAGGGGATAGATCATCATTGTCCCCCACCGCTTTAGCCCAATTACTAAAAAAAATTGTTAATCTGAAAACTAGCTCGACGAGGAGGAATACCCTCATCATTAAAAATAGTTTTATTTCTGAAAAACCAAACAAACCACCACACAAAGGAAAGCTTAGTAATAATACTCTTTGAAGACTTAGCCAGACACCTCTTAAGCCAATAACAGAAGGAATACGGCTCTGAAAAATTAATCCCCTCCGGAAGAAAAGGCCACTCACCACTATCATGAAGGCAAGCTAAAATATCAAAGGTAAAAGGGCACTGGCAGTCTGGCACCTTCCTTTGGTTCGGGCCCTTTCTCCTCTTTCTCATTTCGAAGAAAAGGTGCGGGGGGAAAAGGAAACAACAGAGGGATCCGAATCGGCAATGAGAAACTGAAGAGCCTCCGGTCTCGGGTTCTTCAAGTGAAGAAAACCTTCTTCCGCTAGTTCACGTAAATTCGAAGAAGTTATCACGGACGCAGATGAATCAGAGATTCAGATGCACAATTAAACAACACACACTGTTTAAGAAGGAAAACCTTACATTTTTCCAGTCCGTCCTTTGTAGGAAGGCCATTGTGACATGCCTTCCAAAGAAAATTCTTAATTTTGGGCACGATTTTAAAATTGCAAATCCAATCAAACTCAACCTTTTCCGAATTAGTATAATCCTTGAGCTAAGCAATACCCTGACTTGACAGAATATTGGCCATTAGCAGAAAGACCCCAACCTAGCTCATCAGGTTGAGGATAAGAGGGAAGGGAAGTCTGGGCAATAGAAGTAGCTATATTAATTGGAACAAGAGAGAGTAATTTGTTAAAATCCCAATTACCACATTCATCAATCACATCACTCACCTTCATATTAGCATGACTAGCAAGGGGTTGCACTACTTGTCTAATAGGATATTGTAAAATCCAATTATCATCCCAGAAATTGATATCCTTGCCACTACCAACTTGCCATCTAAGAACTTTCCGAAACAGGGACAAAGACTCATTAGCTTCTTCCATTGCCAGGAGGCAATTGAAGAAACCTTATGTTTTAAGATATCTTGATTCTTACTGTATTTGCACTTAACCAATTTCGACCAAAGATTATTAGGACTTCTAATATGACTCTATAGTATTGTCTAAACTACTATTGTGACATTAAAGAACTAATTTATGTTAATTAGGCGTTTAAACAATTCTTAGATAATATCAAAAAACTGTTTTTAATCATGTTCAATTAACCACCCAACAATCCTCTATCTTTTCTCGATTTTTGTCTTAGGTTGTTTACTTGTCTCCCCTCCACCACTTTAAACCCCCCCCAAAAAAAAAAAACCTTTGGGCTTCCACTGAAAACCCCTTCCTTAACTTTTCTTATGTAACCAAATGTTAGCCTCCCTCTCTTTTTTTTTTCTCTCTAAAACCCTATCCTCCCCTACTCCTTCTTCATCAGTTAGGGGCTGTCATGGATGAATTCATCCATGGTAAGTTCCTTTTTTCCTTTTATTTTCAGTTTTTAGTTCATTTTCTTGTTTTGTTGAATAAATTAATATCTCTTTATGAGATTTTTTCAAACCCTGTTATGGGGATCTTAGTCTCTATTGTATAGATCTCCTTCTCCCCAATGGGAGTTGTGAATATGATTTTTTTGTTTTTAGGTATGAGAAATTGTTCTCATTGGTTGAAGTTTGAGACTCAACATGAAGGTATTGGAATCTCGGATGCGGTTAACATGCCTCGATCAAGAATGCTCTTCCCAAACTACGTCAGAATGATAGACTTCCTCATCAATATATGCTTGATTCAGCAAATACAAGAGGGCTACATTGTATTGCTCGATCTGGTTGAATTATAGTTTCTTCGAAGACGAGTTTGATTTAACCTTGTTTCGGTGTATCTTGTTTTTCTTTAATATCTATTGTAGATGTCGTTTGACCTTCAGTTAATGAAATTTCTCTTTCAAAAAAAAAATCTAACAAAATGTTAGCTATGGCGGCATTATTTAACCTCTACCCCTCCCCCAAACTTCTTTTATCAAATTAAGCATTACTATATTCCAATAAGACCAAATGTACTATTTCTCATCATAATTATCAACTGCTACTACAGCAACATCAACATATTTTTAAAAACCATTGAGCTTCCACTTATATCAACCGGATTTCGACCATTAATCCATGAAACTTTTTTTCTATCATACATTTTGTGATTTATTTGTCAAATAATCAGATAATACATAAGTATATTGCTAAAAAAAACCAAGACCCCAACTTTTTTTTCTTCCCTATCTCATTTTTATATTTGTAATTTTGTGATTCAAGTTATCAAAAAGAAGAAACCCCAAAATCCTAACTTGGTTGATTGAATCATTGTTCCAATTGTCTCTCTTCCTTTGTATATATGTTGCGAGAAACTGTCTCTTTTATCGGCTTTATGTTACTTAAAACTACTACTGTAGTTGGCGATTCTCATCTAATTAAAGAAAAGAGCTCCAGGTTTTCAAATTATATGAACCTTGTAAATAAAATACAGAAACAAGAAAGACGGAAAATTTATTGTAATCTTTTAATTATATAACCGGTTTGACAATGAGCGAATAGCCGTTAGCTCATTATATTACGCTTCCTTCCTTCCAATTTACTTGCAACACTAGGTTTCCATGCCTTCCAATTCACAACTTTAACCGTTGATATTATTATTATCTATAAGTAAAAACTATAATAAGTTGATATCCTAAAAGTATATATGTTAAGACATGTCTAACAAGATCGCACATAAATATGTTTAACTTTACTTATTAATCATACAAGATAGTCAAAAGGGAGTATATGAATAGCGTAAAAGTCCACTTGTAACAAAACGGAGGAAGTAACTCATACTTTCTCTGTTTCTAGATAAATGCATTATATGTTCAATTATAGTATATCATTAAAAATTATAAAAAAAGTAATATTTTGAAAATAAAAATTGATATTAACCCAAGAACAATTAAGATAATAATATTTCTTTTTATAAATAATTAATTAAATATAGTCAAAATGTATACAAATATATTAAAAGGCGTTCCCATCAAAGGAAAGGTGCCACGTAGCACTTCTCACATGTTTATAATCTCATTAAAAAATATTAACAATATGTAGTTATTAGGATTCGAATACAAGACCTTTGAAAGGAAATTAATGTGAGTACTAAACCACTAATCCAATATAATTTTAATGCTTAATGTTTCAAATTAAAACATAATAAACTTTTTGATCTCTAACACTCTTCTCAAGTAATAACATTATTTTACCCTAATTCTATTGACATTGTTATTTTTATCCCCAACTCCTTAGAAGTTCTTTTAAATAAACCATCATGCCATAATGCCCATTTTCCAATTTCGCAATGCACAAAATATTACTAAAAGTTAATAAAATCAATTATAAAATTTATGTATAATATTATATTTGATAATTGTAAGCCAATGTGATATACTCTATTAATGTGGGATCTCCGATGAGGTGGATGTATTTCAGACATCTAATTACAGGATATCGGAGCAGATTGTCAGTGGAGTTATTAGTTCGAGTATTGATAGTACTTGTATTGTTTTTCGAGTCTATGTTTTTTGTACTTCTACAATGTTTAATGTTGAATGAAATCATCGCTCCCCTATTCCTCAAAACAAAACAAAAAAAAAAATACTCTATTAAAGAAGGAAGAAATCAAAGGAAGTTTCAAAGTAGTAGAAGAAGAAGAAGAAGGGGTTTTTCGGTCGAATTTGGAATGGTTTGTTTGGTGCTCGAAACAACGACGATTTCCAGCGCCGGTTGGAGCGAATTTCCAAGGAGGAAAAGACTATTATTACTAGAATGAGGAGGAGAGCTCAGAGTTATTCTGTTTCATGTGCTGTTGGACTGTTGGAGGTGATGCTTTATTCAAATCGTGTTTTTTAACGTTTGATCTTTGTGCAGGAAAATGTTTAGGAAACTTGCTCATTTATTTCAATGCTCAATTGCCTTAATACTGTTAAATCCTATCTTCACATGATTGATCGATTTTAGGGGTTCATTGTGTAAATTTGAAATCCATCTTTTCCAAGTTTTGCTAGACTGAGGAATAGAGTACTAAAGTTTATGTGGTTATGAAGAGCTAGAGTTGAAAAATATAATATAGTTATTGTTGCAATGCCACATCAGCTCTCTGAATTTTCTAGTATTCTTTGTACTTCCTCCGTTTCATTTTACTTGCTACACTTCTCAATTCACGGACTCCTATGCAATTTTTGGAGAAGAGAGAGGTAGAGAGTAAAAAGAAAAGAGACCCATGTGAGAGGAGAGAGATAGAGAGAGTTTATTGCCCAAAAAGGAAGTGTAGCAAGTAATATGAAACTTCCCTATATGGAAAGTGTAGCGAGTAATTTGAAACGGAGAAAGTAGATTCAGTATCTAGTGGTTCAATTCTTTGATTGTTATGTTGGTGTTATTTTCTTATTTTCAGCTTGTTGTTGTGGGTTATGCTATCATGACAGCAAGGACAGCTGAAAATTGGAAGATTCGAGCTCTTTGGGTTCTGCCAATGTTTCTATTGCCTGCTTTATCTTCTATTACATATTCAGCAATGTCAAGCTTCAATGCTTCATAAATATGTGTAAGTTTCAGTAGTTGGTGTTTTAAATCTTATGCAATGATAGCTGGAAGAGGACCTTGTGGGTTCCTTTTCACAGAATCAGTACTGAAAGTTTCTAGCTGCCAAAATGCGGGCTTGCATTAGCAGCGCTACAGTGCTCTTGATTAACCCTGGAAGACGGTCTGAATGGTGTTTGATGTGATCGTCTGATCCTCCCTCCTTGCCCTCTTCTCTGCTCCTACATTGTTGCTGATTGATACTTCTATTTTTGTACAGTACATCCAATCAATGTGCATTTGGATAACTGCTTAGGCAGGAAGGTTTAGCTGTAGCAGTGAGTGGCATTGTTGATTGAATTTGCAAGTCCCCCCCCCAAAAAATAAAATCCCTTCTTTTCCTGACAATTTTAGAACTGTGAAACGTTGTTAGATGATTGTACATATGGTAGAGTTGGTGGAATTGGAAGTGATTTTGTGTTCTTTGATTACACGTTTGACATAAAACACCGAACAAATTAGTAAGTAGCTTTAACAACTGATATGCACGTATGAAGCTTTAACCATCTTCTGATCCTCCCCCCCCCTTTCTCTTGTTTGTGGTCCTTGTGGAATGTGGATATACATATAGTACCCTTGTTACAACTTGGAAGACCTCATTTTTTAAGGATGTAGTAGATTGAGTTGCTAATCACCGGGTCAAGCTTGTGAGTGTGCCATCTAAGTGTAGGATGTTCCTCCTATACTTTTCGTTGTTCCTCCAATTTTAGTCCTATTATCATAATTTGTTTCCAATTTAGTGATCCTCGTCGCACATCGGTAGACTTAGTGTTCAGAAGCCAATTTTCTAAGGTTAGCTTGAACCTAATCAACCAAACTCATACGAAGCTTATACGTGCACATCAATGGTTGAAGCTGTTTTCTATTTTTGTTCTTGTTTCGATTGCTATTAGGTAGGGTTTTGTTCTTTTTGGGCCTGAGAACTAACTGATTGTGTTGAGATTAGGGCTGGCAAAAGTTGACTCAATCCGAGAACCCGACCCGAACCTAACCCGAAATAAGCGGGTTCGGGTTGAAGTTTTCGACCCGTTTAACTAAATGGGTCGACCTGAACCCGACTTGAAACTAAGCGGGTTAGATTCTGGTTGAAAATTTCAACCCGAAAATAACCCGCCTAACCCGTTTAAATTAATTGTAAAGCCAGACTAACGTAGAGAGAGAGAGAGAGAGAGAGAGAGAGAGAGTGAGAAAGAGACAGTGGGAAGAAGAAACTCATATATTAGCCTAATTCATATAATTGGAAATGGAAGTCATTGTGGCAGCTTCAAGTACTAAAGAAATAGAAGAAGAGACATGAAGACTTTACAAAAGGACTCAATAAATTATTGGTAAACTGTTATTGGAGCTGAATGCCCCCAATTAATTATATATTTTTTTCTTACATAATTCTCACCGTAGAGAACTTGCCCAACTATTCTTGAACCTCGGAAGAATTTTTTTAAAATTAGGTTAAACGGGTCGGGTTCAGATCAACCCGTTTATAAACAGGTCGGGTTCGAGTTGGAATTTCTGACCTGTTAAGGTAAACGGGCCGGGTTCGGGTCTGGGGGTGCTGACCCGTTTATGTAAACAGGTCGACTTGAAATTGACACGACCCGACCCGATTGCCAGCCCTAGTTGAGATGTAGAATATTAGAATTGCTGCTGTTTGAAATATTGTATAGAAGCTTACCTATTTGCTATTAAAAGAAATTAGTAAATGTCAAGCTTAATCCTGAACTTGCTATTACTAGTACGTACAAACACAATGTGCTGTATAAACGAAGAAATGATAATATATCTTGGCTAGGAGTGCTTAATTGAATAATGTGTTTGTGATTTTATACCTTATAATTCTGTGTTTTAGTTATCTTTGCTAAATGACTCCTAGGTTTGCACCTCCATTTGGTGGTAATTCCCAACTTGTAAAACTTCATGAGGTTAATGATTTTTTGACAACAGGATATGTTTATGTCGCTGATAAAGGTCCAAGCACCTTGTCACTCCCACTTAGAACCCTAACATTTCTTTCTTGATTTCTCTTTCTTACTATATGCATTTTGCTCCCAAATTTTGTTCTTTACATTTTTATGAGCCCTAACTACCCATTTTTGGTGATTTCAAATTTAATGAAGTTTTACAAGTTGGTTTTACCACAAGAAGGGGTGTAAAGATGGAGGTTATATAAGATTAGCACATAAATCACAAGGTTATATGGTATAAAATCCCTACATCCCTAGGATGTGTCTTATTATTAAACTAAAAGTTTAACAGTAACAAAGTAAATCTAGTTGAGAAAGGCATTTTTCTGTAAAGGCAAGATGAGGATTTGTAAACATGGTGTAGGAATGTTCCTAGGCTTGTAAATGAATTATGACTCTTGGTGAATACTTTTTTTTTTGTTTGTCTGATAAATTGAGTTTGAACTTTAATATTGGGGTGTTTGTTCATGAGCAACTTGTTCATTTACGTTTTGTCTATTTATGTTAAAATTCTTACAAGTTATGTTCTTCTGGATTCTATTATTAAGTGAAGACCAATATACCATAACAAAATATATAAACAATTAACTTGCTTTAATATTGCTAAGCAAGATATGAAGGACTGAAACTTGTTTATGAGGTTATATGATTGTAAGAACTGTAAAAGTATAGAACTCTTTTATGAGTTAAAACACAATTTTAAAATACGCTGGGCTCAAACATACCAAGTCCTAAATGGACAGGTTTGAAACAATTTGAGCTTAATCTCGAGCTCAACTAATATGAACTTGAACATGAATAGGGCTAGACTTTGATGTGTTGACCTCTTTCATGTAGGTCATGTTTGGTAAATAGCATGTTCAATAGCATTTGACAATATTCAAGTTGTGTTATCAAAATGCTATTGCATATGCTTGGTGAAAACCATTTTGGATAAATTGCTATCTTGCAAATTGTTATAGGAGCAGCATTATGCATCACCAATTTGGTCCTTGCATAGAAAAATGTTGCTTCACATTTGATGAAGTTCTAACCATGAGTTTACTAAAGTGTTACTCCCTCTGTCCCAGAATAGTCTGAACACTTTCCTTTTATGTTTGTCCCAGATTAATTTGAACACTTCCATTTTTGGCATGGTCTAACTATTAATATATTATTTCTTTTACACATCTTTGGCCCACACTCTATCTTTTAGCAATAAAAAGTTACCCAACTTTCTCTCTCCACTAATAAAAAATACCCCACCAACTCCTATCACATCTACTTTTTAAATAAAATAATATTTGATAACTACACTACAACTTATCACCTTAAACTACGTGTCACAACAAGTGTTCAGATCTTTGTGGGACGGAGGTAGTATTTTAGAAGAAAATATAGTAACTTAGTGCTAATGGCAATTCAATAGGCTAGTTGTTTAATATGCTTTGTCAGAATTGCAGGATGTTAACCTTGCGCCCAGTTCTATCATCATATGTAATAACAAGGATAATATTTTGGATATTATCATGCCACCACTACACCTAATCCTCGCTCCTTTTTCCCTAAAGCAAAGAATGAGTGGCACTATTGTCAAACTTATATTTAGATGGTAATCTAGAATAAGAATCATATTCTTGTCAGTTATCACTTATTACAGCCATTACAGTGAGACCCTGTATTGGATTATCTCAATACGTCTTGTTGGTTGCCCTTTTTTGTTTCTCATTTTTTTTGTTTAAGATTTGCCTTCCATATCAAACTTTATAGTGGTAATCTCTTCAATATCTTGTTTTCTTGTGTAGGTGAACACAAGGATCATAAAACTTTGGAAAAGCTTCAGTCTGAGAGGCAATCAAGAATCGATGAGCTTAAAGAGAGGACTAATTTCTACCTTACACAACAGCTTATTCAGGTTACACTTGCCATTTAAGGCCATTTCAAAATAGATGAAACGTTATTTTATTTGGCATTTTGTTCTCTCTATCTCTCTCCTCTCCTTATCCGTGTGCCTCTCCCTACGTTTCATCTATTTTAGAAAGGAGGAAGTAATTGTTTAATTCTTATGCTGACTTTGACCAATATCTTGTTAGTTGATGTGGGTAGCTCTATAACGCCTATCTATTAGCTATTCTAGAAACTTTTTGTTGACTATTTGGTGGTTTTAAAACTGAAACTGAACACAGGAAAAAAACTACATCTGGGGGAAATTTCACCAGGCGAAACTGCTAGGACTAAATGTCTTGTAGTTCTTAAATTACTTCGCATTTTTTCGGCATAAATGACACATGTTCTCTGGAAAAGTCTAATAAAAGGAAGAGAGAACAAAAAGCTAGGTGTTCTCCAAATAGCCGAACTCATGCAATAATGTTTAAGAGTTGAAGTACAACCCTTCTTCCTGTCAAAGAAGAACAAGCACAAATTTTCGTATTCTGGTCGAACATATTATACTGTTTTAGGGCCATTTCAAGATAGAAGTTTATTATTAGCTGTATTCTCTTTTTGTGCCCTTCTTTCAGTAATGCCAATTTTTTTTCAATATCAGTGTTATGACACAGATCTTGCAGCCAAAGCAGCATCAGCTGCTGTCTTGGCATCCAAATACACTGACGGCCCGTTTGGTTAGTGGTTATGAATAGTGGTAATGGTAATGAAATTTAGTGTAAATTTGTAAAGATTTTCCCATGTCCATGACCATGGGAATGAAACTTTATCACAAAACATGGGTTTCCCTTTATAAATTTTCATTACCACCCAATACCACCTTCCCAAGTGGTAATGGATGGTAATGAGATTTTAGGAAGAAAATAGATATCTTGTGATGAGGTAGCATTACCATTGGTAATGACATTAGATTTCTAGTACAAATTTACACTATAATGCATTACCATTCCCACTATTTATAACCTCTTACCAAACGGGCCGTGAAGGCTCAGGATTGAGACTTTTATTTGAAGAGGAGTCCAAAGTTGATGCTGGAAAAAGCCATGATGTTGAACTGGTCCAATCTAATGGTTGTCTCGAATTGCTGGGACGTCTCCACACGCTGGCAGTGAATATGCCCAGCATAACCAACAGCTCTTTGTTGATCATTATCAAGGTCAAGGAGCCACTGCATATAATAGTGGATGGTTGTCTCGAATTGCTGCATTACTTGTCGGTGAGGATCCAACCCAATGCTATGCTCTTATATGTGTTTCAGTAGACAATGGACATGCCACCAGCAGTGTTGTTGATTTTCCATGTGAAAACATAGTTGACAACAAGAATGCAGAAGCTGCCCCTGCTCCTGCACCTGCTGAAGCTAATGAGAAGACTGGGGTATCAGCAGAAGGTAATGAGAATTGAAGACGTTACGTAATGTATTGATTGGATCGGTATGGTTTTCCAAGGCAAGGGCTGCTGATTAAGAATATGCCTCTAGTTTGGGGTTTTTGTGTAATCTTATTGTGGTAATACTTGTAAAACATACAAAAGTATAGAATGTTTATGGCTGTAATTGATGTTTGTAGGCGTTTTACTTTACCAGCCACTATATTAAATTTGAGGCCAGTGAACTGAAGTTTGAGAGCATCTCAGAGGAGAATATTTATTATTTGTCGACAAATTCTCGTCCCATGTTTCGTATTACCTTCTTTCTTGAATGCTACTAAAAAAGAATTTAAATCAACAGTCGTTGAACTTGAATCTACGCCGCAACTACTCAGTCTCACAGTCACACTAGGAGATAAAAAGGTAAAAGGAAAGAAACTAGGGGAAACAAAAAAAAAGAAGAGTAAATATGGCTATCATAAAACACACGTGAATGGATTCATTTTGGTTTAACAAAACTTTTTACGCCCATGTGGCTGAATGTTTTTCAAAATATTGGAACAAGTGAACATACTAATATACTCATAAGTCCCCTCAAAAAATAAAAATAAAAATAAACATAAGTAAATCAAATATCAAAACACAAACTTTTATATGAGGCTGGCCACATCTTGAACAAACGGTATGGCCATCTAATAAAAAGGCCCAAGCTACGCTATAAAAAATCCCAAGCTAGGCCATAATGCCCAAGCTGAATAAAAAGTCCCAAGCGAATAAAAAGTATGTACGTCGATTTAAATACAAAAAAGGAGTTTTTGGATATGGGAAAATTACAGTTTGGTTTTGAAATAAACAATCAAAATTATTATATTATGTAAATTGAATATAACTTTTGCTACATAATTCAAAACATTACATTTTTGTACCATTGGAGAGTGCTTGAAATATGCTTCAAAATAAGTTCCATTTACAATATTGTTTTATAAATCATGAAATTATATTTAATTAGATGAATTGTAACGCATTATCTAGTCTTTATTTTAGATAAATATAATAGGTATCATATGTGATTTTTTTTTTGGACAGGTATTATATGTGATTATAGCATTTGATCATAGGTTCAAATTCATAGGATTAAACATATTATCTTACAAAACCTCAGACTTACTCAACTGAACCAAAAAATTTAGTATTGCAACAAAATCATTAAGGAAACTTTGTTGTTACACTAAAAATTAAAATTTATAGTAATAAAACTACATATATATTAGAGTTTTGGATGATGAAAAATTAGAGTTGATTTTAAAAAGCAAACTTAGAATATTATAGAGAGCTCCACTTGAGCATGTCATGTCTTTCTTTTTATGTTTTTTTTAAAAAAGCATTCAACATAGAAATACATACACATAAGGTGTTTTGGATAAGTGAAGATTAGAGTTTGATTTGGAATAAACAACCTAAATTATTATACTATGTACGTAAATTGACTATAACTTTTGCTACATAATTTGCAATATTATAATTTTTTTTACCATAGGAGGAGAGTGCTCGAAATATTCTTCAAAATGATGTCCATATACAATATAGTTTTACAACTTATGAAAATATATTCATTTAGATGAATAATAATGTATTATTTATTCTTTGTTCTAAATACATATAAAAATAACTATAAAAATAGCTTATTATATGTGATAATAGCAATTACGTCTTTCAAAATAGTACTTTTAAAAATTGAGCTAAATAAAGATAAAAAAATACATATCTATAGTTTTGTATAGTGAAAAGTTAAAGTTTGATTTTGATTAAACAAACCTAAAAATATCATACAATAAAAAAAATTTATATAATTTTTGCTACATAATTCGAAAAGTCAAAACTTTTACCTTATCGGAACTTGCTTACAACTATAAAGATAAAAAATTTAGAGTAATGTTTTATTTTTAACTGATGCATTGGATCATATAAAAAGAGTATGAATTTAATAAAATAAGTGGTACTACATAATTATGGTAAGAATATAAAATCTAGAATTATTAAGAGAAAATGGAGTTTGATTTACACCAAAATTATCTAAAAATCAAAAATACAATTGGGTGTGTAACTTTTGCTACATATACACAATTTTATTATAATTGAATTGAGTTTGAGATTTGCATCAAAACAATAATAATTAATTAGCAATATAATTATATTATTATAATTAGTAATGATAAGATGTCTTTCAATAAATATCTAATTTATTTATTATCTCAAAGGCATACAAAGTCTTCAAATTGCTAGTATATCATAACTCTAATAACATCTTCCGATTCCTCGCCAAACTCGAACTTCAACAATGTAGCTTAATATGGGAAGTCATGCGTTGGTTATCCTGATTGTATTAGTTTTCCATACCTACTACTCAGTACTCACCCACCTAAATCTAGCAATATAAACGCTAACTTTCCGAATCCTGATTTTTACTACTACTCACCCACTTTATATAAACGCTGATGGAATGCATCAAAAAAATATAAACGCTGATGGTATTTCAGAAAAACTCTCGAAAAATTTGGATCTCAATAGAAAGTCACAAAAGATTAATTCGATTTTTTTTTTTGGTGTTTGCACCTGGTTCACCCTTCGGGCTACATCCGGATCGAGGCCAAGTTCGGGGTGGTTAGGTTCCATTCCTCTCCCAAGGGTGTTGCTGGGATTCAAACACTGGTCCGTCCTACCAAAGCCGTCCCCATCATTGGGCCAACACTTACTTGGTAGATTAGTTCGATTTTTGGTGTTTCGATCCGAAGGCGAAATCTGTTAGTTCTAGTCCAGGACTAGGTTGATAATTATGAAGATACAAAGTGATCATGATAGTTTGTGGAGTAAGTTTGTGCGTAGATTTAACAGGCGAGATGTTGGAAATCCTTTCGCTAAGCTTTGCGACGATATCATGTTTGATATCTTCAGTAGACTTCCTGCAGATACTCTATTGGCATGTAAACTGGTATCGCCGTGTTGGTATGGCTTGATCACCTCTAAGAACTTTGTGGATAACACGCATCTTAATCATCAAGGTACCAAAAAACTAGCTTTTTCAGTTGTTAAATCACCACAAGGAATACAAATGGTCGTAATTGAAGATGTTTATATCAAGAAGACTATAAACTTGGACAACACAATAGGTTATACTGATTTATTTGTGGCAGGATCGTGTAATGGACTTATACTTATATGTTGTCTAACTCAACTAACTGTCACCAAATTTCGGCCACTGATCATATACAATCCCATCATAAAGGAAGCTGTTCTACTGAGGGAGTTTATGTCTTCTACAGGTCCTTTTCGGAAAAAATTTGCATGTGGCTTCGTCTTTCATGAATTAACAAACGAGTACAACATAATTTTGTACGAAACGTCCAAAGCGTACAACGAAAAGGTTTATAAGGTCACCTATTATCTTTATGGATTGAGGACTAAGTTGTGGAAAACACTACTAAACTTATGTCAATATGTGAATGACTCAGAAACTCCAAGTGTTAACCTGAGTGATATGGTTTGTTGGAGTGTAAAACACTTGGATTGTCGTCAACCTACTATGCTCAGATTTGCCGTTATGGTTTATAATCTCGCCAATCAAACATTACAGATCATTCCTCAGCCACTACATAGCGTTAACCTTAATCCTTACGTTCATATTACTAGCAATCAGGATATGATCAGTTCAGCTGTAGCTTCTATGACAGTGGGAGATATGAACGGTAGGTTCGTTTACTTGAACCAATGTTTTGATGATACCTTATACTTATCAGTTCTTGACAACTCTATTAGTGGTTATTCTTGGACTAAACCTTATGTGATAGATCTACGAGCTCGATTCAAACCTTTTTTCTTATCACCAACAGCATGCAGTGGCAGCTTTAAGGTAATTCACATAATTGATGGCGAATTAATTTTAGAAGTGGATGATAAAGGAATTTATAGGTATAATATAAACTCGAAGACTATGCGAAAAATTCATAAACCAAGACACAAGGCACTCGCTGGGATGAGTATCTGGTGGTGTACAACAGTACAAGTGCTACAAAGAGTTTCGTATCCCCGAAAAAAATCTTAGGTTAAAAATTTGTTGTTAGGAGGCTGATAAGAGTATTTTGTGTAAATTGTTAGTTAATTTTAATTTTGTGTGATTTATTAGTGAATTATTTTTGTTTAATTTTAATTTTGTGTGATTTATTAGTGAATTATTTTTGCCGGCTCTTTTCTTAGAGTTGGATCCCATGCCTATCCCGTTGACTTACGATAGCATTGATTCAAGAGGTAAATTGACGTGTAT
This sequence comes from Beta lomatogona, assembly GCA_947646795.1. Lineage (NCBI taxonomy): Eukaryota > Viridiplantae > Streptophyta > Magnoliopsida > Caryophyllales > Amaranthaceae > Beta > Beta lomatogona. The sequence goes on from CANSNZ010000105.1 coordinate 751,840, forward strand.
CAAACCAATATAAATCTGACTAATAGAAGATTTAGTTACAATAAAAAATTCACTTTTTGCAACCGCAGTAATACAAATATGAAAATTTGTTAATCACATAAAATTACACCCAACTACCTATGATGCTGCCATCAACATTAGACTTTTCATTGCATCAATTGAAATCTCCATATCTTTCCCCTCGTTTTATGTTTCTGTACACATTCCTGTCATTTGTAGTAAGATCAGTGTGCTTTTTCTTCATTCATTATGTACAAGGTCTCTATCTTTCCAAATGTACAATATCTGTATCTGTAGGCAGTATGAGTGTATGACACTCTTTGTTCTGTACCTTTTGTCCAGGCTTATTGCAGTCATATTGCCATGTCGACTTTGATCATTGTCCCTCATATGTCCTGCTGTCAGTTAGATTTTAGAAATACACACAAATTTTCTCCACAACACAACTACATCCTCACAAAGCTGTCATATTTCTTCAAGGAATGCCTATGTGATTGGTATTGGGATTGCTCTCTTGATCTCATAACTAAGGATCCTTCTTTAAGCTCTAATAAAAATGAGCTACACAGCTATTCGCTCTATGTTGCCTTTGGTGATATCAATGGGATAGGTCAAATTTGTTTCTATTGCTTAATGTGTAGCTCTAAACCACAGTGAAAAGTGAAAACTATTAGCCTTTTATTAGCTTATGATTGCATCAACTCTTTAAACTCAACCAGTTTCCTTGCTGTTAAATTTCTCTGCTCACACGAGTATAAAAATTTGAATAACATCACTGCTGAATACCACAGTAACTGAAAACGACGTAAGATCATGCATGATCCTATAGATTTGAGGATTTCAGTTCTTGTCCACATTTCTTGATATTGAAGGCTTGTAGGCAATTTGGGGGCACAGTACTGAGTAATGAGTAATGACCCAACCCCCTTTTTTTATGGAGTTTACTCTCCATCCTACTTATTTGAGGAAGAATCTTCCCTATGAACAGATAAATGGATCTATGATATTTTTTTCGATGTTATGTAGTTTAGTGAACATCTTGGTGTCACGTTATGCCTATGCTTTCTGTTTTCTGATTACTGACTAGCAGGCACCTTGCTATGTTATTGTCTTTTCAGGGTGGAATCACTTCATCTGATATTGCTACCAGAGCTGTTGATACGAGACATGCTAAAATAATTGGACAAGCCTTGGCTGGTGTTCCCTTATGGCAGCTTGGTGGTGACTGGTGAGAGTAGACACCCAGGAGTAGGAGTCCCATATATAGTTTTCCCAGGCAGGTGCAGGTGTTGTTTCCTTAATTTCATGTTTGGTCCTTACAATATCCATTGCAACTTATTCATAATGTAGTTTTCTGGAATTCTCATACCTACTCCCAAAAATAATGCATGCTTGTGCTCTAATTTTTTTGTCAATATCTACGACTTATGGAGCTTTTTATCTTTCACTAAATCTTCCGAGAACTACAGGCAATATTGGTGACCACAGAGCTCTTGCTGAAGTTGTAAAATCTTGGGCTCGTCCTGCCAGACTTTCATCAAGCAAAGAACTTCTGCTTGTCAGAACATTAAACATTTTCTGTTGTCAGATTTAATCATCATAGGTAACTCAACTCTAACTATATTGTTTTGATTTTGTAGCATGCAGAAAAAGGTGGATATGCTGTTGGAGCCTTTAATGTCTATAACTTGGAAGGAGTAGCTTCAGTCGTAGCTGCTGCTTGCTGCTGAAGAGGAATGCAGTCCCGCTATTTTGCAGGTTAGAAGTGGCTATACACTATACAGCAAGATGACATATATGCAGACATTACTCATTTTATAAGAACTCATTAACCACACAAACTTTTGCTCTCACGTAGTCACTTGGGCTCCTTTTTTACCTCTCTCCTCATCACATCACATATTCACATGGGGTCCTTAAAATGTCTGCCTCCCTCCTTCCCTCCATGTTGCAACTAAAAAATAACAGAGGAAGTATTATTGTTCATATGGCTGTTGCTTCTATGTTGTCTTAGAAATATTCAGCCAAATACTCGGCTATGATCAGTGACTGTGAGTACTCATTGCTCGTTCTATGCTTCACTGCTATCTTTGCTTTTCTGATTTAGTTTCTTTAACAGATCCATCCCGGGGCCTTGAAGCAGGGAGGTATTCCTTTGGTAGCTTGTTGTCTCGAGAGAAAGCAGCAGATATCTGCATGACTGCATCAATTTATTCATAAGAAAGCCTCTGTCGTTTATGCAAATGGTCTTCATACCTGATACATGTCATTAGACAAACAAATTAAACTTTTACTACCTGAGTAAAATTTTAAATATGCATAATTTAGGGTAAATAAGGTACCGTTCTCACAAATAGATTAGTTGATCTATCAAATTAATGGTTAAACTTCATGTCCTGAATATGTACAAGCTCTTGTTTCTAAATTTAACATAATTATGGTTAGTCTACATGTGTGTGTATGTGTGCGCGTATTAGTAATATTGGAATAAAGGAAAAACTTGTATCGGAAAAAAAATACCGAAAGTGGAACTATAATAAATTTCTTAATTGAACAAGAAATTGACGCTATCCTTCCGTTTCAATAAGTTGTAGAGGGCTTCAACAGCTAGTGCTTTTACTTGTGTAGATCTTATTTTAATGGAAAATTTTGACAAGTCAATCTGCCTACAAGTCTTGCTTCTACTTCTATATGGGGAGTTACCGTGCTTATATACTCATCCACACACACTCTCTATCACTAGTGTAGTTATTTTAAAGTGAAGGTAAGCAATCCTAATTAAGGGCAAACATACTTACCTGCTATAAACCATATTTCCCTAGACTACCTTTACAGTGAAGTTAAGCTCAACTTTTTCTCTCTCAACAAAAAAAATATAACTTCCTACTTATTAATCAATACTCCCTCCATCCCTCAAAGGCCTTCCCCTTTGTTTTGGACACATAGATTTAGGAGAGGGGTTTTGGTGGGCCTTTCTTGAGTAAAGCGTGGATAAAAAATTGAGGTAGTAGGTAGTTTGTGTTCTTTCAGAGAGTTATAGAAAATAATATTGTGATTGGTGGTCCCAATATCGGATAGGAAATTTAGAAATACATAGTGTGCACTACATTCATAGCCGATTTGGCTCATCAGAAAAACATCTGTGTTGAAGCTGAATTAGGCAGATTATCAGGGACTGAAGATGAACTGACTGTTGAAGAGTATGAAGCAAGGTTTACTGACATTAATCAGGTTGGTTTACTAATTATTTAATTCAAACTCTCTGTCTACTTTTGCACTGTCCATTTGGCTGATTTATCGAAGTTGTCGCTCTGTATTTCCAGGCGGAAGAGTTTATCAATAAGACTGGCATTGATGCTTTGGCAGTGTGCATCGGCAATGTCCATGGGAAATATCCTGCAAATGGCCCAAGTCTCAAGCTTGGTTTGCTGAAGGTAGGAGTTTATTACCTATCAATTTTGATGAATGATGTATGAAATAACAAGTTACGGAAGAGGATGTAGGAACAAAAACTGGTAACTAAATTGACACACTTAACTGACCACCGTGGCGTGAGTAGATCACTGCTCTAAAGTTGAATTTGCCCCGCAACAACACACGGACTCACAGCAATCAACCTCCAGGCATCCAATACAACCCAGAAAAGGAGAAAAGAGAGAGAGGGAGAGCTTTTATACTGATAAGGACGTACAGGGGGAATGCCTCTTGAATGCGAGGCCAGAAAGTTGATCGCCACAAATCACTGTGCCCTTGCACCTTCTGATGCTCATACAATGGAACTGTAAATGATCCAGCAAAGTAGCTCGAAAAGGCCTTTCATGCCACCCATACTATACACGACATCTGCCATAAGTTCCCAGTGTATGCATTGGGTTTATGCATAACTTCTTATTTGCTCTAGCGGAGGACAATCTGTGTGTGTAATTGTGTATTGCATGAAAGGTTCTTGAAACTTTGTCTATTTCTGGTGGAGTCAAAAGATACATTACACTTAGCTTTGACTTGCTCGTAAATGTTGAGTTGTGAGTTTTTAGTTTGCAGTATTATTGCGAACTAAAAACTTCTTTGAACCAAGTTCTTCAATCCGGTCTTTTTTTTTTTTCTCTGGCAGGATTTGCATGTTTTGGCTTCTGCCTTCCAGAAAAGGTGTGATCCTGGTCCTCCACGGAGCGTCTGGTTTACCCCAGGAGCTTGTCAAAGTAATCTCTTTTTACATCATGCATCTTTAAATTTCTTTGGCCAATATAGACTTTCACCCATCAAACGATCCCAAAATTGTTGAAATATTTGTTTTATGAAATCTTAATATGATTAATTTGTGATTTGTAGTGCTACCTTTCCTTAATAAACAAAGTGCTTGCTAAAAGTTGTGTGTTTTCTCTTTGTCTTTGGAAACATGTAATGTATGAGCAGAGCTGCATAGATCTCGGAGTGCGAAAGTTCAACGTGAACACTGAGGTAAGGAATTGCAAATGTTTGCATCAGCTAATGTTTACATAATCCTTTTTCTCCCTTTATGCTTATGTTATATTATTGGTCCTTTTTTTCCCTTTTCTTTATTCCTCCCTTTATTTTCCAGCTCATTTTTTATCTATAAATCTCTCCCCCGCCCCCACCACAAGTACAAATGCAGTTGAAGTTAATGAATATGGTTTCTTTTTCATTCTCTTCCCATTTCCCTTGCTTAAGCAATCAAATAATCATGCCCTAAGTATAATTAGTTACTAGAAGTTTACACTGTTTACTATATTGATTACTTGATTTATTGCTCATATATTTATACGATATGCAATGGGAAGTTTGTTAAAATGAGGAGTAATGTTCATATATTCAGAAATATTTATATGTGCATCTATAAACTAAATGTGCAAATATTAATTTTTAAAATGGAAATTTAATACATCACTTTCTAAACAAAATTCTTGACAGAGCTCATTATCACTCAAATTAACATACAAAGAACTTATTAATGTTGATTTGTTGTTAATTAGTCATTTTAGATTTCAAATTTGTGGTAGTTGTTTAATTTTCATAATTTGTTTCATCATTTCATATCATATTTAGTTTTAACTTTTAGCACTTAATTGATAGGTTGATTTAATGAATTTTTTTTAATAATTGATACTCAATTCTTAGTTTTATATAATTCTGTAGTTATTATATTACAAGAAATTGATAGTCCTTTATTACTGCAAGTAATTAGTTAGATTTTTTTTTGTAATGACGTAATCAAGAATAAAAGTTCTAGTAAGTACAATTGTTAAAAGTTCCTCTTTTCTTTAAAAATTGTAACTCCTAATTGTAAAACTTAATTTGGAATTTATATTCGAACAATCGAACTACTCCGAATCCACGTGGCTCAATTCCTGGATCTATCACTGCTTCAATTAAACAGCCCCAATGATTGTAAGTGTCCCAAAAATTATAAGTAACCCCAAAATATTATAGGTAACTAAGTATATTAATAAGTAACCCTAATACAAGTAACTCCAATAGGTGGGGAGTGGGGACGAAGTAACCCAACAATTATAAGTAATTCCTATTATAATAATTTGTAACTTCAAGATACAATAATTAACCTTATATGTGGACTAGTTGCATCATTAACTGACGGTGTGACCAGCCACATATAAGACTTAACATGGAAATATACCTAGAAATAGGTTCATACTTTCTCTATTCTCATGTAGTTGCGATCGTTTGACCTTACTTCTAGGTATATTTTATCAGTTGGTCTTGTGAGAAATCGTCTACTTTTAATTTAAAATTAGGCAACTGCCCAAGCCCAATGTTAAGAAGAGAACGACCCACCTTTAGGAAGAACTCTAAAAAAGCAGTTTCAAGTGAGTCAAATTTCTGATTTTCAAAAGAAGAAAAAATAATTTGTAATGCTAAAAAATTGTTACTTTTTGAATTCTTAAGATGGTGGTATATTTTTAAATATTGTACAATATATTTGAATATATTTTTTTTCCAAACTAATTGCCACTATAATTAATGATATTAATTGTCAAAAGTTATACATTAGTAAAATGAAAGTCAAAGTGTTGTAACTACTCACTGCATCCTTTATAGTATCACTAGCCTTATATACACACTATGTGTATGAAATCGTTATCTAATTAAATTATATAGCAACATATTTACATCTAGTATTTGTTTGAGGCTTTAAGCAAGAACCTGGATATCGCTAAACTGATATCAGAAGAGAGGGAGAAGATCAGGATAGTTTCCTATAGTGTTGTTGTTGCAGTTACTAGTTTCCATATAATAAGGTTTTTTTTTTTTTTAAATAAACAATCAGATAAAGATTGTAGAAACTGATGACTTGGGTAGTTTTTTTGTTTTATCTTTTATTTAATGAAGTAATTAGTTTCTTTTTTATTTTTTTCCTTTTTTTTATTTTTCGGAGTCCCACCCCTATTACCTTATAGAATAGAGATATGTATCATTTCCCTTTTTTAGATCTCCCCAAAAGAATGCTCCGTTTCAATTTATGTTCAATTTTCAATTTGACCGTTTAAATTTTACCAGTATCGAGAACAAAAGTTATCATGCCATAAGTTTATAAATTTATTTTATTAAATATTTTCAAAATATAAATTTGATATTATTTCTACTAGGGTTTGTTTGGTTTGATGCAAAATGGTATTTCATGTAAAATATTTTCCAACGAAATACGCAAATGAATATTAGTTTTCCTTTGTTTGGTTTGATGGAGGACTATTAAGCCAAGAAGCAGAAAATGATTTTCCTTCAAATTTCGGAGAAAAATATTATTAAACTAAGAAGGGGGAAATGAAGGAAAATGGGTTTTCTTCAAATTTTGGATAAAAATGTTTACAAAGGGATGAAAAACTCTTTTCCACCTTAGTTTTCTTTTTTAAATCCCTTGTTCAACCAAATAATGAAAAATGGGGAAGTTAGAATTTGATATTCATTAAGCATGGGGAGCTTATACAGTAATAGAATTTGATATTCATTTAGCATGGGGAGCTTATACAGTTGGTTTCCATAAATGAAGTTTATTGCCCCATATCTCACGAATTTAGGAGGATTTTCAGGAAATCTTTGGTTTGTTAGACCTTGTGAGAAAGTGGGGGATGGCAAAGTGAAAGTCATTCATGTTTCTATGGTGACCTTGTCGGTTACCATCTTCAAAATCTATATCTTGAAGGAGGCTCCCCAACTTCAAAGGTTGAGGGAAGAAAATTCTTCCATGAGATATCGACATCCCACAGTGGAGGGTGTGTCTGATATCCATTGTTTGGAGTCACTTGAAGAGATGACTCCAACATCAAATATCATAGGATCCCAAGAAGTTCTCATCCATCCAAATCCTTGGGACTCTTTAAATGGCGAAATTTCAAATTCGCAGGTTTCATGTTGGCAATCCAGACATGAAATTGGTTCGAGATCACATCAATCAAAGCTCCGATGTGTTCTTGCTGCAAAGGCCCACTCATTATGTAGATGGGTAGAATAAGATAAGTCCACACTCAAGTCCAACCACTCAAGTTCTTCAAGTCAAAATATTATCCTTAATAGCTATGGCAATATAAGTTCCTTAACACTATGTTACGTTAAAGCTAGTAAAAATTGTGTTTGTAGCACCCACGATCTGAAAGCTACAATAAGATTCAGTGGGTTTAGTGTATTAGCTTGTATTTCAACTTTCAATTAATAATATTCCTGTTGAGGCATGTAGTGTTTTGATGATTGTAAACAAATGATGATTATCTAACTAACATGTGTGTTTGAGATGTGCATATTACATTACCATAGAACAAGTCATGAAAGGTTAAATATATCACATCATGTAGAGTTCCTAGAAGAAATCCAATAAGTGAAGTTCCTAAGGAAGAAATCCAAAGAGAGAAGAAGTTTGATTATACAGATGTGCTGCTAGATTTTATGAAAGTTCCTAAGATGGAACCAAGCATGAAGAGTTAAAGAAAAATATTATAGAAGCAAGAACAAACAAAGTTCCTAGAAGTGTTCCTAAAAGGAACACAAACAGAGCAGTTCCTAGGTATATCCTAAGAGGAACATTGAATATGCAGTTCCCTAAATGGGAGCAGTTCCTAAGTGGGAGCAGTTACTGAGTCGGAGTATAGTTCCTGAGTGGGAGCAGTTCCTGAAGTTTCATAGTTGAAACAAGTAGTTCCTGAGCAGGAATTATAAGTGCGAAGTTCCTTAAAGGAACTAGCACGTCGAAGTTCCAGAGGTGGAGCTATCAACATGCGGTTCTTGAGTTGAAGCAGCATATTTGGAGATGAAGGTAGAAAATATGAGTTTATTTTCTAGGATTCATGCAATTATGTGGAAACGTGAAAGGTAATGGAACAAGGTGTCAAAAGGAACTCGTGGAACTTACAGTTAAAAGTATTTAAGAGTCAGTAAGTTGTTGCATATTATTATCTTAATCTGTAGGATTTATTTAGAGTTTGTTTCTTAATAAATCTCTACTTGATTAATTATTTTTAGATAATATGCATTAGTTGTTTTAGGATGAGATTTAGTTTTTAAATTAAAGATAATTTTTAAATAAAATAGTTTTTTTTATAAATAAAATCATTTTTATTTTAGATTATGATTTTAATATCTTTTGTTTATTTAATCTTATCTTATCAGTTTTTGCAAAATAAAGCGCCTATATTTATATTACGTTCAATGAGTTTTCGAGTGTAGGAACTTGTAGACGCGAGTTACTGTACGAACGGGAACTCGTGTACTCATGTCATCTTTATGAAAAAAGTTTTCAGTAAAATATTTATGCATAAGAAAATAAATAAAAAGTGAGTTTTGGAAAAATATCTCTTGGATTATATTTTAATAAAACATAGCTTTTTCTACAAGTATTTATTTTCTTTTTGTTTCCTATTTTTACTCTATCGGCTTTACTGTAAACGTGATATAAGTTGTGCCCAAGAAGCTGACTGCTTCTTCCCCAAGTTTCTCCCAACTAACTGATCATGGGTTAGTGGAGAAATAAGTGGAAGTGATGCTCAAGTCTTGAGCGTACTATAAATAGAGGCTTATGTATTCTTTTTAAGTTGTCTGACTGGTTGTCTTTCCACAGTGTCTGACTTATGTCATTGCATACGGTTTGGCTTAAGGAATAGCGTTACAAAAGAATTACATTTTCTATTCCTTGTTTGAGTCGAGTTCCAAGTTACTACGAGTGCCATGTTCCTTTACAGTTCTTCAGTTTCTATATACTAGAGTTAAACCAAATTAACAAGCATCTGTATTTGAGTTTGGGGTTAAAGGGTTTGAGTGAGCTCTTGTAATGGGAACTTGGTGAAGAGTTTGAGGGAATTCTTGTATCAAGTTCGAGTTAGGAACTTGAGTAAGTTCTTGTTGTTTATGCTTAGACTTGGGACGAAGTCTATCCAGGAGTAAAGGGTTTGAGTAAACCTGTTGTAAAGAGTTGTGGGAACTCTTAAGGGGGACTTAGAATTAAGTCTAGAGTGTTGGAGTTCCTAGTGGAACTTGTGAGAGAGTAGTTCTGAGTGGAACTTGCGCATGTAATAGGTTGTAATAGAGGAGGTTCCCTACTATAGTGAAGAGTTTAAATCCTAAGGAGGTTGTAGTTTTCCTTCTTGTATTGGGACAAGAAGTTTCCACGTAAAAATCTCTCTTGCACTTTGAGTTCCTTATTGCTTATGTTTTAAATTCCGCATTATTAGGCAATAAGACCCACACTACAATTCACCCCTCATCTTGTAGTTCCTTCCGAGTTAACAATTGGTATCAGAGCTAGATCTCACGAAAAGTAGGAAACCCTGTTGAGAAAAAGATTTAAGGAACATGAATTCTACCGAGAAACTTGAAGAAGGTTACTCAATGTTACGACCTTCAATGTTCAACGGGAAATTCTTCACATACTGGAAGAATCGGATGGAGATCTTCATCAAGACGCAAAACTATCAGGTATGGAGAATCATAGAGGTTAGAGATTTCAAAGTCACAACCAAAAATGAAAGGAACGAGGTAGTTTCTAAACCCATCTGTGATTTTGATTCAATTGACTATAAGAAATTGGAAATTAATGCTAAAGCTATCTAACTATTATATTGTGGTCTTGGACCTCATGATTACTGCAAAACCGCTAAACAAATATGGGATTTACTTGTAGTCACCCACGAAGGAACTAGTGAGGTGAAAAGGTCTAAAATTGATTTACTAATGAATAAATATGAACTCTTTGCAATGAAACCATATGAGGCAATTCGTGATATGCTTAATAGATTTTCTAACATTGTTAACGAGTTAGAGTCTCTTGGAAAGGAACAGGTTCGCAAAATTTTAAGGAGCTTGCCAAAGGAGAAATGGATGGCCAAAGTAACTGCTCTCCAAGAAACCAAAGATTTCACCAAGTTCAATCTAGAGCAGCTAGCTGGTTCATTGTTAACCCATGAACTCCAGTTAGGAACTCAATATGATGAAAGTTCCACAAATCGGGCACTTGCTCTAAAGGCTGATGAAGAGGAAGAAGAGGAGGAAGACTTTGAGGTAGAAGAAACTATGAAGCTTGTTCGAAAATTCAAGAGGATGTACAAAAATCTGAAATCAAACAAAACCAAAGGTAAAAAGTCTTCTAATTCAAAAGTTGAATATGGTTGCTATAAATGTGGTAGCTTTGATCACTATATTAAAGAGTGTCCCTCTTGGGAACAAGAATCTGAATTCGAAGAGAAACTTTAGGACAAAGGAACTGCTCAGTTATATCTAATGGCCAAATCTGACTGTAAGTCTAAACATGAGTTACGTATTAATAAGTCTAATGGATGTTCAAGGAAGGAACTCAAGAAAATGTGGGTTCCTAATTCTGATAACTAGACGTTATGAATGCCTTAGTGAGGGGGAACAATATATGGCACCTGTTGTTCCTTGTGTTTATCTAGTGAAGTATTTAAATTTCTCTCACTCAAAAGGCATATAAAAATTGTAGAGATGATTTTGTTAAGTTATGATGTCTTGTTTTTCTCTAAATGGCTAATTCATCTAGCGTGCATATGTAGGGTTTTTGTGAAATGTCTTCCATATGAATGTGTGTCACCATAATTGTTTCTATGTTTTATGCATAGTCATGAGTTAAATTTAATAGATGACTCACTGATTTCTTTGTAATGTTACCCTTAATCTCCATATTGCTAATTGGTAGTCAGAAGCAGGAAGAGGAAGTAAAAAGTGTAGTTCCTTTCATTCAATGAACTCATTTATTATACATTCCATCCACACCGAGCGCATTACATGTGAATGTCCAAATTATGAGTATAAATGAGCAATATCATTCTCTAGATTATCAAACCTCTTATTCCATCATTTATTTTTAAAGATCTCAAAAATCCTCCAAAACATTCATATCACATTTACATACCATTTTCTTTCTAATCAGTTCACCATATATCCAAATCCTTCAATTTATGTTCCTCTACTGTAACTTTAAACATTGAAGATGATGCAACATTTGAGGGGGAACTAAGGAAAGAAAAAGAAAAGTTTGAGGGAGAATAAGTTGATATGGAGATGAAAAAGGAGAGATTGAGGGAGACACAGAAGAAATAAAAATATGAGAGCAAACAGGAGAATAAAAGGAGAGATATGTGAGAGGGAGATAGATAAGAGATTCAACGTTCCATAAGTTATTCAAGTTCCCGCTTCTACAAAGCTGTCATAAAATATGTGGGTTCTAGTAGTCCTATGTATGTTCCTTTAGTATCAAATCTGAAGTAAACAAAAGGAATTAATTAGTTCCTTGAAACTTAAAGCAAGGAACAGGCAGCGGATTTCCATTCAAAATATTGAAAAAAAAGTAAGGAACTGCATGTTATTTGAAAGGAACGGACATCTGTTTTCAAAGGCAAGTCACAAAAGTAAACAGCAAGTGACCAATTCATATAGATATAAATTTTTTTTTTCAATTAGCCTATTCGAACCATTCCTTCATAGAAATGAGCCTTTGATCTTCTCTTTGAATTTTATTGGAAATTTTATTTATTTTCTACTCAATGGATTGCACTTTGGTACAGTGGTGGTTTATGTTTAGCATGCTTTAGCTTCTTTAACTAATTGATTATCATGTGCATGAGGATGGCTAATGTTACTAGATTGATGTATGGGCAAATTGAAAAATTAAACTCATGTTTGACCATTAATTATATTTATGGTGGTGTAGTGTCACTATAAGTTTGGAAGATTGATCATAAATTCTTGAAAAACAATACGCTTTTTGATGATGTCAAAAGGAGGAAGATAATGGCAAAGTAGCTTATTTATTGCTTTTATTCTGGTTTATTCTCTACTCAACATGATCTTGCATTGTTATACTTCCTCCGTTTCAAATTACTCGCTACACTTTCTATATAGGGAAGTTTTATATTACTTGCTACACTTCCTTTTTGGGCAATAAACTCTCTCCATCTCTCTCCTCTCACATGGGTCTCCTTTCTTTTTACTCTCTACCTCTCTCTTCTCCAAAAATTGCCTAGGAGTCCGTGAATTGAGAAGTGTAGCAAGTAAAATGAAACGGAGGAAGTATTATATTTTATTTGTGTTAGTTTTTATATTACTTTGCCTTGGTTTATAATCACCAAAAAGGGAAAAATTGTTGAGCCAATATGGTTTTGATGATGACAAACTAAATTAATAGCTAACAAGGTTTATAAGTTTTATGTGTGCAAGGTTCATGAATTATTAATCGTGCTTTATAAAGATAATAAGTGAAGTTCCTAAGTTGGAACTCCAAGAGAAGAATGAAGATCTTACAATGGAACTCCAAGAGAAGAATAGCTTAGTTACATAAGGGTGTAATTAGGTTTCTTATGTAAGAAACAAAGATCATCATAAGGTAATGAATTGGAACTATGGGGATGTTCCTTTGAATAAAGGAATTGTTCCTATGGAACTATACATGTGTCTAAAACAGACGTATTGTTACTGATAAGTTAAGATTAAGGAACTAACTAATCTAAAGGAACTAGACATATATTATAGGTGCAACAGTTATTTTGTGTCGGTTGATTTATTAATGCCTAGAAAATAGGAAATCGTTTTTATTTGTTAAAAATCTGATTTTAAGGAAAATATTTTTAAAGGAAAGATTTTATCTTTATTAGAAATAAAATCCTTTTCGGTTTTAGAGAAAAAAATTAAAAGATATTATTTTGATAAAAGGATTTTATTTTGGTTTTATAAAAGATATTATTTTCTAATTAAATCAGATTTATATTTATTGCACAAGTAGTTGCTAAAATTAAGGAAGCAGTAGAATTTCCATAAGTGGCTCGAATTCGTTTTCTTTCTTTCCATTTCTAATTGATTTTGTTCAAAAACTCGAACCTTAGAAATTGAATTAGGGCTTTTCGATTTTTCCTCTATTTGCTCGAATTTCTCTATTGTTTGTGTTTCTTTTTTATGTTGATGGCTAGCTGTGCTGAGAATGACTGTTAGAATTTCGCTATTTTTCTTCAATTATTTCATATTTCTTTTAGCAAAATTCGTCCAAGATTAGATAAATTAATTGCCTTTTATTTTTTTGAACTTTTACTGTTTCTGTTTGTGTTCCTATCTACTCTACTCTCAAGTCCTGTAGTTTCACCCTCTTTTAACCTTTGCTGTAGAAGACTGGTTTGGTTTGTCGTTCGTCTTCATCTTGGAATTCCGACACTGTCCACTAGATTTGATAGTTCATATAATTAGTTGAAAATTGGATGTGTGAGTTTTGATGGTATAGTTGAATATTGTGAAATTTGGATGTTTAAATTCTGATTGTTTAAGTGACAATTGGGTGTATGATTTTGCGGGTTTAAATGAAAATTGGTTGTCTAAGTTTTGATGGTTTAATTGAAAATTGAATGTTTAAATTTTGATGGTCTACTTGAAAATGACCGTGTTACATAAATTAATTATTATATCATAGGTGATTTTCAAGTACATTAAAAGAACGGTTTTTTCACCTGATACCCCCGAGTTTTCAAAAAATTCACGTGGTATCCTCCATGTTTTCAAAATTCACCAGGTACCACTAAGTTTAAAACTAATTCACGTGGTACCCTCAAATACCCTTAATGACTAACGACGTTAACCACCGTTAGTCATTAACCCTAATTTTCTCCTTTGAACCTTAATTAACCTATAATTCTAACCCTAATCCTAACCATTACCCTAACCCCAAACCCTAAACCTAACCCTAATCACCCCTCCCCCACCCTCCCACCACCCCTACAGCCTCCTCCACCCCAGCCTCACCCCCTTCCCCCCACCCTCCGCAGCCCCCCCTCCCCACCCCCGTGCCGCCGCAGCCCCAAACCCAGTTCCCCCACCCCTCCCCCACCAGGCCACCATCGCCCCCCTCTCAATTTCAAAACAACCCCCCCTAACCCTTCTCCCGTAACCCCCCGCGCCCCAACAACACCACCCCCCCCCCCGCTCCCCACACCACCACCCCGCTTCCATTTTCGCACCCTCCCCCCACCCCCGTAGCACCACCCTCCTCCAAATTGCGTGAAACACAAAGTACCGAGATTGAGAAAAAACAGAGGGAAGAAGAAAATACGGGGGTTGCGGGTGACGCGGGCGGCGGGTGGGGGGGTGGGTGCGAAAAATGGAAGGGAGTGGTGCGTGGGAGGGGCGATGGTGAGGAGGGGCGGGGGACTACCGAATCGAATCGGGGTGGGGGGGGGCGGCGCGAGGGGTGGGGACCTTGAACCGAATCAGGTGGGAGAGGAGGCGGCACGGGGTGAGGGAGGGGTCATGGGGGGTGGGTTAGGGTTAGGGTTTGGGGTTAGGGTTTAGGGTTAGGAGTAGGATTAGGATTAGGGTTAGCTTTAGGGGGTTAATTAGGGTTTATTTAAAACATGAAATTAGGGTTAATGACTAACGGCGGTTAACGCCGTTAGTCATTAAGGGTATTTGAAGGTACCACGTGAATTAGTTTTAAACTTAGGGGTACCTGGTGAATTTTGAAAACATGGAGGGTACCACGTGAATTTTTTGAAAACTCGGGGGTATCAGGTGAAAAAACCGTTAAAAGAATAATGTATCATAAAGAAACAAAAACATGACTTTGATTAATTGAGCTTCTTAACTAGAAGGGTGTTATCTGATATTGTGAGTTAGTGACCCTTTTAATAATTAAAATCAAAGTTTCAGCTTAGGCCATGTTCTTTTGGACTTATTTTCAGCAAAAATAAGTAAAAATAAGTTTAGTTCAACAAAAATAAGTTCAGTTCAGTAAAAATAAGTTCAGTTCAGCACAAATAAGTAAAAATAAGTTCAGTTCAGCAAAAATAAGTTCAGTATTACTATAATGTTGTAATTATTATTTTTGTTTTCAATATTACTATTCATATTGTTATTATTTACTTATTATTTATTATATTATTTATTATTATTTATTATTATTATTTATCATTATTTATTATTATTATTTATTATTTATTATTTATTATTTATTATTTATTATTTATTATTTATTATTTATTATTATTATTATTATTAATTGTTATTATTTATTATTTATTATTTATTATTTATTATTTATTATTATTATTATTATTATTATTTACTCATGAAAAAATATGGAATATTAAAGCTTACATTGAATATTAACTTTAGTGAACTAATAGGAATTATTAAAATCCCAAGCACTCTTATACATCTATACTAATATATTAAAAGGCGTGCCTAAATAAAGAACGGTGCCACGTGGCGCTCTCCCTAAGGGCGTTTCACTCCATGTAATTCACAACAATAAAAAAAATTAAATATTGCATAGTATAGGGTTTGATCCCAGGACCTCAAGAACATTTACTAAAGTCTTAACCAATAGACCAAATAACATTTAGTGTTATCATCTTAAAGTATAATATTAATGAATGAAAATATTCCTTACCCAAAAATTGAGCATAACTTTTGCATTATCTAGTGAAAGAAATGAAAAGCACAACAAATTAATTGATTAAAAACGTCAAATTATTACAGAGGTAATAATTTTTCCTTTTTTTTTTTTTTTTTTTTTTTTTGAAGGGACAGAGGTTTTCTATTCTTGAAGGTTGAGTTTTGGCGAGTCCATTAAATTAAAACATACTTCTAGATGATTCTAATTTAAAGAAATTCGAGCCTAAATATTCTTTTTGGTGCGGCTATTTCTCGCAATAAGGACGTGATGAATAAGGTATGTAAAACATTTTACAAAACACACTCAACAATCAGAGTGGCGCAGCGGAAGCGTGGTGGGCCCATAACCCACAGGTCCCAGGATCGAAACCTGGCTCTGATATTGTAGAGAAAGCTTCCTGCCATTTTTTTTTGCCAAAGTTGTTCTATATATTTATTTTGTTGCTACATTTTGGTTCCAAAAAAATGTACACAACTCTTTATAACAATAAATTAATGTAGATAAACAGTTTAAAATCTGTTCAAACAAAGATTGATAATATCAAAGTTGTTCTATATATTTATTTTGGTTCCAAAAAAATGTACATAACTCTTTGTAAAAATAAATTAATGTAGATAAACAGTTTAAAATCTGTTCAAACAAAGATTGATAATATCAAAGTTGTTCTATATATTTGAATAATTTATCTTTAATAACACATTTCCTGCTGAAAGTAAAAAATGATTCCAGCATATTGCTCTAATCTCCTATCTATTTTGTAGACATCAAGATTCTTACCCAATGAACTGCAGCATAAAATAAAACTACAACTGTGGACTAGGAATAACTACATTGCATTCCATCCCCTTTGCACTTCTGAAGTGCCTTATTTATGTATACGAAATTCGTCTTTCTTAGAAATATGCTCTATGCAGATCGAGATGGTCGCTACAGAAGCTTGAAGCCACCACCAAAAGCTCTAATCGGCCCATCCATTCTTCCCCAGGCTTCAGTGTAATGGGATTCTCAACTACTGCCCCATCAACGCAAAGCATCTGTTTGTATTCCTCGTCCCCGAAATCAAGCATTGCCTTTGATTTCTTATCCCATGGGTTCCATACAACTATACACATATTACGAAAGAAATAGAAAACATCACAAAACATGAATAGATCCAATATCAAGCATGAATAGATCCAATATCAAGCATGAATAGATACATAAAACAAGTACAACATGATACAAAAGGCATCTGCTTGTGAATCTTACCGACATCTGGTAAGCCTTCCTTTCGGATCACAAACGTCCTCTTCTTTCCATGGTCAATAACAGCAATAGCATTTGGACAACTCAGATATACTCTATCCACCTAAAAATGCACAAGCAGATATGAAAATTACCACAAATCACAGTCCCTTGGCTACAAAGAGAGAGCCGAGTAGTTCACATTTCACAAGAAAGCCATGAACACTAATGAGTAAATAATGGAGATTGTTTGGTTGAGTACAGGTTGCAGAAACTCATGGAAACTTCCACTTCCTTGCCTAGGGGGGATAAATAAGTTAAATGCTTCCTAGGGGTGGCACTTCATGGGTTTATGTCAACCAAACAGCTTTAGTGTTTTCCACTTCCATATATTTTGATGTCAGCGAAATAATCGGTTAACTAGTACTCCCTCCGTTTCAAAATAAAAGGCACGCACCATATTCGAGGTCGAACTTTGACCGTTAATTACTCTCAATTCATGTTGATAATATTAATAAGAAATAATATTATTATAGTATTTTTCAAGACTAATCCAATGGTATAATTATTATTTGTCATATTAGAAGAGATATTTGTGGTCAAAGCAAAGTTTCGTAAAGCGTAAATGCCTTATATTTTGAAACAAAGGAGATAGGTGATTGTAGATTTTGGGCAAACATTGTAGAAGGAAAAAATAATGGAGAGGAAATAGTTAGTGGAGAGTCCCACATCACATGGATATGATGAGAAATAGTGAGAGAGATAGTTAATGGAAGGGTTCACATCACATGAGTTGAGTGGGTTGGGTGGGGTAAGATTTCCTTTAAAAGTACTCACCAAAATTGTAAACATGACAATTATTTGAGTAGGATGGGGAGTATTAATTTATTATGTTTGCTTATTACAGAATCCAATTTGCTTAATTGCAGAACATCTATGGTGTTAATAATAGAGCTTCTCAAGATTTTATAATAAATAATCCAAGTACGAGAGCAAGCAGATTTAAGAAGCTAGTACCTCAGATTCAAATGTCAACGCGTCTCCTTGCTCGGTACAACGTTCTCTTTGAAAGAGATTGTCAAAATAATCTAGTGTTTCCAGTCCTTCTATCCTGACCTCACTGCAGAGAAACCAACAGGACCGAGGACAGAAATGAGTAGAAGCTACATATATGTCACCGTTCATTAGAAAACACGTGTCCGTGTTAGAATCTCATTAAAAAAGTGTCCGGAGATTCGCAAAAAAGAATGCAAGCAACATAGTAAAAGATTGATACCTGATATCAGAAACTGACATATAAGTGTGGTAAGCAAATGAGAAAGTAAATGGCTTTCCGTTAACGTTCCTTATGCGAGATATCAATGACAACCGTCCATCGGTCCCAAGAGCAACCCTCAAGCGATACTCAAAACTGCAATAAGCAGTTTAATTCAATTATTGATTTGCAAACAGTCCTGAGATGCATAGTGGTCAACTACAGAATATAGTAACAACAGGAAGACGGTACAGGAACAGAAGGTAAAAAAAAAAGACTGTTCAATAACCAACTAAAGCATAAACAATCGAGCTTTTCTGACACATCACCCATATGACAAGGAATCAGTTTGAAGACACATGTATCAAAATCAATGGACCATCTGCTAGGCCGCGGTCATAAATGATGGCAGTGATAATGAATTTTAGTGTTGTTTGGATTAATGATCTCTTGCATCCATGGTAATAAAAGTCGATCCCCCCCCGGAACACGTGTTTCTTCATCAATTTCCACTACCACCTTCCCAATGTTAATGGATGGTAATGAGATGTGAAGAAAAGAGATGTTTGGAGTGGACGTGCATAGCCAAGGATATTGAAATGAACTTTCCTTACAAAATTAGGCTAATTTTTTTTTTCATCATTTATTAGCACCAGCAATGAGCCGTTGCTGAGCCGTAGAGATAAGACAAAGGGAGAAAAGTATTTCATGCATATGTATGAATACCTGTGTGGCCAGCCCTTGAGATCCTCTGAAGACGGTTTAAGAATCAAGTCAACAAAAGATTTCCCATTGGAATCATTTGGTGGGAGAGGAGGGGGATTTTCTTCAATGGCCCAGACTTTATTCCGAGCAAACCCATGTTGTTCAAGCGATCCACGATTCCCAAACTTCAATGAAAGTCAATTGGAAGTCAAAAACTGATTGCACACATGGACTCTCATAGAATCATGGATGAAAAGTTAATGTACCTGAGGGAAACAAATTGGAATTCCTCCTCTCATAGCTTTAGGTGGCTTAAAGATGGCCTATTCATCACCACGAAAGTGAAATGAGTCAATCATTGATTAAAAAAAAACTCATAATAGAGACTTCTACTGCCCATGAGAAGATACATGAAATGTGGTTCACAATTTCCTGGAGTTTCATTTGATGTTCATAATTTTTAGAGCATATACCAAATCATTTTCCATAACAAGAACAAAAAGAAAAAGTAGATGATCTGGATACAACTAATATCTCTTCGGATCATAAATGGAAGGAAATAAGCTACTACCTCTAGTTCTCAATAAGCTGAACACTTGCAAAACTGAGATGTTTCACAAGAAACTCATCATTTGCATCTTTACATTATAAATGGTTTAAACTTTTACCTCTTCCTATCACACAGATCTACTTTTTCATCAAATATATCTCTCCTTTTTCTTCTTTCTTGTGTCAAGAAAAATGCTCATATTACGGCTATTGTGAAACAAAGGGATTAAAAAGGAAACAATTCATAACTCCAATAGTTTACACCAAAAAATCTGATAAAACACAGATAGAGAGATGATGTTCAACATCAAGATATTGAATGATACAGATTCTACTCTAAACTTATCTTGATCTGGAAGAAACAGTGAATTTAATCGAATCATCACTTACAGATTGCCAAAATTAAGAAAAACTAGTAGCTTATCAGTCAGAAGATTACGACTTATGTGCAGAAATCTAAAAAATAAGTTGTATTCAGTAAAACAGGCAGAAACCATCTTAAAGATCAAACACCGGGTAATATGATACCTTACTGCTGGTAAATAAGAGTTCTTCCCCATGTTCATTTTTCCATGACATAACCTGTCCCCCATGCAAACTGATCTGGAAATTAGAAAGCATACAAATCAATCAATGAAACTTCATATCCTCAAAATAAATATAATTAAAAAAAAAGGAGGTGGGAAAAGAAAAGGATGACAAACAAAAAAAATTACAGACATTGGATAAAATGAGATGCCTTCCTTTATGAAAAGAGAAAACTAATCAAAGCCAGTGAAACATTACCATTGATGTTACTAAAAGCTAGGAACTTTTAAATGTAGTCATTAATACTTCACTAAATAACATTATCTGAAAAGAATTATCTTCTAAAACATCACCCAAATAAAATAAAATTGAGGGTACTAAAACATCAACATCAAAGAAGATTGCACAAGAAAATTCAAAATCAACAAAGACAATTTCATACAACAACAATAATAACAAAGCCTCAGTTCCAAAATGATTTGGGGTCGGCTAACATAAGAAATCGTTTCCGTGACAAATGAAACAACAAAGAAAATCTCATCCTTCCTCCGTTCTGAAATAAATGAAACGCTTCTATCGAAAAGCATTAAACCAAAATTTTCTAATAAACCAAAATTTTCTAATAAGAAAAATATCAAGTTAATGTTACCTTAGCTGAACCTCCTTGAGGACTCCTAAGAACAACCTGTGGATTACCACTCCAGTCAGTTGTGACTTCATTAGCAGCTCTGTAATCCCAAACTGCTGCAGAGTGTCCCATTATTTCAACAATGGTGTTCTCTCTCTAACTTTCTCTCTCCTCTTTCCCCCCTTTTAATGACCCAACTGGATTACACAAACAACCTCAGTAGGTCAGGATTCTAAGCTACCTCAGCACCTTTCTTGTGACAAAAACTTATGAATTCTGTGACCAAATTGAAAAAATCCCAACTACCAAATCCCACTTTTTCTGAACTTAATCTTGAACGACCCAGATCCAGGAAACCCTAAACCCACCTCAAAAAATGCTAAATTTCTAAAAAAAGTTGAAATTTAACCTACAAAAAGAGTAAAAGACAACATTTGGCATGAACCCAGAAACTGATTTCCAGCACTTATCTTCAAATTTCTGCTTTTAAATTGCCAGATGTTGGCAAACATGCATACTTTCACAAGAAGACAATCAAAGATTTAATTTTTATAGGGGTTAAATTGATTAGAATAATAAAACAAAAAATGTACAACTATCTCATTAATGTGCTCTTAACTTTTTCTACTACTATATGAAACTTCCCAGCCACAAGAAGTTAGCTCTAATTTTTTTTTTGCTATTAGCTTAGAGAATCTAGAAAAAAACCCAGTTCTCAATTTGGGATCTAAATCTCCCAAATTTAGAAAAAAAGTTATTCAAATGGTAACTCAAGAAAGAAAAGAAATTACAACAGAACTTCCAACAACGCACTACAATTTCAGGCAAAAATTTCTAAAAACAACAGTAAAAAATTTGTCTAAAATTTCCACAAAGAACTATAAACCACTCAGAAAAAATTAACCCTTTACCAAATTTTATGTGTCAAAAGTTGAAAAATGCAATGTATATTACTAATCATTATTGAAACTAAAACCCAGAAAATCAAACCAAGAAGAAATGCCAATCTAAAGCAAGAAAAACCAAGTACAATGCACCAAAAGATAGAAGTAGTGAAAATTCAGCCAATTTCGCATTTCAAGATGCTAAAACTTGAAGGTGCATTAATTATAAGTAAGAGATTAATGTATAATTAGTTGCTAATCTTCACAAATACAGCTGGATTAAGAGTCAATATTCAAGAAAGTGGGATTATGTATAATAAAGAAATAAGAAAATGAATTTTTTTATTTGAAAGAGGATTATGTGCTTGAAAGATTTGAGGGAGTTGTAGAGACTGATTAGTACAAAAACGGTCAATATCTTGTAAACGCAAATTTTGATTAAGACGTATGGTGGGATGTCACCTTGGTGGGTCCATCTGTTTTTTTTTGCGCTAGATTCACTTTGAACGGTGTCGTTTGTTTATAAGCTTAAAGAATATTCATACAAGTACTCCATATAGTTTTTCTGCTGAAAATATTATAAATTGCTGTTGTAAGTGATGAGATCTATGGTGTAGTACTAGTACTATAGTACTATTGTTTTTTCAATAGATAAAGATCATAGCAGATTAGCAATAATTCAAACTATGGCCCCTACTATGTTTTTTAGCTGTTTTACTTTAATTTCTACCCTATATTTGTTAATGTATAACTTTGATTATTAAAACTTATTATTTAATTAGTGAATATTGTAAAAAATTGATATTATGAGAGTTTACATCGAGACAAATATATAATATTTTATATTATAGCATTTGATTTTTATATATTAGTAAACAAAAAAGTCAAAATAGGTAATGGA
Source organism: Beta lomatogona (assembly GCA_947646795.1). NCBI lineage: Eukaryota > Viridiplantae > Streptophyta > Magnoliopsida > Caryophyllales > Amaranthaceae > Beta > Beta lomatogona. Next base: position 774,421 of record CANSNZ010000105.1, read on the forward strand.
ATAGTACAATTGTACAAAACTCAAAGTGGAATAACTAATATAAAAACAAAAGGGAATATCAAATCTATAGTTATCCTAACTAAGGGGAGACACTTTTAAAAAAGATCCGCCGACCTTACAAAATTGATTTGAAGAGTTAAATGATGATGCATGAGACTCTCGCTAGCTAGACAAAAGTATGGACCTTTTAAAATTTTACAAATATATAATTAAATAGTACTATATGTGATCAACGGTATGTATTGAAATGTGCATATTCTAAATCGGTCTAACCAAATTATTCCAAAAGGGGTGCAACTGTATGAGAACAAATATATAATTAAATAGTACTATATGTGATCAACGGTATGCATTGAATAATGTGCATATTCTAAATATAGGCCTAACCAAATTATTCCAAAAGCGATGCAACTGAGAATCATGCCCATTCATGCTTAAGTTACTCATTATGCAATATTTCAAGTTAACTGGTTTAAACTTTAAAGTTTGGAGTTACGTCTTTAATTTTGTCACTTTAATATGTATAAAGGTTATAACATGGTGACTTGGAAACATAAAGAAAAAATTTGCTTATATGTGATGCACAATAATAGCTTATATATATCTAATGTGCGCAAGACGAGCTACTTTTGTATTAAATAATAAACGTTAAGGAGCAACTCAACATGATCAAAAAGGTAATTAGTGTATTCCTAATTAATCAAAATTTTGCTTTAGAATGATTAAGGCTAACATATTCTACATATTTTTTTTATAGGAGCAATATAAAAGACCAAAGTTTATATCATACATCTATAAACCTTCATGTATAGTACAGTTAAGATTTCTTTTTTCTCATACCTTACTTTTTGCTCATTTGGAGCTCTACTGATGATAAATAAGTAAAATAGTACATAATTGAATGTACAGTACATCATATGTATAATATAGATTACAATAAAGGACTCTTGCAAAAAAAAAAATTGGCATGTAAATAGTAGGATTGTGGCCCCCTCAAAAAAAAAAAAGGTAGGATTGTGGGAACTGGGAAGCATCCCCAGACCCCAATAACTCAACTAGGCAGTGTGCCGAGGCAAAAGCTAACAAGCAAAATTGCATTGATCCATGATTCAATTAGAGGCATGTGTCGAGCAATAATATGTGCTGGGTGTTGCATTATGCACATTCCTTCTTCTGCGGCGCCACCCCTCCGTACACAGGGTACATTGCATGGTCTTTCTTACCCTCTGGACATAAATCAATGAAGCAATGCAAGATCCACTTCAATTTTGTTTCTTTTGGAAAGAAACACAGGATGATCTAGATCTATCCTATTAAAAAGACTAATCAGTAAATCTAGGCCTAACAATTAACATATATGTTAGATCTTGGACCCTAATCATACAACTGTAAATTAGCCAAGATTCGAACTTTTGTCTTTTGTGATGAAGATGAGAAATACTAGAGATATGTATAATTTGTACTCCATCCGTTTCATTTTAATTTACTCACTTCACTTTGGGGGAGAATCAAAGAGAAAGTGTAAAAGTATGAGAGAGAAATTGAAAAGGTGGAGAGAGAAATTAAAAAGTGAGAGTGATAAATGAAAAAGTGGGTTAAAATATTAAAAAGTAGATGAAATGGGTGAAAAGAGAGGAGAAAGTAGATGTGACATGTTACCAAAAAATAAAAAGCAATAGTGTATAGATTAAAAAAAAACCAAAAAGGAAAGTGTGTAGAGTAAAAAGAAAACAGAGGGAGTATATCGGTAATATCTCATGTCTCTAACAAGTAAGAAAACCATTAAGCTAGCTCAAATAGCAAGAAGGTTTAGGTTTATCTAGGGGTGAAAGTTCGGTGTACAGTTTGGATTAGGGCCTAATCCAATCCGTTCCGAACAAAATTTGATTTTAATTTTCTATCCGAATCCAAACCAATTAGAGTTTGAATCGATCCAATCCAATCCAAATTTTCATACTCTAGATAGGATCCGATCCGAAAATCCGATTTTTAAAACTCTAGTTTTTCTATGAAATAAATTAAGCACAACAACAGCCTAGTAGATTTAGGAAATGATGAATTAAGTGATATTAGGGTGTTAGGGGAAGGGTTGAAGTGCTACGCCTACTGGGCTATGGACTAGGCTTTTAAAAAAACAAAATCAATTAAGGCATATTACTATTCGGTTATATTGGATTTTTGGATCCAATTACCCTCAATCAATCCGATCCGAAAATCCAATTTTCCAAAAAATATCAATCCGGATCCAATATGAACACAGTTCGAATCCGATCCGAATTACTAATTCGGATTGTATTGGATTTTGGATTTTATCTGAATAACTTTCACCCCTAGGTTCATCCAAATAAGTGTCTAGAAGAGACGGTAAAGTAAAAGAAACTTGATCTTAGATCATAGGTACCATTTTACCAACTAAACTCATTAACATCTTTATCAAACTTTTACGTGTGAGAGGCAAAGATTGATTTTCATGAGTTAAGATATAAATTTTGTTACTCACTTTCTTAATTGGCCCACATCAATAATATAAGAAAATACCTATTTCTTAGTTGGCCTTGGTCATATTCTTAAATTTGTAAATAACTTATTTTTCAACAACCATGTACTATATCCAAATGAGTTATTGAGCCTTTTGAAGAGGACAAACGATAATAAGAAGATCGTACTTCCTTGTTGAAAATAGAGATTTTCCATCTTTATATATTAGCTTGTCCTACTTTGTTAACCTTTTTTAAATGCATATGCTCTAGCCTCGATTAAATTGCAACTTACTATTGGCTAAATGTTTATGCCCTTTTATTAAATGCATGCTTTGCTCTTGATCATTACCTTATATTCACTTATTTTAGAAAAAATAATGAGTTTGGATAAATCATAAGTTCAAGGCTAACAAGTTGGATAAATAAAGTTCAAGGCTAATAAGTTTAAAAGTTCACTTTAAAAGTCACTAATTTGAGTTAGGTTTACAATGATTGAAGTATATTTAATAGAAGTTTATTAATTAGTTTTAGATAGTTGAAATTTGAAACTTGAAGCAGTTCAAATATCACAGTGTGATAAATGAAAGATTAACTTGAAAATACTGTCCAGTTTTTGTAAACATTGACAACAACAACAACAATAGCAATAATTACTAATTTACTATACAAATTTTTTATAATTTGAAATTTGAACTTAACATAAATTTGTCAAAAGTGGCTTTAGAATCAAATTTGACAGTTAAATAAAATAAACTATTTCAATACTACCTCAATATCTTTTTAATCTATACAATTTGACTTTTACACTTGCTAGTGTATAACTTTGACAAAAAATATATTATAGTATTATAAACAAGGTTAAAGCTATATGCAGGCAATGCAGTCCTCGTAATGCGTATAAGAAGTTTCAAAAATAGAAAAAAATGAATTAATTGATCACTTATTTTTCCATAAAGTCACAACTTATTTCCATTTTATATAGTGTATTTATGTCTTATATGCTGCATATAAGAAGGTAAAAATGAAAAAATAATTATGAATAATATCAAAGTACAAAGTATGTAGGTTAAAACGAAACGAAACACTTGCTCTCAGTTAAAACCAATCAAGTACCACTTAAATTTTGGAAAGCCTCCTTGTCAATCATCATTATGACAAAAAATGGGAAGGGAACAGATTGGGTCGTTTTGCTCACGAGTTTTGCCAGCTGAAACCAATCAAGTACCACTTAAATTTTGAAAAGCCTTGCTTTTCTTATTTTCATCCCCCTATTTTTTGGATTTATTATTGTGGTGTACGAGTTTTTCAAATCGCATGGAGAATGGGCCTTTGTCTTTATAAATTAAAATGGCATGAAACGGGCTAGACTCTAGACTGGTGGGCCCAATTCCTTAGAAATATATTGTCACTAGTCTGTCATAGGCCGTACAGATAAGTGGGCCTTGTCTATTTATTACTTCATGGATCATGTGTTTTACTATTATTTTTACTCAATACAGTTTCCAAGAAGATAGTACATTGCTATTTGATAGAACTAATCAATACTTTATTTTGTTAAGAAGAAATCTTAACAAATTGGGAGAAGTAACGGAAATCTCAATTTATCAAGTGTGAAAATTGATCTCAAGACCTCATGAAATCGGAAGAGATGCTCTAATCACTGAGCTATCCCTCACTCTCTATAAGTAGTTAATACTTATGGGTTAATACTTAGTAATGCTATTAAAGAAAACTAATATATCACCCGTTTTTAAATACATATAATATGTTGACTTTCACACATGTCAATGCACTGCTTTGATCATTAATATCTTTAATTATCGAGTACTAAAACTTATAAAAAATTGATATTTTAAAAATACATTTTGAGGCTAATCCAACAATATATTACTTCATCTGTTTTTTCAGTTGCTACACTTGTTTTCACGCCATCCAATGCATTACTTAAATCAATAATTTCTTTATGCAAGCATAGCATCTAAATATACTTGCTGATTGTAAGATCATGCTCACTCAATTTGTCTCTTGCCAAGTCAGACACGTATTCAGGGAAGCAAATTGCGTTGTTGATTGGATAGTCAATGTAGGGTACCTAGTAGTTTCTAGTTTCGATGTTTCTCGTAATAACTCTTCTATTACTTCCATTCTTGTATCCGGCTCATTAGGTATTCCACTCGAGAGAAGCATAGCCTAATGTTCTCTTCCTACCTTTTTTTTTTTAAAAAAAATGTATCTAGAGACGCATATAGTACAAGTAAATTTACCATGAAAAAACAGGTTGATGAATTGTTTCCATTAAATCGATCCATTTCATATGTTTCCCAATTTTTGCACTCCTATTTCTTATGATTCAATATCTACTTTTTTTTTTTTTTTTTTTGAAAAGAACATCTACTTTTTTTTTTTTTGGTTGCACACGAAATATCTTACTGAAGTATGTTTTTGGAGGTTATTGAGGGAGAAAGGAAGTGCTCGGTTACCACTAAAGATGCTCTAAATCACATTGACGAATTTTTTTTTGTAATGATAATTTTTGTCTAGTTATTATTAGAGCACCATTAATGGTGAATGAAAAAAAAGATCATCCCACTCTCTTTCTAACATTCTCTCTCTAAAAAATTACATCCCACAATCTTTTCCCACTTTCTTCTTAATGGTGAACCAAAAAAAAGATCATCCCAACTACCTTTTTTTCTCTCTTACTACTTTTGACCCCACCCAACTACTTTTTCTCTCTCATCACCCAACCACCATTACATAATATTTTTATTATTTAATTTTTAATGACATGAAATATTCATTATTAATTGCTATTATATTATTAATTAATGTAATTAATAATTTTAATATTATAATTATCATTTTAATAATTAAGTTATCAACATAATTAGCAATTATTAATACGTAGCATACGTAATTAGCGTTTTTAATATATGCTAAGTAATTAGCGAGCTAATAATTCTATTATGAGACACAATTAAGCATTTTTAATATATTTTTAATTTCGAAACACATAATGAAATACAAGAACGAATTATAAACTTAATTAGGAACGAACTACATAAAATACATAATGAAATGCTCTTAATTAGCGTTACGGCCAAACTTCTGCCATATATTGGCAACCAAATCATGTTTCAAGGATTGATGCACATGTTGATCTTCAATTGCATCTCTATTCGCCATGTAACGGTTGATATCTACGATCCGATCATTATAATATTCAAATTCGTCGCCATCATTATTTGTGTTTGAAGTGAACTCGGTAGTATCTCGCGTAGTGTGCATATGTATCCCGTTCATCTTCCACAGTCATGTTATGCATGATAATGCAAGACATCATGATATCATTGAGAATTTCCTCATCCCATGCGAGGGATGGTTTACGAACTATAGCAAAGCGAGATTGCAGCACCCCAAATGCTCTCTCAACATCTTTTCGAGCTCCTTCTTGGTGTTGAGCAAATAACTTGTCCTTGCGAGTTTGAGGACATGTAACTAATTGAATGAATGTTGCCCAATTCGGATATATGCTATCAGTGAGATAATAACCCTTATCGTATTGGTTACCATTCACCGTAAACTGCACGGGTGGTGCTCGACCTTCTAAAACATCCCTAAACACGGGAGATCGGTGAAGAACATTAAGGTCATTGCAAGAACCTGGTATCCCAAAGAAAGAATGCCATATCCATAAGTCACGATCGCCCACGGCTTCAAGAACTAATGTAGCAACACCAGCTCTTCCTTGATATTGTCCTTTCCATGCCGTCGGACAATTTTTCCATTCCCAATGCATACAATCTATGCTGCCGATCATTCCTGGAAATCCACGTTCTTCATCGTACGCAAGTAGTCTACCCAAATCATCTGGAGTTGGCCGTCTTAAGTACTCGGCACCAAATTGGTTGATAACCCCCTTCGTGAATTTCATTAACGCTATTCGAGCTGTGCTTTCACTAATTCGCACATACTCGTCAACATTGTCTGCCGCAAGCCCGTACGCAAGCATTCGTATAGCAGCTGTACACTTTTGAAGGGGAGATAAACCTAACCTTCCGGTACAATCTCTATTTTGAGTGAACCATGTATCACTTGGTACGACACTTTCCATAATCCGAAGAAAGACATGTCGCTGCATTCGAAATCTTCGACGAAATAAACGAGCAGGATAGACTGGTTGATCAGCAAAGTAATCATTATACAATCGTCTATGGCCTTCTTCCCTGCCTCGAATAGGCCGGTGATGATCCTCATTAGGATCAGTCACTTTTGCTCTTCTATTCCTTGGTGCTGGACTAACATTTGATATAATAGTTGGACCATTTGGTTGAACAACATTAATCAAGAAATCATCTATTTCTTGATCAATGTTTGCTCGGGATGATCTTATTTCATCCTTAGAACTAGATGAACTTGAAGCGGTAAAGTTTAAGTTAAAAGAGTTCATTGTATAAATTTAAGAGGGTTTAGATTTGGTGTGAGCAAATGGTGATCAAACAAGCATGAGTTATATAGCAAAATAGTACAATAATGTAAACCAGAACAATAATGTATAAAGCAATATAGTACAATAATGTAAACCAGAACAATAATGTAAAAAGCTGTATTGAAATGTCAATTCAAAACAGAACAATAATGCAAAATAGTACAATAATTCAAAACAGAACAATAATGAAAAAGCTGTATTGAAATGTCAATTCAAAACATAACAATAATGCAAAATAGTACAATAATTCAAAACAGAACAATAATGAAAAAGCTGTATTGAAATGTCAATTCAAAACAGAACAATAATGCAAAATAGTACAATAATTCATAGAATTTACACAAATACGGTTTTTTACTTTTTTTTATTAATTGAACTTAAACATACACATTACTTAAAACATAAACATAAACTAAACTTTAAACTTAAACATAAACTAAACATTCACTAAAATTAAAACTTAAACATAAACTAAACTTGAACGTAAAATTAAACTCAAACATGAACTAAACTTAAACATAAACTTAAATTAAACATAAACATGACTTAAAAAGGAGAATTATTCGTCAACCATATTGTTAGTTTCTCAATTGTTGCCTCCTCAAATGGTGAACGATTTTCCTTCGCATACAATGATTGCAAAGCAAATCCCAATTCTTATGATACTCTTGTATGTTCAAGCTCCTGGTTTGCGGCGCTATTTCTTGTTCCTTTGCAAAGAACCTTCCTTGTTTCAACGTCCAACTTCCCGGCTTCTCTTTCAACATCTGCACTCTTACCCTCTGAATGGATCCGAAGTCTTTCATTAAAATTATTGAAACACTCAATTGTCTGACCAGTCACCCCTTTCAGTTTAGACTTCGCTTTCTTCACACCATCTCCTCGTGGCTCGACGTCACCTCCATCACCACTGGTAGGTGTCTCGGGCATTGAGTCACTTCCATCAACTCTCGGCCTTTTACCGCTACTTCCGCTTGCAGGTGAATCCACATTTTCTTGTGGATTTTTGGGGCGACCACGTGGAGTTTCCATTGATTTATTAACTATGGCCCTCCATTTACGAAACCTCCTCATCAATTTCCAAGCATGTTCGAGGATGAACCTACCATGTTTCCTATTATGCAATAAATGAGCTTCTTTCGTAACATCTCGCATCGTTTTGACCACTCTTTTTCCTTGCAAGAGCTTCGTCATAAAATGCAGCGAACCTTAAAACCCGTGGAGCAAGTCTACTCCAACGACCTTTCACCATATCCGCATTCCTTGGAGCAATTTCTGTTGGATTGGCAATTCTGCCTGCCTCAAAAGCTTCCCAAACTTTTCCCCGTAAGACGCCTTTCTTTTGGCTCGTCCCAATCACCTTATCAAGAGAAGTGTTCATAAATCTGCCGAGATGAGATTCTCATCTTCAACTTGATCCCAAGCCCTCTTACCATTACAACTTGTTTCGCATTGTGTTGTGGTTGTGGTTGTGGGTGTGGTTGTGGTTGTGGTTGCTCGAGATAGATTTTGTGATAGTAATTGCGAAAAGGATTGATTTTGGTCAACAAACTCATCATAATCATCGAATCATCACCTTGTTGGTATTGACCAACATCATTGTCACCTTGTTGGTAATGACCACCATCCTCATCAACATCATTGTATGGAGATGAATCTTCTTGATATTGAGAAAACCCATAATTAGGATCAAGTTGATGATATGAAAGGTTGGCATTTTCGGATGGAGATTCATGGTAAAGGTTATCATATTGAGGAGAATAATATTGAGAATTTTCACCCCTTTGATTCATATTTATTTGAGAGGGTTGACGATAATTTGACCGATTTTGAGAGGGTTGACGATAATTTGAGTTATTTTGAGAGGTATTTGAGCGATTTTGTTGCCTAGGCATTTGGTTTTTTGAGCGGTTTTGGGGTAGGTTTCTCATATAATTAGGATTATTAGGCTCCATAATTATAAGAATTTTAAAATAAAAGAGCAATAGAAGAAGAGTTAATGAAATAATTTATAACAAGTAGAAGAAATTAGTGAAGGAAGAAGGAGAGAGAAAATTAAGTTTGTCCAAAATATAGGAAAATGGGTCTCTATTTATAGAGCTCGAAAAAATAAAGCCGTTGGTAATTTTTTTTTTTTTTTGATTTGTATTTTTTTAAATATAACCGTTGCAAATTTTGCAACGGTTATATTTCACTGACCAATCAAGCAATGCCGCGTGGAAAGTAGCGACACATGTCGCGCGCTCAATGGCTAAATGTGTCAGCGCGGGGCGCGCTGACACATTTAATTTTTTGCTGATCGCCGGCCAAAACGCTGCGTTTTGGCCGGGCAATCAGCAAAAAAAATTTAAAAAAATCGGATCAGGCAGTGGGTCCCACTCCCACGCCTGATCCTCATTTCACTCATCCCATACCAAAATTTTTTTCCAATCAACCCACAATCTTATTTTTTTTCACCATTAAGGAACCCATTTTAAGATTATGTACATAATCTTATTTTTTTTTTCACCACTAAGGATGCCTTTATACTTCTACTTTATGCACTTGCAAAACAGCTTCCCATGAAAAGTTTATGGGGAGAAAATTCAACAGGCCTCCAAACCTTGCGACTTGCGAGGGCCCATTGGCCCAAATCTCACATGAAAACAGGGGAAAAAAGGAAAACAGAAAAGGGTCAACTGGGAATAAAAGAAGAAGCATTGTTAATGTGAAGATTCAAACCCACAACCTCAAATATGAAAGAAAGAGATCCAACCATCACTCCACCATACTATTTTTGCTTATTTAATCAAAATTAATGATGATATATGAATGGAAAACTTTTGAAATCCATATAATGAATTAGATGACTTTTTTAAATGAGTATGAGATGACTTTTTTAACTATTACTGAATTGTAGCACAGAGAAACCCCGAGGAATCGCCCGGGCCTAAATACTAGTTTTTTTATAAAAACAAAAAAAAATGGTAATAATTACTATCCCAACAACTATATTTTTTCTTTATCTATAAAATGAGCCTAATAATGGATATATTTCATACACAAAATCTACTATCTTTATTTAATTTATGAAATTAAATATTAGCATTCAAAATTAATATTTTTTTAAAAAAAATTCCACATTACATAAATTATGAAAAATATATTTTTTTGTAATTATATTTAATATACACGAATAACTATATTTATATAACTTTGATCATAGTATAAAATAAGGTTCATTTATTGATATGGGGAACACAAAACAATGAAAAGTTGAATGGAGAGCTCTTTAAAGAGTTTCATTGTTGTTGGGTGTTTTTAGACATAATTCTTGAGAGTATCTTGAAGAGAGAGAATAGATGAGAGCGAGTGGAGAGTAGAGATGGCAATGGGTAGGATCTGGACAGGGTCCCCTAGGATCCAGATCCATATCCGTTTTTTAGGCAAGGATCCAGATCCTACCCGGATCCGCTGGGTAATAAAAATGAGGATCCAGATCCAGATCCAATGGATCCTACGGATCCAGATCCAATGGATCCTACGGATCCAGATCCTAAACGGATCCAAAACGGATCCTAACCTAATTTCTTCAAACGACCCTAATTTTCACAATAATTAGAGATTTTAAATAACAAAACAATGCCATTTAACATTTTCATTTATCGATGTTGAAGTAAGCAATCACTCAACCTTTATATAACAAATCCGAGCATAAATAACATTAAGAGTTTAACATTAATTTTTACCCTTTTAATTATATATTTTAAAATAACTTTCAAAAACGGGTAATGGATCCGGATCCGGGTAATAATTTAGGAACCGGTCCAGATCCGTTTTCAAAAACAAGGATCCATATCCTACCCGGATCCGTAGGGTCCAAAATTTGAGGATCTAGATCCGCTAAAAACGGATCTGGATCCATGGATCCGGGTAGGGTCCATTACCCACTGACATCCCTAGTGGAGAGCTAGTTGGAGAGCCATGTACCATTGTACATGCTCTCAATAGTGTTGCCTTGTGTTTAAGGCCCCGTTACAAAACCAAGTAACAGGACAGAGTATACTACAATATTGGATGCGAAGTAATAGCATATACTAAACCTGGGATCAAATCTCATCTACGTCACTGAGCTAAGTCGCTCATTTACCCAAAAAAAAAAACACTAAACCTTTTCTGAAAGTTAACACAAGCACGGTAAATAAACAAATTTCCCTTTCAGATAGAGTTGATAAAAGAAGCCTAGCCTGGCCCGACCAGAATTTTGGACGGGTTTGACTTTTTAGTCTATTTTTGGCCCGGCCGATTTTGGTCCGAAAAGCCCGTCCTTTTTGGCCCGAAATACTTGGTTTTGGGCACAAAATTTCGGTCCGACCCGACCAACGGGCAATTTTTTTGAGGCTCCGAGCCCGGCCCATGATCACCTCTACTTTCAAATGATTCATAGCACTCTTGCATGACTTTAACTGGTCACAAGGACAATAATGTAAAAAGATTTTATCCCAAGTGATTCACCCCATCCTCACATGATTCTACTACCTACTAAGTTAATTGACATTTACAAAAAGATTTGTAGGGTTAACTTCGTATCTAGCTAAATATTCTTCTCTTTGTATAAGAGGGGTAATAAATTTCCCTATATAGCAATTGCACCACGTTAATGGCATAATGCTCTTTGAATATATTGTTGCACAACTATGGGTCAATGGGTGGCATTGAGGAAAGATCACCAAAAGAACTCCCAAGTGGTTAAAATGTAATTGGTTGCGCCATGTGAAACATACAACAATTGCAATAGATACTTTGTGCTTTACGAATCGATTGACAAACAGAGTTTCAGACACATAAAAACCATACTTTATATTATCAGAAGATAACGATAACGATAACGAAAAGAAGTTTATTGTAGAAAATGTCTATTACAGTAAAGTATGTGATAGAAACACCCCACTAGTAATTCAACTAATACATAAGCAAACGTCCTTTATAGATGTATAAGCGTCCAGTAAACCTGACTGGAACCAAAAGACTCCCTCTTCTAAATCTCTAAAACTCTTCAATATACATTTTTTTAGTGGCCAAATCTCGGCACCCTGAATTCTAATTAAAAACACATCAGTTCTGCCATTGAGAAAGGCTTCAACTAACAATTACAAAGTTTTATGAAAATTATATCTATCTGCCTAACTCCAAATTAGGACACTGTTAGCAGTAATTTTGGTTGTTTAATTAATGCCAAAATTACATGATCGTCCTATATCTTTATGACTTACATGTTTTTTCGTCAGTAGCTCAGCCAGCTGCCACAGCATCAGCCCTCGGGTTATCCAGTAATTGATGAAATTTGGCACCTGACTTTGCACCTTTTCCGTACATGTCCACACTTTCATCTGCAATTCTACCAACAGAACCCGAATTGTTGACCCTTGATAATAAGTTTTCGGTGCTGTCTGTGGGATTACGTTTGGTATCAACATTAGGTAAACCATTCTCATCTCCTTGTCCCGACTGCACACTTTTCAATTTTGCCTGCATTGCGTGATCACTTTGTAAGAAACAATGCACGACTTTTTTCAGAAAAATATTGGCGGAAGAAGGATCCTACTGGACAGACATCTCTCCTAGGTTAAACTAGTCCAACTTGGCATGTCAAGCTCTCCCTTTGAAAGGGATAAGTGAATCCCCACCCCAAAAGAACCCTTAGTAGGGTTTGTTCCCATGACTTTGAGGTTATAAGAAAAAATCATTACCACATTTCCACTAGGTCAAGTACTACTTGGTAGAAACGATGCACAACCTGAATATATGAATTATGGGGTGAAGACGAGTTAGAAAATCATTAAAATTACCGTTAATGCATCATTTTCAAGACGAAGTTTCTGTGAGTTTTCCACCACTTGAGTGATTTCTGACTTCAGTGCGATGTTTTCAGCACTGAGGGCTTCCACTTTTCTGGCAAGTTCCTCAGTTTCAGCCTGCATTATTGATCAAGGCAAGAAGAACAAAGTCCAATCTTAAGTGAAGCTGTTTTCATTTACGACAAGTAATGAAGTAAACTAAAAGTATCACATTACCTGTTTCCTCAGTCTTGACCTTCTTGCAGATTCTCGATTAGATTGTTTTCTCCTCTCGCGCTTTATCTCCCTCTCGTTCTGTGCCCAGGTTATGAGGAAAAAATTAGAGTAAGGCACAACTTTTGACCTCAAACATCTTGGCTGTTGGGCATGACATTCACAAGAGAACACAAATATATAAAAATTCACCAGATAACAGAGTCATACCTGTACCTGTAACCAAGGTTCAGACGACATGACTGTGTTAGAGGGAGAAACATTAGCTGAATCGGCTTTCACACTGATCCCAGGATTCCTCAGCTCCAATGTGGTGGCCACACCAGATGAAACAACAGTTCCCACTACTTGTCCTGCTGCTGCATTTGCAGGAGTAACGGGAACTCCCAACGCATTATCAGCAGGAGGAAGAACAACAGCCTTGATCTCAGTTTTTTCATCTTCGACTGTTTGTAAAATAAAAAGGTTCAAATTAGATTTGAAAAAAAAAGTAAATCATACATTATTCCTCACTCTAGCATGTCTTGACAGGCCAGAACAATCTCTGACTCAGATTAATAAACATATATAAGCTTCACAGTGTGAGAATTAAGGTACAAGAAATACGCATCAAAACAAGTAATAGGAGTCAGGACGGTTGTCGGCCATAGAGAGAGCGAAGTTATGAAAATGCCCCCACTAGACTTATGGGATATAGATTAAGCTAATTAAAATTTAGCAAAATAGCCACACTCATGAGTCATGATACAACCACAGAAGACACGCATGACTGAATGTAACAAGGAACAGATATACAGCACATATGAGAATATCATACCATCTGTTGGGGTTCCTTCACGGCTTCTCTTCCTTTTCTTATGATCAGCCTGGGACAAGTGTATGAAATCAGAATTCAAGCAATCACAGAAATTCATGCATGTAAAAGGCATGAATAACCACAAGCAAGAACGTGACCAGACTTCTTACTTCTTCGGTGTTTCCATCACTTCCATTACTGGAACCCTCAGTATCAGCACTATTCATCATCATAAATGTTAATATTAGTCCAATATGCTCATCTTCAAATACCGAAACAGCTATCTCCTCAATTTATATCAATGGATAAATGAAAAATAAGAAAAATCGGGTTAATATACCTATGCGACAGCCTATTCTCATTATCACCCTCCTTCTCAGTATTGCCGTTCCCAATTGACATCGCAAGGCCATCAAATCCCTTCAGCTTTTTGATTAAACCTTTGTCGGCATCTCGAGGTGATTTAACAGGTGTGTCCATACTCAAAGGTGTAGCAACCTGGAAAAACCCATACAATCATACTCATTTAAGAGCCACTTCATTGAACCTTATTGGACACATAGATCAGAAATTTGAAATACCAATTGTTCAGCCACAGCAAGAGGAGCAGCTGCTTGACCAGGTGCCTGTGAACCCTACACAGAAAAAAGAGAGACAAGCATACAAATGTTAAAGCCTTTCTCTCTATGTCATTAAAATACTTTGGCCAAATTTCCAGTTACAAAGTACTGCTAAACCAGCAATGTTCTTTTTTTCTTTCTTTTATTAAAGGAAGGAAAACTCTTACAAGAGGAATTGCAGGGTGTGCATAAACTCCTCCTGGTGCATAGATTGCGGCATAAGGAGTCCCATATGGTGGCACCATAGGCTGGAAAAAAAGAAACAGATTCATCAAGAAGACAACAAGAGAGAAAAGTATCAAACAAAAACTTCACGATGTATTATTACAAATAAGTGCAACCAAGCTCAAAAAGGAAAAAAATGTTCAATATTATTACAAATATGCCACCAAAAAGTAAGAGGAGACCCCAACTTTTTTGTTTCATCACTTGAGTTGCTCTACTTTATTGTGGTCCCAACTTTCTCTCTACAATCATTGGTATTCCCCCCACTTTCTCTATGTTACACTTATTAAGAAACGGAAGAAGTATATCCTTATCATGATATTTACCTGTGGAGGTCCCCACATATAAGGGGGAGGCGGGTGCCCAGATGCAACAGCTGAGTTGAAATATGGTGGCAAAGCAACTCTTGGGCCATAATATGCCTAAAGAAATCCTCCAACACTATTAGTAATTGTTCAACTTTGATAATAGTGTACAATTTTGAAATTGAGATCCAGAAGTGGATGCTGGATATAGTTGAAGTATGGAACTCAAAAATCATTCACCGGGTAACTAACCTGCATGGCTGCCCAATCAGGATAAACATGGACAGTATTCTGCTCCTGTAAAAAGCACAAGATAGACCAATACTCAAAAACCAATCTCAAGTTTCAGTGACTAGAGACAAAAAATTGATGTCCTTTAGTTTCATGATGCACCAAAAAAATTCTTTCCACAACTCTCCATGAAGAGAACATACAAAACCAGATAGGCAAAATATCATAATTTATCTAAAACTGTACTAGGATATATAAATTATCATCTTACAGTTGCAATTGGAGATGATTTGTCCGACTTGGAAGACTTCCCATCTTCACTGCTTCCCATAATCACTCACCAACACCGAGTTTGGAACCTAATATCAATCTGGCACACTAATTATTAATTTATCAGCACCAGTACTATAAATGCAAAAAGGCCGCAGCATAAAAAAAAATCCAGTCAGCCCCCAGAAAGGACATTGCTTAGAAACAAAATAACATGTCATGTTAACAAAGTTGTAGGTGCTAAACAAGCAAACATGACTCCTCAACCAGTTCTAATTCCATATTTGGAAATCCAATAATGAGACTTTAAAGGAAAAACAATTAGTGGTACATCTAGAAATCCAACTTTAAATTTTTGGAAAATTTGACAAAACAATCCATAACTTTCAACTATCTTCTCAAAATAATCCCAACTTTCGATCATTTTGGAATAATAACGAGTTCTATAGACAATCTCAAAATAATCCGAACTGCCAAGTGTAATAAACCATAAGCTAAAGTCCTGAAGCAAAAGTTAAGCTCGCGATACGCCATAAACCCCATATACCCCAGAAAGTTCTACAGTTAGACAAGATTGAATTTCCATATAATTCCATCCAATACAAAAACAGTTCATGAAATCACCCAATCAAAACCTATATAATACAGATCATTAAATCAATCTAATAATTGGACCATCATTACTTATCAGCTCAATTCTGATTGTAAACTTGCAGAATTTTCAAGCATAACCAATTTTTATTTTTGTGTGTGAACCAAATATTACCAAGTTTTTCCATTAATAGTATGTTCAATATCCTAACAAAAACATACCCAATAACTGAAAAACTTAAACTTGACAATTTCACCACCTTAAAAAAATATCTACTATTAATATTCCAGAGTTCTTCTTTATGTACAGATCACATGATCATCATCCAGTCATCATAAATGAAATAGATCTGCATCTGCATGCAGATTATTACAGAATCAATTCTGTCTAATTCTAGGTTTAGCTTAATTAAAAATTTAAAAAAAAAAAAAAAACTTTCTTTTGTTTTCTTAGAAAATTTTAGGAAAAAAGGAACAAGGGTATTAATGTCTTTTCACTACCTTACCGACCACACAAAAGTAATGGACCCTTGAAAAGCAGGAATGACACGGCAGTTACACCTCTAAAGCGAAATGACAAATTTACCCCTAACCTTCTCTTCTAGGCTTCTAGCACATATCATGTAGTAGTTCGCTTTCATCATAAAAAAACATTTTAAAACAAAATACATTAAATTTAGCTGTTTCTACAATTCAACTCCCTAACACAAACCAATACGACGTCGTCTTCGTTTTTTATTTTTCACTCTCAAATTGAATCACTAATTAATCAGAAGTATAAGAATTAAGGAAATTGAATTCAGCAGAAGAATTACAAAAAGAGAAGCAAATAATTTTTTAAAATTAAAAAAAAAAAAACAAACCTTGGAATGAAATTGAAGAAATATGTTGAATGATGATGAAAAAGCCCTAGAAATCGGCTTAAAACCTCAGCATTGTATTTAGAAAGGAGAATAAGTATGGAGGAGAGAGAAAATAAAAAGTAGAAGAGAGAGAAAGAGAAGAAGAGGAAGGAAGAATGGGGGAGGTGAGGGAGGAGAGAGAGATTATGGGGGCGCCAAGCCAACATTCCACGTCATAATACACGTGTTAGTAGGTGTGAGTTGAGTAAGGGGTACTTCCGTCTTTTTATACGGCGTGCTACATCAACTCAAGTTCCGTAAATACTTCTCCGTTCTATAATTATTGCAAATTTGCAATATGACTTATTGACAAATTTTTTTAACAAACGCATTTAAAGAGGATAGAAATGTCGATAGATAAAAAGTAGGACCTATGTAGTAGGAGAGAGATAGAGGGAAGATATTATCATATAAGGAAATATTGCAATTATTGGAAACTTCTAAATAAATGAAACCTAAAATAAAATAAAAACGGAGGAAGTATAAGTTACTCCCTCCGTTCCCCAATAGTTTTCCCATTTTTCCTTTTCACGTTTGTCAATGCACGTTTTATATCATTAGTATCTTTAGTTACATATTAGTAAGAATTATAAAAGTTTGATTTTCATAATGTACTCAATGAAAAAAAATCAAACAATGGTATACAACTATATATTTTGTTATATATTGGAAACTTAAGAAGATTTTTTTTACTCATGAATAGTGCAAAATTATAATTGGGAAGTCTATTCGATGACAAAGGGAGTATTTGTTAAAAAGAATCTGATTTTTTTCCCCCACAAATTCTTACATGTAGCTGATAATTGTATTTTAAGGTTACTCATTACTTCTTTTGTCTCTAATCGTTTGTTACATTAATGTGAGCACAAGTAATTAGGAAAGAAAAAAATAGTTAAAGTTGGCCTAGTTACTTATCATTATTCAAGGTTACTTATGTATCAATATACTACCTCCGTTTCTTAATAAGTCCAACACTTTCCTTATTTGGAATAGTCACAATAAGTGCAACCAAGCTAAAAATGGTAAAAAAAAAGTTCAATATTATTACAAATATGCCACCAAAAAGTAAGAGGGGACCAAAACTTTTTTATTTGATCACTTGAATCACTCTACTTTATTATGGTTCCACTTTCTCTCTCTACATTTCTTGATATTCCTCCACTTTCTCTATGTTACTCGCTTTGTATTCTTTTATCTTTCCTACTTTGACTTTGCACGTTTGTCAATACACTTATTCAACCTTAAATATCTTTCATTACATGTTAGTAAAAATTATAATAATTAAATATTAATAAATTAATCATTGAGACGAATCAAACAAGACCCCACTTAACTATATTTTTTTCTTATATATTGAGAAGAATTTAAAAGATTCTCTCTAAGTGTGAATAGTATCAAGATTCAAAATAAGAAAGATAAAAAAATACAGAGGGAGTACTTATTAAAAAACAGAGGAAGCAGTTTTTTTGACGGAGGAAGTAGTTAGTTTGTCTTTTATGTACACTACCACATAATTATTAATCGTACGGCTAGACACACATAAAGACTTGTTTTTTAAAAAAAATAAAAAAAAAATTCTTTTAAAAATATCTAATAAAAAGAAATTATACTTATGCAAAATGGGTTTGATGAGTTGGCCTTATTGGTGGGGCCAAGAAGTGTCTAGGTAACTGGGAAGCGGTATTTGTTTATTCGCACCCATGTTTACCGTACACGTGGTGGCTTATGACTCGATCTACGCGTCCATCATCCTTCTTGGTTTCTGTAAGAAGGTAGTGATGGTGAGGGGCCAACGCAACAAAGTCCACCCATGTCATGTGGCTTACTTGGAATTATGTCTTTTCAATATTTTTTTAAGATATTTTTTTAATGACAAGGATAATTTGGAAAAATATAATTTTAGAAAAAGTAATGATTTAACTATATTGGATTGGGTCCTTTGACATCCGGGATTGCCCACATACCAAACGCCTTTCCTTGGCTTCATATGCGTTTCCTTCATTTATTAAGGTTTTTAAAGCCAACGGTGCATTTTGAATGCTGACAAAGCTATCTTCTTTTTAACCACTTCTATTCTATCTATATCAATACAAATATATTTAAAGGCGTGCGGAAGAAAGTCTATGTGCAACGTGGCACTCGCCTCAACTTTCTAATGCAAATGCTTTATGTCTATGTGTACTCCTCACTTTAAAAAAAAAAATATGTAAGTGCAAGGTATCAAACACGTGACCTTTGAAATGAAAAGTAAAAGTTTAACCATCAATACAATATGAATTTGTTGTCTAATGTTTCAAGTAAAATATAATAAAGTCTTGTAATAGTTATACTTAACTAAAAAGACTTGAACAAGTATATACATCTCTAACACTCTTATTACGTAACTTACAATAGAATATTGATGTCATATTCTCTTACCACAATTCCTTTTAAGGTATTGTTTTCAAACTCAAACCTTTCAATTTTTCCTTACTTATCATGTTGTGACGTGAATTTTTCAATTTCTTAATGGACAAAAAATACGAAAAGTAGCAAAATAAATTATAAAATTTAAAAATAATAACATATTAGTTTATTGTAAATGACCCGAGGCATCGGCCTGGCAAAAAAAAAACTAGTAAATATATTAAAAGGCGTTCTTAAATAAGGAACTGTGTCACGTGGCGATCTCCCTATGAAGTTTTAGTTCATGTAATCCATTTACAATACAAAAAAGTTAGAAATTGTATAGTATAGGTTTTGATCCCGTATCCTCAAGTTCATATACTAAAGTTTTAACCACTAGACCAAGTTGTATTTAGTGTTATCATATCAAAGTACAATATTAATAAATGAAATTTTTCTTACCCGGGGCATAACCCGGACCTAATAACTAGTTTCTATCCTAAAAAGATCTCCTTATAAGGGATTAATCAGTATTAGTATTAGACGAATTCCCCACTAAGCTTATAATTAAAAGTTCATAAAAGTGTAAACTTGTGAAATTTAAAGGTTGCTAGAAAGTCTACAATCGTAATATAATTAAGTAATTAACCCTTATTTCTTTAATGATTTGAATATAGTTCTATAGGCGTTAATGATGTGACATTAATGATCTGAATTAGCTTGACAACCTTGTAAAATTTGACGATGACTAAAGGCATTGGCGCATATGGCAAGCAATTTCTTGATACCACATGATCCAACACGCGATAGTATCGACCAACTGATTCTTACTAAAAGGGATAAATTAGAATCGGCAAATTACATATTAAGCTTGTGATGATAAGTTTATACCAATTGCGGAGAAGTGGGGTTTGAATTAATTAATAAATTTTGCAACCATAATAAAATTATACTCTCCCAGGATTGAAAACATTTGAAATCGATCATTATGCCCTAATAAGTGATGTTTTCAGTAAAAGTTGCATTGACAACTTTGCTAAAAATATAGCGGTGACTAACACATGATACAACTACGACCATTTCCAACATTTCAACACAAATGGTTATACGTTTGTTTATCCTTAAAGTTAATCACTATGTTTGAATATAGTAGGCATCATTTCACACAATTATGTTTGGCGCATAAAGTATGTGCTTACATATTAAATTTGGGAAATTTGCACAATTGTACAATATTACAATTACCATGCAAACTGATCAGTACATTGTAAATCACATTAATTTGGACATTTATCTTGTTTTATAGACATCTCTTGTGCTCACACATTACCTTTTTTTTTTTTTACAACGAGAAATCGTACATTAATTAAAAACGGAAGTATAACCTAATGCTAATACTTCCGAATCTAAACAAAACAAACAAACCTAAATGAGTTTTAAGAACTCGTACATTCCATCTAATAACAAAGTAAATAAAACTGATAACAAGTTGCATAGGATGGAGGGCGTCGTTGGTCAGTGCTTTTGATGGTGGATGCAAACCTCAGATGGCTGATGGATGTGGTAGAGGAAGCGGATGACGTCTTGCGGGCCGGACAACGAGCGAACAATGGCGAGCGTCGCATCTCGCCGCATGAGCAATCCCAACAATCTGCTATCGCTTGGGATTCTAGGCTTATGCTTGTACAATAATGTGATATGTGGAATCCCATAACATTTATACAATAAATTCCCAACAACTTCAATTCTTCTCTCTTTTATACACCTAAACTATTGATACTATTCGTCTATTCCCTATGCTCCCATCTGATTTCGCCAATAATTAACCAAACACAAACCACTTACCTTTGCACATATTATGCCTCAAATGCATTAGTTCCTTACATGAAGGGGAAAAAACGTCACCATTACTATATTCCCTAGGAAAGTAGTATTATTATTGTTTACCAAAAAAAAAAAGTAGTATTATTAAACAGAGAATAGAGGGCATAAAATCTAACCAATACATTATTGTTCTTAAGCTTGAATTGACGGCATTAATGGAACAAAGTATCTAAAATAGTTACTATTATTGCCAGGTTGAAGTGGCCATAGAAGTGATTAATATCTTGAGACTTGAGATGTTATATCACCCACGGTTGCAAAGTTAAAGGACATATATGTACAAGAGAGGTACATCTCTTTATATGTTAGTTAGAACTAATAATTGTACTATTTTTTCTTGACACATCTTAACTATTAAAATATGGCCGCACATTTTTAAGTGGATCGGAGGAGATATAAAGATTATATAAGCGGATTAAAAGGAGATCCATATGATGAGAAGATTATAAGGTAGAGAGCTGTAATTGATGTAAAAACTGTCATATAAGGCAAACATTAATGTTGGATGAAGTATGTCGTTGAGAGGTACGACTCCCGAGTTATGTGAAAATGAAATCTATATCCAATCATCCAGACAATGCTTAGAACATGTTATGATGTCAAGAAAAACTAACTATTTACATTGCTAAATTGTTTAATAAGAATTTGTTATTGTTTATTGTGACTTGTGATTACCCATAATTGTAATTGATAAGTATAATTTTAGGAGTGATATCTAATATTATCACAACTATTTGCGGCTCTCTTACATTAGTTAATTATGATTTCTTCTTCTTATCGATTTAAATTTAGTAATTACATTAAATTAGTAGTTAGTTAGATATTATCAAATTCCACTAAAAAGAATCATATAAGGACTTTAAGGTAAATATTTTATAGCAATTATTCTATAGTATGAAGTATATCCTTTTTTCTTGAGAAGTTGAAAAGGAAAAGAAAAAAGAAGTTGATATATGAGTGATTAACCTTACTATTGTTTTTGTAGAATCATTAAAATTGCTTCATTTTTTTAAAAGTTCTCTAAGAGATGTTAATGTAAAAAAAAAAAGAAAAAGAAGAAGATAGAATCACTAAAAACGACTTATCAAAATTTCATATAAATTATTTTAGTGCCAACACTTTCTTTAATCCTTAATGTACATATATATTATCAAATCTACCTATCCAATCTTCTTTTTCGTTTTTGGGTTCAATAATACTTTTCATCTTACAAAATTTCATACCTTATATATTTTGCTCTATCTCTTGTTATATGACAAGGCTCTCTACATTTATATTTTCACTCATCATAATTCATACTCCAACATGATCACCTTATTCCGCTTCAAGTAAGCGTTTTGTTTTTCGGGTAGAGAGAGCCACAAATATAATTAATGTAGATGGGATTTGATCACACCAACTCTCGAGACTTTAACCAAGCAAGCTACTTCCTTCGTTTCAAATTACTCGCTACACTTCTTAATTCACGGACTCCTAGGCAATTTTTAGAGAAGAGAGAGGGAGAGAGTAAAAAGAAAAGAGACCCATGTGAGAGGAGAGAGATAGAGAGAGTTTATTGCCCAAATAGGAAGTGTAGCAAGTAATATGAAACTTCCATATATGGAAAGTGTAACGAGTAATTTGAAACGGAGAAAGTAGTTAGTTATGCTTGAAGTCGAACGGAAAAAGGTGAAAGCAGTGACTCAGTGAGCTGCTTTATTATTTAATATTATAGACGCGGCGGTTCAAACAGACAAGGTGACGTGTCGTGCAGATGCAGAGTTTAATACGCAACTCACAGTGGGCCCATGTTGACGTGGACCCAAAGCAATTGTAAAAAGCAGGGGTGTGCCATCTTTCCTCATCAGATCTCAGAGATCTGCATATTGGGGAATCTTTTCATTCTTCACTTTTTTTTTTTTTTTTTTTCCAATTTGTTCTTTTAGATTATTTTCCAAGCGGTTGAAAATTCAAAGTTATTTTCCACAAATGTCCTTAGCTTTTTTAAGTGCATTATTACGTATGAAAAAAGGTGAATTCTTTTCATATTCACGAATATATCGTTTTGCTTACGTCCGTCTTCTTTTCTTATCTTAGCTTGGGCTGCCTGCCCGCAAGTTGGCCCACTCTCTAGGGGCCTTGGCTTAGGTTTATCATCGCCCAAAACACAACCTAACTTTGTTTTCCAAAATGCGATTTTCTCCCACTCATAAAATTCATGTACTTCCTCTGTTTCGTGCTACTTGCAACCATTTGACTTTTATGCATGTCAAATTGCTAATGCATAACTTCTACCACTAATATCTTAGTTATCGATAATTAAAAATCATGAAAAGTATGTATTGAGATTTGAAATGAATCTAACAAGATCTCACATAAATATATTTTTCCTTAACTATAAACCACCAAAGATAAACTAAGTAGAGCCAGTGAATAGTATAAATGGCAAACCATTGTAAGTAAAAGGAAATACAGGAAGTAAAACTTGCAAGAAATTTTTTTAAATAATGGTTATAATACGTGGCAACGCAACTTTTTTACAACTTTGAAATCTTTTTTGAGTTGAATAGCTCAACTTATAATTACTTCTATTTTCCTAAAGTAAGTCAAAATAAGTTGTATTTAGCACTCCCCTAAAAAAATTGAGTATATTGAAACTATCTACATGTCAAAATAAGTTGCATACAGAAACTAAAGAGAGGGAAATATAGTAAAGTAAACAATAAGTTAGTAAGCATGAAGCTCAAAGTGTTGCAGCTAAAAAATGAGTAAGTTTGAGTTAATGTTTATCACAAATAGCTAGATATTTAGTAGAGAACTTTTGCAAATAAACAAATTGCAAATAGTAGTTGAAAAATTATTGTTGGGTCCAAGCCTAACTCGTACCAAGTACCAACCAGTTCAATATAATTTACAGTGGTAGGCCTTTTAATAAAAATGAATGACAAATTCTTTTTTTTATTTATTGGAAAGTTAAACTAGGCTCGTTCATAGGAAAGAATCAGCTTTGCTTTATCTTGTACATGATACAATCATACAAGTATACAACACAGCAAATAATTAAAAGAAGTTAACCAATATAGAATATAGTTTGATTATATTATAGGAAAATTTGTCAAAAAAAACCTTTTACAGGTTCAATTTTGCGAAAAAAACCTTATAAAACATTCTTTGCGAAAAGAAACCACAAACTTAATTTTTCTTGCAAGAAGAAACCTATTCCCATTTTCCGGTGTGTTTTTTCTCAATTTCGGCTCTGACCCTTCTATCTTTCTTTAACCCCCTATTTTCATTAACTGCAGCACCACCCCTATGTATCTCAAAAACCACACCGAAAAATGGGAATAGGTTTCATCTTGCAAGAAAAATTAAGTTTGTGCGTGGTTTGTTTTCGCAAAGAATGCTTTAAAAGGTTTTTTCTTTCTAAATTGAACCTTTAAAAGATTTTTTTTTGACAAATTTTCCTATATTATAACCATAGCTTGTCATTTTAATCCGCCTTTAGAGTTCTCCTTGATAGTTCTCATCATCTTCGTAAAACAAGTACTTTATAAAGTTAAGATCGTGCTTTTGTTAGGACAATTATCATGAGATTTCTTCTTCTGAAAAAAGATAGCGTACGTTTCTCAAATGAAGATATGTCAAATGACTTTCTTTGTGAAATTATATCATAAGAAGCTGCAGTAGCACATTGGCCAAATCTTATGGAAAAGATCCAGGTTCAATCCTGGCTGCAGCCTGCAGCAACGTTTTTTTCATTATAAAATAATGATAGGTTTAAATATTTTTTTGCAAGAAACTAATAGAAATAAACCAATAGAGCATACGTTGATTTTAACCATAATTTTCAATGAAATTCGTCTAAACCACACTTTTCTTTTTTGCCAGGATATTAGACCAATGATCCAAAAAAAACATCTCATATCTCTCTCTCATCAACTTTCTCTCTCATTTTATAAAAGATGATAATACATCATCATCCATTTTGACAAATGCATGGCACTCATGACTAGAAAAAGAACATCATCCTAAAATAAAAACTCAAGTATATAAAATTTAAAGAGACACTAAATACTTTTAGAAGTGTGTCAAAATATAACAAAATAGATGTCTATATATAAATCTCCAAAAACTAAGACCATTGGTAATTTTTTTATTTTATTTTACTTTCTACTTTTTAAGATATTTCAATTACAAATTTCGAAGTATACATTGTCCTTGTGGGCTCCACCTTTACTTGCTCCATGACTTGTTCAATGACTTAACACGGGATGATCGTCCAAATTGCAATATGTCATGGGATGATCCAAATTAGATTACCCAAAAAACATGAGTGGAAGATCATGCTTTTTAGAACGCCCCCATGACATATTTTCATGATCCAAAAAATCACGAGTGACGTTGCTCTTACACTCTCTTGTTACCACTTTAGTCACACTTTTCCTTATCTATCTAGATATTATTCTCCTCTTCTTATTTCTATTTGAGTACGAAAAAATCTAATAGTGATCGTACTAACTTCTACACAAGTCCTCTCTCTATACAAAAAGGTGATGAAAATTTGGTGCACCAATGTAGCACTATGACTAGAATATAATTTGATTATTGATATGATAACAATGCAGCTTGAATGATACATAAAATCCAGGAGCTCAGAATCCATACATTTCGGAGAGAAAAAACAGGACATAAACTATTCAAAGACATGTCCCAAGATCACCATTCACCTATCAATTATCATCCCACAAACCAAAAAACCTGCTACCATTACCATACCAGTTCTTTTGTGGTGGTCCACAACGGTAAAATCTAAAAAGTTGCATAAGATAAGAAAATTTTGCAGGCCTGCTAGCTGAAGTTTGTACAAATATCTCATTTATTCATCAAGCATACATTATATCATCACCAACATTTTTCTTTGATGCTATCTAATTTATATAGTGAAAGTATAATAAGTGCTTCTTTGGTCCATACCATATTTCATGCTTAAGGCAAAGTAGCCTTAAGCTTGTTCCTCTTATATATTGCTTCTCATATTGGTCTTTGCCCTGTTTGTGGCCCGAAAATGGGTTGTGTACGTGTGTGCATGTTGGTGGTTGTGGTGATTGTTGCAGTTTTCAGGGGTTTATGTGAATGCAAATGTGACATAAAGGGTATATTTAATTTCGGGGATTCAAATACTGATACTGGAGGTTTTTTTGCTGCATTTCCATCAGAAAGAGGACCTTTTGGTATGACTTTTTTCAAGAAACCTACTGGTAGAGCTACTGATGGAAGAGTCATTGTTGATTTCTTAGGTAAGTTTTCTAATTTTGTTTCACTCATGTGGTGTAATAGACAATTATATATGTACAACGAAGTTAGTTTAACTAGTATTTCCTACATTTCTTAATAGTTGCATTATGTTAACTTTTTACACTATTTGAAATTCAACTTTGACCATATTTAATTACTATTGTGAAAGATAAATGTCATTATCTTAATTGTTATTGGCTTAGTCTTAATGTATATTTATAAATATTATTTTTATATAATTTTTAATCAATATATAATCGACAAGTATGTTCAGTTAATATGATGCACCTACTCCAAAACAAAGGAAGAATGATTGCCATGATTCTTAAAATTTGTACAGTATTTTATTGAATTATTTTCTAATCATGTTTTAAGATATAGTTGTTCGTGCACAATAATGTATTCCTGCATGAAATTGCCAATAATTGGATAGGGGCTTAGGTAGCTTAACAATTATTCAATTAAGTGCTCTTAGTTTCTTACCTCATGTTTAATTTTTCTTAATCAGCACAAGCTATTGGGATACCTTTTCTAAGCCCTTATTTGAGGTCAATTGGATCCGATTTCAGACATGGAGCAAATTTTGCAACATTAGCATCTACTGTTAGACTGCCAAATAGTTCCTTATTTGTCACTGGAGTCAGCCCTTTTTCTCTGGGCATTCAGCTCAACCAGATGAAGGAGTTACAGTCCAAAGTTCTTGAATTTTCCAACTCTACATTCAATTATGGTAAGAACATCATTAGGTTCTTTCACATGATTTGTGTATTCAACTAATCATCAATCTTTTTTTACTCGCTACATCATGAATTAAGTATGGATACGAACTAGTAATATAACTTGTTCTCTTCACCTGATTCTTACTAATTTGCTTAAATTGGTCTCTTGTTTTTTTTAATCAAATATGAGTTTCATTGATTTTCTAATGTTTTTACAGATTGAAAATAATTAGAACTTGTTTTTACTTAATATTATTTACTAAAGTTGAAGTGAAGTCAATGAATGAGAGGCATTACATATAGAGGTAGAATTTGTATAAAAATATGATTTGATTGATTAATTTGAGATTTTGTAGTGTAGCGAAGTTAATGCAATACGATAATACCAAGATCTTTCTTAATTACATATAGAGGTAGAATTTGTATAAAAATATGATTTGATTGATTAATTTGAGATTTTGTAGTGTAGCGAAGTTAATGCAATACGATAATACCAAGATCTTTCTTAAAGAGGATATAGAAATGTTCAAAATCAAACTTAGAGCCGGTTCTCCCCAGCTTATTTTCAGTTCAGTTCAATTCAGTTCAGTTCAATTCAGTTCCTAAATGATAATCATTACTATTAATTAGTTATAATTTAATTCAGTTCAGTTCAGTACAGTTCAGTTCAGTTCAGTCCAATTCAGTTCAATTCAGTTCAGTAGTTTTATGCCGAAGAAAACAGACCCTTAAGTCAGAAAGTGTTAATTCTTTTCGGATGACCCAAGACTGAAATTTCGCCTATTTAAGGATGGAAAGAATAGTGTTATCGTTAAAATTTATTTTACTAATTGAAACTTTTCTACTAGTGCCAAAATTGTCCACTCCTCTTCCTTCTATGGGCATATTTGAAAAGGCACTCTACACATTCTACATTGGCCAAAATGACTTCACTGGAAATTTACCATACCTTGGCATCAGTGGAGTAAAGCAATATCTACCTCAAGTCATTTTCCAGATTACTTCTGCCATCAAGGTCAGCAAACCCTTCATGCAATGGGCCCATATACTATAATCTTTCTTTTACTTAATCTTTGCTCAAATTTAAAAACTTTGGCCCATTTACAAAGCCCACATAATATTTTGTCTTCAACTTTCATAATAAGATGAAATAATTTCATCACAGGAATTATATGGTATAGGAGGAAGAACATTTTGGGTGCTTAATCTTGCACCAATTGGTTGCTACCCATCCTTCTTGGTGGAGCTCCGCCACGAAAGCTCAGATCTCGACGAATTCGGCTGCATGATTTCTTACAATAATGCTGTTAAAGATTACAATAACATGCTTAAGGAGGCAATGCAACAAACCAGGGCAGTTCTTCCTGATGCTTCCGTTATATATGTGGATACTCACTCTGTGTTACTTGACCTCTTTCAGCATCCTACATCTTATGGTAATATCATACTCAATGCTTTTTATTAATGTTATCATGATACATGAAATGCTATATGTAGGGTTCAGAGTGCGCGAAAGCAATAAATTCAACCAAAGATTAAGAGAAATTAATAAAGATGATAAAATTATACTAGCGAAAGATGCAATATTAATTCCACAAATATGAAATGGGAATGTTAATAAATAAGGTGAGAATAATATACAATGTTTGTTATTGTTGTAAATATAATTCTAAACAAACACTAAGCTATTTATAATAGCATAACAATGATAAAAATAGCATAGCTAATTATAGGAATGGTTAAGCACACATTCCTCACGCAAAAGTAGATAATTCACATAATGTGAATTGTGATAAATAGTAAACTACTTTACTATGTTTAGTAAATGGTGAGACATTATTTTCCCACAAATCTCCACCTTGGCTCGCCATTTCACCGGGTGATTCCAGCTAAGTTATGGCAATGATCAAACTTAGCTGTGGGAAGTGGTTTGGTAAGCATATCAACAGGATTATCGCTTGTATGAATCTTTTCGACAACTAATTCTCCTGTGGCAACAATATCTTTTATAAAATGGTGCTTGATATCAATATGCTTGGTCTTTGAATGATGTTTACTAGTCTTGGTCAAGTGGACAACACTTTGACTGTCGCAAAACACGACAAGAATATCTTGTTGTAAACCAAGTTCATACACCAAACCTCGGAGCCATATAGCCTCTTTCATACCTTCAGTGGCAGCAATATATTCTGCTTCAGTTGTAGACAAAGCCGCAATAGCTTGAAGTGAAGAGTACCAACTAATAGCAGAGCCACAAAGTGTAAAAATATAAGATGAAAGTGATCTTCTCCGATCTAAATCATCACCATAGTCAGCATCCACATAACCAACTACACCACCGGGAACAACTCTTCCTTTATCAAATATCAAACCAATATCACAAGAACCCTTAAGGTATCGAAGTATCCATTTCTGACTTCCCAATGTTGTTTGCCCGAATTGTGCATGAACCGACTAACAACACTTACCGCATAAGCCAAATGCGGTCGAGTACACACCATGGCGTACATTAAACTTTCAACTGCATTAGAATAAGGAACATGAATCATGCGCCTTTTGTCTTCGTCTATTTGTGGACATTGTTCAGAGGACAATTTGAAATGAGCAGCAATAGAAGTATTAACAGGTTTACTGTCTTTCAAGTTGAACTTGTCAAGCATCTTCACGATATAATTTTTCTGTGATAAAAAGAGTTTTCCAGCTTGACGATCCATGCTTATCTCCATTCCAAGAATTTTCTTGACGGGACCTAAGTCCTTCATATCAAATTCACTACTCAATTGAGTCTTTAACCCGCCGACTAAAGATTTATCTTGGGCAAGCAATCAACATATCATCAACATAGAGTAATAAATATATAAAAGACCCATTTGACGTCTTCTGAAAATAAACACAGTTATCATAACTACTTCTTGAGTAGCCTTGTCCCATCATAAAGGAATCAAACCTTTTGTGCCATTGTCGCGGAGACTGTTTCAAACCATAAAGAGATTTTTTCAAACGACATACATAATTCTCTTTGTCAGGAACTATGAATCCCTCATGCAGATGGATATAAATTTCTTCTTCAAGATTACCATGAAGAAAAGCAGTTTTAACATCTAACTGCTCCAACTCCAAATCATGCAAAGCGACTAAAGCAAGTAATACACGAATCGAGGTATGACGAACAACGAGAGAAAATACTTCATTGAAGTCAATACCTTCTTGTTGGTCAAAACCTCTAACAACATATCTTGCTTTGTACCTTGCATTCTCAACGCCGGGGATGCCTTCTTTTCTCTTAAAGAGCCATTTGCAACTAATAGCTCGTTTACCTTGGGGTAACTTAACCAGATCCCAAGTTTCATTTTTATGAAGACTTTCAACTTCTTCTTGCATCGCTGCAATCCAATTTCTTGAATCTGCACGAGATATAGCCTCATAATAATTTTTAGGCTCATTGGAGTCATCAATTTCTTGTGCAGCAACCAAAGCATAAGCAATATTAGCACTTTGACCAATATATCTTTGATTTTGTCTTCTTGGTCTTTGATCAGGCTGATTTTGAGCCGTAGACCATGGATCTGGTAAACCTCGTCTTTGTGGTAGACGTTGTGGACTCATATTGTCAGTCGTAACAATATTATCATCGCAATCAGGTTGAGCTAAGAAAGTAGGGACATCTTCCTCGATTTTGAGGATGGGACCTCAAACTCCACCTTATCTCCGATATTTTCGGAATCTGTAATGGTAGGAGAAACACAATTTTCTTCTCCGGGAAGATAACATTTCATTTTCATTAAATGTTATGTTCCTACTATAAAAGGTTTTACGAGACTCAGGGGTCATATAAACGATAACCTTTAACCCCGAACCATAACCTAAGAATATGCACTTTTTAGCACGAGGTTCCAATTTC
The DNA here is from genome assembly GCA_947646795.1 of Beta lomatogona. Taxonomy (NCBI): domain Eukaryota; kingdom Viridiplantae; phylum Streptophyta; class Magnoliopsida; order Caryophyllales; family Amaranthaceae; genus Beta; species Beta lomatogona. The sequence continues at coordinate 805,543 of CANSNZ010000105.1, forward strand.
CCTCGCTAACGTGCGAATAAGCGGAGGACAACCAAATATTCTAAGATTAGAATAATCAACAGGATTACCCGACCAAACTTCTTCCGGAATATTACCATCAAGTGATCTATTTGGGGAGTCGTTTATCAAATAGCTTGCAAGTGTTTGCCGCTTCACCCAAAATCCCTTTTTTCAAGCTAGAATGAGAGAGCATACAACGAACTCTCTCCAAAATAGTTATGTTCATTCGTTCCGCAACTCCATTTTGTTGTGGAGTACCTGGAATGGTATGATGTATTGCAATACCTTCTTTCTTGCGTAACCTATTAAACTCATTTAAACAGAACTCAAGACCATTGTCTGTTCTCGGCCTTTTAATTTTCTTACCAGTTTGATTTTCAATTAAGGTTTTCCAATCCTTGAAAGTTGAAAATACCTCACTTTTATACTTAAGAAAATAGACCCAAAGTTTTCTTGAGAAATCATCAATAATGGTCAACATATAATGACGTCCTCCTGTGGAAGGAACTTGTGAAGGACCCCAAAGGTCCGAATGTACAATCTAAAGTACCTTTAGTTCGGTGAGCGCCATTTGAAAAGCTAACGCTTTTCTCGCTTGCCAAAAATACAATGCTTGTAGAAACCAACCTTACCAAGACAATGATTGCCAAGTAATCCTCTTTTGTTAAGGACATGCATTCCTTTTTTCACTCATGTGGCCCAATCTCAAATGCCACAACTTTGTATTATCATTGTTGCATGAGGCAAGCTGCAGATCCTGTAATAGTAAATCCCTCGCAAGACATATAAACTACCGGGATCGATTTGCCTTTAGTAAAACAAGAGCACCTTTGGACACTTTAAGCACTCCACCTTCATTGAATACTTACACCCAAGTGATTCAAGGGTGCCTAAAGAAATAAGATTTCGTTTTAAATCGGGAACGTGTATAACACCGGTCAAAGTTCTAGTAACGCCATCATTTGTCTTAATTTTGATCGTACCTTTACCAACAACCTTGCATTGGGCATCATTGCCCATCAAAACAAGACCACCATCAACTGGTTCATAGGTGGTAAACCAGTCTCTATTCGATGACATATGAAATGTACAATTAGAATCAAGAATCCATGCATTTCTAAATCATTGTTCGGAGTCAGCCGCTAATAATAAATCCCCATCTGACCCGGACTCAACAACACTAGCTTCAGTGTGAGTTTCGGGTTGTTTACCCTTTTGTTCTTTTTCTTGCTTATTTTTCAATTTATAGCAATCAGATATTTCGTGTCCCTTTTTCTTGCAATAACGACAAAATTTAGATTTGGTATCTCTAGATTTTGATTTAAACCTGTTTTTACTTGTACTACCTTTTTCAAAACTTATTCCTCTAACAACCAAGCCTTCACCCGAATGTTCCGTATTTATATCAGTATCAAATTTTTCTTTTGATAATAAGTGAGACTTGACATCTTTAAAGAATAATGTAACATAATTTCCGTATAACATTATTTCCTTAAAGTGTCGATATGAGATTGGTAATGAAATAATAAGTAAAACGGCTTTATCCTCATCATCAATTTTGACATCCAAGTTCTCCAAATCAACAATAATAGAATTAAACTCATCAAGGTGAGTTTGAATAGGAGTACCTTCTGCCATTTTGAGTTTAAAGAGTCTTTCCTTGAGGCGAAGTTTGTTTGCAAGGCTTTTGGTCATGTAAAAGAGATTCTAATTTAGCCCAAATATCTCGGCGGACTTTTCACTCATGACTTCACGTAACACCTCACGAGACAAACATAACTGAATTACAGTCAACACTTTCTCATCCATATCATCCCATTGTTCATCTGTCAAAGTGGATGACTTTTTGGACTTTCCATCCAAAGCCTTCTTTAAACCATTCTGGGTAAGAATGGCTTGCATTTGAATTCGCCATATGGCAATACTAATTTTACCATCAAACTTCTCAATATCAAATTTTGTAGACATGATAAAAAATTCCAGTTGAATATATAAAGCTCTGATACCAATTTGTAGGGTTCAGAGTGCGCGTAAGCAATAAATTCAACCAAAGATTAAGAGAAATTAATAAAGATGATAAAATTATACTAGCGAAAGATGCAATATTAATTCCACAAATATGAAATGGGAATGTTAATAAATAAGGTGAGAATAATATACAATGTTTGTTGTTGTTGTAAATATAATTCTAAACAAACACTAAGCTATTTATAATAGCATAACAATGATAAAAATAGCATAGCTAATTATAGGAATGGTTAAGCACACATTCCTCACGCAAAAGTAGATAATTCACATAATGTGAATTGTGATAAATAGTAAACTACTTTACTATGTTTAGTAAATGGTGAGACATTATTTTCCCACACCATATTTATAATTTCCAACTCGTATATTAGCTCAAGAATGATTAGTGTAGATTTTTATAAAGATTATATCATGGATTTGATATTAAGGGCCTGTTTTCCCCGGCTTATTTTCAGTTCAGTTCAATTCAGTTAAGTTCAGTTGCAATCAGTTAAGTTCAGTTCAGTTCGATTCAGTTCAGTTCCTAATTTTTTATCATTACTATTAGTTATAATTTAATTCAGTTCAGTTCAGTTCAGTTAAGTTGCAATCAGTTAAGTTCATTTCAGTTCAGTTGCATTCAGTTCAGTTTAGTTCAATTCAGTTGTTTTACGCGAAAAGCACCTTTAAATATAATTAGGAATCACGCCAAATTAAATCATTTGATAATGAGTTAGATTATGATGGTTATGGCATCTAGCTATGTAATTAATAATTGGATAACCTTTCTGTGGTAGGTCATGGGAATATAGTTACTTTGCATCAGCTATAGTGGCATTAATCTGGTCTCAATCATGAGCAAGACTCCATTAATAATGATGTATTCACTAAACAATAGAACAAAACTAGTCAAATACTGCATGTATAACGAGTGATGTATTTTTGTAATCACTTTCCAGACTTTATTAGTAAAAAAATTACAACAATTTATGTTATTAGTTGGACTTTATTTCAAAGTTCTGTAAGTATTTTCCTTTAACGTCATACTAATATTCAATAATAGAATATAATGGTCAAATTCTTTTTAAAGACAGTCAGAAAGCAAAGAGATGGAATATTTTAAAACAATTGTTGAAATTAGGCAAATTTGGCCTCAACACTACAAACTATGAAAAGGGTGCACCCAACACCACCAATTTTGACAAGTAGCCAAAACACCCCCAAACTATTGGCTTGGGTGCAGCGAGTGTCATAAATGAAGGCGGAGCTAACTTTTCTTACTAACGGCACGGAATCTGTGTTGATTTTTATTCCCATATACCCTTTTTTCTTTCATTTATCCTATTTTTTAATTGATTAGAAGCCTAAGTCACGTGAATATGTGTTTTGACTACTAGTCAAAGTTGGTGGCGCTCGGTGCACCCGCGCCATAGTTTGTGGTGTTTAGGCCAATTTTGCCTAAAATTATTACTTCCAACCCTTGACCCTTGAGTAACTGAAAGTTGGAATTTTCCAAATTATCAAGGTAAAATAGTCAGTTTAGGCAATGTATATAATGTCCATGTAACTATTCCTACACAAATAAACTGATAGAATACTAGTACACTTTGCAAGAAGTACTAATCAAGATCAAGTCATTGTCATGCCATTATTATCAATAATTTTATACTCTGTTGAGTAATTATCAATTATCATCCCCTTTGTGAAAAGAACCTTTCTTACTTTTTTCTTTCTTATTTTAATTATAGATTACTTAGTACTGATTAAAAGGTTGGTCTTCTTTTTATGATGATATGATTACCTATAAGGCCATAATGTGACATTTGGAACAGGCCTAAAGTATGGAACTAGAGCATGTTGTGGAGAAGGAGGTGGACCATATAACTTCAATCCTCAAGTATATTGTGGGAATACCAAGCTCATCAATGGAAGTACTTTAACAGCAACAGCCTGTGAAGATCCTAGCATGTATGTTAGTTGGGATGGTATACATGCTACTGAAGCTGCCAATAAGATTGTCACTTTAGCCATTCTTAATGGCTCTTACTTTGATCCTCCTTTCCCTCTTCATCGCATTTGTGATCTCCAACCCATCGAATAATTGATTTGCAATGCTAAAGGCATTCGTTATCGTTTTCTGTTTTGATCGGTTTCCGGTTTCCCCTTTTTCAAAAATTAAAACTAGTGCTCCGGAATGAATAACGAAAAAGTTAATTCTTACACATATATGACTTTTAAGATCTTAAAACTTAAAACCAAAATACGAGCGTAATGTGTTTCATACGAATTTGAATATCTTTAAACCAAAAATTAGAAACTGACAATGATAACGAACAGATTACTAGCGGTTTAGAGAACTTATTGCAATGATTCCCTCCTAGATCAGTAGTTGTATTAGCTGTGTTTTAGTGATTATAGGACTAGTAAGTGTTTGCCAGATATATGATACATTTGGTGCATGCATGATATATGGCATCCAATTGTCGTGGGTTAACTTTGTTTTTTCGGGTACAAATTCTTAATTCTAAGATTTGTCCTTGGAAATTGTTGATGAAGTTAAAATAAATTTGTCAACATGACTTAGTTTATTTTACTTTCAAAGTCATAATAGACTAAGTGGACAATAATATGCTTGTCTCTTTTTGATTTTCCAGGTAAGTACTTAGGTACTTATGCTGGAAATGATGGGTCTGTTCTACCAAACTGTTTTGTTTTTGTTTCCATTTTCTGTCATTTGTACTCTGTACTCTGTAGGCGAACAATTTGCCAGCTGCTGATTTTGGCTATATAGAACAAAAAACATACTGAATATGATAATGCATTGTTAATATGAAATATCTTTGTTGAATAATAACATAAAACTAAGGAATATCACAATCTAATAAGATATAAGCTCCCAAAAACAAATAAAAAGAAGATAATAATTTACAGTTTCTCATGAAGAACTTGCCACACTAAAAGTATTGGACACTCATGAAACAAATTAAAGCTAATTATCCTAATTAAACAAGCAAATAACATAAACAAAAATAAACAATTTTAATGAGAAAATCTGAATACTAAAAATTGAGGATCAAAATTCAAGGAGCTAAATCATTCTCAAGGATAGCTTGAGTTCTAGTAACAGGAGCAAAAGGAAGCTTACTATTTCCAATCCATTTTATATCAAGAGATTCACTTTTCTCAGATGTCCTTTCCATTCTTTGAATCTTCCTTGAACTATATGATTTGTAACCAACAACAATGCAAAAAACCAACAACATTAAACCAGCAATTCCACCCGCGAATCCTACAACCCACCACACCCATAACGCGATCCTTTTCTTTGTTTTCGGCCTTGTTCTTCCTATAGAAGATGACAATGGCGAAGGTGAAGGTGAAGGTGAAGGCGATTGCATGACCGAGTCATTAACTTTAGGCATTGCTATAGCAAAATGCCCTACACCTTGTGTTATGCATATATTAGGCTTTAACATATCTGCTAATTCAACTACACCATTTAATGGATCAAACCTAACACATTTCTTAAGCTTATTTGAAGTACTATTCATTACATTAGATAAAATTTCCCCTAGAGAAAACTTCACCTTAATTGGCTCCCCTCCTACTAAGGTAACATTAAGCCTTTCCAAGCTCGTTTTCCCACTTCTACTCGAGGCATTATATACCGCGAAACCAATGATTTTGGTAAGAATTGTATACCCAGGTAAATCAAAATAGTGAGATGACAAATTTCCTAAGTTTTCATACATGAATGCTAGTCTTTTAACATAAGGTTTTGTGATTGTTTTTGGTGGTATATCAAAAGAACTAAAATTTGCTCCTTTATACCATAAAGTACTGCTTCTTAACCTTAAAACTGAAACTTTCATACCAGAAAAAATAGCTGGGAGAGATATGTTGTATAGAAGACCTGTGTGAGGTTCTTTGGGTAATGAATTTGAGGAGTAATTATAGAGATAATCATCTAGATTAGTAGGGTAATCAATGTGTGTAACATTTTTTATGGCTAATGAAAATGATGAAGAACTTGAAAAATTTAAGATAATGATCACCCATATAGTAGGAATTGCATACCAGTTTATAATGTTGGAATCTGAACCCATGGAAACTTACCCACATTCTGGGATTATTATCCCTTAAAAAGCAGGGTTAGTAATGCTAATTACTCCATTATCTGCCCAAAGAAAAAAGATGCAATCTGTAAATTTTCCCCTGAAAAATCTCTGATTTCTGTGTTTTTGATCAAAACAAAGATGAAAAAAAGATGGGAATTTTGATTTGATGGGTTTTCAAACTAAAAAAAAGATCAGAACTTTGAAGTGTGATCAGAGTTTCTGAGAGTTTTTGTTGGTAACATATGATGAAAATGGAAATGTTTTTGCTACAAAAAAGGAAAGAGAGAATGGTTGATGAAAATTGTGATAAATAGGGTAATGAAAATAAGAGAAGTTTAAGAAAAATATTTAAAACTTTTGTACTAATTGTATAATTACGTAGAGCAAGGGTTATATGCTAGACTGGCAGCACCAGAGAAGAAAAAGGGAGAGCTTTTTGAGTTGTTCAAAAAAAGTTTGGTTTTTATTTCTTGACTGTTAGTCAGCGAAGAATACGGATGTAATTTACAAACTAAATAAAAATTACTATATAAATTAATATATATGGGTTATGGTTTGGGTGTGGGTGGTTACTACTTACTATATTATATGCATTTATATAAGTAGTTTGGTACATTTTATAAGTTTGTTTGGTAGATGGTGATGAATAAGAGAATATTGATGATGTACGATTTGCCTTTAATCATGTCGTGGACGAGTTTATATTTGATAAGAAAGGTCCAAACTACATTAGTTTAATTGTTTGAACAAACAAATTATTGAAGAGCTAGTTTAATTTTTCCTATATGTTACTATATTCTTTTCCAATATTGGTGTCTTATAAGCTGTATATAATCTAATTACATTTCATTTGCACCAAATATATGTATGGTGGATTTTGGTCACAAAACAGCTTCATATATAGATTTAACTTGAGCATCATTGTCGTTATTATGATAGATGACTGGTTATCATCTTCTATTGTTGCAAAAAAATTCATACTAGCATATTCCTTCAGTGTGGCTAACAATATCTTCAAGTCAAGGACTCAAGGTACCATTGTGGCAAAGAGGAAAACACTTGTAGGTAGCGACCTCATCTCCTCACCACCACACGAGGACGGTTGTGGCAAATTTAATTTGGTTTATTACTCATATAAATGGAGAATGCTACGTCTACCTAAAAGGTTATTCACTCATTAGAAATAGACAATTAAACTAACATTTCTTTATTGTTGAGTTGGATATCACCATATAATTAATGTCTATCACTAGTGGATGGATTACCCACGGGATACATATTGTTTTTTCATTCCCTCATAATTAGTGTACATCATTTGACTCTAGCAACCTGGCCCTATACTAACACACCTTCAATTTGCAGATGAAACGATAATTTTCACTTCTCCAGATATAGAGGCGCTCAAGAACATTCGCAAAACTCTCATATTGTTCCTGTTAACATCTGGCCTGCAGGTTAATTTCCATAAAAGCGAGCTTCTTGGAATCAACATCTCTCAATCATGGCTCCTCGATGCGGCAAAGCAGTTGTATTGCAGGGTAGGAGAATTTCCTATCATCTATCTAGGCTTACCAGTTGGCGGAAACATCTCAAGGATCGCTGCTTGGGAACCCTTGATTGAAAGAATGTGCAAAAAGTTGGCCACATGGAAGGGAAAGTTACTTTCAATTGGAGGGAGACTCACACTATTAAAAACTTCTCTCTCAAACTTGCCAATTTATTTTATGTCCTTATACCCCATGCCACAAGGAGTAATTGAGAAGATAATCAAAATCCAAAGAGATTTTCTTTGGAAAGGAGGAATGGACAAAAGGTCATTAGCGCTTGTTAAATGGGAATTTGTTCAACTCCCTAAAGCGCTTGGAGGTCTCAATGTGAGCAACCTACTTTTCAGAAATTTGGGTTTGCTATGTAAGTGGGTGTGGAGATACTTTTCAGAGCCAAGTTCTTTATGGAGAAGCAATTGAGGCAAAATACAAATATCCTACATCCTTGAGTATGGCAGACTTATCTCCAATCCGTGTAGGTGGACCATGGAAAGCACTCTGCAATCACCTATTGAAACATCAGGACTCGTGTGATATTATGAAATCTGGAACAAGGAAAAAGATCGGGGATGGCAAAGATACTTTGTTCTGGCATGATACTTGGTTAAGCAATTTGGCGCTGAAAAATATTTTTCCTAGGCTCTACCTGATCTCCTCTCTGCCAATGGCCACAGTCGCTTTGATAGGCTACTGGAAAAATTCTGAATGGAGATGGAATTTGCCATGGTCTAGAGCATTTAGACCCCGTGACCAAATTGAATGGGACTCCCTGCTAGGGGTGCTTATCGAGCGAGCCGAGCCCGAATAGCACTGGGCTCGGCTCGAGCTCGTTTACCTTTTCATGGGCTCGGCTCGGCTCGTGAGCTCGCCGAGCTTGGCTCGAGCTCGTGATTAGAATTTGCGGCTCGAGCTCGGCTCGTGAGCTCGTTTAGGCTCGGCTCTTAACCTCGTTTAGGCTCGGATCGTGAGCTCGAATAGGCTCATGCTCGGCTCGTGAGCTCGTTTAGGCTCGGCTCGTGAGCTCGATTGTGGCTCGAGCTCGATTATGGGCTTGAGCTCGATCTTCTCTATCTTTTTTTTTTTCTTTTTAACTGATTTTACCTTTTCTTTTTATCTTTCTTCTAATATATACTTTACTTAGCATCTTAAAATAAATACTTAATATAATTTTTAATATATATAAATATTTTTTTAATATAAAATATTTTTTAGTATAAAATAATAATCGAGCTGTTCACGAGCTTTACGAGCCGAGCTTTGCCTAGCTCGGCTCTACTCGTTTAAGTCTCGAACCGAGCTTCAACGAGCCGAGCTTTGACCGAGCTTTGACCGAGCCGAGCCCAAGTTGCTCGCGAGCTTGTCAGGCTCATTTTCACCCCTACTCCCTGCTCCCCTCTCTTCTTCAGGCCTCAATTCGACAAAGTGAGAAAGATGTGTTAATATGGAACCTCAGTAACTCTGGCATTTTCTTAGTTAGATCATTTTACGAGGAACTCTTTAAAAACTCGACCCCTTGCTTGGGGAAATTATCTGGGAAAATTTGGAACGGCCTTGTCCCATACAGGATAGAAGTGTTCACCTGGCTAGCAGTAATGGAAAGAATCAATACAAAGAGGCAATTAGCCTCATTGAACATTATACCTTTCTCGGAAGTGGGCTGCCCTTTTGCAATTCGTGGCCTGAGGATGTCTCTCACTTGTTCATATTGTGCCCTTTTGCAATGGAAATCTGGAGTTGGTGGTGGAGTATATGGAACATCTCATGGGTATGGCCTAAATCTATCGAGCTTGCTCTGCTGCAGTGGAATTTTCCAAGGAAAGATAAATTCTTTAAGAAAATTTGGCTTGCCTCCTTTATAGTAATCATATGGTCAGTGTGGCGAGAAAGAAATGATCGAGTTTTCAATAAGAAATCGGCCTCATCTCTGGAAGTTAAAAATCTTGTTTTGGTTCAATTGTGTTGGTGGATAAAGTCTTGGAAAGATCCTTTCCTTTTCTCAATTGAAGAGGTATTCAAGAACCCAAGATGTCTTCAATGGGGAGGCCTTCCTGCCCTTAGAGCCAGACTCTCTCACATATGTCCTCCAAAAATGCCTTCTTTGAGCTGTCTCCTTCCAAAGCTAAAGTGGACAGTGGGTTTTTCATTATTCTTGCCTAATGTGGGAGCAAGCTCTGGAGGAATTTATGGTGGCTTTCTCTGCAATGAAAATGGTGTAACCCTATGTTCCTTCTCATGCCCTTTTCCCCCATATGGACTCAAATGCTGCAGCATTAATTGCTATTCATCGAGCTACAATATCACTCAGCAATAGTAAATTCAAAAATTAGGCTATCACCATCGTCTCTGATTCTGAATCTGCAGTCAGATGGTGTCTTAGCATCTCAGATGGGCCTGGTAACTTGTCCTTCATCATGAATTTCATCAGAGCAACTCGCAGGAAAACTCTTTCTTTGAAGATTGAGCATCAGTCTGACTGCTCCAAGCAAATTATGAACCTCTTAGCTGGACGAAATAATTCTTTTTCAGATATGGTTATTTGGAAGGAATCCCCCTGATTAGTCTTGCTATTTATGTTTTTGTTATGATTTGTGATGATGTATTTGGCAGACTAAGGTTCTATCTCCTCTTTTAAGGAGTCTGAGAAATAAAATGATAAAAAAAAAAAAATGGAGAATGCTACGTCTAACTAAAAGGTTATTCACTCATTAGAAATAGACAATTAAAGTAACATTTCTTTATTGTTGAGTTGGATATCACCATATAATTAATGTCTATCACTAGTGGGTGGATTACCCACGGGATACATATTGTTTTTTCATTCCCTCATAATTAGTGTACATCATTTGACTCTAGCAACCTCATCTGGATATGACCACAAGTAAATCTGAGCTAATACTAGTAATTGGTACAAGAATATTGTCCCGTGTCCTATCACTACCTTAGGTTCAAGTCATGCTTATATAATTACGTAGATGTGTATTACCTTAAACTTCATACAATATTAATAACGTGTTCTATGTTAAATCTAACAGACCAAACTTGCTTGGTGGAGGTGGTTGGGACTCACCTTGTGACTTTGAGGTCACAAGTTCGAACCCCACTACCTACTTGTGTTTAGGAGTAGGACTTCCTTTATATCCCCCTATTCTCAAGCGTTAACCTGTGTAGCTGGGCTGGCTGACCTACGAGAGGTGCTGGTCCAATTGGATCATTCTCCTTACCAAGGGGTTCCCAATGAGGGTCCAATAAAAAACTATATTAAATCTAACATACATGAGGTATATACGTACCTATATGACTATATGCCTATATCCACTCTAAATACTTCCAGCAATTTTCCCTGTATTCTATATTTGATTTTCATCAATAACTAAAAGAGATTTGTTGTCATTTATTAACTCGTTGGCTTAGATTAACAAAGGAACCTTTAGTATAATTATTGTCTATAATTTCATAATTCTTGAAATTATCATGAAAACTTGAGATGCAATTTTCTTGATAATAAATCACTTTGATGTTGACATGGTATAATTTCAAACTTGGTCAAATGTCTAATACAACTATTTAAACAGTTCAAAATAACTTTCTGTTATTGAATAACATATATTATTTTCACTTATACTAGTTGTTACACTTTGGTTCTAGAGATCTTATAAGTTTGCTCAATAAATTAAACGGTTTTTTCACCATATATCCCTGACTAATTTTTTTTTGCACCGTATACCCTTTCAACTTTCCAAATTCACTATATACCCCTCACGTTTCAAAAAATACATCAACATGCCCTTATGACTAACGGTGTTAGACTTCCATTAGTTATTAACCCTTAATCTCCCATCTAACCTAATTAACTAACCTAAATCTACACCTAATCCCTCCCCCTCCACCCTCCCCCGCAGCCCCCCCTTCCCCCTCACACCCCATTCCCTCCCCCTCCACCCTCCCCTGCACCCCCCTTCCCCCGCAACACCCCCCTCCTCCTCCCCTCCACCCTCCCCTCGCACCCTCCTTCCCCCCCTTCCCTTGGTGAATCGCGCGAGCCCCTTCCCCCCTCCCCTTCCCCGGCAGTCGAGCAACCCCTTCCCCGAGTCGTGCCCCTCGAGGCGGACTCTCTCTCTCCTCGTCGTGCAACCCCTTCTCCCGAGTAGCGCCCCTCGAGGCCTCTCTCTCTCCTTGTCGCGCAACCCCTTCCCCCGAGTCGCGTCCCTTTCTCTCCTCGTCGTGCAACCCCTTCCCCGAGTAGCGCCCCTCGAGGCCTCTCTCTCCTTGTCGCGCAACCCCTTCCCCGAGTCGCGTCCCTCTCTCTCCTCGCCGCAGCCCTGCTGCTTGCTCGAACGCAAATTACCTCGGGGTTGCGGGCCAAGAGAGAGGGTGGGTTTGCGTATGGTGTCTTGCGAGATTCGAAGGGTGGGGGGGATGGCTGTTGGGCCGGGATTCGTGGGGTGGGGGGGAGGGGAGGCGGCACGACAAAGCGGGGAAGGGGAGGGGAGGGGGCGGCGCGACTTGGCCGTGGAAGGGGGGGGGCGGCGCGACTGACCGTGGAAGGGGAGGGGAGGGGCTGGAGTGGTGGGGCAGTGGGTGGCTAGGGGGTGGGGGGTAGGGGAGGGGTGGTGGTTAGGATGGTTAGGGTTATTAGATTAGGGGGTTTGTTAATTAGGGGTTAGGGTTTAGCTTAGGTTTAGGGTTTGTTAATTAGGGTTAGGGGGGATTAGGGCATAATGACTAACGGAAGTCTAACACCGTTAGTCATAAGGCATGTTGATGTACTTTTTGAAACGTCAGGGGTATATGGTGAATTTGGAAACTTGCGAGGGTATACGGTGCAAAAAAAATTAGTCATTGGTATATGGTGAAAAAACCGTAAATTAAAATATGATTTACTTATAATTTAATAGACTTACAGCTGCCTAAAAAGTTCAGCCTTTCGATAATTTCATTTAATTTTTCTAGTATTCAAAATATATTGATAAACAACCAACTCTAATTTCATATAGATTTAGGGGTTATTTGGCAATCGGCTGTTGGCTGTTAGCTTTTGGCTAGTTTAGTTGGCTTGTTTGACTGGCTGGAAGCATTGGCTGTATGTATTGACTTTTTAAGTTGGATGTTTAAGCCAGCTGTTTGCAAAAGTGTTTGGTAAAATTAGTTGTGGCTGGGCTGTTTATTAGAGAGTTTGTGAGCCAACCAAAAGCTCAATCCAAAATCTGTTCAGGCGGCTTTTTTCATTTTGGCTTATGTTCAACTTTTCACCAACTAAAAGCCTAATAACCAAACACTTTTTTTGACTGTTTGACCAAATTGAAAAGCAAAAAACCAAAAGCCAATGAAAAAGCTATTTACCAAACACGGCCTTAAAGATTAGAACCTAGTGATACAAAACAATGAATCAATGATGCACTTAAACTTCTAGACTTCTAATGCACAAAGATCACCCACCTAAACAACACCAAACATGTCCAAACATACACAAGTAACACAACCATTTCATTGTCTCCAAAATTGCCCCAAATTTTTTGGATTGTTGTTTCAAAAACCCTTCATTAATTAAGTGAAGGAGAAGTCAAACGTGGATTTAAGATAGGCAATCATCCAATCAAGACTCCACTTCACTCCACGTGTCACTCAACCATCCATCTTCTGTAACAAAAGGGCAAATATCTCATGGATATGCTACGAATGGTGGAAAACCAAACTGAAGAAACACCCAACAATACCCTAATTTCAAATAATCAAATTTCAGCAAAATCAAGAATTCCCACTTCCATTCTCAAGCACCCATCTTTTTTTTTTTCTGGAGAAAGAAAAATAGCCTGAAAAAGGGCTTTTTTTTGGTGAAGGAGGGTAAGAATGGCAGCAGCATATGCAGGAACATCGTCTTCTATGGCCACTGCAACAACTGGGTTGTTGCCACGTGTCCAAGCCAACCAATCATCGCGCTTTTTAGCGTTGCCTTATCTCCCTCCTCGTACTTCTACTTCATCTTTGAGGATTTTATCCAACAATTTATCTGGTATGTTCTTTGAGGCATTTTGTCGAACACCTGGATGACTTGTAGAATTTGTGAACTTGTTTAAGATTCTATCTTTAGTGGTCAATTGGGTTTTTATCTGTGATTAATTGGGTTTGATTTATAGTTTAGATTTAAGTGCTGAAATTGAAGGAGTTGAATTCTAAAGTTACTGTTTTTGTGCTATATGCGTTGACTATTGTAGATAACTGTTATTGCAATTCTAATTGGATGAAAATTTGGTAAAATTTTTGTGTGTTTGCTTATTTTCCTCCAAATTAGCTATATGTTTTAGGAATTAATTATGAATTTATTTGTTGGAATTTAGAATTATGGAATTAGCACTATTTATAAGGAAATAGTAATATTTTCACATCCTTGCATCAGCTGGTATTGCTGTAATGAACTATTAAACTTTGAAGTTAGGGTTGAACATGGTGAGTTACCATTAATCAATATGATCATATGCACAAACCAATATGAACTTGTTGGTTCAAAATCATCAATTAGTTTGTTGAGCTCTCTAACAATCGTCCTCAACTGAAAGGTAAAGATGACCATTAGACATCAATATATAAAAAAGGTTTAAATAAGAGAGCGTATTTAAGCAGCTTGCGTGTAGGCGACTAGGCATTGTTTGAGTTTAATGTCGTAAAACTGAACTTTAGCTACTTTTCCAGCTTGTTGAAATTGGTGATAATTTCCAATCTCAACTAAAACATTAGCTAGTCCTAGTTTTGACATTGCCCATTACCATTGGCTGGGGTAGGATTTCAAACATGTGTTGCCATCTCAGTAAGGCGGTTGTTATCTTTGTGACATTAAATTGAAGTGGTGATCCAAAAGGGTATCTTCATGAATATGTTAATTCTTTAACACAGTGGTTAAACAGGAATGATAACAAAAACCAAACTTTGATGCATTTTAGTACTAGTGTATTGCGCCTCAAAGTGAGCTTTATTTGAATCTGTTTGCTTAATGTCTTTCTATATCCACTTGTTGTGCTCTAGTGCCTCAGTTCTTGCATTCCTGCACTTGAATCTCTTTCATGAATTATGATATCCACATGACCCCTATGGCCCTATCTGTGACTGACCAATCTCCTTTGCTTGCATTCCTAAATCCCAATCTGCCCAACTTTTGTTCCATCTCTTAGCTATGTGGGTTTCCTGGTCAAAGGAATTACCATGCATGGTATCATTCTGATAGCTTTCCTTGAGTATGCTTTGAATTTCCATTCCTCCCCTCTATAGGTGTTAGCTTGGTTGGTTTTCCAAGTCTCAATCCCTCTAAAGTTGACACTTGACGTAAACCATCTAAAAAAGTTACTGGCAATTTTTCAGAGAATCTTGGTGCCACTGACATTTTAACAATTGTTAGACACTAAACTCATTTAGATTCCAAGAACCCAAAATATTTCATCTCTGGAGATGTGGTAATATTTTATTTTAAAAAGGCCTTCAAATGAAACTTGCACTAGAAACTTAAAAGCAATTCTTTCTAACTTAGAAATCGTTAGAATGTGCAATGTGCACCGTCCAACGAACAATATCTTCTGTTTTACATTTTAATCCCCATTTTAAATTCTTCTTCCTTCAACAAAAGTGTATTCAATCAGTTATCTTTTCCTATCCCCATTATGTTATTACAGTATTGGTGAAATTTCACTTACTAGTTAGTTTTATATATGTGAAAATTTTCCTTCGGTGTTATCCTTTAGACTGAGGATGAATAAGTTTTTGTAGGCCCTATAGATTGAGTGATGTTTATATAGTAAGTTAGTAACAGACTAACAGGTGGGTAAATAATTTAGACCATAGGGAAGATGCTTTTCTTCAGATTTGTTGCTGTGCTCTTTGGTTGCAAAAAATTGCTCACATATGGAGAGCCATATGATTTTGATTAGCTGAATATGTGTAGATAATGTCAAACTTCATAAAACCATGCTGAGCTCATTTATCTCTTATGAGAACTTCTATTTACTTTTTTTTTTTTCCTTTTTTTTATATCTCTGATGGCGTGGTTGTTAGAATGTCCCAACTCTGCTGGCATGGTTTCTTCTATGTATATCTGCTACTTAACCAATTCTGCTTTCTCTTTGCAGAGTCAAGGAGGTTTTCTTCACTTCAGGTCAAGGCTACCTCAACAGACGAGGCCTCTTCAGTTGATACCAGTGAATTAATTAGTGACCTGAAAGAGAAAGTAAGTGTAAATAATGACATCTAATATAGTACCTACTGCTTTTGTATTATTACGTGTTGATTGTTCAAAAGGTTAATCCTTTCTTCTAATTATATTTTGCAGTGGGATAAAGTTGAGAATAAATCCACAGTACTTCTATATGGTGGTGGGGCAGTAGTTGCTATTTGGCTATCCTCCATTATTGTTGGTGCTATTAATTCAGTCCCTCTGGTATGTGATTCTTTCTACACTACTGTATGTTTATTCCCCTACAGCCCTACTTGGATCTAATCTCCTGAAACCTGATTATGTACTGGAGTATTTAGATTGGGTCAAAGTAGCTGCTTTACGAGTATTCTCCTTCAGTTCTATAGTAGTATTTCATTTGCATCCCTTTCCTTTCACTTGAACATCCTTCTTATCTGACAAACCAAATGAAAAATTTCTCTTCAGTAGATTTAATGAGTAGTTGATTTCAGAGACATTGGAAATTAAATACCTTGCAATGTTTGTCCAATTTGTTGCTTTCTCTTCATCTGGCTGGATTCTGAAATGTGCAAAGACTATATAATTTTGCCAAAATAAGGTGCACCTATATATAGACTATTGTTGAGCTTATTACCGGGTTTTATTGGGATAACTTGAATCATAAGGTTGAACTGAAGAACAAAGCTGGCCAATTTCTTCTTTTAATTGTTTGAAAAGTATGTTGATCCATAATTTGCATATTTTTCAGCTTCCAAAGATCATGGAGTTGGTTGGGCTTGGATACACTGGATGGTTTGTTTACCGATACCTTCTTTTCAAGGTAAAGTTCCTGTTTGTTCTTTTCTGTGATGAATTTAGGCTGCCTACTTTCGCTATTTTTAAGAGCTGATTAGAAGTAACTCTTCTTGATTTCTGTGTCGAAAAAACATCTTCAACCCTGCCTCCCTTCCATCTAAAGTTAACATTGTTTTTTCCCCATCCTTATCAGTGGCTTCGCTTTCACTAGACTGATTTAATGTATGGAGGCTCTGAGAACATTGATATACTCCCTCCGTTTCTTTTTAATCTACACACTTTCCTTTTTGGTCTGTTTCTTTTTAATCTACACACTGTTGCTTTTTCTATTTTTGGTAACATGTCAAATATACTTTCTGCTCTTTTTCCACCCATGTCATCTACTTTTAATATTTTAACCCACTTTTTAATTTATCTCTCTCACTTTTCAATTTATCTCTCCACCTTTTCAGTTTCTCTCACATACTTTTACACTTTTTTCTTGGTTCTCCCCCAAAGTGAAGTGAGTAAATTAAAATGAAACGGAGGGAGTACTGATTATTGTTCCGTCACACTAAAACCTGTTGGTTATATATGGATTTGTAGCTGTATGGTGCATTTCTTTCTTTTAGAATAAGCACAAGGTTTTTCTCCTTTTTTGCTAGACAGGGATGGTTCTACTTTTACATCTTGCTGCCGAGATAAACAGGCTTGTCTTACAAAATAGATTTTGAAACAACTATTGCAGCACTGGAATGATATTTCATAAAAGCATGCCATCATGATGGTTGCTTATTTAAAAAATCCTTTGACCTCTTATGTGTTCTGAGAATTGATGAGTAATCAGATCTGTCGGTGGAATTAAAAAGATTTTGAGCCAAAGTGAAAGTGCTTTCTCATTTCTACACCCAAAGAATGCAAGTACTTCTAAATAATCATGACAAGGCCTTGTTCCCTGTTCTCTTCTACTGTTCGTTGCTGCTTTACTGGTGTTTTTGTCATATGCAGTCACTAACTAAGTCTGAATCTACAAATCAAGATTGTTATTTTTGCTTATCAAAACTTTTGTTTACTGAAATAAATATTATAACATGTGGTGTGATATTTTTGCACATTATCTGGTTGTAGTCCTGAAAGCTAAGTGACGCTAATACTTCTATTATCTCGTTCAGACTAGCAGAAAAGAACTAGCAGAAGACATCGAATCGTTGAAGAAGAAAATTGCTGGAACTGAGTGAAATCTCACCCGCTACACCTGACAAGTAAATCTTAAGTGAGAGGAATTGGTTCCTCCTATCCATGTTGTATAATAGGCCATAGAGCTACTATGTACTCCAATTGCTTTTGTATCCAGTTCTAGTATTGGAATGTTGATATGAAATCTACTAGTAGTATTTTTATTGTATTTCAAATGGTTTTTTGTGGCTCTGTTTTTCCAATTGTAATTTACAGCAGTGTTAATTAGGCTGAAATTGCATGATTATGGACCCTTCTGGTTGCACATGGACACGACGACACTATATTATGATTTATGATCTATACTTTCAGTCTTTCACTAGTACTCCCTCTGTTTTTTTATCCTTCTCACTTTTCTATGCGCGTCTTTCAATATATATCTTTAAACTTAAATATCTTTTATTATATATTAGTAAAAATTATAACAATTGAATATTAATAAAGTACTAATTGAGACGAATCAAACAAGACCCTACATGATTATATTTTTTCTTATAAATTGAAAAAAAATTAGAAGATTTCCTCTAATTATGAATAGTGTCAAGATTCCAAGTGAGAAAGATAAAAGAAAAAAAAAAAGAGGGAGTACCATTTAGCACTTGCAATTTCTGGGTCCATAGCAATATTATGATCTATACTTTCACTAGTAGTCTAGTACCATTTAACAATATGTGCAAAGCATGAGATGTCATGAGACATTCCTGTCACAAGGAAATACTTCAGAAAGCAAAAGTTTTTATAGCAGGAACGGGTGAAATTATTCTCCAAATGTTACTTTTTCTAAGTGTAACGAGGTAATTTGGTGCAATTTAGCTACCAAGTCTTAATCAAAACCAATTGGCAATATTATACTAGATCTATAAATGGCTTTATACAACGGTCCAACCTACATATTAGACATTCAACAGTACCTTCAACTCTACACATTGCTCTTCTGAAAATGAAATTAACAAATCAAAGAATGCTTATTTAGCAAAACAAATTGATTGACATCAAAATGAGCAAAAATTTATAACTATGCTGATTTGTTTCAAGTTAAACGTGGCATTAAGAATGCACATCACACAAATCACGTGTGAGTTACTTAAACATATATAATACACAAGCGCAATGTAAGAGTCCAGCATACTCATTCAAGTTGTATAACGTATGTGTATACTACATAATACATATCACTTGTTTGATAATCTATTTATACAAAGTAACATTGTGTAACGCACATAAAATATTCCCTACAACCGTTGTAAATCCTACGTGGTACAACCAAATTCTTCACAACCAATTAAGATATTTTAAAATCATCTCCTACAATCATTCTAAATCAGACGTGAGAGAGCTGTATCTTCACGTGGCGCTACGGTTGCACCGAAAAACTCGTGATGTAACCCATTACACCTTACCAACAAATGTTTCCTTACCAACAAAAAGATCTTTCTCCCCACTTCCAACCCGGGTTCCTGATGTTTATAAACTGAATCTAATAAACACCGGATTCTTTTTTGTTCCTGAACCCGACTTTGTTATTCGGGCAAATCTTAGTAATACCCGAAACTAACCCGTCAACTTTTGCTTCATTTTGTAGAGAAAGAAAGAGAATAGGAGTGTTAAGTGTGGATTATTCAGAGGTTTTTGCTGGGGTTTAACAACTGAAGCGCAAGAGCCGACTGGTAAGCTTCTTTATTAATCTATTTCTTCTATCTAATTCTTAATATTCTGTAATTTCTTCTGTTATAATTTGGAAGTTTTAGCATTTTGTTCAAACAATATTGTGCTTGATTTCTGTTTCATCGAAATCTCTCAGCTTCTGATCTGAGATTTCAATTGATATTAGAAAGCTTTTTCTTTTTCTTTGTGGGTGTTTGGGATTGTTACAAAAGTTGGGATTTTTTTTGTGGAAATTGAAATTAATTTTGTTGGTGTGAATGATATGGATTCTTATTGTAAATTCAGGTACCTTTGAGAACCAAATAGAAGTGAAACATATATTTTGGGTTTAGCATTTCTGATTTCTAGCAATTGGGAAGGATGTTTAGGGTTTCTGCTATCAAAAGAGTAATTAGTTCTGATTCTACTATTGGAAACCTAGGCCACCAACTTGTGCAAAGATGTTCTGTGAGTGGTACTGCAAAAGGTAAAGGAAAGGTTAAGGCGTCGCAGGCATTGAAGCGATCCAAGGTTGCGCCAAAGAAAGGTGCAACCGGTGCAGCAGCTAGTGGTGGAGGTCGTAAGACGGGTTTGGCTGCTGAACTTGAAGAGATGGCTAAGAAGTGTTTGAGTGCTCCTACTCCAATAAGATTCTTGAAGCCCAAGGAGAGGGCACGTGAGGCGGAGCGTGAGAAATTAGGGCTTATTAGCAAAGAGCGCCAAAGGGAGATGGAGATGTTGAAGAAACAAGCCAAAGAAGGAACTGGATTGGAGAAGCCATCGATTATTGGTACTCCGGGTTTGGATTGGATTTCTTTAGGTTTAGTTGATGCTGATGCGATTCCAAAGTATGAGCTGACAGTTGAAGATGGACGCCGACTTGCCAAAGAGTATAGTAGGGTTTTGATGCGAAGGCATCGTGCTAGGCAAAAAGCAGAGACCACACTTTTGAGATTGAAGAAAGAGGCTATTGAAGCTTTGCCTGAACATTTGAAAGCTGCAGCTTTGGTCCCTGATATGACTCCATTCCCTCCAAACCGGTTCATGGCAACACTGACACCACCAATTGAAGGGTATATTGACAAAATCAGGGAGGCAGCTGAAAGGTCATCTGTGAAGGAAAAGCTCAGATGATTTCAGTTCAGGTTTTGCTATTATCCTTCTGCTTTGCAATTATCTAACACCTAATAGATTTTGGACAGTCTAGCTAATCTGTGTTTTCAATGAGTACTTTGCTTTTCTAGATTGGTCGGTAGTAAATGTGTGTTCCCTTTACTTTTTGAATAGATGGTTCACTGTGAATTCTGTAGCGATCACCTTCTTAATTTCAATGTGCATCACATTTTATTGAAGGGACAAATGAATTTAGAATTCTTAATGTGTTTTCAAGAATTCATGTGAAGTGTATGTCAGGAGTTCATTTAATGGTTCACCTTGTGATACAGCCTTAGAATGTGAAGAATTTAGGAATTTGGTATATGCACATTTCTCTATGTCTGTGGCTTTTAACTCTTCTAGCAACCAAAGAAGACAGTGCTGCTCCTTCCAGAGATCATCTCATGAATCAGCTAAGATCTAAGTGAGCAGGGAAATAGAGCTTGAGATCCTTGTTTTGCCTGTATCAGGATGAGCCTGTATTGAGTTTGTGATTGACTGTGTGATCACAGTTAACATAGTCTGTAGACTAACAGCATGCTGTCTCCTCCATCACAAGTAACTATTTCTTGAAACGGGATATATTCTGCCCAAGGATCGAAACACAAGGGAGAAAAACTAGGTTTTTGGGCGCTTAGCATAGCTGAAAATGAACAATGAATGTAAATCTTGTGTCTGTTGCTTAGGCTTGCGGAGGAAGAAAGGAGTTATTGAAACTTGGAAGAGAGTCGTTAGAAGTAGCGTTTTCATTTTTGATGTATATTGCTTTCAAGTATGCACTTTGTAGGATACTTCAGGTGATTTAAATAACTTCTCTGGATAAGAAACAAAGTAACAGCAAACAGATTATATTTGGGATAAATCTCAATCATGATGTTCAGTAGTCTGGTTTACTGGAAACTGAAATATCTTATAGCAAGTTATTTTTCATTTCTCTTCTTCTCAGCCCTGTTGTCTAAAATTTAACATTAATCCTGATCCAGCTTATGAATTTGACCTTTGTATCAGGTGATATGAACCTATTCTCTGCTTTAAATGCACAATGGTGCATCTGTTTGTTCTCTGCTATGGACTTGGAGGAAATTTTCTGAGATGAATGCTTACTCCATGTCTGTGCCTTTTTAGACGTTGATTCCATTATTGGATCGTACATGTTTGGTTTTTCCCTTGATGTGTTTGTTCTTGGTTGAAATGGTTATGTCTAATCTCTTAAGAGGAACTGTGCTGTATATTTTCTCCAACTTCAGAATCATATTTGAAGATTATTAACTGAATTAGAAAGTGGCCAAGCCCTAGGTTCAAACTAAAGCCTCTGTTTCTATTTTTGTGTACATGCTTCTCTATCTATATCTTGGCAACATTACTTTTATTATACTATCGAACTAGAAAGGATCATGTGTAGTAACTAGTTATGGTTGGCACTGGTATCTTGTCCAATATTGATTTGTCTAAACAGTCTCCTCCTTCCACGCATCCTTTCTGGATCAAGAAAATACTATTTGTTTCTGCAAGCCTCTGCTGCATCCACTCTCGATACTGCACTGTTCATCTGGACCATGCGACATAGGACCTGAAATTATCTCTAGTGATCCCATCTTGAAGGCTGCCTCTTACCCAAGAACCTTTTGGGGCTAGTAGCGATTTTCACCAAGATTTAGAAACAAGTCCAATCAGATTATTCTGTAATTCAAAAGAACATAGATGACACAAGAACTAACATTACAGAAGTCGTGAACAATGTCATGGAACCTACTTTGTACACTGTGGATTAAAACTCGGAAAAATTAGAGGGAAGGTTCTTGGTCCCCTAGTACTCTGATCCATATTGGTGATCTAAGGCCTAAGCCTTGTGCGACATCAATACTGGAGTTGCACAGGAACCCCATTTGTGATATTTTACTCACAGCCACGAGATCATAGACGAAAGTCGAAGGATGGATGTCTAAAATTGGCCCAAATGACCTTTAATTGTGAAGATGACACGAGATCCAGCACCAAAGAAATAAAAACTAGTAAGTCACTGGAAGAACTTTTTAATAGGGTGCTCTTATCTTGAGAAAAAAATGGAAGAGAATGGTAAATAGTTTTAGCCTTTTCGGGAGCATACATATAGCTAATTGGACTGTACATTTAACTGGACCCAAGATTATTAATATGCTTAAGAGACTCTTATAAGAATTGCAGTGAATCTCAGTGGGAGTTGGAGAAAAGTTCAGAACCCAGAACGTTCCCAATGGCCTCAGGTCTTCCAAAGAAATCTTTTTTAGGATACCTCAAACAAGTTAAAAACATATCGAAGAACTTCTGTATGCTGGTTTATAAGTGACATTTTCAGGGTTTTAAAAAGCCTATATTGACCATATGGGTCCTTAAACTTTTTATAAATACTTGTATGGAACTATTTAAATTATGGAACCTCATGCCTGAAAGACCAGGGATCATGATGAATTTCATTGCGAACCAATCTGTACCTCTTCGAGTTCGTGAATGAAGTCAAGTCTATGACTCTATTCTCTACGACACCCTCTAGGAGACTAGGACACTGGGAGAAATTTTCTAGAAACTTGAAAGGGTTCTTGATCTCCCAAGCGTCACTTGACAGGTTCATCGAGGTAGTCCTGACCATTTACGACACAGGACTCAAAGATATATGGAGGCCTTTTTGAAGGTATGCTCACGCTTTAGGGATCCTATGTGTTGTTTGTTGATTAGGGGGAAGCCTTGTTTGGTCTCAAACCATATTTAGCACCATACTGGACCCCATGATACATTAGCCAAGTCGTTAAGATACTAGCTGGAAATTTTGGCAGGTCACAAGTTTGTTATGAACTCTGAGACATACCTTTAAATTATTCATATTGATTGAACTATGTATGCTTGTCATAATGTCATTACTTGCCAAAAATTGTGATTAGAATTTCCCCATTCAGAAAGAAGCCTTCTTAATAGACAGTGTCATCTCTGTTGTCAAGCTGATAGCTTAAGGGCAACTATCTTTACTCTGTTTTCTTTTTGGAGAAAGAAAAACCTGTATTTGGCCGAATTTTAGTTAGCTAAACAAAAGCTATGAGGGTTGTCACAGGTTGAGTTATAAAAATTCCCCCACTAGACTTTTGGGACATGAATTTAGCTAACCTTTGAATAGCCATAACTTACCTGATAGTTGACTGGTGTTATATTATAGTGTCGATAATCGAAGCTTATTTCTTTTTGTGACTGTCGTTTTTGCAGATTTCCAAGTAGTTCAGTTTCCAACATGGCAAACTAGACTGTTTTGTTCAAGGCAAGTCCTTTTGAAGTGTGCTCCTGGCCTATAATGGAACTGTGAATCAAATAACTTTTGTGCTTCCCAGGGATGGGCAAGAGTCCCGCCATATACATAATCTTGTGCTATCCTTAAATAGCATCAAGTATGCAGCCATTTTTCTCATGAATCTTTCTTTCTCTTACCTCATTTTTTGTAGCTGTGTTTCTATGTTAGAACTTTTATGATAACTTGTCAAGATTGTTCAACATAAATTTGAGTTTTGCGGTCTACTGCCGAGCTGCTGCACATTTTGATCACCTTAAACTTTTATCTGATCATCGGCTCAAGTGGTTGCGAGAGGATAGTAGAATTGCAATGATCATACCAAGCAGATGGAAGTCGGCTAGTAATACTATGGAGACAAATTAAGTAGTATAAATGATTAACTAGCTCGCTATCCGATACCATGTCCAATGACAAAATTGTCCATGGGTATCTAGCCCAACGTTGAGGTATCGTTTTGAATATGCAAGTAGTTGGTTGAAGAACTATATGCATTTGACTCCAAAATATTAAACAGCTTCAAGTCTCATATTTTTTTCAAGGCGTTGAGGCAATAGTCTTTCACTTGTTTTATGTATAATAGGTACTCCTGGAACTTTTGGGAATAATCATATTCAATAAAATGAAGATCAAAATTCGTATTTCTTCAATACAACTGATTGAAATGATAAGGCGACTATAATAATTATGACTAGGAGAAATCTAGTGATCACTAGTTTACGTGTGGTCAAATTTATTTTGGCTATCCAAAAGTCACCCAAACTTATTTCAACTATATTACATTTGAAAAGCTATTGGCGTTGACCCAAAAAACTTGCAAAATACCTCCCGATACACACGCTTAGGGGTGTAAATGAGACGAGACAACTCGCGAGCTACTCGAGATCGACTCGGTCAAAACTCGGTCAAAACTCGACTCGAGCTCGAACTCGGCTCGAGATGTTGGCGAGTCGAGCTGAGCAACTCGATACTCGACTCGAAAACTCGTGAGAAGCTCGAAAACCCAATTATCAATAGCAAAATACCTAAATTCAACGTTTTTCTACCTTAGGATTGCTTTTAACATAAGACACTTGCAAGCTACTCGAAATCTACTCGGTCAAAACTCGACTCGGTCAAAGCTCGGTCAAAACTCGGTCAAACTCGACTCGAGTGAGCTCGACTCAACTCGTGCTCGACTCGAAATGCTAACGAGTCGAGTCGAGTTAGCTCAAACTCAAACTCGACTCGCATCATTTACACCCCTGACACTTTCAGCCTTTCACCGTCCCAGAATAGGGCCTTCCCAGTTCAATTCCTTAGCAAAGTAGGGCCTTCAATGAGTACTTGTTTACACTGTTCTTTCTCATTTTCTCTTTGTATGAGATATGGCAAACTCACATACTCCAGTTTACACAACCTTTTTCGCTTTGCATGAGATATGGAAGGCTGTGTTCCCACAAACGCCTAGATTTTGCATCATTTGAAGGTTCATTCATGATAAGCAAATTACAGTAATATTATCTGATTCCTACAAGCAAGATGGTCGAATGGTGGACTCAGGACTGTACTTATTAAGCCATCAAATGCCTCATGCATAATTATCAAATACACATTGCCACTCAGAAACAGTAATCCACGCATATATAAAATGATCAGTACATCAAATATTGATCAAACCCAAGAAACATACAATTGACAATATAAGGTTCAACAGTAGCAGTAAAGGGGCACTTGTAAATAAACTTAAATTGCTTATATCTTATCAATGTCTTCATCTTCGAACTCGACGTAGTCATCAGCACCACCATCGTCTTCCTCATCGAGATTAGCAACACCTTCATTAAGTCTGATGTTGTCTGGCAACTCGCCGTAAGCTTTGAGCAACCTGGCTTCATCTGGCATATACTTTAGGATCACATCAGCCTTGTCATCCTATACACACAAACAAAACAAACTTTAGTATATCAAGTGTAAGAGCAAAAAACCAACCTCATACATTGTAAAAACCACAATCAGAGCATTAATCATCAAAATAGAGGTATATTAAGACAGAATTACACATAAACAATGAAACAACATACATCTTTTTGCTCATACAGATGAAAAAACAGCTAGAAAGTTGCAAATTCTTTCTTTTACCTGACTACTGATTAAAAGATTTGGCTTTGTATACATTTAATCAAATCAATTGTCAACATAGACCAACAAAAAAACAGCTCATTAAGATATCACAGAATTTATACCATATCAAGCAAAATCATACTCCAAATACCGATAACTCGAAATTAACACCTCAAAAAACATAAAACTAGCAGAACAAATTAAAATCTAAGCAAAGAGATAAATCAACTGCAGCTGAAAAAACACGAACAAATAGCATAAAAATTGAATTATTCAAATTAACAAATCAATTATTGAACTCGTAAACATGAGAAACAAATTCAGAAAACCGATTATACAGATTTTCACACATAATTTCATCTTCTCTTTCAATTTCTTCGATCCTATCGAAACTCAAATATCAACAATCAAAAAAAAATCAACAACAAACCCTAACGAAGAACAATCAGTAAAAAAAAAAATCACAAATTCGTGAAATCAAAAGCAAAAAAAAAAACCGAGAATCAATGAAGAATAAAATCAAAACCTGATAATCACGAAGACCGACGAGAATAATATCACCAGCAGCGATCCAGACTTTTTTGTGCATCTTACCACGAATATGACAAAGACGCTTAACATTATCGATACAAGTAGCTTCACATCGGCCATTACCGAGCATACGAACAACTTGCGCGTACTCTTGTCCATCTTCTTTGAAAACAAGTTCTCTTTTCTCATCATCAGCTTCATTCTTTCCTCTCTTCCTGTTCTTTCCTCCCTTTCCCTTGTTCTTCGGCATCTTTTCTCTCTACCAGAAAACCCTAGATCAGACGGTTCTGATTTTGTGAAAAGAAAAGAAGGCTGGTTTTTTGAGTTTGTTGTTGTTTTCTAGGTTTTCTTTTGTTTTTCCCCCTTTTCTTTTTGTTTAGGATGAGGTGAGGGTGGATTATTTTTTTCCCTCGACTTTACTGATTAGAAAATTTATAGGAAGAAATAATAATGTTTATAGCTAGCGTTGAAGACACGAGAGTCGGTACTCGGTAGTATCCGAGTTCCGTGTAAAGTCGGTTTATAGACTACCTCTTTCCTTTCTCCTCCCTTTTACAGACTACTAGTCTTATACTGCATGCGATGCGTTTTGACTTCTAAAGCAATTACTATAGTAACGTATTGAAGTAATCTAATGTAATTAGAATTAAGGATGTGTTTTTAACTCTAGGTGTTCAAAAAAAAATCTTATTTATATTAGAATTAGAAAATGTATAAGAAGTTTTCCTAAAAAAAAGATGTATTAGGAAAATATTTACTATAATACCATATTAAAGTAACCTAATACAACTAGAATTAGGGATGTATTTTCGACTTTAATTTTTCAAAAAAATTGAGAATTAGAAAATGTATAAGAAGTAAAAAAAAAAGATTTATAAGGAAAAATATTTACTATAATACTTAACATATTAAAGTAACCTACTGCAATTGTGTTTTGAACTCCAACTTTTCTACAAATCATGAGAAATTAAAGTAAGGTATTAAAGTAAACTACAAATTTAAACCATAAACATAAAACAGAATATTCCCAATTTTACATTTACAAGATATTCCAATTTTGAAAATTGCGGTTCTACACATAACCATGGCTTATTTTCTTCTTTCTCACTTTTCTCTCTACTTCTATCCTTTGTGTCACCTCTTTTGCTCTCTCTCCTCCCTATTTTTTTAAACCAAACAGTAAGATATGCAAGAAATTTGAACATTTTTGCCTATAGATAAAATTACTTTCCATTTTCTCTTTTGCATTTCTAATTGGACTATAATGTTAGACTTTGTACAATCAATTTTGTGAGTTTACCACTGTCTCACCCTTAATTTATAAAACTGGTACTTAATCAATCACCTAAAAAACCCACATCAAACTCAAATCAACCTACATCAAATGCAACCATAATATTCCAAACCAGAACACCTAATAGACAGATAGCATAAGAATGCAAGCAACAAAGTTAAAAATATTACACCAATTAGATCTACAAATCGTATAAAATGAAGGGAAATTTAAAAAAAAAACGACTGCCAAATCAAATGGTCATCAACATTTTCCTTCTTCAATCAATAAAGAGTCGAATTTAGCGATATTGTTGTCCGTTTTGGGTATTATGGAGCTAGGAGAAGCAAAAAGAAAGATAAAGAAGTAGAACCTCAAATAATTTTTATATTCATGTCTTGATCTTCTCGATGTTTTTTTCTCATAGATTGTTAGGTTACTTTATGAGTCCAAAATGGATCGTTAAGTAAGTTTATTATTACATAAGTTGGAACAAAATGGATCGTTAAGTATGTTTATTATTACATAGTTTGATCATATCTTTTGTAACTTTTACGATACAAAAGGATCATATAAAATGCTTTTGGATTTGTTTTAATGAAAATTGTGATAATATCAATTTTTTATAATTTTTACAAATACATAACTAATGATATTAATGATCGAAATTGTGCATTGGCAAACGTAAAAGTTAAATTGTTGCACTTACTTAGAATCAGAGGAAATGTTAAGTTTGAGTCATGCTCAAACACTAATGTCGGTGCTGATATCTAGTTAAAATCATACACGAACACTAATAATTCTTCTCAAGTTTTTAAGTTAAAAACTTAACTCGTTTATAGCTATACTTGTACTTTTACCTCACCTCATCTCAAAACCCTAAATTATGGTACCTCCATCTCTTATACTTCCTCCGTTTCTTTTTAAATGCAACAATTGAACTTTCATGCGCAACGAGACATTACTTTGACCATAAATATCTATAATTACATATAGGTAAAAATTACATATTATGAAAGTAGGTCACGAGACAAATCTAACAAGATCCCACTTGACTATATTTTTCATTATGTACAAATCACAAATCTTAGTCAAAGTGATAGGTGTGAATAGTGGAAAAGTCCAATTGTTGCTTTTAAAAAGAAACGGAGGAAGTATAAAATGTATAGGTCATTTTATATGTGGGGTTAGTTTTAAAAGAATTCAATATAATGGATAAATATAAAAATAATATTTTTGTAATTATTGACTTATTGTTCCAACTTATATTCGCCATTTATTATCAAGGGAAGTCGAGTTCGAGATACTATTCTTGAAAGTATATGTCAATGTCAAGTAAAAGAAATAATATCCGTCCAAAATAAAAAGGTAAAAGAAATATTCCCTCCATTCATTGTCTATCTTCTGATTTGATATTGGCATAAGTTCTCCAAAAAGTACCTAGAACAAGTAGAAATAAGAATAATCACAATTAAGGAATGTTTTCTTCACCTTATTTTTTCACCGTGATAATTTGCAAAATTTATTGCCGAGTAAATTACAAAACCATATTACATATCAAATTATTTGGACTCCTAAGTAAATAAAGATGAAGGTCATTACAGGCGTTTCAGATTGGGAGGGAAGGGAAACACCATTCTGAAGCATCACAACAAACTTGCCATTTCAGCTAAAGCAAATACAGATAGTAAAGCCGGTACATGATAAAACATTTCAAGCACATTTACATTTGATTCTCCTCTGCTTTTCAGGTATGGCAAGGACAACATAGAAAGATCCCATCAATTTGTGACCTCTCATAAACTAAAAAAGAAAAATGTTACATGTTAGCTCATCTACATTGCCCTAAAGTATGGATCCTGTCAAGCCCTAATAAAAGGGGGAAATAAAATTAAAGACAAAGTTTGAAGGATTAAATTGATCACCGGAAGCTCTTCAGAGAAAGATGAACACAGAGAGATTCAAGTCAGTGCCTAATGGTGAGCTCGGCTCTAAGATGAAGGATGCCGTCAATGAAATAAAGACTATCCTCTGCCATAAACGAAGTCCATGGTATGCCAAAAAGATTCCTATAACCTACTGCCTTACCACCCATAAATGTGTAGTTCCCTTTGTATTTGCTCTGAAAATCTTCTGTGGGCTTCGACCTTGCAGCAAACTCGTAGTCAACTGCGAATGTTACAGACCCTTTCTCTTGCATTCCAAGGAACAACCCGAAGCAATGAAAGGAGCTTTGTTGGTCCATGTTGCAATGGGCTGAAAGGAAAAACCCTTGCCCACCTAAGTGGAATGCTTGAGAATAAACTCGCCCCGATGGGAATAAATTTGCACACTCATCCCGCTTCAAATCCAAGTACACAACGCACTGCTGACGTGGAAGTTCAAACTCGACCACCTTAACAGGGCGATACTTGTAAGCGCGTTCTAGAAAACGACGATTTGTGGAAGCGGATTCTTCTGCTGCCAGTATCCGTTGCCGATGTGGGGCCTCAGCTTTGAAGAAGAGGGCTTCAAGGACAAGCTTGGATGACACCTCATGATCAAAGTCCGCACAGCTTAAAACCTTTCTTAACTTCCGGCAGGTCATGTATGGAAAGCGAATGAATCGTGCAAGGCGAGTAGCCAGGATTTCACGACGCTCTTCAAGTTTTGGATACTGAGCCCTCGCCCACTTCAAGACAAAGTCATAAACAGCATCCTCAGATGCTACTTGAAGATCATCACTGGAAAGAATAGCCTCAATTCCAGCAATGGGCAAAGCCATTACCTCTTCTTGGAACCTTCAAAGAGAAGAGAAAACCCTCACATGAGATCATTCATGGAAGAGAAAAGCGGTCTAAAGGGCCAAGTAGAACAATAATATCGGGATTCCACAGCACTTAAGGAACACTTGACTGAGCCAAAGAACAGATAGCCTAGATTTTACATTCTTCAGATCAGAAACTTACTTTGTAACATCTTTGTAGCGATCAGCAAGGTATTGCTTAGCTGCATCTGTCAATGGTTGAACTGCTTCAGCCATTAACACACTGGACGGAAGGTCGAGATAGAGTAGAGCAGACTCAGGTGTCATGGGCATATTCCGCAATAAACGACTACAATATCTCATACATGAAGCAACCTCAAATTTGTCTGCAGCCATTAATACGTCAAGCAAAGCTGGGGCTGTATTTGGAGACAAGGTGTTGCTGTACATGAAGTTCAGGAGCTCCATCAGAGCAGCTTCCTCTGTCCCCCCCAAAAAAAAAAAAAGAAAAAAGAAGCAGCAACTTGCTGTGAGATAGTAAGCCAGAGAATAGATTTAATTCGTGGCAACTACAACCAGCGAAGTACTGGGAAGAAAACTTTAGTTACAAGCAAGACATTTAGCCAACCAATTCCAAACTGAGGATGGGTTACAACAATTCACTGACATGCACCTAAATCAAATTTAGAAGGAGTCGTGACAGGCCAATGAATTTCATTCTCGGCAAAGAAGAATTAAAGTTTGAGAGCATACCAGATGCACTGATTCGTAGGGTCACATGCCTCTGTTCAGACTCCCTCATACCATTTGAGAATAACTACACCAACATAATGATAAAGATAGAAGAGTATCAACAATTAGGACTTCCACAAGAAGATTTCGACCATCAGCGAGTAAAGAAAAAAAGAAGTAAAGCTACCTTGTAGAAAAATGGACTTTTAGCAGCTAAGATAGGAGAGCTAATATGCAATGTTTGAACACTCACGATTGTTGAACATTCCATGCTCCACGATGAATCATTGCTATTGGCCCCTTCATCTCCTATACAGTTATATACCAAACTTTTAAAGAAAGTCTAGAGTGTGGAATAATAGAATATAGTACTGCTTCACTAGAAGGAAAAAGAGAAACTAATTGAAATGTAAAAATGATCTTCAGAAAACAAAAATTCTAGGAACAGTCATTGCTGCATGCATTAACTGAAAAAAATGCAATGATCCACACTAAACGATTGTGACGGGCCTGACGGCTTCAGCTTTTCTCCCTCCGGGAGCAGAGCAGTGCACCCCAGAAGAAAGAGTTGTAATTTTGTAAAAACAAAATCTTGATAAAGTTCCTAGAGCAGGAAGACAAATAGAATGAAAAGAAAAGTTTCTACCACCATATCTAAATAGGGTAAGATTCAAGCATAAACCCCACACTGATCCAATGTGGCAGTTGTTATAGGTGGAGTTGAGCCTTTATGGAATGATAACACCACCATCTCTTGCATTTTAAAATAATAAACTCAACGGAAAGGGTGATACCAACCCAGCCATATTCTGCATTTGCTGTAAGCAT
This sequence comes from Beta lomatogona, assembly GCA_947646795.1. Taxonomy (NCBI): domain Eukaryota; kingdom Viridiplantae; phylum Streptophyta; class Magnoliopsida; order Caryophyllales; family Amaranthaceae; genus Beta; species Beta lomatogona. The sequence goes on from CANSNZ010000105.1 coordinate 837,723, forward strand.
AGATATGTGAAGTGGCAAAGTGCCTACAATATAAAGTTCAATGAAGACTATACGGAGACCTATAGAAACTCATGAGACTAAGGCCTAATGCAGCAATTTTTATAAATTATTCTGTGCATAGGTTCCTGGATTTAAACTTGCAAATAGAAGGGCTGACAGGACAATGTTTAATCTTAGAAAGATAGATTTCTGCACTTTTTTCTTAAAATTGACATTCACACCTCACTAGAACACCAATACGCTGTAAATCTAATTCCTAACAAATAATTTAAAGTCGGAGCAGAAAATCGTGAATAGAAGACTCGAAATATTCAGGCACCTGATGGTGATTCTTCAATCATTGCGACGGCTTCCTCATCATCGTTCTCACACGCTAAAACGTCATCACCATCAGACTGATTCAAAACCTGCTCCTCAGGACACACAGCAACCTCTGCACCTGATGAGAAGAATCAAGTAATACAACAATTATCATTACCCCTCACTACTTAAATAAAGCAAAACATACATTTCAAAGAACTAATATGTAATCTTGAAAGTATTTCGCATAAATTGCAAAACATCTATCCAATTAGAAAGAGAAGGTAGTAATGCTATGAATTCATTGTCGGAGTACACCGAAAAGATCCAACTGTCACACTGCACTAAACAATATTAAGGTCACTAACCCAAAATTTCATCAATCATGAACTGACAAGCGACAACAGTCTAGATTGGACAGGCAAGTATTCCCAACCTCTACCATTTTCTCCTTGTTTTCCATGTTTATCAGAAACCTAAAGCAGACTCATAAAAAAGAAAAGCCTGCTGCTTCAAGGCTTCAACAATGTCACACACATGAGTATTTGACATCACAATCAACACTCAAACAGGTTCAGATTATCAAACCTATACATACACCAACTTTGAAATAAGCAGCTACAAGCAGTCCGATTCGATACAACATTACATACTTGCAAGACATCCCACACATATCGTAGCTAAACTCAATCAACGAAACTTACAACGCCCAAAGCAAAGCCCAATTGCCATATTCTCTAGTGAGAAACTACAAACATATATATCATCACTGCACACACTAAGCAGCCTTCCGCCGGCTCCACAAACTTCTCACCTCTTGATTCTAACAATGCCCTTCCTCCATCAAAATAAGATACAATTTTCTCCCTTCCAAATCACACAAAATTAAACCCTATCTTTTCCTACGTTATTATTCGTTTGTGAATAAAACAATAACAGAACAAACAGTATAACTCGCGTAAACTCGAAAACTCCGAATTCAACAGCCACTAAACATTCACCCTACATTCACAAAATCACTCTACTTTGACCAATTTAAAACAACTTTAGCTCAAAATCAAACCTCAATCACACCAATTAAACAAAAACATTCCTCCAATACAATCCTCATATCAATTCAATCAATAAACACCTCAAATTTAAAAACCTAAAATTCTCACCCACAAATTTCCAATTCAAAAACAACAACAAAACATCAAATTCAAAAAAAAGAAAGGAATAAAAAGCTGAACAAACCATTAATATCATCCTCATTTTCAATTTGAGCATCTTTCTTCAAATCCTCTCTCCTACGCTTACGATTACGAGCCCAATCTAAGAGGCTACAACAACCATCAACGTCGGATTTCGAATCAGACGGTCCAGCCATAATCTCGATCCGAAGAACACGATCTGAAAAATTGCTATCATTAAAAGCGAAACCGAAATTCCCCTCTTTTGGTGACCTATCATATTCTGAATCCATCACTGTTCTTGGATCGAACAAATCTCTGTTCATATTCTTCATATTTTTTATCAATCAATTTTCCAATCAATTTGGGGGAAATTTCAATCGATTGTTTAATTTCGTGTAAACCCTAAGGAGCTGGGTTTTGTTTTTAACTTTTTATTTATATTTAAAATTTTCTGGGTTTGGTTTTGTGGAAGAGGAAGGAGAAGAAGAAGATGTTTTCTTTATCTGTCTTCTTCTCTCCTCTCTATCTCTCTAAACTGTGTCCAGAATCTATCAAAAAAATAATAATAATTTGTAATATGTCAGAGTTTTTGAATTTTATCTTTTTATTTATAGGGAAGGATTTTATTTTTTATTTTTTATTTTATTTTATAATGGGGTAAGAAGATAAGAAATTGAAATGAAGATGTTCAACCACTTTAAAAAAAAAAAAAAAAAAATTAAAGACATTATGATGGTACTAATTTTTGAGAAAGGTTAGAGTTACTAGTGGTTTGGATTTGAGGAGGTGACAGGAGGGGGAAGGTTGAGGAGAGTGGATACGTGTAAGAAAATGATTGGTCTGTGAGGATTGTGTGAGACTGTATGAGGTGGTTAGAGTAGAACGGCTGGTTTGACTTAGGTTAGACGACATGTCAAAATTGGACATCCTGTTAAAAAGTGCTTAGGGAAGAAACAATTATTGCGTGAATTATTGACATTAATTATGAATTTCCCTTCAATTATATGTTGGTGTTATCCAAGTTTAAACACGGTTTAACAACCAAAGTTGGTTAGACAATACTCTAAATCTGAGTTTATTACCGATTTAATCATGGGCTGGCATGTGTCTTAAGGATTACCAGTCCTTGGCGAGTTGGGTGGCTCCAATGCCATAAGCCCATAACTTGTACTTGGGCTAAGTCAATGGCCTTGTAGGCTTGTACTATTGGACCAATCAGATACTCTCTCTGTTTTTTTATCCTTCATACTTGGAATCTTAACAATATTCATACTTAGAGAAAATCTTCTTAAGTTTTTCAATTTATAAGGAAAAATATAATCATATTGGGTCTTGTTTGATTCGTCTCAATTCGTACTTTATTAATATTCAATCGTTATAATTTTTACTAATATATAATGAAAGATATTTAATTTTAAAGACGTGCATCGGGAGACGCGCCCTGGAAAGTGAGAAAGATAAAAAAACAGAGGAAGTACTTTCTTTTTGGCCCCCTTTCGGAAACCGGTGGTAAGATGAATTTCCTCTGAGCTGCCCTCGCACAGAGCCACTCACCCAAAGGCCCAACAAGCCGCAAACCCCCCCTCCCCCCAACAATATTGAAATTATGCTTCTATCAAGATTTGAACCTTGGTCTCCCATGTGGAAGATAGGAAGCCATATCATTGGACCCAAGGGTCCTTGATGGAGTACTTTCTTAATTATCTTCTAAAGTCTAAGAGAGCCTAAGAGTCACTAATAAGTAAGATAGTAGAATATACTAATACTTATAGATGTACTATAAGTGCACTTGAGTAGTAAAGAGATATGTATTTATTTTTTATTTTATAAATTTGTTCTCCTTACAATTAAATACACATCTTTTTTTTTGGGCCCCCACTGGGAACCCCTTGGTAAGAAAAATGATCCTACTGAACCACCACCTATCGCAAGTCAACCAGCCCAGGTACACAGGTCAATGCTTGATAGTAGTGGGGCACTAATTTGTGACCTCAAAGTCACAATGTAAGTTCTCCACCACCTCCACCAAGCAAGCTTGGTTAATACACATCTCTTTACCACTCAAGTGCACTTATAGTACATCTGCAAGTATTAGTATATTCTACTATCTTAAGCATCATAGGGTTTTCCTCGATCAAATCCCAAACTATTTTGCAACAATTTGAGAAAGAACCACCCTTCTTGGTGACCCCTACCCATAACTATTCTATACCAAAACACTTTAGTTATTTCCAGTCTTCAAATGTTATATTTGGCCATTAATATCTTTTATTCTTTGGTCATAAAATTATTAAAAGTTCAATCAAGAGTAGAATTATATAAAGTTGATTCTTTTAATAGTAGCCATCATATTTGCTTTCATAAATTATTGGCTTGTCACTTGTCTAATGTCTAATGTCTAATGTCTAATGTATCATGTATGTCCTTGGACGCATGTTAAATTGATAATTTAATAGTAAACTATCGATTTAAAAGAAAAACCTATAAATATAAGAATGATGAACCTTAAAAAAAATTAAAAAATGTAATATAATTAGATTTGTGAAGTTTAATAAGATTCCTTTTTGGATGTGTTCTCTTCACCTTTAAAAAAATATTTCATATCTAATCAAGTCCAATAGGTCCATTCAAGGCAGATCATGTGTACATAAGAGAAAACCATGATTGATCAGGTTCAATCAAGGTTAATAAATTTAGTTCAAATGTAATTAGGTTTCTCAATCTAATGTAATATTTCCAATTTATCATGGGGCGATTATTCTTTTGTGCTCATGGGTACACATTAGAAAATGTCATATATAATTTGAGTTTGAAAACTACTTATATATCACTTTTTTTTGGCTTTTTTGAGTTATTTTCCCTTACTTTGCACTTGATATTTCCCTCTTCCTCACTCTTTTTTAAAAGAAAACTCGTCAGTAGCAGGATATTATTAGAATCAAATCAAGGAGTTTGAGATTTAGGATTGTCACAATATGTCTTTGATGTTTTGAGAATGTCGCAATTTATTTTCTAATATTATATAAGCTTAACTTATTTTGGTTTATAACTTATAAAGGAATACTCCCTCTGTATTTTTTATGTTACTCATTTGAAATCTTAAAACTATACGCAGTTGGAGAACACTAGTACATAATCATTGATTTGCCTCGGACCTGGGACCACCATTTGCGTGTCCGACGACACAAGTCTCGACGCAAATACGAGAGACATAATCTGCGTCGGACAAGGACATGACGCATATGTTAAGCTATTTGCGCCGGATGCAACGCAAAGTCCGACGCACATGACTCCTCAGCGTTGGGCAAATGATTGTCATCTGCGTTGGACACATGGTAATGTGCGACGCATATAACAGTCATCTGCGTCAGGTGGAGCATAGGATCTGACGCAGATGAGTACTTATTTTTGTAAAAGAATTGTCATTTGCGTCAAGTGGAGTATTGGGTCCGACACAGATGAGTAAAATTTTCATATCAGCTATCACCTAAAAACCAACGCAAATGACACATTTGTTCATTAAACAAAATATTGTCAGCCCCCAATTCTAACAATGCTCCTTTCTTGGATGTTCACACACAACATTCAAATCGTATCGAAGAACATATAGGAAACATATGAAAAGAGGATAAACAAACGTCCCTTAGTTTCCAAATTTAAAAAGATCAAAATAAAATAATAACTTTTCATTCAGAAAGAACATTAGAAACTTCTTGCAGCAATAAATGTAGAAACTAAACTAAACTGGAAGGACAAAAAATAATACAACCAATTTTGCAATTTACGAGTATACATTAGAAGATGAAAGAAATCCAACAATGTAAAACTAAAACTTATCTCTAAAACTTCTAAAAGCATTTTATTTGTTTGTGAGTTAGATCTGCGAATTTCTTAACTCCTCCACCGGATTTTTCCCGCAAATTATGCCGGTTTCTGCTTTCCTTTTTTACCGGATTTCACCAGAATTTTCGACGAGATTTCATTAGCTTTTGCTTGCGAATTTCTTTCTGGAATTTCGAAGCTAAACAAAAAAAAATCCACAAAATTAACCAACGACATTGAAACATCTGAGCTGTTCTTCGAGATTTTCGAGGGCAAAACGAAAGGGTACGAGAAATGAAGTGAATCACATTGCATTGTCGTGCAAATCCTAAATTTTCTCTGAAACAACGAGCTTCACCTTCTTCCATCTCATAATTTGCTATTTCATTTTATAGGGTTTGTGAAGTAAAATTGGAGAGATGAAAAATTTTGGTATATATTATCGTGAGTGGAGGATGAAGAGGAGTCGGAGTTGTCAAAGATTTTGGGAATTCCTATGTCTTCGAAGCGATCTTCCATGGCGGAAAATTAAAGGTGGAAATTAGAAATTGAAGGAGGAGAAAGAAAGTTAGGGGAGACAGAGAGAAAGATGAGTTTGGGGAGAAAGTGCAGCGCTGGGAACACGTAAATAGGGTTTGGGAGTTGGGTTTTATATGAGATAAAACCAACTTTGTGGGCCTTGTATAATTTGCGTCGGACGGGCCAGATGATCCGACGCAAATCACTTGATACAACTATTGGCGTCGCACATTAGAACGTTCGACGCAGATCGTTTCCCCATTTGTTTTAGTTATTTGCGCCGAACATAGCTAAGCATCCGACGCACATGATTGTCCCACCTATTTGCTTTAAGTATTTGCGTCGAATGCCCCTCAAATCCGACGCACATGAACCATGTTTTGCGTCGTTTTCATCCTGCAATGATACGACCCTGGCCTTCTGCGTCGGTTTTCCAGTTGAACGACGCAATTATGAGACGCAAATCAACGTTTTTCTACTAGTGGAAAATCTTTTACAATTTTTCTCAATATATATATAAGATAAAATATAGTCATATGAGGTCTTGTTCGATTTGTGTCAGCGAATACTTTATTAATATTCAAATCGTTATAATTTTTACTAATATGTAATGAAGAATATTTAAGGTAATAAAAAGGGAATTGACAAAAACACATAATCAGTTAATTCAAAATAAAACAAAAGAGCTATTAGAAAACCTAGCCTATCCCCTCTCTCTTTCTCTCTCAAACCCTAGCCTCCCCTACCCCTTTTTCATCAGTTAGGGGCTGCCATGGATGATTTCATCCATGATAAGCCCCAATTTTCCTTTTATTTTCAGTTTTTAATTCATTTTCTTATTTTGTTTAATAAATTAGTCTCTCTTTATGAGATCTTTTGAAACCTTGTTATGGGGTTTTTAATTTCTGTTTTGGAAATCTCCTTCTCCCCTATGGGAGTTGTGAGTTTGGTTTTTTTTGTTTTTAGGTATGGGAAATTGTTCTCATTGGTTGAAGTTCGAGACTCAACATGAAGGTATTAGAATCTCGGATGCGGTCAACATGACTCGGTCAAGAATGTTCTTCCCAAACTACATCAGAATGATATACTTCCTCATCAATAGCTGCTTGATTCAACAAATACAAGGGGGATGATGCGCTGTATTGCTCGATCTGGTTCATTGTAGTTCATTCGAAAACGAATTTGATTTAGCCTTGTTTAATTGTATCTTGTTTTTCTTTAATACCTATTGTATATGTCGTTTGGCCTTCAATTAATGAATTTTCTCTTTTAAAAAAAAAACTAAAACAAAAGAGAGAGAATGTAGAAAATATTAGTAACGGAGAGAGATTATGAAGTTCATATCAAAATGACTAAACTAATTTAAAATCAGTTTAATCAATAAATAATTATTTCACTCTTACACCTTACCAAAATTTGATTTACAATTTCGTGTACAAGACATAACATACTCATTGCTTACAGCCTACAGGAAAAGATCGGACTATCGGAGAAGGGATAAGCAAGAAGGCCCACCAGACACGGCAGATTGTATTCACTAATCATTAACTGCTTATTCCGTAAGTTTTTTTTTTTTTTTTTTTTTGTGAGACGAACAAATCATAAACCACTGTATCTAAAAAAAAAAAAGTAAACAAATTTCATTCTTGAATCGACAAGCTTAGCAACAACTTATGTCTCGTCCACACCACTTCTGAAATTCCAATACATATAACATCTCAATTCTCAAGTATAAACTTAGGGAATAATTATATTGCCTTACGTAAAAAAACAAATGACCAATAATTATGCATATATGACATGCATTAATGAAATTAATTAAGATGATGCATAAAATTGTAATAATTTGGTATTCATAACGTTAGTGCATGTGTTTAAAAAAAATCGTTTTGCTATTAAGACATTGATCAATCTATTGTTATTAGAAGTACTAAAAATTCTTTAACGACGTATTAAATAATTTATAAATAACAAAAGGCTAAGATAATCCTACAAGATCTAATTAAAAGTATTTGTAAGTAGATAGAAAACACCAAAAAAAAATCCATAGCACAAAGATGAAACATATAGTATACTCCCTCCGTTTCTTTTTAATTTACTTAATTCACTTTGGGGGTTCACTTTGGGGGAGAACCAATGAGGATGTACAAAAGTATGAGAGAGAAACTGAAAAGTGAGAGAGAGAAATTAAAGAGTGGTTAAAATATTAAAAAGTGAATGACATGGGTGGAAAAAGAGGAGAAATTAGATGTGACATGTTACCAAAAATAGAAAAAGCAACAGTGTGTAGATTAAAAAAAGAGACTAAAAAGAAAATTGTGTTGATTAGAAAGAAACGGAGGGAGTATGAGTTTATGTGAGTAGGGAGAAAAGGAGGAGGAGAAGGAGCTCCCTTCAATCCAAAAAAGAAAGTGATATTTCCTCAGGTACCCCTGAGGTTTGGCGTAATTCCCAAGATACCCCCCACATTTGGGGAATTCCTCAGATATCCCTGAGGTTTGTGTTTGGGCTCAAGATACCCTTACTATGGATGGAGACCTAACGCCGTTAGGTTTTCCTCTCCTTCTCCCCTATTTTCTTTCTCTCTCTCCACCCATCATCCTCCATTGATGAACATGTAAGCTTTCTCTCTCCTCCCACCCCACTCTAAAGCCCTAACCACCCAATGCCCACCACCTCCCCTTCCCACACCCCTATAACCCCCCTCAACACCACCCCGTCACCACCACCAACCCCTCCCTTTCCCCGCCGATCCCCCCTTCCCCGCTATCGCGAACCAACCCACCGTCATCACCACCAACCCCTCCTCCTCCCCTTCCCCTGCCGACCTCCTCCCCTTCCCCTGCTGTCGCGAACCCCCTCCCCTCCCCAATGGCGGTCGTGCACCCCCCTCCCCTCCCCACCTGAAGTCGTGCACCCCTCCCCCCACGCCTCCGGAAGACACGGCGACGAAGCGCAAGCAACGCGCAGCAGAGGGGGAGGAGAGAGTCGCGAGGAGAGAGAAAGAGAGAAAGAGCGAGAGGGAAAAGAGGAGGTGTGCGAGTAATGGCGAGGGTGGCGAGCGGGGGAAGGGGAGGGTCGGTTCCCGACAGCGAGGGGAAGGGGAAGGGGAAGGGGGGGGTCGGCGAGGGAAGGGGAGGGGTTGGTGGTGGTGACGGGGTGGTGGTGAGGGGGGTTGCAGGGGTGGGGGAAGGGGAGGTGGTGGGGGTTGGGTGGTTAGGGCTTTAGAGTGGGTGGGAGGAGAAAGAAAGCTTCCATGTTCATCAATGGAGGATGATGGGTGGAGAGAGAGAAAGAAAATAGGGGAGAAGAGAGGAAAACCTAACGGCGTTAGGTTTCCATCCATAGTAAGGGTATCTTGAGCCCAAACACAAACCTCAGGGGTATTTGAGGAATTCCCCAAATGTGAGGGGTATCTTGGGAATTACGCTTAACCTCAGGGGTACCTGAGGAAATATCCCAAAAAGAAAAGGAGAAGGCAAAAAAACATCTCCAAGGTCATACAAAGCCTTTGGAATTGGGTGCTACTATTGTGTGTATCAACTCCATAGGTTATCCATGAACTAGCAGATGTTTTTACCTTTTCTTTATTATCTTTCCTCTTTTTGTTCAAAGGGAGCTCCAATCACAATCATTGAATTCTCATAATAACTACATATTTTATGATTGAAAAAAAAAGATTTATGTTACCATGGTCGGAGAATTACAAGTACCATATTTTCTTAGTTATGCAAAGAAGCAACCAGGAACAAGTAATTAATTAACTTAGCAAATGGAATAATGTATTTGTTAGGAGGTGGAGGAGGAGATTATGAAATAGGAAGTGTAAGATAAAAAGGTTTAGATGATGATGCTAACGAGGATATGTGATGGTAGTTTATATAGAGGGGGGAGATTAATAATAGAGAAAAACCCTAGCCAATACTATAAGCCACCCTAACTAATTTAATTCTTAAGCGAAGCCAAATGGTACGGTTAATTAAGGAACTTTTTAAAGCTTAATTATTTGCCTCTTTATCTTCATATTTATGTCTTTAAGATTATGGGTCTGTTCTCTTCGGCATAAAACAACTGAACTGAACTGGATTGAACTGAACTGAATTAAATTATAACTAATTAATAGTAATGATAATAATTTAAGAACTGAACTCAACTCGACTGAACTGAACTGAATGCTATCAATTTATTATTCATTCAGTAAAGAAGAATCAGGTAAATAGCCTTTCGAAACTGTAGTAATATTTCACGGGTAAGAGGCAAGTGATGTTTGATTGCATATACAATCTACAATGTTTTTTTTTTTTGATTCAGATGAGGCTAAGAACCAGAATAATGAAACAAAACAAGAACAAGAAACCAACTGCAAACCAAACAAAATAACAAACTAAGAGGGAGGAACATGGCGAGGTAACGCCACTCCTCTAACATCCTCTTCTAAAATCCTAGAAAGTTCTAAAGGAACATTATCAATAAAAGAAACTCTAGTGGTTTGAGCGACTCCCTTATTGGCTAGCCAATCCGCCGCGCGGTTACCTTCTCGGTACACATGAATTACCTTAACTTCCCAGTCCGACTTCAACAACATCTCTCTGCAGTGTGTTATATCATGAAAATAATCGCCAGGCACCATAGAGTTGTTGTTCAAAAGTTGCACACAAGTCGCATTATCCAGTTGAACTTCCATTTTCTTGATTTGTAATTCACGTGCCAGCTCCAAGCCTTTCATTATCGCCATAATTTCAGCCTTTAATGCAATGCAGTGGCCAAAATTCAGAGACATGCCCGACACAAATTTCCCCAAACAGTCCCTAATTATAACACCCCCTCCTGCTGGACCAGGTGATCCTTTTGCAGCTCCATCACTGTTGACAACATACCAGTCAGTGGGTGGAGAATGCCAGCGAACAAACTCCTGAACTTTCTTCTCTTTTTTGGTGCTTTCCTCTCCAGCTTCATCCCATCCTCTTCTAGCTTCATTGAAGCGAACTTGGATAAAGGCCCCATAGTCAAGAGGAATCTCATTCCTTCTATCAAACACAAAGCAGTTACGCCATTTCCAAGTCCACCACATAGTCACCCCAAAGAGAGTATGCCATTTTTCATCAACTACATCCGACACTTTGCTAACATTCTCTTCAATCCATTCTTTGAGACTAGAATGGTAGAATTGGACAAATCTTGCTGGACCATCAATTTTTCGCCAAACTACTCGAGCAGCCGGACAATCTCTGAGTATATGCAAGGTTGATTCATTCCCGTTCCCACAAATAAAGCAACTTGGATCATCTGTCATACGACGTTGGTATCTATTTAAGTTACCAAGTATTCTGTCATGGCAGGCAAGCCAAAGGAATGCTCGCATTCGCTGCTGCACAGGCGCATTCCAAATAGCATCCCAACACTCTTCATCCAAAACATCGCTCTCATGCCTCATGATACTAAGCGCAGAACGAATGGTAAACTTCCCTCTTTTCGCATCTTGCCAGTACACTAAGTCTGCAGCATCAGGGTCATTTTTTAGTTCATAAGCTTGGATAAGTTTAAGTGTATCTTGGTGCAAGAAGGGAGAAATTACATCCCACTGCCACCCATCACTATGGTCCCAAAGCTCTGCCACCGTTGCCCCCAAAAGTTCATCTGGAATTGGTTGAATGGCAAGGTCACTTAAAGGTTTAGTTGTGACCCATTTGTGATCCCAAAAGAGTGTTTTGTTACCATTGCCTACTGCCATCCTCGTACCTTCACACAGAATTTTGGCGTTGTCCGTTATGCCTCTCCAAACGTTGGATGCACCTTGTTTTGATATAAACATATCAATATCACACCTCCCTTTGCAATACTTAGCTCGCAAAACTCTAGCCCATAAAGCATTGGGTTCGACTAGCATACGCCATCCAAGTTTCGTCAAGAACGCTGCATTGTAACGCCCCGGAAATACATAACCTTAATCGTCAGCGGAAACATGCCTTAAGCTCCACTAATAAAATAAATAGCCTAAAATGGCCTATTAAACATACAAATGATTGTCATTAAGCTATAATTATTACCCATAAATACAGAGTATTCTAAACATCCCAAATATATATACAGAGTCGCTTCAACTCAACCTTCCGGAGCATTACTGACATAACCGATCATGCGCCTATCTTCAGAATACCTGAATAATTTCATAAAATAGAGAAAAGAGAAAACACAGAAAATAACCTAAAATGAGTTGAAAACTCAGTAACTTCACTCCAGCCCGTAAAAACGGTTTTAGTTCGTAAACATTTTCACATATAAGCATATACCGTAGCACTTTAGTAATTTTTAACATAGAACGTTATCATTAGCCTTGAATAGTCTGCTGGCAAGGACCATTTACGTGACTTTAGTTCATTGGCAAGTACAGGTTTTGGACATATCATAACTTTCGTAATTCGTAACATTAACATCATCATATGACCTTTTTGGTCCGTATCGTTCATCGTAACATAATTCCTCCACCTGTGACTTGCCCATTTACCGGATCATTTCATGATTCCAAACCAGCAGATGCATCCACTTTTATTATCATAACTTATCAGGCATCATATATTCTTAATTCAGAATCATCCATAGATCGTAAACATAATCATAAACATGACAACTCATAACATACAGAGCATCGTCACATCATAGCATATTTCATCATGCCACATACAAATCGTAACACATAATCATATCACATAATTATCATCATGCACTTATATTCATGCATACACATATAAAACATCACATATAACATATACGGGCATGCATAGATTTCTTGGACATGAACATTACCTTGTATGCAATCCAATTCCTTAATCTTCAAATCCAATAATTGAAAACCACCAAGCTTCATGGATTGCTTTCAATTCCATATACTAATTTCAGCAACTCATGCACCTCACAATGATAACAGTAATTAATAGCAGCCCATACTAAGCTAATAAACTAATTACTCTTCATAAAAACTACTATTCACTAACTCAAGACACTTAGCATAATTCAACTCATCTGATTAACTAGAATCCCATAATCTCTTCTCCATGATCCATCATAAACTAAAACTACATCATCATTCATCACCAAGATTTCCATTTTTAAATTCTCTAATCTATTATTGGAACCCCAAATGATAAACTAACTCAGTTTAGCCATTACAACTTTATCCCAACAATTTGCTAACTGAATCAATTAAGCAAAATCAGTTTTAGGCTCAACTTAACTAATTTGACATCACATACATAATTGGGCTTGAGTTTTAAAAACTTAGAATTCTAAACTTAAAGAAAGACAGTAGATGATTAACCTCTGCTTCAAGAGCAGGGAAGAAAACGCACGGCAAGGGAGTTTCGACGAGCTCCGGCGAGGCGACTGAGAACCGACGCAGGTGCGGTGAAGCGGCGCAACTCAGGCGGAGGTGTGACGCGGCGGTGGCGTTGGTCGAGCACCAGCATCAAGCGAGGAGAGAGAGAGGTGCGGGCGGGGAGGAAGAAAATAGGGCCAATCACACGGCAACCAACAACGACGAAACAACCACATCAGCGGCGCCAGGGCGGCGAACAAGGCCAGCAGCAGCGCAGCGCGGGAGGAGGAGAGCGAACAGAGAGAAGAGGGAGGAAGGAGGATAGAGAAAACTTGGGGTTTGGGGTCTTTGGGGTTTCCACGGGAGAGAGAAAGAAATATATGGGGTTGGGGTTTTTCTTTGGGTGAGAGAAAATAGCAGAGAGAGAGAGAATTTGGGGGTTTTGAGTTGGGGTGGTTTTGTTTCACCAACAAAAGAAAAAGGAAAGGAGGGAGATTGGGTTATTCTTCTAACAAATTAAACCAACGTAGGTGTTAGATGAGTAAAACCATTTTGTTTCTCATTTTGGCCAAATACCACCCAATTAATTACACATAAAACCCAAAATGTATTTATTTTAGAAAATAATTTAACCATAATTATTTCAAAAAAATTTAGGACGCAATTAAACTAACAAGCATAATTAATAATTAATAAAACGAGATTAAAATTCGGGGTATTACATCCTACCACCCTTATAAAAAGTTTCGTCCTCGAAACTTGCAATAAGTTGATCGAGGAAACAACAAGCTAAATTCATTTAGACAAAAATCAAGATCTCGAGTTTTCATGGCTTCGTTAGGAATTCAGCCTCCATTCCGCCATCATCTTTTGTATCTCTACTTCAACTCGACTCGCGAAATCGAGGAGCAAAGAAAACAAAAGGGGCAAACTTGTTGGCAATGAATTCCAACTAACTCATTTGGTGAGATCTCGTTTGAAAACCTTTTGATTACTCAAACCATATAAGTTAAAATTAATCGAAAAACTAATAAAATTCACATAACGTCACGTACATCACAACAATCATATAATCATATAACTTAAGACCAACTAGGTCCAGGTATAACCACTTAAACTCCAAAAGGGCTTTCATAACACTATTTCTCATATCTTAGGCTCTTTTAACCCAAATGATCATCAAAATCAACCTCAACTTTCTCAATGTCTAAATTCCCAAAGGATCATACCTAGGCGATGCAAAGTCTAAGACTCTGCACTTCCGGCTAGGTTTCGGCTCTGATACCAACTCTGTAACGCCCCGGAAATACATAACCTTAATCGTCAGCGGAAACATGCCTTAAGCCTGTGGGTTAAGGCCCACTAATAAAATAAATAGCCTAAAATGGCCTATTAAACATACAAATGATCGTCTTTAAGCTATAATTATTACCCATAAATACAAAGTATTCTAAACATCCCAAATATATATACAGAGTCGCTTCAACTCAACCTTCCGGAGCATTACTGAGATAACCGATCATGCGCCTATCTTCAGAATACCTAAATAATTTCATAAAATAGAGAAAAGAGAAAACACAGAAAATAACCTAAAATGAGTTGAAAACTCAGTAACTTCACTCCAGCCCGTAAAAACGGTTTTAGTTCGTAAACATTTTCACATATAAGCATATACCGTAGCACTTTAGTAATTTTTAACATAGAACGTTATCATTAGCCTTGAATAGTCTGCTGGCAAGGACCATTTACGTGACTTTAGTTCATTGGCAAGTACAGGTTTTGGACATATCATAACTTTCGTAATTCGTAACATTAACATCATCATATGACCTTTTTGGTCCGTATCGTTCATCGTAACATAATTCCTCCACCTGTGACTTGCCCATTTACCGGATCATTTCAAAATTCCAAACCAGCAGATGCATCCACTTTTATTATCATAACTTATTAGGCATCATATATTCTTAATTCAGAATCATCCATAGATCGTAAACATAATCATAAACATGACAACTCATAACATACAGAGCATCGTCACATCATAGCATATTTCATCATGCCACATACAAATCGTAACACATAATCATATCACATAATTATCATCATGCACTTATATTCATGCATACACATATAAAACATCACATATAACATATACGGGCATGCATAGATTTGCTGGACATGAACATTACCTTGTATGCAATCCAATTCCTTAATCTTCAAATCCAATAATTGAAAACCATCAAGCTTCATGGATTGCTTTCAATTCCATATACTAATTTCAAAGAACTCATGCACCTCACAATGATAACAGTAATTAATAGCAGCCCATACTAAGCTAATAAACTAATTACTCTTCATAAAAACTACTATTCACTAACTCAAGACACTTAGCATAATTCAACTCATCTGATTAACTAGAATCCCATAATCTCTTCTCCATGATCCATCATAAACAAAAACTACATCATCATTCATCACCAAGATTTCCATTTTTAAATTCTCTAATCTATTATTGGAACCCCAAATGATAAACTAACTCAGTTTAGCCATTACAACTTTATCCCAACAATTTGCTAACTGAATCAATTAAGCAAAATCAGTTTTAGGCTCAACTTAACTAATTTGACATCACATACATAATTGGGCTTGAGTTTTAAAAACTTCGAATTCTAAACTTAAAGAAAGACAGTAGATGATTCACCTCTGCTTCAAGAGCAGGGAAGAAAATGCACGGCAAGGGAGTTTCGACGAGCTCCGGCGAGGCGACTGAGAACCGACGCAGGTGCGGTGAAGCGGCGCAACTCAGGCGGAGGTGTGTCGCGGCGGTGGCGTTGGTCGAGCACCAGCATCAAGCGAGAGGAGAGAGAGAGAGGTGCGGGCAGGGGAGGAAGAAAATAGGGCCAATCACACGGCAACCAACAACGACGAAACAACCACATCAGCGGCGCCAGGGCGGCGAACAAGGCCAGCAGCAGCGCAGCGCGGGAGGAGGAGAGCGAACAGAGAGAAAAGGGAGGAAGGAGGATAGAGAAAACTTGGGGTTTGGGGTCTTTGGGGTTTCCACGGGAGAGAGAAAGAAATATATGGGGTTGGGGTTTTTCTTTGGGTGAGAGAAAATAGCAGAGAGAGAGAGAATTTGGGGGTTTTGAGTTGGGGTGGTTTTGTTTCACCAACAAAAGAAAAAGGAAAGGAGGGAGATTGGGTTATTCTTCTAACAAATTAAACCAACGTAGGTGTTAGATGAGTAAAACCATTTTGTTTCTCATTTTGGCCAAATACCACCCAATTAATTACACATAAAACCCAAAATGTATTTATTTTAGAAAATAATTTAACCATAATTATTTCAAAAAAATTTAGGACGCAATTAAACTAACAAGCATAATTAATAATTAATAAAATGAGATTAAAATTCGGGGTATTACATCCTACCACCCTTATAAAAAGTTTCGTCCTCGAAACTTGCAATAAGTTGATCGAGGAAACAACAAGCTAAATTCATTTAGACAAAAATCAAGATCTCGAGTTTTCATGGCTTCGTTAGGAATTCAGCCTCCATTCCGCCATCATCTTTTGTATCTCTACTTCAACTCGACTCGCGAAATCGAGGAGCAAAGAAAACAAAAGGGGCAAACTTGTTGGCAACGAATTCCAACTAACTCATTTGGTGAGATCTCGTTTGAAAACCTTTTGATTACTCAAACCATATAAGTTAAAATTAATCGAAAAACTAATAAAATTCACATAACGTCACGTACATCACAACAATCATATAATCATATAACTTAAGACCAACTAGGTCCAGGTATAACCACTTAAACTCCAAAAGGGCTTTCATAACACTATTTCTCATATCTTAGGCTCTTTTAACCCAAATGATCATCAAAATCAACCTCAACTTTCTCAATGTCTAAATTCCCAAAGGATCATACCTAGGCGATGCAAAGTCTAAGACTCCGCACTTCCGGCTAGGTTTCTGCTCTGATACCAACTCTGTAACGCCCCGGAAATACATAACCTTAATCGTCAGCGGAAACATGCCTTAAGCCTGTGGGTTAGGGCCCACTAATAAAATAAATAGCCTAAAATGGCCTATTAAACATACAAATGATCGTCTTTAAGCTATAATTATTACCCATAAATACAAAGTATTCTAAACATCCCAAATATATATACAGAGCCGCTTCAACTCAACCTTCCGGAGCATTACTGACATAACCGATCATGCGCCTATCTTCAGAATACCTAAATAATTTCATAAAATAGAGAAAAGAGAAAACACAGAAAATAACCTAAAATGAGTTGAAAACTCAGTAACTTCACTCCAGCCCGTAAAAACGGTTTTAGTTCGTAAACATTTTCACATATAAGCATATACCGTAGCACTTTAGTAATTTTTAACATAGAACTTTATCATTAGCCTTGAATATTCTGCTGGCAAGGACCATTTACGTGACTTTAGTTCATTGGCAAGTACAGGTTTTGGACATATCATAACTTTCGTAATTCGTAACATTAACATCATCATATGACCTTTTTGGTCCGTATCGTTCATCGTAACATAATTCCTCCACCTGTGACTTGCCCATTTACCGGATCATTTCAAAATTCCAAACCTGCAGATGCATCCACTTTTATTATCATAACTTATCAGGCATCATATATTCTTAATTCAGAATCATCCATAGATCGTAAACATAATCATAAACATGACAACTCATAACATACAGAGCATCGTCACATCATAGCATATTTCATCATGCCACATACAAATCGTAACACATAATCATATCACATAATTATCATCATGCACTTATATTCATGCATACACATATAAAACATCACATATAACATATACGGGCATGCATAGATTTGCTGGACATGAACATTACCTTGTATGCAATCCAATTCCTTAATCTTCAAATCCAATAATTGAAAACCACCAAGCTTCATGGATTGCTTTCAATTCCATATACTAATTTCAGCAACTCATGCACCTCACAATGATAACAGTAATTAATAGCAGCCCATACTAAGCTAATAAACTAATTACTCTTCATAAAAACTACTATTCACTAACTCAAGACACTTAGCATAATTCAACTCATCTGATTAACTAGAATCCCATAATCTCTTCTCCATGATCCATCATAAACTAAAACTACATCATCATTCATCACCAAGATTTCCATTTTTAAATTCTCTAATCTATTATTGGAACCCCAAATGATAAACTAACTCAGTTTAGCCATTACAACTTTATCCCAACAATTTGCTAACTGAATCAATTAAGCAAAATCAGTTTTAGGCTCAACTTAACTAATTTGACATCACATACATAATTGGGCTTGAGTTTTAAAAACTTCGAATTCTAAACTTAAAGAAAGACAGTAGATGATTCACCTCTGCTTCAAGAGCAGGGAAGAAAACGCACGGCAAGGGAGTTTCGACGAGCTCCGGCGAGGCGACTGAGAACCGACGCAGGTGCGGTGAAGCGGCGCAACTCAGGCGGAGGTGTGTCGCGGCGGTGGCGTTGGTCGAGCACCAGCATCAAGCGAGAGGAGAGAGAGAGAGGTGCGGGCAGGGGAGGAAGAAAATAGGGCCAATCACACGGCAACCAACAACGACGAAACAACTGTTGGAATTTTTTTAGCTAATTATTAATTAATTACTAATAATAACTAGTCAGCTAATAAATTAATATGGTCCATTTTATGTGGGTAGTTACCCATGATCAAGGAACTCCCCATGATTCTCTCCCCACTTCCATAACCACTCATAACGTTCACCATTTTCTTAGGGCTCTTTGATGGCAAGGCTCTAATATAAAAATAGGTGTTTTATTCTGAAAATTAAGGTCACTAAATCTGCTCTCTAAAAAAAAAAAAACAAAAGAACACCATCTATACAGTGAGAGTGAGGGTTTGGCACCGAAATTCAGAAAAACAAAGATCAATTGGGTACACTAGATCAGAAGAAGAAGGAGACAACAAAATTGGCAATGGCTGGAGGTAATTCTTATCCACTTTAGAGCTTCCGCACATGTAATTCATGTTCAATTCGGATTATTTATGAGCATGTTAAGTATAATTAAACTAACATTTGGTATCAAGAGCAAGTGTTGCTCCTCTGCCTTGCTTAGTTCTTCTTTTCTTCATTTCTTCATCTGCCATTTCGGATCGATGTTTTTGTTTTGAGCAATTGGGTGTATTTATTTGTGAAACAATTTCGCCCATTGTAGAAGAAGAGTTTTATCACATTTTTTTTTTCTTCTTCTTCGTAAAGGATGAATTTTTTTTTTTTTTTTGGTTTTGTGTTGAAGAAGATGAAAGTCTTCATCTCTCTCCTGCTTTATCTTTTATATTAAGAGAGGTACTATATGTATGTATCACGTGAGTTTGTGGCTATTATTGTCCCACTGCTCATTCATTTGGTGTTATTAATTATTTACTTTTCTTTTTTTTTTTTTAATGATTTGAATGTACCTTTATTTGGTGTCATAAGTACCGCCACTCGCCATGTTTATTGTTGGTTTTGTTTTTTTTTTGTTTGGAGTTTAGTATGTTTGCAGTATATACGTATTATGTTAAAATGTGTTTTGCTTATGTCGGTTGTTTGCTTTTCATAATTTTTGAATTATGAGTTATTAAGATCATTGGCAAACTGTGTATATTACCGCATTAATAAGACTTATCTTTGTTTGAGTTTTTGGTTTTACATATTGCTTATATACATGTTGTTTAGTATATAAAATCAAGTGAAAGTTGAGTGGTTCAAAATTTTATTAGTTAGGGAGTAGCCACAGCACCTCTAATTATTAAAATTTTATTTGGAATCACATGTGGAAACTAGATTTTTGTTGCAATTAATTGTATAAGATATGATAAGACTTACCCACAGGAATTTTATTGTATTTGAACAATTAATTGGGGTGAAATATTAAATTTTGTTTCTTAAGCATCTCACAAGAATTAAGAAATTGATACGGTTTAATAGTTTCACCATATGGTTATTATAATCTAATTGAGTAGAACTTTAGCCCACAGGCAAGTTTTATGTCACTAGATTCATATTTCGCATGATTTACATTGGTAAAGCATGATTAATGTTGAAAGTCTCAAAATTTTGATAGTAAGCATGATTATTTATCTCTATTTTATTTTTCGCAGTAGTTTTACCTGGGAATATTTCTGATATCAAATGTGACATTCCTGAATTAAAGGGTGATAACTATAAGGTGTGGAAAGAGAGAGTGCTCTTTGCAGTTGGGATGGATGGACATTGACTATGCTATTAGGAAAGACGAACCACCCGGCATTACCGAGACTAGTACTCCGGATCAAATTGATCTCTATGAAAAATGGGAGAGGTCTAACCGCCTCTCTGTTATGTTCATAAAGACCAAGATCAATGCCAGTATTCGTGGTTCTGTCGATCAGCATACCAAAGTCAAAGAACTTCTTAAGTCCATCGATGAGCAGTTTGCATCTTCTGACAAAGCTCTTGCTAGCACCTTAATTATGCAGTTTTCATCCATAAGGCTCACTCAAATTAAGGGAGTGCGTGATTATATCATGCGCATGAGGGACATTGCAGCTCAGCTTAAAGACTTGGAAGTTACCATATCTGACACTTTCCTTGTGCATTACATCTTGTGCACTCTTCCTCATGAATATGGCCCTTTTAAGGTCTCTTATAACACACATAAGGATAAATGGTCAATTAATGAGCTTATGACCATGTGTGTTCAAGAGGAGGGAAGATTATTGATGGAAGAGGGTGAAAAAGTGAACCTTACTACTTCTGCAAAGAAGAAGGATCACATTAAGGATAAGGGAAAGGGGAAGATTCCAGTAAATCAAGCCATTAAGAAGGAGTCTTTGTGTTTCTTCTGTAAAAAGAAGGGACACATGAAGAAAGACTGCGTGAAGTTCAAGGCTTGGCTTAAAAAGAAAGGTAATTTTCTTGCGTTTGTTTGTTATGAATCTAATATGGTTAATGTTAATCATAATACATGGTGGATTGACTCTGGAACTACAATCCATGTTTCGAATACCTTGCAGGGTATGACAAACCTAAGGAAACCAGTGGGCAGTGAACATCACATCTATTCTGGCAACCAGATGGGTTCGCATGTGGAAGCCGTTGGGACATGCAGCTTAACTTTAAGTAGTGGTTTTGTTTTGCATTTAGAAAGAACATTTTATGTTCCAAATTTCTCTAGAAATTTGATTTCAGTTTCAAGACTTGTACCTTTGGGATTTTCCTTTAATTTTTCAGATTCTGGTTTCAGTTTATTGAGAAATTCTGAAAATTTTGGTTATGGTATTTTGTCTGATGGTTTATATCGTCTTAAATTGCAAAATGATATTGCTCATAATTCCCTACATGTTAATGCTGGTTTAAAGCGTTGTATTGTGAATGAAGAATCCTCTATGTTATGGCACCGGAGATTGGGACATATTTCCATTGAGAGAGTCAAGAGATTAGTAAAGGAAGGGGTACTTGATACTCTGGATTTTGCTGATTTTGAGACTTGTGTTAGTTGCATTAAGGGCAAGCAAACTAACAAATCTAAAAAGGGTGCTAAGAGGAGTTCCAACCTATTAGAGATCATACATACGGATATTTGTTGTCCGGACATGAACGCTAAAGATCCAAAATACTTCATCACCTTCATTGATGATTATTCACGATATATGTATCTTTACTTACTTCGTTCCAAAGACGAAGCTTTAGATGCTTTTAAATTGTTTAAAGCTGAAGTAGAGAAGCAATGTGATAAGCACATCAAGATCGTGAGATCAGATAGAGGTGGCGAGTATTATGGTAGATACACCGAGAATGGACAAGCATGTGGTCCATTTGCAAAATTTCTTCAAGAGAATGGGATTGTTGCCCAATACACTATGCCTGGTTCTCCGGACCAGAATGGTGTAGCAGAAAGAAGAAATAGGACCTTAATGGACATGGTAAGAAGTATGCAAAGTAATGCTAAACTTCCACCATTTTTATGGATTGAAGCTCTTAAGACGGCAGCGTATATATTAAACCGGGTTCCTTCCAAGGTTGTCCCTAAGACGCCTTTTGAGTTATTCAAAGGATGGAAACCGAGTTTGCGTCATATGCGTATTTGGGGATGCCCGTCAGAAGTAAGAGTATACAACCCACAAGAAAAGAAGCTTGACCCGAGGACTATTAGTGGGTATTTCATTGGATATCCCGAGAAATCTAAGGGTTACAGATTCTATTGTCCTTCTCACAGCACCAGAATTGTGGAATCAAGAAACGCTAAATTTCTTGAGAATGACTTAGTTAGTGGGAGTGATCCAATTTGGGACATTGTTTCTGAAGAGGATCACGATAAGGTTCCACCCCCTAATTCAAGTGATAGGCTAATTGTCATTCACACTCCTCAAGCACAAATGGGTGTTAGGCATGCAGCAATTGAAGATCCACAAAATGCTGATAACAATTTAATAGATCATGAAGAAAATGAGGAGCATTTGAATGATCAACACATTGATCAAGTTCCTTTAAGAAGATCTGTTAGAATGAGGAGATCAGCTATTTCTGATGATTATCATGTGTATTTACAAGAATCGGATTGTAATGATGAAGCTGGCAATGATCCAATTACATTTTCACAAGCCACAAGTTCTAAGGATTCAGACTTGTGGATGAGTGCCATGAAAGATGAGATGGATTCTATGGCATCTAATCGAGTTTGGGATCTCGTCGAGTTGCCTGATGGTGTAAAAGCCATTGGATGTAGATGGGTTTATAAGACAAAGAAAGACTCACTAGGCAACATCGAGAGACATAAGGCTAGACTCGTTGCCAAAGGATTCACTCAAAAAGAAGGAATCGATTACACGGAGACTTTCTCTCCTGTATCAAAGAAAGATTCTCTTCGAGTAGTTATGGCATTAGTAGCTCATTTTGATTATGAGTTACATCAAATGGATGTGAAAACGGCCTTTCTGAATGGTGATTTAGAGGAAGAGGTTTACATGAAACAACCTGAAGGATTCTCCTCTAGAAAAGGTGAGCATTTGGTTTGCAAACTAAATAAATCCATATACGGACTGAAACAAGCTTCTCGCCAATGGTATATGAAGTTCCATCAAGTGATAACTTCATTTGGTTTTGAAGAAAATATCATGGATCAATGTATATACCACAAGGTTAGTGGGAGTAGGATTTGTTTCCTTGTGCTATATGTGGATGATATTTTGCTAGCAACCAATGACAAAGGGTTACTATGTGAAGTGAAACAATTTCTTTCAAGTAATTTTGATATGAAGGATATGGGTGAGGCATCTTATGTCATTGGCATCAAGATCCATAGAGATAGATCTCGAGGCATTTTGGGTTTGTCTCAAGAAGCCTATATCAACAAAATACTTGAAAGATTCGGTATGAAGGATTGTTCACCAAGTAAAGTGCCCATTGTAAAAGGTGACCGGTTCAGTTTGGACCAGTGCCCCAGGAATGATATTGAGAGGGAACAAATGAGAAATGTTCCTTATGCTTCAGCTGTTGGAAGCATTATGTATGCTCAGGTTTGTACAAGACCCGACATAGCATATCTTTGTTGGAGTATTAGGAAGATATCGAGTAATCCAGGTCCCGATCACCGGAAGGCCGCAAAGAAGGTGTTGAGATATCTTCAGGGTACCAAGGATTACATGCTTATGTATAGGCGGACTGATAATCTCGAAGTAGTAGGGTATTGTGACTCCGATTACGGCGGCTGCATAGACTCACGAAAATCCACCTCAGGATATGTGTTTATGCTAGGCGATGGTGCCGTATCTTGGAGGAGTGTGAAACAGGACCTTAACCGCTACTTCGACTATGGAGGCCGAGTTCGTTTCTTGTTTTGAGGCTACCTCACATGGTGTTTGGATGAAGAGTTTTATATCGGGGTTAAGAGTCATTGATTCTATACGTCGGCCGATTAGAATGTATTGTGATAATTCAATTTGCTGCTGTATTTATGGCTAAGAATAATAAGAGTGGAAGTCGAAGTAAACACATCGACATAAAGTTTCGAGCCATCAAAGAACGTGTTCGGGGAAAAGAAAGTGATCATTGAACACATAAGCACTGAACTCATGATTGCTGATCCCTTGACTAAAGGCATGCAAATTAAAGTTTTCAAGGGTCATGTGGAAAAGATGGGACTTAGTTCTATCAAGTAATACATTATTTGCGTTTTATTGAAACTTTTCAGTAAGTTGGATATTTCTCTTTTGAATTTGTGTACGTACACCTTGTTATTTATCGAGAAATGTCATTATGTTTGGCCTAGAGTAAACGTAGGGTTTACTCATTAAGTAGTATGAGTGGTGAAAAACTGAGTATATCGTAATACATGGAAGAAAGATTCTCGTTCTAAGAGAATTTATCGCTATGATTCGTATATGAAGTTTTTCTTGTTAAAATGGACCAAGTGGGAGAATGTTGGAATTTTTTTAGCTAATTATTAATTAATTACTAATAATAACTAGTCAGCTAATAAATTAATATGGTCCATTTTATGTGGGTAGTTACCCATGATCAAGGAACTCCCCATGATTCTCTCCCCACTTCCATAACCACTCATAACGTTCACCATTTTCTTAGGGCTCTTTGATGGCAAGGCTCTAATATAAAAATAGGTGTTTTATTCTGAAAATTAAGGTCACTAAATCTGCTCTCTAAAAAAAAAAAAAACAAAAGAACACCATCTATACAGTGAGAGTGAGGGTTTGGCACCGAAATTCAGAAAAACAAAGATCAATTGGGTACACTAGATCATAAGAAGAAGGAGACAACAAAATTGGCAATGGCTGGAGGTAATTCTTATCCACTTTAGAGCTTCCGCACATGTAATTCATGTTCAATTCGGATTATTTATGAGCATGTTAAGTATAATTAAACTAACAACAACCACATCAGCGGCGCCAGGGCGGCGAACAAGGCCAGCAGCAGCGCAGCGCGGGAGGAGGAGAGCGAACAGAGAGAAAAGGGAGGAAGGAGGATAGAGAAAACTTGGGGTTTGGGGTCTTTGGGGTTTCCACGGGAGAGAGAAAGAAATATATGGGGTTGGGGTTTTTCTTTGGGTGAGAGAAAATAGCAGAGAGAGAGAGAATTTGGGGGTTTTGAGTTGGGGTGGTTTTGTTTCACCAACAAAAGAAAAAGGAAAGGAGGGAGATTGGGTTATTCTTCTAACAAATTAAACCAACGTAGGTGTTAGATGAGTAAAACCATTTTGTTTCTCATTTTGGCCAAATACCACCCAATTAATTACACATAAAACCCAAAATGTATTTATTTTAGAAAATAATTTAACCATAATTATTTCAAAAAAATTTAGGACGCAATTAAACTAACAAGCATAATTAATAATTAATAAAACGAGATTAAAATTCGGGGTATTACAAGTTTGGCGTGCTGAACGAATGGCAATACCTCCCTGGTGCACGGGTTTTTGAAGAGTTTCCCAAGCAAGAAGGTGAGTGCCTTTTTTGTCTTCATTACCACCCCAAATAAACTTCCTGGTTTTCTTGTCAATTTCATCACAAATCGTACGAGGAATTTTGGCTGTTTGCATTGAATAATTAGCTAAGGTAGAGATAGTAGACTTAGCTAAAGTAATCCTACCTGCAAGAGATAAGTACTTAGTCTTCCACCCCGCTAATCTTCTATCAATCTTCTCACAAAGATGGCTAAAAGTAGCCTTAGTAACCCTACTTGTCAAAGTGGGCATACCAAGATACAATCCAAGGTCCGTTGTAGTAGACATTGCCAACGCCGCGGAGATATCACTTTGTACTTGTGAAACAACATTTTTAGAGAAGAAAACCCTTGACTTTGCAAGACTAACACGCTGCCCCGAAGCCTTGCAAAATCTGTCTAAGCATTCATGTATTATATGGGCTTGATCGATATCCGCTTCCGCAAATAGAATTATATCATCTGCGAAAAAAAGATTAGATAAAAGAGGCCCATCTCTACTTGCTCTAATGGGTTTCCACTTGTTTGCCACGATTGATTCTTCAATGGTTTGATACAACCTCTCCATGCACATTACAAATAAATACGGTGATAACGGATACCACGGCTTGGCTTGAATCTTTGTGAAGTTTCCCCATTCCATAACACTTGAAGCGATGCTGAAGTAACACACTCCATAATGACATTTACCAAAAGAATAGGCAAATTCATTTGATGAAGTGTGTCTCTAATAAAAGACCAACGTAGCCTGTCATAGGCTTTCTCAAAATCTATTTTGAGAGCCATAAAACCTTTAACTCCTTGTTTTCTCTGCATAGTATGGAGCACCTCCTGAACAATCACAATATTATCTGTTATCTGTCTCCCCGGAACAAAACTCGCTTGAGTGTTAGAAATAAGCACCGGAAGAAACGGTTTAATTCGATTCACTAACACCTTGGAAATGATCTTATAAGCAACATTACACAAACCAATGAGCCGAAATTGCGATGCTAACTCTGGGTTGTCAATCTTAGGTAGAAGAACGATGTTGGTCTCATTGAGATGTTCCGGTAACCCTTTACCCTCAAGGACAGGAAGCACCATGTTATACACATTATCTGCTACCACTTCCCAATTTTTTTGGTAAAATAGAGCCTGAAAACCGTCTAGCCCAGGAGCCTTCAAAGAACCCATACTCTTAACCACTTCATCAATATCCATCTTAGTGAATGGTTTACATAATAACTCCCAATCACGGATAGATAATTCTGGGAACACATCTTGAGGCACATCAAATTCACGAGGCTCTTCATCAGCCATAAAGAGGTTGGTGAAATAGGAAACAATGTGATCTTTAATAAGCTCATTGTTGTGTAGCCACTCCCCTTCATTGTTTTTAATTGCACTCACTTTATTTCTCCACCTTCTAACAATGGTGCTTAGATGAAAAAAACGAAGTGTTGCGATCCCCATCTTTGATCCATTCAATGCGTGATTTCTGGTACCATAATGTCTCTTCACGATCTAAAATCTCATCAAGCTCACGTCTCAGCTTAGCCTCCAATTTCATGAGACCTCTATCCGTTCTATTAGCAAGAATTTTTTGGATGCCCCCTATTCTCGCCATTAGTGTACGTTTTTGATGAAAAATGTTCCCAAAAGTCTCTCTATTCCATTGTTGTAAATCACTCGCAAGTTTAGCAAGAGCAGGGACTAAAGGACACTTATCATCCCACTGTTTGCCCACAAATTCCTTAAAATTCTCATGTTTCAACCAAGCTGCTTGAAACTTAAAAGGTTTACTAATATTATGCAAAGGCATGAGCCCATTAGGAGAAATTAAAATGGGGCAATGATCAGAATGCAAGGCAGGTAAGTGTTTAACTTTAGCATCATTAAAACGAAAACCCCACTCACCATTACATAATGCACGATCGAGTCTCGCACTCCTACGAGTTTCAGGACTGAGGCCTCGAGACCATGTGTGATTAGCTCCCGAGAATTCTACTTCAATCAAATCCATATCATGAATCCACTCATTAAAGCGCACTGACCTGCGATTTGTTTCATCACACGCATTGTTTCGTTCATGGGAATAACGAGTGTCATTGAAATCTCCGGCTAATAGCCAAGGATGATTATGAGTATGAGCAAAATCTTCTAGCTCCTTCCATAATTCACGCCGCTTAGTCGGGTTTGAGCTGGCATAAACAGCTGTGAAGTACCACGACGTTGCCCCTACCCTCCTAATGTCCATCGTAATATGTTGTTCTTGTTTGATGATAGGTTCCACCATTACTAAATCAGGTTGCCAGTATACCCAAATGCCTCCTGAAAAACCAACTGCATCCACACGGGTATGGCCTGCATAGCCCAACATAGAAGCAATAGCAAGAGCTTGATTTCCCCCCATATGAGTTTCAACGAGGGCAATTACATTAGACTTGTGCATACGAACAATATCTTTCAAAGTAGACATAAAATTTCTGCTCCCCGCTCCTTGCACATTCCAGACCATGCATGAAATTGCAAGATTATCCGACACCAATTTTGGAATTTGTTCAGTCATAGAAACAGGTATATGAGGAAGGGTTGTCAAATAAGCTTGACTAATTAAGCGCACAACGCGTCCAACTTCATTGGGGACAAGAAGAGTCATTACTAAATCCCTCGGAACTGAGATTGGTTCCATCCAAGAATCGATTCTCACTTCCAATACATGTATCAGGGGGTCTGTTATGTAAAGGTAGGGTTTCTCCATCGCATGATTGAGAAACAATGTCTTCTCCGGAGGAATTGTGAGATGAATTACATTGGAATGAAGAGCTAGGGGACCATTGAGACATCATTATTTGGGCTTTGTGATTCTTCTTGCTGCTTTTCGTGGCTTGGTGGGGTAGAAAGGGTGTTTTATTTACCTTGATGAGGTTCAATAATATTTTGTGGCTTAGGGTTTTGAATAATATTAGAGTTTAATTCAACAAGGACAGTAGCTTTGGTAGAAGACATGTTTTTGTTCTTTTCTTGGGCCGTTTTGGGAGGAGTTTTGGTTGGCTTAGACTTTTGGAAAGTAGGGGATTTGCTACCTAAATTAAAGGTAGGAATATTATCTTCTTTCCTTTGAAAAACTTGGGAATTCTCTTCCAAATTAGCAGTTTGAAAACTATTATCTTCAGTCATAATAGTATTCAAAAATCCTGATTTTCCTCTACATACTTATCCTGATCCTCTTCTATAATGGCAAACCTTGATCCATTCCCAACAATCTCGCCAATTCCATCCTTTTTTTTCGCTGACTCAGCATTGATGGTGCCTCGATGAACCGTCATTGGTTGTTTCTCACCCACCTTTGCACCACCATGGAAATGAAGTCCAGCTCCTTGAGCTATTTTTTCCTGCCTTGGGTTACGCTTGCGTATTGGCTTTTTCACATACATCCAGGACCCAAAAACCTCGTGTTCTTCCGGTTTTTGGATATTTTGAACATTATGACCCAAAGTGACATTGTTAATGCCCACACCATCTTCTGGTTCCTCCACCATATCATCATCTTTTTTACATTCTAAATCACTATGCCCCATTTTGCCACACTTGAAGCATATCATCTTAATACCTTCATACTGCACTTTCCATATCTTTCCTTTGAGCCAAAATTTGGATAGAAGAGGTTTGCTGAGGTCTATCTCCACACTTAGTCTGGTAAACTGTCCCCTCTCCGCTTGAGCTATAGTCTTGTCAACTCGAAGAACTTTACCAATTTTCGCTCCAATTTTGTTTAGGAAGTTTGTGTCGAAGTACTCCACAGACAGATTAGGAATTCTAACCCAAGCTGTAATTACTTTAATGGGGTTTTCATTAGGTATGAAATTTGGAACCCACTTACGGATTGTTAAATAATTATCATCAATTAGCCAAGGCCCCTGTGTGAGAACAAAATGGTAGTCCTCCTCATTGGTAAATCTTGCTATGAAGTATTGACAACCAATGTCTGTTAGAGCTAACTCTCCCTTGATAGCCCATTTCTTTTTCAAACGACGCATTAATCCCATATATCCAATTTTCCCTTCTAATAATTAATGAATTCCTCCATGGTTTCCTCATGAGTTTTTTCTCCTCCTTTGAAAGTAGGATGACAGGGCAACGCTCATCCTCTATGTAGTCATCTGGAAGAGAGTCATCATCTGATACGTCATCATCATCTGCTACTGCAATAAACTTGGAGTAGTCCGATCCATTGTTATTTTTTCCTCTAACCATGTCCCTGAAAGAAGGTGTAGTTGATTGTGTGTGAAGATTTTTCTCTTTTAGAAGTGTAGGCTCCTCCATTTCAACATCTATATTCTCATGACCAACTTGTGCCATGTTCGAATTTTGTGCATGAGAAGATTGACCAAAAATCAGATGATTAATCTTGCGTTTAGGCTTTTTATTTGATCTGATCAATTGATCATGTTCTTCACTGGAAGGTGGTTTTTCATACGGGGATGATAAGAGGTTTTCCATAGAAAGAGGTTTTTGTATAGAGGTTTTCCATACAATGTAAATACGTTTAATATCTATATTGTCTAATCTATTCTTATTTTTAGGGGGTCTAACAGGTGTTAAGTGATGGACGGCAAAATGCCTCAAAATTCCACTTTTTAAAGACCTCAAATATTGAAATCGTTTTCTTTAATCACTACATATGGTGCCTCATGTTATACTAGCTTTTTATGCACGCGATGCGTGCGACGATATTTTGGGTGTAAGTGTTACTCAGTAGTAAAACAAACTAAAAACGAAAGTTCGTATCTAATTTCACCTCCATTTGGTGAATAAGAAAAATTAAAATACTTACA
Organism: Beta lomatogona; assembly: GCA_947646795.1. Taxonomy (NCBI): domain Eukaryota; kingdom Viridiplantae; phylum Streptophyta; class Magnoliopsida; order Caryophyllales; family Amaranthaceae; genus Beta; species Beta lomatogona. The sequence continues at coordinate 868,175 of CANSNZ010000105.1, forward strand.
AATAGTATTTAAAAACACTTCATGTAATATTGTTGTTTAACTTATAACTAACTGAGTAATTGATTAATGTTAGTTGGTTGTTAATAGTAAAAAAAATGATTGTAGCCCAAAGCCACCTGTATGCCAGTAACAAACCCACATAATTTTTCCCACCTACCCCATATAACTATCCACCCCACATACCCATATGATGAATCTCACGTATTTTTTCATCTAATCCTCCATATTTTAATCTTCCCACCTACAACCTTACATCTCCCCTCCCCTAAACAAATAAGAACGACTCATCTCCTTATTCTCACTATCTTTCATATTCACTTAAAAAGTTTGAGATTTAATCAGATCTCATGGTTATTTTCACAGCAAACACCATATTAATATAAGCTCATTCCGATGTCAAAATTAACCCCATCAACGCTCCATTGATTTTTGGGTAATTTTGGTCTTTGTTCTTGTGGGTCTTTTTGGGTTTTCATTTCGATCTGGGTGGTAATGTTAAAGAACGTTCGTCGAAATAGGGTTAAAATTGGGGTTCATTTGGTTGACGAATTAAATTTAGGGCCTCAAATTTGAAGGTAATTCTTTACGTTTTATGTTCCTGATTTCGTCCCAAAATATTCAATTGTCAACTATATTTCTCAAAGATTCGGTTACATTATGTTTGAACTTTTGTTTGTGAAGATGTTTTTTTCAAAAAATTCGTGGCTGAAGTTTAGAATTTGGAATTTGTAAAAATCCAGTTACAATCCTAGTCGGTTCTTGAATCATCCCCTTATCCTTTTTCTTTCCCTTTGGTTTTCTACTACTTTGGCAAATTTTGTATGCAAAGTAATTAAATTAAACTTAAGCATAATTTATTGCGTAAAAGACCTTTTGCTTTTGGGTTTTTATTTATTCATAAGAAATATCAATTTTGTACAAATGGTTTACAAGATTACATTTATATTTCGAAAACTTACTATCGAAAAGTTATTTTTATACACTTCTTTTTAATTATGAAAACTATTTTTTCAAAATCTAGATCCGGTTTTTATATTTCATTTCACGTACTACTAAAAGAAAATCAATTGTTTTCATTGGTTTTTAATTTCACTATTTGTTTTGGCAAATTAATGTAATTTCTTTTTTAGTTTGATTTTGTGTCATTGTTATTGTATTCGAAATTGATTTATATTTTATAATGCCTTTTTTTGTTACAAACATGTACTGATTTTTTAATAATTATTTCGAAATTTATACCATACAATACAAACTTAAATTATTCAAGTATCATTTTTATTGTATTTTTTTTCTAAAACATGTAATTAGCAATACTATAATTGAACATGCTATCGAACATAAGAGTTGCTAGCTTTTTTCAACTAATTTGAAATAACTTGCAAGATTAAAAGAATTATGCACCTTTTTTAGAAGTTTGCAAATCGCCCATGGACAAATGTTTGATCTCCCCGTTGAAATCGTATGTTTTTCTTAGTTTGTAATTTGTATTGACGTTGTAGTGTATTGGTAATTTTCTGAGTATGTAATTGTAAATGGTTCTTGAGAACGGAATATGTAATTACTAATGGGTTATAGTTTGTAATTGATTTTTTTTGTTTTTGTAAAGTTTCATCGTTTGAGTGATTGATTGTTATAATTGTATTTTCGGTAGTTTTTTAAGCCTCAATTTGGTTGAAATTAGTTTTGTAATTTAGAAATTGAAGGGGGGGTAAAATAGTATCTTCAAAAGGGGACACCATAGCTCCCCCCTTCCCTTATATAATAGAGATTTTTGAGACAGCCCTAGTTAATTTAGTAATAATTTTCAGAATATATTTGGATGATGACGATGTCATAGAAGGATAAACTGGAAATATTATGATATCAAACTGAAAAAGAAATAATCTTTCTACACATTATTCTTACGATTATAATACATGTAGGTGTAGGATGTAGGGGGTGTAAATGAGACGAGACAACTCGCAAGCTACTCGAGATCGACTCGGTAAAAAAATCGGTCAACACTCGGCTCGAGTGAGCTCGACTCGAGCTCGAACTCGGCTCGAGATACTGTCGAGTCGAGTTGAGCAACTCGATACTCGACTCGAAAACTCCTGAGAAGCTCGAAAACCCAATTATCAATAGCAAAATACCTAAATTCAACATTTTTCAACCTTAGGGTTGCTTTTAACATGAGACACTTGCAAGCTACTCGAAATCTACTCGGTCAAAACTCGAATCGGTCAAAGCTCGACTCGGTCAAAGCTCAGTCAAAACTCGGTCAAACTCGACTCGAGTGAGCTCGACTCAACTCGAGCTCGACTCGAAATGTTAACGAGTCGAGTGGAGGTAGCTCAAACTTGAACTCGACTCGCATCATTTACCCCCCTAGTAGGATGTAATAATATCAAATCTTCAGCCGTATCATATTTGAAATAACAGTGTTATATTTAGATCTTTTCGATTCCATCTAGAAACTTACTATATATATATAATTTCTTTTTAAGAACTTCCGTACTCGATGCTATCACATACTTAGGCTATGTTTAGTTCACCTGAAATTTTCTGATCTGAACTGATCTGATCTGATCTGATCTGAACTTATTTTTTCTGATCTGATCTGATCTGATCTGAACTGATCTGATCTGATCTGAACTTATCTTTTAAAAAACATATTATTTCTAATATTATTATTACTTTGTATTTCATTACTAGTATTACTATTACTATCATTTTATTACTATGCACAACTTTCAATAATAATAATATAATAATATAATAATAATAATATAAATAATATTATAACAATAATAACAATAATAATAATAATAATAATAATAATAATAATAATAATAATATAAATAATATTATAACAATAATAACAATAATAATAATAATAATAATAATAATAATAATAATAATTATTATTATTATTATTATTATTATTATTATTATTATTATTATTATTATTATAGCAAAATTAGTTTTTTTTTTTTTTTTTTTTTTGAAAAAGAGCACATTAGTATATGAACATATAATTAAAAATAAAAGACTAAGGACTCTTGGGTCCAATGGTATGGCTTCTTACCTCCCACATGGGAGACCAAGGTTCAAATCTTGGTGGAAGCATATATTTCAATATTGTTGTAGGTGGGGGAGGGGGTTGGGGCTTGTTGGGTCTTTAGGTGAGTGACCCTGTGCGAGGGCAGCCCAGAGAAAATACATCTTACCACGGAATTCCCGAAAGGGGCCCAAAAAAATTAAAAATAAAAGAACACTCATGTTCAAGGTCCGTTAATAATAAGAATTTAGGTAGTAATGAAAAGAACATATAATGATATTAAAAAAAGAACATATACTGAAAGAGCATACAAAATCTATTTAAAGAACACATTTTAAAAATAAAAGATGAATGTTATTTTTATATTGATGACATGTTTGGATTTAACTAACAACATGTTCTTTGTTATATCAATAAATTGTTCTTTTTTATTATAAATAAACCTATAAATATATATAATCATATAAATATTCTTCTTATATCGTTGTCTTGTTCTATATAAACTTTGTTTTTAAAGATAAGTTGAAATCCTTTGTAGGGAAAATTTTGAACGTGATGACAACACCATTAGGTTATCCCATGCTACTCATGTTTTATATAAACTAGTAATATATAATATATATTATTCTACCAAAATTGTTTTAAAAAATAAACATCATATACTATTGTCATGTTCGTTACATGTACAACATCAAAAAGAACATCACATATCAAAATTATTAATTAGAATAAATATAAAAAAGAATACTTATAAATGCCAAAAGAACATTCTTCTTCTTGAACACAAATAGCTTCAAATAGTGATATCAATGACATTTGTAATGATAGCAACGATATTAATAATAATTACCAATATTAATAATTAATAAGTACAACAACGATAATAATAATAATATTTTTGAACAAATGTACTAGTAAATAGTAATATTAATAGTAATAGTAATTGTATAAAGTAATAATAATAATAATAATAATAATAATAACAACAACAACAACAACAACAATAATAATAATAATAATAATAATAATTATTACAATAACAATAATAGCACTAGTAATACTAATAATCATAATAATCATGATAATAATAATAATAATAATAATAATAATAATAATAATAATAATAATAATAATAATAATAATAATAATAAGTTTTTAAATATAAGCATAATCTGAACTTATCTGATCTGATCTGAACTTATCTGATCTGATCTGATCTGATCTGATATGAACTTATCTGATCTGATCTGATCTGATCTGAACTTATTTTTTCTGATCTGATCTGGTCTGATCTGATCTGATCTGATATGAAATAAGCAAAAATAAGGTGAATTGAACATAGCCTTATTCTATCAAAATACTGTGTATAACCATACAATAATCAATAGGAAAATTATGATATCAAACTAAACTAGGTAATTATATTCTTATTCTTATAGGAGTATATAGTAGTGTAATCGACTAATCGTAATATCTATAATTCTATATGGAGTAATAATAAAGTAAAAGACTATAGCCATCAAAACTGATTCCTTCTATAATGGTCATCTTACTTTCATTTAAACTTAATAATAATTAGTTTTAATCATGTTTTTAGGGAAGCTAATGTAGTGGCGCATGCTATGGCTCATCTTAGCCCTCTTGATTTCAAAACTCGAGTATGGCTAGGGGGTTGTCCAAGTATGGTAGACGAAGTAGTGGCTACTGATTTTTGCTTAATGCATAATAATAACTAGTTTGGATTGTTTTCTCAAAAAAAAAAAAAAATAATTAACTGCATTGAAGCTAAAACAAGGGTATTATAAGTACTTAAAATCACAGGGTTATTGTGGAAAATATTCTTATGAGAAAGATTTTTTTTAATTATGAGGAAAGATAATTGGTTCAAAAACCAACCCCTACACTAGCTCATAAGTTGGGTACAAGGCTAAACATCACATACAACGACAGGCCTAAGGCCCATGGCCACCACAAGTGAATGCCCCCAACATATTGTTGGGATGAGGATTCAAACCCTAAGCAATGCCCTGAATTTCGTGGTGGTACTCCACTGAGCTACCACCTCTCTCTCATTCTTACGAGAAAGATGATTGTTAATTGTTTGGACATTTACCCTAATTAGTGGAGCAACAAATTGTTGTTTTGTTGTTTACGGTCCTTATTTTTCCCCTTGCATTTAGAATTGTACCAAAAAAATGAAACTCTACTCTGCAAGGTTAAAGGAGTAGTAATGTCATGAATGGGACATATGCCAAACATACAGTTCTCCAACGGTTAGATTTCATTGGGTTCAAATATAGTCAAAAGTATATTCCTAAGTTTAGTTTATTCACAATCACACAAATTATAACCTTAATTTTACTTTTTATTTTTATTTTTAAACGTTTGTTTAAAAAAAATTGCTTTAGAAATGTTTTCAGGCTTCAAGTTAGAAAAATTTAATCTTAGGACCTAAAATAAAGTTTCAAGTTAGAAAAATTTAATCTTAGGACCTAAAATAAAGTTAACTTTTCAGAGGTACAAATTACAATGGTAGGTTTTAAAAAAAAGAGGTTTGGGGCAAAATTAGTGGTTTGAGGTCGTATTAGAGGATTTGACTAGTCAATCCTCTAATTTGGGTGTTTGGTAAAAAGAGGTTTTGAAATAGCTTTTTGGGATCAAAAAGCTCTTTTTGAAAAAGTTGGGGGAGGAGTTTTTTTGATATTAGAGGTTTGAGAATGAAAGAAAAAAAATTACATTTATGGCCTAAAAATCTCTAAAATTACTACCCTTACATTGGTATCCCTAAACCTAACATATTAAGTCAATGTCCTTATTGGTCATTTTACACAATCAATTAACAATCAGCTATCAGCTATCTACCAAACACCTTTATACAAACAGCTAATACAATCAGCTAGTCAAATCAGCTAATACAATCAGCTATCATCTATCAGCTAATTAACAACTAATAGCTATCCGCTAATTGCCAAACAAGACCATAAATAAAATTAGTAGACAAGTAGTTCATCTGAAAAATCAAGATTTGGGAGTTTCTCATTCTCTCTTCATAAGGGGTAGATATGTCAAACATCAGTAACATCACATACTTATATTGACGGTGGTGAATTCTATGTGATCAACTCCATCAAGACAATGAAAGATTCTTCATATCATTCATAAGATTATTTTTGATTGGGGGAAGGATGAATATATTCGTCAGATCCTTGGAGAATGGAGATAACAAAATATATACTTCCGCACATGTATCAAATTTGAGGGTTCTTGTTAATTTCAGTTTAATTTTTACTTCATTTCCTAATTGTGGTCCAACAAGAATTTAATTAGGTTGAATTCAATTGGTAGTTCTATTTGTTGGAGTTCACATTAGAAAATCGTAGTTGAATACTTTTAAGCGAATAAAAATAATAACGATTAGGAAAATGTAAAATACTTTTATGCTATTTTTTTTTGGCTGAGTGCATTAATTAATTACCCTCCTCCTTTTCCCAACCCTCCATACTACCTATGATAATCGAGTCCCTGCAACTAGAAGAGATAAGAGAAACAATTACCCTCGTAAGTCATATCTCCAAATTCTCTATTGTGCATTTTTATTTTTTATTTTTTATTTCAGTGAAATGTGTAATTTATTCCCAAGTACACAACATAGTTAACTTGAGGTCATAGTGTGGAGCTTCGTAACTTCAGGAAGCATTACACCCAAATTTTTTTTTTTAGATTCCCTAGTTTTTTTAAAAAATAATATCATATGTATATTTAAGATCACCATTAAGTACAATATAATTACAAATATGAATATCAATAACATGCACAATGATATTGAGTCATCTAATGTTTTTTTTTTAGCAATTGAATCATCTGATATTATCTTCTACATATTGTATGTGTGAAGATGATATGAAACACAATATCTACTTCAATGGATGCTATCGTAGATGTATGATATGTAAATCTCAGGATTAGATCTCGAAAGCATCATTGCGTTTGTAAGTTGTAGTTCCTTGTAAACAAAAGCAAAAACAAAAAACTAGGGCCCGTTCGGTATTACTGTGGTTTTCTGTTTTTTGGTTTTTTCATTTTCAAAGTCATATGATATATGTCCTATAATGAATAAAAAATTAGTCAAATTTATTTGGAACATGATGATTTTGAAAACTGACAACTAAAAAGTGAAAACCACTTTTTCTGGTTTCCTGTTTTTGGTTTTTAGTTTTTAAAAAAACTGAAAACGGAAAACAAAAAACGATAACGAACGGGCCCTAAGAAATTAGCTAAACTCCAGCAATGGACTACCTAGGACATCTTAGCGATAGCCAACTCTCTCCATTAGTGTTGTGTACCTGTGTCACCAAAGCGCAACAATCACAGGTTCACCAAAGCGCTACCTATCTTCGCACAGCTCGAGTTCCCATCCTTAGTTTTTTTATTTCTTGTACTTCCTCCGTTTCAAATTAAATGCAACAATTTGGATGATACATTCTCCTAGGCAAAATTTCTTAAAGTGAGATAAGAAAAAGTAAGGGCATGTGACTAACTTAATATGGAGAGAGAAAGTGGGACCACAACAATTAGTGTAGTTTAATAAGGCTTAATTAGTTTTAACAAGGGTATATTCTCCCACTCAAAAACTTTACCAATAATAAAAAGAAGTAAAATGTTGCATTTAATTTGAAATTGCCGTTTATGGAAACTGTTGCATTTAATTTGGAACGGAGGAAGTATGTTCTTTTGCTTGTTTTATTCATGTATGTTTTCTCGATGTCAAAAAAAATAAAAATGAATGAGGTGAGTCGAAGAACACAAGAGCTCCCTTCACTCCAAAAACCAAAAAGATGAAGGTAAACCTCATCTCCTATTTCATGCCCACCCTCTAAAGGTGCATTTTGTAATTACTTTTGTGCATCTTCAATGGGTATTAATGAACTAGCAGATGTAGCTTTTACCCCCATTCAATTCTTTTCAGAAATGGAGCAAGAGAGCTCTCATACATTCACCCTTCCACCTCAACATCTAGAATCAAATATCATATCAAACTAAAATTTCAAAAGTTTTTATCTTTAATTTGTTTGAATGGATGAAAGAATTTGCCAACCCCTTAATCCCCCTTTTATAGCAGTAGTTAAAGATTAAGGGTAATTTCCTTTTGACTAACATCCAAGTTAGCATTCATTATATCTTCTTTATCTTGATCAAGTATTTACTTGTTATTATTATAGCTCCTTTTATCAAGATCTTCAATTAGTGCAACGCATCCCTTTGGGATATGAAATGCCTTTTGACCCTCCTATATTAGGGTCCAGATCCTCTAGAGTTTTATGAAAACTCTACAAATTAGTGGTTTTTACTGAAAAGAAAGGAAGAAATATTTTTTTTAAAAAAAATTAACTTTTTTAGTGATTGCTCTAATAGGAAATCCGGGAAGATATGTGATCACACCAAGGCCCTATTTATGTTTTTTACACCCGTGAAACTATGAAAGAGTTCATTCATCATACACTAATTTTTCATCATTTGCTCAGTTGGATCACGGTACATCCAAGGTGTATGATAATATTTGTACTAATGAAATAATATTCAAGAAAATTTCGTTTTCTTTCAACGAAAAACAGTTTTATTAACTCATATCCCAAATTGTTAGTGAATCAAAAAGAATTATTTAATTCACCAAAAATCAGTTTAAGCCATTAAAAATAGTTTCCAATTAGTAAAAACAATTTATCTATGAAAAAATTACGTATGTTCAGTACAAATCAGGTTAATTGAACGCGCCTAACTCATTAAGAGACCAATCACCCTTACAGATATAAGTCACCCCAATCTCATACAAAACTGTCAACCAGATTATGCTGATCATCCTCCTTGGCTGTTCCTGTGACATAATTGAGTTGAAATTTCGCCATTCAAAGAACGATTTTTTTTTTTTTTTTTTGAAAAAGTTTCTAAATTAAAGATTACGAAAGATGGAACTATTGCAGTTTGCAAGGGAACTATCAGCTGTTTATTCGGAAGAATGACAATTTTCAGGGTCAGACATAATTCAATCTTTACTGCGACAGACATAATTGTTGTTCATAAGTTGTAATACTATCTTACACCAGAAATGGAGTAAAAGGAGTACTTTGTAATGATATCTATTCCTACACTTCAATGCAACATATAAATTTCCGACCAGGAGTAGAATGGAGCAAGGATTGATGAAGGTACCATGTTTCAACACGCTGCACATGCTGAATCCGAATCGAGGGATCCATAATTCACATTGCTTTTCATCTGATACCCAAGTTGATGCATAGATCGATCCATAGATCCTCTTCAAATGAATGTTCAAAATGCAATTAACTGTGTGTTTCGCTTGATCTCATGCAGGTTCATGAAGTCCTACCATGTGACCATCAGGACAGCGCATGGCTGCAATCTGAATAAGGTATCAAACAGGGAAGCACAGATGTTAGACGATAATAGAGGTCAAAGTTTGCAATGCTAAACAAACCACATTTCATCAACCTCAAATTGTGGAAAAATGCCCCATGTCAATTGGACTTGGGTATTGCCGTATTGGTGCCAGACACTTGTTTGGACCTAAACTTCAAGTGCTATACCAATGTCAAGTTGTTGGAATTCAACACAGGGTAGAACTTGAGGTAAAGCAAAGAGTTTGAATAACATTGATACATGTCGACAAAGTTGGTTCTCAGCCATCTAAAGCAAATCATCAAACCTCCAAAAAAGGTTTAACAGGAAACAGTTTGATGTTTGGTTGATGGAGTAACCATTCTCATATTCTAGCTGTATTCCTCCTAGGCTCTAGCAAAAGGTGATTGTATAATCAGCATTCAATAAGCTAGAGAGAGAGAGAGAGAGAGAGGGAGAGGGAGAGAGGGTGATGGGAAAGGGGGGGGGTGTGTTCCAAGGAGCTTAGAAAAACCTTTCCGTGGATTTCATGTTTGACAGGGCCATCTAGCTCCGCTCCCAGTTCCATTAGTTTCATAACGGTACTGTTAATATCTGTCACTGTGAAGGACAGGAGTGACGAGTATCCATTCTGCACGACATGCTCGCTGCAAGGCAACATAAGCTATCAGTGTATTGATCACATCAGTAGTGCTAAGCAAATACAGTTAGTATGAGGAAGTGAGGAAACTGACTGAAAAATTATATGTTGTGAGTACATCATAACCACTATCCATGGCCACAATTAGCTTCAGTCTATAAGCACATTGATGGAATATGCTAAATGCAATTACGCATCCCCAAGGGCCAAGCATGAGAAGCTAAAAGTAGATAATGATTACTAATCAGACGTGAATAAAAACAGTTTGATAAATGATTTTGTTCTTCTTAGTTTTTACCAAAATCAATACTATTCTAGGAAATATATTTACTGCTTACTTAGCTCTTAAGGCTACATATAGAGAAACCCTTGAACAATTCAAAAGAAGGTTTCTCTTTATGAAAAATGTTCTTTAAGACAGTGTGATGAAGAAGAACTGAACTAGCAGTAATACCTTTCTAATTTGGATAGTAAAAACTCAATAAAGTTCATTTCACATCTAATACAGGCACTCAACCATTCAACCAAAGTTCTTTCAAGAGGATAACGTGAGTACTTTCCGAATCTGTACCATGGTCAATAAGTGTTTACATTCTGAAATTCTGAACTTAGCTCAACTAATACTCCTAAGTCCTAATATAGAAGACAAGTTTACAACATGAAAAGCCACCCAAATGAGCTTCAAGCATAATGTTTTGAAGCTCGGGTACTTCCCACAAGCATATGAAAATACTGGTGTGACGGCAAATTTAGGACTATTGGGAGTCAAATCTAATTTCATACTTGTTGGCTTCTTGCAAGTGCCTCAAACAAAACGAATTACTAGACGTAGGCTAAAGCGCAGTCGAGCTCAGCTCTGAGGAAACTAGTCAATGTAACCCAAAAACAGCCTAGAGTAATGAGAAGATGGAAATTTCTTCCATAGTTTTCGCTCAATTTTCGATACTTGAAACAAAAGGATGATTGAAAACCTTGAATTTCAACAACTTAGGGTTCTTAGCATTTATTGTTTACGTTCCCATCATATTCAATTAAAACCTCAGCAATGACTCACTCAAAGTATACATCTCAATGATCAAGGGGAACATTTTCAAGATTCATGCACAAAAACATAATTCAGCCATTTTCCCTTCCTCAGATAAAACCCTCCACCCACAAAAAGGTTAAAAAAAAAAAAACCTAATTTACCATCTTAAATGAGCTGAAACAGATACCTAAAAAATCAATCCAATGACTTGACATTTGATGCAATTTCATAACAGAATTAATGGCAACAAATTAAAGTTCTGATCTTTTTGAGTTAAAATTGTAACACAATCAAGAAATGGGTAATTTTGTGCAACATTCAACAAAAGAAATTGGAAGCAAAAGAAAGATTGAAGGAGAGAGAGGGAAACCTAGAGGAGTGTAAAAGAGCAAGCTTGAAAGAGTCAGAGTGAAGTTCCGCCCAACGAGGAGTGCACACATTGACGGTAAAACCTAACCCTTCTGAGTAGAATTTTGCAGCTCTGGGTACATCTTTGTGTAGTTGCATCACCCACCTGAAAACTGCTCCTCCCATCTCTCTCCTTCTCCAACACCAGCGTTCACCCTATGCAAAATTGTAATTATTCACTAGATTCGAATGCACGCAATGGTATTTCAGATGGACATCAAGATTCTCAAGAGTTGGCCGATATAATAGAGATATATTCGTTCTATAGCAAAAATACTCGATCCATTTCAAAATATAAGGCACGCACGATGTTCGAATTCCAATTGAGACCGTCAATTACTCTTAATTTATGTTGATAGAAAATTTTAAAAAATAATGTTATTATAGTGTTTTTCAAGACGAATTCAATGATATAGTTTTTATAATTTGTATTTTATCATATTATGAAAGATATTTGTGGTCAAAACAAATTTTCGTAAAACGTGAATGCTTTTTATTTTGAAACGGAGGGATTATTAACAACAGGCCTGACATAATCAGAATTGACCACTTTAGTACGACCTACCATATGATAAATGGGCCGTTAGGACAAACTTTTTTTTATGGGGTAGAACAAGTTTATATGTAATGGATCGTTTGATTAGAGGTCATAAATGGTGGTAATGATAATGCATTGTAGTACTCCCTCCGTCCCTGAAAAATCTAAACACTTGGTGGGACACGTAGTTTAAGGTAATAAGTTGTGGTGTGGTTATCAAATGTTATTTTATTTAAAAAGTAGATATGATAGGAGTTGGTGGGGTATTTTTTATTAGAGGAGAGAGAAAGTTGGGTAACTTTTTATTGATAAAAGGTAGAGTGTGGGGCCAAAGATGTGTAAAAGAAATAATATATTAATGGTGGGATCATGTCAAGAATGGAAGTGTTCAAATTAATTTGGGACCAACATAAAAGAAAAGTGTTCAGGCTATTCTGGGACGGATGTAGTATAAATTTGTAAGGAAAATCACATGTCATTATTCATAAATCATAATAATGCTATCTCGTAACATTTGGCTATCAAAAACTCAATTAAATTATTCCATCAAGAGATTACAGTAATTTAGACTTTTGTTGTGTAACGTTCCACTAATTTTTATCTGTATTAAATTGTGCAAACTCAATATTCACGACATAGTTGTTTCAAATTATTCCTTCGACACCTTCAATATCTAAGTACTATAGCTTTTGGCTATCAAAAACAAAAATAAAATTAAAAAACATAAAGAGAGAAAGGTTGATTATCATACGAACTCAGATGGCAACAATAGGAAAGTGAAAGATATGAGTACGAGAAAACACCTTATACCTTATGTTATATTTATGTATACGAAGCAATTAGAATTCATGAGATGAGAGAGAAACATGAGATGCTAAGGATTTCTAGAGAGAGAAAAATAACCCCACTAAGGAAACGTAAAAAAAGAAAAAAAGAAACGCTCTAAAAATAAAGATTCCGGGTTTCGGTCCGGTCCGGCAAAAACCGGAATTTTCGGTCCCGGACCGGAAACCCGAATCTTTAATTTTTTTTAAAAAGTCGGTGAGTCCTTGTTACCGGCCCCAGCCCAAGTGAACCGCCCATTGCCCAAGTCCCAACACAAAACAAACCCTAAACCCCCTTCTCCTTCAATCTCTCGGCCCCCTTTCCTCTTCTCTCTCCTAAACCCCCTTCCTTCTCTCAACCCACGCGAGACGACCGGCCACCGCACGCGAGACGACCACCGGCCACCGCACGCGAGACAACCTTCCGGCACTGCGAGCGAGTCTGCGACCACCGGCACCAGAGACGACCACCGGCCAGTGCACGCGAGGCGATTTTAAGGTAAATTTCTTCATTCTCTTTTTTATTTTTAGAATTCTTTTGAAATTTCAAGATATGAATTCATGTGATTTGCAATTTTATTATGTTTTAATTACAATTTTCGAATGCTTGTTTTCATGAATTTCGAATTATTATCTTGCAATTCATGGCTACATGTTCATAGCAAATGTTCTTTCACTTAATTCTATTTTAGTGAAAATTTTGGTAGTTCGAATTTTGTCAAAGTTCAAAATCGCAAAAAAAAAAAAAAACGGTCCATTCCGGTCCAAAACCGGACCGGACCGGAATTTTCAGGTCCGGTCCGGTCTTCGGTCCGAAAATTTCTGGGATTCCGGTCCAGGTCCATTCCGGTCCGGTCCGGTCCGGTTTTGGACCGGTGCACACCCCTATCTGCGTCAAGGTGACCCCCTGTCACCTTACCTTTTTATTTTGTGTATGGAAGTTTTCATCCGAAAGCTAACTCTCCAAAGTCAATCTCGAGACTCAGGTATTGGTTTTAAGCTGCATCCTGCCTAATGTTTGCTGATGATAGCCTCTTATTTTGCAAAGCAACTACCTCGGCTTGTAGAAATCTAAAAACTGTCCTTGATGACTTTTGTAGTCTTTCCGGTCAATTAGTGAATTTTCATAAATCTACTATTATTTTTTCTAAAAAGGTCTCCTCCAACCGAAAAACGGCTCTAGCCAGCCATTTTAATATGTTGCCTAATTCTTCTCTGGGAAGGTACGTGGGAATTTTCTTCAGTTCCCATCATCCCTCTAAAGCTGACCTTGCTCATATTGTTCAAAAGACTGATCAAAGGATTAACCTCTGGGAATCGGGGTTTTTGTCCAAAGTTGGGAGGCTCACCCTCATCCAGAGTAATCTTGAAGCTTTACCGTCTTATACGTGTGCCTCCACCATGCTTCCCCCGAATTTAGCTAAATCCATTGATACTCTTCACAGAAAATTTTTTTGGCGACAAAATAAAGATAAAAATGCAACACCTCTTATTGCTTGGGATAAAATCTGCACTCCCAAAGCACAGGGTGGCCTTGGCCTAAGAAAAACGCTTCCTATGAATAAAGCTTTTATAGCAAAGTTAGGTTGGAAAATTCTTACGGAACCTACCAACTTATGGGTGAAGCTAATAACGCAAAAATATCTAAAGGGTCAGTCCTTCTTTAATTGTAAAACAAAACCGCACGATTCGCCAATATGGAAAAAAATCTTACTCCAAAGATCTCTTCTGCAAAAAGGTATTCGGTGGAAAATAGGTGATGGCTCCCAAATTCTTTTTTGGCTTCACAACTGGTGTGCTGATGAAAAATTTAATAGAAAAACTTAAATTATCAGAAAATCAGGTCGATCTTAATATCCGTCTAAAAGAGTTCATTCTTCCTAATAAATCTTGGGATATTGACAAACTAAAGCTCCTGTTGCCGGATTGCATTATTAACTCCATTAAAGGCATTCCTTTGCCGGTAAACCCCCTTTCGGATGAGCCTATTTGGGGTCCTAGCTCTTCAGGCTTATTTACGGTTAAATCCGCTAACTGGCTAGCGCACAATCTCTCACCAAGTATAGATAAATGGCCGCATCGTTGGATTTGGAAACTTGATATTCCACCCAAACTGAAAATCTTTATGTGGCAAATTTTTCACAACAGTCTTGGGGTTAGGGCCATCCTTGCTAAGCGCAACATTGTCCCTTTCAACCATTGTGCTATTTGTAACACTCACGAGGAAACTTTGAATCATCTTTTTGGGGAATGTCATCATCTCATCCCCCTTTGCGCTTTTCGGGATCTAAAAGAGTGGTTACCTCACACCTTACATCGACCCACTCTTCTAACTACATTGTACAAAATCCGACATGATAGGTCCGCCACTATCAAATTTGTTTTCCTCTTGTGGAGTATCTGGAAGGAAATAAATTCTACTATCTTTCATAATGCTTCTCTTAATGTCCACAGGATTCTGAATAAAGCAAAATTTCTATTTACAGAATGGAGTCTAAGGAATGCAGTAGACTTCTGCAACTCCTCTGGCTCCCCGTTTTCCCCTTCTTCTTTTCCTCCATCCTCTACGGTGTATCCTTCCTCCATCCTCGTTTCTTGGGAGCCACCTCCCACCTCCTTCTTCAAACTCAACTTCGACGGCTCGGTTCGCGGTACTTCTGCAGCAGCAGGTATTATCATTAGAGATGCTGATGGCCATCTCCACAAAGCTGCAGCTTTCAACCTTGGATCTTCTTCCGTGTTCATTGCCGAGGCAACTGCTCTTCAACAAGGGCTTCACCTAGGTATGCAGAACAATATTCGTCAACTCCAAATTGAAGGTGATAATCTTATGGTCATCAACTCAGTAAAAGGTATATGGTCTCCTCCCTGGCATATTGCTCATATCATCCAGGATATCCAAGCTCTTCTTCGTTCTTTCTCTTCGTGGGCTATTCGTCATATCTACCTAGGAAGAAATAAAGCAGCTAGATTGGATAGCCGGCGTTGGTCATTTAGTTGATTCTCGTTTTATATAGATGATTTATGTACTCATTCTCGCTTCTTCATTCTATCCTCAGAACGATAAGGTTGGAGCCCCTCGTGCGGAGGGTCCTCCTAACCTTCTTTTCTCCTTACCTTATATAAAAAAAAAAAAAAAAAAAAATTTATGTATACGAAAGGGTATATTTTGGGTGGTTAGCACTTTGCAGTAGGTTACAAAATACTTTTATATGTGGTCCAATATGGACTTTGTACAAGCATCAATAGGCAACATACAAGTTACAACCTTGATGTTGTGCCTTTTTGAGCTATCAATGACCTTTCTATTCAAATATTGCAATAATTAGCCACCAATATTCAGAAAAAGGTTAAAAACGAGGTTGTATACAGCCTCATATCAATGTCCTAAAGTGTCTAGCTCATCTAAGATTTTTGACACAATGAACACCATTTTTGGGGTACTCGGCATGTTTTCACCTGTGTCATGTGTCAAATACGTATCGGACATGGGTATGTTTTAACCTGTGTCATGTGTCAAATACATATGAGAGTGAGGGATAGCTTAGTGGTTAGCTTCCTCCTTGCCTAAGGAGGCCCCTGGGATCGATTCTCACCATGGCAGTTGGGATCCCCTTTATTCCCCCAACTTATCAAGGTTTCTCCTTACCTTATTTAAATTTTTTTTAAAAAAAAAAAAAAAAGTGTCAAATACCGTATCGGACATGGGTATGGCCAATATTTATCTGCCAATTACATGAAAAATATTACTTCCTCCGTTCTGTTTTAAATGAAACACTGGGTGAAATGACACTATACATTGATCAATTTTGACTCCAATTTATCGCCATTATATAAAAGAAAAACATAGGCAAGTGGGATCTTTGTTAGATTCGTCTCAATGCATACTATCAAATTATAACATTTTTATATTTTTTACGTGTGCACAACTAAAGATATTAACGATTAAAGAAGCGCGTTGGGTTGCGTGAAAAAAGAAACGTTTCATTTAAAACAGTAACGGAGGAAGTATAACATGGATTGCGCAAGTCTAGATGATAATATAGGTAATGTGAAAATGAAACTTCATAGCGTCTCCTAGAAGTATTAATATGCGCACATAATATATGCACCACTAATAGCATTTTTGGGTTTACAGATAGCGTAGAAGTTCGCAAAAGTAATTTGTATACAATAAAGGAAAAGGATATTTATATTGGAACCTTAACATGGTACATTTACAGAACCTCAGTCTTGAGATCATAACTACACCAGAACCTCATTAACATTACATGGCATAGTTGAAAGATCCCTACCCAATGATGCAAAGAATAAGCTTCTTCAACGTTGTTTCTTGAAACACGAAGTCACCACTTTACCCAAACACATCAGCTGCATCTTTTAAAAGTTCATTGCAGAACACCCTAGTGATAGCAAATGACTGTTCAGTACTTCAGCTGCATTCAAGGTTGTATCCAAATCAAAGTCTCTCTTCACCCATCAAAATTGTTACGATAGCATGACAATCGTTCTTATTTTAACAACTCCGGGCCATATACATAGTTTTATCCCGTGCCTTTACTCAGGCCAGCTAACAAAGAAAAGACAGGTACGCGTTGCCTGAAGCTATTCTTGCCAGAGTTGCACATGCTTCTGTTAGTCTACTGCCAAGATGTATTTCAAATGCAGAAATCCCAGATATATATAATCAATGGCTGTTAATCTTCATCTCAGTGACCCAATTACCACAGATCTTGATCTCAATAATCAACATCTGCCAGCATTCATGAAGAAAGATGATAACAGAAGCTTGCTTTGTTAGCTATAGTGCACCTTTGGAACCCTTGGATTGAATGTTTCGACCCTCCAACCTGGCTTCTAGAAGCCTAGCCTTCAGTGTGTTCTCCTTGCAATTTCTAGCCCATTTTGAAGAAGACTCGGAGATCTCGTGGTCTTGTGAAAGTATCTTAGAATCCCAGTTCTTCACCGGACTAGCAAGATCTGCTAACAAGAAATGACCATCAGGTAATTCACTCTCGGGGTAAATTCTCTCCCCCTCTACCGATGATGAGTTAGTCCTCAACAGATTGTCGAGCACACGATTTGAGTTCCCTCCCCGGTTGCCAAATCGTTTAGTCCTCCTATCCAGTAAACCTTCCTCTGTTGTAGCCTCTTGGTTAGTGTCCTGGGTATGTCCATTACTTAAGGTCATTCGAGCCATACGTTTTTCAAATCGTGCTTGCAAGCTTGATAAACAACGACCATTACTTAAATGGCCTTCAACCTTCCTCTTTGCAATATCACTCTTTTCTGTTTCTTCAAGACCCCTTTCTTCATTTTTTGTGTGTACACCATCCGAATACTCTCCGCCAAAATTCTTTGTCAATTCAAAACAATTTGATTCGCTATCGATAGAGTCATCATCATCACCATCCTCATCATCAACATTTTGAGGAGCACTTGTAGCCTCATTCAACGGGAAGGACTCTAATGACTGGCGGCGAAAGCCACTACCCTTGGAATTTTTGTTATGCAAGTCAACATCTTCTATTGAATCCAAAGTTTGCCTAGCTTTTAAAAAAGTTTCTATTTCAGGCCTAAGCTTATCCACAATCATCCACTTTTCTCCCATATCCTTCCGCATTTCTTCTGCTAGCTTCATTTGTACCCGTTCATCCAACCAAGCCTCCGAAATTTGGAGGACCAAGCTATCAACATTTCCTCTTTGAACCTGTTCCTTTTCGCCCCTGTATTTCTGAGACCTAAGTTCCTGCTCATAGTCTCTTATTCCCATAGCAAATTCATCACTTAAGTCCTCGAGGAGAATTCTTGCTCTTCTCTCTCTTTCTAGTTCATTCAAAGCCTTAGAGAAGGAAGATTTCATATCATAAATCTCTCTGGCCATCTTGCGATGCAAACTCTCCGACCGCTTTCTTAGTTTTCTCTCGTCTTCTAGTTCTTGCCTCACCGATTGCAATGCGGACTGTATCCTATCTTGCTCCATGTTCCTTTTGACATGTTTATGTTCTGCAACTTGCTTCATCAGATCTTCAATTACCTGCCTGTCCTTTTGTTTCTCACGTAGCAGGTCTTTAAGTCTTGTTCGAGCATTGTCTAACTCTGTTTTCAGGGCCTTCATAAGTGACACATTTGATGTGTGCTGCTCCTCAAGGGACCAGATGCGATTGAGAACTTTGAGCAACTCTGTGGATGTTTTGAGGCTGTAATTTGGATCACCCATTCTACCTTTAAATTCCAGAGAACTACTAGGAGTATCAGCAGGGTTGTATGGTGTTACCTGTTGAGTTAGTATAAAAGTGTTTATTAACATAATCGTCAAGTCCAAGAAGATAGAACCCTGTAATAATAGCCAGAACTTTAATAATCAGGTGAATTGAAGCAAAAATCTGATGTTTTCATCTTAATTTTACAAGTTTTAATTCAATACTCAGAAAGCTTCTGCCTTAATAGTCAATTGTAATTCAGTTAAGTGAGTTCAGTTAGCTCAATTCAATTTCAGTTCAGAGAAGTATTTGTAAGGAAGTGAAGATGATAAAATTGAATTTGGATGATTGGTGCACGAAACTTGACAAAAAAAAAAAAAATTAGCTCAAACTATTCACAAACAACAAAATGCAGTTCCTATCTTGCTTTCTTATGTATGGTTCACAAAATTTCTCTTTTTACGAGGCATAGGAGGGTTGGGGGAGGAGTAGGCCCATGTTTCGATAAATAGATACAATTAGGAAACAAGTACATCTTATTCTATTAAGATAGTCCCAAAGGAGATTTCACTATTTCAATGAAGTACTAAAATTGTCATTCTTAATTTCTCCATAACATGCTTCTTTTGAAGCATTCTTTTAGAAGTAGAAGTCGCAAATTTGAAGAATGACACTAATTTTGGCCCTCTTGAGTACAAAGGGAATACAAATTGTCACCCAAGGAGTTTTTCAGAAGGGTTTTGATCATTTTTAGTTTGTTTACATTTGGGGGGGGAGGGGAGGGGGGTAAGAAATTAATTTTCCCTTATAGGAAGTTAGGACTTAGGTTGGACAAGAAGACCTTAGAGGATTAGAAGGGGAGCGATTTTCCTAGTTGGAAAGATTTGAAGGGAAAATCTTCTGCTATCCTCCAAAACTATTATCCAAACACATTGTGAGCATTTATTTGTTTACATGTTCTCTGTCCGTGTATATGAATGAACTGCATCGAGATGCCATGTCATGGATGAATTTTAAGACAGTTTATTACTTGCAAATTTCACAAGCTATAGTAAGCTAAGACTGGATACCAGAAACAAGTACAACTTATGTGAGAGAATAGAAATGGCCATTCCTAGCTGTCACCAAAATGCCCATGTCTAATTTCACATAGAGACAGAGCATACAGTTGCAAAGTCGCTGGACTTCTGAATAACATAAGGATATATACATGGCCATTCTCTATACCAGCAAGCCAATACAGCAAAATCAAAAAGGGCAGGGCACAGAGAAAGGGATTAAGTATTCACCTCCAAAGTACTGCTGTAACTTGCAGGAGATACCGGTTGTACCTCACGACCATTCCTGTTAACAATTCGATGGTGTCGTAAGACCGATGCTGCTATCTGCCGGTGGAAACTTCCCGTACTCAAAGGCTGAAACAAACATAAAGGAAGATCCATAAGCAAGTCAATCATAAAATTTGGCAGAGAAATTCCAAACTTCATATGACATCATTGAAAACTTGCAATCCTGGATTCTATGTTAAAGTTACAGTCTTACAGGTTGTTCATGGTAACAAAAGAAATTCAAGGCATAGACTATGGTCGCCAAAAATGTCGATTTACCTTCTGTGAGCGCTCAGGATTGACCAAATCAATCTTAGAGATATACTACCAATCTACCAAGGAAAAGGCACCAAAGCAACCAAGAAGAAGATACAAATTCTAAGATTAGATATAGAAAAAATCTTCATCACACCAGAAAAGCAAGGCCATGTTCTATAACATGGGCTGCCGATTCTTCTTCCTGTCTCTAGAAATATGCTTTCATTATACAGGAAACAGTCCCTACAATGTTTCCTTTTGTGCTAACTTACACAGGATACTGTTTTCTGCATTCTTACCTTCTTTGTTTTTTTTTTATAACTACCTTGTAATCCAAAGCCTACGAGACTCCGACTAATCTGGATTCGAGCCAGAAACTGTTGCTGCATTCCCACGACTCAAACCCGAGACCTCTCTGGCGAAGCTACAACAACCAAATGCCAGCTCTCTTATAGTCTTATTACCTCTTTTAACCAAGTCCCTAAAATTCACACATACACACTTGTAAATCTCCACCAAAAAAGGAAAGAAAAAAAAGGGTTGGCTGATGTAGAATTACATTAATTGAACCACTTGCATTGGCCTCTCAACAGAATTTCCCACCACTAAAAAGGAGAAGAACTCAACACAAATTCACAGTAGATTCACAATAGATATACAAACAAGAGAAATTACACTAACCCATCAAAATTCACAGAAAATTCATCAATGTCCAATCCAAAACCAATGAACAAATTACAAACAAAAAAATTGAAACTACAAGATCAACCAAATCCAAAATCCAAAATCAGCAAAAAACAAGAATAACCCAGAAAAAGAAAAATCAAAACTTGAGCAAAATACCTGATCATCTGAAACACTATCAGGTGGGTCCTCCACAACGGTATGAATCTGCAAACCCTTATTTTTCTGAAAACCCCCACCACTAACTTTGTGATGACGGTTCATTTTAGCAAGAGAATTTATGTGGGGTAAAACTTCCCACAAATTTGCACCCAATTGTCTTGCTGTAATTGATGAACTTTCACCACAATAATTCTTATTATTATTGTTAACAATCCTATCACAAAGATGTGTTTTTTCTTCTTCTTTTTGTTGCTCTTCTTGTTGTTGTTGATGTTGTTGAAAATGTGGCTCAAATTTCCAGGTGGGTGGTGGAGTACAAACCCCTCCTCTACTTTTCCCCACTAATCTTCCGCGTTGTAACTTTAATCCCAGAAATTCCTGCTTTTTCTTCCCTTCTTTTTCTCTCTCCTCCAACTCCATATGTTTATTTTTTCTTACTTCAAAACCCCAAATTCAAACCGTTTAATGTTTGTTTTCTCTCTTTTCTATTCATAGTTACTGTCACTCAACAGTTTCCACTTCTTCTTCCATTCTTTTCACTGTAAGAAAAAAGCGATCTTGAAAATGGTCCTAACTCATAGTAGTGCAGACAATTTTGTCTACTTGGCTAGTGTCTAGTGTAGTAGGGAGAGGCTAAAAAGGTTAACTTTATGTCTCTATGTTGTTATTTTGCCCCCCTCAAAATTTTTTTCCATAGGTGAAAAACTTGCGTGCCGTGGAATGTTTGAACTTTGAGCACTAGTTAATTTGAGGTTTGTTGTTGTAGGTTAGATTGGCTATTGGATTAGGAGCTTAGGATCTAGTATCTTTCTTGGTGCAATGGAAAGAGGGTAATTCCAAAGTTCGAAATCTCAATCATGTTTCTTTTGTCTCATTGACTCATTGACTCATTTCTAGTGTTATATAGGTATTATTTTAAATATCGACACTTAGGGAGTAGTAGTACGGATACTTTTAGATAGTTGCGTTCACATAACATTGTATCTTATTAGAAATATGAATAGGTATATTGCATTTTTTATTGAGTGCCCAATTGGAGAAAGTCATTGCATCTATCTGTGTGATATGAGATTGGTACCTAGCAAAACTATTGGTACCAAACATCATTCCAATCAAAGTTGTTAAAATCGAGTATCTAGTTTATATCGGAAACGACCTTTAGAACCGATTCGATACGTATAATCAAGATATTGCACTCAATCTCCATTGAATATGCTAAAATTAAAAGTTAAAAGACCTAAAAATTAGAAAAAATAGTTGTTTACCCACTATATTGGCAATAACTAACAACATATATCTATTATTTGCTTTGTTAGCATGATTTCAATTTGCGAGGTTTTCGCTAGTCAACAGAATTGTATAGAATCGTCTAGAATCATGAATTGAATCGTCTACTATATTTTGAATCGTAAAATCGTATGATTTTCATATTTGAATCGCGATTTTAATAACTTTGATTCCAATAATCCAATTGGTATTCAAATATGGCCCTGTACTTTTGGACTTATTTTCAGTTAATTTCAGTTCAGTTAAGTTCAACTTAATAATAAATAATAAATAATAAATAATAAATAATAAATAATAAATAATAAATAATAAATAATAAATAATAAATAATAAATAATAAATAATAAATAATAAATAATAAATAATAAATAATAAATAATAAATAATAAATAATAAATAATAAATAATAAATAATAAATAATAAATAATATATAGTAGATAATAAATAATAAATAATAATAACATAAGTGCTATATACAACAAAAAAAGGCTAAATACAGCAAAAAAGAGTAAAAGACTAACCTACCCCTAACCTACCCCTCATGGGGGGTCATGATCATACTAAACATGATAAGGGGCCATCCATGACAAATGACCGCCCTGCAGTGGGGTCATCTATGACCCCTCATAGGGGGTCATCTATGACAAATGACTCCCATGTATGGGGGTCGATCATCTATGATAAATGACCCCATCGCAATGGAATAATGTATGCCAAATGATCCCCAAATCCGGAAAAGAAAAAAAAGATGACCTCCTACTGTACTTTGAATGGTCTGACAATAAATTTAAAATTACACAATTGAGTACTCACCGAACTATAGTTATTATTTTATTGTAATCCGAAAAGAAAAAAAGATGACCGCCTAATATTGTAATATGCTGTGATATGTTGGTGATCTTAAGTACTAATCTTATACTATAATGGGTAGTTAGGTACAACAAACAAATAAGAAGTTAGAAAAGCATCTCATGTTTTTTTTAACTATAAAAAAAGTACTCCCTCTTTTTTGTTTATCTTTCTCACTTGGAATCTTGGCAGTATTCATACTTAGAGAGAATCTTCTCAATTTTTTTCAATTTATAAGAAAAAATATAGTCATGTGGGGTCTTGTTTGATTCGTCTCAATTAGTACATTATTAATATTCAATCGTTATAATTTTTACTAATATATAGAAATATATTTAAGTTCAAAGAGGTGCATTGGGAGACGCGCACATGAAAGTGATAATGATAAAAAAACAGAGGGAGTGAAATTAACCATGATTAAATTCTATAAAATATTAGGTGCTGTATTTAGCCTTTTTTGTGTTGTATTTAGCACACCCCAATAATAATAATAATAAATAATAAATAATAAATAATAAATAATAAATAATAAATAATAAATAATAAATAATAAATAATAAATAATAAATAATAAATAATAAATAATAAATAATAAATAATAACTAATAAATAATAAATAATAAATAATAAATAATAAATAATAAATAATAAATAATAAATAATAAATAATAAATAATAAATAATAAATAATAAATAATAATAATAATTAATAATAATAATATTAAATAAATAATAAATAATAATAGTAAATAATAAATAATAAATGAGTAATAAATAGTAAACAATAAATAATAATAATAATAATTATTATTATTTTAATTTGAATTCAGTTAATTTAATTTAATTTAATTTCAGCCAAAATAAGTTCAAAAGAACATGCATATATATAATTAGTTTTGAAACCCTTTTCAAATGGTAGGGTTTCAAATGGTACCATTTTGTACTATTATGTAGCTTTTATTATACCAATTGAAAGAAATGTCAGTTATAAAGATTAGGAAAAAGATATTACTTCCTCCGTTTTGTTTTAAATGAAGCGTGGGGTGAAATGATAATATTCATTAATCAATTTTGACTCCAATTTATCGCTATTATATAAAGAAAAACATAGTCAAGTGAGATCTTGTTAGATTCGTCTTGATGCATACTATCAAATTATAACTTTTTTATATTTTTTACGTGTGCACAACTAAAGATATTATTGATTAAAAAAACGTGTTGGGTTACGTGAAAAAGCAAACGTTTCATTTAAAACAGAACGGAGGAAGTATAAAGATTAGGAGTACATAACAAATATACAATGAGAAAAAGAAGAGAACTCAAATACAAAATAAATGTTTTAATTGTCTCATTTTTTCGCCAGTCTATGAGTAACCTGATTTGTTTTGTCAATATAATCTTGTATTTGCATTAAAGTAACATCTTCATAACCTTAACAATTCTTATCGATATCCCTATCTATGTTAATCAAATATCTTTTACTGCATGATTAACTGATAATATAGTACAATGCGTTCAATAATTTTAATGTAACCAATATATCAAGATTTGATTATAATTCACGATGATGGTAGAAACCTCTAACTACCATTACTAATCGGTATCATAGGATGTAGCTAATTATTTTTGCCAATTATGATGTTTTATTGGATTCTCTCTAACCTTTAGGGACCCTTTGCTGCAATTTGAAGTGTCTCTCATATTCTTTTGTATATTATGTGATGTCTATGTTTTCCGAGAAGATTACACATATTGTCGTGAATTGGATCTAGCCAAAATGGTGGTGGGTCAAACACCTATTATGTTTTTGCATGGACAAATCACATGTCAATGCTTCCACATAAAAGGGGTGGAAAATGAAATGCAGATAATCTTGAATTAAGGTCATTCCATCGTATGTAGAAACGAAAACAATAGAGATGAGGCTGAATCAATTTAACAATGGATATTAATATTGGAATCACCTTCTCTTCTCTTATCATATGTATCCTAAAAGATCTTTCATTTGACAATAAATCACCATATACAATTATTTGAGTATGATCGTTGAAGAATTCATAATTCTTATCTCAATGATGAGCAAATTATTTTGGAAACTAGCTAGTTTTATTTTGTTGCAAAAACTAGCTTGTTTTTAATAATAAAAAATCTAAAGAATAAAGATTTTGAAAGGATAGAAAGAACGATAATGTGGAGAATGATACTATTTTTTTAATATGTACTTTTTATAATTTTTACAAATACAAAATTAGAGATGTATGTTCTCAAAGTTTTGTATTGGTATGCGTGAAAAGTGAAAGTGTAACATGTAAATTGAAACGGAGGAAGTATCAAGTTGTCCTCTAATAAGTTGTCAATTGGAGAATAGACTTTCATTTTTGGTGTTGTTTGGTTGATATAAAAATAGATGAAAAGTGAAACTTCCTAAGTTCCTATGAATTAAAATAAGGTGAGATCGTTAGGTTGGCAAAAATGTCAGAAGTTTCTTACCTAAGGGCTAAAGAGACCTAGATAAGTAGAAAATATCATATGAAGTTCTAGGCCTTGCTCTTTTAGGAATGAATGAACTGAAATGTGAGAGGAATTTGTCTGAATTGAACTTGTGTGAAATGAACTGAATTTTTACTAATTTAATCTAAAAGAACAGGGCTTTACTTCCTATAAGCAATCAAATGCAACTTTTGCCACTGTCTAGAAATTGATAATTAAAGGGCAAAACAATTTCCTACGATATACGATTTCCTACATTCAACCAAACAACAGACTGTTGGTTGTAAATATGACCATCGAGCCTTACTCGTAAAAGTTGAAGTTGAAAGTATTGAAAGTGTAAAACACAAATGCAACATAAAAAGAGAAATATCAAGTCATTTTCATCTCCTAGTTCGTACTTGGTCACCGTAACATAACATAAGGTTGAGTCAAGGTGATTGAACATAAATGGTCCAGGTACAGCTGTAGCCCGTAAGGCTGTAAGTTCAGGGGGATATTAAATTCACCTCATTTTGCTGTAACTCTCAGAAAAGACAAGACATTGGACTCCATTTTGATACGATTATACGAAGTTCTAATGAAGCCTGAGTTTTGTGGTCCAATTTCTTTTCCTTCTTGGTAATTGCTCTAGTGCTCTTTTGCACTTTCCTATAATGAACAAACACAAAGAAGGTACTATGAATATCAGAGGAATTTCCAATAAAATAATTGCTGCCAAATTTTAAAAAATGAATAGATGTATATATTAATAATAAATAAATAAGGCAAACACCTGATCTCAGAGAATATCTAGTGCATTACCTTGTTCAAGAGTATCTACTTCATATGTCCATTTCTTGTACGTTAGCTTTTGTATCTATCATTTCAATATATGTGAAATTACGTCCAATGAATGCATGTGCAATATCATAATTCATAGTGCTTAATATTGCAAGTTGTTAAATTTAGAAACAATACGAAACGGGCTTGGGTGACCCGAACAAGGAGGAGGAGGAGGAGGAGAGATTTGGTCCACTTTATAAGCCCAAAGGAGGTTTTACACTAAAACAATTGGTGATAGTAGGAGTAACCCCTCTACCTTATGAAGTGGAACAATCTCTCCTCAATCTCCAATGTGGGACATTCACAAGTGGGCTTTCAATGGGTTTCAACACAAGTAAGCGTGAAGTTTAGCATCTCTAATCTTATGTAAGAGAATGTACACTTGAGTACAATAAGTACGTATATACTTCAAATTAGACCCGACAAGTTTAGATTGTGGTAATTAGAGTTTGAAAAAAACAAGCTTGATTGGTGGAGGTGGTGGGGAACTCACCTTGTGACTTTGAGATCACAAGTTCGAACCGCACTAACTACTTGTGCTTGGGAGTAGGGATTCCCTTATATCCACATACTCTCAAACGTTGACCTGTGTAGCTGGACTAGCTGACCTGCGAGAGGTGCTAGTCCAGTAGGATCCTTCTTTTTACCAGGGGTCCCCAGTGGGGGGCCTAAAAAAAAAAATTAGAGTTTGAATAAATATTAAAAAAAAATGTGACTTATCAGTATGAGAAAGTTGATGGAAAAACAATTATTGCTAATATCATAACTTAGACGACACAAAGGCTATTGTAGCAGAATTGATATAATTTTACTCTATGTTTAATTTCCAAGCCCTAATAACCATTGTGCTATTAGCCTATTAGCTATGTAAAGTTTCTAAGTTTGAGATGTTTATTAAGAGTATTAAGGTGCTATCAACAAATTACACACACTTTCCCTAAAACTCATCGTGTCAATGACAATGAGTATATAATATTTTCTTTTTATATAAATTATTACATTAATATTTGTATCTATCAAACAATACTATTAGTTAATAATATATTTATGATTGCAAGAATTTGATTTCCTCATTTGAAGTCGGCACTTTCAGATTTGCAAAACGAGATTGTAAATTGTAACAGAGCAGTACACCTACTTGCTAGATCTTCTATCAATCATTTTTCTTTTGTGGAATGGTTTTATGGTTGGATGAATGTCCACCTTTTATTTGTGATGCTGTAAACTTTGATCATATTAATGATTGATTTACTCTTAAAAAACAAACTATGTTGACTTACATATCATGCATATCAACTTCTTATTTAAGAGTTGCATCGAGAACAAGAGTAGGCTCTTATCTTAGTGGTTGGGCTGTCATTTATTTGTCCGTAGCTTCACACGAAATTATAGATCATTACTCTTTAGTAGTAACTGTGCTGCTTAATTTATATGGAGGATAGAGCACATTATCATCAGTTATATACTTATATTCCTATGGTCTACAAATTGAAACGATGAGTTATAGGAGATTGCTACAGATTCACTGTTAGGCAGGCATGGACCATTTACTATAGTCTATAGGATTGGCCCCCATTTTAGGGAACCATATTGGCATCATTCCATGCAAAATACCTCTATTATATACTCGGCTATACCTATTCCTTAATAAATTCGTATATCTACCTTGACTAACCTAGAGGTGATCAACATGGGCCCGACCCAGCCCGAAATGGGCGGGTTTTGGGCACATATTTTCAGCCTGCGGTCGGGATCGGTCCGATTTTTTGGGCAAAAATTCCGGGCCACGGACAACTTCAATATGCAAAACTAGTCTAAATTTTGGCCCGGCCCGAAAATGGCCAGAAAAGTCTGCTTGGCCCGCCCTGAATTTGCGGGTTTTGGGCACGAATTTTTGGCCCGCGATTTTGGCCCGAAATGGGCCACTTTTTTTGGCCAAGCCCGGCCCGACCCATGATCGCCTCTAGACTAACCTCATACCTCAGTAAGTATATATGCAACTAACCCTTCGTATGAGCAACAATGTGTTGTTCATTTCCTACTGGAAAAGGTTGTTCGTGTAAAGAAAATTATGCTGATTTTCCTAAAAAGAAAGGTAGTTTGGATTAGTGATAGAGTATAAATCTATTCCTGGGGCCTAAACCATCAGCTTAAGCTTTTGGTTGAGTTGGTCATTTGACATGGTATCAAGAGCCAGCGTGACAAAAAGGTCACGGGTTCGAATCTCATCCACCCCTCATTTCTCAGTGGAATATTTAGCACCAAGTATGAGGGAGACCTGTGCTGCATCCACACTTCAAGCCTAGAGGGCTCTTGCGTGAGAGGGCGTGATAGAGTATAAATCTATTCCTGGGGCCTCAACCATCAGCTTAAGCTTTTGCTTGAGTTGGTCCTTTGACAATTAGAGTTGAGAAATTTGTGAATATACATTTTGAAAGGAAAATCAACATTGAAAACATAAATTTGCTCAATTATTAATTAAAGACACAAAATATATATTAACATGACTTGGAAAAAATGATGCGTGTGCACAACATAAAACACTCATTTGGGAGTATCTTAATTCCGAATTCACATCCTATTAAACAATTGAATATCAAATCTACATACATTACAAATTTGTATTTAACAAAGTATATATCACAAAAAATGAAGCAGCTTATATGTAAAACATTCATCTCTTTTTCTAACACTGCTAACTTCTAGCTCATCATGGATGTGTCCTGGAGAATTAACCCATCAGATTCCGGACTAACCGTCTCGTCGACAAGGAATACTTTGCAAAGAAACTCTTGAAACCTCGTTGCATAAAGTCTAGGATTCACAGATGAAATTGTCTTAGGATTATAATGCAATGACTTGTAAGCATGTTCAAGTCGCTTCAGCATGTTGTAGTTTTGTAAAAAATCAATTATTCCCAGAAATAAGTATACATTATTAGACCCTTGTGAGCTTGATTTCAAGCTCTCTGATGAACTTTCCCTGTCAATTTGATGTATTTTAATTGCCCGTGCTTGAACTTTTGCTCCAAATCTTGTAACATTAAGCCTGCATTTAGCATAACATTGTCCAAGGATTATTCATTAATTATAAATATATGATCCTACATTATGCTAGTAAAGGCTAATGAATACTTTCTGCATTCACATTCATATATATGATCCTACATTCTGTTCATATTTTAGAACCCGTTCAATTAACATTTACTAAAACATTTACAATTATCAAGTGAAATCTTGTTCAATTACTTTATAACTTTATTTACTTTTACTAAAACATTTTTTAATTACAGGTCAAAGATGTTCATCAAAAACCATGAAAGAGCAAGTTTGCACTCTGAGAGCACATAAAGTATAACGCAAAAGATTCAATGCACCAGCGCCCATTACCAGTGTGACTAGTTCGTTTTGTGGTGACTTGTTATATTATGTACGGATGACTTATTATTCACTTAAAAAATCTTATATCTATTGAAAAAAGATTAATTTAATTATTGAGGACTAACGTGTTACATTGATCAAGGGTGACCTTGTTGCATGTCTTTTACGGTTTTACCCATAAATAAGTGAACAGAGTCCGTTCCGGGTCTTCCGGCTATTAAATGACTACGTAGATTATATTGGAGTGAAAATATAGGGCATTTGCGCCACAAAAGTATCTAAGTAGAACCAACCTGTTAGATGCGATAAACTGTGAAAAAGTAGGGTCTCGTCGATGAAAGGCTTCCACTATTTCAGCATGAGAATGGTCCGTTCCATTTTGTGTTTGTGCCGAATCATCATGTGAGCGCCCTTTTGATGAATCTGCTTGCATAAAAACAAGGTTATAACTTATAGTTGTCCTTATTTTTGTCCCAACACCAACATGTAAAATTTTGGCTAAAAACAAGCAATTTAGCATATGACAGATATAATAGCCTACGGATACACAAAGGGCAAAAGTGATTTTGGAGGTTTTGACGAACCGTTTGGTAGCAAACAAAAGGTTTAATTACTCATATTTCCTAAGTTCAAAATCCGTTCCTTTTTCTCTTTACCCGATCCAATTACCCCTTTATCCAATGAGGATAAATGGGTAATTGGGTCGGGGTTTGTCAAGTTTCAATCATGTCATTTTCCGTGTCTATTCCTCAATCAATCAATATATACAACCTAGAGGACCAAAGTCCTAATCCTAATCAACCTAGGTAACCTCCTATGAGTGTATGAATCGTAAGAAAATTAACACATGAATGATAACATCTCTATCAACTTTTGACATAGATGTTAGTAAAAGTTATTAGATGTAAATAAAACATTATCGGAAGTGAATAACTAGATAAGCATGCACCTCGTTGTGGACGATGTACATGTATCCCGAGCAACAAGCTATAATCCATGATTCCTTGCTCCTCCAAATATTTGCAATCTATCTTGATTTGCCTGTAAATCAAAGTAATATTTAATGGTACATAACAAAACAAAGAAAAATTAGATAACATTAGATATGAATTAATCTCACTATTTTTTATTGATGTTATTATAGTGAATTATAAACTTAAAACTCACTCTAAAATCTGACTTCGGTTGGAAGGATTAAGATAGAAGCATAAATCAAATTCAAGGTCTTTTAATGTTAATCTTTGTTGATTTCCATTTCTAGTGGCATTTCTTCCTTGTGACGAGCCTTTAAGATCATATTGTCTGTGCATCTGCAATTCTGTTCGTAACAAATTCTCCATAACAACAAAGTAGACCTGTATCCAAAGAACGGATGTTGATCATCACATCATATACCTTAATAGTTAATCACAAATTTAATTAGAGATTAGTAACTAAAAAATTTATATTTTTGAGATGTGGGTAGTGAAAGGACGATTTGCGTCGGTTGCTAAGCCCCTATTTGCGCCGGTTTAGGGTGTGACACAACAACTTTGAACGCAAATTATTCCTTATTAATTGGCTTCTTCAAGTATAGCTTACCTTTGCTCCTCCTGCACCAGGTCTTGAAGCATGAAGGCCATAATACTTGGCTAATAGGGAATTGTCGTGCCTTTTAATATGATTATAGTAACTCGGAAGCATCTCTAAGAGAACCTGCAAGATATATATACACATTTTTCAAGTGCGTAAACATTGATACATTGTACTCCCTCCGTTTCGTTATAATGATTACACTTGCGTTTTTTGGTTCTTAATGCTAATCCTTAATTAGACATTAGTAAACTTATAAAATATTAATGTTTTGAAAGTAAACTTTGAAACGAATGTAAGAAGATCTTGTATAATCATGTTTTGATATTAAAGGGAGTGATCAGAATTTATTGTCAAAAAATTTTAAACTTCGACTACAAAAGTTAGAAAGGAATCACTAAAAAGAAACGGAAGCAGTATTGTTTTACTTTTATTATGATTAAAAACAGAAATTTGAATTACCTTAGCCTCAGATTTGCGCAACATTTTAATGACAAATCGGTCATCATGAGCCAAATAGAATGGTTTGCCACAACATCCACGCAGTGCTAATGCCATGAGAGTTTCATGGTTGCACACTGATAGCATGTAATCTTCGTAGTTAACATCTCCAAGCTCTTGTATGTTTCTGTAAAATTATTTGTATTAAAAAAAAAATTACGCTTTGTTGCAGCATTGCAGGAATAAAAAAACAAATGAATTGATGATTATGTAAAACAGTAATTAATAGAAAAAAATTCATGTAAGAACCTGAAAAGAATGGGGGAGTAATCTTTCCAGACGAAATCAGTGATTGTACCAGGTGGAAGACTTGAATGTCTAGGGTAGTGTAGATTGGTAGTTCTTGAAGATTTAAAGCCAGAAGATGAAAGTTGCTTTCTAAGCAAGGCCATGCACCTGAAATTTCTCCTTTTTTCATGATTTACACAAAATGTGTCCTATACTGGGATATTTATTTTTTCATCATTGCAGCAAAGATTTGGACAAACAAACATAAATAAACCGGAAAAAGCTAAATGGAGAACAAGTTCACTAGTGAATAATAGAGATACATCTTTTTTAATGTGGCGAGCGTGGCTATTGAAGATCTTTAATGCCATAATAATGTCTTTCAAATCCTCCTACCCATTTTCCTACTACAGTATTTTTTGCTAAGAAGAATGTCCATTTGTGGCCATCCCAAGCACAAAGTAATCGGTTACTCTTACGGCCCGTTTGGTAATCGTTAATAAATTACGGTAATGGGAATGAATTTTAAGTGTAGGTTACAAGGGAAGCATCCTTAAAATCTCCATGGGGAGACAATTTCAACCCCCAGTTTGTGTCTTTTCTCCATGGGAAAGCAATCTCACCCCTAATTTTCATTACCACTCATTACCAGCTAACAAGGTGGTATTGGATGGGAATGAAAATAAGAAAAATAGACACTTTATGATAAATTAGCATCACCATGGGAATGAACAATGACTTTCTTCACAAATTTACATACAAATTCATTCTCATTACCACCATTTATAACCAACTACCAAACGGACCGTTAGAGCATGTCCTTTGCTCTAGGTTGAGTAGCGAGAACAACTCTTGATTTATTTTGTGGGGGCTTTACCACGTGATTTTACCAAATTATCCCCTCTACATGTTCATCAGTGAACAATTTTGCATTTAGTTTCACTCAACTCAAACTTGGACATTTCTAAGCTACAATATGACATGTTTAATTGTTAGACTTGTATTTATATCACATTGCAAATGGCTCTTGAACCAAAATTATGACGATGAAACGAAACAAGACTAGAAATTTCAAATTTAAATGATATGCAGAGTGAAAAGAGTTTCTTACCAATCCTAGGAAGTAGTATTTCTTTCGAAGTTTCATTTCTTAGAAAGTGGTAAAAGTTGTTTGGTTGACTATGAGAAAAAAAACTTCTCCTAAAAAGTTGTTTGAATGTTTGGTTGACATTTTTGTTAACCGGACAACCTCACCTTATCTTATCTCCTAAAATGTTTTGCTTCCAATGAATTTTTTTGTCAACCAAACAGCCTCATACCATATGATGGAATTGAACTAATATATACAGAAATCTACGCTCAATTTATAAAATCAAATAGGTTCCTCCTACTTTGAGTGTTAATTATTCTTTTTATTGTGGGTGATTCTTCCATTTCATGAACAATCTTGGCAACTATAGGTTGGCAAACCAACCCAATCCAGTATAGGGAGCCCTTATCTTACAAGGTATGGACTACTATATCTTCGTCACTTCTTGGCAAGGGTAGATTGTTGGACATTTGGACTACTCTTATATGACATTAAAAGATGGTCCAAAAACCCAAGTATCTACTATTGTCTAAAATTGGGTTGGTCTTATATAACCCTATAACCCATGTTTGTTCAAATACTGACTTGAACATCAGAGAGTACTCTTGCCAATCCTTGGCTCGGTGGTCATATCTTTCTTTTTTTGTTAGGCAAATTTCTAAGTACTCTAGTTTGAAACCTGAAATATATAGAAAAATACATGATATTGCATAGATGAAACATACCTTAATTAATATAACAAACCTTAAGAATTTCATTTCATCTATTCAAACATATTAGTTACATGTCATGAAATGATATTCAAATTAAAAGAAGACCAAAAATGCATAATTATAGGCATAAATTTCAATTCAAACACATCATCATAGATCATTATCATAACCAAAAATTAGCTTACCTAATTCCCCAGATTACCAATAAAAGGAGAAAGAGAGATCCAAAGAGACCTAACAATTCATGGACAAAATTCCAACAGGGTTTTAACAAAGATTTCGTCCTTTTGCTTTATCTTTTTTAACCCTTTAAATTTCTGAAATCATTGAAATATGGGAAAGATTTTAATCAAAGAGAGTTATTTTGAGAAAGGAAAAAAATTGAAGCAATAGGGGGAAAATAAAGAGAATAACAGAATTACAATGTTCTGTTAATTAAGATAATTAATTTGATAGATGGGTTTCTTCAAAAATTGAAAGGTTATCAATTGAATTTATTTTATGTGTATTTGGGTTATAGCTGTTTTTCATGAATTGGGTTTGTCTGGGAATCGCCTATATTGCGTTGTTGATTATAGAGGAATTATGCGCGCCAATTTCTGTTGTGGTAGTTAATTTTCTTTGTTTTTCCAACGTAACATAGTGACACCTAAAGCTGTGTTGTTATTTTTTTTCAGATTTTTTTTTTTTATTTTTCATTTTAAAAAGGAGAAAAGCCTTGAATATCATGTGAAACTAATATGTCTCACAACCCCTTTAGAAAAAATAATTTGACACAAGGACATATATATTTGAGGAAAACTCTTGGACACATTTTCAACACTAGCAATTATATTATTGGAAATACCGTATTTCCTCTTGCATTGCAAAATCATATGGTCAATACTCCCTCTACTTCCCTCCCGGTTTCAGGAGGTCCTGGGATCGATTCTCACCCTTGGCAAGTTGGGATCCCCTTTGTTCCCCCAACTTCAAGCGTTTCTCCTTACCTTATTAAAAAAAAAAAAAAAAATCTCTCTCTGTTTTTTTTAATCTTTCTCACTTGGAATATTGGCACTATTTATACTTAGAGAGAATCTTCTTAATTTTTCTCAATTTAAAGCAGTCATTTATTTAAATTGATAGGAATATTGAAGGATCAACCAATGAAAGCTAAGCTATGTTTCCACATGCTCCAGCCTCCACGCGTGGTGAATGGTCTCAAATCCCAATATTCCTTGCAAATCAAAAGTTTGGACACTGGATCTGGGACTTGATACAGTTTGGGCCATAAATTTGTGGTGCTTACATTATATATTTAGGCTGGGGATGAGGGTTTTTGTTGGGCCACTTAAGTTGTCCGTCAATATTAGATTCTAGCATCTACCCATAGGAATATAGGATATAGCCCATAGGGGTAGATGAATTGATAATTTTCTCAAATGTAGGCAATGGCTCAAGCCCAAGTATTAAGAATAGAACAAACCACCCTTCTAAATATAATGACTAGTCTAATCTATTTATTAACTAGTTTAATCCATTTATTTCTCACATTCTTTAATTGATTTACAGACAAGTTTAATCCATTTAGTGACTAGTATAATCAATTAGGTAATTTTGTCGGATTATTATTTAAATTATCATTTGTAGTTCGAGATTCAGAGGAGAACAAATGAAGTATCAGAGAAATGACGACTAGGTTGAAGCGAGATATTTGTAGATAGTGTTGGGTTATAATGTGATGGAATGAGCTTGTTACGAGGATGCTGACTTGGATTTATATAGTTTATGTTAAAATTACACCATCTACTCTAATAATTTGTGTTCTAACCATGTTACATAATTGTAATTTAAATTTATCATATAAGAATGTGTTAATATTAATAATATTCAAGTAAGATCTGTTATATCTTATGTGAAATTCTATCTACAATAAGATTCAGATTGGATTTTCATTTTCTGAATTCAAAATTATATTGTTCTTTAATCGAATTAGAGTTATATGATATTTAGATTGCATTGTCATCTTTAGATTACACATACAAACCCGATCAAGTAAGCTCCCCATATAACTCAACAAGATGTACTATTCCATATTTATTGATCCGCTACTCATTTTCGTATCCCACATTAATTGATACACTTCCGGAAATGCAAGATCATACAAATTCTATATCATTACTTTTTTTTCACATGGGGGCTCAAGCAATAAAAAAAATTAACTCACTCACTCCTCAAAAAGTTAAGATCCCCAACTACATTAAAGTTAATAATTTCAAAAAAGTTACGATTGACTATCCACTAACTACACTAAAAAATACTTCATTGCCAACCATAAACAACAAAATATGAAGTCAAATAAAACACCTAATTTTTTTTCGCTAATCAGAATGTAACAATGAATATATAATAGATACCTTTTTTTTTTGACGGTCGACTTACTAGTTATATAGAAAAACATTCATTCACATAATTATAATAAGTGTTGATGGTAAGGACCACAGATGAATGGGCTTAATTTATAGTAGCCTTAAATCATTGTAGGGGGCAATATTAACCCTAAATAGCAACTAAACATTGCCAGAAACACCTCAGCATGCATAAATGGGAAGAAGCCAACAATTTTAAATGCCAGAACATACTGTTTTTAATTAGGAATAGGAAACAGCACATGCCTTGAGCTTTACCCATCTTTCTGACATGAATATGCTAATAGCAAGTGAAAAGAGCAAAAGCATACTCCCCCATTACCCTACGCCTACGATGTGGTCCTAGCCTCCTAGCTAGGCCTATTCACTCTTCAGTCTTCAGTAATCAACCATAGCATGATTGCAATTTGCAAACCCCCCCCTCAACACAAAACCCCCACCTCCCAACCAAATAATAATAATAATAACTAGGATCTTTGGCCAGGGGATACCCCGGTCAGTTACAATTATCAAATGCTATTATTTTTTGCACGCGATGTGTGCGCGAACATCACGGTCATATTGAACATGTTTCTTTTGTTTTCAAAAAATATGGAAGTTACTTTAACTAAAAAAAAAATTGGTAGTTTTTTTGGGGGGGGGGGGAAATCTGTAGTTACATTAGAGCTTTTTTTTAAAAAAAGTTCTATGACTTTTTTGCCCTCATAAGTTATCCTGGAAGAATAAAAACATAAAAGGTATTTTAGGGAACTCAGGTGGACACCAAAGTCCTCAAGAGTTCTCATATATAATAGAGATTATTATTATTCATAAGTTTAATAATTAATTTTATTAGATTCTATAATTTTCTTTCTAGTGCGAAAATAGAAAATGGACTTTATGACATGATAAGTTGTTTTTAAAATAACTTCCAAGGAATTGGGGATAAATATAACAATGTCAATGGAGTTTGGGTAAGAGAATGTTACTACCTTATTAAAAGTGTTAGAGATCAAAAGGCTTGTCTATGTCTTTATAATTACATATAATTAGGAGATATTATTATGTTTTACTTTGAAACATTAAACATTGAAGTTATATTGGATTGGTGGTTAAACTCTCATATTTTATTTCAAATGTCATGTATTCGATTCCTATTATACATTCTTAATATTTTTTAATGAGATCATAAACATGGAACGCATCTGGTTGAGTCATATAAATCTCTTCTTCCAACTCCCCATGTAGGAAAGTTGTTTTCACATCTAGTTGCTCAAGTTCAAGATCCCGATGTGCAACTATTGCTAGTAGCACCCTGATGCAAGTGTGTCAGACCACTCTCACATTTCATTTAAAAGTTTGAGAAGAGTGCCACGTGGCATCGTTCATTTGATAAGAACACATTTTAATATATTTGTATAGATGATGATGATAATAATAATAATAATAATAATAATAATAATAATAATAATATTGAAGTAATAAAATCATCAAAAATTTCCATATTGCACTAAAAATTAACTTTTAATTCACAACTTTAAGGCATGACAATAAAATAGCCACAATTCATATAAAAATGAATATAATAACATAAGGATCTATGCTTAAATTGTGAAATTATTAATGTCACCTATATGAACAAATACATTCATCAATTTGGACGTTAATCAATAAGCCATCTATAAACCAATACATATAAAATGCTTTAAGGTGTGCAAAGAAGATGAACCAACTCGCGAATTACTCGGGTAAAGGTTGATCATACTTTTAGCTTAAGTGAGCTCAAATCACAATGTAATGTTAACTTGAAAAGCTTGCGAAAACCCCCAAATCTTCAATATGTAACTCTATTTATTCTAATTTTGTTTCAACTTTCTTAGTTTTCTACATTTTTTGATGAATTATTGACTCTCTATAGCTTTAGCTTTCCTCGATACAATAACAAACAAGATGCACTCTTTATTAAGCATTGCATGAGTACAATTCGAGCTTGAATATTTACGTTTAATTCGAGCTTCAATTAATTAAATTTCGTATTGATACGTCATTTTATAAAATTAGTGCCATGTTAATAGAACAACTTACAATTTGATTAAAGTGAATACCTAATATACTTCCTTTTTTTTTTATTGCACCATTTTACTTTTTATGTGTGCTTCTTTTTAAACCATTTCCTATTATCGTCAACTTTTTGGACCAATTTACCTTCCTATCCTCTCTTGACTTACCCATCCATCCCTTATTCCCATTTAATTATCCAACCTTTAAGGGCATTTATGTCCATTTTCACTCTCTCCTCTTTTCTTTTCTTTTTTGTGCTCAACCCAAATGGCATAATTAAAAAAAAAAAAAAAAAGAACGTAGTACTCTACTCAGGCCTGTTCTCCCCTGCTTATTTCAATTCAATTCAGTTCCTAAATGATAATTATTACTATTAATTAGTTATAATTTAATTCAGTTCAATTCAGTTCAGTTCAATTCAGTTAAGTTATTTTATGCCGAAGAGAACAGACCCTTAGTTTGTTAAGGAAATCATTCAACCAACAACTTGTATATGAACTTGTATCCAATAGATTGCTTCCAAATATAAAAACTTTATTGAGAGACATAATAATTGATGTTAAGAAATGGAAGTAAAACTTCCCTCCACCCCCCATAATATTGACTTTAGAGCCCCCTTTCCCTGGAAAGACAACAAAAGGTCTCAATCCCCAAAAACCCATCTCAAAAACTTTATAAATCTTGATTTGGGGGTTCCAAGGATTGCTGAAACTAGCTAAGCAATAGCTAGAATCACCCACCACCCAAACAGTGTTTCTGAAGACAAAACAGTTTTTCTACCATTACAGCAAATCAACAAATTTTGCTCAGAACCAACCAAACATACAAGGACAACAACATAATGATATAAATATTGTTCACATAATTACATTTCATACTATAAAACTCAAAAAAGTGAAGAAAAAAACAGAAAATACTACTAGGACATTTTTGTTTGCTTCCTTGTGTAAAATCAACCAATTTGTTGTTCATAGCACAAACACAAAGAGACAATTAATAAATGCTTATCTTAAAAATAAAGGGCAAAAATGAGAATGATTTAAAACATATGTCTTGGATTTTCAATCCCAAGGTGATCAGAACTTGTACTTCAGTTCAGTTGTCAATGGAAAAGATTGAAGTACAAAAAAAGGGCTCTCATTTTTCTTTTTCTTTTTTTCTAGAGATGCAGCCATTTTTTCCAGCTGGTATGTGTTTCCTTTCACTGTTTTGAAAGATAGATGTTCTGATAGCCAAAAGACAAATTTTGGTGGGGTTGTGAGATTGAAAGTAAAAACTACTCCAATATTCACCCACATCTTTAAGGAGAAACCTCAAGCCTAGGTTCAAAACAAAAGCCAGTGAAAAGCTGAAGAGGGAACCTCTTGGTAACAGGAC
Source organism: Beta lomatogona (assembly GCA_947646795.1). NCBI lineage: Eukaryota > Viridiplantae > Streptophyta > Magnoliopsida > Caryophyllales > Amaranthaceae > Beta > Beta lomatogona. Next base: position 908,462 of record CANSNZ010000105.1, read on the forward strand.
ATTTTTGTGACCATCTCCATTGCTTCTGGTTCATATCAAACAAAAGCAAGGCTGGTGCTCCATAGCTTTGGATGTATATCAGATCCTCAGTCCCGCTACTAGCGAAAACATCATCGAACTCTCCGAACCCTTGAAAGTATTTATGCGGCATCCGAGCAACTTCTTGCCATTCGGACCCTTTTAAGACCCAAATTCCGATTCCTTTGATTATGTCAGACCGATCCTGTTTCCCGATCCCTCCAACCATTACTAACTTCTCCTTGAGGTTCATCAATCGACCACATGTCAAAGAGCAAGGAGCCGGAATAAAATTCCTCATTAATAAACCATGGGATGAACGGCTTGAGAGATTGTATTTAATCAAGCCATGACGATTATCAGGCATTCCACCCCCTGTAGAGTACAGCAAGAAGTAGAGAACATCATCACATATGACACTCTCATCACCGGCTCTCCACCCGTTTAAAACTTCAGTGAGGGACGTGACCCATATCATTGTTTCCGAGTTATAGATATGGATTGATAGATCCCATTCGTAGAAGTTGTCTGGTACTTGTTTCGATTTCACGATGGAGACATTGTAGTTGTGAGAAGCCTTGTCCACGGATATTGCAAGGGCGCTGTAATCAGAGAATTTAACACCTGGAGGTTCAACAAGCCTCTTGCTGCAATGAGTGATGGGGTTGTACACATGAAGCTCGCTCCTACTATCATTGTTCATGAAGCAAACGAGGCCAAAAGAGGAAGCAATGAACCAATTGGAGGTAACAAAGTAAGGGAGGTCAATCCCATACCACTTCTTGAGGGTCGGATCATAAGAATACCCAAAAGATTCATCGGTGCTAGTAAACATGAAATACCAGGGCTTATGTGATACAACATGGACAGAGAAGTTCCACAAAAAGCGTTGTGAAGTCACTATATCATGCCATCTCTTACAAACACAACCCGCTCTAAAAATGCTCGCGACAGGGAGATACGCCAGAATCCTTTCCAATAGGTCATCTGGAAGAGCCGAGTCTACTGATACAATGTCTTTGTTGACTTCATTGTTAACATCAGAAAATGAATCAAATTCAACAGGGTGTAATACAGAGCCATATTGATAATGGTTAACCCATGCATTTCTATCCATAGTGAGATAAAAGATACCTGCACAGAGAATAGTCTCACATTGAAAACACTTCATGTATTGACAAAAAAATTCCAACAAACACAAATCACCACAGATGCATGTAACAAAGCTTAACATAAATCAACTGCATACTTCTTTAAAAACTGAAAGAACCAAGATCACTATCCTTAATAATGAAATATTAGAAATTTTGCAAAAAAATATTTAGAGCAACTCCACTGCTCTTACTATTTACATAGAAGGCTTAGGACATGTAAGAAATCAATATGATAGCTCCTAATGTATGCTACTCAGGACTCTTCATTACCTCACATACACGAGTGTTTGATGCATAACACTCCAACATGGGTATGGACATTTTGGGGCCAAAATGCATGAAAAATTTTCATTTACTATCAAGTCGGAGACTTGAACACGCACCCGTGTCCGGCAGTGCGGCACGAGTACCCGTTTCAGAGTAACATAGCTCCTAGTCACCAAGCTTTAGGCTTATAAAGACTCCCATACTGGTCAAGTACTAAGCAATGGCAACAAAAACAATCACAACATGTCTCCTACAAAAATTGGATTCAGATGCATGCAGTCTTATCCACGACACAAGACTTTTTTTTTTTTTTTTTTTACCTAAAACCACTTCAAAAATTTACAGAAAGAAGACAAAGCTAATTCAGCTAAACTTGATTTATCAAATGGCATTTAAAGAAATGAACACATTAGGATAGCAATTATACATATCTGGAAGAAGAAAATTGCAGAAACATAAGAAAAATCACACAATCAACAAGAAGAATACAAGCTAATCACAGCAAAACAACCTCCCAGAAAAAAAAAAAAAAAAAAAAAAGAGAACAAATTACCAGATTCAAAATTTCAATTAGCTCACATTAAAACTCATAATCAGAATTAATACCCGGTAAAGCTACGAACTTTGGAGTTCTAAATGTTGAAACCCAAAATTGGACCTCCACCAAAATGATTGTAAAATAATAGCAATAAAATGTTAGGTAGTACTAAATAATTAAGACTAACAGCAACAATTTAATCATATATTATTCATAAAAAATCCCACCAACAATTGCCATGTTAATCAAACAACCACTCAACAAACATAAATGATTTATCAAAGTACACAATTTCCAAACAAAAAAAATACGAACCCAGAAAAATAAAAGCATAACTAACTCTAACAAACAAATACCCAATAGAAAATATATTAAATTAGAATTATAATTGCAAAAAGAAATAGAAAAAAGATAATACCTTGATGGGAAAATAGAGGAAATTTTAAAATTTTCCGAAGCTTAAGAACACAGATTCAACAGAGAACTCCAGATTCAAGTGAGTAAAATTAAAACAATCAAATGGGTGTTATTTCTGAAGGAAATGTAGGAGATTGAAAATAAATAAAAAAGACAGAAAATTGAAATGGTAAAAGTGAGAAATTTGAAGAAAAACAAAAGATGAAGGAAGGTTATAAAAGTAGCTAAGTTGTCTCTGTTATAAATAGGAAGAAGATACCTCTCTCAAGAAGAGAGGAGAGAGAAAGTTGTGCTGTGTTGTGGGTTTGGTTTTAGGTTGAGGCTTTGGATGAATAAAAAGAAGTAAAAAAAACGACAGGCGAAGTTAGAATGCAACGAAAAGGCGGTTTTGTTGCTCAAATAAACAAAAAACAACACCCAAGAAACTACAGAAAGAGAAGATGAGAGAGAAAAGAGACTTGTTTTTTCAAGTTTACTCCTACAAACAAGATTTCTTATGGATGTGTGAGCTTTGATGGGTTTATAATGGTTGAGGGACCAATTGTCTCCACTTTTTGGCCTTAATCTTAATTTTTGTAAAATCCAAAGAGATATAATGCTTTCTAGCTCACCCATACCCTCCATTTTGTCAAACTAACAACCCTTCACACCCCCACCCCCACATATCTATGTTACTTCCATGTATCCCTGGTTAGAAATAGTAAAAATTATAAAAAGTTAATATTATACGATTATACCTGATCAAAGTGTACCCGGTTTGAAAAATACACGGGCTTGGGCGGAATTTATGGACCCGAAATCGGGCCCAGTCCGACTCGATTTTTTTTGGGTTTGGGACGGGTTTTGGACAACCAAAAAATGAGTTTTCGTCCAAATTTTGACCCCACCCGCTTTTTGTCCCGAAAAGCCCATTGTTTTTTGGCCCGGAAAAGCAGGCTTTGGGCACAAAAATTTGGCCCGGCCCAACTAATGGGTAAACCTCTAGTTAATATTAAAAAAATATACATTGAGACGAATATAACGATATTTCATATGACTATGTTTTTCCTAAATTATAGATCACCAAAGACAATCAAAGTGTGAGATGTGAATATTAAATACTATATATGCAAATGGTGCAACTATTTCTAAATGGAGGAAATATATCAGTTTTATTATACTTCCTCCATTTTGAGATAAGTGGAACACTTCTCTATTTTATGTGAGAGTTTTTACGATAAGAGTTTCACTTATCTTAGAGTAACGGTGAAAGTATTTCTTATTTGAAATAATGTTGAGCAGCGGTGATCCTGGATTAATTTGGTCGTGCTTTTGCCTAAAAAGCGTTTCAAGCTTATATTGTGTTAAAGTTTGAAATTTTCAAACAAAGTGTATTTAAGCTTTTTCAATCTAAATTTAAAGTTTAGACTAAAAGCCATGTACGTGCTGAAAATTCAAGCTGAATTTCAGGCTAAGCCGCCTCGATATTTATTCTACACGAATCAAGATTTTGTTAATCTGTTGTCTTTCGTTCTTCTAAATAAGCAAAAAGCCTAGGTTTAATTTTTGCTCTGACTTCTCTCTAAACTTTTGCTCTGACTTCTCTCTAAACAAACAACCTTCCCCAAACAAACCCTAGGAACTCGCCGAAGTTCCGGCGCCGCTTAGGTTTCCAGCGAGTTCCCCTGTTCTTTAAATCGGCGTTTCATTCCTCTTTTCGGGTTTTTCTTAGCTTTTGTGTTTTTGCTCTTTCTTCGCCGTGAGCAACGACAAATTTCGGCGGTCTCCAGTTCGTCGGTTCCCACCACCATTGCGTCGGTCAGGTTTACTTACCCCTCCCCTATTTTTCGTTTGTTGGGTTAGTGTTAGTTCTGTTTGGCCTCCCATCCCCCATCCCCCTTTGGTGTTAGTTGTTAATTAGTGTTAGATGTCACCGCTAGTTCGGGTCTTCCACATCCCCCTTCCCAGTCGTGTGTCCTTTCCCCCCTTCCTTGTTCCTTCGTCGGGCTTCCCCTCCCCCTCCCTTGTTTTAGTTAGTCGGGCTTCCCCTCCCATGTTCGAGTGGTTCAGTCGAGTCATCACCCCATCCCCTGTTTAATTGAGTTTTCGGTCGAATCCCCCTCCCCTATTGTTGGTTGGTTTTGTTCGGGCATCCCTTTCCCTTCCCCTTAGTCGTTGGGCTTCCCTTTCCCATTCCCCCCTAGCTATGTTAGTTATTAGTTTGATGGTTTTTTTCTCAGTATGTATGGTTAGTTGTCCAATAGTTGGTGTAAGTTAGTTCGTCTGAGTTGTAAGGATATAGTCTGTTGTTGGTTCTGGCTTTTAAAAAATGTTTGCCAGTTGAATCAGGGATGGTGGTGTAAGGTTGTACTAGTAAAATCTGCAGTTTCTTTGAAATGTTTGTTGAAGGAACGGGTACGTCAAATGAATGAGAAGTGTGAGTATGGTCGAGGCGATGTTCGTTATTCATGGTTGGACTTTGTGTTTTCCGGTTTCATAAACCAGAGGTGTGTTCGAGAGCTCACCATGTTTAGCTCTCATTTTCGCTTAGCAATGATCTGACTGGTCTTTGTCTTAAAAAATTCAAATCTGCAGGCGGCACCCCAGTTTCATCTGGTGGATTTCAGCACGCCTCGTTTCTCCTCCTTTCTGGAGAAACATGACAGATTCTCGAAAGAGAGTCATGGGTCATCTAGGAATGTGACTCTTCAACAGATCATGAGCCAAGAATCCCACGCGTCAGAAGTTCGTTGGGATTGCTCATGTGGCGAGATGCGAATCTTGCCTTTGGTTCGTTGTCCGGATAGTGATCGACATTTGCTTCTCCTACCACATCCATCAGTCTTCAGAGTTTTGACTCCACCAACACATTCATCGACCAGCGGCGTGCTACTTAATAGGTGACTCTTTATCGGCTTTGCTTATGTTTTTTAGGGCATGTAAGAGCTCATAAAGCTCCCTTAGGTTTTCCTTTGTTTTCTTTATGGTTGTATTAGCAATAGGTTGTACTTTTGTTTTTTAATCAATGCACGTTTTCTCGATGTCAAAAAGAAAAGAAAAGATTTTGTTAATCTGGACTAGCATATTTTTTCTAAATCGAATCACTTCTTTCATATATGATGGATGAATTTGTCAAGATAAGAAGGTGAAGATCTTTGGGTTCAACCATTGTTGATACCTCTTTCGCTATTCAATTTTAAATACCTCTTTTTTGTTCAACTTATTTTAACTTATTTCAAAAAAAAGCTAAGATAAGATATGTGTGACAAAATAATATGAAATGAGACACCTTTTAAATGCAGGAAAACTAACTAAAAATAACTACATATCGTACAATCTATCACCAATATGTGCAAATAATACGAAAATGAAGGAACTCGGGAAGGGGTAAGATTGTTATATATTTTGAGCTTATTCTCACTAATTTTTTCCCCACTATTTTTAGTCATAGTTGAGAAACTTAGTGTGCTTGTAATATATTCAATTAAATATGACTATTATGTATTAATCTGAATTTTTTTTAACTTATCCCAATTTACTGAAATTTTTTGAACTTATTGAAACTCATTAGGATACTTGTAAGTTACAAGAACAACAATAAGTATTACTCCCTCCGTCCCATAATATAATGCTTATTTCTGTTTTTGCACGGGAATTAAGGAGAGTGGATGGAGTAGTAGGATCTCAAAAAATAATTATTTAATAAAGTACTTTTGTCTTGGAACTACTCTCTTAGTTTTATTTTCCCTTAAAAAAAATAAAAAAATAATAAATGTTCCTTGGAATGATGTAAAGTAATAAATAGATGCACACATTTTTAAAGAAAAAGTAAGGTATTTTGGAGAATTTGTGTAAAGATTGAGGATAATTTAGTCCAAATAAATTGATAAAAATAATATAGGCACAATATTTTGGGACACCCAAAAAGGAATGTAAGCACTATATTATGGGACGGAGGGAGTATAATGTTTCACCAAAAATATTTCGTAGAATACTTTTATCTAAAGATCAATACTAATAATCTATCTATAAAAATACTACCTTCGTCCCAGAAAGATCTGAACACTTGTTGGGACACGTAGTTTAAGGTGATAAGTTGTAGTGTGGTTATCAAATGTTATTTTATTTAAAAAGTAGATGTGATAGGAGTTGGTGGGGTATTTTTTATTAGAGGAGAGAGAAAGTTGGGTACCTTTTTATTGATAAAAGGTAGGGTGTGGGCCAAAGATGTGTAAAAGAAATAATATATTAATAGTGGGACCATGCCAAAAATGGAAGTGTTCAAACTAATTTGGGACAAACATAAAAGGAAAGTGTTCAGACTATTCTGGGACGGAGGGAGTATATTAAAAGGTGTTCCTAAGGAAGCATATATACCACATGACACTCTCCTCAAGCTTCTAATGTAAATGCAGGCATCGAACAGGTGACCTTTAAAATGAGAAGTAAAAGTTTATCCACCAACACACTATAAGTACATTGTCTAATATAATGTTTCAAATAAAATACTGTATGATATAGTCTTACAATAATTATATATAACTAAAAAGACTTAAACACCTTAAAAAAAAAGACTTAAACACCTTAAAAAAAAAGACTTAAACAAGTATTTAAATCTCTAACACTCTTATATATATACATATATATTTTTTTTTTATTAGGAAATTAAGTCAGCCCAAGGGCTAACCCCTACAAGGCTACTAGCCTGTAGGAAACACCAACACATTGGTTGGTAAGGCATGCATAGCATGCTAAGGAAACACCCCAGCATAATGCTGGGGGTAAGGATCGAACCCCTGACCTCAGGGGCCAAGAGGGAGTGCTCTATCCACTTGAGCTAACTCCTATCCTTACACCCTTATATATATTACTCTACTACCAAAAGACTATCGGTGACATATCTTCTTTCCTTAATTCCTTTGAAGCTATTATTTTCAAACTTATACTCTTAAAATTTTTGTATTTATCACGTCACGACATCATTTTTTGAATTTCTCATTGGACAAAAAATACGAAAAGTAACAAGTTACTTATAAAACTTATGAATAATAACATACTGTATTTATTATTGTAATTGACCTGAAGCATCGCCCCGACCAAAATACTAGTTATAATAATTAATGAATGATGTTATTATCACTATGTTGGTACTGATACTCATAGTTCCTATTTGTTGCCCCCATAATTTGACCCCTAGTCTCCTCTATGGTAGATGGGAAAAATAACATTATTAGACATTTAGACCCAAGGATCTTTGGCAACAAATGTCAAATTCATACATGAGTATTGAGTAGCCCTTCTAAAGAGAACGACCTCATTAGTTTAAAACTCTATTTTTATTCAACTTATCTTATCTTAACTTATATTATAATTGTGCTGTCTAACGTAGTTAATCCGTTTTATTCAACTTATTTTATTTTATCTGATTTTACTTGAACTTATTTTTTCTGATATTAGTTAAAATAAGTTGAACAAGACAATGTCTAAGGCGAAATTAATTAAGCCTTCAATATTTATGAGTATTCTACACCTATATTATTGTGAAGATGGAGCTAATCCCTCTCCATTTGGTCCTTTAATTTTCTCAAATTATTCTCTACATCTTCATGTGGGAGTGTAGTCATGTCTCTTTGAGTTGTCATCCCACCTTTTGTATTGTAGGGTATAGAATTCACTAAACCATGCACCAAATGTCTAGTTCCTTACATCACGAGGAAACCCCTTTCTTTCTACTTCTGCTTCAAAAATAAATAAGGACTCACAACTGACAAGGAGAAGAAGAAAGGGGATAAACTACTGAATATTATGTATTTATGTCCATTTAATGATCAGATAAATCCGAAAAAATTAGGCTCGTCCCTTCACAAAATGTTGTGTTAAATCTAACAAGGTGACGTTAATGGTAAAATATTTAGACACCTAACGAAATCTCCAACCTTACTTTAACAGCACAAATGTTCCACGTCGCAACATGCTTTATTTTCCTTTAATTTTCTCTTTGGCCTTTTTTTTTTTTCCTTTTTCACTGTAAGAGCCTACGAAAGAGGAGAGGAATAGATGCGATTATTAGGCGGATATGCTAAAACAAACACTAATCCATTTCAACAAAAAAAAAAAATCCTTTTCTAAGAACAATAAAACAAACAGATAACGTTTTCGGGAAGAAAATAAAACTGTGGAACCATCTACTTAAAAATTTATATGTGGCAATTGGCTTTATTGATTTAATGAGTCGTTATTGGAATCTATCTGAAAGTACCGATAATAATAGATTGGTATCATCTAATTTTATAGCTTTAATGGTAACCAATTGCAATATGTTTGAGTACCAATTGAATTTTTTGATACAAATTAAAAGAGTATTCGATATCAATATAGGTGTATTAGATACTAATAAGTCTGCAACGAACATAAACACCAAGACTTGCTCTCCCTACAATCTAATAAGCATCGCAAAGTTGAATAATTTGGGCATTTAAACTCCACTGACTATACTTTCACATACTCCGATAGAGATAATTCAATAGGCCGAGTCCACAGTATACCTACTAGGGAAAAAGATAGTTAAACATTTGCTATAGAAAAACTCCAAATCAAGCACTACATAGTTTGGCCTGAAATCGGTGCATGGTTTAATCATAATGATACTTAAGATTTTGTATTTAATCAATATTTACACATACTTCATTTGAAACGCTTTTTCAAAAAAACTCTTACATAAAGGAAAGAAACGTTTCATTTATTACAGAACGGAGGAAGTATATAAATTTCCATGATTTGTGATTGACTAAATGAGCTATGATATGCATAATGCATCCATGAAGCTGCATGGATACACGCATGCATCTAATGAATTTGCGAGCAATGCATATGGCGCCCTTAGGGTAGTATTGCCGTACATGCTGACATGCATATAACTACTACTCATCAATGTGAAGATAAGTGATGTGCCAAAATGCGAAAAAAAAATGATAATGGTATTGATCTTGTCCTGGCGCTGCCACAAGCAATAACCTAAACCTGTCATAAAGCAAACAACTCAACTAACAATATAGTAAAGGTGACAATACTTAAACGCTCAATCAATAATCAATACTCAATAGTTTGACATCTCTACATTAAAGTAGCAAAAAACAGATTTGCCTTTGCAATGAGCAGGTACTTTTGACAAAGTAACCAATTTGGATACTGACCTCACTTTTCGTCCTATTTTTCCTACTATTTTTTTTTTTTTTTTTTGGGTATTTGCACCTGGCTCACCCTTCGCCACATCCGGGATCGGCGCGAGTTCGGGGTGGTTAGGTTCCATTCCTCTCCCAAGGGTGTTGCGGGGATTCGAACACGAGTCCGTCCTACCAAAGCCAGTCTCCATCACCACTAGGCCAACACTTACTTGGTATTTTTCCTACTAATTAAACACCTAGCTACTGTATTATTTAAGCCATACTGTCACACATTAATTTTAATTCATTATATCCCATTACTATTGTTTTTGATTAATAATTATATTTTGTAAAGTACTCCTATTTTATGGTTGCTTTCATCCTTCTCCTACCTCAAGTTGTGCTGCGCTAGCTGGTTAAAGCCGCCGACCCATCACTAATGTTTGAATATGGACGCAAAATAAGGTAATGTGAGATTTGTCCTAATTGAGAAATCACTATGAAAGTGATGGACTATATATACTCCCATTATAAATTGGAAAGTAATGATAAAATGTCAATATGCGATTTGCATTGCTCATTCTTATAGACGAATGGATTTTCAACACAGTTTTTTAAAGTGTGCGATTCTTTTCTTTATTAGACCTCATTATATTTGTTATAGTTATAACAACTTTGATATTATAACAAGTTTGTGGCAAAAGTCCAAGAGAGGGCAGACAAAAGCCTATTGAGGGGGTGATAGACTGAAGAGCATCTAGAACTATGTGCACTCAATGCAAACACTTTTTTTTTTTTGCACATTTGTCACATAAATGAGCAAATATAAAGTGTGTAAATATGAAATGTGCAAAAAATGTGAGTGCAAGCATCTAATTCTAGGTGCTCTCGGGAGCATTATAGAGGCTTTGGGCAAGTGAAAAAAGATTGAAATGTTAATTTGGTAAGAATAATGTCATACTAATATTATTTTTTTCCTCAGTATTTGCACTTAGTTATTACTCCTATATACTAAATTGGTAATTATGTCATAATTATTTTAATTAATCCAAAAACAGTTACTTCTCTCATTGAGTTGATAATTAATTGAAGTATGACATTAAGTATAAGGTTTTAGAAAATTGGTGATCCATATTCCACTCACTATAACATCAAGGCTTTCACCTAATAATACATCGTTAAAAATTGAATATATTTTGATACACTTTCTTTGTTTTGATTCAGATGCTACATAGAGAAAATAAGTAGTTTTTAGTAAGCAGTTCATAAAAAAGATAAAAAGAGAAAGTGGGACACCACCACTTTTTGAATAAAAATATATTTTTTAAGGAAATAGTACTATAGGTACTTTAAAGGAGAAAGTGGGGGATCAACCGTACCACTTACGGCCCGTTTGGTTAGTGTAATGAAATTTAGTGTAAATTTATAAGGAAGTTCTCATGTCAGTGACCATGGGAATGAAACTTTATCACAAAACATGGGTTTCCCTTTATAAATTTTCATTACCACCCAATACCACCTTCTCAATTGGTAATGGATAGTAATTTAGGAAGAAAATGGATATCTTGGGATGAAGTAGCATTACCATAGGTAATGACATTGAATTTCTAGTATAAATTTACACTATAATGCATTACCATTCCCACCATTTATGCCCTCTTACCAAACGGGCCATTAAGAGTATTTAGCAACTATAGTGATATTTTCGTTTTAAGGGGTATTGCAAATATTTTGAAACATAGGAAATATATAGGAGGTGTGATATTTGAAAAAAGAAATTAGTAAGATAATTATGTGAAAATACTACCCAAAATTGTTTATAGAATAAGATAACAACTGGAAGCGGCCGGAAAAGAAAAACTAAGGGATCCCAAAAACTAATGTACATATATATGAATTTCACTCAGAGATATTTCAACCTAGTTGGTAGAATATGACTTCATGTCTTCATGTAAAACAGGTCAAAATACTGATATCACTGATATGATGATATCTAGTAACCTATGAAGATTTGAGGGGCCAAAATTTGTTCCCTCACAAAATGAAAACAACTTATCAAGGGTAACAAAGTTAATGATAATTAGTCTTCGATTTATCAATATCTTGGCTAAGAAGAAAGCTAGAGAACATACCTTCATAAGAGTATCTGAGTAAAAGGTTCCTAGGCTTTTGCTTAATATAGAGGGAAAGCAATAAGCATAATTCTTAGTTTTATTTGTATATCAGTATATGCATATCTTTTTAGGAAAGAAAATATATATGCACTAAGCTAATGGTGGATGCACGTTTTCTTGTGGGACCATGAAAATGCACCACATGAGAAGTTAGTGTCTTCTTCTTAGTACCAAAAATAAAAAAGGTTTTGCACTTGCATTTTTTAATTTGTATATAATTTTTTATTTTTTAGTTTTATTTTTTGTAAAAAAGTTTGCAGTGGTGATATTGGGTCACTTTAAATTGTAGGGCATTTAGGAGTTTTGACCTACTCCACATCATGAATGCTTTTTACATTGTAGCCAATAACAAAGTGGCCTTCAATCTTGATTAAAAAAGCTTTACAAGCTGCCACGAGTAATTTTGTTGTTGTTGATTTTAGCTGGCCGGTCCCTATAGGTTTTGTTGTCTAGGTTAAATAGTAGTACGGGCCTGTTCTCCCCAGCTTATTTTCAGTTCAGTTCAGTTCATAAATGATAATCATTACTATTAATTAGTTATAATTTAATTCGGTTCGATTCGGTTCATTCAGTTCGTTCCCGCCCGTTCGGTTCGGGCTTCCAGTTCAATTCGGTTAGTTTTTATGCCGAAGAGAAACAGGCCTACGTGTCTCAAAAAAGAATATAATTTGGCCACAAAAAATTTTGGTATTGGGAAGGACTGAAATTAAGTGATCACATAATTTTATCTATATCTATCTTGTAAGTTGTACTACTATATAAAGAGGGCATGAGTGATTATTTATGATATAACTCTTGGAAATTTGTTAGTGGTCTTGAGATCAGGGGTTCTAATGCACGGAGTGTAGAATTCGAAAACCATGTAAGAGATCATAGTTTATTCTTAGAATGGAAGAAATGGTCTAAAGATGATTATTATTCGTGAGATGATATATTTTCTTTAATTAGACAGTTTGCTTCGCTTAGATCTTAATTGTTCTAAGAAGACTGGTGAAAGATCGTAGACAAACGATATAATCTTATCTAAGGAGATTTAGTGATGTATTTCAATGATGCATGCTATGTGATCTTAAAAATATAGAGAAGTAATGGGTTTATATATGTATTACATAATCTAGGAGTGAGATGTGTGTTGAGAGATAAGTTTGAAGTATTCCTACATTATCACCGGATTGGTTATTAATTACAAATTATGATCGACAATTGGTGGTTTCCCTTGTTGCCAAAAAAAAAATGGTGGTTTCCCAATGCTTGGTTAATTGAGAGTACTTATTATTTTATTTTTTTTATAAGGAGAACAAGCTTAGGCTAACACCCTAGTCCAGGGGCCAGCCTAAAACATCCTTTCGGATGATAAGGGAGAAATCCATATAATAAGGAGGAAACCAATATAACAAAGAAGGGTAGTCATGAGCCTTCCTAGCCAAGAAATCAGCAGCCTTGTTAGCTTCACGAAAGCAGTGACGAAACTCGCACACATGGAACCGAAGAGCATCAGTACCTGCATCTTTGACAATGTTAGAAATCTCCCATGGAATACGCCAAGAATTCTTCATAGAATTGATGACCCCTAAATTATCGCCTTCTACAATGAGATGAGAGATATTAAGGAAAGAGGCTCCCTTAATGCCTTCACTAAGAGCCCAAGCCTCGGCTTGAATAATAGAAACATGAGAGCCAGAGACTTAGCACCAGCTAAAAGAACTTCTCCATCACTATTTCTAATCACAAAGCCTAAGGAAGCATAACCATTACTAAGTTTAGAACCATCAAAATTTAGCTTGCAAAAATTAGAAGGAGGAGGGGACCAATACCCACTCGAGGAATCGGGGGAGATTCTTCTTGAGAGAAGAAGAAGTACTTGTGTTATTTCCTATTTCACGCCATAGATTGTTCATCTACACGGGCCTTTTTCCGTTGCATGCCTAACATGCATGTCGTTAACTTGTTTGGTCCAAATTGTAAGATATAGCTCTAAACATCTCTGGATCTCTTGTTCTATTATCATTTCAGCTCTTGTGCTAATTAATTAATCGTAGGGCATACAGAAAAAGCCGATCATATAAACAAAAACAAAAACAAAAAAAAAAAAATATACAAATCCAACTAACTTATCGACAATGCACCTGGGGGGTCACCCTTTGTAAGTTGTAACACTTGAATGATCCTCCTTTGATACCTTTCAGCTGATTGTGGATGTTGACACTTCAAAACATTATTGTTCGTGGCTCTATTTTCATATGTAAACTAAATACTAGTAGTACGACAAATTACAAACATGACACTCTCAACTTGCCATGCAAATATGCAATTCTAGCCTCAAAACTTTGGCTCATCCACTTTCTTCGATCCAGATTATCTTGCAAATTTTATCTTTATTTTTTAAAATTTTGGCGACCAGAAGATCTTGCAATATCATCCATTGATAGATATAAACTAATTCATGGGATGACAGAAAGTGATATAATATCGTCTCATTAAGTAAAACGATTTTTAAAATCTATTACATTTTGTACTCTAACATCACTCACATGTTTTACTTTGACCAATATTTGTAATTTTTATATAAAAAATTAGTCATGTGGTGTCTTTTTGGATTCCCTCAATAAATATTTTTTAAATAGTAACTTTACATAATTTTTACACATTCATAATTAAAAATGTTAATGGTCGAAAGTTGTCATACAATGACAAAACATGAAAGTCAAGTTCGTAATTTTCTTATATTTTGTTAGAGGAAATTTCATATAGAACTTGTTCATGGACATATAAATAAATAATTTAAAAGGTGCTTCCCTAGCTAATTAAAATTTGAAGTATTGTACCATATTTAACTCCATAGTCAAAACTTAAAGTATTGTGCCATTTTTAACTCCATAATCCATAGTCAAAACTTAACTTTAATATGTTTCAAAAAAAAAAAACTTAACTTTAATAGGGTATACTCCATATTCTAATATCATACTCCTCTATCTTAGCTTGCTTTTTTTTCGGTTCTTTTAAGAACATTCTAGCACTAAGAAAATGGGTGATTTATCTATACGACTCATTTTGGATTTTTGTTTCGGTTCTTTTAAAAACATCGCCCCCAAATTACTTAAAATCGCCCCAACTCCCCTCTTAAAATACCATTATACCCTTAGGATTTTTGTTTTGATTTTTACTCCAACTTAACTCCTCCCCTAATTCATATTATCTCTCATCTTCACCATCACCACCCACGATCACCACCGCCAACGAGCACAAAATTCCGCAAATTTTTTTAAAACGGATTTTTTTTTTAACGAATTTCATGGGGCCAACGTGTAGGCCACACGTTAGCCCCATGGGGCCAACGTGCAGGCCACACGTTGGCCCCATGAAATTCATTTTAAAAAAAAATTACTCGTCGAAATTTTGTGCTCGTCGGTGGTGATAGTCGGTGGGTCGGAGAGGTAGCGATTGGTGGTTAGTGATTTTAGGTGGTGGTGGAGAGAGAGTTGTAAAAACAGCCAAGGGTATAATGGTATCTTTAGAAGGGAGTTGGGGCGATTTTAAGTAATTTGGGGCGACGTTTGAAGTTCGAAACAATAACCAAGCAAGTACGACACAAGTTGATCTATTCTTCAATATTTATTCCCTTAATCGTCTATGGAATATTCTCTCAAGGAAAATGAAGCTTTCTATAACAAAATCCATCTTTTATTAACTAAAAATTTTATTTTTTTTTACGGGAAGAAAATATATCATTAATAATAAGCCAAACGGCACATACAATGATAATTAAGGTATGAAAAATACATATCAAGCAAATTGCAACAATTTTCACAATGGAACCAATTAATTTTAAGCATACTCGAGCACATCTCCAACTCCACTGCTTCAAGCTTGACGCGAGCAGTGTACTTCGATGTCTTTGCATCTTTCCAAGTAGAGACCTTCACAATCCGATTACGTGATATAATTGTTCCCAAGTGACGAATTGCTTGAAAAAACCTAAACCCTTATGGATCCGCACCATCTTCCAAATTATTGACACCATGAAAATAAGAAAACTCATACAAAGATGAGAAACAACCACAAAAAACGGGGGACAAAAACTTTCACAGATGGAGAGAACTGAATAGATTAAAGCAATAAAGAAGAAAAAAACACTAAAATTTAAGGAAAATAGTTGGAAATAGTCTAATTTCCGAAGAAATTAGACTCTTTCCGACCAAGGAGGCCAAGAAAATTAAAAACCTAGAAAGAGGATTGGAGAGGGAGAGAGGAGAGGAAAACAACTAAAATTTTTATCTAATCTTCTTCTTTTTCTTGCTAAACTTTATTTTCTTGTATATATTATCAATATGGAAGCATATGTTTTTCTTGTCTCTAATTTATGTTTTTTCCTTTTCTTGTGAATTGGTACCCTCCGTCCCATAATATAGTGCTCGCAAACCTTTTTGGGTGTTCCAAAATGTTGTGCCTATATTCTTTTCCATTAATTTATTTGGACTAAATTATCCTTAATTACTACATAAACTTTCCAAAATACCCTTACCTTGCTTTTAAAATATGTGCCTTTATTTATTGTTTTACACCATTCCAAGAAATATTTATTTTTCTTTTATTCTTTTTAAAGGAAAAATAATATAAAGAACTAGTTACAAGACAAAAGTACCAAAAAAACATTTTCTTGAATATGTTCTTTTGGAAAATCATACTACTCCTTCCATTTCTATTGGTTCTTGTGAAAAATGAGAAGTGAGCACTATATTATAGGATAGAGGGACTATTATTTAGCAAACTCAATAAAATGTTATTTCGTACAGAAAGAAAAAGGAAAATTTAAAGTTTTTATATCATAACTTTATAAAACAATATTATTCATGTGAGGATTGAGACATATTTATGGTCTATGGATAATGAAGTCAATTAAAAGTCAACTTTGTGATTTGCATACACATCGTTTTTCCTCAATTTCCAATTACACATGTACGTTCTACCTACTGCCTAATTATTAATATCAGAATCAATCAATCTACGTCAAAATCTCATCAGAATTATTTTCCCCTCAATACAGCAATACTTACCTAGTTATGGAGTTGTACAACTTATAAACTACTACTAGCTTATACGTTTATGATTCATGTACAAGTGAATTAATTACAAAACTTACAACTTTCGCAAATTAGAGTAAACTTTCACTGCCATCAACTACTTTCATCTATGGTAGAGTAATATACGTGTATAAATGCATTGCATTCGCATCAAACAATAAATTACTCTTTTCAGAGACAGGTATTCACGTATGAATAATTACATCTCATTTTATTTAGTTCATTTTCAACTAAGTTTTTACCCCTTAGAGTGTATTTTCAACAAAAACGATAAATTCTACAATGAGCAAAAATATATAATGTCGAAAATTTAAACACTGGACATTGGAGTGTTGGACATTAGCTGTTTATAGATTAGTCATGATAAACATTGAAAGTTTTGCATGTCATGATAAACATTGAAAATTTTTCATGTCATGATAAACATTGGATATTCAATTTTTCCATTGGACATTAGCTTTCATCCATTATTTTGTATTTTCTTTCCTAAAATCAGTTCTTCCCTGCAACATTAGTTGTTTATCATTTCATATTCCACTTACCTTAATTCTCGTGAAAAATGAGAAACAAGTATTACATTGGGGGATAGAAGGAATATTAGATATATATAATCAAACAATCATATATAAAATGTTATTATATTTTATCTTCTGCTAATTTTCAAAATATTTCATTAGAAAGCGTGTAATCAAGTGGATGTGGCTCCTTATGTTTTGATGAATTCGTTATCAATGGAGTAATAGTATCATGCTTTTCCCCTAAAAAAGAAAAAAATGTGGAGTGTTACCACCCCTAAAAAAAAAAGGTGGAGTGTTACTATAACCATTACGTCCTAACTTTTTCTTCTTACCGTTGATTGTGGTTATTGTCAACTCCAACTATATAGACCGCTAGGCGCTAGTGGCCTAGTGGGAGTTGAGACGCACAACATTGAGGCCAGCAAGATAAGGTTTAGGTTTAGGGCCTAGATATTGATCAATCATATAAAAAAAAAAAAAAAAGAACTGCCAAATGGGCCTTCATTTTGGGCTGGGCCAAGACTATGTAGTAGGAGTATGTCATGTATTTGAACTTTAGACTGCAGGCTTTATAGACCTTTAACAAAATAAACCCCTATATTTGAAGATTTTGTTCAATCTATAGACAAAAACATTTAATTTTGAAGTGAAATTAAAACCTACGATAAATAAAAAAATTACAAACCCCAATTTTTTTCAATAAACTACTTAAAATGATAGTAAGTTATAGTGAGAGTTCATAGATGGAATTGAGGAAATTATGGGTGGATGATTAGAATTTAAATTATCTCTTATGTTCTATAAAAACCTCCCATATTAGTGTAGCAACGGAATTTACAAAACATGAGGGAATTAATGAAAAGTCAATATGCTTAAGAGATTTTTAAATTCGAGAAAGTAATTCGGTGAAAGACTGTAGGTGGTTGAAGACTTGAAGTCTGAAGAGCAATGGTTGTGTAAGAAAAATAGTACGTACTACGAAGGGATAGCCGCCAAGGGTGAGAAGCCGAGATAAGGGGTGAGATAGTGGGAATATGAAATTATAAGTATGGGCTTGTCATCCAAAAACAATTCATGGGGATGTCAACTAACTTGGTTAAAGTCTTCGGCGGTAAGGCCCAAGACGTGGGATCAAATGTCGTCTACATAAATTAACCTTGTGGCTCTTTCTACACCAAAAAAACCAAATACAACTTATACATGGAGGTCTAACATGAAAAGAATATTTCAAAGTTAACAAACTTGAACAATATAGCATAATTATGTAATAAAAGTACAATAATAAATTCATAAAAAAAGGTATCTCGGGAACTTGAGTTTTAGTAAATTTCTTAAGGCTTGTTCTCTTCGGTATAAAACAACTGAACTGAATTGAACTGAACTGAACTGAGCTGAACTTAATTAAATTATAACTAATTAATAGTAATAATAATAATTTAGGAACTGAACTGAAATGAATTGAATTAAAAATAAGTTGGGGAGAACAAACCCTTAGTAACAATAACAATGAAATGAAATTTTGCTTGGAAGATCTCACCACCATAGTCCCGACTGATTACAAGAGCATATAACTATTAACAATCAACACTATATCAGTTAAACAACTACCAATAACTACCAACACAAATGTCCTACTAGCAAAAATTAGTGAAAACAATATGTCAATGAACAAAGACACTACTTTTATTAGTAATTCCAAAATAGTGAAATTGAATTATGGAACCAAAAACTCCATTACAAAAATATTAAACTAAATCAAAATTCACAAAATAAGGAAAATTTATTATCAACCTATGTGAGCAGTGATTCAGTAAACCAACAAACAATATGATAAACAAAAAAAAAAACCCTTGATTCAATCTCACCCGTCCATCATCTACCACTCTCTAAATCCAACGCACCAAAACCCTTAATATCACGATCAGAAGGACTGAAATGCATCTTCTTCTGAAACCCTAAACCACACAGAATAATTCCCTCTCTCTCCTCATTTCCCGCCATTTCTCTCCTCCCATTCAACTCCTTCAACACATTCGACGCAGAAGCCGTGGACGAGTTCGAAGCAGTTGACTCAGTACCATCGGATAAATCAAACGAGTCACCGCCACACGACTCACTGCCGGAACTCAGATCGGAAACACCACGCCGATGATTTTTCCGGCAGAGACTTTCTCCCATAAAATCACGATATCCAATCGCCGACGAAATTCCGGCGAGAGAAAACCCTAATTCCGACGAAGCGTCGATAATCATAACACCGACGTTTAAAACGCCGTGGAATCTTCCAGAAGGACGTCGAATTTGAACAGCGACGCAAGAAGGAACGCCGATTGAGTTGCGAGTGACGGAATTGCTGAGGAGGAATCTGACGGAACCGAGAATAGCGTCTTTGAGAACACCGACGGAGAAGATATCGACGGTAAAAGAGGAGGTTTGAGAGGAGAGAAAAGCGTCGGAAATTCGGAAGATGAATTTGTCGTTCCAAGTAGGGTTTTCGGCGCCTAGACGATCGACGCGAGTTCGAAGCTTGCGAGAGGGGGTAATGTAAGCGACGGCGTAAGTTTGGAGGCGTCGGAGATTTGTTGAAGGAGGTTTAAGGTTTTGTGCGGAGATTAAGTTGATCTCTAGAAGGTGGGTCCCAGTTGATGGAGATGGAGATGGTGATGGTGGTGGAAAATGTGTAGGGGATTTCATTTCTTTCTAGAATGTTCTTGAAAGAACAAGAAAAGAATTGTGGGAAAAAAAGAGGAGAGAGAAAGAAAGTGGTGGTGGTAGTGGTGGTGGAAGAGGCTGCGCCGCCGGAGAGGGAGGAGGAGGAGGCGTGAGAAACGCCGCGCAGCCAAAATGGTGAAACCCAGAAGACTGGGGAAAGTGGGAGTAGTAAATAAGTATTAAAGACTTGTTAAATAAAAAAGTTTACGTTTTTTATTTTGACTTTATAATTTTTGGGAGGATAGGATATTGTAAATTTGGTTGTTTTTTTTTGGGAATTGCCAGCTGTTATTTTTCAATTCATTCTTTTAGCTGTTGTTGTATTACGCGTATAATTGCTTGGGTACGATTACAAAATGTGGTTACGTGGTTGCCTGTTTATCTTATTTTCAGTAATTATTAGTAAAATTAAATTTAAATAAGTTTTAATAAGAACTAATAAGGTATAATGGGTTTCGATAAATTTAGATAAGTTTTTTTTTTGAAACGGAATAAATTTAGATAAGTTCAGTTAAGTAAAAATAATGTATACTAGTATTTTTTGCACGCGATGCGTGCGCGAACATCGCAGTGATATTGAACATGTTTTTTTTTTTCAAAAAATATGGAAGTTACTTTAACTAAAAAAAATTTGGTAGTTTTTTTGGAGGGGGAATCTGGTTGTTACATTAGAGCCTTTTTTTTAAAAAAGTTCTACGACTTTTTTGCCCTCATAAGTTATCCTAAAGAATAAAAATATAAAGGGTATTTTAGGGAACTCATGTGGACACCAAAGTCCTCAAGAGTTCCCATATATAATAGAGATTAATTTGGGTAAGTAAAAATAATGTATATTAATTTGGGTAAGTAGATTCATATCAACTTTATTAGCCTCCCCCCCTCTCTTTCTTTCTCTCACAAACCCTAGCCCCCCTACCCCTTCTTCGTCAGTTAAGGGCTGCCATGGATGATTCTATTCATGGTAATCCCCTTTTTCCCTTTTTATTTTCAGTTTGTAGTTCATTTATTTCTTGCTTTGTTGAATAATTTAGTCTTTTTTTATGAAATTTTTTCAAACCCAGTTATGGGGATTTTAGTATCTGTTGTGGAGATCTCCTTCTCCCTTCTCCCCTATGGGAGTTGTGAGCATGATTTTTTTTTTCTTTAGGTATGAGAAAATAGTTCTCATTGGTTGAAGTCCGAGACTCAATATGAAGGTATTGGAATATCGGATGCGGTCAACATGGTGCGATAAAAAATGCTCTTCCCAAACTACGTCAGAATGATAGACTTACTCATCAATAACTGCTTGATTCAGTAAATACAAAGGGGTTGTGCTGTATTGCTCAATCTGGTTCATTGTAGTTGGTTCGAAGACGAATTTGATTAACCTTGTTTGATTGTATCTTGTTTTTCTTTAATACCTATTGTAGATACCGTTTGGCCTTCAATTAATGAAATTTATCTTTCAAAAAAAAAAGTAAAAATAATGTATGATACTCTTACACAATAATGTCTAATAAGGATTAATAAAATCTATTAAGTTAAAGTAAGTTGAGTTAAGTTTAGATAACCAAATATAAGGTGAATAGAAACACCCTTAACATTTTCTAATGCTTAGACATGATATCTAACTTAGTTGGTAAACTGTTGTAGAGATGATATTCAACACTGATTTCGCTTAAATAAAGTTTTTTTTTAAAAAAAAAAATATGATTGTTGTCAAAATCATTAGTCTAATATGTGGATTTGAGCACTTTATGACTCAAAAATATCAAAAGGAGATTGATTGTATGGAAACTAGTAAGAGAAATGAGTTGGGAAAATGTTTGAGTGAATCGATGAATGTGAGCATAATGATCCTAACTTTGATATTTTACAATGATGAAAAGATAGAACTAAGACATATTCCATCCTTCAACTCATGGCTTCGGAAGTATTTGCTAAATCGGTTTCAATGTACCGCTAGTCTGTTACTTCGGAGTCCGTATTTAACACTAGGAAACATGTGCTTGCTTGCCAATGCACAACTTTAACTATTAATATCATTTATTATCTTTTAGTAAAAATGATCAAAATATATATTGAGATAAATTTAACAAGACCCTACGTGATATTTTTCCTCACGTGAAATCACAATAGTAGGTAGTGAAAGGGTGGTGGGTGAATAGCGTAGATCCTATTGTTGCAATAAAAAAAGAACGGAAGAAGTAAGTACTTCCTCCAGTAGTGAAAGGGTGGTGGGACGAATTAATTTTTATGTTGTATATTTTTCTACTGATAAATTTTAATATATAAACGCTTAAATATTTAACATAACAAATACTCCTTTTTACAAAAAAGAAATGGAAAAATATATACAATATTGTTAAAAAATATTATAGATTGAAAGATATAAACCGAAAAAAGCAGCGGAGGTTTAGAGGTATGAACTCGTGACTTGTGAGCTACCTAACGACACTTTACCTAAGTAAGTTATCTATCAATTCCATTGCAATTAATGCACGGTTTTGTAGCTAACAGAGTTTAGTTATTGCTTTTGGATTCATTTTGGATCCGCCCATGTTTTAACATTTAAAATTTTACAATTATAAGAATAAATACATAAGGTTTTAACATAGACCTTAACTTAGACACAATATTTTAATTAAAGGAAATCGAGTCACCCAAACAACATACACTTTCACCAAAACACAATATTTTTAACAGAATCCGAGTCACTCGAATTTGGATTGAATGGGAAATTTGAAATATTGGTTTTCATGACACGAAGATCATATTGATTTTGATCCAAATTTTGGTCCCATATGGAATGTGCATGTACTTACAATTATTCATGTTCATGTTGATGTAAGGAATCCTATTCATGTTTGAGAGGAGAGAAAAGCGTCGGAAATTCGGAAGATGAATTTGTCGTTCCAAGTAGGGTTTTCGGCGCCTAGACGATCGACGCGAGTTCGAAGCTTGCGAGAGGGGGTAATGTAAGCGACGGCGTAAGTTTGGAGGCGTCGGAGATTTGTTGAAGGAGGTTTAAGGTTTTGTGCGGAGATTAAGTTGATCTCCAGAAGGTGGGTCCCAGTTGATGGAGATGGTGATGGTGGTGGAAAATGTGTAGGGGATTTCATTTCTTTCTAGAATGTTCTTGAAAGAACAAGAAAAGAAAAGAAAAGAATTGTGGGGAAAAAAAGAGGAGAGAGAAAGAAGAAGGTGGTGGTGGTGGAAGAGGCTGCGCCGCCGGAGAAGGAGGAGGAGGCGTGAGAAACGCCGCGCAGCCAAAATGGTGAAACCCAGAAGACTGGGGAAAGTGGGAGTAGTAAATAAGTATTAAAGACTTGATTAATAAAAAAGTTTACGTTTTTTATTTTGACTTTATAATTTTTGGGAGGATAGGAATATAGGATATTGTAAATTTGGTTGTTTTTTTTGGGAATTGCCAGCTGTTATTTTTCAATTCATTCTTTTAGCTGTTGAACTTGTTGTATTACGCGTATAATTGCTTGGGTACGATTACAAAAAGTGGTTACGTGGTTGTCTGTTTATCTTATTTTCAGTAATTATTAGTAAAATTAAATTTAAATAAGTTTTAATAAGAACTAATAAGGTATAATGGGTTTCACTAAATTAAGATAAGTTTTTTGTGCCCGGGAGACTTATCACTGATAATGCTATGGTTGCGTTTGAAATTTTCATAATATGAAAAGAAGGGTGAAGGAAAAAATGGGTCTATGGCTTTCAAGCTGGATATGAGTAAGGCCTATGATCGTGTAGAGTGGGTTTTTTTAGAGAAGGTCATGATGAAACTTGGCTTCTGCAATGGGTGGGTGAAACGTGTTATGGATTGTTTGTCAAGTGTTTCATACTCTTTTAAGTTGAATGGTAAGGTGCAGGGGACTATTATTCCAGCGCGGGGACTTCGTCAGGGAGATCCGTTGTCCCCGTACCTGTTTCTCCTGTGTGCTGAGGTTTTCTCGAGTTTGTTAACAAAATCAGCGAATGATGGGCGGATTCATGGAGCTCGGGTATGTCGTACTGCTCCCTGTGTTTCACACTTATTTTTTGCGGATGACAGTATATTGTTTACTAGAGCTACTCTTCAGGAATGCTCTGTAGTGGCTGATATTCTCAATACTTATGAAAGAGCATCTGGTCAGAAAATTAATTTCAATAAATCTGAAGTGTCCTTTAGTAAAGATGTGGATAATAATAGAGGAGAGGAGATTCGAGTTTTGTTTGGTGTTCGGGAGGTGGCCAGACATGAAAAATATCTGGGGCTTTCGACTGTGATAGGAAGGTCTAAAAAGATGGTGTTTACTGTGTTGAAGGAGAGGGTGTGGAAGAAATTGCAGGGATGGAAAGAAAAATTGTTATCTCGTGCAGGAAAGGAGGTGTTGCTAAAAGCTGTTATTCAATCCATTCCAACTTATATGATGAGTCTATTTGCTATCCCAGTTGGCATTCTTGATGAGATTAATTCTATGTGTGCCAGGTTCTGGTGGGGTGCTAGGGGAACAGAGAGGAAGATGCATTGGATTAGTTAGGAAAAAATGTGCCTGCCAAAATCATATGGTGGATTGGGTTTTAGGGATCTCAAAATCTTTAACGAAGCCCTCCTTGCGAAGCAGGGTTGGAGATTGATGTGTGACACTGGTTCCTTGGTTCACAACGTGCTGAGTGCCCGCTATTATAAACATGATACTTTTCTACAGTCCTTAAGGGGTTTCGATCCTAGTTATGTATGGAGGAGTGTGTGGGGGGCGAAATCTTTGTTGTTGGAGGGTTTGAAATGGAGGGTAGGGGATGGCCGAGATATTAAGGTGTGGGATGACTCATGGCTACCTGGTGATTCGTCTTCATTGGTCCCTACGCCTAATATGGAGAGTTCTGCAAATCCTCGAGTGGCAGATTTAATTACAGAGAATGGAGAATGGGATATGGCAGCGCTTTCTACACATTTTATGGAGGAAGATATGGCACTTGTGTTGGATATTCCTATCAGCGAGCGGAGACCTAGAGATGTGCTTTTTTTGGTGGCCAGCGACAAATGGGATTTACTCTACAAAATCCGGGTATTGGTTGGGGAGGTTGGGTCATTTGCGGGGGTGGGCGGATGATAAGAGGTTTTTAGTGTGTCGTCAATGCACTAAAAATCGCTTTTCAAACAACAACGAGCAATTACCAAGAACGTAGTAAAGGCAAGCCAAGGGTCGATCCACAGGGAAATTGGGATTAATCAAAGTCTATTAAGTCTAAATTACCTAATTGAAGGGTTTTTGGGGGTTTTAAAAAGGTTTGGTGACAACTACGACTAGATAATATCAAGTACTAACAAATAACACAAGATAAAAAATTATAGGAAGACACTAGAGTTAAGGTTACTAGTATGGATCAAAGCGGATAACGATTATTAATGCAATTGTGATTCAAAGGCAACGATTATGCAAGGTTTAGTTTTCCTCTAATATACTCGAGTCCTCTCTCGAATGGTCCTCGAGAATGATCGCTTAATCAATCAACTAAATCCTCTCTCGAACGGTCTTTAGTCAATTGATTAAGAGATCCAATGAATTTGGAAAACCCCTAATAGAGGGTCCCCTTAATTTCTACCCAATATCTTGGCCTAGAAATTAAGTTGATTCATGGGGATGATAAAAGAGTTCATAATTCAATTAAGAACATTTGAAATCAAAATACCAAAGCACAAATGTGATCAATATCTATCCTAAGGCCTCAAAACACCAAGATCAATGCATAAACGTCATTGAATCACCACAATCACATTAACAATACATTTAAACTCTAATCCATACTTTCACCCTAACCCTAGATAGGGAACTACTCACTAATCATGGAATATAAGCAATAAAACATGAAATCTATAACTAATCTAGGGCTAAACATGATTAAGAGATAATTAGTCTAATTAAAATAACAATTATGAAACTATAATAAAGTTGATCTAGTAAAAGGGAAGAACAAATAATAGCAATGAAAAGAGATAATAAAAACTGAAACTTTGAAATTAAATTGAATAAAATTACCTTCAATGTTGTAGAAATCACAAACTATAATATACGAATCTCAAATCTTGATAAAAAACTAAGTGTTTATCTATCTAATATGAACCCTAATAATACTCTCTAAAACCTAGAATAAAGCATAAGTCAAAAATAATAACCTCTATTGTTTTTAATAGCCACGAGCATTACAAATTTCTGGCGGAAAAAGGTGGTGCGGGCGCACCAAGGCTACTGATTCAGGTGGCCAAACTTCGCAGGAATGGTGCGGGCGCACCAAAATCAGGTGCGGGCGCACCATTTCTTCTGCTCTGGTCGGACAGTTCAACTTAAAATGTGCATAACTCTTTCATTTTAGATCCAAATCAAGCTTATGACCAGTCGTTGGAAAGCTATTGAAACAAGCTTTCACCTCCAACTGGAATTTCCTTCATCCGATTTGTGGTTTGAAAGATATGTCTATTTGAAGTTCTATGTTCAAGATTCTATTGTGCAATGTGCTCCTTCGTGCGAGCGGACATGGGGCATGGTGCAAGCGCACCATTTCTCAACGTGTTCTCTATTTTCATTGCTTCCTTTGCCAACTCTACAACGCGTAGCCAGCTTAGTAGTTCCACCTACATTAAGAACATGGCAAAACAGGGTGAAAGCAAAAGTACTAGAAATTCATTCAAATATGAATGAAAATCTAGCAAAATGTCACTATGATCAAGAATGATCAAGTGAGTGAAACGGAAGGGGAAAGGGAGAAGAAAGAGGGAAGAAAGGGGAGAAAGAGGATCAAAATGAGCTAAAAGGAGTCCATAAAGAGCGTTTGAAACGCACTTATCAAACTCCCCCAAGCTTAGCATTTTACTTGTTCTCAAGTAAACCAAGAATGCGAAAGAAGAAAGAGAAGAGAAGAAAAAGATGAAAAAGAAAAACCATGCAACAAACTAACCTAAATGCTCTATATGCAAAGCTACAAATATGACATGCAAGCTAAATGAGTTCATAATAAGATTTAGGAGACCAACCAAACACAAGAGGAAAGATGACTAGGAAGCACAAGAGTGACTTAAGGGATCTAATCCACCGATCAACCGAGTCCCCTTGAAAAATAGGCTTTCTAAGAGTGATTTCTCACTCCTCTCCACTTCCAAGTCCCGAGTTTGACTCCCCCCCCAGGGATGCTCAACCATAATAGGTCGCCTCTACCACATTTTGATGACCCTCATCATGACTTGCACAAAATCTCACCCGCCACTACTATTTGACCAAGTCCAATCTAGAAGTCAAAAGGGACTTTGTTTAGGTTGTAACGGGGCTAGGTTAAAGGGTGTGGATAACAATTTAGGAATGTGGTGCAAAAAGGGTAAAGTGGAGTACACAATAGGGGGTAAAAACTCCCCCAAGCTAGTCCAAACACCAACTCAAATCGAAATTTCACACATCTTTGATTATCACTTTGATTTTACTTTTTGGAACATTGATTTCACTTTTTGAACACATAATTTGCTCTTTCTTTCTTTTCAATGGAAATCCAAATGAAGCACTAAGAGCATTCTTTCTTTATTTTATTTCCTTTGTCTTTCCTTTCTCACAAATTTCCTCAACTTTTGCAATTATACACGCACATTAATTCACTTTCAACCAAAGACTTATTATCAAAAGAACTCAACTCCAAACAAACTAGACATGTACTCCACTTTGGGGAAAGATTGGCCATGACTTATTATGAGGGTTAAGCAAAAATAGGACAGAAAGGCTCAAACGGGTTGAGAAGCGGATAATTATGCAGGTATAAAAGTTTTTTGGCTTTTGAGTTCCTATTTCTAGCAAAAAGAAAAGCCCTAAATCATTCTTCTATAGGCTCGATCTTATGCAATCTTGGGGAGCTAAAATGCAAGTCACAAGTTAGGCGATCAATGGTGAGGGTTGTAAATGAGTCTTATGAGGTTCGTGGCCCTCCTTTGGGGTTCACCGCACAAGGGACAAGGCAATCCGATCAACCAACTCGCCTAGTTTCAAAAAGACTCTACCAAAAGTTATCGTTCTCAAAGATAACCTAAAGTCACACCAAGGCTTCCAAAACCATCAAGTCGAATGCAGGGAAGGTCTTCCAATCAAGTCATGAACACTTTTAGCCACAAATCATGCATGCAACCAAACTAATCTAAATGCATAAAAATGGAAAAAAAAAAGTACGAAAAGAGAAAGAAAATCTTTTTTGTTAGTTTTTTTTTCTTTTGCAAACCTATCATGTTAATACACTAATATGAACCTAATTAACATGCAAATATACTAATATGAACCTAATTACAAAGAGGAGGAAGAAAATTTTGAGATAGAGCGAACACATGCTAACTCCCCCAAGCTTAATACAAACTCCGTCCTCGGAGTTGACAAGCAAAGAGAAAGTAGGGGTGGAGGTAAGGGGTTTGAACTCTACCTTGGGAGGAGGCTTAGAACTCTCCTCTTTATCAGTGGATGTAGTAAGAAACTCAAATGTTTCTTCATGTGCCTCCTCAACGGTAGTGCTATTAGGAAGCATGGAGAACTCATTCACCTCTTCCATGTTCAAGCTCGAGGCATCGGTAATAGAAGCATAGTGCTTGTCCCCGGTGTCTACCACTTTCTCAAAATCTTCCATCTCACCCTCTACTAGATTGACACGACAAACTTTCTCTACCATGGGTCTCTTAAAAGTCTTTGAGAACTCGAACACAACCCTCTCATTGGCTACCTCGACCGTGATTGTATCATTTTTGCAGTTTATCACGGCGCCCAATGTCTTAAGAGCTTCCCTTCCAATAATGAGAGGAGTCTCCTGATCTTCCTCCATATCCATTACTACAAAATCGCATGGCACAAACACATGCCCAACTTGTATTGGCACATCCTCCAACTCACCATGTGGCACTCTCACAGTTCGATCCGCCAATTGAATAGTCTTTCGCGTAGGAAGAAGAGGAAGATTTAGGTGCTTAGCTATGGATAGAGGCATCAAACTCACACTTGCTCCTAAATCGGCCAATGCTCCTTTAGGCTCCAATTCACCTATCTTCACCGGCAAGGTGAAGCTTCCGGGGTCTCTTTGCTTCTTGGGCATGGCACATTGCACTAGAGCACTTACTTGGTATGGCAAGGTGATGAGCTCATCTTCTAGTTTCCTTTTGTTGGAGAGGATTTCCTTCAAAAACTTAGCATAAGCCGGCATTTGAGACATTGCCTCAAGGAAAAGAATGTTGATTTGAAGGCCTTTTATCACATTGAGGAACTTGGAGAACTTATCACTCAATTTTCACTCCACCAACCTGTGAGGGTATGGAACCGGTGGCACATAAGTCTTAGGTGGTGAAGATGATGGCAATGAAGCTTTATCACCAACTTGGACTTGTGGCTCTTTTTTTTCACATTCTCCATTTTCTCACCCTCCTCAACTTCATCTTTCTCAACAACTTCAACTTTTTCTTCCTTCTCTACCTCCTCATTAGTCATCTTGGGACCCTCATAACTAGTTCCCGACCTCAAATGGATAGCTTTGGCTTGATGGAGATGGGGATTAGGAATGGGTTGGCCCGAAAGTTGATTTGTGGGAGTAGAGGGGGTTTTCTTGGCTACTTGGGCAATTTGGGTTTCAAGCATTTTGTTATGGGCTTGTAGCTCTTGAAACCTTTGCTCATGTTTTTGGAGAATTTGGTTCATGGATTGGAGTTGTTGGAGAATTTGGAGAGAGGTTGGATCGGGAGATGGAGTGGGTTCGGAATTTTGTCTGGAGAATAGAGGGTTAGAGGGAGGTTTTTGGGCATTGGCTCTTTGATGTGGAGTTTGGTAGACATTAGAACCTTGTGAGGACGAACCGCCTTGATTGTAGTTCTGGTTATACCCTTGCACATACCCTTGGTGTTGAGCTTGGTTGTACCCTTGTTGAGGTGGATTCCATCCTTGTTGAAGTTGTTTCCAACCTCCTTGTTGATTGCTTCTATATCCCTGGTTTCCTTGATAACCATCTCCTCTAGAGTTTATTGCCGCCACATGCTCCGAATTCGTACCTCCACAATAAGAAGTATCATGATTAGTACCTCCACAAATATCACAAGAAAAAGAATTTACCTGTGATGGAGTAGATGATGCAAGGCTAATCTTGGAGAGCTTCTTATCAAGTTGATCCATCTTAGCTTGAATTTGATCTATGGGATCTAATTCAAACTTGCCACTCTTCTTAGGTTGAGCACATCTTTGTCTTCCACCCCATGAATAGTTCTTAATTACTTCTTCAATTGTGGACTCAAGTTGACCTTGTGGGATCTTAGAAAGTTGACCTCCCGCTCCAGCATCAAGGTTGGCACGTGATATAGGATCAAGGCCATCATAGAAGAATCGCATGAGTAGATTCTTGGTGAACTCATGGTGAGGGCATGAACGGATCATCTCCTTGAACCGCTCCCAAGCTTCCGCAAGTGTCTCATCGTTCTCTTGCTCAAATAAGGAGATCTTCCTCCTTATGTCTGCCGTCTCCCACTCCGGGAAGTACTTCTTCGGAAAAGCCATTGTGACTTCCTCCCATGTAGTGAGGGAGTTAGCAGGTAAACTCTTGAGCCATGATTTTGCTTTTCCGGTAAGAGAAGACCAGAACAAATGCATCTTGATGTAGTCTGGAGAGACGTCATTTGTGGTTATCATGGCACAGATCTCAAGAAACATGTCAAGATGGTCCAGAGGATCTTCATTCGACCCTCAACAGAATTGTTCTGCCTTCACCATCCGAGTGAACTGAGGGTGAATGCTGAAATTTGTAGTAGTGGTGGGGAGTCGAATACCACCTTGAAGAACATAGGAAACCGGATTTCCGAAATCCCTAAATAGTTGTGGATTTGCTTCACCCATTTCTGACTGAACTTCGCTTGTTGTACTTGAGTCTGGTGAAGATGGTTCGGAACCCAAAGACAAATCTTCCAAATTTTTCCGAAGCTTTCGCAATGTACGGTCAATTTCTGGATCTAGAGGAAAGGTGGGTGAACCGTGAGCTCTTCTTCTCATGTAACAACAACAAAGCTAAGTAAAGGATTAGCAAATAACAACCACAGTCAAAAAGAAAAGAAAAATCAACTAAGCAAAGCTAAACTAAAATAAACTTCAATTAATAGCACAATTTCCCCGGCAACGGCGCCATTTTGATAAGAGGTTTTTAGTGTGTCGTTAATGTACCAAAAATCGCTTTTCAAACAATATTTATAAAACCTAACGAGCAATTACCAAGAACGTAGTAAAGGCAAGTCAAGGGTCGATCCACAGGGAAATTGGGATTAATCAAAGTCTATTAAGTCTAAATTACCTAATTGAAGGGTTTTTGGGGGTTTTAAAAAGGTTTGGTGACAACTACGACTAGATAATATCAAGCACTAGCAAATAACACAAGATAAAAAATTATAGGAAGACACTAGAGTTAAGGTTACTAGTATGGATCAAAGCGGATAACGATTATTAATGCAATTGTGATTCAAAGGCAACGATTACGCAAGGTTTAGTTTTCCTCTAATATATACTCGAGTCCTCTCTCGAATGGTCCTCGAGAATGATCGCTTAATCAATCAACTAAATCCTCTCTCGAACGATCTTTAGTCAATTGATTAAGAGATCCAATGAATTTGGAAAACCCCTAATAGAGGATCCCCTTAATTTCTACCCAATATCTTGGCCTAGAAATTAAGTTGATTCATGGGGATGATAAAAGAGTTCATAATTCAATTAAGAACATTTGAAATCAAAATACCAAAGCACAAATGTGATCAATATCTATCCTAAGGCCTCAAAACACCAAGATCAATGCATAAACGTCATTGTATCACCACAATCACATTAACAATACATTTAAACTCTAATCCATACTTTCACCCTAACCCTAGATAGAGAACTACTCACTAATCATGGAATCTAAGCAATAAAACATGAAATTTATAACTAATCTAGGGCTAAACATGATTAAGAGATAATTAGTCTAATTAAAATAACAATTATGAAACTATAATAAAGTTGATCTAGTAAAAGGGAAGAACAAATAATAGCAATGAAAAGAGATAATAAAAACCGAAACTTTGAAATTAAATTGAATAAAAGTACCTTCAATGTTGTAGAAATCACAAACTATAATATACGAATCTCAAATCTTGATAAAAAACTAAGTGTTTATCTATCTAATATGAACCCTAATAATACTCTCTAAAACCTAGAATAAAGCATAAGTCAAAAATAATAACTCTATTGTTTTTAATAGCCACGAGCATTACAAATTTCTGGCGGAAAAAGGTGGTGCGGGAGCACCAAGGCTACTGATTCAGGTGGCCAAACTTCGCAGGAATGGTGCGGGCGCACCAGAGTGGTGCGGGCGCACCAAAATCAGGTGCGGGCGCACCATTTCTTCTGCTCTGGTCGGACAGTTCAACTTAAAATGTGCATAACTCTTTCATTTTAGATCTGAATCAAGCTTATGACCAGTCGTTGGAAAGCTATGTCTATTTGAAGTTCTATGTTCAAGATTCTATTGTGCGATGTGCTCCTTCGTGCGAGCGGACATGGGGCATGGTGCAAGCGCACCATTTCTCAACGTGTTCTCTATTTTCATTGCTTCCTTTGCCAACTCTACAACGCGTAGCCAGCTTAGTAGTTCCACCTACATTAAGAACATGGTAAAACAGGGTGAAAGCAAAAGTACTAGAAATTCATTCAAATATGAATGAAAATCTAGCAAAATGTCACTATGATCAAGAATGATCAAGTGAGTGAAACGGAAGGGGAAAGGGAGAAGAAAGAGGGAAGAAAGGGGAGAAAGAGGATCAAAATGAGCTAGAAGGAGTCCATAAAGAGCGTTTGAAACGCACTTATCAGCGGAGAGGTTTGGTGGTGATTATAGTGAGATATGGAAAGCCGTTTGGAACATTGGTGGCCCTCCTAAACTGAGTCATTTTATTTGGAGGGCGTGTTCAGGGGCTCTGGCAACAAAAGGCAGATTGTATGAACGTCACATTGTTGAGGATGCTTGCTGCGGTTTCTGTCCGGGTGTCCATGAATCTATTGTTCATTCTATATTTCATTGTTCATTTCCTATTTGGGAAGAATCTCCGTTTTCTCAGTATGTCAACGATGCCCCGATGACTTCTTTCATGGACTTATTTGTGTGGATGAAGTCCAAGTTGGAGAAACAGGACCTGCTGTCCTTAATGGCGCTTGCTTGGGCGTCATGGTCTTATCACAATTCGGTGACTCATGGTGAACCATGGTCTAGTAGGGAGGTTGGAGCTGCGGGTTTTGTTAAGCTTGTACAAGACTATCAAGCTTATGCTGCTGCAGTATTGAAACGAGTTCCAGGTCCTTGCGATTTCCCGTCTCGGTCAAGCTGGAGTCTTCCAAGGGAGGGGTTCTGCCGGGTTAATACTGATGCTGCAATTCTTGGAGCTGATGGGGTTGGTATGGGTGTGGTTATTAAAGGCGAGAATGGCAAAGTACTGCTGGTAGCTGTGTGTAGAACTCGCGCCCGATGGACTGCTGCCATTGCCGAGGCTGCTGCGGCTAAATTTGGTCTCCTACTGGCGCGACATCATGGCTTCACTAGAGTGGATTTCAAAACAGATGCACTCAATCTTTCAAAAGCTATTCACACAAAGAAGGTGGGGCGTTCCCCGTTGGATTTGCTGGTTGAAGATATTTGTCTAGTTGGGAGTAGTTTTCCTTCTTTTTATGTTTCTCGTGTTAAAAGGGGTGGGAATACGGTTGCGCATTTAGTTGCTAGACTCCCTCCGGCTGTGGGGGTTGAACAAACTTTGTTGATGAGTTTCCTCAAGATATTTTAGCCTTGGCGGAAATTGATGTTTCTTAATAATACTACTATCCGTTTCCTCTCAAAAAAATAAGGTATAATGGATTTCGATAAATTATGATAAGTTTTTTTTTTTTGAAACGGAATAAATTTAGATAAGTTCAGTTAAGTAAAAATAATCAATCAATATATATATATATATATATATATGAAGGAGAAACTTTTCGGGAGCATAGGGAGCTCCTCAAAATTTCGAGGCCATA
Source organism: Beta lomatogona (assembly GCA_947646795.1). Taxonomy (NCBI): domain Eukaryota; kingdom Viridiplantae; phylum Streptophyta; class Magnoliopsida; order Caryophyllales; family Amaranthaceae; genus Beta; species Beta lomatogona. Next base: position 942,534 of record CANSNZ010000105.1, read on the forward strand.
GAGCGCGCCACGTAGGATTGTCATGTCATCGAATTTTATTTTTATCTTTTAAAAAAATAGAGTTCTACATAGATTTAAATACACAAAAGGGTTATAGATAAGCTAAAATTAGAGTTTGGTTTTGAATGAACAACCTAAATTATTATATTATGTAAATTGTGTATAACTTTTGCTACGTAATTCGGATTATTATAATTTTTGTTCCATTGGATATTGCTCGAAATATGCTCCGAAATAAGATCCATTTACGATATAGTTCTACAACTTATGAAATAGAGAGCGCCACGTAGGATTGCCATGTTATTAATTTTTATTTTAAATATTTTAAAAAATAGAGTTCTACACATATTTAAATACATAAAAGGAGTTTTACATAACGAGAAATTAGAGTTTCGTTTTGAATAAACAACCTTAATTATTGTATTATGTAAATTGAATATAACTTTTCCTACCTAATTCAAAACAAAAAAAATTTTACCATTTGAGAGTACTTGAAATATGCTTCAAAATAAGAATCATTTACGATATAGTTTTACAACTCATAGTCTTTCTTTTAAATAAACAACCTAAATTATTTAACTATGTAAATTGAATATAACTTTTGCTACATAATTCGCAATATTATAAATTTCTTACACTCAGAAAGTGCTCGAAATATGTTTCTATATACAATATAGTTTTACAACTTATGAAAATATATTTATTTAGATGAATAACATATTATTTATTCTTTATTTTAATTACATATAAAAATAACTATAAAAATAGCGTATTATATGTCAAAATAGCAATTATGTATTTTAAAATCAAACTTTTAAAAATTGAGTTATATAAAGATAAAAAATACATATTTGTAGTTTTGAGCATGTCATAATGGCATTACATGAAGAATCAAATGAAAGTTTGTCAACGACATTGCAGATGTATTATGCAATTGACTAATTATTTTATTCCTAGAATATTTGTTGTATAGATAATTATTTATGTTTTTCTTTTTCATATATCTATATGTCAGATCTTATTCTTTTCTCAATAAACTTAATTCTACTAAAACTAATTGGAAAATCAAGGTTCGAGTTTCTAGACTATTTGAGGTCGCAGATTATAAAAAAGGGGTAAGTTTGATAAGTCTTGATATGGTCATGATTGATGAAGATATTTTTTTCTCTTAAATAATATTTTCGATTATTAATTGAGGTTATTTTTATATTTAATTTATTTCATTCATGATACCATCATTGTGATCTTCTTTTCGGTGTTTCCATCTTCTATTCTATATGCATTAGTGTTTATATGCTATATTAAAAGTTGAAGTTATGACTGACACTCATATTTTTTCTCTATTCTTTTTGTCCTGCATCTATTAAATTATCACCCTCTACTTTCTTAAAGTATTGTTTGGGTATTTTCCATGTTAAAACTGTGCTAGCTATTGTTAATCATTACCAATTATTGGAATACTATATTAAAAAAATTATTTATATATCACAATAACAAATCTAGAAATCAAAGTATAATGACAAACACTTTCTCTGTTTTTTCAACTGTAACAATGGATTTGGGCATGGTTTTTAAGAAAATAAAACAAAATGGGTAGTTTAGCATAGAGGATTAACTAGAGTAGGGAATAGGTAAATCCTTAATAAAGTAAACACAACTTTATAAGGCAATTTGAGTAATTAATGATGGTTTTATTAACATAAAGTAAAGGTGAAATTGTCAACTATAGTTGTGTTTTTTTTTTTACCAAAAGTGGAATGGTTCCAATAGCTAAAACTACCCAAAGTGGTAATTGTTACAATAGGAATTGAATGGAGGAAGTATATAAATACAATGGTGTTGAAAAATCTCATTTCAGAAAACAAAAAATCAACAATGTTAATAAAAAGGGAAAATTTCAAAAAACTACATTTTATAACCAATTTTTTTCAAAAAACTACCTTTTAAAAATTTTCTTTCAAAAAACTACCTTATATAACAAATTTCTTTCAATATACTACCATTTTACGTTTATATTTAATACTAACCAATAAATGACAGTCGCCGTAGGTGTTGCTGCCGATGGGGTAGCGAGAAAAGAAGAGAGAAACGAGAGGGAAAGAAAAAAAAGCTATTTAAGGTGACTCAATTATTAGTGATTAAACCCTATTTATGATAAAATGGTAGTATATTGAAACAAATTTGTTATATAAGGTAGTTTTTTGAAAGAAAAATTTTAAAAGGTAGTTTTTTGAAGTTTTTTTTATTATAAAAGGTAGTTTTATGAAATTTTCCCTAATAAAAATTTGAAAACAAATAAAATAAACAACAACACGTGCAACGCACGGGCTTCAAAGCTAGTGTATATTAATTTGGTGAAGTAAAAATAATGTATATTAATTTGGGTAAGTAGACTCATATCAACTTTATTAGCCTCCCCCTATCTCTTTCTCTCACAAACCCTAGCCTCCCCTACCCCTTGTTCGTAAGTTAAGGGCTGCCATGAATGATTTCATCCATGGTAATCCCCTTTTTCCTTTTTATTTTCAGTTTGTAGTTCATTTATTTCTTGCTTTGTTGAATAAATTAGTCTCTCTTTATGAAATTTTTTCAAACCCTGTTATGGGGATTTTAGTCTCTGTTGTGGAGATCTCCTTCTCCCTTCTCCCCTATGGGAGTTGTGAGTATGATTTTTTTGTCTTTAGGTATGAGAAAATAGTTCTCATTGGTTGAAGTTCGAGACTCAATATGAAGGTATTGAAATCTCGGATGCGGTCAACATGGTTCGATCAAAAATGCTCTTTCCAAACTATGTCAGAATGATAGACTTACTCATCAATAGCTACTTGATTCAGTAAATACAAAGGGACGTTTCACCTTCAATTAATGAAATTTATCTTTCAAAAAAAAAAAGTAAAAATAATGTATGACACTCTTACAAAATAATGTCTAATAAGGATTAATAAGATCTATTAAGTTAAAGTAAGTTGAGTTAAGTTTAGATAACCAAATATAAGTTGAATAGAAACACCCATAACATTTTCTAATGCTTAGACATGACATGTAACTTAGTTGGTAAACTGTTGTAGAGATGATATTCAACACTGATTTCGCTAAAATAAAGATTTTTTTTTTTTTTTTAAAAAATGATCGTTGTCAAAATCATTAGTCTAATATGTGGATTTGAGCACTTTATGACTCAAAAATATCAAAAGGAGATTGATTGTATGGAAACTAGTAAGAGAAATGAGTCAGGAAAATGTTTGAGTGAATCGATGAATGTGAGCGTAATGATCATAACTTTGATATTTTACAATGATGGAAAGATAGAACTAAGACATATTCCATCCTTCAACTCATGGCTTCGGAAGTATTTGCTAAATCGGTTTCAATGTACCGCTGGTCTGTTACTTCGGAGTCCGTATTTAACACTGGGAAACATGTGCTTGATTGCCAATGCACAACTTTAACTATTAATATCGTTTATTATCTTTTAGTAAAAATGATCAAAATATATATTGAGATAAATTTAACAAGACCCTAAGTGATATTTTTCCTTACGTGAAATCAGAATAGTAGGTAGTGAAAGGGTGGTGGGTGAATAGCGTAGAACCTATTGTTGCAATAAAAAAAGAACGGAAGAAGTAAGTACTTCCTCCAGTAGTGAAAGGGTGGTGGGACGAATTAACTTTTATGTTGTATATTTCTCTACTGATAAATTTTAATATATAAACGCTTAAATATTTAACATAAACAAATACTCCTTTTTACAAAAAAAAATGGAAAAATATATACAATATTGTTAAAAAATATTATAGATTGAAAGATATAGACCGAAAAAAGTAGCGGAGGTTTAGAGGTATGAACTCGTGACTTGTGAGCTAGCTAACGACACTTTACCTAAGGAAGTTTTCTATCAATTCCATTGCAATTAATGCACGGTTGTGTAGCTAACAGAGTTTAGTTATTGCTTTTGGATTCATTTTGGATCCGCCCATGTATTAACATTTAAAATTTTACAATCATAAGAATAAATACATAAGGTTTTAACATAGACCTTAACTTAGACACAATATTTTAATTAAAGGAAATCGAGTCACCCAAACAACATACACTTTCACCAAAACACAATATTTTTAACGGAAACCGAGTCACTCGAATTTGGATTGAACGGGAAATTTGAAATATTGGTTTTCATGATACGAAGATCATATCGATTTTGATCCAAATTTTGGTCCTATATGGAATGTGCATGTGCTTACAATTATTCATGTTCATGTTGATGTAAGAAATCCTATTCATGTTTGGTAAGTTTTTTTTTATAATCTACTTTCTCCAATCTTTTTTAGTTGCAACATATACCTTTTTAGAAAGGTCAATACCAATTGCAAAATTTCCCTAATTGGTATCAAAATGCACCCAAAAGACATTTTTCTGTATCAAACTGGCCCCTTTATTTCATTTCTTTTAAAAAATGCGACAAATCCTTATGTTGCAACAAATAAAGAATGAAGGAAGTATTACATTTTAATTTGTCCAACTTTGAATTATATAGTATTTTATGATGTAATTATATTCATATAATAAGTTTTGTTAGCATTAATATTGATAAGTTTAATGTAGTATTAGTGTTTTTTTTTTCAATTTTTGTGTCATTTTTTAGTGGATTATATATTTTAAGTGTTAAATTTGCCAAAATTTATAATAACATTAATGTGTTTGAGAATTTTTTAATTGAACTTCTATAGTTCGGATTTTGATAAATTTTTAAACATAGTTTGAAGTGTAATAGTAAACTAAAAAAAATCTATTAAATAATCAAGTTATATGTAGAGATTTTGTGACAAAAATAGTGTCTCATAATGACTAATCTTTTTATCTGTGAAAAGTAAATTAGTACTCATAGTATAGTTTACCTCTATATTTTTAATGTTATTTTAACAAAAAAAAACTTTATTTATTTAATGAGGTAGGAATGGACCAACAAAAGCCAATTATATAATCTGATTATGACATTTGTTTAAATTATGTGCATCAGTTGTATATAAAAGTATATAACTCAAATCCATTTGTTTTCTTGAATTTTATGTTTGAAAATACGCCATATATTTACTTGGGAGTTCTCTTTATTTAATACTCCCTTTAATTTTTTTATGTATAATGTACGTAATAATTGTTTTCTTGATTTTTTTTTCTTTTTCTTGTTTGATTATTGTTATCTTGATTTAACATAATAAATTGTTTTCTTGAATTTTTTTTGTTTGATTGTTATTCTCTTGATTTAGCACTCAATTAATTAATCCTTTTATAGGTATATCGGTAACAAGTAATCATTATCAACAAGTAGTTTATTTTGAAGGAACAATTATGGGTTATTTCCAAAAAGTTTCATACAAATTTTTGTTGTTCAAGAATTATATTAAACATACAAGGTATTTGTTCATCTATATTTGAAGAAATTACTTGTAACCCGCAAAACCTTTCCAAGACAACATACTTGTAGGTCCAAAAGGTGTTTATGAGATTCGGCAAACCGAGCAAGAATGTATATTCGTGTTGATATACCAGGGGTTCCACTATATAACGTTGATGTCAAAAGGAAATATGTGAACAACATCATTACTATAACTGCAAGAGCTTTGAAGATTGACGAAGCATGGGAACAACTGGGCACCCAACGTGTGTATGGTATTTGTATTGAATTCGATGAAAATCTATATAATTAGATTTGGTATCATATGAGAATATCATGGTTATGTGAGAATACCCTACTTATATGAGAATAAATATCAGCCCTTGGATCTTCATTCTCACCGGATCTCGACTCTATATATTTGTATATAAGCTGTAATTTTCAGCTTTTGTGATTAAGAAAATCATTAACTTAATTTGACAATTTAATTGGTTTCCTTTTTACACTCTTTATCACTAGTTGGTATTCCACAGCACCGCCCAACAATTTCAATAGGCACGTCAGCTGATACAATTCAGCATGACTCGAATTGCACGTGTTGTACATGCGAAAAGATAAATTCGGGGAGAAGTAAGTTATATGATTTCTAGCTAGGATTTGGTTTGGATGTGATAAGATTTATTGAAATAATAATTACATGTTGGTGTACGTTTACAGGCAGTTGCATATAGCGAAGATGATTGCAAGATAAACCCATTTCAAATAGGAGGTTTGGGAGGGGTATATAAGCAAAGTTTTTCATACAAGGGAAATAAGGCGTATAAGTTGAGGGTGGACGTACCAGATTAAAAGTATTACAAAATCAGAAGGATGTCACCGTAGCTTTTATGATTCGCGACAGCCAACAGAATGTGGGAGAAAAGGAGCACCCTCTTGTTGAAGGGCCAAGGCAGTATTTTGCCTATGTGGGGATTGACTGGCAAGACTGCCTTTGTTGCGATAATATTGATGTGCTACGTAATCTTAGTCATGGTGTGTTAAACTTCTTTGTTAATGTAAAAACAAGGAAAGAGTACGAATTTCATATATTTTTCAAAACTGCAAAGTGGTATGTGAGTATAATAGATAAAATGATTAAGTAATGGCTGGCTCGTGAGACTACATTGTTATGTTCTTTTATAGGTGGTTGTGACTTGTTGAATGGTTATTATATTGTTTTTCTTTTGTTTAGATCTATGAACTTGAATGAATTATTTGTGAATTTTAAGATTTGAATATATTGCTTTAAAGTGGAGGTGATCAGCATGGGTCCGGTCCAGCCCGAAATGGGCGGATTTCCAAGCGACATAAATATGGAAAATCAACCTTTTTTTTTGGCCCGACCCGAAAATGGCACGAAAAGCTCGCAGGGTCCGGTCGGAATTAGCGGATTTTGGCGCATGAATTTCGGCCCCAGGCTTGGCCCGCCTAAGGCTTTGGCCTGTTCCGGGCCACTTTTTTTTTGCTAAAGCCCGTTCCAGTTGATAATCACCTCTACTTTGAAGGTAGTTATAGACTTCATCGTTAGTTATTTAACTCATGCCATTTCTATGATATTATTCATAGTTGCATTTTGTATAGTGTTTAATCATTGTTCATCATTATTATTATTATCTTTTCTCTACTTTAGTTTAATTCTTTTACAAAGAACGTCAAATGATTGAAACATCATTCTTACGAATAAAAGCTAAATTCTTTGACAATTATAGTTAGAGGGCATTTTTGACCTGATATGTTAGGCTATTTGTTTTTGGTGTAGGGAGATATACTTAGCGTTGTGTTATTAAATTGTGAGAATGAAAAAGTTATAATCTTTCTTGTTTTTTTTTCTTTTTGACAATAAGTAAACAAAAAAGGACACACAAACTACCCCATAAACTCTGACAAGTAACCGCAAGTCGTATCATGGGTTGACTCTTTAATCCTAGAATACAATCTATAGGACATCATACTAGTAATACACTTCTTAGAGGGAGAGGGGATCACTTCTAAGGGAATGGACCCAGCTAACTTTCGCTTCCAACCAACACGGAGGGAACGAATCCTTAATGCTGCATGCTCACCCGTTCTTGGATTCCCTGAGGACAGACCTTTGCGTGATCTCGAGCTGACATTGAGAATCGCCTTGTACATGTTAGACCTGGCAATTCTATGAGCTTTCATCCTGGCTTCTGTAGCTGCTTTCCTCTTCGCGGATACTATTGGATTCATTGATGAAACGTAACCCTTGGTCGATAACCCTGTAATTGACCCTTCTTCATAACCCACCTTTTGCCTGGTTGCTTCTTCTGTTGAGTTTTGTTGCATCTCTGTATCATTCTTCTGAGTTCCAGACTAGTTAATGGAGTTGGTGACATACTGCACTGAAAAGGATGCTTACTTCACTTCCTCTTCTCCAAGTATCACCGACTCTTTCAAATCAGATTGATGAGCACAACAACTAGTGTCCTCCCTGATCTCTGCTTGCGCCTCACACTTTTCTCGAGGGGATGCAAAAATCCATGTCCATTGCTTCCGGCGACTCCGATGGTATTCGATGAGGCACCATCGATATGTTTGATATTGAAATAAGGTTATGGGCCTTCATAAAAGACATTGAATGGGGGTGATAAACGTATAGATTTTTCTCTTCTTTAAGCTTAGATACATCTTCTTGTGATAATTTTAAGGAAAATTTGGTGCGAATAGCACCAACTATTGATTTGGTGCACAAAACAGCACAAACTAAACAAGGTGTGATGCACAACACGAACTTTATGGCATGAGTGCATGATTCAACATAAACAACGATTTTGGCATGGTTCCATAGCACAAACTTTAAGGCTTAGGCAAACGAATCTCAAGCCAAAATCGGCATGTATGTTGATTCGCGCACCTATGCCATAAAGTTTGTGTTGTGCATCACACCTCGTTTAGTTCGTGCTGTTTTGTGCACCAAACCAATAGTTGGTGCTGTTTGCGCCAATTTTTCCTAATTTTAAACACATTACTGGTCTCCTTGTATTGACATATATAACCTTATTACCTGCCCCCTTGTTACCTAAATGCCCTCCTTTAAGGGGAGCATTATGGCCTATAGTATCCTGCATAATTTCAACCTTCATACTTTTACTAGCTTCCTTGATGCAAGGCATTCCTTCATACTCAACTTTTGCTTGACCCTCCTCACTTATTTGCTGCATCTTAGACCTTGATTTTGTTTGCTCACATGCTCCTTGATCTTGAGTGTCTGGAATTACGTACCCTTTGACCTTGTTTGAATTATCTCCTTCTACTCCGTGCGATTGACAAAGGGATTGTTCCCAACTGGCTATTCTTTGTTAATTTCCTTATTTTTTTGGCTCTAACTCCCTAGCACTTCTGAAATCATCGTAAGCCTTTTCCAAACACCCTAATTTCCTAAAGGCTAACCCCCTCCTGAAAAATGCTTTCACATTCCTCTTTTCAACTCCGAAAACCATATAGCAAACCAAAATAGTCGTATTCAATTTGTTCAATTTTAATGCGCAAGCTGCAAGATTTAAATGCAGAGGAATCGCCAATTCTCGAACGAGCAAGTTATCATCACTCATATCCATGTCATCACAAACTATACCGACAATACAACACATAATGAATTGATAGCTTTTTCATATTTAGCATATGCATTAGTAAAATCATTTAGCTTAAAAAGGTAGTTTCCCTCAAATTCCGCAAATGGAATGACTTCTGAAAATTTCGCGAACAACTCCTCTACATCTTCATCATCATCATCCAACTCATTCAGATGATGCAGTACTAGAGAAGAAAGTGTAAATTCCTCCCCCATATCCTCAATACAAACCATACTTAACCAACTAAACCAACAAAAAACAGCAACTTGAAGCAAGAACAACACAAACAATAACGTTATAGACAAACCAGTTTAGCTCAAAGAAAGAGAAAAGGAAAAACACCCCTGAATTTGCAAACCAGATTTAGATGACCCAGACACCACACAACAATTCACATACCAACTGGACTTGGGTCAGATTAACAACCTATACTAAATAAAGAAGCAGAAAAACCGAACCTAGAAGACGAGACACAAATCGGAACTTGAAATGGAAGGAGCCTCGCCGACGACTGGGGAGACCACAGCCACCGACGAGCAAAGTTCTCTAGAATAACAGAGAGGTCGTTTTTCTTGGGAGAAGTTTCGAGGTCGTCTTTCTTGTTAGATGATTATGCTTATGCTTTGATTGGTTTGGATCGCTAATCTATTTTTTTATTGTGTTGAACTTGTCAATTTCATCTTTGACATAATTTGTTAGTGTAATCGCTAGGGTTTCAGCTTGTGATACATAAGCGGTTGTTAGTGATGAAAGCTTATGGTAGTACCAATTGGTTAAATATTTTACTCGAGCTTGTGTGATTATGGCCTAAGTTAACTTTTCTCTGAGTCATTCATGCTGCTAATTAATCGAATCTAAATAGCTTATTCTAGATTATTTATTAGTTGGTTAGACAATATTACAAGAGCTTCTCTAGTTTATTTATTTATTGTCTAGGTTAAAGTCAAAGTATATACATAACTTATCTAGTTTCTATTAATGATTTATTGCTTCAATGACCAATTAATAATCCAATGCTCTCCCAACCCTAGAATTAATGGTGCGTGAAACCATGCCAATAATGGAAGTGTTCAAACTAATTTGGAACAAACATAAAAGGAAAGTGTTCAGACTATTCTGGGACGGAGGTAGTATCTTTGATGGTGTTTTTCATAGTTTTAGCTATTATTTTATAATTAGTAATTTATTTAGTTAATTCATATATTTGTTTTTAACATAACACAAAAAATAATAAAATAAATCCGATTCTCTACGATAAATGCTGGCTCACCGGCCACATTGCTAGAACGCCTAGAAGGTTATAGTTAGATTACTCTTGGTATGCATGGGACAGTCGTACCTGTAGCCAACTTGTATTGGGTATGACAAAACGAACTTGCAACGACTCTTAAGAAGCAAAATTCTTCCGCTTGAACAACGATCAAGAAATCTCAGAAAAACTCGATTTCGCTTCTTACATTAGTTATAGTAATTAAAGACAAAGACACCACCATTTCTAGTTCACTATAGGCCTTGTAATTCACTCCATAGACAATATTTGCAGCACTCTCAGACTCAACAGCTTAAACACGAGTATACATAATAGGATGCAATGTGGATTGATACGGTCTTCCTCAATCGGTTTCCCCCATGAAAGATGAAAGACTCTTAACTCTTGCGTGCTTTACTGATTTTGACTTTATCTTCTTCCTCTTAGCCAGCTTCCTTTCCAAGTCTTTAACCTTACCATTCAAGCTAGAAATGGCTTCTTGTTGCTCCTTCCCAGATGCAAGTAGCTTCTCCAACATCTCTTTCAGCTTCTGATACTCTTCTATGATTTTTTCACCCGCTACAACTGATTTTTGACCCTCCAACGATTGTCCCGATGCTCTATCTACAAGAAGTTTCACATTGCCCATTTCCGAGATCTCCTTAATGATCTCGTCTTCATGTTCCTGAACACGAGCATCCACGAGTGATATAGTGCTCCTCGAGGAATTGCTTAATTCTGGGCTCTCCTTGTGCTCGTCCTCATTTTCCTTCGAAGGTGGGACTTCAACTGCTTCCTCGACCTGAACAGCAGAGACCTCCCTTTCACCAGTTGATTCAAGCACCTTGGTTTCTTCTTCTTCTGCAACTGGCTCCCCAATGTTTGTGGGGCTTATAACAGATTCAGCTTCCTGGCCACTAGATGTTTCCTTATAAGATATCTCAAGTGGCTCATGGTTTTCATGCTCTAGAATCACATTGTCCTCGTTTCTTACTTCTAAACTCCCACTAGGCTGATCTACATCATCTTTATTGAAGCTCCCTGAAGCCTCAGCCCCAATTAGCTCATTGCCGTCATAGTTGGCGACCTCTATAGGCGAGTTGAACAAAAAATCTATTTCTTGTTCATTCCTCTCCACTTTGACTGTAGAACCTGCATCTTCATGAGGTTGTTCTTCATAGGAAGGAGTGAACATTGCATCCTCAAGAAGTCGTACTTCACACGGAGGCGCAAACCCTGCATTTTCATAGGGTTGCTCACTGGGAAGAGTGAACCCTCCATCTTCATGAGGTTGATCTTTATCGAGAGGAGTGAACTTAAAAGCTCCCGAATCAAGCTCTGACACGGGAATTTCCTTTTCATCCTCATTCGGCACTGCTCTCTCTTTACCCGTGCTTGTGCTAACTAATAACTCCTCACCAACCAGTTGAGGCTGTTCCATAACAAGACTTTCTTCTTGATTCACATTTCCTAGGATTGATCCATAATGCTTCTTTGTGTCTTCGATGTGGGAGACACCACCTAGGGACCTATCAACAATTTTCTGAGGTAATTCTGAAAGCATCTTTGCTCCCTGATCTTTGTTCCCAGATTCACTCTCTCTAGATAAATCAGAAAGCACACTTACCTCTTGATCTTCACTCCCAGACACCAAATCATTTTGTACGGCAGTGACTTCAGCAGAGCATGCATGAACTTCTTCAGGTAGCTGTCTCTCTGCATTATGCACCTCTATATTTTCTGAACCCAAACCAACACCTCCAACATCTTCATCACTTGTTGCTGGTGACACCACAATCTCATCTTGAGGTTCTTTATGAGATTCCACATTGATCAGTAACGTTTCTGAAGTCTCTTTACTTTCAGAACCACGGATGAGATCCTGACCATGACAAGACTGCCTTGGAGATGAGTCACTCGCGCTTATATCCTCCCATTCAGATGCTTTTGCATTTTCATCTTTATTTAGGCTTGAGCATTCAGATGGTTCACCGGAATATACAACCATAACTTCAGATTTCTCAACCAAGCCAGAGTTTTCGGAGGGTTCGGTAGTGGCTTGAGCAGCAGAGGTATCCTGGACCACCAGAATAGACTTTTGGCTCTCTATTGAGTCGAGTTTTTCTTGTAACATAATCAACTCTTTTGCCACAGATCTTCTGACATCTCGAATAATTTGGTGCAATCCCTGGAACACAAAATAGAAGCATAAGATGTTTGAAGAAACATCAAATATGTGACCAGTTTCAACATAGACATTAAACACGAAATGAGAGAAGTGCGAGAAAACAAACTGACAAAAAAAGAAGAAATTAAATCGCTGTAAAAAAACACAATTTTAGTAACATACCTGTACAGTATCCAGCTTCAGCAACAATTTCATTATGGTCTCTCCAATAGCTGTTTTCTCCTTGTCATCAATGGCAGCACGAGACTCGAGCTCTTCGATATACTTCTTCACATTAATAGCCTCTTCACGAACTTCTTCTACTTGTTTGAGCTTCTTCAATGGTTCCCATCTTCTAATGTTATATCCTCGACATGCAGACTGAATAATAACAGCTGCTTCCATCTCTGACATGGCTCTCCTCTCCTGTTTGCCTTCTTTCTGAGATTCACCGTGTGCTTTTTCTCCTAGCACTCTGTCTTCTCCATTAGAATTTCCTGCTCTGTCATCTCCTAGCACTTTGTCTTCTCCATTAGAATTTCCTGCTCTGTCAATATCATTTTGTTGTGCTACCTTTCCCTTACAACCAGCTTCCTTATCTTCCAAATTCTCTGATCCTTTTTTTGCCTCACCTGCACCTTGGGATACTTCAATCTTATCCTGGCCCAGTGTCTTCTCTTCTGTGTCGTTGACTTTTATCTCTTTATTTGGCTGTTTAATTTTTCTGCTAAAACTGGCCCTATCAGAATCCTGCCGGTTTTCATCACTAGGACGACTAGGAGACCTCGAGCTTCCATTGCCATTTTTCTTCTTTGGCGGATCAACCCTCAAGCAAATTGGAGGAAGCTTAGACTTCTTTGTGGGAGATGATGACTGCCTTCCAGTGACAGTCTTCGCAGGGTCTTGACTCGCTTTTATTAGAGGTGCTCGATCAACCTTATGCTCATCCTCTTTCATTAAATCACTGGGAACAAAGTCCTCCAACTGCTTCACAGGAATTATTTTCACCTTGCTCTTTTTATCAACTCCCAGAGTTCCAAGTTTACTGGCAACATCTCCTGCTGTAGACTTTCCTTTCTCTGCTTCATTATCAGTATTCTCATATTTCCTTGGAGCAACCTTCACAGAGGAAGCGGATTCTTCAGCGGTGTCACCCAAAGATTCATCTTCCAGGCTCTTTGATTGATGTTCCATTCGTCCATCACAAGGAATCCAAATCATAGGCCAAGGGAATTGCTTATTTTGGTCTCTATTCTCTGCATCTTGAGCCTTCTTTTCATGCGCGCTCTTGTTGTCTTCGTTACTAGTTTGGATTGCATCTCCTCCTTCCATCAGTTGTTTAATTCCATTAATGTCCAATGGAAACAATCCATTCCTGAGATGTGGACCCAGTTCCAATGATCGTGCGCCCTGGTGAGGCTTTGAAAGAAATGAGCCGCTTTCATCATCCTGTACCTCTGTCTCAAAAGATTTCCCTTGCACCTCAGGTGTCTTAACATATGGCAAGACTTTCTGTTGGTTCGCCTCATTTTCAACCAACCTTCTCGGCTGCTCTTTGTTCGTTGCGTATTCAGGTGGAATCCACAAAATCGGATATGGAAAATGGTTCTCTCTACCAGGAATCAACGACTTACTTTTCGTTGTCTCAACATCTGGCTCTTGCTCTTCAATCTTGAAACTATTACCTCCTTTTGCATGGCTTGGATGATCTGCGCATCCACAACAATGAAACTGATCTCTTGGTGCAATCTTGTCATATTCATATCTAGGTTGCTCCATGGAATAATGTGGAGGAGGGGGATAGTATATTGGGTGAGAGTGAGGGTTAGGAGGGTAGCCACCACAAAAGTAATCTGATGGTGGTGACGGGAAATGAGAGCAAAATGGCCTGAAATTGTAATATGCAGGATATTGGCCATGAGTGCAGTAGTTGTTGCACTGCATTGGAGCTGGATAACCAAAGTTGTGAGGCCAAGATTCATAACAAGAGGAGCTTGGTGGGTCTTCTTTCTTTTGAGATGGAATAGCTTCCCAGCAGCTAGGATGATGGTAATATGGAGCGCAAGGCACATGATTTCTCTGATAAGGGTATGAATTCATGCCTTTGTGGACTGGAAACATCTTCACCACACTTTTTCAAGGCAAAATTTTGATCTTCGAGTTGATTAGCACAAAGTTATGACCTAAACATTATTAAGGAATGTAACAGTTTAGACAAGCAGAAACATTGAATAGTTTTACAAATCAAAACATGAACATTACAATGACATTTGTGACTGATGGGAAAAGACCATAAGATCTCTGCACAAACAGCAGCGGTCCAACCGACTCGAACTAAATCAAAAGCTATTGTACCATGAGTAGGGATGCAATTGATAGCAGAAGGTTCAGGGCGCACTACCTTATGCATCAGGTAAACATATTCCATTACTTTCATCCTTATTATAAAAAAAATTAATAGGTAAGTAAGAACAAGAACAAAAGAAACCTATGTACTGTGTGGGAACTAGGAAGCACTTCAAATAAGCCTAATTCATCTATCGATTGAACTGATCATAATTGCCACATTATAAAAATTGACGGTATAATGGAATTAATAAAGTAGCTGAAGATACAACATAAGCTACTATACATTCTGTTATATCTTAGACATTCTGTTGTAACAGAATTAGTTATTACAAGCACGTGGTTATTTCATTACATATAAATAGATTGTAATATCCTCATTTGAACTCATTCAGAAATATTAAACACTTTACATTTCTCTCTCTATACTTTCTCTATTCTCTCTCTATTCTCTCTGTATTCTAGTTCTATGGATTCTGTAGCTGCAAACTATGGATGATAACATGGTATCAGAGCAACATTCCGCAATCTTTCGCTCGTTGTTTCATGTCTAAATCCAGGTGTTGTTGTTCTTGCGCTGATTTTTCTCTAGCTGATTTCTAGTTCGTAAAAACTAGAGAAATTATGATTTCTCGGTATTATGAAACAATTATGGTTGTTTGATTGATTCTTTTCTTCAATTGATTGATGAAATATTGAAGAGATTGTTGGTGAATGTTTGGTAAAAAAAAAAAAAATTCTCAAAAAAAAAAAAAAATTGTGATTTGAGAATTGTGTGTGTTTGGTGTTTTTGTTGTGCGTGTTGCTGGATTTTTGTGTGATTGTATAGATTTCTCAATTGAGTGAAATCTTAAATTTGTGATTGGTTCAGATTGATGAATCTTGAATTTGTGTTGATTAAGATTAGTGAATTTGGTTGAAATTGAAGATTGAGGTTCATATTTTTGGGAGAATTTGTTTGAATTTGGTTGAAATCGAAGATTTAGGTTTTTTTTTTTTTTGGTGAAATCATGACTGAAAACACTTCTTTAACTCCTCCACCTGAACCTACTACTGTCTTAGGAAGTGTGTATTATATACATCCTTCTGATTCCTCTAATACTAAACTTGTGAATGAATTGTTTGCTGGAAACAATTATGGTGATTGGAAGCGTTCAATGATGTTAGTTCTGTCCTCTAGGAATAAACTTTGTTTTGTGGATGGATCATTAGAGGAACCTGCTGTAACAGACAATAATTACAAAGCTTGGCATAGGTGTAACGATTTGGTAACTGGCTGGCTGTTGTTTTCCTTAGAAAAACAAGTAGCAAAGAGTGTTTGGTATTACAAAAAGGCTAGAGATCTGTGGAAAGATCTGGAAGATAGGTTTGGTCAAGCATCAGGTGCTCAATTGTTTGCTTTACAACAGCAGATATCTGAAATGCAGCAAGGAAAGATGTCTGTTTCATCATTTTTCTCTGCAATAAAAGCTTTATGGGATGAACTAGATGATTTAGATCCATTACCTATATGCACATGTGGTGCTACTTGTGCTTGTACTATAACCAAGAGAATGTTGAAGTCACAACAAGAACAAAGGTTGATGTTGTTTCTAATGAAACTTAATGAAGAATATATTCAGGCAAGAACCAACATCTTAATGATGCAACCTTTACCCAACTTAAGCACAACTTACAGACTTTTAGTTCAAGAAGAGAGACATCAAGAAGTGAGTGGTATAGTTAGTCAACATGATGCAATGGCATTTGCTGCCTATGATAAGAGGAAATATTCTGAGAGGTATGATAAAGGCAAGGTTTATCCTGTCAACAAGCAAGTTCAACCTCTTGCTGGAAATAAGAGATCTTCTGCTTGGTATTGTGACTATTGTAAAACTCCTGGGCATGGCATTGAGCGTTGTTACAAGTTACATGGTTTGCCTCCTCACTTGGCTGGTCATAAAGACAAGAGATCAGCTAATATGGTTCAGTCTGCACCAGAAGAAGTTGATACACAGGGTGAAACTAAAACCTTGTCTGTAGAACAATACAATCAACTCATGTCTTTGCTGAACAAACAAAATAATGCTACTGATTATCCTACATCATCAGGGGATCATCCTACCTCAAGTGCAAATGCTTTCATGGCAGGTAAATTCTGTTTCATGAGTAACATAGGTGTGACTTGGGTTCTTGACAGTGGTGCAACTGACCACATTTGTCATGACCTAAGTTTATTTGAGAGTTATAAGAATGTTCTTAATGCTGATGACACTATAACAGTTCCTGATGGTAGGAAAATACAAATTATGCATAAAGGAATAGTTAATCTCAATTCTGACATAAAATTGCAAGATGTGTTACATGTTCCCAACTTCCAATTTAATTTGATTTCTATTCCTAAATTGTGCCAAGATATGAATGCTTCTGTAAACTTTACATCTACTTCATGTGCTATTCAGGGTCCTTCTTTGATCCAACCACTGGTTCTTGGTAACCTGAAGCATGGACTTTATTGCACAAATTCCTCTCAAAATTCCAAGCCTTCATTACATGCTGCAAGTTCTGCCAGTCACATTGCTTCTGCTTCTATTAATGCTTCTGCTTCTGTTAATACTTCTGTTAGTAATAAGTGTATAGATAAAGCCAAACTTTGGCATTTAAGACTAGGACATTTACCATTTCATTCCTTGAAATATGCTCAACCTAGTCTTAATCTAGATGATATTTCTTCTTGTATATGTCAAGTTTGTCCTGCTGCTAGGCAAACTAGACTACCTTTTTCACAAAGTTCAATAAAAACTTCTAAAATTTTCCAGTTAATCCATGTGGATTTGTGGGGTCCTTATAACACTTCTACTTACAACAATTGCAATTCCTTTGTCACTATTGTAGATGACTTTTCAAGGCACACTTGGGTTTTTATGCTTAAAAATAAATCTGATGTTGTACAGATTATGGAGCATTTCTTTGCTTATATTAATACCCAATTTCATTGTGTTGTTGAATGCATGAGGTCTGATAATGCCAAGGAACTGTGTGAGGGTAAGATGCTACAATTTTTGCTTCAAAGAGGGGTCATACATCAGAAGAGCTGTAGAGAAACTCCACAACAGAATGGTGTTGTGGAGAGAAAACACAGGCATCTTCTAGAAGTTGCCAGGGCATTGTTCTTTCAATCTCATGTTCCTGCTGCCTACTGGGGAGAATGTATACTATGTGCTGCTCATCTCATTAACAGGCTTGCTCTTAAAGTTCTCCAATACACTTCTCCATATGAAAAACTTCATTCTGCCACCCCATCTCTTGATCACCTTAGGGTGTTTGGTTGCCTTTGCTTTGTCTCAACCATCAAACAAGGTAGAACCAAGTTTGACCCAAGGTCAGAACCCTATATGTTTCTTGGATATCCTCCACATCAAAAGGCTTATAAGCTTTTACACCTACACACAAAAAAAATCATCATCTCCAGGGATGTGATTTTTCATGAAAATCACTTCCCCTTTCATTTTTCTCCTACTCACTCCCCACACACACCCATTTTTCTTCCTGTCAACACTACACCATCTCCATTTCTTTATGATGATATACCTGATGTGTTCTCCACCAATATCCCATCCATTTCTATTGAACCCACATCTTCTGACACTACTACATATTCACTTCCTTCATTCTCATCCACTGATGTTTCATCACCATCCACTCCCTCTCCTCCACTTAATTTATCTACTTCTCCTGAAGTTTCATTATCATCTCACATCCCTGCTCCTTCTTCTCCTCCTAGAAGGTCTTCTAGACCCACTAAAATCCCTTCACATCTTCAAGATTACACCTTCTCCTTACCTAATACTTCTTCTGTCAACATGTCTTCCCATTGGTGCAATCTTGTTCAATTTTCTTCTATTTCCACTTCTCATCATGCTCTCATTTCCCATATTTCTTCTTTCACTGAACCAAGCTCCTATGCAGAGGCTGCCTCAGATCCTAATTGGGTTCAGGCCATGGAGAAAGAAATTTCTGCATTAGCTACTAATAAAACTTGGGAAGTTGTTGATTTGCCTAATGGTAAAAAGCCTATTGGCTGCAAGTGGGTCTACAAAATAAAGCTCAAAGCAGATGGTACTCTTGAGAGGTACAAGGCTAGGTTAGTGGCAAAGGGTTACACTCAGCAATATGGAGTAGATTTTCAAGAAACTTTTTCACCAGTCATAAAAATGGCTACAGTTCGCGCTTTAATTGCTATGGCAGCTTCTAAGAAGTGGGATTTATGGCAACTAGATGTCAATAATGCTTTCTTGCATGGAGAGCTTCATGAAGAAGTCTTTATGAAGATGCCAGATGGACTTCCCAATCCTAAACAACAAGTTTGTTTGCTTAAAAAGTCTTTATATGGGCTTAAGCAAGCAAGTAGGCAATGGTTTGCCAAATCAGTTAGTGAATTGCAGCTTCAAGGTTTTTCACAATCAAAGAATGATTATTCTTTGTTCCTTAAAAGGCAAAATTCTCACTTAACAGTGGCTGCTGTTTACGTTGATGATGTAATATTGACTGGTACAGATTCTACATCTATCAACTCTCTTAAACTACATCTTGATCAAGTATTTAGCATCAAAGATTTGGGCAAACTCAGCTATTTCCTTGGTATTGAGATTGGTTATTCAGTTGAAGGTATTGCTCTTTACACAAAACAAGTTTACTAACGAACTTCTCACCTTGCTTTGGTATTGTTACTCCTAAGCAAGTGTCTACTCCTCTGCCTCTTCATCTTAAATTGAGTGCTGATCAAGGAGATCCATATTCAGATGCTGCTCATTACAGATGTCTTGTAGGAAAGTTAAACTTTCTCACAAACACAAGACCTGATCTTAGTTACACTGTTCAGACTCTAAGTCAATACATGCACTCTCCTACAACCTTGCATTACAAAGCTTTGTTACATGCTCTTCATTATGTTGGCTGTACATCTGGACAAGGCATTCTCCTCAGGGCCTCAGACACACTTTCTTTGCAAGCTTTCTCTGACAGTGACTGGGGTGCTTGCTCAGACACAAGAAAATCTGTTTCAGGCTATTTACTTCTCTTAGGCCAGTCTCCAATAAGTTGGAAAAGCAAGAAACAAAGCACAGTCTCAAGGTCTTCATCAGAGGCTGAGTATAGAGCTCTTGCTTCTGCTGCTTCTGAGGTAACATGGATGGTCAGATTATTAGAAGAGCTAGGTGTGGTTGATTTGAAACCAGTCACTTTGCATTGTGACAATCAAAGTGCTCTTCATATAGCTCGGAACCCTGTGTTCCATGAACGCACAAAACACATTGATATAGGCATCGTCACTTCACAAGAGACAAGGTCTTGGAGGGCCTGATTCAACTAGCCTATTTACCTACTGATGCTCAGTTGGCTGATGTTTTTACAAAGATACTCCCTTCTCCTCAGTTTCACCACTTACTGTCCAAGCTTGGCATGCTACATACCCTGCCTAGCTTGAGGGGGGGTAATGGAATTAATAAAGTAGCTGAAGATACAACATAAGCTACTATACATTCTGTTATATCTTAGACATTCTGTTGTAACAGAATTAGTTATTACAAGCACGTGGTTATTTCATTACATATAAATAGATTGTAATATCCTCATTTGAACTCATTCAGAAATATTAAACACTTTACATTTCTCTCTCTATACTTTCTCTATTCTCTCTCTATTCTCTCTGTATTCTAGTTCTATGGATTCTGTAGCTGCAAACTATGGATGATAACACGGTATAAGGGGACGACATGGAGAACAATGACGATGCATTTAGTAGGCAATAAATGGCAATAACCAACCATGGGTCTAACACGGACATAATTACATCTGGATGGATTAACCACTTCTAATAGATCCTTAAAACATACTTCTCGCTAATAGTACATTAGCAGTGGGTAATACCCACTGGGTCAACCAAGTTTTATCTGTCTAACATTCTCCAGCCTCCCCCGTCATCGAATTTAAATATGCACCTGATGTAATTTAAGCATATTGCGAACTTTAAGTATTATGTTATGTGACTCTTATTGTTGAACAAATAGAGTATAGAATAGCGAGATTAACGAATGAGGCAAGGTATCAACATTACAATAAACGAAACTTATATATACCACTGGACACAAGTCAACTGACTCAATTAGGCTCAATCACGAAAAATTATACGGTTAAGGAACCACATTTCACAAACTTCAATGTTACCCTCTCCTCACCCAAATTAGTTGGTAAATTTGCTTCTTCACGTTCGAAGTTCTTTGACCATATTTGTCCACTAATATATAAGAACAACATTATCACGATTCACGATATATCTTACTTTCTCCGTTCCTATTTGTTCTAGTAATAATCATATTCATAAATGTATATTGTAGACCATTGAAAACAAATGTCGCAACTAAATTGAGACGGATGGATTAATTTCCAGCATACTATGCTCCTACTGATTAAGCAGTAAGAATTTAAAGACTCAACATTAGCTTTTCTCTAATACTACTTCCAAAATCTGAAACTACTTCCCCTAATTCTTCAAAAGAGAAGAGTATAATTCTATTAGCATGAGCCCCTGAATTCCACAATTTCGCAAGGAATGATCAAAAACAGAATCTAAAAATGGACAAACATTATCCAAATTAATCATACATTATATAAATTATCAATCACGAACAAAAAATTAACATCTCTAATCGAAGCTTAAACCACAACAATTTGTATTAAATTCAAAAGAAAAAACTTACAGCTTGATTGATTATTCACACAGAAGAAAAGAGAAAGATGATCGAAAACCGCCTGACAATCCGCAACTCCTAGTGATCAAGTTAACAGTGTAAAATCAATCCACAAACCCAGAATAATTGGAGAATTAAAGCTTTGTTTTGAACTCGTTTTGTTTTTTTTTTCTTTAATTTTGTGGTGTCAGGAAAAATCTGAAGAATGGTTATATACAGAAATGATGATGAACTACTAGAAGGAGCACGAAGCAGAGAGAAGACAGCGAAATTCGACATTTTCAAGAGGGTTCCAGATTATTCCCGCGACTTTTTGTCTAGATATTTTCTTATCACATGTTGACATGTCCTACTTCTAGAATTTTAAACCTAAACCTACAAACCTCTGTTTTTTTTTTTTTTTTTTTTCCTTCTTCAATGGAAAATTTGTGATATCTTGAGATTTTTTTGGCATTGTCTATTAATATAAATGTTAATTATTGGAGTCATCCTTATGGTGCCCCTAACTCTAAAATTCAGATAGTTGGTCTTGCAAGAGACCGTCTACTTTTAATTTAAAATTAGGCAATAGCACAAGTCCAATATTAAGAATAAAACGGAGCAACTTTTCGAAAATAATTAATAGTTTAATCTACTTAGTGATCAGCTTAATGCATTCAATAATCACATTAGTTAATCCAATTAGTGACCAGTTTAATCCATTTAGTGACTAATTTAATCCATTCGGTGAGACTACCGGGTTATTATTTAAAATTATTTCTTGTAGTTCGAGATTCAAATAGTAACAAAGGAAAAAGAAGATAAGGGATGACTAGATTGGTGCGAAATGTCTTGGGATAGTGTTGGGTTAGAGTGACCGCCTATTTCAATAATTTGTGAAATTTATATGGCAAACTCTCACCATAAATTTCAAAATTTAGCTTCATATTAATTTGAAGTTTAATTTATTTATCTATAAATAATCACAAGTTTTGTGACATCAGTCCTATATTAGTCCTGAGTGATAAATCACCTATTTCACATGTTAATTTTTACTACATTTTGGGGATCAAATTTTTATTATTCTACATTCTTCTTGTCCTTTACACCCATTAGGCTGAGATCGCTAGACCTCCCCTCTCTTTTTTTCTCTCTCAAACCCTAGCCTCCCCTACCCCCTTTTTCATTAATTTGGGGCTGCCATGGATGATTTCATCCATGGTAAGCCCCTTTTCCCCTTTTATTTTCAATTTTTAGTTCATTTTCTTGCTTTGTTTAATAAATTAGTCTCTCTTTATGAGATTTTTTTAAACCCTGTTATGGGGTTTTTAGTCTTTGTTTTGGAGATATCCTTCTCCCCTATGGGAGTTGTGAGTATGGATTTTTCGTTTTTAGGTATGAGAAATTGATCTCATTGGTTGAAGCTCGAGACTCAACATGAAGGTATTGGAATCTCGGATGCGGTCAACATGGCTCGATCAATAATGCTCTTCCCAAACTATGTCAGAATGATAGACTTCCTCATCAATAGCTGCTTGATTCAGTAAATACAAGGGGGTTGCGCTGTATTGTTCGATTTAGTTCATTGTAGTTTCTTCGAAGACGAATTTGATTTAGCCTTTTTTAATTGTATCTTATTTTTCTTGAATACCTATTGTAGATGCCGTTTGGCCTTCAATTGATGAAATTTCTCTTTTTAAAAAAAAAGACTGAGATCGCTAATTAAAGCATATTATGTTGATATCTTTTACTTGAAAAAATAATCAAATTTCTAATTGGGACCAATAGAGGAAGGATACCACCAAAATTGGAGTAAATCAAATTTTGAATTAATATGGGAAAACACCTCAAAATTTAGGATTTATGCGACAGTTTTTTCAATTTATAAAAGATGGCTTGGAGAAAAGAAATATATACTCCTGTGTGGAGATTTTTTATAACAAAATTGGAGGGTAATCGTTAATGGAGAATTGGAGATATGTACAATAAACTAGCATTTTGAATAAGGGAATTTATCCAACTATGGAAATTTATGATTGTCGTTTGATTTTTAACATCACATTACAAGGAAAAAAAAAGAGATAAACTATTTTGATGGAGAAACTAACAAAGTTAACAGGCCCGGCCCTGGGGGTTGTTTTGAGGGGCAACCGCCCAGGGCCCATCAATATTAGGGGCCCAGTTTTGATTTAAAACTTGTAATAAAGGTGAGAAATAACAACCATAGTAAACAAAATGAAGTTTGGCTTGGTGGTTTGCTTTACACTTGTTAGTCTAGAAGACAAGGGTTCAAATTCCATAAGGATAGAAAGTTTGCTTTTCTATTTTTTTTTGCAATGGTTTGCTTTTCTATATTAAACTTCTTTTTACATTTTTTTATCTACATTTTTTCTTTTTATACCTTCTATCCCACAATATTTTTTTTACACTTTTTTATTTTTATTACTTATCCTTTGCAATTTTATTTTTGGATACAACCCATTGTTATTTTAATCTTTTTTTTTCCTCAACAAACATGAACCACCATTCTCTCTTCTCCAAGTAAAATAACTACTTTGCTATCTCTCATATCTACCTTTAGTTTAATAAAATAACAATTGATACTAATCCTTTGAAGTTATGTATCTTTATATATAGGTGTAAGAAGTGATTTTAGACGAAGGAAGTAATTCATTTTACAAGTTCCCATTATTCATTTTAACATATTTCCCATTTTGACTTTAATACTATTTAGATATATGACTTTCACTATTTATTTTGATGTGTGCTTAAGAAAAAACATAGTGTACTTATTTTGTCGTGTAATTGTCAAAGGAAGTACTAATTAGTCGCGAAAATTTTGTTTGCCACTATATATAAGAAGCCTTGAGATTTAGTTTCGCCCCGGGCCTATAAAATGTCAGGAACGGCCCTGAAAGTTAATCATAGGTTATCAGAGTAATTAAACCTAAACTTTGAAATTGCTGAATCAAAGAATACCAAAGTGAAAACTTGATACACACATTAAGTCACTAATCTGCAAACGTGAAACATAAAACACTTAAAAGTGAAAACAAATTAGGCTCAGGTAAAAGAAAGTTGGAAAAATTTCTAAATAAACTCTTCATATACTATTTGAAAAAAAAAATACATGAAGAATACTAGAGGTAGATCGAAAATGTTACTATACTTCTATAAAACAAAATCACAATATGTTATTTGATTTTGTAGTAAGAGGTTTCTGATCGGATTCAACATTGTTACAATTTTTTTTTTCCAAGATACTTTTTAGGGTTTTTCTATGTTATACCCTTGTGTTTCTGTGATTTCTACGTTGTACCCCAACATTTTTGAAATTCCACTTGATAACCTTAAACTTATCAGATTTATGCACTTTGTCCTTATTATTAACTCGAAGGCAAATATTTTGTCTATAATTTGTAATCTAGTGAATTAATCTTGCTTATATGATGTGTCCTTTAATAATAAAACTATGAATAAGTTAGTGTAGCTCCTAAAGTTCACAAAAAAGTAACATAATTTATGATACCTAGTCGGCAATCGGGCACTATAAATTAAAAAGTTAAGTTTAAGGGTACAATGTAGAGCTTTTAAAAGATTGGAGTACAATATAGAAAATGAAGAAACACGGCGGTATAATATAGAAAATCCCTATTTTTTATAAAAGCGTATTATAAGTTAGTAGTTTTTGATATTTTGCAAAATACAAATGCCCAAAATTGTTAAAGATTTATTTTCATTACAAGTTAGGTAAATCCCTAAAGTACCCTTGGCCTTGACAATATGCAAAAATTGTGAAGCAAAATCAATTAACGCAAAGTGTTGACGATTAACCTAACTCAACAGGGGGAAAACAATTGGAAGAAAGGTTGTTATTGTCGCAGCACCGCCATCTCCGCCCCTTTTAAGCTCCAAGCGCCACTTCTTTCTCTCTCCTCGTAAACTTAGCTAAGATTTAGGGTTTATTACTGGCGAAATCAAAACATGGGAAGAGCTAAAAAAGGTCCCAAATTTGCTGTTAAGAAGAAGCTCGTCACTTCCAAAACCCTTAAACAGTAATAATTATCTCTTGTTTAATCTCTTTTTTTCTCTTATTGAATTGTTCTATATACTAACTCTCGATTATTCTTCAAATTCAGGCACAAACAAGAGGTTTTAAACCCTAAAAAGAGAGACCTTGAAGCGGAAAATCTCCCTAGAAACGTGTAAGCTCAAATTTTCTTCAATTTGTTCTATTGTATGTTGTTATTATTATTGGGTATTGCTAAAAAATTTAATTTTGACATAATTTGATTCGTTATTTATGCTGTTATGTGTGTTTTTCAGGCCTTATGTTTCAGCAGCTCTATTCTTCAAATATAATACTGCTTTGGGACCGCCTTATCGGGTTTTGGTTGATACCAATTTCATCAATTTTTCCATCCAGAATAAAGTGAGAACCCGTAATTATTATTTTACTGAATTATTGATTTTGATTTGAAAATATAATGTGTATAGTATTATCTATATGCTCAAGCTGAATCTGTCTCCGTTGTCTTGTTTGGTTCTGCTCGATTCGCTTTGTGTTTGATTTGTTGAATTGCTTTATAGACTATAGTGCTTAGGTTTTGTAAAGTGGGTTTTTGTTTTTTTCACATTGTGGTTTTTTTGTTTTATGTTTGTGCAGTTGGATTTGGAGAAAGGAATGATGGACTGCTTATATGCAAAATGTGAGTGATTAGTATGATTTTTGTATAGTTTAGATATTTTATTACCTCAATTACTATAAACAATGGGTTCCTAATAAACTATTTTTTGAATCACTGAAGGTACTCCATGCATTACGGATTGTGTGATGGCGGAACTTGAGAAGTTGGGTCAAAAGTATCGTGTAGCGTTGAGGTACATTTTTCATGCCTGTCATCTTAATGTAGAAGTAGAAGGTCTACTAGTTTCTTGGAGACACATTTCTATTTTATTGGAACAGACCGGCATACTAACAGTTTCCACATGAATTAGCAACTTCCACTATTTCATTAAGCGATTGAAATAAGTTTATCTTTCAATGTCAATCTGATAGCTCGTTTTATGTTTCTAAACTGCTGAGTACTTCAGATTTTCTATGTGAGGCCATAACCAGATTCTAATGCTTTGTGTCAATACAGGATTGCAAAAGATCCCCGATTTGAGAGACTCCCATGTACACATAAAGGAACATATGCTGATGACTGTATCGTTGCTAGGGTTACTCAGGTATGTTTTCTGTATGATAATTAACTTCCCTGTATCTTCTTTACTTACCAAAAACTGTAATGTTGTTGTGGCAACTGTGAAATAAAGAATTTGCTGAAGATTTGATATCCCCTTCAAAGAGCTTCATCAGACATACATTAGCTAATGTGTTTAGTTTAGTTTAGATTGTATGGGGTTATATCACTTATATGTAATAGGCCAATAGCTTCCCTCTTTCCCTTAGGAAGTTTTTCTCTCAGTGGTGAGGAATATTGCAAAAGATCATTGCTCGTTTTAAGAACTGACAATTTGTTTTGTGGGGGTTGGGGGGGGAAGGAATTGAATGGAAAAGAAAAGAAGAGAAAAAGAATTCGCAGACTTTCCCAAGTTTGGCTCCAAAAACTAGTGTATGGGATTTCATAGTGATGGGAAGAAAATTCGAGGAATGAGGAAAAATAGACAGACTTTCTTTTTCCTTCCTTACATCAGACCAACCATTGTGTTTTTAGCTGCTTTCTTTTCCTATCTTTTCCCTTTTCCTTTCCCTGCCTTTACTTAAAAAATACCAAACAAGCTGTGAGAAATGCATGATGATCCTTCTATGTGGTGAAGATGGCAACTGTACTTATTGAAGCAGTTACCCAGTTACATATCTAGAATCTTCAACCTTCAATGACCTAATGGTTCATATCATTGTAGTAATAAGTATTCGTATTCAACACATATCTACTGGCTCTTGAGGTACAAGTGGTGACAAATTTGCTGGGATTATAGCATAAGCAAAGCTCAGTTACCTTAGTATTAAGTGTAGATTGTAGAGGTCAGGGCTATTAGATCACACCGTTTTCATTTCTCTGTTTCCAAAAGCTTCATCCATTTTTTCATTGTGCAACTGTGCTTGACTATAGCCTGTTATTCATATGGCTTACATTTCTTGCAAACAGCATAAATGCTACCTTGTTGCGACATGTGATCGTGATTTGAAGCGCAGGATTAGAAAGGTATCTCCCTTTTGTTTAGTCGTACAAAAATTTTCTCATTAAGATCTCTGTGTGATTGTGGAGTCTTGAACATGTTTTCTAATATCCTGTCGCTTTGAATTCTGAAAATGATCGGGGGAGCAGATCCCGGGTGTGCCTATCATGTACATCACGCAGCACAAGTATTCTATTGAGCGGTTACCCGAAGCTACAATAGGAGGAGGTAGGCTAAACATATAGATCGACTCTCCTTTACTCTCGTTTTTCAAATTTATTATGACTATTTTAAAAAAAAACTAAAATCCTGTATTGGCTGCATTCTTCTAAATTTCTAATGTGCTTTTGTTCTCATGCAGCACCGAGATATTGATCCTTTTGGGATGTTGTAGGAAGAACGTGCAATCTCTTTTATATTAAGTTTAGCTTTTGGCGTTGCTAGTTCTGTACTTGAGGCGAGTGCTGATATGAACAGTCGGTCGACTTGTTAAGAGTACAGAAAATGTTTCTTGTTTGAGGTGATAGGAAGAAAGAATACCGTCTTAGCATTGGTGCATCAGTTTGTATTCTAGGGTTCGATTAGTTCCAAACTAATCTGAGCTATTTCTTTTTTGGTGTAATTATGCTGAAGATGGACTTACAATCGAGATGTAGTTAATTTTTGAAGATAGCTTACTGAAAACTGGTGTTCCTTGCCCCCTCCCTTTTTCTTTGGGTCGTGGAACTCTTGGAGAGTCTTCGAGGGGAACCTAGAAGAGGCCTTACTTCCAGTGAACTTTCTAAAGTCTTCATATAGATATTAACTTTTATATGATATAAGGACTTGTGCAAAAAAATCTAGTTTGATTGGCAAGTGCAGAATTCAATTTGTCTATATCACGAGTTCACGACACTTTGGGGTTGTTTGGCAATCGGTTGTTGGCTGTTGGCTTTTGACTGGTTTAGTTGGCTTGTTTGATTGGCTGGAAGCATTGGCTGTATGTATTGGTTTTTTAAGTTGGCTGTTTAAGCTAGCTGTTTGCAAAAAGTGTTTGGCAAAATTAATTGTGGTTGTTGGCGGTTTATTAGAGAGTTTGTGGGCCAACAAGCCAAAAGCCAATCCAAAAAGCTACTCCAGACAACTTTTTTATTTTGGCTTAAAAGCTAGCTTTTCAGCCAACCAAAAAACCAATAACCAAACACTTTTTTTGGCTATTTGACCAAATTAAAAAGGCAAAAATCAATGAAATAGCCATTTACCAAACATGGTTTGTCTCAATACATTATAGAAATATGGGTCACGTATATGGAACTGAATGATACAGTCTTTCCCTGCCCAAGTGCCCATATGACCATTTTAAGAGCTGCATTAACATATCAAATTTTAATTAGTGGACAGTTGTGCTAGATTGACTCAGCTGCCTTTGTTAATTGTTATGCGGTATCATATAGGACTCGAGCCAATAGTGAAGGCAAAACATATGTAAAATTCTGGACAAACGAAAATGAAGTGTCTTATCAAGTCCATTACGTTGTATAATGGCTTTCATAGCGATGTAATTTGAAGCTAACATAATGAATAAAGAATAGCCTCCGGTATATCTAAAAACTTACTTATCCGGTCCTTTGAATTATTTTTTACAAATTTTGTACATTACATTATTACATGAAATTTTCTGATCCCGAAAATTGATTTTTAAAATTTTGCACATTACCTTTAATGACACTTACAGCTATAATTCTAATTATGTCGTTAATGTTAAAATTTGTTTGAATGGTTGGTTCAAACTGTATCTGTTATTAACATACAGAAAAAAGTGACATTGACAATAAGCTTATACTAGAGTGGGAATCTTCAACATATAATGAATTTATCGACATTAATATCCTATAAAGAGGACGCACTTGTCCCTTCCCCCTCCCTCCCCTATTCTCCCATTTACAAACAAAGCCTCTCACAAATTTTTGCATCCTTTTTCTGGAAAATTTTTACAAAACAAAGAACTTTAAGCTAAACTTTTTTTAATACAAAAAGAATCAATCATTACTATAACCTAATTTAGCACCAATCTAAATGCTGGAAAGGAAAAACTAATACTATCTCCTTGCCACAGATGAAATACTGTTAGTTGTACTATTTGTAGTCGTAGTGTTCGACAGTCCCTCTGGTGGGGGTTTTACATACTTGTCTATGGGTTTCATATGTTTTGAGTTTCGGCTTTTTATCCTCTCCACTTTCTCCTTGCTTTTCCTCTTTCTCTCGGCTCTAATCTTCTTCTTTTCATCCTTTTCCTTCTCATACACACCCTGCCAGAAGATCTCTCCTGTTTTAGGCCACAACCACCGTCTCTTTGCTTCTTCAGAGTCTGCTTCCTCAGCCAAGTCCTCGTCCATGTTCTTGAGAGTGCGGAGTGAGAAAAACTTTACCCACATGTGACCTTTCCTGCTGTGTAACCCATGCTGTTCCTGCATCTTGCCGGTTTCGGGGTTGATATATACCATGTGTCGAGCACTGTGGTACGCCCAAACGTTTACAAGCAGCTCTAGTACCCGAGAGTAACAATGCTTGTCCTGCAATGTGGTTTTTTTGTTGCATTTACATCAAGACATTCGAGATGGCAAAACCGTTTTCATATTAAAGCAATGGTATGACAATACAACTTCAAGAACATAGCTAATGTTAAAATGCAACCTGTACTTCCAAAATCTAGATAAAAAGGCAAGTCATATGTTGACATAATTCTACACATCATGCTAGAACCTAGAGTGTTATTGAGTTACTTCTGTGAATGTCCATGAACTTTTTTGATCTTTTTATTTATTTATTTTCTTAACATTAATTTGAACGTTTAACAAAATGAGATACAAATAACTTTGGCAACTTTTTCTCCAGTTTAATGAGGTTATCAAAGGTTAGTACAGAAACTGGAAGAACTCGAGGGTTACACCAGAATTTGGCCGCATAAGTATATCCTGCTGGATTGCGTAAAGCTAAATATGAAACTCAAGCTAGCAAAAAAAGGGAAAGAGATGAGACGGGAAAGGGGCTATAAAATTTACAGATATAAACGAGTGTAGTGAAATTCACAACTAAAATAAGTTTTAGATGAAATTCAAACATGAGCACATAAGTTCACACAAGGAAATGCTGTTGATAATGGTTTTTCAGATGAAAGAAATGAACCCTTACTCTGGATAAGCTCAAATAACAGTGCCCATGTAGGTGGTGTTCATCGTACATTTGAGCGTCCAATGCATCAACAAACATTCTGCAACAACGATAAGTGCAACGAAGACTTACGACTGGGAAGGAAAATTCTTGAATGATTTGAACGAACAAGGGAAAAAAACTCTGTATGACAACATAATGTCGAATACCTCGCAAACATGACAAATTCTAGAAATGACCTAGTTGGTAGGGACCAGCTGTGCATTACAGACCATGTATCACCATCCGTAGGCATAGGTGGAAGGGAATCCCAATCTTTCTTGATTCCATACATCTTCTTGAAAGTATCAGAAAATGCAGACCTTCAAGCACAACCTTGGGGTCAACGAATGGCAAATAAAGCACATCGGCATATGATTTTGGGGACTGCAAGAGGTCTTACCTGCAATTACCAGCATTTACAGCATCACAAAATGACCAAAAATCTTGGTTCAAGGGATTTCTAGGATCCGAGTCCATCCGAACCCAAAAGTAGAAAGTATCCCCGTGTTCTCGTGATTCGATAGCTTTAAGCAATTCTTTCTCTGCGGTCTTGGACAATGCTCCCTGTTAAACTCAAACATCAAATATCAACAGTGTAGTCTGATGTCTTTAGATGAAGCAGAATACTCTATATAAAACATTCTCATGGCTAATCTCAGAACCCTAGGCATTACTGGTGAAATGAAATAGTGTATCCATCCGAAATGTAACTTAATGTTGCTTTAGGGTATGAATAGAAAGGTTCTGGTGAAATGAACTATTCCGTTTGTCCAAATTGTAAGGTTAAGATTTGCTTTAGAGCATGAAGGTTGCAGAAAAAAAGAAAGAAAGAGAATTAGGTGGGTGGGTCAGTGCTTGCGGATCCCAACTTTTCGAGAAAAAAAGAAGTGTAATATTTACCAAAAGTAGATGTTGACATAGAATTGGGACGCCCTTTTTTGGAAAAGTAGATGTTGACATAGAATTGGGACGCCCTTTTTTGGTACTCTGTAGTCTGTACCTTACAATTACAATAGAGGGAGTAGAAAGCTTGCAACTTGGTTAACTGTAAAGAGGTTCAGTAATACCTTTCTAGCTGTTGCTCTCCAGGACTGGAAACCTATCCAGGCATTTTTGTGGACACGATCAACTCGATTAGCAATTGCAAAGAAGGCTCCAAATTCTCCAAGCACGTCACGGTAATATGGATTACTGAGAAGAGAAAGACGGAAGGATGCATCTACATCATCTGCTCCGCGTCTACGCCCTCTTGCAGCCTACAGTCGTCATTCAAGAAATTATATTCAAGCAATCAAAAGAAAACGGGTAATATACTACTTATAAGGAAGCTAAAAGCTGTGTAGGCACTAGACAACTCTAAACGGATACAAAAGATAAAGTTAAGCCTTTGCCTCCTAGACAGGCAAGAACCACCACCAAAAAAGAACAAGTGAAGCATCTCATAATTCTAATACCAACCATAAAAGATATCTACATACTCCATCCAGGATTAAAAGTCGGATATACTATTTTGTGATGTCAGAAACTTGTACCCATTTCCATATACAGAAATTATGCTTAAATTTCTAAATATGCCCCAATTTCAATGGAGTGGTAGAAAGAGAATGGAAAAATAACAGCTATTATATAGTGTAACACTGTATCTTGGTGAAATCATGGTGGAACCCTAGTTATTGGTTTTTGGAATAATGTGACAATTTTGGAATAATATAGCTATTATAAAGAGAGGACGGAGTACTAATTGACAATTTTGACGAAGCTAACCACGCGCCAACACATCAATGTACTAAGCTAAAGCGATAGTTCAAGATAATAAGCATACAAGTTAGCAGAAACTTCGTAGATGAAGAACTTACCAGACTAATTCCTCGATAAAGAGGTTTGTGATGCAGAAAAGGCCAGGTTCCTTCCCCAATGTAGGGTTCATATATACACAATGGTTGACCTGTCCTTTCAAGCTCCCCGTCATCTCTTTCATGCAAATCGTTCTTCAGATGATCTGCCTTCCGGGAATTTCTATATACATCCTCCCACGTTCCTCGAGGCTGATCAGATCTATCCTTTAGCTGCATAAAAATACCAGAAGAACTTTCAGAGAGCTTTAAGAGGAAACAAAGACAACTTTGTTCAATTACCAAATTAGAAAGAAAAAGGACACTGATGTGCACAAAGTTCTCTTACCTCTGCATCTTCTCTTCTCTTTCTAGTATTTGCAATGTCCATCTGTTTCTGTTCTTCCCAAATGCTATATAAAAAATCCTCATCCTTTGCAGATGTAGAAACTGCAATATCTGTTTTATTATGGGTCCACAGCTCCTCAATTTTGTCCAAGTACATACTCACATTTCTGCGTCTATACGTCGCATCAGGAATCAAATTTAAGATGTTCCACCGCCATTCATTTTTGTATTTGGAAGGAATTTCAGCAGCAGGCTTTGGGACAGCAACTTCTGATGGTAGTTTAAGGATATTTTCCAATAGTGACACATACCCTTCAATAGTTTCCATCACCTTTAGGTTTTTAGCAGTTCCCTTCCCAATTGAAGCAACATTGTGAGCTAGAGGTGATAATCTTCCGCTTGTGACAACTTTGGACATAATTGCACTTAAGACCTTAATATCCTCCTTTGGGAAAAGATAGCCATTCACCCTGTCATCAACCTAAATGTTATTGAAAATGCAGTCAGAAATTATGAGTAACGATAGTGATATTATTGAACAGTTGCCTCAGTTATATTATTATGGAAATAAATAGAATCTTACACTACTATCAACATTGTGATAAACAAAGTTCAAGGGCAGGTCACATACATATTTCTGTATCATGGATAGATTAGGGGCAATTATGAGCTTCTCATAGGTCATGGCTTTTATCAATATATCTGGAAATGATTGTTCTTCAAGGAATGATCCATATATTACAAGGTCAGCGATCCTGAGAACATCATCTGCATTGGCATCACCATCAGCATGCTTCACTATCCCCTTCGGATAATTCAGACTTGCAGAAACGGCCTTCAGATAAATAATCAACATCATCAAATTACATATGGACAAAGAAGAATTAATCAAAATCCAAAGATGTAGCATCATTATACCTCCAAAGCCTTGCTATAGTTACCAGCTGAATCACCAGCTACAACAAAGATTTTGAAACCAGGAGTGGATCTATCATCAAGGAGAAATTCTGAGAGAAGTGGCTTTAAAGCCTGCAAAATCAGGGCCTGCTCCAGCCATAAACTTTTGTACATAAACTGACTTCCCACTACAGCAACAACAAAATCATCAGCAGCAAGACCCATCTTGGCATGGAGCTCCTCTTGGTTGAAGGCCATTATACTATCTGCCTCCCATGCTTCAGTCGGAGAACCCGGAATGACAAAGTAGTTTCCCGTGTCAAATTTTGAATAAATCATCTGAAAAAGGAATGCGACAGTATCAGACACTCAGACAAAGAAAGCTTTGGGATCGTACGGTACAAGAGGTCTCAAAGAGAGGAGAAACAAACAGGAAAAGCTACCACCATTCGTGCTTAGTTGTTGTAATGTTATTAAAATTACACTACCAAAGAGAATATTTTCAGTCCGAGGGAACAATAAAGAAACTTAAAGAAATATATGGTTATGACAAAACAGCACAAGAAAGGAAAAAAGAATTATGTGGTTAAGTTCGTTCCAAAAACTTCATAGCGCCACAACTTCACAAGCAGCAGTGAGCAGAAAGACTACCAAATTAATTTATGCCTGATCCCCTCTTCTTAGGACTTCTAAGAATTTATTTTCCTTCCTCTCAAACCATTTATTGCAATCCTTTCTGGCATCCTCAACTAACATCCATCTAAGACTAGCTTAATACGTCTCTTATATGGATGTAACTACCATAGATGTAACTACCAGAATACCTACAGGCACTACCAACTTACAAAGTATCAATTTACTTCATTCCTCTCTTATCCTATCACGTCATAATACCCATAAAAAGCATCCTCATTCTACCAACCAATAAATTTCTTCTCTAAATTTACTTTATTCCTCTCTTATCCTATCACGTCATAATACCCATAAAAAGCATCCTCATTCTACCAACCAATAAATTTCTTCTCTTTGAGCATATGCACACTTAACTTGCTCATAATGCTACAACATAAAGCATCTTAAAGCTTTTAGATATAATTGGTTAGTAATGTTATTGTTGCACAAAACCTCCAAGGTCTCCACAGTTCTGACTTAATCTTCATACAATGAAGGAATTAAGTACCATTATCATGTAAAAACGCACCACTCATATTACTCGTCTTATGCTAGAGAGCAAAGTGTCTAGTATGTTGAACAAGATCTCATCGATATAGCCAACTACAGATTACAGTAACAAGTACAAGTGTAAAATAAATGTGAGCTCATACCGGAAGGGCATGATTTGGAAACACCACCACAGAAGCATGGCTGAAGCTCTTCTTCCAATCATTCAGAATTTCAAGTGTTCCATTCACGGTGTACTGGTTTACACGAGTTGCAAGACTCTGTTCATGGATGGTCCAAACAAGCGGTAATGCCTTAAAAGGTTCCTGCATAAAACTGTTAAAAGTGTGATCACTCATTGAAAATGACATATGAACTCAATGGAGGATTGGCACCTAGTAATAAGAAACAAAAGGCAAGTTCATTGTACTTCTTATAATCATATATGAAGTGCATCAGTACTTATTGCTTGTAATGCTCAGAGATCTTTCTTTCTGTAAATATGTGTAAGTAATCCCCAGTTCCCAACATCTCCATATGTTTATTTATTTCTCTGATATCACAGCTCAATCCCAAGTTTTTCATATCAGTAACAAGAAACTTCCAGAAGGCATATTGACATAAGCAAAACAATGACTAAAGAATCCAGTCAATGCAAAAAAACTGAAAAGGCTGCAAATTCAAACCATGAAACACTTATAGGTGGCTTCCACTGTACAATCAGATGCCATAACTTGACAACACTTTGAATGGAAGGTATCCAGAACGATAACAGAAATTAAAGAAACAGTGGTAACATAAGCAAAAAAATTAGATGTTGGGCGAAAAAAAACTTACCAAGAAAGGATTTCTTTCCCCTCAAGTGAGTTGATTAGTATCCCATCATAGCTGCAAAAGCAACAATATCCCTTATAAAAATTTCTCAAGAAATGCAATAGTACCAGTAAGAAAACAAAATATGTCGCAGTGACATTATGCCTTGACCCCCATCCCCAAATAATATTATAAGCATGGATAAGCTGGCTTCTACTAGGAAATTATCTAAGCCCAAGTCCACCAAGTGGGTTAACTTGTTAAGACTAGACTTGTTTGTTGAAAAAGAAATGTGTTGTGTTCATGCTACAGTATCTATAATCTCGATTCCATAGATAAATGACAACAGAGATACATGGAGATAAACTTGGTAGATGAAAAAATACAGCACGAGGATACATTTACAATGAAATGACTAAGATACTTCAAATCCCATGAACAGATAGATCTGTTTATGTACTTTTTTTATGTACAAGTAACTGATTATGCAAAGCTCCTCTCCAACTCGTGTTTACATGGCAGCTTAGCTTTAAAAATTCAATCAATAACATGTTCTTTACTCTTTTATGCCAGTGGAATATTAGTAAGGTTTCATAATCTAGTAGATATATGAGATGGCAAAAGGGGAAAACAGTACAAGTAACAACTAAAGAACATTAAGATTTGACCAAAAAAGGCATGTGATAACATACTTCAGCCAATCCACATTACTTCCGCAGCGGTCCTTGATTTCAATAATGGTGACTGGAACTCCTATATGTTGCCACACAGCGTGTGCAGGACCATCTTGACTTGAAAATACCTGAAAATTTTCAAGGCCATCAGAATGTAAAGGGGAGACTATTTCATGAGGTAGCCAACATGCATTCCCTATGATCTTAAGTGCATGTAAAGATAGCCTTCTTTTTCCTTTAACATCCTCCACCGAAGTTCTTCAAGCAAAATCTACTACATGAAATTCCATTATGAGCTCTTATATCAAATATGCTAGAGATTAAAAAGTCCCAATAACCAAACTTGCACAACGCAAAAAGAAATTATTAAAAGAATTCTCTGCCTCCTTTTAATTGCTCATTGGCCTGTATCATTATACTGTGATATGTGCACTGGGTATTTACCAGTTAGCACAAGTATCTAAGTCCCAGTTTATGCTTCGACAGTCCTCACAAAAATTCTTTGTTTCTACTTTCTACCAAGTCAAAACATTATCATTGCAATTATTATCCTAAATCCTAATATATAGTAATGTTTGATAAACGAATCCTAGACATTTGAAATAACCAACGGTTCAATTGAAACTTGTAACCCCTTTCTCTCCTTTATTCAATTGCTTTCCTCAAGCTTTGTGTTGTCACCAGATAGTCACTTTCCCAAACATTATATCATTTTCCCTGCTTAAGTAAAAGTTCACGG
This sequence comes from Beta lomatogona, assembly GCA_947646795.1. Lineage (NCBI taxonomy): Eukaryota > Viridiplantae > Streptophyta > Magnoliopsida > Caryophyllales > Amaranthaceae > Beta > Beta lomatogona. Next base: position 979,869 of record CANSNZ010000105.1, read on the forward strand.
AAACTTCTGCATCTACCGTTCAAAAACTCAACAGCTAAAATTACTTAATCCTTGTAAAACTTAACATTGGGTGACAAGTTATTTTCTGAAACTCTATTCTCGTGTCACTAATATCCTCAAATTGATAATGTCCTTTTTATACTTCTAATCATACAGTCATGCAAATTAAATGATGAGGAGTGAGGACCATAGAATTTAACAAGAAGGATTGCAACATAGATCAGTAAGCATCATCATTCAGTAAGGACAATGTTTTAGTATTTGTTTCGAGTACAATTTTAAGCACTCCGCCAATCAATTCAAGAACCACATTCATTCACACCAAAATTCAAGACATTACCTCAATCAAGTAACCAATTTCTTGCAGAGCAGTTCCCACAGTCGCCATAAGTATCTGGTATGGATCTACAACCAGATCCGCAAAAACCTTGAACATCATACAAAAAGATTAAACACACTGATACTTCAAACAACACACCAACAAAATCTGCTCCACATAATTACAACTATTTTGCTTGAAGTTCACTCAAGAAATCAAAATTAAATAGCACATGGCACAAAATCATCCAATGTGAATGATCCAAATTACTTAAAAAACACTTTGACATTAAAAAGATTTCTATAAAGTTAATAATTAGAGACCCATAACAAGCATTAACACCATAAAAAGCTTCACAAAAGTAGCAAAGCAAAACTCATAAAGTGAGAAATAAACAGTGAAAGAGCAAATAGAGTACTAACCAAAGCAAGTTTGGGCTTCCTATAACCAAATCTTATCCCTCTTTTATACCCAGAAGACAAATTCACTTCTGCAACTTCCTTCTTGAATTTACTCAACAATTTTGTAGGTTCAAACCTCACATCTTCACCAAAATCTAGCTCCCCAATAATCTCCTTCAAATACATCAAATCTTCTCCAACTATGTCCAAATGATGTGTTGAAGAATTCTCAGGTGTCTCCATCACTGAACCTGGCAAATTTGCTTGGAAAAAAACCAGCAAAAGAGAAAAAACAACAATGGTGGAAATCCATTGAATGTACCCTAACCTTTTAGAAAGCAAAAACCTTGGAAATCTCGATCTGGGTCTTTGTTGTTTTGAGAAAGAAGAAACTCTCCCAATATTATGATGATTCTGAAGTTGATCTTTCTTCAATAAAACCCCATTTTCAAGAGAACCCATTTACTTTACCATTAAAACAAGCTATAAAAGCTAAAAACTTTAACAAATTGGTAAAGACCCAGATTGAAAAACAAGATTTTTTCCTTACATATGAAGATGGGTACTTATTATTATTGAAGATTCTATCAAAAGAGCAAAGATTTCACTGTATGAAGCAAGAAATTATGAAAAATATTGTTCTTTTTTCTTTTTTGCTGGGTTTTGTGTTGCTGCTACTGAGTTTTACTGTCAAACACAAAGAAGAAAGCTTTACCAGGACAAAGTTCAGAGATTTAAGGAAGGTAATGAGATCGGGATTATTTAAGAAAAAATATAGAAAGAAATTATTGAAAAAGATTGGATGTGATGGTGACTTCAATGTTATACATAACAGCTAAGCAACAGTAAAAAAAAAAGGGTAAAAACCAATAGCCGAGACTCAGGGACTGGGGAGCGAGAAAGAGAAGTAAACGACAGTCAATAGAATAATCAATGACGTGGCAGAATTAGTCATCTTAAAATCCTAAACGTCAAGGATTTTTATCATGATTTTTAAAGATTGTTTTTGTTTTTATTATTTCCTGCTCTTTTAGATTCTCTATTATTAAGCCTGGTTTGTATCGATATTTTTCGCCTAAAAAACAAAGATATGGAAACCAAGACATGCTTATATCATTTCTGTAATTTTATAGTTAATCATACTCCATTCGATTCTTTTTAATTTACACATTTTTCTTTTTGGTCTGTTTCTTTTTTATCTATATACTGTTGTTTTTTCTATTATTGGTAACATGTCTCATCTACTTTCTCCTATTTTTCCACCCATGTTATTCACTTTTTAATACTTTAACCCACTTTTTAGTTTTTTTCTCACACTTTTCAGTTTCTCTCCCCACCTTTTCAGTTTCTCTCTCATACTTTTGTGCTTCTTCGTTGGTTCTCACTCAAAGTGAAGTGAGTAAATTAAAAAGAAACGGAGGGAGTAGTATAGCTCGTAATTCCTAAGTGTATCATCAAATGCGAATGGATTTCCTCCTCATTAGTCATCAGACACCTTTAATCTCAATTATAATGGCTTTGCAACTAGTAATCAGCAGTAGCGTTCTAATTGTCAAGGATATGAGAATCTCCTATTTCGATATTAATGATGTCCGCCACATTATATTCGTGTTTCAAGGGAAATTCTCAGTGTTAGCCTTTAATTTTGTTTTTTATCATTTGTAGCCAAAAAGAATTTGATTATAAGAAATAGCCTTGAGGTTTTGGCTCTACTTGAAAATGTGGTATTAACAACCATTTTCTGCCATAAACAATTGTTAAGAATGTTATTTTTCATCGTAATTAAAATCTCTATTGTCTAAAATAATATAAATTGTCCTTTACAAACTTTCTTTTGTTCATATCTTTTGTAGAATCGAGTGAAATAAGTTTTAATAAGACATGAAGGCAAAATAGATTTTATAAAGGAAACTCATATCATTCTAGTTTATGGAACCATACTTAGTTCAAAAATAATTCTTTCAACAATTGTTTTTTAATGAAAAATCGTTAGTAATGCGACATTTTTAAGTATAGTCAAAACTTCAACACTATTTCATAATCAAACTTTTTTTTTTTTGCTACCAATGATAAAAAGCCAAAGTTTAAGGCTACCACTGAGAATTTCCCACCAGGAAATCAATCACATGGCTGATACAACTCTTTAGATTTGGTCATATCATTTCAAATTCCATCTAATTATTGGTCTTTCAGTCCAACAGGTTTCTAAAATGTTAATGTGATGCTTTATATACGCTTGAAAATTTATTAGTTTATATTTAGATATATTTATCGAATGTTTGTTTGTTGAGATTGGGGAAATGATATTTAATATTCATATGTGCATTATTGGATGATACTTTGGCCTTACTTTTTGTCCCTTCTAAATCTAGACTATATAATTTCTCAAATCTACCAAATGCACAAATACGTATCAAGACAAGACGCATTATCCTAATTATGTGATGTAATAGCCTTCAAACTGCCTTCTACTAGACTACTAGAGTATACTATTAGGTACTGAACTTCTATTCATCGCCCTAAAAGTACTTAAAATCGCCCCAAAAAAAGTTGAAATTACATCTCTAACCTTTTCCTTCTTTTTCCCTAAACCACCACCACCACCCACCTCACTCCACCACCATCCACCTCCTGCCACCACCACCCCATCGCCACAGCCACCCACCAGCCACTGGAAGCCGTCGAATTTTTTTTAGGACCATGGAGCGAACTTCGGCCTGGACGTTCGCTCCATGGGGCAAACGTCCTGGCCAGGACGTTTGCCCCATGGAGCGAACGTCCCGGCTGGCGCACGTTCGCCCGGAGCGAACGTCCTGGCCAGACGTTCGCTTGGTGATCCAAAAAAAAAATTGACGGCTTCTAGGTGGGTGGTGGGGGAGGTGGTGGGTGGCAGTGGGGAGGTAGGTGATGGCGGGTGGTTGCAGGGGGTGGCAGGTGGTGGTGGGTGGTGTGGAAAAGAGGAAGGGTAAAATAGTCTATAAAAATAAATTTGGGGCGATTTTAAGTAGTTTTGGGGCGACGTTTAACAAACCCCTATTAGGTAGTCTTCGATATCATAGAGCTGGTCCACCGACAATTATTTGGATATGAAACACTATTTCCTTGTATTATTATGAGAACTAAGGAGCAAACAGATAAGGTAAAGCGATTTGATTCCACTGTATTAATAAAAATTAAGGAGCAAGATTGTGGTATCAAAGGTGCACAAGTGTACTAGATGAGATGCGACAATTTATTTCTGAAAATTGTATCGACTTCGTCTCTCAACAGGTTTCCTCTCATATCGGGTATTTTTTAAGGCATTCAACCCAACCCCACCTACCATCGCTCGCGACAAGTTTAAGTTGGACTCGACTTGTAATAGTTTGTTTTTGTTTCATAGAGTATGTAAGAGCAAATGAAACTCCTTTAGTTTTGTTCACTTTTTTTTCATGTTTGGTTGTATTAGCATTAAGCTGTACTTCTTTTTTTTTAATTAATGCAAGTTTTCTCGTTGTCAAAAAAAAAAAGTGCACAAGTCGAAGGGTGCTTGGTTGAGTCCTTGAAAGACATTTGGAATAAAAAGAGAGGTTTAACTAGTCCAAATTTCTTATGATATTCGGTTGGGAGAGGTTTGAAAGAAAATATTGAGCTAGGCTAATTTAGAATAAGTGTTATAGGAGCTTATGGGAAAGATTTACATGGATTTAGTGATGAAATGACTATTCTATTCACAAGGAAGATTTAGAAAAAAAGTTCACATAGAGTGAGATAAAGATTTTAAAAAGGTCATTTTGATCAAAATGTTTATAAAAATGTACTTCATATTAAAGGCCAAAATAAAATAAAATATTGGTTTTTTTATCTATATAAAATTACTAAAATGACTTACTTTTCTGAAAACTCATAAGACAAATCTCTAACGGAAACAATGCAAGTAATTTATGTCATAAACTATCACATTAAGAATAAAAAAAAAAAAAACTCTTGTCATAAAATATACTATAATGATCTCACTGTAACTTAGTGAAATTGAGGTGGTGATTGGTGACTGACGAGGTAATGTATGTAGGTGCGAAAAATAGCTCTAGATAAATTAGGGTACGAGTTTAAGAAAATACTTTCAATAACCTTGTTAGTTGTACCTAGTAATTTTTTTGCTAAAAATGTATGCTAAGAAGTTAGGTCAGTTATTTTCCCTATTAAAAGGTGGGGAGTTAAACAAATATTCTTGCAAAAAATCTTCACTCCAAAGGAATATATTTTCCTGTAAAATATTAGGGGTAATGAATTAATTAAGATACTGGCCTACCAAAAAAAGAATAAGGAGAAATGAATAAGAGAAGAGAAGGATAGGAGCTGATCTATTCACCCAGTGCATGTGAACTGGGATAAACAGCTAACCATAATGACAGATGTATCATAGCATTAAATATTGCTTTATTGACATACTTAGTAGTGTTAATAATTTAGAGTATGTAACTATATCTGCATCCAGAAAAATATATAATTAAAAAGGGGGTTTATAGTAAGTAGAGTATCATGTCCTTGACAAATCAGTAAATCACTCCTATGGTTGAACGAAGATACTTCTTCAGATATTTTCAGACTTCAGTGGTTTGCAATTGGTTACATCTGTCATTAAGCAAATCTGAGTATATCAAATAACTAATTAGATTTAAACATCGTGGACATATTCTTTTGAATATAATTAGGATGATAAGATGAATATAAACATGGTGGATAAATCTGAGTAGCACTTTATAATATTTTTTTTTTCTTGAAGGAAGCACTATATAAGATTGTTAATTGTGAAAAAAAAAATTTAAATTTTATTAATAAAAAAATTGAGATAAATATAAGAGTAACATGTTGTATTACATTATTATTATTTTCTGGAGTTTTTTGTCAGAAACAACATTTTAAAAGTGTCATTTTCTGAGAAACAACCTTATAATTTTTTTTTTTTGTGAGAAACAACATTTAAACTCTATTTTCTTGTTAGATCAAACCCTTCGACCATTTTCCGGCATCAACTTGATTTTTCCGGCGAAGACTTTTTTTTTTACCCCCTTCCCTATCTTTTTCCCTCCAATTTCTTCCTCCTAACCCCACCCCAACCTCCAGCCTTACCCCCATTAATTGTAGATAAGCCAAATTTGGTCCCATAAGCTCTTTTACGACGAGAAACGCGTATGGTCGCCAATTGTCACAAAAGGTTTCGTCGTGAAAAACTTTACAACCAGATTAAGTAAATCATCGTGATTGTATTTTTGCGACGAGTCACAAAATCTCGCGTAGATGTGCACAATCACGACCATTTTACCGGTCATAATTCCTATTTTCTAAATTGACACAGATTACATTCGCGACCAAGTTTCTTATCGTAAAACTTATTCATGACCATATTTCTATCACAAAGCTTTTTTATGCATACTTGTGGGCTGTGTTTACAAAAGCTTTCTAAAACTTGTAATATATTCTAATACTGACTTGAACCGTTGAAGGATTACTGGATACGCTATTTTATAATCCCTTCAAACGTAGTGATTTTCATGATCTTGGAACCATAACGAGGATTTGAACTTCCAATGACGAATCATCATCTTGGAAAGAGGCCGGGCTCCAGCAAAAAAATCAAATGATTAATAAGAACTTTCTCCATTGATTTAAAGTAAATTGTTAATCATCGAAATTTATTTGGGAAGATACATATAAATTTGGTTATTGGATATCTAACAAATAAAAGTAAATAAAAACTTCATGAACTTTGTTTATAAAAAAAAAATCATACATAACAAATGGTCTAGTTTTTGACAAGAATAACTAACAACTTCAATAGTTATTACTTAACAATAGCTCCAAAAACTCTAGGTTCACTGAATTTCTCATTTTGTACTATATAGCAAATTAGCAATGAGACTTTTCTATTGTTATTTTTCGTATGTCTCGCAGTGTCGAATTCCTTGATTAGAATGTGTTTAGACTTTAGCAGTCTAGTGTAATGGGAATTAGAATACTACTAGTATGACTCTATGAGGCTATAGCACTCCTTTGAGGCGGAACACAATGTTCACGAGATCAGGCGACTAGACATTTAAGTATGCAAAAGTCTTGCCAAATTGTAATTGAGGATTTTACTAATCTTCTCCATTTTGAAGGGGTTGGTGCAATGTTTGACTATTCACTATGATTTATGCTGACTGTTGAGTAGTATGTGTACCTTAGTACAATTGAGACTTTAAGAAAAGAAAGAAAACAATTAAGAAAATGATCAAATTCACCATTCCTTGAAAATAACATTGGTTGTCAATTTGGAAGGAAATGAGTAGGTAAGGCCTGTTCTCTTCGGCATAAAACAACCGAACCGAACCGATATGAATTGAACTGAATTGAATTAAATTATAACTAATTAATAGTAATGATTATCATTTAGGAACTAAATTGAACTGAAAATAAGCTGGGGAGAACAAACCCGTAAACGGTGAAGGGAGAAAGAATAAAAAAAAATGTTATACAATTAGATATGTTAACATTTTTTTTTTTTTTTTGACGGGAGATATATTAACAAATTAACATACCTTTTATTTAGAAAGTCCATGAAGGTTGTCAATATACCTTTTTATTTTGTGAATTTGTGGAGGATGGTTAAGGATCTAGCAGTACTCTATATCATCTTCGTTGACAAGAAAAATTGTAAATTTCTTTCTTGGAAGTCTGATGGTATTTACATAAGGTGGAGCAATGAATATGCATGTAATAATGAAGTGTATGGCTCTAATTAAGTTTATGACTTATGACCATTATTTTAAGATAATTATTAATATTATGAAAAAACAATTCGTTTGAAAACTTGACATCACTACTAGTCAATATCTAAACTAATACTTCCTCCGCTCCCATTTAATTGCAACACCTCAATTTTGGTACTATTCACAATCACTCATATAACTAGCTTTTGTGTTTTATATGTATGGGAAAATATATTTATGTGGGATCTTGTTGGATTTGTCTCAATGTGTACTTTATTAATATATTTCCTCCGTTTTTTTTTTTACTCGCAACACTTTTTTTCATCAACTCCAATGCAATTTTTGGGGATGAGAGAGGTAGAAAGGAAAAAAAGAGAGGGCCATGTGATTGGAGTGAGATAGAGAGAAAGGAAAAGCAAAAATAGAAAGTGTTGCAAGTAATTAATTATTTTCCTTTTAGGAAAGTGTTGCGGGTAAAAAAAAAACGGAGGAAGTATAATTTTACCAAAACATAGCTAAAGATATGAATAGTGTAAATTGTGCATTGGTAAGCGTGAAACTGGAAGTGTTGCAATTAAATTGAGCGGAAGAAGTATTACTATTAGATACCAACTCTAGGGAAAAAAAGATAAATTCGCTCCTAATAATCCAAACTATGTTAGTGCATGCTAAATAATATGAAAACTCAACTATTTGCTCCTAGCATCACCAACTATTGAGGTATTTTAATATTTTATGTATTTTAGAGTAAATGTTATTAGAAAATGTTAGTAATTTTTGTAATTTACCAAAAAAAAAATTAACTACTTCTCTATCTCGTTTACTCTCTCGTGGTCCAATTAAACCCCCCTCTCTATCTATCTCCCCTAATTAGTAATTACTCTTTCACGTTTACAAAGTTAAACCCCCCACATCTTTTTCCTTCTTCTTCTTCCCCATTTGATCACCAGCCAATAGAGATGGCCAACGGTGCGGGCCAATCCAGCCCAGCCCGCCTCTTGGGCCGTGTGGGCTGAGCCCACGAAAAGCCCGGTCCAGCCCAACTCGAACCGTGAAATTGGTGGGTGGGCCGTGGGCCAGATTTTTTGAGCCCAGCCCACGAAAGCCCGCCACTAAATCCGCCCAACCCGATCCACAAAATCGGTCCAGCCCGGCCCATGAACCGAACCAGCCCAACCCAAGTAATTATTCAACCAAATTGTGTATATTTTAATCAAATTGTATATATTTTAATCAAATTTCATATATTATAATTCAATCAAATTCAAAAATAATGAAATTATTCATTAATATTAATAATTGTATATATTTTAATTAATTTTAAAGGTTTTATGTAACAATAATAAATGATTCTAATGATTAAATAATTATGAAAAAAAAATTTCTCATGCCAGCCCGCTAGCCCAGTAGGCCCACAAACCACCAAAACCGTTGTTCGAACCGTGAAAACCTGTAACAGACCGGTGTGGGCCAAGATTTTTCAGCCCGTGGACCAGCCCGCCCAAACCGTGAATTTCACGGTCCGGTCCTGGGCCGTGAAATCTCAGCCCGGCCCACTAAGGCCCGTAGACCAGCCCACCCAGCTCGCACCAGTGGCCATCTCTACCAGACAACTTGTTGATGGTCCGACTATAGTGATTGAAGCTGGTCTTGCTCACATTCGTGCAATTTGATACTCCAAGCTTCAGTTGTTAATGGTGGGAAGGGCAATTGAAAAGCCCACTGCAAGATTCATTATTTTAAGAAAGTAGATTCATTAGTTTAACTGTGAATGGAGGAGGGAAGAGAATGTTCGGTCTTAGAATTAATTTTGGGCAGTTATTTCTTGGTATGTTAAAGTCATTAATAACCCATTTCAAAGGCACTAAATTAATTTTTGAAGCTTTAAATATGTGCTTGTAATTTTCTAATAACATCCTAAAATACATAAAAATAATAAAAATAACAATTTGGGTTGGAAAATTCCCTTAAGCCATTGAAATACTATTTAGCACAAATACCTCAATAGTTGATGATATTGGATAAAATAGCTGAATATGCATTATTTAGCACATAAAAGTGTACTTGAGAAGAAATTTCACTTTTGATTCTCAGTAATAATTTGGATTAACTTGTGTTAACTTCTATATTTTAGAAAATAATTTGGATTATTGAGAGTCAATTTTCCAAAAAAAAAAACAAATGAATGGACAAACTTTTATGTGCTAAATAATATTTCTTCTAAAAATAAAAGTCAATCCAAATTGACTTTCAGTAATAGTTTTTTCCTCTTTATATTATTGATTAGATGCACATAGTGTTCTTAAAAAAGTTAATGTGATGCTCCGTACTTTGGTTTTCAATTAGCGCATACGAAAATGTTCAACAAAGCGTTTGTAGTCCAACGGTTAGGATAATTGCCTTCCAAGCAATAGACCCGGGTTCGACTCCCGGCAGACGCATAATTTTTTTTTTTTTTGGGATTGCTTCGACTCCCGGCAGATGCATATTACTTTTTTTGGGATACACACGATTATTGGAGTATATGGAAAGTACCCAATCTCACTTTTCTTTTATGTTATTTCTATATGCTTTTGCAAGCATTGTGGGTATATAAGACTAATAAAAAAGAAAAAAACAGTAATAACTAACTGATTCGTTTAAACGAAAGAGGGGGGGGCGGAATGTATTACATGTAAACGCACGCATTGTGTGCGTATAAGGCTACTAATATTATATGATGTTATATGGCTAAAAAAATGTATTACTTTTCTTTTTATGCTATGCCGAAAGTATACAATTTCACTTCTCTTTTGATGTTATATGGAAGCTACACTAGTTCTTTTCTTTAGCATAAAAAAATGTTCCTTAATCAGCGTACAATACAGAAAATCTAGAGTTCTATTTTGGAGAAGAGGGAGTATTATGAAGCCTCAGACAAGAAAAAAGACTAAACTATCAAATATTGCAATTCTTTTTTATATATATGAAATAATATATTTTCTTCAGCATAAAAAATATTCCTTAATCAGCAATTCAGCATACAATACGAATCATCAAAAAAATCAGGAGTTCTAATTTAAAGAAGAGGGAGTATTTGGAGACTCGGACAAGAAAAAAGAATAAATTATCAAATATAACACCTTTAAATTTTATAATAAAAAAAATACAATATATATAAGAATTAACTTTCTAAGAGTCACCACTCACCAACAGCAAAACAGTCAGCTTAATCTAAAGCCTTAGTTCCTCCTATGGGTATACAGTATACTGCTGTACCATTTTACATCAGCAAAACTTTGGTTGTTATCGACAACTTTGCATCCCACACCCGAAGAACGGTAAACCCTCATCAATAAAACTCGCTTCACTTCACAGACAAAGAAGACAATGGTACAATGGCTCAAGAATATTCAGGCATATGCGATAGAACACGGCTACTTGGCTAAAATTTAGTTAGCTAAATCTTTGTCGCATGACTCTGGTGGGACAATTTTGTAACTTTACTTTGAGTGGGGCCAAATAGACTTTTTCAATCAGCTTAAATATTCCAAAGCTCAGGCAAAATGTTGTGATTGCAGATGCAGTTCGAAACTAGGTTTAGCACTAAAAATCATAGCCATGCCCTTTCATCTTCCTATAGCTTGCCAAGTGGAGACTCTGAGGCATAATCATTGACTAGCCAGAGGCCATAGTCATGGAAACGCTTAATTTTCTTTTCAAAACCGAGGATGTAATTGTTATGGATGATAACATGCGAGCCTTTGGTTTCACGGACCCATGTCTTGTTCTTGAAGTACAAACCTCCAGTTGGGAATGCTGACTGAGGGAGCAAATACATATCCACCTGTTTGTCAAGTCATTATAGAATACAGCACAATAAGTGACCTTTAACTGGGTATCTCAGGGGAAATTGTGTCAGATTGATAGAACCAATTAGTACATCTAAGCTAAATGCATAAATGATAAGTATTTCACAAATTTCTCTCAATTTTTTTTTTTTTAACTTTGAACATCAATTTTATATTAGCTGCAAATTACAATGCTTGGCCTTTTGCACTATCCATAACTAACCTTGACCGAGATTAACCAATTTTAGCATATAAGAATTTGTTAGGATTTATCTCAATATATATTTACAAAATATCAACTTTCTATAACATTTACTAATAGATAATTCAAGATATTAATGATCAAAGTTGTGCAATGAAAAACATGAAAGTCAAGCGTCCAACTAGCAGAAAACGGAGGAAGTACATGAATGAGATTTCACAACTTCTGGTAGCTATATGTTTCCAGTCTCGAAGAATCGATCGACCAAGAATAACTCTTTAAGAAGTATAGCAGAATAGATACCCAGAAACACAAAGCGAAGAGCAGGTTGGTATAATACAGATGAACCAGCAGAATATAAGTTAATTAACTTATTATATTTATGAATAACTTGTGATTTTCTCAATTTTTAGACCCTAACTTTGACAATTACTAATCAATTATCACAAATCATTTGTGAACTAGATCTACACTTTGACAATGCTTAGTTACTTTCCTTAAACCTTAATCCATCGGAACAAACACCATTTAAATAAGGGAAGAAAAATGGATGCTTACGCACAACGAAAAGGGTAAGGTGCCTAAAGGGTGGTAAAGAAACCAACCTGTTTTTCTATCTTCATTAATGCCCAGTTAAAGGCAGGCTGGTCATTAGCTTTCTTTACTCTCGTCCATGGCTGTTCTTGAAGCTCTTCAAGCCACTTTCTCATAGCCAACTTGGCACCACTTGTGGGCCGCATGAAAATCATGCAGCTACAAACATAAGGACGTCCTTTTTTCCCTGGAGGTGGTAAGGCATGGGAATGGTTCAGAGGCTTCACCTAGATGTAAGAAGTAGGAGCAAGGATTAAAACCACAACAGAGAGAAAAGTAGTATTCATGACAGTCACTTAAGGATATACATTTTGACCATCTACCCAGATCCACAGGCTAATTGTCAGCAGGAAAAGAAAAACATGCCCAACCTAACAGCAAGATAGATCCGCCTACATACCGCAGCTACGTCATCCATAAAGTAGATATCGTGATTTCCCTCCAAATAGGGAAATGGGTCTTTCAACCAAACCATATCAACATCATTGTACATAACATTATATCCAAGCTCCAATATATTCAGAAGGTGGCGAGGCCTCCTAGCCGTAAAATTGAAGAACCCCTGCAAAATTGAACGGATGTTAGTTATTATCAAACAATCACGTATCAACAATTCAACACCCAAGAATAGTAAAGGTGAGATCCAGATAATAAAAGGACGTCCTGATTAAGATCAAAGCAGGAGAAAAAGAAAAAGTTGGAGAGTATTTCTGTCCCATGTAAAAGTCATTAGGCAATGAGATGCAAATTTCATCCTAACAGGCATAATGATGTTTGCCAATGATTTGACCATTCGACAAATCAATTGAACAGTAGAATGATATGTACTCAACTAAATTCAGATCGATACTTCATACGATTACTGAGTACAGTTTCTTCTAGTTTAGGTCCAAGGAGCGACATCAAAGTATCAAACTTTAGGCAGAAGATAAAAACTAATCCAGAGAAAAGAAGTGGCTTCGCGACAGTTGAGTAGGAAACTAAAGTAAATTAAAGGTTAAGTAGTTTTCTGCCAAAACAAAATCTAATTATAAAAAAAAACTAAATGCATTATCAATTAGAGTAAAGGGGTGCTTAAACGACTTGAGAAACAATTACAACAAAATTTTATCATCACAAAGTAAGTCAGATTACCAAACTTTGTTTAGGCTAGCTACAAGCAAAGACATGTACGTTCTAGAAGCTTCTCATTGCCCCTGTTTCCCCACTAGTTTAGTTAGCTGACCTTTGTGCTAGTTTCCCCAAACATTTTGTTACAGACTGAAAGTTGAGGGAATTTTTTGCCAATACCGAATCAAAGATGGAAAAGATAACTTCTCAACAATTAGCGCAAGTTCAGTTACTAAAATGGATTCTAATATGAGTATAGACTCTAGACAATATACCAATTAGGATCCTGATACCTCACAAAAAGATATGAAGATAGAAAAGAGCTTTTGAAACAGGAGCAAGTTCGCCTGTGTGGCTTTCATATGCTTGATGAAAGTCTGATGACTATAACTTTAAAAACTTATAGACAAGCTAGTTTCAGCCTTTGCCGATGAATCAATTTTTCTAATTTGGAGGTAAGAATCAACACACTTTTCTGGTCTTTTTCTATTATAGCATTTTCTCTGTCCAACAGGCCAACAATCTATGGAAAAGCAATCCATGCCTTTGTCTCTCTCACTCTCTCTGTGACTTTCAAACTCTGCCCACAAAAGGAGGGTAGTTTACGATAGTTCAATGTAGTCAGGTTGAAATACTATTTCCTCTAATTGCTTGATTAAGATATAAGCAGAAGAAGGTGTTGGACTACTGAGATTTGTGTATCTAACTCTAGAACGAATAATATCAGGCCATGCTTGGTGTAAGGGAAATCATTCAGGGGAAGTTATCAATCTTGGACTTACTATGAAAGGAAACTCTAATGTAAAGTACTTTGATAAGGCCATACATTACTCCCAGATGCGGGAATTTCCCTGCCCCGTCCTAGAGTCCTATTTACTCCTACACAAGGGCTACACAATATAGTCCTCCACCAAGTTCTAACAATCACCAATTCACCACCACCACAACCCCCCCTTCTTATTAATGCCCTAAAAATCCATTCACGTATAAAGAGCATAACTGACCGATGGCTATTTTTGGATCACCTCTTATAACCCTGGTGCATTCTAGCGTCGATAGCTTAATGCAGAAACCAGCTCCCCCGTGCTCAGTTTACTCACACTGACCAGGTAAACTTTGAGCACAACTCTCAATTCATATCAATCCCAACTGAGGCTACACTCAAACCTTAACCAGTTTCAAAAACCCCTTCATTAGCACAGCTAAAGACTCACGATTTTGGCTAAAAACAGTAGTTAACATACATAAATGAACGACTCCCCAATCTCCATACTCATGATACCAACATAACACCACAATAAATTCTCTAATAAAGCAATCCATATCAATATATCAACAACAATTTCACATTAACAATCTCAAATATCTAAAATAGACCCAAAAAAAACATTATATAAGAAACAATATGATAAAAATCTCAAAAGTAATAACATACCACAGAACCAAACTTGTGTGCAGAATGAGATTCAAGAACTGGGGGAATAAGCACAGCATGACCAGGCCACTTTTCATTAACTTTATACAAAGTATTATAATCTTCAGCAATAACCAAAACTTCATCTTGATGTTTTTGCCTAGTAACACTAATCAACCAATTATTCAAAAAATCCAAGTAAGGTTCACTAACAATACAAACAATCACAGTCCCATTTTTCCCAACAAAAGAAACTGCTTCTTTAAGTGAGTAATTTCGCCATTTTGTGAAGTGAGTATTTGAGAAAAAAAGAGACTGAGAAAGACCCATATAAGGGTAGAAAAAACCCAGAATTATGAGGAGAGAGAAAATGAGGAGGAGATTAGTGCGAGTGAGGAGGGAAGAAGGGCGTTTAGTGAGGGAGAAAAGACGGTGTGAAAGAGGGTATGTGTTTGTTAGGGGACTTTGTGTTGATCTTTGATGGAGGGAGGCCGCCATTGTTGGTGGAGATTAAAGCTTAGATTTTTGGGATTGTATGGAAGAATTTCAAAGAATAAGATGGAACAATAATTGGAAAATGTTGTGGAAGTGGAGAATTTGGGTCGATTGATTTAGATTTAGAGAGGTTTAGTTTGAGTGAGGGAAGTTGAGAGATTAATCATAAATGTGATGTGAGAAGTGTGATCTGCGTATTGTAAATTTGTAATTTGTGAAGTGTGATTTGATGTTGTAGCAAGAAATAAGAAATTGCAGTATCCCAGCGAGCACTCGATCTAAGGCAAGCTTTTCTCTACTTGATTCTCTTAATCCTAAAAAAAAAAAAAAAAAAAAAGGAACAATCTAAATTACTTATGTTTTTTTTGAGAGGAATAGGGGAGGGGTGATTTTTTTTTTTATAACAAGACTTTTTGACACTTACAATCATCTTATAGAGTGAGGTCCTCGTGGGAGCCCAATGGTTGGTGCTCCCACCTCCCAACCGCAAGGTCGGGTGTTTGACTCTCATCACTCCCTAATTTGGGGAGTTTGTATAAAAATGTTTGCTTGTGGGTATAAATCCTCTCTACCCGTGCTTAGAGTGTCGCGTCTGCCAAGTATAGCTCAAAAGGGGTTGGTCTTGTAAAAACTAGAAAAATAATACAAGTATTAAACACCCTAGACATATTGGTTTGGCACCCCTAAACCGATCTTCAAAACTCCAAGCTCCGTAAACGGGAGGAAACTTGGATCTATACACAAACACACAAGCACAAGTAACAAATAAATCCACTATGATAAACATGGAGGAACAAAATCTCAACAAGAGGGAATAAACTAACTCCATAGAGAGGACTACACCCATCGCAACAAATGAATGATTACTGAAAGCCAGTAATCAAAACAAAAACCAAATACAGATTGGACAACCATAGGCAGTCTTCCAACTATAGATTGTTTAAGGAAATCCTAACTTTGAGGGATGTCTTCCCAAAATGATTTCAAGTGACTAATAACATATATGTATAATTAGCCAAAATTGTCAACAACTACCTAATATATATCACTTTTCATAAACAACTACCTAATATAAACTTTTTCTTATACAACTACCTAAGTTAACAATTCCGTCAACGTAACACTACCAAAGACGTTAATTTATGAAATTTCCGTCACATGGGCCCACCTTTTCTAATTTCCCCCCAATTTAACTGCATTTCTCTCCTAAAAACTATCTAAGGCATTATAAAACCCTCGAAAATCTTACATTGTCAATACTTAGGCCGAAATATTCACTGAAGGTTTTTAATTCTTCAGGTAAGTTCCCCTTCCTTCACCGTTTGATATTAGGGTTTTATAGAATAGTGTTTTTGGTAAAAAGTTAATGTCATTGGTGATATAATTGGGGAATTCTTCAGATTTTATTTGAAATTAGGGTTTTATATTAATTGGGGGATTTGTTATTATGATAAATTGGGGGGTAAGTTTAATGGCCCCATGTGAGGAGAGTAGAAATGTAGTTAAATTAGGGGGAAATTAGAAAAGGTGGGCCCATGTGACGGAAATTTAATAAATTAACGTCTTTGGTAGTGTTACGTTGACGGAATTGTTAACTTAGGTAGTTGTATAAGAAAAAGTTTATATTAGGTAGTTGTTTATGAAAAGTGATATATATTAGGTAGTTGTTGACAATTTTGGCGTATAATTATTTGTTCTTTTTATTTGTTGGTTTTCTCCATTTGTTCATTCATTTATCTCGTTTTCTACCTCCGTCGAGCCAATTAGAGTTTAACACATCACTATTTGATTTTTTAAATCGACTTTTTAGGTTACTAGATTATTTTGACAATACACTTTTTATAATTAGGATTGTTATAGAATAAACTATAGTTGGAATTATTATTAGATTATCATAAGTAATGGTTTCGGTCATTCATGTGAATTTTTTCTTTTTGCTTCAGGCAATTCTTTTATTAATCTTAAACTTTAATTTACAATTTTTTTTTTTGTAAAACAAGCATTGTTAGTCTAATTAGTAAAAATATGTATATCACAAACATTTTTATAATGGTCAAACTTTTACGGAAGCCACATCGGACTATCGGAGGATTTTGGTCCTATACGATACTACATAATTTTACACGAATGATATTTCATATAATACTTCCTATCAATCTTCTTCCTCTTGTAGTCAAAGATAGTTTTTAATTTATAGTTTGAGTCTTTGAGAGAACTGAAGTTTAGAGACAATGAAATACATGGTCATGTATGCTGTTGGAGATACGTTGGCGCCAATTTATTATTTTCATAGCGAAGGAGTAGAATCAAGGAGACCTCAAGTTTTTTTTATTACATGTAGGCTATTTTGTTAGATTTTTTTTTTTTTAAAAGATAAGATGAAGAGGACTCACTTGTGGGGGATTAGGGGAAATCCTCAAATGAGTCCCATGAGGTTTGATCCTTAGACCTCATGAATATGAGATGGAAAGTGATGCCACTACTCCACCACCTCAACCTCGCTATTTTGTTAGAAATGTTAACTCCACCACTACATACTATTTGCTCATCAAATCTAGTGATTTCGTAGATTCCACAGTCGTCATTTACATGGCAAATTCATAGTATCAACTACTGAACATCTCAAATCTCCACATTGTTAGATAAAGGACAATGAATAGTAAGGAGCCTTTTTACTTTAAAGCTCCCAGATATACATGGTTATTTCAACAACAGACTTATCACATTATTAGATTTACAGGCATCTGGATGCCACAGGTCAAACAATATTAGGTTACAGGAGTGCAGGACGAAATTATTTTTTTACAAAAGAAATCACTCTAATAACTATATCTTCCATCTATTAGTAGGACATAAACACCACCTAGTTGGTAAGCAAAATGAACGCCTCAATCAGGTTCCAGTGAATTGATTCAAGGGTTTTGTACTTCTGATATCAGATATAGCAACTCATAGAAACTCCTCCATGTTTGAAGAAGTTGGTCATCAGAAAATCTTCTTCATTGAAAGTTAAGCCACTTTAAGCTTTGATGTTTTCTGTTTGACAAAGAAAGCTGACAGCATACTTTTGTGACGAACAGGAGCCTTAACAATTGCTTGCCGAGAGTTGTCGAATGACCTGAATGGTGTCACGACCTTGGAGCCCGTCACAGGATACTGCAAGATTATAATATATGTTAGCAGGTTTAATAATCTATGGATTGTCAAATTGACGAATTGAGCATTGGATATAAATTGTACATCGATGATCTCATAAAAAGATAAAAGAGTATTTATTGTTTTCTTCACTGGGTGAAGAAAATACACTAGCACGGATGCTTATCCAAACCCTTTGACCTCAGAGAAAAACAAATCAACTGAAAAGTAGCAAAGGCATATATAATACTGGGGTTTCTAGACTGTAACTTAATGATTCACAAACTATTACAAATATTTAATCCTACTTTTGGCATTGTTGCAAATCTTGGAGCATGATATACAGAAAATAACATGCTATATGGCATATGCTAATGAATTAACATGGAAATCATTTGAACATTTGCAGAGATATAGTCTAGGAAATGTAAAAGAAGGATTCAAATTCATTATATTTCATAATGCTTACAGAAAAACTAAATAGCACATCTGAAGTTCTAAGTCGTTACCTTAGGCACGGCACCATATGGTTGCAAAGAAGCACCCGCTGGATTTGCACTAGACGGCTGTGCATGGATCCCCGATGACTTAGCTCGGATACCATCCTCGTGATCTACACAAGAAATTTACAGGATAAATTCATTGATTGATAATAGACTGCTTCCTCAGTCCAACCTTTAGTGAGTCAGGTACTACTTGGTGCAACACAATAATGTTATTGCTGCAAGATGGACGAATAACCTGAATAAACATACCTAAAAGCTGGAATACAGCAGGTGTGGGAGAAGCTTTTTGGACTTCAGAGCCACTGCAAAGAAACAGGGGGTAACAAAATTTAAGCATTTTAAGAAATTCTACATGAGCTTGACTGAGGTGATTATTGGCAACACATGATAATAGTATCTCTTTATTTGGCTACAAGTCAAGGGAGTAACATACAAACCTGAAAACAGTCTTATGACCCCCTTTTAGAGGAGATTTTGTTTCAGAGCCTAGGTGCCAAGAAAGAGTTTTTGATCCAGGTGAACCTAAATCATTTAACAATAAATACAAACTAAGCACATCGAATAGGAAAGATGCTAGCATATAAATCCTGTGTTGCCTTAAATGGGAAATCAAGTACCTGGAGGATGAACACGAGGCCTCGCCTGGACATGCATTTGTCTAAGATCTGTCTGTGCAGCAGGACTAAAGTGTACTTTCTTGTTGACAGAGTCTACAGCAGCATAAAGCAAAAGGGAGATGCCAAAATGTAAGGTTTTTTACAATACAACAGAGAAAATGTTGACTGATATCCGTTATTTGAAGGGTGCAAATAGAAGTTCAGGCAAATTGACAAAGTTCCTTACTAGGCAATACATAGCGCTTGTGATGTCTTGGAATGATTGCCAAAAGTTGCTGCTGCCTAAGGCCTTCCATCTCCATATACGTATGGCAAGTGAGCAGTTTCTGATGACAAAAAGTGATGAGTTCCAGACTTCCAGTAAAAAACAAAGAAAAGAAAGAAAGAAAAGCTTGCGTCAGGGAAGGGGAAACTGGCATCAGGAGCCACAGACCTTACCTGATTTAGACATGTTACTTTCAGCTCTGTGGTTGACAACTCTGAAGTCTGTTGCTCAAGAAGGTCAGTCAATTTGTAGGCAACAGTGCCCAAGTGGTCAACAGCATTGACAAGGGCTCGTACAGTATAATCTTTTAGGTTATCCAATACCCTGTTGCATTATCAATCACAACTTTAATGAGGAAAAAGAACAGAGAAAAGTTCAAAAATAGACACCACATAGGGAACTGGAATGGGGAAGGATGAGATGATTTGTAATACATTCTGAAAGCCTGAACTCCGTGTTCAATGAGAAGTAGAAGTGATGCAGCACAAAGTTTAAAGTTGCTGAGATTAAGCAGACAATCAGGTTCTTACAAGACAAGGATTATGGCTCCACAATACATATGAATGTAACCTAAAACCGATAACTATTTCACGACCTTTTAAGATTGGCTCTCATAAGTGCAGTTTGTGCAGCCCAAATTCATTAAGTAACCAGTGTTTCAAATGGATCCATGACTTATCTTATTAACAATATGTATATGTATGTATGTATCTGTATATATATGTATATGTGCGTGTGTGTGTGTGTGTGTGTGTGTGTGTATATATATATATATATATATATATATATATATATATTTTTTTTTTTTTTTTTTACGGCAAGAAAATATATCATTAATAACAAGCCAAACGGGCACATACAAGAACGATAATAAATATCTGAAAAATACATTTTGAATACTTCTCTCAAGACTTATCTTTTTACCAGATTATTGAATACAGTTATAGTCAGAATGCAAATTTTGTGATCAGTAAATTCTACTCTCGAGGATAAGGATATGTTAGTGTTGGCAGGAGATACGGATATCTAGACGATACAACCTAGTAAAAGAACAGCTGAAAAGATTACACAACAAATAACAAAGAATATGGGAATTGTGACATTACATTTGTTTCTGCTCACTGTGTAGATAAGATTTTTCACAGTAGTCAGCAGCAGAGTAAAGCTGCGGTCTCAGATTCTTGAGTTCCTGTCACAAAATTGCAAAAAGATTTTTCAAATTAAATAAGCAAAACAACTTCCAGAAATTACAAGAGCTTAGAAAGTCAATGATGAACTGATACAAGACTCGACTACTTGGATATTATGGCGACTATTGAGAACTAGATATTGTGGAAGTTTTGTTTGCTCCAAGCTAAATTTCTCAACCATTATTTTCTTTTATACATTAGTCAATATGAGTTTACCTGGTAATACCAGATTTCTAAGGAATATTTAGATCTTACTAGGAGCTTTTCAGAAAACTATGCTAGACACAGCATAGCAGAGTTTGGGAAGATTTTAGGAGAGGCCTAATTCCTGGAAATTCCTAATGCCATAACGATAAGTAATTGCAGACACATTATATGCTGTAGCGCCATTAATAAGGACCTCAGTCAGGTCCATAATTAGAGAAATTAAATTTAACCACATCATGTCCATTATGGCTAATGTAATATGTAGGTTATGGATCAGATCAACACTGCAATTACTTCCCACCAGGACAAAACTCCTTTTTTAATATTGTTCCCCGCTTCTATATTAAATTGTTGTTCTAATCAAGATTCAGGAGGAATCTAAAGAGACTTTGCTATATCAGTCATAGATGGGACAATGGGTTAGGAGAATATTCAGCATATATAATTCCCCAGTGTTGCATAGTAAATATAACATTTCTATTCAAATTATTATGAGCAGAAGTAAAAAGACCTCAGTAAGGAAACAATAGAATTTTCTTCAATTCAGTGAGATATTCCTGGTGACAAGTAGAGTCTACAACACTTTCAACTAAAGATTCTGAGTGATAAGTGATCTGAGTAATTATGTATCACCCATCATGACTTCTTCTCTGGAAGAGAGTTCTATAATGAAAGCACATGCGTCTAGAAGATGAGAAAATTATGCCAAAATAATTGAATTGTCCTTTGTTATATGAGAAGAAGTGAATCGCATCCCTTGCTAACTAAATTTAAGACTTAAGAGGTCATCCTGCAGTTCCACTCATGGTTTTACATCTCCAATTTAGTAGCGATAGTGATAACGGCCACATAAGCAATTAAAGTGGATGGTTTTGTGTATGTAGCTGCCAAATGTCACACGATAAGCTCAAAAACCTTTATAATGCAGTGATGAGGCCGAGATTTGATACTATGGTTCCACTGAGCATCTTGTGAAGCACTATCAACATCAACTCCCTCCACGAATACAAACTATTTTGAGTAGATAAGTCCGAGAGGGATTTTACAATCAACCAAAGACTTAAAAAAATCCTCTCCGCTTATAAACAAAACAAAACATAAGAGAGAGAGAATCAGAATCTACGTAATTCAGCCACCCACTCCTTGGCTGGCCCCTCTTAAATTACACACCTAAAGCCTTTGCTTTCTCGGTTTTTGTCTAAGATTTTCGTATGCAAAAAAAGAATCATGTAAATGAAAAGTTGACCGAATCAAAGCTTAACCAATTAGCCAACAATCCATAGAAGAGCTACATTAAGTTCTTAACCAATAAGCCTGCAATCAATAGAAGAACTACCAGCTACATTAAGTTAGATCTATAATCCTTATAATACTCATTCCATCATATCTTATCACACTGAGTGTACATTTGGTAGGCAGAAATAAATAATAATACTATCTCATTTTCTTAGGTAGTATAGACCTTCCCTAAAAACTTACATGTGATGTAAGGCATGTTCCACAACAACTTTTCGGAGTAACTTTTGGATGTATGACCAAGTCAAAACTCTAATAAAGGTGAAAAATGATGTTCAATAAAGTAACTTTCAATGATGATGTTTTGAAAAGCTACATAATGAAGTTAGCTTTTGAAGATAGAATATAGTAGTTTTTTTGTTGTTGTTTCA
This sequence comes from Beta lomatogona, assembly GCA_947646795.1. NCBI lineage: Eukaryota > Viridiplantae > Streptophyta > Magnoliopsida > Caryophyllales > Amaranthaceae > Beta > Beta lomatogona. Next base: position 1,002,552 of record CANSNZ010000105.1, read on the forward strand.
TTGAGGCAACAACTAGGTTTACAAAACACTACCCATACTAAAAGTAGTTTTGACAACCAACCTCTTACAGCTACCAATAACAACATTTTTGCCAAATCGGCCCACAAACTCATAACTATTACTATCATTCAGTATTGCCTACCAGACGGGCTATCCATGTACTAATGTAGCCTCCTAAATGCAACAACCGTTGTTCATCAATCTCTTCCCGACAAGTTCACACGAGGAGCAACCCCAAGCCCCTAGGATCATTCCTTTCACCCTTTCTACCTATGCATTTGCTCATCTAGCAATTTTAACATAACTCAGAATTCAGAACCAAGTAAGCACCAAATGCAATTCACCTTGCAACTTCAACATCTCGATGCGAACAGATGTATAAACACTCAACAAGAAACCACTACACAGCCAGCTCGTTCCTACTAATACCTTAAAAAAAAAACGGCGTCGCTCACAGATCATTCAACTGTTCTATTGGTAATTTGTATACAGTAAGCACGCAATATAGATTTCTCATGAAACACCTCCAGTAGCTCCCTCCGCCAATACATACAAAACAATATCAAAATGTCCAAATATAGCAACTAAATTTCACAGCATCCACATAATCCTCTTTAAATTGAATTTCCTTTTTCAAAACAAATTTGCTTACAAATTAAGTCAACGATGACCAAAATAAATCAATTTAATATATAAACAACATCAAACAATAGAACATCACAAACAACAAAACCGAAGCAAAAAGCATGAAATCCAGATCTAGTACCAGAAAACAGAGAGAAAGATAGCGAACCTGCAAAGCCTTAACGAAGTTCTTGCTACGTTCCATGGAAGCTTCATCGAAGGTCGTAGGATTAGGCAGAGCTTTAATTTGCTCCACTTCCATTTCTAAAAACAAAAAAAAATCAAAGAAATTGAATTCGCACCTTCAAGAAACCGTCAAAACCCTAAAAACGAAGAAATTCGAAGAGAGAGAAAATGGAGCATTGAATTGAAATTAAAATTGATTAGAGCAAAAATGTGAAAAATTGGAAAGCGGTTGATTAGAGAAGGAGAGAATGTTTTTGCAATAAAAGTTAGGTTTAGAAGGTGGTTTTTAGAGAGAGAAAGAAGAAAGAGGGAGTGAAAGAGAAGCAATCCCCAGGAAAATGACGGGAAGGTGGGCGTATTTATTACAGGGGAAGAGTGAGAGAGAAGAGAGAGATAGAGGATAGTGTGGTGTGGTGTTGTGTTGTGTTCAACGGTGGAGTGAAGTGGAGTGAAGGTGGTTGAGTTGACGATCTGCTTGGCCAAAAATACAACTAATTTAAACTGTCTACCTCGTTGGTAGTCTTTCTTTTTCTCACTCTTTTGACTACATCATTGACCGTGGAGGATATGATGATATATTGATATGGTTTAAAGCACAGAATTATTTTATCATAATTACTCGATCCGTCCTCAAATAATAGAGGTGATCATGGGGCCGGGTTCGGACCGCGCCGAGCCAAAAAAAAAATTGTCCATTGGCCGGGTCGGGCCCAAATCCGGGCCAAAAAAAAGTGCACAAAGCCCGTTATTTCGGGGCGGGCCGAGCGGGGTTTTCGGGGCAAAACGGGTCGGGCCAAAAAAATTAGACTAAAACGCCTTTTTGGCTTGTCTAAAGCCCGTCCAAAAAAATAAAAAACCGGCCCCGCCCGCGGGCCAAAAAAAAATGTCCAAGTTCGCCCGAAAACCGGGCTGGGCCGGACTGAAGTTGATCAGCTCTGTCAAATAATTGTCCTAATCTTTTTAATTCATTAACTTAAACAAAAATACGTTTTATATATTAGGAAAAATTATCAAATTTTGACATAGATGAAACTAATAGTAAGGGTCTGTTCTGTTCAACTTATTTTGTCTTATCTTATCTTATCTTATCTTATAAGATCTTATAAAATCTTATCTGATCTTATCTTATCTTATATTATCTTATCTTATCTTATAAGATAGTTTATTGTGTGTGTCTAACATCTTATTTATCTTATCTTATCTTATCTTATCTGATCTTATCTTATCTTATAAAATCTTTTATAAGTTAAAATAAGTTGAATAGAACGGACCCTAAGATGCAGTAGTACGTAATATTGTTTGTTTGTGAAAATATATTGTCAAAAAATTATGAGTTTCACTTCAAAGTTAACGTGGTAGTTATCGAAGTAGGGAAGAAGTAGAGCCATAAAACAAATCAAAAATAAAATTATATTGTGTAACTTTAAGGAAAAAAGGATTGTACAATAATTCATTGCATCCCATAATTTTTTTTTTTTGTTTTTTTTTTTTATTAGGAAATTAAGTCAACCCATGGCTAACTCTCTACAAGGCTCTTAACAGGAAACTACCAACACATTGGTTGGTAAGGCATGCACAAGATGCTAACACCCCAACATAATCTTGGGGGTAGGGATCGAACCCCGACCTCGGGGGCGGAAGTCTTTCTATCCACTTGAGCTAACTCCTATCCTTATTGCATCCCATAATGACTTGGGACTATAATTTTATAACATTATTAATCCCTTATATAAACTATCGTAGTCGAACACAATTTCGCACACATGCATTATATAGTTTCACTTAGGCTCCGTTTGGTTGGGTGTAAAATATTTTCAGTATACAATGATTTTTATGGAAAATAATGTGCAATGGAAAGCACAATTCCAAAATTAGTTTTCCGTTGTTTGGTTCCGTGTAAGGAAAATGAAAAGGAAAGTAAGGAGGTGGTGAGAGGAGTGTACAAGAGAGATAAGAAAAAGGAAGGAAAACAGTTTTCCCTTCATTTTGAAGGGAAATTGGTTTTCCATCATTAGGAGAGCAATTTTACTTATAGGGAAAATGATTTTACACTCCTTTGCGAACCAAACAATGTAAAATTAGAAAAGGAAGAAAACAGTTTTCCAAAAAAATGTTTTACGCCTTACCAAACGGAGCCTTAGAAGATACTACATATTCCCTTGATTTAACATGTTACCTAATTTTGATCAAATTTCTTCCAATCCAAAATGTAAGGCAGTGCATAATGATGCTGATACGGATGTAAATGTTAATATTAGTCTAAGTAGTTATAAGTTATTCTATGAGGCGCAAGGAGTGTTTAGCTGATAGCATCTCCAAGATCCAAGGGTGTGAACCTGGGCATGGGCCGGGCCTGTTCATGGGCTCGCCCCGCGGGCTTGAGGAAATAGTGGGTCGGGCCGGGCCCGAGCCCGTGAGTAGCGGGCCGTGCCGTGCCGGGCTTGAAATTTCCAGATTTTGTCCACGCCCCGGCCCAGGCCCACTGGCCTGCGGGCGGGGCTTGTGCCTCCTGCGGGCCTGGCCCGTGTTTTATGTTGTTTTTTAGGATTCTTGGTAGTTTTAGGCTAAAAAACAAAGAAAAGGGGCGTTCGGCACGCGGGCTGGCCCACGGGCCATATAGGCGGGCTCGTGTCGGTGCGGGCCTGAAATAAAATTTCTTGACCGTGGCAGGCCCACGGAGCGGACAACAGGCCGGGCCGGGCCGTCCCGCATACTGGCCCGGCCCATGCCCACCTCTAGGTGCGATACATGATGAGTACTTTCACAACTAAAAGATTAGGATGACACTTTACCTATTGTAAACAGTATGTTCTATTAAAGGCATTACAGTGAGGTTTATGTTTACCTAGAAAAAAAGTTGTAAGTTATCTTGGACACAATATCAATATAATACTAATGATTGCATAAAAAAATACTAATGATAATATATTGACATAATCTATACAAATATATTAAAAGGCGTGTCTAAGGAACTCTATGTGCCACGTGGCACTCTCCTCAAACTTCTAATGCAAATGTTTTTTGTCCATTGCAAGGTCTCGAACACGTGACCTTTGAAATGAAAAGTAAGAGCTTAACCATCAATATACTATGACTTTATTGTCTAATGTTTAAAATAAAATATGATAAAGTCTTATAATTCCTCCGTAACAAAATATATGTTACACTTTCTAAATATGGTTATAACAAAATATATGTTACACTTTCTAAATATGGTTATAACAAAATAGATGTTACACTTCCTTTTTAGGCAACAATCTCTCTCTATCTCTCTCCTATCACATGGATCCCTTTTTTTCTTTCTCTCTATCTCTCTCCTCTTCAAAAAATTACCTAGAAAAGTGTGTTTTTGAAAGTGTAACCTCTATTTTGTTACGGAGGAAGTAATAAATATACTTGACTAAAAAGACTTAAATAAGTATATACATCTCTAACACTGTTATTACATAACTAACAAGAGTCTATTGATGTCATATTCTCTTACCACAATTCCTTTTAAGCTACTCCCTCCGTCCCATAATATAGTGCTCACATTTCTTTTTTGGTGTTCCAAAATGTTGTGCCTATTTTTTTTTTTTTTTGTCAATTTATTTGGACTAAATTAAATTTAAGTTCTACACAAACCCCAACTTTTCTCTTAAAACATGTGACCCCATTTCTTGCTTTATACCATTCCAAGGAACATTTATTGCCTTTTGATTTTAAAAAGAAAATAAATAACTAGTTTCAATACAAAAGTATCAAAAAAGCACTTCATTAATTTTTTTTTTTTTTGGAAATCCTACCACTCATTCCATTTTCCTTAATTCCCGTGAAAAATGAGAAGTAAGCACTATATTATAGGACGGAGGGAGTATTATTTCAAACTTAAACCTTGCGGTTTTTTTACTTATCGACTTCATTAGCGTAAACTTTTCAATTTCTTAATGGACAAAAAAAATGAAAAGTGGCAAAATAAATTATGAAATTTAAGAATAATAACATATTTGTTTATTGTAACTGACCCGAGATATTGCCCGGGCAAAAATACTAGTTTTAACCGAATTTAAGCAAACTTCTTGTTGCGTGAGATTGTGTGCTATATTCTACTTGATTTGTGTGCTGGTGGCCTGGTGCCCATCACCTGCCTCTCCTTCCCAAATGCAGTTCAGAATTGTTCTCGTATGCATGCATGTAAGAGGAAAATTCCAAGCAGATGAATTATGTAGTGCTATCATCCAAGATGTAAAGTTAACAATTGAAGAATTTTATGTAGTGCTAGCTGCTATCATCCAAGAAATCAAGTTAACAATTAGCTTGGAAAAATCCACGCGTGCTAATGGCTTATATATAAAATTTTCTCTCCATCTTTTATTTCTTCTGATTTTTACCCCTTTTTCCTTTTGTAGTGATTAAGTTCGTTAAATCATTGAAAATAGAGAAAAGAGAAGTCGAGTTCACATATTATGAAAGCTATAACGGGTACAAGATTGCATCAAAACAGGGTATGTGTTGAGTTGTGGGATAACTTTACACAAAATTGACCTTGCAAGGGAGAAAATTAAAGAGGAAAAAAAAAAAAAACTTTCATTGTAGTAACATTTACTACACTTCCCATCTTTTTCCCTGCAAGAAAATTGTAGTTTTAAAATCATCATTTAGTATAAAGTTTTATCTTTTTTGACAATTCATGACTTTAAAGTTATTGCAAATTCAATACATTGACCTTATGACTTATGAGGGAAAAAGAGTGATGAAATTTTACTTTTATGTAAGGCACTCAAAGCTTTTAAAAAAAAAAAGTAAGGCACTCAAAAAAAATTACAAGTTTATCAAATTTATGGTCCAACTATGGCTACATCTATTTTAAAGTATCACACGTCTAAAAAACAAAAGAGCCGGCCAACTACAAGTTTACCACAACTCATTTTTATCTCACATGTGAAAGGGTAAAAGTAAAGTTGGGAATGCTAAACTTTTTACCTGATCTATTACTAGTGGCAGTGGCATTAATACGCCTATAATCATTCCATTCTGATTTTTGACGAGGTAAAAATTAGAATAATAATGACATACATATTAATCTCAAGATTTGAAACTCGATTACCATTAACTTTAAGTGTTAAAAATCAATAGTAAAATGATGAAAACAATCACGTTTTGAGATTTTTGTGTCCCCTTTCTGCCATGTGACCCTCCACTATGACTCCTCCATCTTAGGATCTTCACTAAAATTGATTCTGAGGCAAAAAAAAAAGTCTACGTTCCCCCTTGGATTATATTACTTCCCCCTTGGAATACTTGTTTTTACTATAGGAGGTCAAACATTACACATCTTGACATCATTTTCAATTATTTCTTAAAAAAAAAAATATTTTGTTTGTTTCAAATCAGTTTCAAGTTTCAACATGTGTTGTAGGCTTGTAGCACAAAAGCTTAAAGAGATAAATGAATATTAAGTTATTAATTGTTGTTTTAATAGAATAATAAGGAAATGATATGCGGTCTAAGGCCAGATATAAAGAAGTCTAAAAATGAAAACATTAAGGAATAAATAAGCATAATTATATCAATTGACACGTGATTGTATCATAGATTCCTCAAATAATACTACTCTAGAAAATGTATTTAATGCTTATTTGCAACATAAGGGTTGCATATATCAAAACCCTAATAATAGTAATAGAAATTAGTACTCATTAATGTATTAATATTTTTTTTAGAGGATTGTATTAATATCTATCTACCCAATGGGTAACTGTCATCTCCTTATTTGCCATTGATCACCAATTAAAACAATAAATTTATATTTTCTTGAGTAGGTCTATGTCTGAACAATGAGGAAATTACACTTCTTAGGACAATGCACTTTTAAGTCTTTAAAAATAGTTCAAATCTGTTTGATTGAATGGTAGGAAAGTTCTTCCTTGATAAAGTATGGTCGCTGCTCGACCAACCCACATGAAGCAAAATGGTCATTAATCAAAGCCCAATTCTGTTATAAAATTTGAACTAATATTATTGTAAGAAAACTATTAAATACTTGTGCATAATTGATTAAGAGCACATGTAGAAAAGCCCAATCACTCTATTTATTAGGCCTTTTTAACACTTGATAGGCGGTAAAGGTGATAATATGATAATTTTATATGTACTTTTACGAAAATAATGTCATTCATCCCTAAATAGTAATTACCTCTTTTTCTCCATGAAATTGCATTACCGTAGATATTGACATGAAACTTTCTTTACACAATCAAATATATACTACATTAACAATACCACACTCTATACAGGAGTACACGACTCCCAAACAAAGCACAGGAAATAATGCATATAATGGAACAGGGACGAAATGCATATAATGGAACAGGGACGTCCCGTAGGCGGTAGCGTACATTGGGAAAAAAAAATGCTGCAATGATAAACTGAAAATTCAACTATATATTTTAATATATACAAAGTTTACAAATAATTACAATACTATGTCCTGCTTCATATGAGCAGGTGGAGGTCTTGTTCATACAACAACTTAATCAGGCTCCAGCACACTGCAGTGATTTATTAGTATACAACATAAAGGTGTATGCTTTATCCTTCAAGAACCAGAAAAAAAACTATATAACACTCCAACGCTCAGGATGACCAAGCTCAATAAAGGTCTAGACATTCAAAACTAACAAAATTTACTTATCAACACAAAGCTATGATCTCTGAGAAGTTTCTGCCTCATGTCTATGTGAAAGATCCAAGGCAGAATTCAAGTAATGACTTACAGAATTTAATTTTCCAGCAAACGAAATGGGTTCTGTGGAAGAAGAAGAGATCTCGAAGCAAGTAGGCTTTGGTGTTGAAGGGCAACTAAGTGACAAGATCAACTCCTGGACAGAAAGAACCTGGAACTTGCGAGGGGAGTTGAGGGCAATGTTGTCAACTTTATGAGCATAAATCTTCCCATTCTTATCAAACTTGTACTCTGAAACGCCATCGAAACGACCACGGCTTTCCCAAGGAACTCGTGGGATTCCATGGACAGTCCAACGAACCAAGATGACATTCTCCACAGGTTGCCAGACACTAATAATTTCAATCCACAAAGCCCTGAAAAATATTTTTCCATGGAATCGCAATGCCCAGAAGATTGATTTGTAGTTCTCAATGCCAGCAAAGGTATTCAAAGGATCTTTGAACACTATATCATCCCTGAAAACGGATCCAAAAAAGAACGATTTTTTTTTTTAAATGTGATCAAGGACAACATACACAATTGAAAAAGGCTTTTCAAAGGCCTAAAAACCAATCACTCTCTTGCAAGTTCTAACTTATCCAATAGGCATTCATTTATAAAGATAATTACAAATATTCCCAAATATACTCATTATGTTTAAGCAATCACCCATTTTGATTAACTGGGAATAGCAAAATAATTGTCACAACCCATGTTACTTGGACTCAAGTACTCATGTCAAACGCAGGTACGAACGCAAATGTTTGAATCGACTAATTTATAAAAATTAAAAAAATCATGATATCGGCAAGAAATAAAGTGTCGAAGTGTCCACATTCCACAGCAATATCGAAGTAGTCCCATTAATATAGGTCTCAACTTTATGTATGTTTTCCCAAACTGGTCCCTAATGATTTTTACCTTCAAAATTAGGTAAATTCTTAACAGTATCAATTTTCTTGATGACCCTCCAGCCATCCAGCTCTCCACCTTCTGCCAGGCTGCCACCCCCAGCCTCTTGTCACCCTCTTCACCTCCTCTAACTTAATGACCTTTAACCTCTGAATTATATGCTTTCGAATAGGTTATTCAATTTTTGTTGTTGTGCGCAAAATCCAAAAATTCAAATAACCCCCACTGCTACAGCGACACCACCATCAAATAGAACTCACAAAACTGCAACCCCCTTCTGGTTTTGCATGAACATGTGACCCCTCCCCCCAGGCCCCAGCTGTTTTCATCTCTTATCATCATTATCCCATCATCATCGACGCACTCCCCTTTTTTGTTTCTTCAGAATTTTCCCCCTAAATCAACCCAATCCATTACATTATCACCATTCCCCCATGTCAGGATTCAGCAGCAATTTTAAAAGGCCAACCCACCTTATTGCTCCAGATTCAGGAAACAGGCCAACAGCAACGCCAAGATTTTCATTCAGTTCCAATTTTCAGCCCCTCTTTCTTTCTTTCTTATTCTCCCTCTCATTCATTTTCAACGAAGTCAAAGTCAATTCCACAAAAAATTGCCAACTGGCAAATAAATTTGCACCACCTTTCCGGATATGCAGCACCTTCGTGATAGAGTGGTGCAGTTTGTATGGGTGGTGGTCCATGGAGGGAAGAGAGGGGGGAAGGCAGAGAGAGAAGTAGATTAAAAAGGGAAGCCAATTAAAAATGTGGCAAGTGGATGTTGTTACCCGCTAAACGGGTTACTTAGTCTCGGGAGTCACGATCGATCGGGAAGACAACATATAGAGTTGAGCCTATTCCCATATCAAAAGGTGGGACTGATTAATGATTATAAAAGGACGAAAATAGTTCGGGTTGATTTCATCAATTTTTCCACTAAATAAAGCATACTATGCTCGTGTCAAACACCTAAATCAGCCTTTACTTCAGCAAATCAAGGTAACTCAACCTAATCACTTTCTCGCAATGTTTTGCTTACACTCCTATGAGTTATTAAGCTGCACACCATTGATAAGTCACAGTCCAAAGTAAAATCCAAGCAGAAGCAACAACCCCTATGTTTCACTTAGACTTTTCTATGCATTACTTTAGAATGTTTCAAATTGACAAAATAGGATGTTTACAATTACTTCGTGCCATCAAAGCTGAAGCATGCTACAATTTCTTAATTATAGCCTTATAGGTTTCTTGCTATGCATCTTTTATCAACAAGGCCAAATTCAACCAAGAGGGTACGCACGTTGACTAGTTGAGTAGTTGAAGTTTGCCTCATATTTCTATATATTCAGCCCTTTAAATAATGGTGGCAATTGTCATCAACATAAAGGTAATTTTATGAAGAAATCACATGTCAATGTCCATAATAATGTTAGTCCAACCCAAATACCACATTTTCTGATTTGGCAAGAGACTTTTTCGACACAAATACATATATACTCATTGTTATTACCATCATAGATCACCGACTACCACACAGGCCAATTTTGACATGACATCTCAATCTCATACTAGCCAATAAATCTGAATGAGCTAATTGCTTCATGTTTAGTTAAAAATGGACCTCAAAATGTTAAGCAAATTTAATAGTTCATAGTTCTAATTTTAAGGTCTAACATATCGAGTCGTATGCAGATCAAAGGCAGGTATATGGGGTCAAATTTTAAAAAATCCCCATAGCTATTTCAATCCACGTGTATCAGATGAAGACTCGGAAAACAGTAAAGAAACAAAAAAAGAAAACAACTTCATCCATTAACCAATATCCATCAATCAGCATAAACATAACAATCATAACAAAACAAAACAAAATTCACACCTTCAAACAAAATCATAGTAGAAAAGCATTCAAACAATCAATTACTTAAACAACCAATTCAAACAAAACAATCATTTTTTCACAATTACAACAAATCATACAGAATCAAGTTCTCCACCGCCAAAACACAATCACAAGCAATGAAATAAAGTTAGCTCCAGCATCATTTAGAAAAGTTAGCTCCAGCGGCGTTATTTATGACACTCGCTGCACCCAGACCAATATGTTGGGATGTTTCGGCTACTAGTCAAAGTTGGTGGTGCTGGGTGCAGCCGCGCCATAGTTTGTGGTGTTGAGGTCAATTTTGCCTCGGAAACTCAGTAGAAAACAAAGAGACAATAAAAGAGAAATACCTGTAAATATCGAAACTGAGCTCCTTGCAAAACAATTCAGGAAATTCCTCGCGCAAACAACGAATAGCGTACCCCATATTAAGATAATAATCTTGTTTTTCTTCATCTTCTTTCTTCTTCTTCGGGGAAGAAGACGACGTCGTTGGGCTGCTACTACTACTACTACTACTAGGTTTCACTGGTGCAGAAAATTGACCATAAACCTTAGCATTTGGTTCAGGGGATGTTACTTTCGCACAAACCCTAAATTTAACTCTGCAATTTCCATTGAATAATTTGCAGTTTGAGATATCGAGAGAATTGACGATTTTAGGGTTAGGGTTTGAGAAAGTGTTCGTTAGTCCGAATGTGGACATTGGGAGAAGATGAGGTTAGGGATGTGTTTGGCTGGTCGGAGAATTATTTTTTTCTTTTTTTGGAGGGAGAATGTGAATTGGAAGAAGAAAAGAGGGAGGAAAAAAGATTAGAGAAGGTGTGTGCAGCTGTGAACCTGGAAAAGTTTGTGGATAAGGAGATAAGTTTATGGGGATAATTGCCTAATTGGAGTTGTGTGACTTGTGAGTTGTGATTACCTTTGAAAGAAAAGTATCCTTTTAAGAAAATTTCATTTTTTGTTTTGTTTGAATGGATTTGATCAATTGAATACTATGCAACAACTAGCATAATCTTCATTTAGAGATGAAAATATTAATTATCAGTATATTGTTATTTTATGGCTATAACTGGATTAATTGCGTTATATTACATGGTTTAGTATCAAGGTTGTATGTTGCAATTTTACACGAGAAAATCGTTAATTTAGGAGAATCAAACATTTTTTGTCTAGTGTAGTAGGCGTATATTTAATAGGATCATTTTGGTTTTTGAGGGTGAGGTTTCATTTACCATTATCTCCACTCTCAGGACTCTTCGTATTTATTAATGAATTGGATTAAATTACGACGATTTATAGTTTGCAATTGCACTTTTTCTTACTTTACAAAACAAACTAGATTGTTAATGTATGAAACAAAATTATAATAAAAGTTTTGGAATGTATTTGCAAAGATAAATGCCTTTTAAATTACCTATAATACTTATTTTATTAACCACCTTGGTTAATGCATTTTGATTAAATGGTGTGGATACTTTTTGTGTGTTGGTTATAGATTTCTACTTATGTGTTTGTATTTAAATTTTGACTTAATGAAGGTCTATAATGTGGAGGTTCTTATATCAATTGATTGGACTTACTAAATAGATCTTTCCTAAAACAAAATACTTTCATGTTGAGGCGTGATAAACGAAGGTTAAGTTTACTACTTCCTTCGTAACAAAAAAAAAGGCAACATTTGTCATTTTGGAATGTAACACAAAAATTGCAACAATTTCATTTCTTACTATTTTAGGTAAGTTTTTTTAGTATGAAATTGCCAAAATGCCCCCAGCTATGAAGATTTAAACATCATTAACAACTAAACTTAAAAATCATTAACATTAATTATTTCACCCTAATTTAACATCATCAACCTTCCTCCACCACTTGACCTCACCAACCACCACCTGCCAAGTCGCAAACAACCACCCACCGCCTACTCTCACCACCAACCGCCGATCTCACCGCCAATCGCCAAATCGAGCGCCACAAGCACCAAATTGATCGCCACAAGCACCTACTTCCACCACCACAATCTTACCACCATATCGAACGCGATTTCGTGGTTTGGCTTTCGAATTAGGTAGGTTTGATTTCGTTCGAATTTTCAGGGTTTGATTTTGTTCAATTTTCTGGGTTTCATTTCGATTGATTTGGGTTTTGATTTCATTTTGAATTTCGATCGATTTGGGGTTCGATTTTCTGGGTTTGATTTGATCGAATTTTTAGGGTTTGTTTTCGTTCGATTTTATGGGTTTCATTTCGATCGATTTGGGGTTTGATTTCGTTTTTGATTTCGATCGGTTTTTTTGGGTTTGATTTCGTTCGAATTTTTTGGGTTTGATTTCATTCAATTTTTGGGTTTGATTTCGATCGATTTGGGGTTTGATTTGGGTTTGTGAAGGTGGATTTGATTTGATCGATTTGGGTTTGATTTCGTTCGATTTCGGGTTTGATTTGGGGTTGTGAAGGTGGTTGTTACGGTGGCATGTGGTGAAGATGGTTGTTGCATGGGCAGTGATGAAGGTGGTGTTGCGGTGGCGGCGGTGGTTGTGGTGACCGTGAAGGTGGTCCGGTGGTGGTAAGTTTTGACCCACTTTCTCTCTCCTCACAAGCCTAATCATACCACTAATACTCTAACCAAACTCCTAATACTCTAACCAAACCCCTAATACTCCATTAAGAAAAACTCCCTAGGAGTCCGTGTCGAGAGGAAATGTTGCAATAATATTGTTACGGAGGAAGTATAAAAAATACTCTTGATCGCTTCTATAACTGGATAACTGGCATTGAAAACTATCTTTACATTGGATGCTTTGGTGTTTTGATGATCCCTACCTCACTTATAATTATAGAACTTACATAGATAGTACACCCAATTCAAATATTCAACATACACCCAATTAAACTACTTCTGTCCTACAACAATTTGAAACACATGAAAAACTAATATAGAAAAGATTCTATTATGATAAGTTTTAGAATATGAGGTTAGCGTACTTCCAACAAATTCAATGCCAAGTTTTTTGTCTACTAATTAGTACAGATGATTTTCATGTTATTACCAAACTATATATGTTAATATTGTACTTCATTAGTTTTAAATTTAGGAAACTCCATATGTATGTAGAGTAAATGAACAAAAAAATTGATTTTATTGTGTCTCCTTTTGAACACTTAATAAAAGTTGTTAGTATTGCAAAGCTAAGGACCTAAGTTGTACATTTGATTTGTTAGAATTAGATGGAGATTTATGTAGACCTAGACTAACATACATACATGATCAACAAGTATTGAACTCGTAATCTAGAATTTTCATGGACATTAGACAACATAACAAGATGCCGGTGTGCTGGTCACAAGCTCAGCCACAAATACTTCTGTTTTTTGTAACCATCTTATTAATATGATGTTCTAGTAATTCAAGGGTCCACTCTATGGAGTTCATCAACCATGTAAAGACATATTGGTAGTTCTCATAAACAGGTTTTTGAAGAATGAAGGGTGACCAATTTTGTGGGGGCTACTTCTAGATTTCTCTAAGCCCCTTCCTCCATGGCTCCATATGCCAAATGCTCTTGTTGCCATTCCATATTGGAGAATTAGTTCAGAAGAATAATTAGAATATACTCTTTTCAACAGAGAAAAAAAGGAAAAAGAGAGAGAATGTGCTATTCCTAGCTACCACTTAATAAAACAGAGTATGAGTTTATTCGGCACAAAAATTTGTTGTCAATTTGTAATAGCTGTTAGTTCACGCATATGCAATATGCAATATGGTCATGTATAGATTTAAATTCACAGCCCGGCCCATGATCACCTCTATATTGTTGTGGTTTTATTCAAAATATGCAATAATAAATTTTTGATGCGGCAGAAAACCGCATTTTTAGGCCTCTTAAAAACCACAAGAAAACAAATGGTATTCTACTATTGTTTGTTCGACACCACAAGTGGGCTACAAAAGATAATGACGAATGCCTCGACTTTCATGCATCATTTACTAAGTTAATTAATCAAAATTATTAGCAATGGAAGACCTAGCTTAGTCGGCGTGGCACGTACTTTCCACTTAGGGGAAAATAGAAGGCGACGTTCATCATTAAAATACAATGACATTGCTCTCATTCTCCATTCTTTAAAGAAATACACGATTAATTAAATGATATTTTCTAAAAATTTCGACATAGTTTCCTTTGTAAATTGGACAATCCCGGAGACGGGAAAATATTTGAAAAAAGCTATTACGATTTCAATATAAGAATATTTCCAAAACCATAACTCAACGCTTTCGCAGAGCTTGGCAGCGAATATAGGGGAGAGGCAAGCACGAGAGAGAAGAGGAGTGGGGAAACAGGGGCGGTGGGGGCTCACACCTCCGGGGCGATTGGGCCGGCAGGGACGGTGGTGCGACGCGTCGGTGAATAGGAGCGACGCGAGCCGGCATCCGAGCCGAGAAACTCAAGTGCACCAATGAGACAAGTAGGCAGAGCACGAGAGAGAAAAGATGAAGATCGGGTTTGAGAGAGAAGCGGCGGCGAACGATGACAACAACGTCGGCAGGCGGGCGCGACGGCGCACGCACGGCCAAGAACACGAAGAGGAGAGAGGGAACGGGGCGGCGCCAAGCAACAACCACACACAACACACCATCGCGAAGAAGATAAAGATAAAGAATTTGGGGGGGTTTTAATTTATTTCCTCCTTAAATCGACCACTATAAATGGAAGGAAGGAAATGGTTTCTATTTGAGCCAAATACCGTTCAACTAGTCGTCGCACATAAAACCCAACAAAATGTTAATAATAATAACTTTATATAGTTAAACAAATAAATATTTTACCAACACGACAAAAATAAATAATCATACTCCAACCCAAATAAAATGCGAATATTCAAATATAATCAACTTAATAGTTATAATTAACGCTAAATAAAACGCTCTTAAGATTCGGGGCATTACAGCTGACTATACTTAAAAGTTTGAGTACTCACCCCCTAAACTTTAACTAACATATCAACTGACATCCAAAAAGAAATTTTGAGGTCGAGCTATACATATTGTTTTGCCTGGCTGGTGGCCACTTAAATAAAATATTGATAAAGTATAGACCCTTTAGCAAGTTTATTTTTTTTAAATAAGATTAATTTTGAATTTCATAAGAAAAAGTAATTAAACTTTAGATTAAAGAAACTACAATGTCAAATATCAAATGAAAATATAATTTAAAAATAGCCATGAGTACTATTTTTTTTTTAATGAAAAGAGATGAATGCTATCCTTTTACATTTTTGTTAGAGCATCACTAATAATGAACCCAAAAAAAAGGTTCATCATTCTCTCTCCTCATTTCTCTCTCCTCCACATCATTTTCACAAACCATTTCCAATTTCACTCTTAATCATGAACCCAAAAATAATGGTTCATCACTCTCTCTCATCCTTTTTTCCTACCCCACCACATTTTCTCTCTCTTCAAATAATTATCACAAGTTGTATTGATTTAATGTAAAACCAATTAACGCTAATTAATTGCAATTAACTCTTATAATTATTAATTCATAATTGGTTATTTTTATTATATATTAATTATCGATGACTAATTAATTATCGTAATCTAAATAATTTTTTTTTTTTGAAATTAATTAATATTAGTTGACAAATAATAAAAAAGATGCATCCATTCAAAACATATTACATATATCAAATGAAAACCAGACATGGAAAATTAAATGCAACAATAAAATAAAAAACTAAAATTGATAAAATTCCATTATTTTAGTTCCCATTGCTACCGTACTTTGCCCATATATGTTCGATCAAATCGTTTTTCAAAGATAAATGAGTTTGTTGATCTTCGATTTGTGCTTTGTGTTGTAAATATGTGTTGATGTCGACAATTCGCTCGTTATGATATTCAAAGCGACCTTCTTGCTCTTCATTGTTTCTCTGAGCAGAACGACGTCGAGATCTCCCAACATCGAACTCTGATGGATCCATGTAATTTTGGTAGGTTTCTCGTTCATCTTCAACTATCATGTTGTGCATAATTATGCACGCCAACATAATCTTATGAAGTATTTCGACATCCCAAGCAAGGGATGGCATCCGAATAATAGCAAATCGAGCTTGTAGTACTCCAAATGCTCGTTCCACGTCTTTCCTTGCTGCTTCTTGATGTTTTGCAAAGAGTCTGTCTTTATGAGATTGTGGACTCGTTATGGACTTCACAAAAGTAGCCCATTTCGGATAGATACCATCAGTAAGGTAATATCCTTTGTTATATTGATTCCCATTTACAACGAAATTAACATTTGGAGCTCGACCTTCTAAAACATCTTCAAACACAGGGAGACCTATGAAGCACGTTCGGATCGTTGCAACTTCCCGGGCATTCCGAAAAAGAATGCCAAATCCACAAGTCCCTATCAGCTACGGCTTCAAGCACAAGTGTAGCTACCCCTGCCCTTCCTTGATATTGTCCTTTCCATGCTGTTGGACAATTTTTCCATTCCCAATGCATACAATCGATGCTACCAATCATGCCAGGAAATCCACGTTCTTCTCCAATTCGTAACAGCCTCCTCAGATCGACTTCATTCGGTCGTCTTAAGTACACATTAAAGAATTGGTTGATGACACCGTCAACGAATCTCTGAAGCGCCAATCTTGCCGTACTTTCACTAATACGTATGTACTCATCGCAAGCGTCAGAAGCACACCCATAAGCTAATTGTCGTATTGCTGCAGTACACTTTTGCAGCGGCGACAAGCCAAAACGACCGGTGCAATCCCTCTTTTGTTCGAACCAGTCATCATTCCTCACGACTGCATTCATGATACGCTCAAAAACATGTTTTTGCATACGAAATCTACGTCGAAACATCCTATTTGAGTAAACTGGATTTTCTGCAAAATAGTCATTGTATAATCTTAAATGACCTTCTTCTCGACCCCTATCAGCCCGAGGTCCAGTACGCCCACCCGGTCTCATTCTAGGAGTGACCGCCGACACAAGGATAGGGAGGTAAGTATGAGTGACATTGTCGATCATGTCATCTACTTCTTGGTTCTCGATATCCTCTTCTAAATCATCGGAAGAAGAAGAAGAAGTTGAACTTATACTAAATTTGTAGGAATTCATTTTAGATTTAGAAGAGGAGATTGTTGTAGAGAATTGTAGGATATCTGATTTTGGTAGAGGAGATTGTTGTAGAGAATTGTAGGATATCTGATTTTGGTAGAGGAGATTGTTGTAGAGAATTGTGGAACTTTGAACCTGTTTATATAAAGTAATGGAGGAGCATAGAGATCCTTTTTAAAGTAGGAAGTGTATCATGACATGGGCTCTCTGAAAAGGAGTATATGATGATGTCTCTTCACAGCTATTATCACATGGGTTGTCTGAAAAAAGTTGTATGGGATCATTGTGATGTCTATTCAGAGACAGTAACACATGGGTTATCTGAAAAGTAGTATGTGATCATAGTGATGTCTCTTCAGAGACAGTATCACATGGGTCCTCTGAAAAGGAGTAGGTAGCTAGGGGATCATAGACATGTCTCTTCAGATATAGTATCATGCACATGGGTTCTTTGAAAAGTAGTATGATCATAGATAATGGATAAAATACTCAAACTTTTATAACATAAACTGGCATTACAACAAAAACATAATACATTACTACTAAAACACTCAACCTAAAACAAAATACTTTAACACTCAAACATACAACTTAACATAATTAAAAACACTTACACCTAAAACATATTACTCCAAACGTGAATACTACACTCCCACAAAGTTCTGAAAATATATTTGCAGATTGCTGATCATTTCATCTTCCCATGGTGTGCGATTTTCCTTAGATGTTAATGATTGGAGCATTTGCCAATTCATCTGATACTGTTGCATCTTTAAGTTTTTCTCTTCTAACTCCATCTGCCTCTGCCTGTTTATCTCTTCCAACTCCAATTGCCTTTGCTTCCTTGCTTCCTTTTGCTTAAGAAACTCTAGTTTTTCATGTTGAATATCCTGAGCTTTACCCTTTTGCTCACCATAGATTTGAAGTCTGTCACCAAATGATGAAAAAGCTTCAATAGCTTCAACGGTTTGGCTCTTACCCTTGAGTCTGGCCTTAGCTTTCTTGTTGCCTTCTGGACGAGGCAAGGAATCTCGAACATATCCGCTTGTGGGCGTGGTTGGTGTGGAGCCTCCATCTTCAGACCTTGTTCTCTTCCCACTACTTCCCAGGAACCAACGGAATCGGACATTTGAGGCGTATTCGATGGACGTCCACGTGTTATCTTGTAAACCGGGTTAGTCAAGATGGAACGATACTTATCAAACTTACTCATGTGGATCCATTCATCAAAGAAGTGAAATTTACCTCCCGTGCTTTCAAATATCTTATGAGCTTGGGAGATCACATCATCATCATTTTGGCCACTCCTCTTTCTTACCTCTGCCTTATCGTAGCATCCACACCACTTTTGCACCGCTCGGACATTCGAACCATTGGCCCTTCATACTACCAATATTGCGGAACCGAATTTCATGAGGGTTGGCTTCTCTCGCTGCCCTCATATTTTTCCATCACTCTCCCCCAAAACGCACCCTTTTTTTGTTGCGTTCCAACAATGCTGTCTATACTCGTATTCATGTATGATGAGACTAGTGCTTCTTTTTCAGCTTTCAACCAAATCTTTTTCTCATTTACAATGGGTTCTTGAGTTGGTGGTGGAGTTGTTTGAGGAGTTGGTTGAAATTGTGTTGGTTCAGACAGAAGTTGAGTGAAAGTTTGTTGCGTGCATGGAACTTGAAATTCACCATCATCTTCATCTTCACTTTCACTATCATCATCGTAATCTTGAGTTTGTAGATAATTTTGTGGGTTATGGGAACTCTCAGGGGTGGAATTATATTGGTAATTCTGTTGTTGTTGGTGATAATTTTGGGGGTAATTTTGAGGATAGTTTTGATTTGAATTTTGTGGATAATTAGAACAATTTTGCTGATAATTATGCGGATTTTGTGGGTAATTTGGGGGGTTTTGGGGATAATTATTACGATTTTGTTGGTAATTTATGGGGTTTTGGTTTGTATTTTGTTGTGGATTTATTGGACGATTTCTGCGTCTTCTACTAGGATTAGGATTAGGTACATAATTAGGATAATTAGAATCCATAATTATGAAGTTTTTTTTTTTGGGAAGATTGTAAGCGAAAGCAAAATTATGTGAAAAGAAATGATAATGGGAAGAGAAGAGAAAACTGAAATTGTGATAAAAGTATATCAAAATTGGTGTCTATTTATAGAGAATGAAAAAATATGAATTTTGGTATTTTTTTTTTTTTTTTTTTTGAGTTGTATTTTTTGAAATATTAACGTTACAAAATTTGTAACGTTAATAATTAAAGGGCGAATAGAAACGCGACAAATGGCAGCGTCACAGTGGACCGCAGAAACGCGTCAGCGCTGAATGCAGCATTTGTCGTTTTCCGCGCTGCTCAACCACTCCCTGCGCGACACGTGGCGAGGCGTTTTTTTTTCCCTGAATTCCTTCCCCTGCAGCTGCCAGCGTGGACAATTTTTTTGCAATGAACTTGGCTCACGAACCATTCGGAATTCCGAATGGTTTTGCCTCGGTCCATGTGTCAACCATTATTCCATTCATCATTAAGACAAATATTAATGGTTCAAGCTCATGAACCATTATTTTGTTCATCATTAACAATGCTCTTATATATGGGTGACTTTTAAAGTAGGTAGAGTATAATTTCAGGGAAAAAAGTATGAACCCACAATTTATTGAGTTGAACATTTTTTTTGTTACATGTAAAATCCTTACTTTAAGAGTAAGGTAAAACCATGCAACTCCTTAGAAATCAATAAATAAGATACATCAGGTATGTTCCTTGGCGAAAGTAAGCAAGTGAATGAGAAGTTCATAAGCTGTAACCTTTTCAGCCAATCGTTTAGCGCTCTCATGGTCATTTTTGATGAAATGATAGACAAGCTCAATCGACGAGACGATAGGAAGCCCCGTAGCGCAGTTTCCTATTTGCTTGATAAAAAATCTACGTCTGGCAAACTTCATATTTACCATCCATGTATAATAAGTGCACTTTTTGCAGCAGGATTTTTCAATTTTACAGCACTCATTGCAGTAGGTATTGTATTCCATGGAGTTCCACTGCCACTTGAAGAAGAAGTAGGGGTATCTAGAAGAGGCGGATTGTTCGTTGCCTGCCGTGGTCGATCTCGCGGCAGTATCAACCGGCTCAACCCTCACTTCAAGAGCGCTTTTACAAATTTCCTTAACCAGTCCTTTGGCATAGATGACCCCCTCAATCGGAAATGTCAGCACCCTCTGATAAAATCTATTTCTCGTCACCGTGTGATTTATCATGGTTATGAGAAATTTGCATGCCCTGCCGCAGGGTCTTTCAAGTTTACAACAATCTCTGCAATGGTCATTGTATGAACGGTAATCCATATAACTCCAACCCAAGTAGTTTTTCTGGTACCTTTCAGCAGGCGTTTTGCCTTCCATGATCGATATGTGAGAGCTCTCCCAAAATGCTGCTGCTGCAGGTTAGCTTTGACGTGATGGGTGTCACTGCATTCTTTAATTTGCCTTAAAAGTTTAAAACTCTTCTTTTCTGATCAATGATCATCAAATTATTCGTATAATCATAGTTGAAGAATACTAATTAATAATTTAAAGGAGCTAGAGGAAATAAATAGTTGAGTGCTAATTTATGGAGACGTGAGAGGACTTGGGTGTTTAAATAGCTAATGAACTAGCAATATATGCACGCGATGCGTGTGAAATCATGATCGGAGTGAAATCAATTTCGTAATTACATCTAGCAATAATTTGCAAAAGAAATTGTTTATAAAGCTTGATCAAAGTAAAACATCTCATAATGCAATATTGTAATAATAAAGATTAAAGAAAGCAAATAAACATTTGAAATAGTGGGGCTACACTCTGTACATAGGTTACTTAATATGTTATTGTATATTATTACAATTCAAAATAATAATACCTATATGTACCTATCTATTTATAATTATAAATTTTAAGGTTTTATAAGGTTTTTGGTGGCTTTATATGGCTCTTTGTTTTCTTCTTGGTAACCTAATTCCAATTGTTGTCCAAGCTCAATACTCCGATCATGACTCAAATGAAACTCATATTTTCAATATAAAAAAAGAAAGGCATTTATTAAATCATCTATTATAAATAAAGTCAATATTTGACTTTCCTAAATTATTTTGACTTTATTTTTAACATGAAATTGTTTTGACTTTAAACAACGTTAATAATTTTTTTTGGATTAAAACATTAAAATTATTACAATTATACTTAGGAAAATTTATCAAAAAAAACCTTTTAAATGTTCAATTTTGCGAAAAAAAACTTATAAAGCATTCTTTGCAAAAAGAAACCACAATCTTAATTTTTCTTGCAAGAAGAAACCTATTCCGTTTTTCCAGTATGTTTTTCCTCAATTCCGACGGTGACCCTTCTATATTTCTTTAACCCCCTATTTCCATTAACTGCAGCACCACCCCTATGCGTCTCAAAAACCACACCGGAAAATGAGAATAGGTTTCATCTTGCAAGAAAATTAAGTTTGTGGTTTTTTTCGCAAAAAATGCTTTAAAATATTTTTTGTCGCAAAATTGAGCTTCTAAAAGGTTTTTTTTGGCGAATTTTTCTTATACCTAAACTAATTAAATTATCTCTAATGCAGGAGATTACATGACCCCCAATACAGTCTAATGCAACATATAAGCTATCATTATTCTAGTATTGATATAAATATCTCAGCATGTCCAATTTTAAGAATCCAATTAATATAGTGCAAGTTTTACTAAGATACAAAATATTCTTTATTCATTTTTTCCAAAGTTAAAATCAGCCCATGCAATTTATATAATTAAAATGGATAAGACTATGGCCTTAGTCATAAAAATGTAGTTGTACCAAGAATCTATATGAAGTATTTTGTACTTCTATAATGTTTGTGCAAATTAAATTGCTGAATCAGAACTTGTTTTTGTTGCTTTATTATAAGGTTCTCCCTTCGATTCTCAAAAATTGTAAATTATAAATTTATCATATACTTCAATGATACGCCCTCTGTTTCTCAAAAATATTTCTATTTTCACGTTTACTTATGCATTTTTTGTATGATTAATATCTTTAGTTACATATTAGTAAAAATTGTAAAAAAAATTGATGTTCTTAATTTACTCATTTAGACGATTCAAACAAGACATCACATGACTACGTTTTTTTATATATTGGAAAGAATTTATAAGATTCTATTTACTTATATATGAATAGTGTCAAATTCGCATATGGAGAGAGCTTAAAGAAACAGAGAGAGTATTACTTTAATAAAGTTTAAAACAATAGCAACATTAATCATAGTTTTAAAAAAAAGGTTTAAAGTAAAGTTACCAGCCATATATATTTGTTTAAGAAAAGCACAATGTCAGCATACTCAGTAGTATAAACAAGTGAAACACTCTTTTATATGTGTATTTTCTTTACTCATGTATTACAGTTGCACTTTTAGATGCATATTTTCTAAATCATAGATATAGATGAGGTCAAATTTTCTTAATGGAATTTAATATGCAAGAGTGACATGATAAGTTGATAACATAACACTGTAAGTGCAAAGCAATAAATTCGCAAGAGTTGACTGTCAATTCGGCAAAAGCAAATTACTCTTCAACCCACACCAGCACCACATCTTCTCTACCCTTACCTCACTCTGTTTCAACCACTTGCAAAATTGAATTTCATTGAACTCAACCTACAGTTTTTGTTTTTTGTTTGTCTCTTGGGCCTTTCCCTTTTGTATTTATTGTATTTGTTATACTAGAGGGTGTTATGTTGTAAAGCTTTAAAGCCCACTATCTTATCATTAGGTTGTATATAACGTTATGTTTGATTTCAATACAACCAAGGAAAACACAATTCCTACATGGTATCAGCAGCCTTCGTCTAATCTACCTCCCTGCGAATTTTTTTTCTTCCTTCTACCCCCTCACGGCGGCAGCAGGTCTGCGATTTATTCTATTAATTTTTTTTAACCTACTCCTCCTGCTTTCTCACGGCCGCAGCAGACCTTCCCCCTCCATCCTTCACGGCGGCGCTGCATCATGACCGAAGACACTGAAATCGATTCCTCTTCTCCTTTCTACTTGGGTTCCGGTGACCAACCTGGTAACTTGATCACTCACGTGATTTTCAAGGGAGACAATTATTTATCTTGGGCTCAAGCCATCACGTTGTCTCTCAAGGCTCATCGGAAATTTGTATTTGTTGATGGCACTATCCCTAAACCTACTGACACGAAAAAATTGCTTGATTGGGATACCTTTAATTCTATGCTTGTGTCATGGATACTTCGAAGCATGGACCCCAAACTCGCGGCATCTATTCCTTATCATGATGAAGCTCGACCCTTGTGGTTGTACTTAGAAACTCGGTTTCGTGTGACTAATGGCCCTCGTCTTCAACAGCTTCGCACAAATATTACTACTTGCCGGCAAACCAAAAATATGCCCATGGAGGATTATTATAATACTCTAATGGGGTTTTATGATGACTTAGCTCGCTTGAAGCCGCTTCACGGGTGCACATGTGGTAAGTGCACGTGTGATGTTCCTGGCAAATTCGCTGCGGATCGTGAGGAGGAGAAATTGCACCAGTTTTATATTGGTATGGATGATACTTTGTATTCTACTGTTCGCTCCAACCTTCTATCCCAACAACCCCCGCCCGACATCAATCGCGTTTACCAAGCGTTTCTTCAAGAGGAACGTGTTCGCGGGATGACTCGTGACAAAGGTGTCCCTGATGATGCTCATGTTTTTGCCTTGAAAGGTTCTTCTTATCGTCGTGACAAAACTAAACTTCTTTGTTCTCACTGTAAAAAACGTGGGCATGAGATCTCTTCTTGTTTCAAGCTTCATGGTCGTCCCGCGTGGTGGGAGGAGAAATTTGGCAAAGGTTCGAGTTCTTCTCCCGTGGAGGTCAGGCCTCGCTTGACTGCTGAACCGCTCACCGAGCGCCGCCCTTCTGCTACGGCTGTGCGTGCTCACGCCATTACCGGTGCTGCACCCTCTCCTAGCAGCAACCTTGTGACTTCATTTGCCGCACCTAGTGGGGGTGGGAGGGACCCCTTTTGACTCTCTTACACCTGCTCAAATGCAAGTTCTGTTAAACTTGGTAAATGAAAAATCATATGAAGCTATGATGGGTGAGTCTCTTCTCTCCGCTTAGCTCCTTGATACCGAAGCCTCGTATCATGTCACTGGCAACTCTTCTTTGTCGGTTGATCCTATTCCTATTACCGAATGTCGTGTTGATTTACCTGATGGTCAGCAGGTGTTGGCTACTACAGCGGGCACTGTTCATCTTACTGGGGGCATAACTCTTAAAAATGTGTTACTTGTTCCATGCTTACATTGCAATTTGATCTCGGTGTCGCAATTGATTGTTGATTCTCTTTGTGTTGTTCATTTCACTAACTCTTTATGTGCTATACAGGACCTTCGCTCGAGGAACCTGATTGGAGCTGGTGAACGCAAGGATGGACTCTATTACTTCGTGGGATTCTGAGCATCTGTGCTGTGACTGCTTCTGATCTTAGTGACTTTGAGTTGTGGCATCGCCGACTGGGGCATCCTTCCGACAAGGTGGTCAAGCTGCTCCCTATGTTTACTCATTCTAGTAGCAAGAAGTGTTTAAATAAAGCTTGTATTGTTTGTCCCCAAGCAAAACAATCTCGTCCTAGCTTTCCTATTAGTTATAATAAAGCAAGCCGTATTTTTGAATTGATACATTGTGATTTGTGGGGCCCTTATAAGACTCCCTCTTCTTGTGGTGCTCACTATTTCTTAACTTTAGTGGATGATTTCTCTCGTGCCACTTGGGTGCATTTGTTGTCCTCCAAAACAGATGTATACAAATCGTTTTGTTCTTTTTTTTGCTATGATTGAATGTCAATTATAAGTGCATGTGAAACGAGTGCGAAGTGATAATGGAACGGAATTCAATTGTATGCTTGATTATTTCACTTCTCATGGTATCCTTTTTCAAACCACTTGCGTTGGCACTCCACAAAAAAATGGTCGTGTCGAACGCAAACATCAACATATCCTCAATGCTAGTCGTGCTTTTATGTTTCAAGGTAATTTACCTGTTTCTTTTTGGGGTGACTGTGTCCTTGGTGCTGTGTACTTAAACAATCGTACTCCTTCTCGCTTATTACACAACAAAACTTCCTTTGAGATCTTGTTTGGTGTTGCTCCTGATTTTCAAGAATTAAAAGTGTTTGGGTGTTTATGTTTTGCTCATAATCAACGAGCAAAGGGGGACAAATTTGCTTCCCGTAGTAGGAGATGTGTATTTGTTGGCTATCCACATAATAAAAAGGGATGGAAATTATATGATTTAGACACTCATGATATTTTTGTCTCACGGGATGTTTGGTTTTTTGAGCAAGAATTTCCTTTTCATGATGCTCCTTTTCCTCTTGTTTCCCCCGATTCTCATGTGGGGGCAGAACATAAATTTTTGGGCGACGAGGATTTTGTTTGGGCTCCGTTGGAAGCGCCCCCCACTGGGTCGTCTGCCTCGTCCGCTGCTTGGCCGCCTAACGCTGGGTCCTCTGCTCCAGCTCTCCAACACAACCCTAACTCACTCGCTGCTGGCCCATCTGGCGCTGGCTTAATTGCTCCCCACCCAGCCGCATCTGCTTCGCCCAACGATGACCCATCTGTCGCTGGGTCTGAGCCGCCAGCTAACGCCCCTGCTGGGCCTCCTCACCCGGATGCTGCTGGGCCCTCTTCCCCCCACGCATCATCTACATCTCATGCCACTATTGATGGCCTTGTTGAATCTGACTCCGATACTTCCATCATTGACTTGGGTCGCGGAAAGCGTGTCAAACTCCCGTCTGTTCTGCTTCGTGATTATGTTACTCCTCTGAATCCCACGCCGAGTCCATCCTCTAGTTCTCCATCTCCGTTAAACTCCTCAGGTACTCCTTATCCTATAGCACATTTTGTGTCTGCTGAAAAGTTTTCTGTGCGCCACCGTATTTTCCTTGCAGCTGTTACTGCAAGACATGAACCCCGGAGTTTCAAAGAAGCCATGACTGATGCAGGTTGGCGGGAGGCCATGCAGAAGGAGATCTCTGCTTTAGAAGCTAACGATACTTGGGTTTTGACGTCTCTCCCTCCTGGGAAACATGCTTTGGGGTGCAAATGGGTGTATAAAATCAAATATCATGCTGATGGCCAAGTGGAGCGTCTCAAAGCTCGCCTTGTGATTTTTGGTAATCGTCAGGTGGAGGGTCTTGATTATAATGAGACATTTTCTCCTGTCGCCAAAATGGTGACCGTTCGTGCTTTTCTTGCTATTGCCGCTGCGAAGAATTGGGAATTGCACCAAATGGACGTTCACAATGCCTTCCTCCATGGCGATCTTGATGAAGAAGTTTATATGAAACCTCCTCCTGGTTTTCATGGTCACAGATCTGGCTTGGTGTGCCATTTACAGAAGTCTCTCTATGGTTTGAAATAAGCTCCTCGGTGTTGGTTCGCTAAGTTAGCCGCTTCTCTCCAACGGTATGGTTTCCTGCACTCGTACTCTGATTATTATCTCTTCACTCTCACTAAGGGTCCCGTCTAGCTCAATGTTTTTGTCTATGTGGATGATTTGATCATTTCGGGTAATGATTCTTCCGCTATCGCTGCTTTCAAGACTTATTTGGGTGAGTGCTTTCACATGAAGGATTTGGGCCATCTAAAATATTTTCTTGGTGTTGAGGTCGCTCGTAGCCCAGAGGGGATTTTCCTATGCCAAAGGAAGTATACACTTAATATTGTGGTCGAATCCGGCCTCCTTGGGGCTCAACCTTCAAGCTTCCCGATGGAGCAAAATCATCATCTTGCTCTTGCGACTGGCCCGTTACTTGATGATCCTGAGAAATATCAGTGCCTTGTTGGTCATCTCATTTATCTCTCTTTCACTCGCCCTGACTTAGCTTATGATGTACATATTCTTGCTCAGTTCATGCAGGCCCCCCGTTAGGAACATTGGGATGCTGCTTTGCGTGTCGTTCATTATTTAAAGGGTAGCCCCGGGCAGGGCATTCTTCTTCGGGCTGATTGTGACTTCCAGTTGACCGGATGGTGTGACTCCGACTGGGCTAGTTGCCGTCTCACTCGGCGTTCTCTACGGTTGGCTTGTGTTTCTCGGTCACTCTCATGTGTCTTGGAAAACGAAAAAGCAACACACCGTCTCTCGCTCATCCACCGAGGCTGAGTATCGCTCTATGGCTACTACTACCTGTGAGTTGATCTGGCTCAAGGCTTTGCTTATTAGTCTTGGTATTGCTCATCCGCGTGCTATGCGCCTCTTTTGTGATAGTCAGTCCGCTCTATATATTGCGCAGAATCCAGTTTTCCATGAACGCACGAACCATATCGAGGTGGACTGTCACTATGTTCGTGACGCTATTCAGGCTGGTGTAATTTCCATTCATCATATGTCTACTACAAAACAACTTGCTGATATCTTTACCAAAGCCTTGGGGAAACGACAATTTCAATATCTCTTGCGCAAGTTGGGCATTTGTGATCTACATGCTCCAACTTGAGGGGGGTGTTAGGCTCTTGGGCCTTTCCCTTTTGTATTTATTGTATTTGTTATACTAGAGGGTGTTATGTTGTAAAAAGCTGTAAAGCCCACTATCTTATCATTAGGTTGTATATAACGTTATGTTTGATTTCAATACAACCAAGGAAAACACAATTGTTTATCTTCAACGTACAGTTCGATTTGACTGTTGAGATGTAGCAGACTTTGAGGAACTCAACATTGCAGATTTCTGTTGTAGCCTTCTAGGTAAGTTTGAAATTTCTTCTCTCTTTTTTTTGGCTTCTTTTCCCTGAATATTTGAATTTTGATTCCTTCAAAAAATTGTTACTTGATTCCGTAAAAAAGAAAGATGGTGATAAAGTTCTAAAATCTTCACAGCTGATAAATCAAGGATACATTAAAGCTTTCATCATAGATTCGCATAGCATCAAATTTTAACCATCACACAATAAAATATGACATTTTTTCGCACAATTTGAAGGTTTATCTTGGATTGAGTTGATTGAATTTTGGGTGATTATAAAACAATCAAATTGCAAGAGTTAATTTAGTATGTGGATCAATTACGAAGTAAAAGAAAAATACCTTCTTATTGTGTTGCTAATTTCTGCTCCTATTGGTAATTACGTGATTGGATTGCAATGCTGGGCAAAGGTACCTGAATAAAATTCACGCCAAAAATTACTTAAAAAATCTCTATTGAACTTGAGTTTTATGATTTGTGTGATAATCTAATATCGGTCTCCTATTCTTTTGAAGGTAATGGATGGGAGATTCTGCAAATTGACACTCGAGATTTATAATATATTATGTAATTGTTGCTAAGAAATTGCAATGAAGTTGCTGAAATTGCAAGAAATTGCTGAAATTGTGTATCATGCAAGGAAATTCTCTTTATCATCAAGCTTTTCGTTTCATACTATGTTATTGAGTGTCGACATTTCAATCAAACCCGAACCAACAAAATGTTGAATTGAATCGTACCAGTCTTTATTGAGGGCTATTACTCATTTATGTACTTGTTGTTTTGTTTTCTAACTATTTTTTCAACTAAATAAAAAGAATGAATCCCCCCCAAAAAAAAAAACAATGAAAGAAATATATAGAATGAAGTAGGTATTCTCTTATCCTATTCGGAAGAATCTCATTTCATAATTATTTATGATTGTTTATGTTAAAACAAAGCAAACTAATTTTGAAAGGAACTTATCTCACTAGTTTAAAATTGTAATTATTTTTCAATAGTACAAAATCTTCAAATTATAAAATGGAGGTGCAATTAGAAGATATTTTTGTTGACTATGTTTTGTACAAAAAATGTCGATTTGTGAAGTGAAAAATAGTAGAGTATTATTAAGATTTTTTTTTTCTATATAAGCTTTATGTATTTGTAGACAAAAAAAATAGAGGTATAAGTGTGTTATAAGAGATTCAACTAAAACTAGTAGAGCAATTACCTTCAAAAAATGTTTGAGCCACAAAGTCTTAAAATTGATGAGCATGATTTTTCCCTTTCTTAGTTACTTTGTTAATAACGTTTGTGGCATTGCACTGGTGGTAAATGATCCATATCAAACTTTAGGTTGTGGGTTCAAGCATTGATACTTACATAGTTACATTTACTGACTTATTTCTTGTGAAGAAACAAGAGATACTTATTTGTGTCTGATGACGTAGTGTCATATCATTTGTTAAGAGTAAGGCGACACTTCGTAGATTACAGTCCTTCTCTATACGTTATAATATATATATTAATGACTAATAAATTATCTTCATACATAACATAATGCACTTCCTACCAAACATAAATTAAACCACGTACATAAACTTCTTAATGCAAAAAATAATATTAAGGGGCACTCTAAATTTCAGCAATATGAAAATGATGTTTTAGAGGCAACCACAACATTAGTAACGCTAATGATGAATATATTGTGGATCCTAGCTAGTACTCCCTCCATTTCTTTTTAGTTTATTCACTACACTTTAGGGGAGAACTAAGGATGAAGTCTAAAAAAGTATGAGAGAAAAATTGAAAAGTGAAAGAGAGATACGGAGAAAGTTGATGGGACACGTTATCGAGAATAGAAAAGCAACAGGGTGTAGAATAAAAAGTAACGGACTAAAAAAGAAAGTGTGTAGATGAAAAAGAAACGGAGGGAGTAGTTGGTAAAATCTTGGGTGTTGTCGCGTTGGTACTCAACACTTCAAATTGAATCATTTTTTCAATATAAAATGGGGTTATATTAAATTTTAATGGGGCCTATTTTGGGGTTCTTCTTGGAGGTCCAAGTGTTTGAATAAAATAATTCTTATTTCTTATGTCATTATTTAATGTTGGGTTTACAAGGCTATCATAATAAAATAATTGAAAAAAGGAGTCATATTTTAAAAGGATAGGAAGTTCGTGGTTCATTATAGTTAAAGATTAAAAGTATTGATTTGATTCTTATTTTTAAGGAGTTTTTTACTATAAGTGCCTCAATTTTGAATTTTTTTTGCGAGAAACTGTCTCTGAACTTGATTCTGGTTGTTGACAAGTGCCAAAAATTATTTTCAGGCGTTGACCATTGTTTTCAGGCGACTTAAAGTCACGTGCTGGACACATGTTTCTTTTTTTCGTCTATTGGAGCCTAGTTTCTTCCACTTCTCTCCTATCTTACACTCCCCTCTTCTCTCTCCTCTTTTTCTCGAATTTAAACCCCTAATTTCCCCCCCGCCCCCAAAAAACAAATCTCTCATTCATGGTCGAAATCGATCCTTGAAACCCAATCAAATTGCTCATCACAATGAACTTTAAACCAATAAGAACTGCCCTCATCAAAACTCTCCTCCCCCCTTTCCTCTCCTTTCTTTCACCAAACTCCCTCCTTTTCTTAGAACCACCCCAATGAGGCAAAATACCCCTCAACTTCCATTTAGCATCTTGGCAAGGCTTAATGCCCCCAAAAAAAAAATCCCCGCATATTTCAGTAAGAGCAACAATGAAGCCCCAATTGTAAACCCTACAACAAACCACTTTGTATACAAGGCTACAACCAGTCAACCACAACCAAAGCCCCCTTAATAACCGACATCGAAATAACATTTTCACAAGGCTTAAACAACCCGAAAATGGAGTTTCCTACATATTCTACAGAGCACCATAAACCCCAATGTAATCAATGCAAGAAACCATCTCTTTGTATATAACACAACATTAAAAACCAATACCCCAATAAAAATAGACAACTAAAGCTACATTTTCGAGTTCGAAACTTCCAAGGTTTCTCTATTCTCCTTATTATTCTCATTTTTACAAAGATCATGATGCAATTCTACAACAGGGTTATTATGGGCAACAATTTCTTCAACAAATAAATCATTTTTATCAATCTGAGCAACATTTTCTTCACAATCTTCAACAATTGAACATCTGGGTGCTTCTAATTTATAGTTAGAAAACAGGGGGTGACTCACTGGGGAAAAGATTTCACGTTCAACATCTTTTGACATTGCCGAAAGTTTTTTGGAGTTGAATGAGAGATTTGTTGGGGGGGGGTTAGGAGTTCAAATTCGAGAAATAAGAGGAGAGAGAAGAGGGGAGTGTAAAATAGGAGAGAAGTTGAAGAAATTGAGCTCCAAAAGACAGAAAAAAAAAAAAAAACATGTGCCCAGCACATGACTTTAAGTCGCCTGAAAACAATAGTCAACGCCTGAAAATAATTTTTGGCACTTGTCAACAAACGGAATCAAGTTTAGTGGCATTTTCTCGCAAAAAAAAATTCATAAGGCAGTTTCTCGCATAAAAATTCAAAATTAAGGCATTAATGGACAAAAAATTACTATTTTTAACGACATAATGTAACTTTTATTAACATAATTCTAATTGACTTCCAATTTCAAGTCTTTAATTTAATGATAACAAAACTCAAACTTTAGTTTCTTGTTGTATAATTAAGGAAAAATTATTAGAAACTACCTATTAAAGATACTTTTTGAAAAAAAAACTACCTTATATCATGTTTAATTTACAAAACTACCTTATAAGTGGAAAAACTTTAAAAAACGCCACCAAATTCAGAATTTTCTAACCATGGTTAACTATTCCCTCCAATTATCCATCTAATATAAGATTACTAAAATACCCCCTTATATTACCCCAACCCCTCTTTGTTAATTTCCCTCATAGCAGCGTTAAACCCTTAGTATTGTTTCCTTCAACCAACCGAAATCCTCACAGCAGCTTGTCTCTGTTATGTGACGAATTGACGATGCATACTCGGTGATATTAAATCACCATTAACATACATATTAGTTTTATAGCGAAATCTCGTCACAGCAGCTTGTCTTCTGAAAAAAAATTAATAGTGGAATTGTGGTCCACAAGGAACACAATGGACAATGGTAAAGTGGTGTCTCAAAATCCCCAACCTCACAGTATTTAACCCCTTGTATCTATTGTTTCTGTTTGGATTTTTATTTTAAAATAGTTGTAGATAAGAAAATTGAAGTGCTTATTTAGAAGCGTGACTAAATTGTATTCCATCAACCATTCTTTAATTTTCAATGTCAAATAGAGTTGAATTGTATGTGTACGTGCATTATGGGTGTATTAGAAATTACTTCACATGTGGTTTGAAATATTACTTTCTGGGTTCACTCATCAAGCAAATGTGATGTTACCTAATACTACTTACAAGAATAATAGAATGGGTTTTTGTAATTTCCATTGATATATGCTTGAAAGGATGTGAATCATGTGATAGTGAAGCGTATATTTCGCTGGTTGAAGGACAAGGGAAACACGCTTTTGGTTGATGACGAGAGTTATTTGCAGTGAGAAAGTGAAAAAAATTCACGAGTATCCATCGTCAATTCGTCAAAAGCCGCTGTGAGGATTTCGCTTGGTTAAAGGCAGAGTTAAACGCTGTTGTGATGGAAATTAACAAAGAGGGGTTGGGGTAATTTAAGGGGTGCATTTTCTTAATCTTATATTAAAGGGATAATTGGAGGAAATAGTTAACCATGGTTAGTAAATTCTGAATTTGATAGTGCTTTTTAAACTTTTTCCACTTATAAGGTAGTTTTGTAAAATAAACATGATGTACTGTAGTTTTTTTTTTTTAAGAGTATCTTTAATAGCTAGTTTCTAACAATTTTTCCTATAATTAACTATAACAAATTTCATTATTTCTAGCCTACTGTCATATCAAAAGGAAAAAAAAGCCCATTGTAGTGTAGGAATATATAGATGCATATAGCGGAATTTCAGGAAACAATTTCCTAACATCTATCATAGGATCGCAAACATAATCAAGCATATGAATCATTCAATAGGGATTAAATATCAAACCTTTGTAGCGTGATTTCCCTGTTGTATGCAAGCTTTGAAGATCCGAGAGCCCCAAGTGTTGCTCCTCTAATCAGTCCACGAGCACCAGTTGAACACCAACGTTTGCTAGAATGGAAGAGAATAAATCTCTTGCTTTTAGGTGGTATAGGCGCCGGTTAGGGAGAATAGATTTGGGTTTCAATTCTCTCTCTCTTGTGAAAAGAAACTGATTAATGAATTGATCACCTAAATCCTAATATTATATCCTATATATAATAGAAGAGTCATAGGCTAGTTAGGAGAACCAATTCTCCTCATATTCCCCTTTGGACCGGCCCAATCCTAATCCTAAATGGATTTGGATTGCTTTGTCCAACTTGTGCTACAATGTGTGACCTCATAGGATTAATCTATTTTAGTTATAGGCCCAATCAATATTGTCCTATTAATCATATTTATTCTCTAGCAAGAAAATACGATTACTAAAATAATTAACTTTATTATCTTCATAATATAAATCCTATTCATATTTAGTAATTGCCGGGATGTCTAAGGACATACTCCTTCAATCTCCCACTTGTCCGAAGACAAGAGCGCAATGTTAAATTCCTTAAGTCACTTAATGTCGAATTTGATAACACAATGTTATTCTCAAATTTTGTTCCTTGATCGCTGAGTTCGAACTGCTCAAATAAGGATTAACTCTTTAATCCTATTCTGCATGGCCATGCAATTTTCCAGTTCTCGCTCATCAAGAGGCCCAGACACCATTCCTATTTAATAGGAGGACTTATCCACTCTTGTATGACCATAACTCCAACTCAATTCTTAGCCCACCTTATCACTGCCTTTATGACCTCCTTTTACGGCGCGGCGTTTAACAGTGTCAAAGTTAAACTAATTATATTGTGGTTATTAAGACATACTCATGTCTAAGGAATCCACTAAATATAGTAGTTTGATTCTACTTTTAGAATCTAATTAGGTCAAGTCTCAATGTATCAACTATACATCCATATAATCAATTAGACATCTCTATGTCTCCATAGCCCATGGAACTGCGCTATCAATTAATTATATACTAGCCTTTTAAATAAATCATTTATGTCCAATTTAGTGATTTAGACGAGGGACTTTAAATAAATTGTGATTTCAGCTCACTTTATAGGGTTCCATTATCAAAACGTTTTCGATAATCCTATTTGAAAACACAAATTATTTGAACATTTTATTTAATACTAAACCAAACAATTAAATAAGAAAAGAATTTTTATTGATAAACATTCAAAGCATAATAAATGTCTTTACAATTGTAAACATGAAGTAAACAACCTAAAGCCATTCTCCCATATGCTTAAGCCCCATAGACCTAGTATGACACTCATGCTTAGGTTGAGCAAGTGGTTTAGTCAAAGGATCTGCAATGTTATCCTCGGTATGAACCTGGCTTACTTTCACATCCTCTCTTCCAACGATCTCTCGAATGAGATGTAATTTCCTGAGCACATGTTTAGACCTTTGATGCGATCTGGGTTCCTTAGACTGAGCAATGGCACCATTGTTGTCACAATACAACTCAATGCCATTCTCAATGCTAGGAACTACACCAAGCTCACCAATGAACTTTTTGATCCAAACAGCTTCCTTTGCTGCATCAGCTGCTGCACTATACTCAGCCTCTGTTGTAGAATCCGCGATGGTACTTTGCTTAGAGCTCTTCAAGCTCACAGCTCCTCCATTGAGACAAAATATGAAACCAGATTGAGATCGAAAATCATCTTTGTCACTCTGGGAGCTTGCATCGGTGTATCCAGTAACAACCAACTCATCATCTCCACCATAAACCAAAAAATTATCCTTAGTCCTTCGCAAGTACTTAAGGATGTTTTTCACTGCAATCCAGTGCGCATCTCCTGGATTTGACTGGTATCTGCTGCATATACTCAAAGCATACGCAACATCCGGTCGAGTGCATATCATGGCATACATAATGGATCCTACAGCAGAAGCATAGGGAACATTACTCATACGCTTGACCTCATCAGGACTCGAAGGACACTGAGTCTTGCCAAGTGCAATGCCATGTTGCATGGGAATGAAACCTCTTTTGGAGTTTTCCAGCTTGAACTTTGCAAGAACCTTATCAATATAAGTTTCCTGACTGAGCCCAATTAGCCTTTTCGATCTATCTCTATAGATCTTTATTCCCAATATGTACTATGCCTCTCCTAAGTCTTTCATAGAGAAACAATTTTTAAGCCATTCCTTGACTGACTCAAGCATGGTCTTATCATTTCCTATGAGAAGTATGTCATCCACATACAAGACCAGGAAAGTAATACTACTCCCACTTAACTTCTTGTATACACAAGATTCCTCTTCATTTCTGAGAAAGCTAAATTTCTTGACTGCCTCATCAAATCTGAGGTTCCAACTCCTTGATGCTTGCTTTAGTCCATAAATGGACTTCTTAAGCTTGCATACCCTCCCTGGATTTTCTAGATCTTCAAAACCTTGAGGTTGTGTCATGTACACATCCTCTTTCAAGAACCCATTCAAGAAAGCCGTTTTGACACCCATCTGCCATATTTCATAGTCATGAAAGGCAGCAATCGCAAGGATTATCCTAATGGACTTCAGCATGGCTACTGGTGAGAAGGTTTCATCATAGTCAATACCATGAATTTGTTTGAAACCTTTCGCCACCAACCTTGCTTTGAAAACACTAATGTTTCCATCCTTTTCTGTTTTCAACTTGAAAATCCATTTGCATCCAATGGGTTTTATTTACCCCATCAGGCAAATCAACCAAGTCCCATACTTGATTTTCAAACATGGAGTCCATTTCAGATTTCATGGCCTCAAGCCATCTTTCGGAGTCTTGACTATCCAAAGCATCTTTGTAGCTAGTAGGGTCTTCTGATTCTAAAATCGTTATTTCAGAACTTTCAGTCAAAAGGAAATCAATATATCTCTTTGACGAAATGGGCCTACTAGACCTACGTTGGGGAAGACCAGAAGAAGTTTCTACCTCACTAGGTTGAGTGACTTCGCATGGAGTATCTCCAAGTGGAACGGTAGGAGGTACGTGAATTGAATACACCACCTCCTGAGCATTTTCATGCTGGGCCGCCTCTGATGAGGTGTTAACCTCATCCATTTGTTGCTCATCTCAAACTTCTTCGAGATATACATTTCTCCCACTTGTTTTTCTGGAAATAAACTCCTTTTCCATAAAGACACCATTACGAGCAACAAACACTTTGCTTTCGCTTTGGTTGTAGAAGTAGTATCCCTTAGTCTCTTTTGGGTAACCCACAAAAAGGCATTTATCGAATTTGGGTGAAAGCTTATCAGAAAGTAAACGTTTTACATAAGCTTCACAACCCCATATCCTTAGAAAAGACAATTTTGGAACGTTTCCTGTCCACATTTCATATGGTGTCTTTTCCACTACTTTGGATGGTGCTCTGTTAAGTGTGAATGCTGCTGTTTCAAGCGCAAATCCCCAGAATGAAATAGGAAGATCAGCAAGACTCATCATGGATCGAACCATATCAAGTAGAGTTCGATTCCTTCTTTCAAAAACGTCATTTAACTGTGGTGTTCCTGGAGAAGTCCATTGTGAAAGTATTCCATAATCCTTCAAATGATCACCAAATTCTTGAGATAAATATTCATCACCACGATCGGATCGTAATGCCTTAATTTTCTTCCCAAGTTGGTTTTGTACTTCATTCTGGAATTCCTTAAATTTTTCAAAGGATTCCGAATTATGCCGCATGAGGTAAACATATCCAAATCTGCTCACATCATCGGTAAAAGTAATGAAGTAACTGTACCATCCCCTAGCCAACGTACTCATAGGTCCACACACATCTGTATGTATGAGGGCTAAAAGGTCATTGGCCCTTTCACTTGAACCTGTGAAAGGAGACTTTGTCATTTTCCCCATCAAGTAAAACTCACAAGTATCAAATGATTCAAAATCAAATGATTTGAGAATTCCATCTTTATGAAGTTCCTCAATGCGCTTTGAGCTTATGTGGCCTAATCGACAATGCCATAGGTATGTAGGGTTTAAATCATTTGCTTTATGTTTCTTGCTGTCTATGTTATAGATGTGGGTTTCTAAGTCTAGCACATATAAACCATTTGATAACTTAGCAGAGACATAGAACATATCATTCAAATACGCAGAACAACAATTGTTCTTTATTGTAAATGAATAACCTTCGGAATCCAAAATAGGAATCGAAATAATGTTCTTTGTGATAGCAAGAACATAATAACAATTATTAAGTTCTAAAACTAATCCTGAAGGTAAAAGTAGACTATATACTCCCACTGCCAATGTAGCAACTCATGCTCCATTGCCAACGCGAAGATCTACTTCTCCCTTTCCCAATGTTCTACTTCTTTTGAGGCCTTACATACTACAAATAATGTGCGAACCACAAGCGGTATCAAATACCCAAGAAGCAGAAGTTGCTAAGTTAACTTCTATAACATACATATCTGAACTAGAAACTCCTTTCTTTTGATCCTTCAGATACTTGGGGCAACTACTTTTTCAATGACCAAGCTTGTTACAGGTGTAACAATAGTGCTCAACAGCAACTTTTGGTTTTGGTGTAACGATTCCCATATCCCTTTCACTTGCAATGAAACGTTCAACATTCAATTTGTCCTTCGAAAGGACGGAGCGCAAATTACTAGTAGATTTGTTGGTGTTGATATTGTTGTTACTAGACATAATTACTACAACAGATAATAAAGCAAGATTCAATCAATGTTTATCAAAAAAGCAATAATTAAACAAATTTTAATTACTACTACCCTTTATTCAAAATGAAAGTCCCCTATTGAATAAAGAAATAACCAAGATCCCCTCCCACTACAATCAAACGGACTTTGGCCCTGCCTTCAATTTATAGTAGTTGAGGTAAGTAAACACTTTACTAATTATAACTAATTATAATTCTTGGTAGACAGGTTAACAACTCCTTGTTTACTCCTATCTCTTAGCTTCAAAACCCAAAACTTTGTCTTTTGATGATTTTGTTGAGTTAAACCAAACATTAACATGTAAGTTTCAAAAACCTACCCTACTATCCCCGGAACTATGAGCAACACCCTGCTTTGGCAGAACCTATTACTCATGATCTAAGGCTTTATAGGTGTTGTTTGGAAAAGCAATTGAACTCAATATTACTTTTGGGGACCTAAGTTTACTAATATTGTCAATTAATAGTGAACACATGAATCAATTAACCACAAACAAACTTAGAAGCAAGCATTTAAACAAAATAAATGCAAGAGAATTACTATAAGCAATAACTAAATGATCTAGTATGACCCCTATACTTAGGAAAATAACTAATCTTCATGAATCCTCCCTTGAATCTCCATGGATCACCATCCTTGAAACTCCTTGGATCCTCATGCTTTGATTACATAATTTGAATTAAATAAATAACTAAAATTTAAAGTTACAAAAATGCAAACGATTCGCAGATCGTATCTAATTTACATTCAAATAAAACGACTCGCAGATCGTAATTACTATCCTAATTTGGGTCATACTAGTCATATCATGTAAAATATAATATCATACATATTACATTAAACATCCACGCATTTATAATATTAAATAAAATAAACACAAACTATTTACTTATTAACAATTAATAAGCAAATAAAACTTTCCATAATAATTATAAAACTTAACCAATTTAAGCTAGGAATTATTTAGGAAACTATATTATTTTAATTCAATTACCTATTTACATATGGCATTAATCAATATTAATCACAAATTTGCAAAATAGGAAACTTTTGGATTTATGCTCAACTTTGGAAAATCAAATTTTCCCTAAAAAAAATTTTTTTTTTTTTTATAAGGTTGACTAGTTGACCGTTGACCAGCAGCACAAGGCTGCCAGTGTAACACCCGTAATTTTCACCCTTATTTTTGGTGTTTGTTTACATTAAAATGATATTTTTCGTAAAAATAAATAATTTATTATTTAGATTATTTTGGAACGTGTTGTGAAAATGTGTATATATATTTATATGTTGTGATATATTTATATATATTTATTTATTTTAAGTTGTTAGTTATTTATTTTAAAGGTTATATTAATTTCGTTATTTGTTTAGGCGTTTAAGATGATATTTTGTCGCGTAGCGTTTTTGTAATGTTGTTGGACCGACTTGGGTGATGAAATGTTGCATCGCATGTGGCGTGCTAATGTGTTTATTATATTTATATTTATATTATAATTTATTAGAATTATTTTCATTATTAAGTATTTTCAAAGTTTAGGCGTGATTTAGGAAGTTATCGATTTTTCGTGTGGCGAACTTTTGAAGCATGGATCATTGTTGACTTGGGCTGAAATTTTTGTTTGGATTGTGGGCTTGGACAGCCGGCCAAGTGAAGGAGAAGGAGAGCTTCCTCTTCTTTCTTTTCTTTTTATTTTCCTTGTGACTCTTTGTTGTTTTGTAACTTTCATAGCCCCTTATTCATTCTTCCTCATTAAACCTCTTTAAACCAACCTTTATCACTTCAAATTCTGATTAAAAAATCAGAACTCCTTGCTGCTACACTCTATGATTTTCGGCCATCACCATCTTCCTCAATCTCTCAAAATTTTTCACTTTCTACTCCTTGTTAATTGTTCGTCGCTTGTTCTTCTTGCCTTTTTCTTATACTTGGTGCTTGGAGATTGAAGAAGGAGAGGAGCCCACGCCTATTTTGGGATTTTCTAGAAGTTTTCAGCTCGCCTCCGACGATCCAGGTAACTAGTAGTTATCTTAGAACCATAGTGATTAGAGTATTATTCGGTATTAGATTATTACGCTAGGAATTATTTAAAATACTTTTTGAATGAAATTTTTGACAAAATTTGACATGAATATACTTGATACATGCTATGTGAATACTGTATAGAGAAAAATAATTTTCGCATGATTTTTTGTATTTATTTGATTTAATTGGTGTTTTGTGCTTTTTGGCTAAATTGCATAATAATTATGGAACGACTGTTAAAATTGATGAAATTATTTTTCTTAGATCATATTACATGCTTAGTATGTATTCCATGCCTTAGAATAATTTTTTCCTACTATTTACTGTTTTATTTAATTGATATATCTGTTTTTGTAATTTCGTTTCTGTCAGTATATAAAGCATGAAAATTATTTCTAGAGGCAAAAAAAATTCATTTCTTTGAATATTATGTATTGCCGTGAGTTTCTTCATGTTATGTAAATTTTTGGTAATTGTTGGGCGTATGTTTATATTTTTAATTATTATATTGGCTTTATTGAGTAATCTGTATATTAACTGTTAAAAATACTTTTGGAGTCCGAAAATTATAAATAAAAATTGTACCATGTCAATAGAGCCATTAGGGTCGTATGATAATTTTGTGTGATTTTACTGCTCGAACTTATTAGTTTAATAATTATTATGGTGTTTTTGTTGTGAAATTGAGGATACACTTTTAAATTATTGGAGGGCTTGTAAATCAGAAATAATTCATAATTTATTATATTCTGGGTTGCTGATTTTCAGTAGTATGCAGTACGTATCATTGGGTAACCATATGTTTAGGTTTGATTTATGAAAGAAAATGATTAATTGTTACTACTCTTTTAATGAATATGATTTAGAGTTAATTGGTGATGTATTTTTGATTGAATTGTGGTTGCTGTAAAAACCACTATATTATCATTGATGATGTTTGGAGATGTTCAAGTGTTATAATGAGAGATATTTGTTGTAAATTTGTAAGTTACTACTTTGAAGATTTTTGAAAAATTACTTTTGATGAATTATGGGTATAAGGCCGGGTGGCATCCCTTTTGACGAATATTTTTGAGATGAATGATACTTTGATGATATTTATGATTTTATTTTGAGATAAGAACATCCGGTGGGATTGATGTAGTCCCCGGTGAAGAACATGCCAACCACCTGGTTTGCGAACTAGGGGTACACCTGGGTCAATTGTTGTCGTCCGAGAGGTCAGGGAGTTCTGCGTGTTCTACCCTGCATCGGGAGTTTGGCCATTCTTAGACACAGGCAGTGGGGAACGTAAGCCCATAGACTGACCTGGAGATTGCGATCTGACAAACCTTAGGAAGTGATTTGCGAATCACTGGCGTTCGGTTTCTGTCTCAGTCACTTGTTTTACCTATACTTTTATTTTTCTAAAAGTACTCTTGAGATGATTTATTTATTTATTTTTATCCAACTCATTTGCTATTTATTATTCATTTGCGTTATTTGTGAGTTATATGGAAGTGGATGCATATTGTAGTTAACTTGACTTAATTATTTCCTTTCTTATTAATCTATGTCTGAATCGTACTTTGATTGCTTTTGTTCTAGGAGAACTGCTTGTTACTCCCCACTGATTGTGGATATTTGTTGTATATTTTGCAGGTTTTGTTGATGGGGATTTTCTTTGATTTTGGGCTCGGGTTGAGTTGCGAGAAATAATCTATTAGGGGTTTTAGTTCTAGACTTCTCTTTAGTTTGAGATAGTTTTCTCATTTCGATTTTTAATCTAAGTAATTAATTTACTTATAGTATTTACTTATGTTGTTTTTATCACTTAGTTATTTAAACACCATTCTTGTAGTAGTGACTTTCCCAGAAGACGATGTTTCCACCATCGTCCTATTAAATATATTATTATTTCTTTCTTTTCCGCCTTTGAAATTCTGGGGTGTTACAGCCAGTCAACAGCCAACTTAGATTTCAAGAACCCCGGCTGGAAATCCAAAAACAGTCTTCACCAAGACACACGAGCCACCACACAACCAGCAGCCTTAAGCAAAGCCGCCAGCCATAACCCACCGAGTCGCGCACCATCGGCCGCGACGATCATCCCCTTGCCGCCAGCCGGAGCCCAGAGCAACGCCCCAGCACCGACAGCACGCGATGCGCACTTCGAAAGTGCACCGCACGCGTGGCTGCTGCCAGTGCCGCCCGTGCCTCCCGTGTACTGCCCCTGTTGACGCTGACCTATTGCCGCCCTCCACCGATGCAGGTGGGGCCACCCAGCCATGGTGGGCAAACCTTTTGAATTTTGTAACAATTTACAAAATTGCCATTAAATCTTTAAGAAATAATTTATTTAAAGATTGAGGATTTTAATTAGGTCTTAATAATCCGAAAATTATGGCAAAAAATTTTGAATCACTTAACAAATTCAAACAAAATTTTAGATTTGTTAAGATTAGATTCTCAATGCTTAATCTATATTAAACATTAAATCTAACAAAAAATTCAAAATTTGGGCAAAAATCAAATTATCTCCAAAAATTCAGAATATTAACAATTAAATTCCGAAAATTTCGAAAATAATTTTTAGGGTGATCTAATGAATTATCATAACAAATAAAATCAAATATTTTAATTGTTATCCTTAAATCTTATTAATAATCAAATTTAACATAAAATTTAATCAAAATTCATAAATAATATGATAAAAATCGAAAATTATTGGGAAAAATAATCAAATTATTTTCAACCATCATATTATTGTAGATCTATGTGGGTAATGAATATTAGATTTATTTAACAAGTAAAAAATCAAATCTTTTAATTGTTAACAAATTATTTCAATGATTAATCAAATTAAACATTAAATAATTTTAAATCTAACAAATATACTTATAAAAATCCGAAAATTTTGGAGTGAACTAACCAATTTATTTCGTCCATAATATAAAAAAATCGGAACTTTATAAAATTATTTGAGCATAAATCACAATTAAATCAATTATTTACAATTTCCAATAAATTAATATCAAATATCAATTATGCAAATTCAAGCCATAAATAAATCCTCCCTTAATTGAATAAAAATAATAACTTTGCATACAATTACATGATCATATGAATATTATGAATTAGGCAAAACTGATACCACTGTAGGAATATATAGATGCATATAGCGGAATTTCAGGAAACAATTTCCTAACATCTATCATAGGATCGCAAACATAATCAAACATATGAATCATTCAATAGGGATTAAATATCAAACCTTTGTAGCGTGATTTCCCTGTTGTATGCAAGTTTTGAAGATCCGAGAGCCCCAAGTGTTGCTCCTCTTATCAGTCCACGAGCACCAGTTGAACACCAACGTTTGCTAGAACAGAAGAGAAGAAATCTCTTGCTTTTAGGTGGTATAGGCGCCGGTTAGGGAGAATAGATTTGGGTTTCAATTCTCTCTCTCTTGTGAAAAGAAACTGATTAATGAATTGATCACCTGAACCCTAATATTATATCCTATATATAATAGAAGAGTCATAGGCTAGTTAGGAGAACCAATTCTCCTCCTATTTCCCTTTGGACCGGCCCAATCCTAATCCTAAATGGATTTGGATTGCTTTGTCCAACTTGTGCTACAATGTGTGACTTCATAGGATTAATCTATTTTAGTTATAGGCCCAATCAATATTGTCCTATTAATCATATTTATTCTCTAGCAAGAAAATACGATTACTAAAATAATTAACTTTATTATCTTCATAATATAAATCCTATTCATATTTAGTAATTGCCGGGATGTCTAA
Source organism: Beta lomatogona (assembly GCA_947646795.1). Taxonomy (NCBI): domain Eukaryota; kingdom Viridiplantae; phylum Streptophyta; class Magnoliopsida; order Caryophyllales; family Amaranthaceae; genus Beta; species Beta lomatogona. The sequence continues at coordinate 1,046,457 of CANSNZ010000105.1, forward strand.
GGACATACTCCTTCATGTAGACCTTAGGAAACCAATGCTTCCGTGTATAATATAGAGGTAAGAAATAAAAGTCACAAAGTTTAGGGTTAAAGGTCTCATATTTAAATGTTTATGATTAAAGTGCTCAAATAAATAAAAGTCATAACTCCGTTAAAATTCTTATCTACTGAAGTTATACTAATAGACAAAACAAAAATTTCAATTAGACGTAATCAACTACCAAACTAAGTTTGGCCTAATGGTTGGAAGTGTGCCTCTTATAACCTTGAAGTTGAGGTTTTAATTTTCACTAGGGGCACTTTGAGGATAGGGATTTCTCCTACTTCCCCTACTCTAAGAGTGTCTAGCTCGCTAATCCATGTCGGGTTGACCTGTGCATAGTTTTGGTCTAATAGGGTAATTCATCTTACCAATCCAAAAAGAAACAAAAAATTAGAGGTGATCAACTTGGGTGTGGTCCGAAAATTAGCGGATTTTGTGCAATATTTTTCGGCACACGGACGAGATCTAATACAGCATTGGCGATGAAATTGCAGTTCTTATCACATTCCTCATATCTTGGGCGACAAAATTATTTTCGTTGCCTTAAAATGGTCTTTTGGGCAACCACCTTCTGTGTTCGTCGCACAAATGTTGTAAATACTTGTAATGGACAACAAAATCTAACATTTCGTTGCCCCTGTTAATTTAATGGGCAACAAGGTTGAGTTTTCGTTGCCCAATCTCACACAAATTCAATTTCCCTCCTACTTTTTCAACACACTGGCGGTTTATGAAAAAAAAAAAGGAATCATCCTCCTTCTCTAGCCCTTGACCGCAGAAGTAACTACCCTTCCTCTCTCGTCACCTAACGTCAGCAGACTCACCACCAAAGAGTATGTTCTACAACCTCAATCTGTGCTCTCTTTTTTCAAGTTTCACTTGAACTTAGTAGTTTCTTCTCTCATTCAGTTATGTTCTGTATTTCAGTTGAACTAATCCCTAACTCCCTCCCTTTATTTTGGTTAATTGTATTGCCGATCTAATGTAACAACTCGACTTAAACAGAAAAGATTAGAGAGTAAAAATATGAATAATTAAGCTTCACTCATGTGATTAATATGTTAATTAGTAATTATTAATAAGTGCGGTTATGATTTTCTTTTATAAAACTTTCTTTATAAAACTAGTATTCTACAAAGCCGGATTATGCCTCTGTCCTTAAGTCCCCTTGCCTTATTCATCCCGTTTCCACTAACACTCATAGGCCCCATTCCCCTACAACCCCCCCTATGGATAATAGCACTAGTTCGTCCCTTCCCACCGATTCCACCATTTCCCCACCTTTGGCTAATAACTGTAATAGTCCACCTCCCACTTCCGTTCAACCAGGGAACCCAAGTGCTTCTATCTCAGACCTTCCAGATTCAACTCCCCTAGCATAACTGTAGAAGACCCTATCCTCGAAGGAAACCAAAAAGCCCTTCTTCAATCTTCCTGCCTTTTTGGCAGAGTGTGGGGGGACCCAATTCCCACCCAAGCTGTTGCTATTAGGCTCCAAAGGGATTAGGGCTTCATACGGGGGGGGACGTGTCTCTTCGCTATCTGTCCAATGGGTGGTTTCTGATTACTTTCTCCATCCGATGGACAAATCTGAAGTATGGGACAAGAGACCTTGGCTTGTCCAGGGCCTCAATTTTGTGCTGCTTCCATGGAGACCTTTCTTCCAACCGTTTTACAACTCCATAACCCACGTAGATCAATGGGTAAAGATACCCTTCCTTCCAAACGAATATTGGTCTTGGCCTCATCTTTTAACCCTCACCCACAAAGTTGGTCATCTCACAAAACTCGACCGACCCTCTCTAATGACGACAAGGCCCAATATGCGATGGTATGTCTGAACATTAATATCACTAAACCTGTCCCCCGCTCTATTACCATCACCACTGATTCTGATTGTTTGGAGTTCTTTCTCTCTTACGAGGGAGTGCATTAGGTTTGTCCGTTGTGCGGGGGTAAGGGCCATACCCTCTCTTTTTGCCCTAAAAAACCACCACCTTGCATTGAGCTCGTTGTCGCCAAACTTGAAGCCAGCTCTCTTGACAAACCCACCACTCGTCCTACGGGTTCCAATTTGATCTTTGTAAAACCCCAACGTCGTGGAAAACCAAGGCCTCCGACTCGTGGCACCTTTCGAGGCCGAAGGCCGTACCCATTTTGCCCTCTCCCTCGTCTCACTAATGCCTTCATTCCTTATGACAATAACAATTTCCCCCCTCTGCTCCCACGTCCACCGTCGACTGATGTTGTCCCTTTGGCCAATGCTTTTGCCTCCCTGGAATACTATCAAATTAACCGCGAAAATCAAGTTCATTTCAACCCCCCTACTGTGCATGTCGAAGAAGTGGATCCAACGGTTGCCTCATTTCACGATGAAGATGAAATTGATGTTGATTTCATCGCCACTTTGGGTGTCATTCACCACAACCCCACCTTAATTTTGACGCAGATATGACGGAAATCATCTCCTCCTGTGGGAGCCCCAGCCATGTCTTTGACGAAGAAGCTTCCAAGGAAGGTTTAAAGAGACGCAAGAGAGAGGACTTCGAGGAGTCTTCTCCCTCTTTTTAAGTTCTCATGATTTGGTTCTCCAAAACCATCTATTTTGTATATGGATTGAGATCCTTTTTTGATGTTCTTGTGGTTTATGTTTATGTTAGTTTTTTTAGCTTGTCGTCAATCTTTGTATGTTTTTTTCTTTATTCTCAATCCTTTTTGCATTCCCTCCTGCTCCAAATGTTTATTGATGCCTATGAGGGAATTAATGAAATTTTCAATTTTCACTGTTACTTGACTGGTTTTCTTTCGATACATATTAATTACTTTTTTTCCTAAAAATCAGAAAAAAAAAATTATTTACTTTCCGAACAAGGCCAAATTGGTTCAGAAGATCCATAAAAAAATTTCAAATTTTTAATTGATACAATCCTAACGGATTCCTTTACTGAAACAATTCCAACAGAATCGCTTGGAATAAAAGAAATAAGTAAAAAAGTTCCTTTGAAAACCCCCTGCCTTATTTTCCATCTCACCTTTTCTCTTTCTTTGCAGCGCTCTCGCTGGTACTCGCAGTTCCAATGGTGCGATGCTGATCGGTTTTATGTTTGCCTTCCTATTTTTCCTACTGATAAGTGGTTCTTCCCTAGTCTTATTTCCATTATTTTGCATTTTCTTTTTTCTTTGGCATGGCTGGGTTTTCCCAACCCTTTGGAAGCAGATGCAAAGCCATCTACTATGGTACTAATTAAGTGCTTCTCGCACTCTTTCCATAAGAATTATTATGCAGATTGTTAGTTGGAATATACAAGGAGGCAAGAAGCCCGAAGCGCTTCCCTTGTTAGTATTTCTAAGAAATACTCTAAAACCGGACATTATGTTTATTTTGGAAACAATGACTAATATCCGAAATAGCAACAACATATTAAAGGCTTTTCATTTTGACAATAAATTAGTTATAGATCCGGTTAATCATTCCGGTGGAATGTGGATACTATGGAATAATGCCAATATCGACATGACTCATTATGTTACCACTTCTCGCTGCGCCCACTTAAACATACTTTATAAGCCACTGAATAAAAGGCTTATTATTAATGGAATATACAATCCTGCGCAAGAAAGTCAGAAAAATGAATTTTGGGAATACCTTCAAATTTTTCTAGCTTCATTGTCTCTTCCTTGGATCACAATTGGCGATTTTAATGAACTCCTATATGCCCAAGAGAAGCTAGGAGGAAGGCCAATTCTTCCTTCTAGTTGTAAACGCCTCCCATCATTGCTATGCGCTCTAAATGCTCTCGATATTCCATGCGCGCATAAAATTTTTTCCCATGGAAAAAAGTCACTCAAAATCACATTATTTACGAGAGATTAGATAGGGCTATAGCGACCCCAGATTTCGTCAACTTATTTCCACAAGGAACAATCAAGTATGGTCATTTCTCTATTTCGGATCACGCTCCAACTATTTTTGATCCTCGGTTAACAAAGACAAATCCCAAACCACACTTCCGTTTTCAGAATCATTGGAATATCGAAAATGAGGCCCATCAACTCGTTAAAAATTCTAGTCAAATTCAATCACAGGATCGCGTTTTTACCGAGTTCAACAAAGGCTACTCAAAATTAAGAACGTTTTAAGACGTTGGGCAAAAGAAAAGTATGGACACTCGCAAAATAAGCTAATCCAAAATGGAGAGAAAATTCAATCCCTCCAAAATAGTCTATGGTCTCAACCTTTTAACCCTATTTTAGTAAGTCATATAAACAGACTTATAAAGCAGCGTGAGAAGCTTCTCGTTTTTGGTCAAAACCATTGAGGGAAAGAAAGTAGGAAAAAATGGCTCTCTCAAGGAGATCGTAACACACGATTCTTTCATCACAAAATGTAAAAATCTTTCGTCTCTTCCACGATATTTTGTCTTCGCAATGACCCAAATGAGTGGGTCGAATCACCTACGGAAATTGCCTTCCTTATTACTGATTCTTTCAAAAAAAGATTCACTTATATCTCCCACCTATCTCAAAAATGCAAATAATATGGATCTTTCCTTTATTACAAAAATTGTGCATCAACAAGATGCCTCTCTTCTACTAGCACCAGTCACCTGCGAAGAAATTATGCAAGCTTTTGTTGATATGAATCCCTATAAGGCCCCGGGTTCGGATGGGTTTGGGCCCAAATTTTTCCAATCCTACTGGAACATAATTGCAAATGATATTTGCTTAGCAATCCAAAGTTTCTTCCATCATGGAAAACTACCTCCATCCCTAAACCACACAATTATCTCCCTAATCCCAAAGGTTTCCTCTCCCGAAACTCCAAACCACTTCCGTCCTATAAGTTTAGTCAACTCAATTTACAAAGCCATTTCAAAAAATTTAGTAAATTGCTTATGCCCCAATCTACAAAAAATAATTAGCCCTTTGCAAAATGCTTTCACTCCTGATCGATCCATTCATGACAACCTGCTTATCGTCCAAGAAATTCTAAATACTTTTCAAAAGTCCAATAACAAAACTGGGTGGTGTGGCCTTAAGCTTGATATGGAAAAAGCCTATGATCGTGTCGAATGGAATTTCTTATGGCAATATCTCAATGCCCTGGGTTTCCCTACAGTCTGGATCAACTACATTAAAGAATGTGTTACTAAAGTCTCATATTCCATAAAAATTAATGGAACCACTTCACCTTGGTTTCATCCCTCCAGAGGGCTCCGGCAAGGGGACCCCCTCTCCCCTTATCTATTCATCATATGCATGGACGTTAGTAAACTATCCCTCGAATGTCATAATCCTAATTCTGGCATTGGTTTTAAACTCTACCTAAGAGGGACCCCCATCCCCTGTCTTATGTTTGCAGACGACGGCCTCGTCTTATGTCAAGCCAAAGCATCGTCTTATACAAATCTAAAAAAAATCCTTCATGAATTATGTGCCTTCTCGGGTCAATTAGTCAATTTTCATAAGTCTTCAATAATTTTTTCAAAAAAAATCCATCATGCTCGAAAAATGGCTATAGTTGGTCAATTCAATATGAGCCCAAAGCAATCTCTAGGTCGATCCTTGGGTGCTTTCTTTATTCTTACAAATCGACTAAACAAGATTTTGCTCATATTCTAAGCAAAACAAAACAAAAAATACAACAATGGGAAGCTGGGTTTTTATCAAAAGCTGACAGACATAAGCTAATTCAATCAAACCTAGCAGCTCTTTCGTCTTACACAATGTCTTCTTTGCTCCTACCCAAAGATCTTTGTAACTCTATCGACTCTATCCATAGAAATTTCTTTTGGAGACAGCATAAAGACAAAAAATACACTAGTGGAAAAATAAGGAAGGGCTGCGGTCAAAACAGCCCTAAGGGCTGCGTTTTTGGCCAGCAGCCCTTTCCATAGCAGCCCTTCATTAGATAAGAAGGGCTGCGGTTAAGGCCAAAAACGCAGCCCTTCTAAGTTTGAAGGGCTACGTTTTCGGCATAAACCACAGCCCTTCTTTAACTGAAGGGCTGCGGTTTTAAGCATGAACCGCGGCCCTTTTTAAGTGAAGGGTCTGCGGTTTAAGCTTAAAACCATGACCCTTCAAATTCAAATTTTTTTAAAAAAAAATAGAATTAAATCGCCCCCCATCCCTTATTGCCCCCCAAGACACCCCCCCCAAGACCCCTGCACCCCCCCCCACCCACCCACCCCAAAGACCCCCGCACCCCCACCCCCACCCCGCACCCTCACCCCCCCACCCCCGCACCCCCACCCCCCCCACCCCACACCCCGCCACCCCCCACCCCCAAAGCACCCCCGCACTCCCCACCCCCCCCCACCCCCCCGCACTCCCACCCCCTACACCCCCACCCACCCCCCCCCCCCCGCCATTCCAGCCCCCCCCCGCCCCCACCCCGCACTCCCACCCCTTGCCCCCCACCCCACCCCCCCCCCCCCGCCACCCCCTCGACCCCCCACCCCCCCCCCCCGCCCACCCCGGACCCAGCCCACCCCCTAGCCCCCCCCCACCCCCCCCCCCCACCTGCCCGGCCCCAAAGACACCCCCCACCCTGCCCCCAGCCCCCTGCCCGGCCACCCCCCCCACCCCACCCCCCACCCCCACCCCCCCCCCCCCACCCAGTCCACCCCCCCCACCCCCGCACCCCCACCCCATGGCGCCCCCACCCCATCCCCCCACCCAAAACCTCCATTCGACACAAAAAAGACCGATCAAATTGCAATAATATATATATGACAAGTTTTGTGAACGTAATAATTAACTTTAAATATGTATATATTTAATAATGTAAAAAGTGTACATAGAATTGATACAAACTAGTAGATGTATCATAAGCAATCATCACAAATGTGGGACGCCAACTTATCCCGAACTTCATGTAATTCGTCTGTGGTGAAGGCCCTCAAACGTGGTGTGTTATTCATATAAACCTTGCAAAACAACCAAGGAATAAACACATAATATAAGAATTCAATCATTTACCGTAGTTAGTAGTTCTAAAAAATGACATATACCTTCCCGGAATTCAATCAAAAACAAATGCAAGCCTAAAACTCTATACACTAGTTATATTATACCTTATATTATCATTTTCAAAAAGAAAATGGAATTAAATGACTCGAGAAACATGAATTGGAGGCGAAAAGGCAAAAATAGGGCTAAAATCACATTTATGTTCCCGATATACAACCAACAACAAATGCACGCCTAAGAATCTACATTATAGTTACATTATACCTCATATTATCATGTTCAAAATGAAATTGGGGTTAAATGAAGCGATAATACGAATTGGACGCGAAAAGGCAAAAATAGGGCTAAAATGCCCTTTTCGTTCCCAAAATTCAACCTACAACAATTGCAAACCTAAAAATCTACACAATAGTTACATTATGCCTCATATTATCATGTTCAAAATGCATTTGGGGTTAAATGACTCGATAAGTACGATTTGGAAGAAAAAAATGCAAAACTAGGCCTAAAATGACCTTTTCGTTCCCGAAATGCAACCAACAACAAATGCAAGCCTAAAACTCTACACAATAGGTACATTATACCTCATATAATCATGTTAAAAAAGAATTACAAATTGGAGAAATTACACAGACCTGAGTTTATGTCTCATGATTTATTGACCTTCCGCCGTTTCTTAGGATCCTCAAGTACATGTATCCCTTCCGTGTGATCTACACGCATATAGTTCTCCGACATATTCACATCATCTTCCACACTATTTTCAGGATAGGTAAAAGGGGGGAGGTCCTCAAATGCATCATATTCTTCCTCATTATCAACATCACCAATACCGAGGATACTCCTTTTACCAGGTACAACAATTGACCACTTATTATCAGCAGGATCAGTTACAAAAAAAAACTTGCTCAACTTGTGATGCAATTACAAATGGCTCCTCAGTTTCACATAGACGACTAAGGTCAACAAGAGTGAATCCGCAAGGATCATCTTTTCTTACGCAACGTCGATTATTGTCAACCCACTTGCAACACAAGAGGCAAATATTAAAAGTACAGTAGTCCAGCTCGCATATTTCTTCTATTCGCCCATAATAATTGCTTTCAGCATGTACAGGCGACTTATCCTTCGAGCTTGCGTATTGTGTAGCTGACGCCACAAGTGAAACACCACTATTTTGTTGCGATGTTGACTTCGGATCTTGACGTTCGACCCAAAACGTATACCCATTAATATCATAACCCTCATAAGAGCGTACGGTTTCACGAGGACCAAATGCTAACCACTTGATTGTTTCGGGAACACTTTCATCCAAATCATTCACTACTCGTTTATGAAACCAATCAATGAAAGTCTTGTTATGCATTTGCGTCAATGCCCTAACTCCTTTTCCAGGATTGCTAACACGTAATTCCTCCATATGTTCATTTAAATAAGGATGGACAACTGCTACGTGATGCAATACAAATAAGTGAGCTTGTTTACGCTTTTCTACGGAAGGTGTGATCAATTTTGAACCAATTGTGCCCTTGCCCTCAAGTCTGCCCTTGTGTCGGGATGTCGAAAGTCCAACGGGATCAACACTAGCAATATACTCGGCCACAAAATTACCGATCTCTTCACCCACGCCCCTTGAATTATACTACCTTACGGTTGTGCGGGATTCCGAACTTTATCCTTCAAAGTGCCCATATATCTCTCAAAAGGATAGCACCACCTCAAAAACACTGGACCACACAGCTTAATTTCTCGAACTAGATGGACAATGAGATGGACCATAATGTCAAAGAATGCGGGGGAAAAACATCTCAAATTTGCATAGAGTTTCAACTACTCGGCCTGCAAGGAATCGAGGGTCGACGGTTCTAGGACTTTGCTGCACATTGTATGGAAAAATGAACAAAGTTCGGTAATGGTGTGCCTCACATGCTTTGGAAGTATCCCACGAATTGCAATCGGTAAGAATACTTGCATCATGACATGACAATCGTGAGATTTCATACTCGATAACTTCAATTCACCATTTAAGGTAACAAACCGCTTCATATTCGATGAGTAGCCGGTTGGGACCTTAATGCCATACAATGACTCGCAAAAGATCCGTTTCTCGCACGTGACATCGTGTAGCAAGCTGGTGGCAAATAATTCTTCTCCGAATCCTCCACCTTCTTTTTACTTTTCCGAGTTTCATCATCAACCCTTTCCTCCACTACTTTCTTCTTCCTTCCGTCCCTTTTCGAGCCCACAACTCGGTCGAAGCCCCTGTTTTTTCCAAGTAAAGTCGTGACGCCTTAACATCTTTTGTCTTGCCGGAATATTCATAAGTGTCGCAAGAATAGCTTCACAAACATTCTTCTCTATGTGCATGACATCCAAACAATGTCGACCTTTAGATCTTTCCAATATGGGAGTTTCCAAAAAATGGACTCCTTTTTCCATAATCCCGTAGGTCGATCAACCTCACTAGCGGGTTTACCAAAGATTGTTTCAATGCCCTTCACCCGATTATAAACTTCAGTACCGCAGTTAATGGTCTATGAGCAACTTCTTCTTCAACCGTCCCATCGAATGCCTTCTTCTTAAACCTATAGGGATGGTCGCGTCGAGGTGCCTTCGTGTGCGCATATACACATGTTTGCAACCCTTAAGGTGTGTAGATTTCATGTCATCTACACAAATTGGGCAGGGTTGTTTTCCTCTCGTCTTATACCCGGATAAGTTCCCATAAGTTGGATAATCATTCATAGTACAAAAAAGCATGGCACGCAGAGTGAACATCTCATTAGCATACGCATCAAATACTAACACTCCTTCGTTCCACATCTTACGTAAATCTTCAACAAGCGATCGGAGGTATACATCAATGTCATTTCCAGGTTGTTTGGGCCCCGATATAAGAAGCGACAGCATCATGTACTTGCATTTCATGCACAACCAAGGAGGCAAGTTATAAACCACTAAGACCACCGGCCATGTACTATCTTTGCGAACCGAGATTGCCAAAAGGGTTCATGCCATCCGTACATAATCCAAGCCTCAGATTCCTATCCTTATTACCAAATGCCTTATGCACCCTGTTGATACTTTTCCACTCAAGCGAATCAGCCGGATGCTTGAGCAGACCGTCTTTCTTCCTACGATCTGCATGCCACCTCAAATTCTTCGCATCTCCTTTAATTGAGAACATGCGCTTAAATCTAGGTATTATGGGTAAATACCACAACACCTTAGGCTGGTGGTCCTTCACTACCTCCGGCTCCTTCACGCTTGTACCTCGACAATCCACAACGTGGACACTCATGTAAATGCTCATACTCATTACGATAAAGCACACAATCGTTAGGACAAGCATGTATCCGCTCGTACTCTAAACCGAAAGGACACATCAGTTTCTTCGCATAATAGTACGACTTTGGCAGTTCATTTCCATCAGGGAGCATATCGGCTAAAACTTCCAACAACGATGTGAAACTAGAGTCGACCCAACCAGCTTTCGACTTAATGTTGAACAGGTGTTATCACCGCGGAAAGTTTGGTGTACTTTGTACAACCCTGGATACAACCGCTTTTCAGCGGCCTCGGACATAGACTCAAAAATACGAGGTCGTTTTACACGATCGATCTTCAACCTCGTGTATCATTTCGTCTACCCGATCCCTATCATCATCTGCAAACTCATCATCCAAATTCTCATCCCCGAACTCATCATCCTTCTTTTCTTCACATACATCGTTCATTACTCTAGAGCTTCCTATATACTTCCCCTGCTCACCATGCCAAACCCATACGTGGTATTGAGGCCTAAACCCACGACGAAAGACATGCTCCCTAACCACATGTATACTACTAACCTTGCTCACATTTCTACAATCGAAACAAGGACAATAAAAGTCGACTGCTCCAGAGGATGCTTGATATTCTAATGCGGTTGTACGAATTCCGAGACCCCTTTCACAAACTCAATCGATTCACGACTACCATACATCCAAGTACGATCCATCTCATTCAAGAAGACCTCTAATAATTAAACACAACCATTCATTATAATGCATCAATCATTATTTAAGTACATACACTCACATATCATCATATCACACACGTATAGAGCAATCTAAGATAGTGACATGTTCAATTGTATGCATGCAGCCGAAGGTCCTTATCACTCCAACCTAACCCATCCTTGGACGTCTAATCTCACTAGTGAATGTGTGCCAACTTTTCAATTCTAAGGAAAATCCGGCAGCATTTCCCTACAGTTCTCCAAGTACACAATGTAGATAATTGCTTATCTACATATGTACCCGAGAGAACAATGTAGAGAAACGATGAGCCAAGATTTTCCTCGAATTGAAAAGAAGACACACATTCACCACCTAAGTGAGATCAAACGTCCAAGAACGATCCCAAACCGGGGACTATTCAAGACTTACTCCTAATGAGTAAGTCTTGAACGGGTATCTAGGCATATGATGACAATTCAAACAACTTGTAGATTTCATAGCTAAATTACATTGCGTTTTCATACAATCTCATATCAAGAAATATACAAACATTATAAGAAATACATATATATATCAATAAATTATCATAACTTAATCAAATTGAATCACATGACAACTTTGTCTCATCAACAAATTAAATCAAACAAAAAAGACAACGAAATTAAACTAGTTACCTCTTAACACTAATGATAAGCAATGAAGAGAGTAGAGATAGTTGGAACTTTATTTGGCTTCCTAAGCCTCTTCTTCCTACAATTAACAAAACCCACATTGCACATTAATCATTTAATTCAATTAAGAAAAACAAAACTAACTTAAAAACATTAATTCATACTTAACTAAGCAAAAAATTAGCTAAACCCAAGAGCTAGCAATGAAGAAAGAGTAGGGCAGTGGTGGTGGTAGTTGTTGCTCCCGCTTGTGGGTGGTGGCGCTGCGTAGTGGTGGAGGAGCTCCACACCCTAAACCCACTCAAATGGTGGAGAAGAGAAGAGAAAAGAAGAGAAGAGAAGCTAAGAGAAGAGAAGAGAAGTGAAGAAAGAGAAGGGTTGTGGTGGTGAAGCAATGTGGGTGCTCCGGTGATGGGGCGTTAGGGTTAATGTGCGAGTGAGTGAGAGGGAGGGAGGGGTTTTTCGCTCGTCAAATGCGTGTAAGGGAGGGAAATTTAGAAAATATGTCTACCTACTGTGTGTGTGCGCGCAAAACTGGAGATATGGGATGGGATCAGAAGGGCTGCGGTTAGTCTAGAAAACGCAGCCCTTCGTTTATGAAGGGCTGCGGTTTTCAGGCTAACCGCAACCCTTCATTAGTAGGGCTGCGGTTAGCCTCAAAACTGCAGCCCTTCATACTGCATGAAGGGCTGCGATTTCTTGTTAACCGCAGCCCTTCTTGCGCAGCCCTTCCTTTTTTTCCCCCTAGTGATAGCAGTCCTCTCATTTTGTGACATACTATCTGCAAGCCAAGAAACAGTGGAGGCTTAGGCCTGCGTCGGTCCTTCCCGCTAAACCAAGCTTTTCTAGCTAAACTGGGTTGGAAATTGATCACTCAATCTCCTAGTTTTTGGGCTACCCTCCTTAAAGAAAAACAAATCTCCTCCTCTTCTTTCTTTGATTATAAACCAAAGCAAAATGATTCCGTTGTATGGAGGAAAATTTTAGCTCAACGAGAAATTCTTCGTAAAGGCATTCGATGGAAAATAGGGAATGGTCAAAATGTCCTCTTTTGGCTTCATAATTAGGCTTCCAATGACAGCTTATATGCTATGGCTCAACCCTCCCCCCCCTCTTAAATTTGGGACCTTAAAATATCCGAGTTTATTTTGCCCAACCACACCTGGAACATCCTAGCTCTCAACCAAATTCTACCCTCTCATATAGTCCAAAAGATAAAAGGTGTTCCCCTCCCTTCCTTTGAGATGGAACACACCCCAATCTGGGGCCCAACCTCAAATGGCCTCTTCTCAGATAAATTTGATACATGGCCCACGATCTCCCTTCTGCTCCCTCGTGGCCTTACAAGTGGATCTGGAGTTTAGATCTTCCCCCTAAGATACTCATATTCCTCTGTCAAATCTGCCATGAAAGTCTTGGAGTACGCAACACCTTACACAAACGGCGCATTATTCCCTTCTCATCTTGCGGCCTATGTCATTCCCACCCTGAAACCATAGACCATCTCTTCACCTCCTGCCCTAACACACGCCTAGTATAGAACTTGCCCCCGCTAAAACTTGGATCGGCCAAACTATACCACTCTCCTCCCTTCTCCACCTCCTAAACCTCCTCAAAATTAAAAAAGCCCATATTACAAAAATTATCTTCCTCCTATGGTTCATATAGAAAGAAAGAAATTAAACGCCATCCTTTTCAACAATGATAATTGGCAACCTCATCGCATCCTTCACAAAAGTATCTTTGCCCACACATAATGGTCCACTCGTACAACTCTTGATTCTTGTTTACAGTATGGTTCTCCTCTATCAAGAGCCTCACCTCACCCCCAAACCCCTCCCCAACCTCATCACATCCTGGTTAATTGGGAGCCACCTCCCACCAACTATCACAAACTCAATTTTGACGGGTCCGTACTCAATCACTCATATGCAGCCGGCATTATTCCCCGAGATCATAAAGGCACTCCTATTCATGTTTGTACCTATAACATTGGACAAGCATCTGTCATCACTGCAGAAGCTACTGCTCTCCATAAAGGTGTTCTACAAGCAATTAGTATGGGAATTGAAAACATCATCATCGAAGGGGATAATCTCCTAGTCATCAACGCAGCTAAAGGCCTCTGGAATCCTCCTTGGCACATCTCAAATATCATCGATGACGTTCGTCTACTTCTCTTAAAGTTCAGCAACTAGCAGATCAATCATATTTTTCGGGAAGCTAATCAAGCGGCGGAATGGATTTTAAATGTTAGTCACTTAGTTCAGAATTTGTTTGTTTTAGATCATTGTAATTCTCCTTCTTTTTCTTCTATCATTGTAAACGATGCATTAGGATTACCCCTCGTGAGGAGGGCATCCTAATTTTTTTTCCTTACCTTATAAAAAAAATTATGTTATATTTACGTATTTGCATGTATAAGTGTGATTTATGGCTAATGGAATTTGTATAACAAAGTATTAAAAACTTGTACGTACTAGTTATGTGTGATTTTGAGATTAAGGAGTATTTGAAAAATTATTACAGCAGATAAGATTTGGAAATTGTTGAGGCAAAGAGCTCATGTTATGAGGTTAATACTGGAAGGACTTTTATAAAATACTTGGGTTTAAGTTAAGTATATAAGAGGAACTAACCTCATTTAAGGGAAGTGGTGGACCATGTAAGATCCCCAAACCACTAATAAGAATGACAATTATATAATTAAGGTTGATTAGAACACGAGAAGATCTGAAATTTTGATGTGTGACCACTTGGGTAAAAACACCATTATTAAATGGGCTAAAGCCACAAAATATTTATGTCATTTAATCTATGGCATTTGTTGCACTCAAACCCATATAGTTCATGAAAACGATATATATCATCAGATGTGAAATAAAATAATAGAATGTCATTCATCTATGGCATTTATTGCCAACGAACCCATATTTCATGTTGTATACCTAAACTCATACACTAGTGGAAGAAAAGTTCAACCGCTCCGGTCAAAACCGGGCTTACCACTGCTGTTTGGGTCCGCAACGGTTGGACTCGCAGCAGTCCCCAAATATTAACTGATCTGGTCCTAAACCGGATCAGTTAATCATTTACCGCTGCGGTTTTGGGTCAAAACCGTTGCGGTAAATGATTAACTGCTGCGGTTTTGGGTCAAAAATGCAGCGGTTGACCACCCCAAAAACCAAAAAATATTAATCAATACAAAATGAAGAATCATTTTATTAAGCATATTATGCTCAATTGAAGCATAAGCATAAATAATTAGATACATAAGAATATTTACTATAATTTTAATATCATACTCAACTATAACTATATAATTTTAATATCATACTCAACTATAACTATATAATTTTAATCTCAGGGCTGCTAACTTTTCCAATGCTATAACATACTTTGACAATTGCACTTCTGGAACAGAAGAAGATGAAGCGAGTTTTCCTCCAAGCTTAGAAATTTTGTTCAACAAGGGCTGCACTTTTATAGACAAATCTAAGGGGAGAAACTCATGCTCTAGAAGATGATAAAGGTCTTTCACTTCCGGAAGAACACAAGACATAACACCTTTGGAGACCTGCCACTTGCAATACAAAAGAATTAAGAGAATATAATTTCCCAAACCAGATTTCTACTCATATAACTGAAGGCTTCAAGATTAGTTATCACAAACCAAGACCAGTTGGGAGGTCATACCAGTTCCAGAAGAAGAGCCGAGCGTGAGAGCTGTCAAAATTCAAACAATACAACTATCAGACTGGCAAACAATATCTATACATATACACACTATTACTAAAACAAAGATCTAACAGGAAAACAATCTAACTTACCACTTCTCTGCTCTCCGGCTTTAATTTGGATCAAGATTAAAATTAATAAGATTGGCCATTCTCATATTTCGCTCTTTCTCATTCTCAAGCTCCAAATGAGATGCACCACGTGTATGGTCATAAGGAGGAACTAAAAGTGCCGCCAAAACCACAGATGACGCTATTGTCTGCAGATCCTTCTGGCTTAAGTTCTTGCTGAAATTCTTTTGAAGCAAAAAAAGCTTGAACCAAGCATATGCATGATACAGATGGCTTCCAGAAATACAAAATATTTCAGTGAGTTTGGCATAGTAAACGACCATCAAGGAAGGCTTGGGAGTCTTCTTAACCATACACATCAAACCATGGATATCTTCAACCGAGCGAAAATCTTCCTGTAGGAGGAAGAACAAAAGCTTTTTAACAGAATGCATTTATTTCCAATAGAAGAACAAGATGCCAACACGTCATGGAGGTGCAAAGAACAGATTGGAACCCACCCTTAAGCCCTATTATGCACCAATACCTTAGATTCAACATCATCGACTACTATGATTCCTTCTAATTCTCTGTATTTAAAGTAAACTACATCAAATGACACTTAAAGTTGTCCGCACTTCTCATTCACCATGAAGTAGCAGACAGTTGTTATATTTCAGATCAACAATCTAACAGAAAATCTCTGCATCAGAGTGCTAAGGCATACTAATCATGGCAAAAACTCAACAAGGCCAACAGAAGCTCCAACCATAAAATAATCACTAAGGGAAACTTTCTTGTAGCAGTGATATTGTTAGAAACCAACTTCATAAATAAATGATAAATATTACAGTTTCCACATGGCCACAATGTTTGAAGAACAAGCACTACGGGTGTTTGAGATCTTGGCTTAGTACACAGAGTTATAATTCTAGAAAAAATTAACATGGGAACTGTTTATATTAACTCAAAAGATTAAAATTGTGCAATAGGACATTGCTTGGAAATAGCCTCACCTGCCAAAGTTCAAGTTCAGTGGCAATCTTTAATTGCTCAAATCTTGTGTCAAGGTACAATTACAAGCTTTTCGGAGCAGTCAGATCAGGTCTATCCCATTGGTCTTTGTATTTATTCAGATTTGCCAGGTGGTTCCGAATTATTTCTCAGAGTCTACGAAATTCTGTGGTACGTTTCTATTGCTTGCAAAACTGGAAAGCGCGGTGTGCTGTCATCTGCACGACAATACAACATAAACTTAGCTTTTAGTAACTTCAATAGCAACCGATTATTAACTAGCATAATCATTGTTTCATACTAGAATCAGACAGACCCAAGCACATAATGTCTAGCCATAATATAACTAAGATCAAACAGAAAGAAAGCAAGAGCAGAAACCCATATTTTATCAAAGCAATTCGTTAGATACCAAACAGATGTTTCAACAATAGATACATTCAGTTGCACCAAAACAGTAATACAGCTTGCGTAACAATAGATTCGTTTAGGCACTCTCCTGATCAAATTCCAACTACACAAATAAGTGGGTCGTTAAAGATCAATGATTTACAAAACTGTGTTATACTTTATAAGAAAATAATTTGTAGAACAAAGCACACATTATGTAACGTTAACGTTTTATATACAAATAATTAAGAAAGAAGAGTACTTGTAATCAATTTTAATATGTATTGATCAGTTTCAATCAGTAAAAATCAATTTCAATTCAGCAATTCAGGTGAAGTGAACAGGGCCTTAGAGATGAATATTGCCTCATCCTCAGGACCCTCCATTCCCAACAGCAACACCACCACATGTGAATTTGTGCCACAAAAAGACAGAAGAAAAAGGTCAAACTAACAGCAAACAGTACATGAGATTGCAAAAGTTATCTCGCTTTACATGCATAAAGCACATATTATTAAAGTTCAAAAAAGAGTTCTGAAAATAATCACATATTCACATGAGTTGAACTTGGCGAACTCCCTTAAACATTCTCTGAAGGAGAAGGAAATGATTTTATCAGCAATTTTTAGTATAAACTAGAAAATTATAGACTACTCAAACAATTAATTATTTCCATGTGGTAAGCATGCACTTCTCAAATTCAGCAGCTTTAGTATGTTCCCTTTTTTGTTTTTCTAATTAGCAAATAAAAAATATACAACAAAAATAATAATCACCTTACAGCTGACACCAACAATAATAAACCCGTAAAGATAAAGAAAGTCGGCAGAATAAGGTAGATGGTTTGCCTACAACTATTGTAGTATGACGAAGCATCTTAAGGAACGGTAGCAACTAGAATTAGCGCATTTCGTATCAGATAAAGGGAGTGAGATACAAGAGGCCAGGAGAAAAAATAATATTTTCTAGAGTACAGATCTTCAGCTCGCTTTAAAGCATTTTCTGGTTTCGCAAAAGTTGACATATCGATCAGCTGGGTGCTTCTCTCTGCAAGAGAAACTCTGTACAGTCAATGCAATAAAATCCCTGTTAAATAACAATCTAAATTATATACTTTGAATCAAAATTTCGCATGATCACAAGAGAGTCAGAGAGAAAAGAAGGTGAACACAAGGCACCAGATGGCATTAACCATATTTCTACAAATTCGACAAAGCAAAACAATTGAAATTACGAATCAGACATAGAAATCAAGAAGAGGGGAACAACAAAAAGAACCAAATAGAACGCAGAACTATCAGCAATTTCAGCAAGCCAGGACTCACCATCCATCAACTGCAAAACGCAATGTCGAGAAATTGCTTCGCTAAATCAAAAGTGAAACAATCATAAACGCTAACCCTAATCGTCTCATTAAAAGAATCGGAAACGATCAAATTCGAAGGTTGGTTAAAATTGACGCAGAAAACGACGTCAGAGTGACCTCTTAGGGTTTTAACGCAGTCGCAAGCGGAGGCGTGTGCGTCCCAAATGCGGAGAGTAGTGTCGTCGGAGGCGGAGACTACGTAGTGAGAGTCGGAAGACCAAGCGAGGTCGGAGATTCCTTCGGTGTGGCCGGCGAGGAGAGAGATTAGGGTTAGGGTTTGAGAAGGGTAGAGAGCGAGGGTTTCGCCGTCGTTGGAGAATTTGACGCAGGAAACAAGTGGAGAATTGTATAAGGAGGGAGGGAGTATAGAATAAGTGGGAAAATGGTGAAAACGCGGGCTGTTAGACCCAAAAAAACAATGAATATTAACCGTTGCGGTCCACAGAACCGAAACGGTTAACATATAACCGCAAGGAGAATAGAATAAGAGGGAGAATGGTGAAAACGCGGGCTATTAGACAAAAAAAAAATGAATATTAACCGTTGCGGTTCATAGAACCGAAACGGTTAACAGAGAACCGCAGCGGTTTTCTGTTAACTGTGGCGGTTATGTTCCCCATTTTCCCACCTAAAATTTCAAGGATTTACCGATTCGGTTCTCTTAAGGATCGCAGCAGTTGTATTGTGACATATAGCGTTTTTTCCACTAGTGATAGTTCATGTTGTGGGCTGCACCTACTTAAGGTTGTGCTATTAGCTCACACAAGTCATATTTGGTGTTGCTGAGGCCAATTTTGCCATAATATAAAGCAGCAACATTTCTATAAAACTTCTACTCCCTTTATTCCTTTCTTATTTTCCTATTTAGAATTTTGTGATAATTTCGAATCTTTATGTGCTTTACTCTTCACTACTTTTGGTATTAACTCCTTATGTGTTATCCTCTCATCTACTTTTTGTTATGAAAACTCTCCCATATTCTACTACTCGATTTTTTTTCTACTTTTTGGAATAAAAAGTTGTACAAGTAATTAGGATGAGTTGTGTTAACCTAGATTGATTAACCCTAGCACTATATATATATGAGAATATATTATAGACCTAACACTATTAAAAGTCCCTTCTATCCTTTTACATACAATATTACACTAATGCACCCCCTCAATCTTTACGGGGTGATACAACGGATAGATTGGAACGATGTTGAGCAAACAAATCAGTAGATAGGCCTTTAGTAAAAATATCAGCAACTTGCGACTTAGTTGGAGCATGACGAACCAAACGTCCTCCTTTGGCAACTATTTCACGAACAAAGTGGTAATCTACATCAAAATGTTTACTTCGATCATGATGAACTGGATTAGCTGTGAGATAAGTAGCAGAAACATTATCAAAATACAAAATCATAGGTCATCGAAGAAAATAACCAAGGTCAACAAGCAGTTGTTGAAGCCAAATAGTCTCTGCACAGTATAGGCAACTGCTCTATACTCAGCTTCAGTGGAGGGTTTTGAAACAGTATGTTGCTTTTTCGAGCGCCTGGAAATCAAATTTTTCCCAAGAAAAACAGCATAACCATTAGTAGAATGACGAGTATCATGACAACTCGCCCAATCTGCATCAGAGTATGCAATAACAACAGTAGGAGAAATGGTGCTATTTAAGAAGAAACCATATGTCAAAGTACTCTACAGATATCTGAAAATTCTTTCACAGCATGAAGGTGAGTAGTACGAGGAGCATGCATAAAATGAGACACCATATTAACAGCATAAGCAATATCTGGACAAGTCGTAGTTAAGTATTGTAAAGAACCAACCATACTATGATAATATGTGGGATCAGTAAGAAGTTCTCCGTCAAGAAGAGACAATGTGACTCTAGAGCAACCACTCGAGGGATGCGAATGCGATAAGAAGGCAGCAACACGTGACACATGTATAAGTAATTAGGATGAATTGTGTTAACCTATATTGGTTAACCCTGGCACTATATATATATATGAGAATATATTACAGACCTAACACTATTAAAAGTCTCTTCTATCTTTTTACATACAATGATACAATATTACACTAATAAAAGTGTTCTATATGCTACCCTCTCGCACTTAAAATTGAGTAAAAGGGAACTGATTTATAATGGAAAAAAACTTTACGACATATCATAATAAGAAACCTCAGTAGATAAGAAAACTAATGGAGTACTACTTTAGAGTACATGCTTTGTATAAAGTAGTTGCAAATCCATACATAAGAAATTAAATACAAATCCTTTATTTCTAATACTTTAATGAATTATGGAGAAAAAGGCTAAGCTGAGAGATCAGTATTCACTATTCCTAGACATTCTAATTTGGGTACTACCTATAGTGATGTCAAAACAAGTTACCGAACAGGTTCTGGGTTGACCCACGTCGAACCAGGTCAATCCCGGGCAGGTCAAGTTTATGCCAATGAGTGCCCTGGGTCGGGATCGGTCATGTTTTGTTCATCTGGGTCGGTCACATTTGGATAACCTAATTGTCGGGTGTCGGGGAGGTCTGGGTCGTCCCATCTACAAGTCGATCCGTTTCCGGGTTCGATAGTTCGTGGACAATTTTTAGCCGGGTTTAAGCATGTCATATTTGCTTTCATGTACGCTTGGGTCGAGTCAAGTTTACTTGGGTTGAATCGCCTTATGACCTTGGTTGATCATTGTGAATCATCGAGTCCATTCGCTATAAAACGTCAATTCGTCTTCGCTTAAACTCCGATTCGGGATATTTTATATCATGTTGTTAACTTCTTTATCAACTAATTATCACTTATCAAATAGTTCTAAGATTGAGTTATTATACATTGACTACCATAGAGGTATGATCAATTTTGATTTTGTAAACGAATCATATTATTAAAAATATTAAGATAAACATATATATACATAAGTGTGTGTGCTCGATAAATATATAGATGATAACGAAAAACTAATAAAAATACTATATTGTTTACTATGATATTTAGTGTAGTATCTTAGTCAACTCGTGTTTGGACTAGTCAATTGTAGTCTCTTAGTCAACTCGTATTTGGACTAGTCAATTGTATAAAACCACTCTAATATATAAATGAGTAACTAATAAGGAAATTTTTTAGCTAGGTAAACTATTTATCTAGTTTACTCAAACAATAAAAAAAGGAGAGTTTTATTATATTTATTAGTACAACAATTTCCCCGTTTATAACATATATTATAACTAGATCTTCTATTCATATGTTATAGACACCTTAAAGGAATCAATAACATATATATACTATATATATATATACATATATACATATATACATATATACATATATACATATATACATATATATATACATATATATATATATATTATACGTATACGTATACGTATATATAGCAAAATAATTAAATGATTTTGTAGATATAGAACAATAATTGAATTTTAGTAATTTTGTGGGGTTTAGTCGCCCAAATAGGTTGGTTTGAAAAATTGGCCGATGGATCAAATCAGGTAAATCTTATCTTATCTGGTTCAACCGAGTTATAGCTGAATTCGAGTAGGTTAGATATAAATCGGGTTGAACTGGTTAGGTTTTGGGTTAATATCTGGTTGGGCTACAGTCAGGTTCGGGTTTGAATGCAGTTCTGTATGGTCAGGTCGGAATATGATTTTGACGAGTGCCGGTCAGGTCTGGTTGATCTCATGTCAGGTTTCGGTCAGGTCGAACCAGGTTCAAGTTGATTCGGTATCAGGTTGACCTATTGGTTAGGTCTGTTTCTGACACCACTAACGACCTAGTTACGTATTGAAGTATGATTGAAGCCTTTTATCAATAACAATGAGTTACTACATCATCGCCCTCCAAACAGTTTTTATTTTATGAGTTATTCTTGCGTGGACCTGGTCCACGCTAATATGATTGTGGACCAAAGCCATCTATATGACATAATGACCCTTTTCTATCATATAGTAACATTTTAAAATCTTAAGTTACACTAATCTATTATCTAACATAGAGACAGTTTTTTTTGGATACCGTCACCCATTCTTACATTAGTTTACCATGACTAAATTTTCACTTTATGACATAGTAACCTTTTTTCTCATATAGTCACCCTCTACAATTTAGATCTACTTCTCCTCTTTTAGGTCTATTTTTTTATTTAGTGACTCTTTTTTCATGTACTTGCATTAGGTCCACACTAATTTAGTGTCGACCAGGTCCATATAAATTTTTTACTTATTTTATTTTAGAGATCCCTCCAAACAGTTTCGAGTATGCAATGATTAGTGAATTTGACAAATCATTTTACCCTATTCTCGTAAGGATAAAAAGTTCTCCAAGACCATAAATTTTTCTCACTCACCTTCCTACATCTACACAGACTACACCAATATATTCATCCTCCACAAACTCCTACAGCAAAGCAAAAAAGTTTTCTCTCTCTAAACTGAGAGTTTTCTCTCGCTTCTCTCTAGGAACGAGTTGGATCTCACAAAAGTGAGCATGCTTTCCTCTGGGTTGTAAAAAACATTCCTGACTCCATGTTCTCATCGGCTAAGTTGCAGGTATCAGCTTTAGGTCTTTTCATTCAACCCTAACTCGACAGATAACCTTCATGCAACAGCAAATCTGGGTTTACATGCAAAGAACGACCGATCTGCTATGATTTTTTCGTCTATTTAATCCCAAGAGCTCGTTTTTAAGAACACTTTCAAAGAACCTTCCCATATCATTATCTTCACTCTCTCTCTTAGGTTTTCTTCACCAACTCCAATTGTAACCGTAGTATGACTTCACCTCACCAAAGTAACCCAAATCCTCAAACACATAACCACAGACAACAAAATCAGAACCACCAAACCCTAACTTTAACACGAATGTGTATCCTTGTCCAGGATCCTCCCAACTTTGAGTTTGTCCCTTCCATCACATGGAGATCTACAGCTGTTGGTGTGTTCTGCGATGTGCCCCCCCCCACCCCTAAGATTGATCCAGAATATTGTGGAAACACAGTGGGAAACAAGAGGACCGATTCATATAACAAGAACAGGATGTTACTACATTTTTTAGTGCTTCCACTATAGAGATAGGGAGGTGCTACTACTACAAAACACAGTGATTATAGTAGGTAAGATAATCACGTTCCGACCTACCTCTGAATTTCAGGTACCAAGTAATATCCACTTTAATATGGCTCGTATTTGGTTCGTGTGCACGATTTACCTTAGAAATGCCTAGATCCTAAATGGACCATTAGGATCTTGAGCCATGTGGGTTACATAGACACTATAGATTATCAAGAATCGGGTCTTCCCTACCAACCCTATTTGCGAGCGAGCTCGGTTGGTAATCGACCTCTCCCAACCCCTCATACCTGGATGTTTTTTGTCACTACAAGACGATCGAGTGTTGTGTGGGTCTTTTTTAGGTATGAAGGAGTGTATAAATTTTGTAAAGAATGTGGTAGGGTTGGCCATCATACAAGTCGATGTGACTTGTCCCCCTACGAATCTCGTCGACTAATTAACCATCGTATGAGGAGTTTTGAAGATAGTGGAATGATGGTTTTGCAGGGGGGTTGGGGATGCTCCCCTATACACTAACCTCATCCGGGGATTAAATGACAGATTCTACAACCGTAACACAAAAGTTGATCTACGTGAAGTTCTTCCCAACCTCAACCAACCTTAACATGATCCATATATTTTCCTCTACCGGCGAGATAATGGCTCCCAACCACCTTCCTCCCCGTCTTCCTCGGACGAGGAATCCTACCACCCCCGCTCCTATTCACCACCTAACCCACAAAATTCGGAACAACACACAAATATCCCACCGGATTTCTCCAACCATTCTGTCAACCAAACCCAAGATTTGCCACCCAGGCACAGGGAGGTTCTCCCGTCTCTGGGCCGCAGGTTCGGGCTGGGCCCTGAACCCACTGGTTCCATACACCCCCTACACATAAACCCTACCTTTTATCCTACAAAACCCGCCTCCCCAAACTCATAACTTTTACCCACAGGATGATGAAGCCCAAAGTGTCAATCGAGATATGGGGCCTGGACACACCAACCATCAGAGGGGCATGTTTCAGGCTTTGGGCATAACCAATTGGGCCCAACGCTCATTCCGAGCTGCTATGGGTTTGTGTCGATCCCATAACCACTCCCCAACCTCAGCCCAGCTCAAATAGTGGTATGTTGCAAGAAGTGGTGGGCCAGGGTTGGGCCCAATCCAACCTCCAGGACCGGATGAAGCCGACCCTAGTAACTGGGCCAGTCACACTATGGCCCGCCAATATTCTACTCACAGGCCAGATTTTACCCAATCTCCCCAACTCCCACATAACATACTAAACCAAGCACATCTCCTTTCCCCTACACCCAGTCCAGCCCAAATGACACCTTACTCCATGGCCCATACGAGTAGATTTCGGGTCTCCCTCCC
Organism: Beta lomatogona; assembly: GCA_947646795.1. Lineage (NCBI taxonomy): Eukaryota > Viridiplantae > Streptophyta > Magnoliopsida > Caryophyllales > Amaranthaceae > Beta > Beta lomatogona. The sequence continues at coordinate 1,071,159 of CANSNZ010000105.1, forward strand.
CTATACGCAGACCCACTCAACCCCATACTCCAAATTATTCCTCCCCTCCCAAATTTGGACCAAGCCCAAACCAAAAGCCCCAACCACAACCCGCCCCAATCTACCCACCCAAATTCCCCCACTCAACACTCTACTTCCTCCGACTCTTACCATTCGGCCACAACGGGGTTGGAAATGCAACACAGGGCACCACCTTTAGACCTTCCCACCTTATCCCTCCGGTGCGTCACTACTGCCACCTTTCAGGGGGAAAAAACTGAGAGATGGGCCACTGTTGAGGAGTCAATCACTCCATACTATCTTTTTCAATGGAGATCCCATACAGCAGTTTTACCTATCTTCTCGACTTGGTCTCAACTAAGATTTCTTCATGGAGTCAACGCCACCATTCTCAATCAAGCAAGCTTATCCTCATGAACTCGGTCTTAATTGCTTCTCTAAACTATGTTCTAGCAATTTTCAAAATTCCCGCAGTCATCACTAACAAGCTGGATGCCATGATTGCGCGATTCTTCTGGTCCACCGGGCTTTCCAAAGGGATTCATTGGCGAAAACGACTGATACTTCAATTACCCAAAGGAATGGGAGGTCTAGGTATCCGGAATGCTGAGGTTTTCAACCAAGCACTGTTAATGAAAAAAGTCTGGTGCATAATTCGCAATCCCCAATTGTTACTGGCACAAGTGTTAGGGGATCAGAAATCTAAGGCTCCTCAAATACGATCTTCTACCACAGCTCGGTCATGGGGTCTTAGAGGGCTACAGCAGGCCCAAGCTGTGCTAAACCAAACTTGGCTTGGAAAATTGGTAACGGTCAGCATGTTTTAAAGGTGAACACGAACTGGGTCCATGGGTCTCCTCTTATCTACAGGGACAATGTCCCACTTTGCGAGCTCAGATTAGCCAGACCAAAGTTGTTGCCCTCATTCTTCATACCCAACATTGGGACATCACCAAAATCCATAAGATCTTTACACCTGCAACAGCTAGCTAGAGCTATCAAAAGCTTGGAATTACCACTAGCCAACGACATTGACGATTCCGTTTACTGGAAATCTACCTCTTCCGATGAATACTCCACCAAATCAGGGTATAATTTCCTCCTTCAACTTCAGCAACAAGAAATTTATAGCATGACGCCTCCATCCTACACAAAATTTTACCGTGTTATTTGGAGCTCGAACATCATGCCCAAATGGAAACTCTTCTTATGGAAAGTTTGGCAAAACAGTATGGCCACTGCGGACAACCTAACTCGACGCAAACTATTAATGTCGGGCATTTTTCCCATTTTCCAATCTGATAAAGAAGACCTACAACACCTTTTTCGGTTCTGCGATTTGGCGGTTGGCGCATGAGCCACTAGTGCTCTGGGAGGGACGTATTTCTTTTAAGGAGTGGCTTAAGAATTGGTTCTATTACTTTCGGAGTAATGACGGCCATGATAGCCCCAGATTACACCTTTTTGTGACTATCCTATGGGGTATATGGGGGACTCGGAATGCCCATGTCTTCCGTGGTCAACATGGGACCCTAATTGAGGTCCGACGATGCATAGAGGAAGCTCAAGAGAATCTCATAACGTTCCACAAAAACCCAGCTAGCAAACCTCCTAATCCTACCCATCTACTGAATCCTCCAGGCTTCCTTGAATCCAATATAGGCAGGCAACTTTAGGCCGCCCCACAAGTGGTCCTTCAGACTGATGGTTCCCTGGATAAACATTCGAATTGGGCAAGTGCAGCATGGGTCATCAATCCCCCATTTCATCAGCATGGACAAGGCCAAAGGGTAGTATTCCACGCCAGTTCTGCCTTACACACAGAGGCCAAAGCGTGTCTCAATGGCCTTATGTAGGCTTCTGACTCACAGTACCAATATGTTGCCATTATTACTGACTCTACTCGGTTAATCAACTGTCTCAACAACAAGAAATACCAGGATATCACTACCAAAAGCACCATGCAGGACATTCACAAGATTGGGAATAGGTTTCAATGGTGTACTATTACTAAAGTCTCCAGAAATCAGGTTCAACGGGCGCACAAGATTGCAACCACTTGTCGACGTAGCAGAGTTCCTTTTTCTTCCTTCTAGTTAGGATGCTTACTTGATGTCAAAAAAAAAAAGTAAGGATAAAAAGTTTCCTTTATTTGAAACATATCATAATCTTTTACAACTTTATACTACTACTTATAACCATATCAATACATAAGAAATCAAATACATTTCCTATATTATTTCTCCCTATGATTTTAGAGTTGGAATACTCTGCTCTTTCCTAGAAAAATTACTAGGATCAACCACACTTTTCACTTTCACTAACCTAATTTTTGTGTGTAAATTCACCACTGGTAATTCTGTTTCTATAGAATTTGATCCATCTGTTTTTCTATAAAGGACCTTGGCGGGGGAAGCTAATCACGAGATGGAATAACTCGGGGGAGCTCCATCCGATCACCAACACCACTCCGACATCCAACGTTGTGTCCTTCCTACCTCCACCTGGCATGCGAGACCTAGCCATCACAGTGCTTTATCTATTAGTTTTCTTTGACATCAAAACTCCATAGCTTGTAATAAAGACCATGACTCTAATTTTTGTCATGCTTGTTAGATTGGTAAACACTTTAGACTTCCGTTTTTTAACTCCACTAGTAATACAAATTGTGCTTTTGATATTATTCATGTTGATTTATGGACATGTCCTATTCATAATAGCAGTGGTCATAAATATTATTTGGTTCTTATTGATGATTTCACTCATTATATACGTGTGGATTGTTCCTTTTGCTTATAAGTCTAGTGCTTATCAAGCTTTTCTTGAATTTCATGCCTATGTGAAAATTCAATTTGAACCACATATTAAGGCTAAGTGACCATGGTTTTAATTTGATAAAGCCCCTTTTAAAAAGTTTTGCCTTTCCCATGTTATACTCTTTCGCTTCTCCTGTCCACATACATCTTCTCAAATAATGGTAAAGCTGAATGCATGATCTACACATTAAATAACATCAAACACACACTTTTATTTCATGCCTCCCTTCCTCCATATTTTGGTTATTATGGCTCTTTAAACAACAAACTACCTCATTAATATCTTGCCTATCAAGGTCCTTCATCAACTCACTCCCTTTGAGACATTATTCTGTAAAACACCATCTTATGATTATCTCCGTGTTTTTGGTTGTCTATGTTACCCCAATCTCTCTTCCACTATTCCATACAAGCTCACTCCTCGATCCACTCCATGTGTCTTTCTAGGCTACCCACCAAACCACTGAGGCTATAGACGTCTTGACCTTTCCACCAAGAAAATAATTCTCGCGCCACGTCACCTCCATTGAGAATTCTTTCCCTATACCAACATCATCAAATATACCCTTGCTGACTATAATGCATTAGGATGGATGACAACCTCATTTTCTAATACATCAACTTTTGAAATTGGCCCACACCACCTCCCAATACAGCGCCACAGGCCTAGTTTCCCATCCCCTAATGTATCTCCCACCCTCTACAAGCCAAGCTCATGCATATGTTACATCAGCAGCCCTCCTCTAATCAGTTTGGGCATAATACCTTGCAGTTGGGCTAGGGTCAGCTGAGCCTCACCTAAGTCCAATGCATGGTACCCTGACTCATGCTCACAAGGCCACATTGAGCCCAACTGTTGCTGCCAGTTCACCACCCCAAAGCATGCAACACAAAGACAATCAAAGAGAGAAACTAATTAATCCCTAAGGCTGGGTGTGCTCTGTTCAACTTATTTTTCTTGATTTTATCTTCTTTTTTCTATTCTAAACTTTTATGAAGTATTATGAACTTTTTATAGAAACTTTCAGAACTTTTCAAAAAACTATTTTTAGTTTTCTTGAATTTTTCTTAATTTTTTTTTAGAAGAAGTTAAAAGTAGTTGAACACAATATATCCTAAAGCTACATGTAAACTACTCATAATTAAGCGAATATAAATCCACTAATGATAGGTTAAATTTGAGCTTGACAAGATATTTTTGTACATAGAAGTGAACAACCATGAACATCAAATTATCAAGTATGCATGCATCCTCCACAAAAGAGAAAAGGCTAGGGTGATATATAATTCCACATATTAATAAACCCAGAGGTTAGGATGTTGATCAAAGTTTTCCTTAGGAAAGCTACTAAAGAGTAGAGACCCCACTTTCACTTACCATAGCCCTATTGATGTTACTAAATACTACCTCCATTTCAAATTAATCTACACACTTCACTTTGGGGGAGAACCAAGGAGAAAGTGCAAGAGTATGAGAGATAAACTAAAAAGGTGGAGAGAGAAACTAAAAAGTGGGTTAAAATATTAAAAAGTGGATGACATGGGTGGAAAAAGAGAAGAAAGTAGATGTGACATGTTACGAAAAATAGAAAAAGCAACAGTGTATAGATTAAAAAAACAGACCAAAAAGAAAATTGTGTAGATTAAAAAGAGACGGAGGTAGTATGCAATTGGACTAGTCACTTGGGGCCTAACTTGACACACATGGTAGATGAAGCCCAAATTCTATTTGTTGTTGTTTGGAAGCATGTTGAAAAGTTTGATGTTCTTTTTTTTCAAAAGCGTTTTGGCTCACATACATCTCAGTTATTTAAAATAATTGAGATGTGATTTTTCAATTTAATTTATACATATATGTTATAACTTTAATTATTTTTTATCAGTATATACAAATTTAATATTAGTTTATACTAATTTGATATCAGTATGAGATAATTCCATATAAAATTTGATATCAATTTGACATATTTGCATATCATTTTATGCATATTTCTTATCAATTTAAGATATTTCAATTTTTCCTAGAGTCACCCATTTAAATTAAATGATTTAACTTTGTCAGTTTATGCACGTTGTTTATTAGTTTATGCATGTTATTTACCAGTTATTTATAGATATTTTTTATCAGTTTATACAGTTTTCATCATTAGTTTATAGACATTTTATATTAGTTTATAAATAGAATATGTCATTCTATAGATCGTGTACATCATCTTGTAAGACATACCTCATTTTTCTTCCAGTTCTTTTTTTTTTTCTTTTCTTATCAACTCCCCCTCATTCTTCTGCCTCTCCTATTTTAAGGCCATGTTCTTTTTAAGATTATTTAGCACATTTCAGTTCAATTCAGTAAAATGTCTTTTTGTTCAGTTCAGTCAAATAAAATTATTTTTATTCAGCTTAATTAATTTTAATTCAATCCATTAAGCAAAATTAATTTCATTTCAATTCAATAATTCAACAAACTAATTTTAGTTCAAGAAAATTAATTTCAGCACAATCGAATTCAACACATTTCACTTCAACACATTAATATTAAGCTCTAGTAAATCCTAAAAAACAATATATTCTAGATCTCCTTCGGAAAAACTAGAGCATGAACTTGTATATTAATATTATGTTGTATTTTTTATATTCTAGACAATTTAATTTTTAGTAGTTTATACTTATCTTCTACTATTAATCATGACTAACTGTAAAAAATTTAGAATATGTACTATATTATTCTAAATTTGTAGCACATGTCAGCTTGTGTATTATGGTTCATCATCTGCTCGTGTATCAGTAATTCAGTAGTATGGTTCTTCTGATAATACTACATCTCCTCAAGATCATACAATATCAAATCCTAGTTAAATAAGTCAATGTTATCTTATGTAATATTGTTGTAATCTTCTACCTTTATTTAGCATATCTTTAGTATCAGCATATTCCTTGTATATTCTATAGTCCTACGTAGCTCTTAGCTCTAGTTTATGTTGTATAAATAGCCTTGTTGTTTGTGAATAATATTTAAGCATTGTCTTATACTTTACATGGTATCAGTAGCAAAAGATCCATATTCTTTTCCCCCCACGAGTTATCACTACCTTTCCAATGGCAGGAGCTGACAACCAAATTCCCAATGCTCATGAACCTTCCAAACCATTCATCCTCATCAACTTTAATAATTGTATTAAACTCACGCCCATCAACTACCTCTCATGGAAAACCCAAATTCATTCCATACTCTTTGGTTATGACCTTTTCAAATATGTCGATGGCACTTACAAAACCCCACCCGAAACTGTGACCACCAACTCTACCACCACTCCCAACCCCGCTTATCTCACTTGGCAACGTCAAGACAAACTCATTATCGGTGCTCTCATTGGCACTCTATCTCCCACTATTGCTCCCCTTATCATCCAAGCCACCACCTCTCATGAAGCTTGGACCACTTTAGCCACTACTTATGCCAACCCTTCCCGAGGCCATCTTCTTCAAATAAAAAATCGTCTTGACTCCATCACCAAAACTACTCAAAGTATAGACGAATACATGCAAGCTATTAAGGTTTGTATTTCTCAACTTGCTCTTATAGGCAAACCTATGGACCACGAGGACATCATTGCCAAAATCCTAAAAGGCCTAGATCAAGAGTCCTACAAACCCATCATTACCGCTGTCCGCGCTCGTGACACCCCCATCACATTTGAAGCCCTCCATGAACATCTCATTAACCATGAAATAGAACTTTCTCACACCACCACTCCTCCCACCTTTCCGGCGACAGTCCACGCAGCTCACCACCGCCCCACCTCCTCTTCTCGCAACCTCTCTCACACCTCTCCATCCACGGCCCTTCTCCCTCGTCCTATCCACAACACCGTGCGCCCCCAACCCCTTCAAAGGAAAATGCCAATGGTGCCGTCACATTGGTCATGTTGTTTCATAATGTACCTCCTTCAAACAACTCTTCCCTCATATTATCTTCCCCTCTCCCACACCATCTTCTCACTCCAACACCAAACTCAACCCCACCTACTCTCCTCAAGCCAACACCGTGATGAAACACAATTGTATAGAGTTTTTAGGCATATTTTAGTTGCATATTAGTTGCATATTAGTCCATATAGTTGCATTTTAGGCATTAACTGCATAAATTATCCATTTTTGTGCTCTGTTACGCTTCGTTTGTGTTTCTTAACTTTTCAGGTAGTTTTATAGCTATTTGGAAGCTTTCGGAGCAAGATGACACGAAGTGGATGATTGTACAAGGAGAGTTGGTGATCATGGATGTTCTATACGAAGATTTATATCATATGAAGCTTATTTGACATTCATAAGGGTAATGGCATAGCTTATTGGGGTTAATAGAGCTAGAATTGAAGAAATAACATTGTTTGCGAAAGATCAGTTTGACCACCTTGAACTATTTTGGCCATATCTCGAGCTGTACTTATCGGATTAATGCGATTCAAAATGCATTGGAAACTAGACTCGAAGAGCTTCGCAACGGTGGGTCACACGCCCCAAGATGATGCCTAGAACATGAGATACAAGCTTCAGAAGTTGAGCCGGTGGTCCAGGATCAAAACCGGCGCACGCTGGTTTTCTCTTTCGCAGCAGCCGCCACTGCTTCATCTGCTGGGCCACCAGCGTCCGCTGGTCGGACATCAGCTGGGCCGTGCGCCACATGTCCTTTCCACTACTCTCCTAGTTTTGTACTACTTCTTATTTTATTTTTCTTTAAGTTAGAAAATATTTTTAACTAGAGTACATTTTTTTTGATTGGAGAGAAGTTTTGGGGGGATATGAAAGAGGGAGGCAGTTATTACATTTTTCCATTCTCTTCTTCTTCTTCAACCTTGAACCCTAAATTTCTCCATTAATCCAAGTTTTGAGGTATTTTCTTCCATGGTTCTTTATCAATTTTAATTATTGTTTTGCTTTCCAATATAGTTTATTATTGTTAATTCTTTGTTTCTTTTAGTTTTCAATCATGAATTCTAGGGTTTTTATTGTTATTGTTCTTGTTAATTCAATTATGAATAGTGAGTAGACTTTCTTCTAGGGCTTGGTGAAACTATGCAAAGGTCATGATTCTTGTTAGTTTTTAGGATTTAAATCGGTTTGTTTTGGCAATTGAATTGATGGGTTTTGGATTGATTGCATGTTTGGCCAATTTGCAAGTATTATTCGCTCAATTCTATAAGCGAGAGCTGCGAGTTTGAGTGATGGATTTCTATCTTTGAACAATTAAGCCATAATCGCGATAGCTTGTTTTATCGTTTAATTGTGGAATTTGATTGCGAGAGCAACATCTTCCCTTTGCCTAAATTCATTCCTATCCCAACTATTGTTCTTGAATCATGATCGATGCATAGTGAATCCTATTAGCCCTAGATTTTTTTTTAATTATCGAATTTTATTCACTTCTTTCGTTTGCGTTCCAATTAGTTAACCAAAAACTCCAACTTTTGATTGTTAGTACTAGTGAACTTGGTTCAAATTGTGATTTTAAGCTGTCCTTCCTCGGTGGTTCGACCCTACTTGCTCGACTATACTAGTTAGGTGATTTAGGAATTATATTTTGGTAGTAAAACGACCTATCAAAATTTGGCGCCGTTGCTTGGGAAGGCAATAATTTTACTTTTTGAATTTAGCGTTTGCTTTTGCTAACCCACTCGGAGAACAATTGTTCTTCGAGCGTACTTACGTCTGTTTTAGTGTTTTTTGTGCATGACCGGGAGTACCAACAGGCAACCTTTGCTTTTTGATCCCGAGATTGAAGCAACTGCTCGTAGAACACACGCAAGTGCAAAGAAAAGGAGAGCGGAGGCCCGTAAACTAGCTCGAAAGGCCTCTCAATCTTCGAAATGGAGGCGGGAGCTCCCGAGAGAACTCTTAGGCGGTCTACGCAACCCAAGGCTAGCAATGTGACCGCGGGGATTAGGATGCCGACCACTACTTGCTTGGAAACTTTGACATCAAATCCCATGTTATGAATATGATCACGGGACATCAATTTTATGGTCTAGACAATGAAGAACCCGTTGATCATCTTGGAAATTCCTTCAAGCATGCTCTCTCCAAAAGATTCTTGGGATGAGCGACGAAGAGCTCTACTTGTACCTCTTTCGTTTCTCTTTGGCGGGCAAAGCTCAACGTTGGTATAACTCTCTTCCCAACACCATCACCACTTGGGAGCAATTATCGATGCTTTTCTAGTGAAGTATTTTCCCGGTTATAAGACTCATGACTACGAGTTAAGCTCTATAGTTTCTCACAAGATGCGGGGAGACTTTTCATGATGCTTGGGAGAGGTTCAAGGACTATCAATATATGTGCCCTCATCACGGTATAGAGAAGGAGTTTCGATGCAATCTTTTTATAATGGTCTTGATAATGAGACCAAGAGGATGGTAGATGGTGCGGTGGCGGCTCTTTCATGAATAAACAAATCTCTGAAGCTATTTCACTCTTGGATACTCTTGCTTGAAAATCAATGGAATAGCTCATCTAGACGCGCGACTCAAGCACCAAGGAAAGGGAAGCATGAAGTTGAAACTTATTCCCTTCTATCATCACAAATTTCAGCTTTGAATGAGAAAATTGATGGGATGCGCATGGGTGCCAATACATCTATGCCCGTCAATGCTATGGCTACTTCTAGCCAAGGTGGAGTTGCATGTGATTATTGTGGTGTGCATGGTCATTCTCTTATGGAGTGTTCAGTCAATCCCAATGGAGTTATGGGAGTGCAAGAGCAAGTCAATGCTTTTCAAGCTCGTCCTCCTTTCAACAATAATACCTACTATCCTGGTATTCGGAATCACCCTAACTTGTCGTATCGCAGCAACAATGTGTTGAATCCTCAACAACAACACTTTCCACCACAAGCACCACAACAACAATATGGGCAACATCAGCAATATCGGCCCAATCGGGGACCACACGGGTTCCAAAGGCCTCCTCTGGGCCATCGGCGGCAACAACGGTTTCGGAATCAACAACCCCAATCCGAATTGGGGGAATTGAAAACCATGATGACTCAAATGGCCAAGCAGATTGAGCGGCTCGGTACTCACAACAAAATGCTTGAAACTCGAGTTGCTCGATTAGTTGCATCTAGTTCTACTAGACAAGCGGGTGCATTGCCGGCCAACCTACTCAACCACATGGCAAGGAGACCGCAAATGCAATCACTACAAGGAGTGGTTTGGGTTATGATGGGCCACCCATGCCTCATGATGGAGAGTCAAATCCAAAAGATGTGGGCATTCCTGAAGTGGTTGTTGATGAAGCACCTTCTGAGGCGGTGCAAGAGAAGGAGAAAGAAAAAGAAGAGTCTTTGCAAGTGCCTCCTATCACACTTCCTTTTCCCAACCGTCAAGTGAAGAGCAAGCTAGACAAGCAGTTCGGTAAGTTCTTGGAGGTGGTTAAGAATTTGCGGGTAACGGTTCCTTTCATGAATTAATTACTCAAGTGCCGCTTATGCTAAATTCATGAAAGACATATTGACCGGGGAAAAGAGCTTTTAGTGAGGTGGAAACGGTTGCTTTTCTTGAAGAATGTAGTGCTTTGCTACAAAATAAATCCCCTCCTAAATTGAAAGATCCTGGTAGTTTCTCCATCCCTTGTCACATTGGAACATTGTTCATTGATAAAGCTTTATGTGATTTAGGGGCTAGTGTAAGTGTGATGCCTTTTTCTGTCTGTTCTAAACTGAATATGGGTGATTTAAAAGTTACTAATATTACTCTACAAATGGCTGACCGTTCTGTTAAATACCCTTTGGGTGTTTTAGAGGATGTTTCTGTTAGGGTAGGTAAGTTTTATATCCCTGTTGATTTTATTGTTCTTGATATGGAGGAAGATAAGCAAATTCCTATTATTTTAGGGAGACCTTTCCTTCATACTGCGGGAGGTTGTAATTGATGTGAAAAATGGTAGACTTACACTTTACGTGGGGGATGATAATGTGACTTTCAATTTGAGTACTTGCTTTGAAAAGTCCCATGCTTGAGGAAAAATGCTATGCTATTGATGTAGTTGATGTGATTTGTCATGATAACTTGCCCCAAACTCTTATGAAAGATCCTTTGGAGGCCGTTCTTTGTCTTGAATCTTCTACAGGTGATGCTAGCATTTGGAAGGATGAAATTGACGCTATTGAGCGAGCTCTTTGCAATGAAGAGCTTAGCCATAGCGAAAGCAAGAGAGTGCAGAGGTTAGTTCGGCCTACATGCAATGTTGAGGTAAAGAAACCCGAACTAAAACCTCTCCCTTCCCATCTTAAGTATGTTTTTCTTGATGAGCAAGAGCTCCACCCCTGTGATTGTTAGCACTACACTCAATGATGCCCAACTTTCCCAACTTATGGATGTTTTGAAAGCTCATAAAAGGCCATTGGGTATAGTGTTGATGATTTGAAGGGTATTAGTCCCGACTTTTGCATGCATAGGATTCATTTGGAAGAGGATCATAAGCCTTGCATTCAACCACAAAGGCGCTTAAATCCTAACATGCAAGAAGTCGTGAAAAGTGAGGTATTGAAATTACTTGGCGCGGGCATTATCTTTCCTATTGCCGCATCTAAGTGGGTAAGTCCTGTGCAAGTAGTTCCTAAGAAAGGTGGGATGGCTGTTGTAAAAAATGACAAAAATGAATTAATTCCCACTTAGAACGTCCTTTGGGTGGCGCATGTGCATTGATTACGGGAGATTGAATTTAGCCACTAAAAAGGATCATTTTCCCTCCCCTTCATTGATCAAATGCTTGAAAGGTTAGCTTGTCATAAATATTTTTGTTATTTGGATGGTTATTATGGTTTTTTCCAAATTCCCATTCATCCCGATGATCAGAAAAGACAACATTCACATGTCCTTATGGCACTTTTGCGTATCGTAGAATGCCATTTGGTTTATGTAATGCACCAGCTACCTTTCAGCGTTGCATGATGAGCATTTTTTCTAATTTCATAGAGTCTATCATGGAAGTCTTTATGGATGACTTTAGTGTGTATGGTAGTTCTTTTGAGTCTTGCTTGGCTAATCTCACTAAAGTTTTGAAAAGATGTGAAGGCTGTAATTTGGTTTTGAATTGGGAAAAGTGTCACTTTATGGTGAGCGAGGGTGTGGTTCTTGGCCATATTGTTTCGATAAGGGCATACGGGTAGATCGAGCCAAGGTACGGGTGATTGAGCAATTGCCCCCACCGGTTAATGTGAAGGGGGTAAGGAGTTTTTCTTGGGCATGCGGGGTTTTACCGCCGCTTTATTCAAGATTTTTCTAAAATTGCTAAACCACTAACCCAACTCCTTCTCAAGGATGCACCTTTTGATTTTCTTGACAAGTGTGTTGAGTCTTTTAACGGGATAAAGCAAGCTCTCATAACCGCACCCATCATTCGTCCTCCCGATTGGGCACTCCCATTCGAGATTATGTGTGATGCAAGTGATTATGCGGTTGGAGCTGTGCTCGGTTAAAGAAAGGACAAGGTCTTGCATGCCATTTACTATGCTAGCAAGACTTTGGATGAGGCTCAGGTTAACTATGCCACCACAGAGAAGGAACTTTTAGTTGTTATTTATGCCTTGGAAAAATTTAGATCATATCTTCTTGGTTCCAAGGTTATTGTATATCTGACCATGCGGCTTTAAAGTACCTTCTTGGTAAGAAGGAAGCCAAACCAAGGCTTATTAGGTGGATTCTCTTACTCCAAGAGTTTGATATTGAAATTCGTGATAAGAAAGGAGCGAGAGAATGTAGTTGCGGACCACTTGTCTAGAATCGGGTATGATGATGGTAAGATCTCCTCTCCTATTGATGATTCTTTTTCCGATGATCATTTGTTTGCGGTCACATCACGAGTCCGTGGTTTTGCGGATTATGCTAACTTTGTGGTAGGCGGCATTTTGCCTCTCGATTTATCCTACCAACAAAAGAAGAGGTTTCTACATGATGTTAAGTTTTATTTTTGGGATGACCCTTTTCTTTTTCGTGAGTGTGCGGACGGTCTTTTTCGCGAGGTGCATCCCCGAGTGGGAGGTAAATGGGATTCTTGAGCGTTGTCACAATTCACCTTATGGAGGACATCATGGCCCATCTCGGTTGTGTATAAGCTCAATGAGTCGGGCTTCTTTTGGCCTACGATGTTCAAAGATGCGTGAGTCCTATGTCATGTCTTGCTACTCTTGTCAAAGGGTGGTAATATTTCGAGGCGACATGAGATGCCCCAAACAGGTATACTAGAGGTTGAAATCTTCGATGTATGGGGTGTTGATTACATGGGACCTTTCCCGTCCTCGATGGGAATTGCTATATATTGGTCGCCGTCGATTATGTTTCTAAGTGGGTGGAAGCCATTGCATCGCCCACCAATGATTCTAAGGTGGTCATCGAAGCTTCTTAGCAAGATCATATTTCCGAGATTTGGAGTCCGAGAGCTCTCATTAGTGATGGTGGTTCGCATTTTCACGAAAGGAACTTGAACTCTTTATTGAAGAAGTATGGGGTATATCATCGCATCGGACTAGCTTATCACCCTCAAACAAGTGGGCAAGTCGAGGTTTCAAACCGCAAAATCAAGTCCATTTTGGAGAAGGTAGTAACGAAGTCCGGGGAAAGATTGGAGTAGGAAGCTCGATGACACGCTTTGGGCATATAGAACGGCGTTCAAAACGCCCATTGGCACTTCACCATATAGACTTGTGTACGGAAAGGCGTGTCATCTTCTGTCGAGTTAGAGTACAAGGCGTATTGGGCAATCCGTGAGATTAACATGGATCACAAGCTTGCGGGGGAGAAAAGGCTTCTTCAACTTAACGAGCTAGATGAATTTCGGTTGTCCGCTTATGATAGTGCCCGGATTTATAAAGAAAACAAAGAGATGGCACGACAAGAAGATCCTACCTAGGACGTTTGAGGTAGGGGACAAGGTCCTACTATTTAATACTAGGCTTAGACTTTTTCCTGGAAAGCTCAAGTCTAGGTGGTCGGGTCCTTTCGAGGTAACCAAGGTGAACAAGTTCGGCTCGGTTGAGTTGAGAAATGATAAGGGCGAGACATTTATGGCGAATGGTCAACGTCTAAAGCTATACCATGAAGGTGCCATTACTGGGGCGGTGGAACGAGTTTATCTCGAACCACTTCCCTCTCCATCTTGACATCATGAGGTAGCGTCGAGCCACAGACGTAAAACAAAGGCGCAACTTGGGAGGCAACCCAAGTTTTCTTACTTCTTTTCATTTTTTTTTATTTCATTTTCATTTCTTTTATTTTATTTATATATAAAAAAAAAAAACCACAAATATTTTCAAATTGATTTCACTTGAAATCAATATTTTTAGAATTAGTGTTAATTTATTTGGTGAGTTAGTTGGTAATTAGTTTTACTTTCAATTCTTTTATTGACTTTTTTTTTATTTTTACTTTTTTTTTTAATTTTTTTTTTAGAAGTTACTAATAACTTGTCAAGATTGAGTGGTGTTGCAGGTGATTAACTGGGGTGGTCAAGGTTTGTCATGCTCGAACGCTGGAAATCCGCAACCCTCGCTGACTCAATCAGAGTTCTGAGCTCGCCGGCCCAACCCGCGCTCGGCGGTCATATTGCCCCTTTTTCGTGGAGTTTACGTTCGTGCCGTTGTAATCCCGGCGTCCGTTGGTTGGGTCGAGGCTCGTTGCCACCTCCCTTGGGTTTACCGGCGTCATTGTCTTTGTTAGCCCGATTTTCTACGACTTCTTTGCTCGACCATTTGGAATTCCGGCGCTCGTTGGTTGGGCCGGCCCGAGATTCTGCTTTGCTATTTTTAAAAAAAAAATAAAAAAAAAAAATTGGAGTTCGATTGAAACTTGAAAGCAACAGCGCATAACATCGAACAGCAGCAGCGGCGACCTCACGAACCCCGAGCCAACTCCACCGCCGCCTCCCTCCCTCGCCGGCGCACCGCCCGACAAACCCCGCCACCGACGGCCGCACATCACCGCCGGTCTCCCGTCCGAACTCGCCCGGAAAATCGACGAAAGAAGGGCAAAATCGAGCCTACTTTCGACAGTAGTAAGTTGGGGTTTTTGACTCCATTCTTCAATTGAATTGGATTCTTGGCTTAATTGGAGATTACTTGGACTTCTTTGACATTCTTGGACTTTTATTGATTCCATATCCTATGCTTGGAGATTAGTAAGTTCAATCTTCATACTTTCATATTTTTGGGAGAGGATTGCAAAGATTATTGCTCTTGATTTGGTGGGATACTTGCTACTTGTTCTTTGTTGCAATTGTTGATTAACTGTCACCTTGTGCAATTTTTTTTTTATTGGTTGTGGTGATTATTGTGATAATTGGTGGCTGATTTGAGAGTGAGCATTGAACTTGAAGGTTTTGATTGATTATATTGATATTGTGGGGTGAAATTGGAGATTTGTTATTTGTGAGTTGGTGTCTTTTGGTTGATTGTGTGGTGTTAGTGTCTTTAGCATCATGAAACCCACTAAAAGAAACCTTTCAAAGTCTAAAGCCAAAGCCAATTCACTACCCGCCACTAAGCCTCAACCAAAGAAGCGAGCCACTCCATCGAGCTCTCGTTCCCGTGCACCCAAGCCGACCTCTCCACCCTCCTCTTCACTTGCTCAATCCCAAAGAGCCATTCGAACCACTCTTAGTGACCGACTACTTAAGCCTACCCTTCGTTATTCACCACGTGATGCTAAGGACTTGGGGGTCGATGATTGCATACAACGGGTTGCTCGGAAACATGGGTTTTCTAAGGTTCTTAATTTGAATGAGGCGGTTTACCCCACTTTGGTATTGGAGTTTCTATCCTCTCTAGAAGTCTTGGAGACGGGTGAGATTAATTTCTATATTGGTAGGGAGGCAAGAGTGATGAGTCCCAAAGAAGTAAACGAGCTTTTTGCTTTTCCTCTTGGTGGTACCATTAGTCCCGAGTCATTTAAATCCTCTTGTGAAACTACCACTTGGGAAAACAATTTGCCCCAAGAACATTTTGGAAGGAGGTGACGGGACGAGATGATTGGGTAGTTGGTTATACCAAGGCTCTTTGCTCTTGTGAATCCGGCTATTAGAATCTTACATCGAATGCTACTCCAAGTTTTCTATCCAAAGGATGAAAGTGGGCAAGTGGCTACTAATGACTTTCGCATGCTTTGGTGGTTTGTGCATGGTGATCCTACTCTCATGGGTCAACTAGACTTCGGAAAATTCTTAATTGCCGCATTGCTTTGGCAACGAGATCATGACAAGGAGTCCATCACTATGGGTAGCTTTGTTACAGTTTTCGCAAGGCATTTTGGGGTTGATTTGTCTTCTTATGCTAAATTACCATCTTGTGCTTTGTTGGATGTTCGACGAGATGAAAACTTATAAGTGGTTAGTGGGTGCTATTCGTGGATTTACATGGTTTGTCAAGGGCGAGGGGAAGGGTGCTACACCAATCTCTTATGCTAAACTCCCTGACCCCGCCACTCATTTGAGCGTTCCGGGTGCTCTATTGTTCATTCCTGGTGTCGCCTCTTCTACACCTTCTGATGCGCCCTCTATCGACAATGTTGAAACCCCTGCTCAGCATGCCTATGTGCCACGAGATCAGAGTGATCTTTTGGGCCCTACTCACCCATACACTCGGATGTCTCGGTCCGAAGTCTTTGATTCACATGCTTCTCCTTTTGGCACCGCTCACGACTCGAGAAGTTCGGCTCTTCATGGACGGTTTTGCGAGTTTTTCTCAAGACGTGATTGATCGGTTTGATCGACTCGAGCGGAGAGTGGCTCATCTTGGTTCGAGGTGGTTTCTCTACGTCATCGGTTAGAAGCTTTCGGCACCACCGCTTCTAGTGATGATGTCCTCCCGGACGTCCATACTGAGTGAGCTTCTTCTTTTCTCTTCCCTATGTTTTATGCGTTTTCACGGTGAGGACACTTGTCTTTCATTTAGCTTGGGGGAGGGATACTTATTTTTATTTGCTTTCTTAGTGTAGTTCTTTATTGCTTTCTTAGGATTGTTGCATGGTTTGTACCACTCATTAGGAGTGGGAGTTTACTTGCAACCAAAAAAATTGTATTGCTTTCTTAGTTATTAGTGTGTTTCATTCTCTCTTGATCTCTTTATTGGATTCTTTGATTGAGTATGCTTCCCTGTGCCCTATGGTTAAAATTTTTGAAAAGCGTGATTACTGAGACTTGTCATTGTAAACTCTTGGTTTCTTTTCCGATTCCTTGGTATTCTTGAACTTGAGTTTCGAGCCTTATCGTTTATTGTTTGGAACAAGGAAGAGTTTAACTTGTAAGGATTTGAGCTTTGATTTCTATCTTACTATTTCCTTCTTGTGTGATTAGTTCCTGGTGTGTCACGATCTCAATCTTGGCTTGGTACTAGTCTTGTTAAGCGTGTAATTGCATGATGAGCATGATAGAAGGCCCTCATTTGTTAGGAGCCGTGCTACATTGATTTTAGAGGACAAAATTTTCCACTTGATCCCATATTTTGAGCCTTACCTTCTCTTTCATGTTTAACCACATTACAAACCTTTTCGGCCTCTTTTGATTAACCCAAGTCTAGTTTGGGGGAGCATATTGGTTAGTTGGTGAGTGGTGTGGTTGTTGACGTTTTGGCTCATTGTTGGTGTTGGATGGTTTGTTTCCTCATTATTGGAGATTGCTTTATCGGTTTGTTGTATCATCATCATCTTTTCAAATAAAAATATTCATGCAAGGCAAAAAAAAAAAAAGCAAAATCCAAAAAAATCAAAAAGAAAAAAAAAATAAAAAAAAAAAAAGAAAAGAAAAATCAAAAAAATTAGTTTCAATTCTTTTATTTAGTTGTACCATTTCGCCTTTGCAAATTGTAAATCTCTCATAATTTGATGATGATATAATGGTGCTTTTCAATTGTTTGGTTGATTTGGTAGTATCAAGTTCGAAGTCGATTGGAGTTGTTTTAGCCTCATCTTTAGGCTATGTTACTTATCGGATTTTGCTCCCCTAAAATGGACTTCTAGCTCACATATTCCCAAATTTTATCCTACCCTAGACCTAAGCCCCATTACAAGCTCAATAAAGACCTTCTTGATAATCATGCATTTATATGTGTTTCCTTGATGTGGTATCTTGCCAAGATTTGTGAGTATGTGATGCATTTCGAGTCGACTTTTGTAGGTTGAGTGCTATTATTTTCCCATTCAAACACGGGAGTGTTAGTGAGATGGGAGGGTGCCTTATTAGTATCTTAGGCTACAAAAATTGATTCATATGCACATCTTTTGCATATTTATGGGCGGAGAGCGATCGAGTTTATCTTATACTCGCCACAAAGAGAGGAGTGTCACCGGTGAGAACTCTTTCCTTGATTCCTAGTTCTTTTTCTATAATAAGGCTTGGTTTCGCTTGAATGGTTTTTACTCTTGGATAGGCATTGAGTCATTTGGATGCTTTGATTGAGAGGATGTGATCACAAGTGCTTAGCGATGTTGCTTTTATAGGGTGAAGCATACTTATGTTTTGAGAATCTTGTCTTTGTTGCTTGAGGACAAGCAACAGTTTAGCTTGGGGGAGTTTGATGAAACACAATTGTATAGAGTTTTTAGGCATATTTTAGTCGCATATTAGTTGCATATTAGTCCATATAGTTGCATTTTAGGCATTAACTGCATAAATTATCCATTTTTGTGCTCTGTTACGCTTCGTTTGTGTTTCTTAACTTTTCAGGTAGTTTTATAGCTATTTGGAAGCTTTCGGAGCAAGATGACACGAAGTGGATGATTGTACAAGGAGAGTTGGTGATCATGGATGTTCTATACGAAGATTTATATCATATGAAGCTTATTTGACATTCATAAGGGTAATGGCATAGCTTATTGGGGTTAATAGAGCTAGAATTGAAGAAATAACATTGTTTGCGAAAGATCAGTTTGACCACCTTGAACTATTTTGGCCATATCTCGAGCTGTACTTATCGGATTAATGCGATTCAAAATGCATTGGAAACTAGACTCGAAGAGCTTCGCAACGGTGGGTCACACGCCCCAAGATGATGCCTAGAACATGAGATACAAGCTTCAGAAGTTGAGCCAGTGATCCAGGATCAAAACCAGCGCACGCTGGTTTTTCTCTTTCGCAGCAGCCGCCACTGCTTCGTCCGCTGGGCCACCAGCGTCCGCTGGTCGGACATCAGCTGGGCCGTGCGCCACATGTCCTTTCCACTACTCTCCTAGTTTTGTACTACTTCTTATTTTATTTTTCTTTAAGTTAGAAAATATTTTTAACTAGAGTACATTTTTTTTGATTGGAGAGAAGTTTTGGGGGGGATATGAAAGAGGGAGGCAGTTATTACATTTTTCCATTCTCTTCTTCTTCTTCAACCTTGAACCCTAAATTTCTCCAT
Organism: Beta lomatogona; assembly: GCA_947646795.1. NCBI lineage: Eukaryota > Viridiplantae > Streptophyta > Magnoliopsida > Caryophyllales > Amaranthaceae > Beta > Beta lomatogona. The sequence goes on from CANSNZ010000105.1 coordinate 1,090,356, forward strand.
TAATCCAAGTTTTGAGGTATTTTCTTCCATGGTTCTTTATCAATTTTAATTATTGTTTTGCTTTCCAATATAGTTTATTATTGTTAATTCTTTGTTTCTTTTAGTTTTCAATCATGAATTCTAGGGTTTTTATTGTTATTGTTCTTGTTAATTCAATTATGAATAGTGAGTAGACTTTCTTCTAGGGCTTGGTGAAACTATGCAAAGGTCATGATTCTTGTTAGTTTTTAGGATTTAAATCGGTTTGTTTTGGCAATTGAATTGATGGGTTTTGGATTGATTGCATGTTTGGCCAATTTGCAAGTATTATTCGCTCAATTCTATAAGCGAGAGCTGCGAGTTTGAGTGATGGATTTCTATCTTTGAACAATTAAGCCATAATCGCGATAGCTTGTTTTATCGTTTAATTGTGGAATTTGATTGCGAGAGCAACATCTTCCTTTGCCTAAATTCATTCCTATCCCAACTATTGTTCTTGAATCATGATCGATGCATAGTGAATCCTATTAGCCCTAGATTTTTTTTTAATTATCGAATTTTATTCACTTCTTTCGTTTGCGTTCCAATTAGTTTACCAAAAACTCCAACTTTTGATTGTTAGTACTAGTGAACTTGGTTCAAATTGTGATTTTAACTGTCCTTCCTCAGTGGTTCGACCCTACTTGCCTGACTATACTAGTTAGGTGATTTAGGAATTATATTTTGGTAGTAAAACGACCTATCACACCGCCACTACCTCCACCCCCGCCTCTTCTTCATGGCTTATGGATAGTGGAGCAACCCACCACATCACCAATGATCTCAATAACCTTTCTCTCCATGCTCCCTATGATGGATGTGATGACCTTATAATAGGAGATGGCTCCTCCCTTCCTATCTCTAACATTGGTTCATTCTCTTTCTCTCTTCCCTCTCATACTTTTCAATTTACTAATGTTCTTCATGTTCCTTCTATATCTCGTAATATTTTGTCTATTTCTCAATTTTGCAAAGATAATAATGCTTATGTTGTCTTCTTACACTCCTCTTTCTATGTTAAGGACATCTCAACGCACCACAATCTCCTCCACGGCAACCTTAAGGATGGCATCTATGAATGGCGCCCTCCTCCGTCTCTCCATACTACCATTGCAACACCATCCTTCCATTGGCACCATCGGCTCGGTCATCCCTCAATAAATGTTCTTAAAACTATTAGTAGTCAATTTTCTTTACCTATGTCTTCACTTTCTCATTCTCCTTGTAATGCTTGCAATATTAATAAGAGTCACAAACTCCCATTCTCACAATCTTCTCTCACTACCACCGCTCCTCTAGAACTAATTTTCTCGGATGTATGGACTGCTCCCATTCTCTCTCATGATCATTATAAATACTACGTAATTTTTGTTGACCATTATACCAAGTATATATGGTTTTACCCCCTTAAACGCAAATCTGACACCGCTTCTACCTTTCACCGCTTCCGCACTCTTGTTGAATTTTTTTTTCAATAAACCCATTCTCCAACTCTATTCTGATAATGGTGGTGAATATCTAAAACTCACTCCTAATCTTCTTAACAATGGTACTCCCATCTCACATCTCCCCCTCACACTCCTGAACATAATGGCTTTGCCGAACGTCGCCACCGTCACATAGCCGAAATCGGGCTTGCTCTTCTCTTACACGCCCATCTTCCTCTCTCATTTTGGCCCCATGCCTTCACCACTGCCACTTATCTCATCAACCGCCTTTCTACTCCAACTCTTCAAAATAAATCACCCTATCAAATCCTTTTCAACAAAGACCCTAACTACAACAAACTACGGAGTTTTGGTTGCTTATGCTACCCTTGGCTTCGTCCCTATACCTCTCACAAAATGGAACCTCCCTCCACACCGTGTATTTTTGTTGGTTACTCCTCCACCCAAAGTGCCTACTATTGCTTAGACCCCTCCACTCTTAAAATCTATACTTCCCGTCACGTTAAATTTTATGAAACTCAATTCCCTTTCCAACATCTTTGCTCCACTTCCTCCCCTCCTACTGACATCACCGCAAACCAATGGTGTACTCTCACCATCTCGCTCGTCTCACCCCAACAACTTCTTCCCACGCCAACTCCATCACCCCCACCACCTCCCTTCCCCACGCCAACTCCCTCCCCCCCCCAACCAGCCCTCTCCTTACCTCTACTGCCTCGACCAACTCACATGACCCCACTCCCACTCGTATCTCTCTCACCTCCTCATCTACCGCCCACTCTAGTCCTCCATCGCCACCGCCACCCCCACCACCTCCCACTCGTACCATAACCACCCGTCTCACCAATAACATCACCAAACCCAACCCCAAATATGCTCATCTCACTACTCTCACCACTCCTCCTCTTCCTCCCACCACTGCCAAACAAGCTCTCAAAAACCCGCATTGGTCTGCAGCTATGCTCGCCGAATATACGACCCTCATTAAAAATAATACTTGGACTCTCGTCCCTTCTCACCCTTCTTACAATATTGTTGGTTGTAAGTGGGTTTTTCGCCTCAAATACAATCCCGACGGCACCCTCAAACAACACAAAGCTCGCCTTGTTGCCAAAGGTTTCCATCAACGCCCCGGCATCGACTACTCTGAAACTTTCAGTCCCGTCATTCGCCCAACCACAGTTCGACTCATTTTATCCCTTGCTGTTAGTCATGGTTGGAGCCTCCGTCAACTTGATGTTAACAACGCCTTCCTCCAAGGCACCCTTACCGAAACCGTTTATATGGCTCAACCTCCTGGTTATGTGAATCAAACTCACCCCACCCATGTTTGTAAACTAACCAAAGCTATATACGGCCTCAAACAAGCACCTCGTGCTTGGTACATCGAGCTCAAAACCTTCCTCATCTCCTATGGTTTCAAAGGTTCCATCTTCGACCCCTCCCTTTTTATTTACCAACAAACTTCCCACTGCATCTACCTTCTCGTCTACGTCGATGATATTATCATCACTGGACCTTCTCAACATCATATCACCACCTTCATCTCCACCCTTGCTTCTCGCTTCTCTCTCAAAGATCTTGGCCCCCTCTCCTATTTTTTAGGTGTTGAAGTCATTCCCAACACTCATGGTCTTTTTCTTAATCAAACCAAATATATTCATGACCTCTTACACCGCTATACCATGGACGATTGTAAATCGGTTTCTACCCCAATGGCTACTCATCCTCCTCTCCTTCACTCTCAAGGCTCCTCCATTCCTAATTCCACCGATTACCGAGCCATAGTTGGTAGTCTTCAATACCTTTCTCTCACCCGTCTCGACGTCGCTTTTGCAGTTAATAAGCTCGCCCAATATATGCAAGCTCCTACTGATCTTCATTGGTTAGCGCTCAAACGTATTCTACGTTACTTGCGTGGTACTATTCACGCTGGAATTCAGCTCCATCACAGCACCCCCATGAGCCTTCATGCTTTTACCGACGCTGATTGGGCTGGTGACAAAGACGATTACGTCTCCACCACTGGTTACATAGTGTACTTAGGCCGCAACCCCATCTCATGGAGCTCCAAGAAACAACGTGCTCTAGCTCGGTCTTCTACCGAAGTCGAGTTTCGCGCTGTTGCTGACACCACGGCTGAAGTTCTTAGCCTTCGGTCTCTTCTCACTGAGCTTGGTTTCAATCTGCCAAGACCACCATCAGTCTACTGTGACAATTTAGGAGCCACTTATTACTCGTCTCGTCCGGTTTTTCATTCACGCGTGAAACATCTAGCACTTGCCTTCTACTTCGTCCGCGAACAAGTCCAACTAGGGAACATTCACGTACAACACATCTCAGGTGATGACCAACTCGCTGATGTTCTGACCAAACCGTTACCCAAGGCCCGATTCTATCTTCTACTCAACAAGATTGGCCTAGCTCAAAGAACGTCCATCTTGCGGAGGCGTGATAATACTACATCTCCTCAAGATCATACAATATCAAATCCTAGTTAAATAAGTCAATGTTATCTTATGTAATATTGTTGTAATCTTCTACCTTTATTTAGCATATCTTTAGTATCAGCATATTCCTTGTATATTCTATAGTCCTACGTAGCTCTTAGCTCTAGTTTATGTTGTATAAATAGCCTTGCTGTTTGTGAATAATATTTAAGCATTGTCTTCTACTTTACATCTTCATCAGCTTGTGTAAATTTTTTTATCAGCTTGTATCATGACTTATTTGTAGCCTTCTGATTTTATTTTTCATCATGTCAGTTTTTACCTTTCCTGTAAGATTATGGTGAGCAACCATGGGAATGAAATGGCTTAAGTTGAATTTATTTCCTTTTCTTAATGAATTCCTTTCCTTTAGTTGTACCAAACAGGAGCTAATCAGGATCTATTATGTTCAACTTATTTTAACTTATTTTAGAAAAAATAAGATAAGATAAGATAAAATAAGACGTTAGACAACACAATAAACTATCTTATAAGAATATAAGATAAGATAAGATAAGATAGGTAAGAAAAGATAAGATAAGATAAAATCAAATAAGATAAGACAAAATAAGTTGAATCAAACAGACCCTCAGTATTTCGTGAACTATTTATCATTTATTATCGTACTTATGTTGTTCAATATTTTATTTGTGCATTCTTTACTTGGGTCCCAAAGTTGTACCGACGATTTCTATAGTTTCTTCATTAGGACTTTTCTTTATGGACTTCACTATATGAATTATGACTAGTGCTTTATTGTAAGTAAAGTTTTTCCTTTGTTCTACTTTGATTGATTACAGATTTAGTCTGACATGTGGCTATAGCTAGGGTTGTTCATCGGTCCAAGACCGGAAAATTAAATTTTAAGAACCGAAGATCGGACCGGTTAAGCTAGGACCGGACCCGGATCGGACCGACAAAACTGGTCCATACCCCGGACCGGATCGGTTTGGACCGGTTTTAGAATATATTTAGAAAATTTTAATTTTATTCAATTATACTAAGAAATACTTGAAAAAAAATAAAGGAAAAATCATTTTATCGTCTTTTTATTGTAAATCTAATATTAAAAAACTCATAAAATTATAGTTTTCCTAACTTATTAAGAATAATATTAATTATTTTTAAAGCTTTATGCATAGTTTTAAGCAAAAAACCTGTCCGGTCCAAGACCGGTTTTTATAGGGTTTTGGACCGGACCGGATCGAAGACCGAAAAAATAATTTCTCAACCCAGAGATCGGACTGGTAGACTCGGTCCGGTCTGGTCCGAGGTCGGTCCGGTCCAGTCCGGTCCATTTTTCCAGTCCAGACTGGTTCTTGAACACCCTAAGCTGTAGCATATTTAAAAAAGAAAATTTTTTGTCTATCGTATGGATAGTCTACTAATTAGAGATAGACATTATAATTAGTGGAGTCCAACTCAATGTAGTTAATTATTTCGAAAAATTGACACACTTTTTATTAGATTTTTATGGCTAATTAGGGGGTTAGTGATTAACGGAGTCATACTTCCTTTAGTAGTAAGAGCATGTTGTGATATTTGTATAAAAGTCGGGAGTATGTACTGGTGAATTCCCAAAAGTCGAAGGATATATGGTGAATTTCATGAAAACTCTAGGGCATTTGGTGAAAAAACTGAATAATAAAATGTTATGTTTACTTATAGGTAATATGACTTCTCTTTTGTAAGAAAATACTATATTTTAATATCAATTATTTTCAAAATTGGGTTACCGAAATTTTACCAAATAATGTAATATGTAGTTCATATAATCAGAGATGTGTTAAGAGGATGCACAGAAAATGGACGACCAAGGCATCCTGAAAATAAGAGTGATTAACTGTTTTAAAAGCATAATAATTAATTAATTTTATCTAATTATTGAATGTGACTAACTAAATATTTAGTTACTTAAAGCTCAGTATAGTAAACTAATTAAACTTGAAACACGAATCACGCATAAAAATTAGCCAAAAATAACCTTACCACTTTTATCTAAATATAAATTTATTTTATCTGTGTATAGTTCGACTTTTCTTAATATAATTCCAAGATTTTCTAAAACTGCATAATGAGAAAAAAAAAATCAAGCTTTCATTATGTATAAAAAAAATAGTTTATCGATCTACTCTACGGAGAATACTTATTTATTTTAACAATGTTATATTGATTTATTTTTATTTTCAAAGGTCTAAATTTATAATTAGCATAGGGTCCCCAAATTATTTAAGACAACTCTGTTTGGAGGAGGATTCCTTTTATCATTTTCCCCTCCTTTCAAGTGTTTGGGCCTTTGGGTCGGGTCCTGTGCGAGAGTAGCCTGAAAGTTATTTATCTTTCCATAGAAAGAAATCGTTTATTTCTCCATGTAATTTTTGGAGTACTTTGTTCAATCCTGGAGAAAAAGGTTGAGCTGAGAGAAGATCACTAACGACCTAATTTAGGTATTATAAATACCTAGTTACTTATCTCTATTATATAAGTCAAGGCGGAGAAATGGTGTCCCTGTGTAAAATTATTTTCCTGCCCTTCACTTATCAAAAACTGCTTATTTTACAATATTCAATTCCTTCTTGATCTACAATTATGTGTAATAAGAGAAGTTAAGATTGCATAACTTATAGTAAGATGCAATGTATGCATAAAACCTTTCCCAAAAAATATGCTTAAAAAGAAAAATTTGCGATTTAAAATTAAACTATTATAACTAAAGCAATTCCAAACAATTACAAAGCAAGAACTTACAAAGCTTCTTTCTACCTAAACTTCCAATTGCAATTACAATTTCAAAGAACATACATTAACAATCCATAGACAAACCAAGAAAAATAAGAAGATAGTCTCATCTTTTATTTTTTGGCTTTTATAATTGTCGTATGTATTGATTAGGATAATTTATCATTTTATTAATTCAAAAGGTTTGTAGTAGTCGTTTGTGTAATACTCCGTATTTTTGGAGTTATTTTGCTATAAATAAGAAAATATAAAGTAGAAGTGAAAGTAAAGTATAGTATAGTTTAAGTAAGCCTACAGTTATAATTTAAATATACAACCTACCTTGGTACCTAATTATATTCTAATTCGGTTTTATTAAGTAAGTCATAATTCGATTTGGAAACGAATCCTAATAAACTAAGGTTTCTCATACTATAAAAAGGAAGAGAAAAAAAAAATTTAATAAGAAAACCCTAAATTTACTTTCACCAGCCGTTTTCTTTTCTTTTACCACAAGAAGATTTTCTCTCTCCTCTCTTTTCCTTCCCCAGCGTCCTGTTCTCCTCCTCCCTCAAAGATTTTCTTTTCCTTCTCCCTCGTCACCTGTCCTTCTTCCTCGTCGCACTAGTACTCCTCCCTTTCCTTGAGCTACCGTCGGCCTTGAAGGCGTGTGGTGTGAGGGGTGCGGTGTGTTAGTGTGGTGTGCGAACGTGTGTGTCGTGCGAGGCGAGCGAGGGTGTTGAGTCGTCGCTGCTGTGTGTCGAGCGACAAGGCATCGCGGGTGCTGGTGAGTGCGTCGCGCTGTGCGTCGAGGGTTGTGCGAGAGTGCGAGATTGTGAAGTGCAGTGCGTGTGGTGCGTGCGTGTCTCGAAGGTGCGAAGTCGAGGGTCGTGGTGCGTGGACGCGAGGCTCCGAGCGCTGTGTGTGTGCGAGGAGTCGTGGTTCGTGGTGGTGTTTGCTGCTGGAATTCCGGCACCGAATCACCGGTGGTCTCCACTTGGTAATATAAAAAAAAAAAATCTTTTCCTTCCTACTTTAATTTAAGTGTAAAAAAAAAAAAAAATCTGATTTCATTAGTTCTTATATTTTGGATTAAGTTAGTATTGTGATTAAAACATAGTAAAAGTTAAAGGAAATCAGATTTACAATTGTATTAATAGTTATTATGATAATAGTATTTCTTAATTCTGAATTTGTAATATTTACATATACTAGTTAGGTTTTGTGATTATGAACAAGTATAAGATAAGTTGAAGGAAATCAGATTTAAGCATATTATTAAGTTCTAAAAATATTAGTTTCAATAGAGTTCATGAAAAGGAAGTTTAAACAACAAGAACGTTTACTTTTTATTGTTCAAAACACTAAGTTTTACACAGTAGTAAGTTGGTTAACTGAATTATTTTATATTTCGATTAGGTCCCAATTTCATAAGCGGAACGTTTTAATAATCAGCAAAGATTCTCCGTTACAAGGTACGTACGCGTACTAGTTCAGTTCGATATATTAGTATCATGTTTAGGTTGTGATTGTTATATTGGAACCTAGAACCATGATAGGGAACTGTGGTTGAGTATAATTGATGAGATTGTTTGGTAACATGAAATCAATTGGAAATCTGTATGTATTTCCTTGTTGTATGACTTGTGGGTCGGAATGAGTTATTATTGGTATGCGTACTTCTATCGCATTACAAGCATGAAATGAGAATTGGATTGAAAGCATATGATTTATTGTTGTAACAAGGATGTTGCAAGAGATTTCTTAATTAGAGAATTTGAGCAATGTACCTAAGAATTTAACGATTATAAGTTCGATGATTGTATGAATGAATATTATTAAGAATGATTTTGGCAATAAACTTGTAGTTGGATTCCCTACAAGTGATGAACAATGGGGGGAGTGTGAGACTTGTTCTACACTCCTACGCGAGCCTCTTGTGACGACAGTAGTGTCCTTATAAATTTTGATAACTCAAGTAGGCGGAAGGCTCCGTACGATCTTGGGGGTATGCATACTAAGGTGATGGATGTGGAACGGAACGAAACCGTATTTACATTCCATCTAATAGACCAAGTTGTCTATTAAGGATTCAGTAGCCCGTATGATTCTAGTAAGATGACGGTGCCCGTTCGCTGCCAACTAAATAAAAAGTAAAGAATGTAATGCTATGGTAGTATCATGTTTAGGAATGATCCTTATTATCCTGTTTATGCTTTGTATGCCCTTACTGCTTTACTATGTACTCAGCATAGCTGATTGTGTGTTATTGTGTTGTTTGTTGACCTGTGATGAACCATTGATGCTTCAACGGGGAGCAGACTAGGTGTGCTGGTGTTGCTGCATGAGTTTGGCATACGGGGGATATTTTCTGGGTTATAAGCTTTTAAATGTTTTTATTGAACTTATAGAACAATTAGTATGAATAGTTAATGGTTTGAATAAAAAGGGGTCTATGGTGATTCCCGAGTTGTAATTTGAAGTTAATATTTTATTTCCGCTGCAATGTAGTTTTATAAAGGAGTTGTTGACATTTTGATTTTATCTTGCCTTGCGTTTCACCGCGGCGGTAACACTTCCGAAGTCGATGCAACGTAGCTTAGACGTGTGTGGATTTTGGGGGTGTTACAGTTTGTGTAAGTTGGGATAATTCATCTCATCATTTTATTTTTATGTAGAAATATGTCATGATTATTAGATACTAGCATTTTTTGCACGCTATGCGCGCGTGTTATATTAAAGTTTTTTTCTCAATTAGTTATTCATCAATGTTATAAAAAAATTATTCGAACAGACATTTATAATTATTTATATCTTTTTTTAATATGCTTTTCTTAAATCAATGTTTCGTTGGTTTTTCTAGTTATTTGTTCATCATTATTCAAATATAGTATTGAGAGAAGGAAATATAAAGGATAAGAAAGCTTGTGCTCAAATAAAGTGGAAAAATTTGTGTATCAGGTTCAATCGTTGAATATTAATAAATTGGAAGACTTTGATTTATATAATAGTGATTACTGAATAATAATCAACATTTAGGTTTTAAAATATTATCAAGTATAATTATTAATATGAAATTCAAGTTTTTTTTTCTTGATTGTATCAATCAAGTTATATTGTCAAATTCAATGTTATTGTTAACTTGTTCAATATATATGGCAAGTAGGAAAAAGAAAAGATTATTTAATATATATGACAATTTAAATTCATTAAGGGTATATCATACTTTTTATGAGGGGACACCATCTTCCTCCCCCCATTCACTTATATAATAGAGATATGATTTAAAAAAAAAGTTCGTAATTCAAATATATTAAATAAATAGCACTAGGGGAAAAAAAAGGAAGGGCTGCGATTTTAAAGAAAAACGCAGCCCTTTTGGTGAAGGGCTGCGTTTTTTAAAAAACCGCAGCCCTTTATAAACGAAGGGCTGCGGTTTTTTAAAAAACGCAGCCCTTTATGGGCTTTTTAAAAAAAAAAATTGAAACGAATTCGCGGGCTTAAAATGTTAAGTGGGTTTAGGGTTTTAGGGTTCTCACAATTTCATCTCCCTCATTCTCTCTCCTCTCTCACGTCCTCCCTTCTCCTCCTTCTCTCTCACATCCTCTCTCAGCCTCCCTCCTTCCCTCCTCCCTTTACCCTCCTTCTCTCTCTCTTTCAGCAGCAGCGACGAATGGGGCGGGGAAGTCCAGGCCAGAAATCACCTCGAGTTCTCTTCGTCCTCCTCGTTCAGAAATCATCTCGAGTTCTCTTCGTCCTCCTCTCTCACAATCTCCTTCCCTGCCTCTCACTCTTCGACCTCGGCTAGAGTTCGCCGCCAAAGCACACTGCTTCTGCCGTCACGCCAACAGCAGCGACGCAACAAAATCTTCCTTCGTCGATCAAAATCAGTCGTCCTTCGCCGGCGATGGTTCGTGCTTTTACAGACGACTTTCTCTCTCCTCTCATTTCTTCGCCGGTTGTTTGCTAAAAACGAGGTGATTTCCCCCTCGCCGGATTTCCCTCCTCGCCGGCATAGTTCGAGATTTGTTGGTTCGTGATTTTTTTTGTCAATTTTAGGTTTTTTTCATTGTTTTGTCGAATTTTGAAGTTCTTGAATTGTGATTATATTCAGTCAGTTCGTGCTCATCAGTTTTTTTTGTAATTTATTTGTTACTTGTGATATTAGAGGTTTAATTAAGCATTATATTTTGTATTTTAGGTTTCTTTTTATTTTGTAGAATTAATTTGATATTCTTGTTGATTCGTTAATTTATAATTTCATTTTGTTTGTTTTTTCGACTGCAAATTTCGTTTTGTTGTGTTTATAATTTCAACTGTAATTTATAATTTTGTTTGATTAGTTAAGCGTTAGTTATTTTTTTGATTTTTAGGAGTATAAAAATGAAAAAAAAAATAAAAATTATTTTTTTTTTGGTCAAAAGGGCTGCGGTTATGGTCAAAACCGCAGCCCTTTGTACAAAGAAGGGCTGCGATTTAGGCACAAAACCGCAGCCCTTCACTTTTAGTGAAGGGCTGCTGGCAAAAAACGCAGCCCTTCCGTTTTTTCCCACTAGTGTAGGCTTATACCATTCAATTTCTCAATGTAATATTATGCAATAAATTACACATATATTAAAGAGATTAGCATATATCATCCAATAATATCAACCTATAGTACATTCTAATACACGTTCGTTTATCACATTAAAAAAAAGTTGCGAATGATCAAATTAAAGTACAATAAAATAATATTAGTGCCTCTAACACTTTTTAATGTCAGTATTGATGTTAATATGTCGTCGCATGCATCGCGTGCATATGAGACTTTGAAGTTTTTTTTTCAATAGCAATGAGTTACTAAACCATTACCCTCCAAACAACTTTAGAAAAAAAAAAGAAATTTGAGAGATCCCTCTAAACAATTCTGATTATGCAATGATTAGTAAATTTGACAAATCATTAGCTATCCTGCATTCTCGAAAGGATAAAAAGGTTCCTTTATTTAAAACATATATGATATATATCATAATCTTTTACAACTTTTATACTACTGCTTATAACCATATCAATACATAAGAAATCAAATACATTTCCTATAATTAGTTCTCCTTATGATTTCAGAGTTGGAATACTCTGCTCATTCCTAAAAAAATTACTAGGATCAACCACACTTTTCACTTTCACTAACCTATCAAAATTCCCCAAAAAATACTTCCTCCCATAAACTTCCCCTTCTTTGTAAGTCCCATTATGATTAACCCCAATATCAACATCCCTATAATTAAAGTAAGCACCCCTTGGATTTTTAGACACATAAGGTGTCATAAACTTGTAAAGCTCCCTTAATAACCCAATATTCTTATCTTCCTCCACTTTCCCTGCAACTTTCCAACCAATTGAGTACTGAATTTTAAACAAATTCCCTCTTCTATGAGGAAATGGTGTTTCACTTGATCCAATTTCATTCATTCTTCCACCATATGGGTTAAAAACTAAACCTGTTCTATCCAATTCAACCAATTTTTTCCACAAAAGCTCCAACCCTGCTTTTGACATTGGCTCTTTTACATAATCAGATTTCCTCTTCAAATAATCAGCTTCATAACTCCTACTCAATAGAACATCAACCGATGTCTTATTGTCGAAATTCGCCCAATATAACACTGATTTCCCCCAATTCATCTCAAAACAATCCTCCTCCTTGACACCCAATTCAGGAAATGATTTTTGGAGTAGAGACACTAAAGTTTTTGAATCACCTAAGAAGAGACATATAAAAGTAGCCCTACCTGTTTTTTTCCCTCTATATTGAGGATCAGTTACAGGCTGCAGTAATAATCTTATAAATAAATTTTGATCAATATCTTTCATTAGAAACTGCCACTTATAAACCAAATCCGTAGCATTTTCAGTTAAGTAACGCTTTATATTAAAAACGGTTACTATTTCAGGTACACGTACAAGCTTGAATGTGAAAGAAACTACCACACCAAAACTTGCTCCACCACCACCTCTTATGGCCCAAAACAAGTCTTCACCCATGGATTTCCTGTTCAATATCCGACCCTTTACATCAACCACCGTGGCATCCACGATATGATCGATGGTTAACCCGTGTTTTCTTATTAAATTTCCGTATCCGCCACCACTGACATGGCCTCCTACGCCCACTGTAGGGCATACTCCTGCAGGAAACCCGAGTTTGTTGCTTTTTTCTTGTATCCTGTAATAGAGTTCTCCCAAAGTTGAACCCACCTCGACGTAGGCGGTTTCAGCTATTGGGTCGACATCGATGCGTCGTAAGTTTTTCATGTCAAGGATGAGAAAGGTGGTGTCCGAGACGTAGGATAGTCCCTCGAAGTCATGGCCTCCACTCCGGATGCGGACTTGGAGGCCGAGTTTTCGAGAGCATATGATGGTGGCTGAGACTTGAGAAGGGTTTATAGGAGTGATGATGAGTTGTGGTTTTGGTGTTGTTGGGTCTGTAAATCTTAGGTTTCGGATGTAAGCTAGTAATACTGAATTGTAGTTCGTGGTTTGCTTGGAGTAAAGAATGGTGGCGAGATTTGTTGATGATGTTGTTTGAGTGTTTAGGCATTGGAGGAAGTTATTGTATATAGAATCTGAAGATAAAGCTAGTGAGAATGGAGAAAATAAGGATAGTATGCAACAGAGAAGTAGATAAGAGTTGATACTTCTTGTCCTCATGTTTTGTTTGAGTTTAAGGATATTTTTTGCTATGGAAATGATGAAGCTTGTTAAGGTGTATATATAAGTATATGACTCACTGTCCTGTTTTAAACATGTCATTTTCTGTTTTTCAAGATCAAATTTATTGACGAATCTAGTTTTATTAGTAAAACTAGTTGTTAAATTAGGGATGTTTTGAGTAATATAATCCGATAAAAATGATGTATATATAGTTTTGGATTGATACTTTATAAGAAGCAAAAGTCATAGTTTAGTGGTAAGATTATAGTATAAAAAGTAAGAGGTCATGGGTTTGGGATCTCTTATGCAGATTACTGGTATGTTAAACACCACAAAATATAAATGAAAATTTAAAAAGAATACTTGGAGAAAATGATCTTTGTTTTGTACAACTATGTGAAAGTGAAAGGTTTGAATAAGTCGTAAGTTGAATAAGAAAAAAGTTGAAAAAAGTGTGGATAAAAGTTGGGTTTGGAAGGTTAAGAGGCTATGATCGTGATTCGTGGCTTTTTGAGGACGGAAGAAACACAGCACATTGTAAAGCAGTAAAGAGGACATTGTACTCTCGTGCAGTCGTGCTAGGTAGTTGACAATATGGACCCAAAGAAATTTCGCTACATGTGCATATGGACTATTGATCAAATTCTCATCAGCCAATTGCTATACAATTTTGTAAGAAATTGTCTGTTAAGATTTCTCCAAATCAAAATTATGTAGTACAGTAGTTTGTTTTATACGAATGTTGGAGTTTAATACAGTACGTTGATTGTTTAATAGAAAGCCTTATACTTGTATGATTTTACCATGCATATGCAAATACCTCCAAAATATTGGTCAAATGCTTCACATTTGGGACAAAGATTTAAATAGAGCTAGTGGAGTAATAGTCTAATAGATGTATTCTCATGAATTAGTTCAAACGAACCAAATGATTATGGTAGTATGTGTTGTGACAGTGCACATATTTTATTTCAATAAGCACATGCAATAATCCAAAGAAGGCCACATGTATTTAATTTTGTAGTTTGTCAGTAATATATCTTTCCGTGTCATATTCATTGATTACTTTTTTATATTCTTATGTCCCATATTAATTGATATAATTTATTAAATGATCATGTTCCACCAACTTTTTATAATTTATCTCTCTTCATGAGAGGCCCAACCGATAATAATAAGACCCACTCCGACACTCATTCTATAAAAAATTGACACCCCACAATCCACTAAGGACAATAAAGAAAATACTCCAGTACCAATTATACACCTATAGAATAATAAGTCAAATAAAACTCTAATATGGCAATCAAAGTGTACTAGAAGTATAAAACAAAAGAAACAGTGGCTAACTTACTGTTGTAGAAAAACACCAAGAGTACAAAGTTAGTATTCATGAGTTTATAAACGAATCGTCTGGTCCCCTAGAACTAAAAAACTCTACTAAGTACTAACAAATATCCCCCAAGTCCCTTAGAGACGTGCATAAGGATTAAGGACAAATCAAGTGTTGGAGGGGTAGACAAAATCTTCTACACAAATAACATAATAGTTTATTAAGGTTGTCACTTGTAAGAAGAGATAAGATAATTGCATGGCTTAAACACTAGAATTACACAAAGTGGATTGTCTCTCAGTCCTAAGCCTAGGCGAAAAGTGTAATGACTTAGGACTCAAGGCTAGGAGGGCCGCTCGAAGATTGAAGCCTTTTTTATTTGTGTGGCTCTGTGGTAGCATATTTGCATTTAGAATCCAAATCTCACAAATGACACAAGTTCGACCCATTTTCTTTTTAGCTTGTTGCTTTTAAGCAGAGGTCATTGGCCTCGCCTCATGACTCGCCAGTTGTGAGTATGGGACATCTTGATCATTTCCATTATTATCACGTTTAGTTGGTTTTTATTGTGATTTTCTCCTCTTTAATTAGAAGTACATTTGACATCTTTTCTTTTACTCTATCTCCTCTGTTTGACGCACACAAAATGTGACCAGTTTCGTTTTATGTCTCAAATTTGTGTGGACTTTCAGTTTCAGTTTTGGGAATGATTGACTATTATTTGTATACATCCATCCTCAATATTTAAAAGTTTAGGAGAAACAACTCTCTCGTTCAAGTTACTTCATCTTCTCTTATCAAATCTAATTTTTCAACTTAAAGAATGCTCAATACTAACTATTTCTTGCCACATCTACTTTTCAATAAAATAACAACCAATGAATTATTTATCTCCAAAAACTATGTGCCATTAGACCATTCACATTGCTAGCTTTTCCACATTTTCTCTCTCCTTCCCTACTTTATCCACCTCATTTCTCTTTCCTACACTTCACTTTTCACTAATTTTATTCCTTACCATCCCAAATTTTTTTTTAATCCCCACATTGATAAGTTTATCCAAATGTTTTCTAGCTTTCTCCTAATATCTCTCTACCCACCATAATTTTTGTATCTATCCTATTCAATAATAATATAATTTAATAGTTGCTCCATACTAGCATATGCCACAATTCTACTGGATGTTCTTTAGGCAAGGTGCCCAACTTTTATTGCATCCCTTAATTATAATGGGCAACTTTTCCACATTGGTGACTGAAAAACTAGTAAGCAAGCCCAACTAGAGGAGAAAATAGTGAAATGGAGAGAGGGGATGAATCTATAAAAATAAGTTTTGGTCTGTAAAAGTAGTTGAATATATATAACAGAAAATTATAGGAAATTATAAAACTAAGTTTAGGTCCGTAAAAGTAGTGAAGTTCACCAAAATTAAGGAAGTGAACACGACCTTCTTGAATAATACTATTTTTAAGTGAGATTTATAAACTTTTAGCCCTATAACCACATATTAGTAAATTAGATAAATAATGATTTATACTGAGATTTTTATATATATTTCAAAAACATTGATAAAATCTAAACAATTCAATAATTTAGAATATAGTTAACCTTCAATTAATATATCTATCCGAAAACTTTAATTATGATTCTTTTATGTAAATAGTGCAAGATAAAAAAAAATAGTGAACATAATTGATTTCAGTTGAGATCCTATCAATAAAGAAATTTAGTGGAATTCCTAATAACCTACTGAAGGTACTTGTTTGGTTAAAGAAAAAAAAAAGAAATTGAAGAAAAGAGTCACGTGTTTATCACATGGTCAACAGCGAAAAAAATTTGCCAATATACAAAAGTTGTCCAAGTGATCACTTCATACAAAAAAGAAAAAGTCATATAAAAGTAATTTGCCCCGAAATTTTGTATAAATATTAATATAAGATACTTTTTTTCCATACAAAAGTTGTCCAAGTGATCACTTCAATAGAAAAAAAAAAGTCATATAAAAGGAATTTGCCACGAAATTTATATAGGTATAAGATAGTTTCTTTTTACAAAAAGTATGTTTGCTAATAATTAGTCAGTGGCTCCATATCAGCTCTCACAAAAATGTTGAGCTTTCTTCTACATTATTTTGTTAAATAATTAAGGCATCAAATAACCAGTAGTACTTCAATAAACATACCGTTGTTTAAACTTTTTTCCCTCTAATTTTAACAAAAGAAAAATCGAATAAAGAATCACCGCAAAGATTCGTACAGAATTATTAAAATAATCATAGAAAAGTAGTCTCTAAACCTAACCCTAACCCTGGATTACACTTCGATTACAATTTTGCAACTCTCTCTCTCTCTCTCTCTGAATTCATCAATTCCAGTTCTCCATTTTTATGTCGAATTATTATACACAACTTCGAATTTCCAGAATCAATTTTTCTTCTCCAAATTTGACGAGCAGATAAGAAGATTGAGATAAAAGGATTGCAATTTTCGACGAGACTTCAAACTTGGATCTTACATATCATTGAAGGTTTGTTTATGACTAATTTTGAATTTAGTTTTATGATTTAAATTTTGTAGCTTACGCATATTTGAGTAAGAATTCAGAATTTATTTATAAATATATTTCATTCGCAAACTCAAAAATTTTTCAGATTTTGGCTACTGAAGCTGATATTTGATCTTGCATGTGTTATTGTTTCTATGTTCACCAATTATTATTAAGGTTGAAAGTGAAGTGATCCTTTCAAATTTCTGAATTGGTTGTATATTCCTGTTTATTGTTACTACAGTCAAGATTAGTTTGAATGTAGAGAGCTCAAGTGGAATGTGATTGTTTTGTTGATATCGGTCGGGAATTGATTGAGGTGATTTTGAAAATGTCCGGGGGTGGTATGAGCCGAAGCAGTGGTTTGATAGTGATTCGGACTTGTGTAATGTTGATACTTGAGAGTAGCTGTGTTATGCTTAGCGGGGAAGATCTGTCATTCTTGTAGAAATTTATAACTGAGGGTGAGAAAACGTCGATTAGTGGGGGAAATAATTCTTAGAAATGCGTTTGTAGTGTAATTACTAATTAGAAGTTGCTTATACACTAGACTACTTGCGTGAAAGCTCATTTGCTACGTTATCCGGACAAGAGTTTGCTACTTGTGACAGAGTGACATGTGATGGTATTACTAAGATGATAAATTGTGAACATGAAACTGATGCCTTTAAGCAAACATTGCAAGATAATTTCTCTAATAACTTCTCTGCTCTAATACATCTCGAGCAGCTGTTACTGCAATTCGCAATTGATGTAATGTGCAAGCTCGTAAGCCGATGACGCGGAAAATTCTAGGATGCTTTACGTTGGGGGGTTGCATTCAAATCTTCTTTCTATAGATATGCTGCCAGTAATACTATGTGTCTCCCTGGTTCTGTAACTTATGATTTAAGAACAGAAGGAGTATCAATCTCTCACTCCATAATATCAATGAGCCAAGGAATAAGTCAATTGGTAAAATTTTGCTGAAACAATAAACTGCTAATTGCTCTTTTTCCATTGACGACCAATGGAAAATATACAGCATATTTTGGTGCACTAGGTGTTAAAATTGGAGCCCTTGGGGATCGAGATTTGTCACTAATTTGACGAAAAGGATGGCCTCACGATTGAGTAGGAACACAATGCCAGCGTCATAAGGCCAGCAAAGGTGGTGGTTGCATCTGGCCGCAATAATTGTTGGAGAGGAGGAGATGGATAGGGACATCCCTGGGTCAAATGTAGAGAGATGGAGAAAGGGATTAGGAACATTTTCATTAAGTGGTAGCCTA
This sequence comes from Beta lomatogona, assembly GCA_947646795.1. NCBI lineage: Eukaryota > Viridiplantae > Streptophyta > Magnoliopsida > Caryophyllales > Amaranthaceae > Beta > Beta lomatogona. The sequence goes on from CANSNZ010000105.1 coordinate 1,108,870, forward strand.
GTGCATGTAGAACTTTTCTTTTTATGAAAAATGACACTTTTATGGCCTAATGGACTAATTCCATTAATTAGCGATGTCGCTAATTAATTTGTGGTATTATGAGGCATGAGCATGTCACATTTTGCCCTTTAGACTTTTTGCCCCCTTTTATTGTTGATGACAAATAGGTTTAGTAGGGTTTCTCCTGCTGTATGTGTTTGGCTCTCTTGTTTACATTGCTTTCTCCTTTCTGTATCTCCTGATTGTCCACAACTTATCTAAATCTTACCTCCTCTCTTTTTGCAGCAAATATTGCAAATCTGAAGCATTACTGTTATGAAGCCTGATAGTTGTAAGACCATCAGCAGAGAGGACATCAACCGTGCAAATGGTGATGCAAGCTATTCATGTGCTGATGATGAACTTGATCCCTGGACTGCTTGGGCTTACAAGCCTCGCACTATTACTTTGTTATTTATTGGTGCTTGTTTCCTTATGTGAGTGTCATTTTCTTTTTTCTGTGACTACTCTATGTTTTATATAGCAGTATCTAAATGCATGGTTCGAAAATACGGTTTCGTTCACGGTCACAGTTGCAGAGCGAATGATGTTTCGTGTGAACGGAACGGATACGTTGGCCCACGGATTTGGTAGTACTGTTCTTTTTAGTTTTTAGGTGTTTATTATGATAGTATAATAACAAATTTTAAAGTTGTAATATTAAATAAAATCTTTTTTATCTCCTAGTTTGTCATACTGGTGATTACACTATATATTATAATATTAACTTAAAAAGCATTTGTTTTTTTATTTTGCTTAAAACCAACATAGATCTCGTGAATGTTTTTTGCTTGCCTCTTCTTCTTCTCTCTATCTATTTTTTTTTATGTTGATTTATGCCATTAAAGGAGGGACGTGTAGGGAGCAATTGGTAATGTGAATCTTAAAAAAAAAAAAAAAAACTGAAAAGTAGCATCTTAATACGGTGACACTGGAGATGCGAGCTAACTTGCCTTTCTAGTTGTTACGGTTGTTTCTACCTAGATTTTGGCTTATTAAAATCCACCGGTCTGAAACGATCAGATTCGGTTTGTCAACGTTGAAAGCCGTTCCAATACGGGCAAAGCGGATTGATTCGGCCGTTTTTCGAACCATGTTTAAATGTGGTCAATTTGTAATCAAGAAAATGGTGAGTATCTTCTTATCTGTGTTTGATTTTATAAAGGAGGGAGATCTGTGTGCAATCGTGGTTCGATATTTCTCACACTCCAGATATCTTCAAGAAATTAACATTCTTTGCAGGCTGTAGAGGCATTACCTTTTCTTTTCTGGTTCTGTTTTGCTTTACAGATAGTGCTATAACGTTGTTCAAGCCCCCAGTCTTTAATGTATGCTTATAATTGATATCATTGTTTTTTCTTGCATAAATTTAACAGCTGGGCTAGTGGAGCTCTTGATCCTGAGAGAAGCAGATCCGACGATGTTGTGACTTCAGTCAAAAGGTACTTTACTATTGATGCATGCAGCTATATTTACATTCCTCAATTCTCCTTTGAACTGCACATATAACCGAGTGCCTTATTGATCTCCTTGCACAGGGGTGTATGGGCAATGATTGCAGTGTTTCTTACCTACTGCTTGTTACAAGCACCTTCAACGTGAGTTTTCATCACTTTGCTTTTCTTTATATGTAATAATTTGTACAGGTTTACGAAGCTGGAACTTTGTTTGTTACACATGCAGCTTGAAACTGAGAAAACTATTGCATGTGAAATTAAATCTTTTTTAAGAGTGTCTTTCCTTTTTATACTTTTTCCCCTATAAAGTAGTAGTATTAAGCTTATGTGGCAGTGTAGTGTTTGCTACTCAGTTTCATTGCTATCCTGTGAAATTTTTTATGAAGCTGCTCCTTCTTGAGTCCATATCTTCGGGAGCTCGCTCCTCTCCCCCTCCCCCTCCCCCCCCAAAAAAAAATTGATCATGCTATATAATCCTTAAGGAGATAATTCCTATGATAAAACTGAAATTTAATTCCAGATGGTAGTTTGGAGCTCGAGCCTCTTAGATTGTCCCAATATGATTGCACATTGATTATTCAAAAGTTACCATCTATTGGGATAAAGCATTCATACTTTTGTATTTGTTGGTTAATAGAGATTATTTCACATTGGACCATGTTTATCTTGCACCAAAAAGATCAGTTTTTAATTTTTATGTACAATATCATGGTTTTGTTGTTGATGATTGGCATATAAAGCAGTGAATATCATACTTTCTGGATTTTGTAATCAGTTATTGGTTGTTTTAGTATCTAAAGGTTCATTAATTCTTTGAATGCTGTACAACGAGAGAAGCTTCTATCACTTATCATTTTTTTTCTTTTGCCTCCTTTTCCTTTTGTGGTTGCATGGTTGCATCTTCCATCTCTTTTCACCCTTTGCTGCTGCTGGGTTCCTGTGGCAGACAATACTAGTCTTCTATTTGTTTTCCTGTTGTATAGTGACTTGTTGCCTGTGTTGTTTTAGCATATTTTTGTATGCTGATAATTGAAGTCTGATCTTTGCCATGGCATGGCTATAGCACTTCAATTAGAACCTAGAAATAAGAAGTTACATGCAAGTGGGGTTTCTCATTGTATAATTTATGAGAGCAGTACGCTGATGTTTCTGCTGTGTGGTTAAGTAAGATGGCAGAATTAAAAATTTAATCATGGGTAAAGCTTCTAAAAATGGTATTATTTCCGTGAGATCAGATCATAACTCTGGTAGTCTACAAAACATAGCTTGCTTGTGTGTTTACTAAAGTATTGACCTGACGTTTTATTACTACTATCATTAATATCTTTATCTATGTACTCGTCTTCTTTTAGTCAAGGAACTTCTCGTATTTTGAATTGCTTCAGTTATCTCCATTTTGAATAGTCTCGTTTTTTCTGTGTGTGTGTGTGTGTGTGTGTGTGTGTGTGTGTGTGCGTGCGTGTGCGTGTTTGTGTTTGTGTGTGTATGCACAGGCTGACCAGATTTTGACCTTATGCAGGGTCCTTATACGACCACATCCTGCAATTTGGCGCCTAGTTCATGGAATGGCTGTTATCTACCTTGTTGCCTTGACATTTTTGCTTTTTCAGGTGAATTCTAGTCAAATATGTATGACCATCTCATAGCTCTTCTGTTTGGTCGAATATTTCTGTATCTCATACGACATGCTGTTTTGGTTTTATCTCTTTTTAATGATTTAGGTTGAAGCTTGTGGTTTAAATAGCTTTGATTTTGCATTTTAATGCTGTTCTTTTCCCGACTAGTATAATTTATTATAGCAAATGTATAGGTTCATTCTTTATTTTGGCCTATCCTTATATTATTGTCTTGATCGTTTGGTTCTGACTAATTAATATATGAAGTCCTTATCCATGACATGAGTAGTTTTCTTTCAGTATGAATTATGATGATAATCTAATTCTTTTATAGGGTGGTTAGGAGGGTGACATATGGAAATGAAGCAAGGGACTCCATTTACTCTATTAGATAACTGTATATAGAGGGAGGAAATGCAATAATACCAATTGCTTAGGTCCCTTGCATGGAATGATTTTAAGGGCGCTCGATCCCTCCTTTCCTCCCTAACTCCCACCCTCCCAATTTTCCTCTTCTTTTTCCTCAACTAATCGTATATAACTTGTATGCGTGTCATTGAAGTCATCTTAAGATTTGATTCTTTTGATGTAATCTGGTTTCAGAGGCGTGATGATGCTCGCCAGTTCATGAAATATCTTCATCCCGATCTAGGTGTTGGTAAGTTGGCTCTATTTCCTTTTGTTCTATTTATTCTTAAATTTTTTCTGCACGGTCTTTTTGATCACTTATAAAATGGATAAACCCTTGGGAGGGTATTTTCTGGTTGCTTGTTTTATTCCTCATGCTGGAAAGCCTAAGCAAGACAACCAAACACCAGATGTTTGGTGGATTTAGTTGTGCTGCTTATGCCTATAAGATTCCAGTTAGATGTTCCCTAAAGAACAATCTGTTCATGGCTGAATATGCATTTCTGCATTTGTCTGGATTACCATGCCGGTGTAATTCTTGTGCTTTGCGATGGATTCATGTCTGACTTTTGAAACCAGATTCTGTTTTATGGCTGAAAATTAACCAAGGGCCTCTATGCTAAATCATCTTTTCTACCTTCTAGTAGTCGTCTAGCTGCCACGCCGAGCAAAGTTTGAGTTATAAAGCTGCCAAGGCCACAATTAAGAATGAAGTACTAGCTGTGCCTGTGTGATGCTTCAAGCATTAAATGCTCTCGAAAATGTGTCATTTAGGATCTTTAATTGTCATAAGGCATGCTATTTGTCTTTCTCTTCCACTCTATGATTACCTTAACTCAGAGAACTTCTCTATCTTGTATACTTTAGTATGTTTTGTAGTATCTCTCTCTCTCTCTGTCTCTCTCTCTCTCTCTCTGTCTCTCTCTCTCTCATGGTATTTAGTTTGTGGCCTTTACATAGAAGATTGTCGAGACACGAATTGAGGTCATTGCTTTTTTTCTTTTAGCAAACACAATTCAGGGTAATATTCTACCATTGGTAGTCATTTATAAGTTATTTTCTTCAGAGACTGTAGCTAATGTCGAGTAGAGGATGTTGCTGAAGTAGCATTCTCATTTTTCACCTTCGTCCAGTGGTAGTCACCTATTATATCTTTCAGTAGGACAAAGGGTAGCAGGCCATTACATCATGAGGTTGCTGGGAAAATATCTTAAATCATGCATGTATAGACTATATACTACCCTAATAAATATTTAAAGGGTCTATGATAGCTGGATGAAGAGGGAAGGCAGATTGGATTGGATATCATAATAAGAGCCAAAAAATGGAAGCTAAAGCAAATCCATCTACTCTGACAAGACGAATTAGTTTTCAGTGCAGCACTATGCCATTTTCCGCTGGGTAAGATGGTATATGAACATCCTGTCTGTGATCACCAGTCATTCTTGGTTAAACTCTGCTTCCTACATCTTGGAGAAGTGACATGAAGATGAATATTTGCTGTGTATCTTGCAGCATCTCCAATCAAATATTAAGTGGTCATGTAATTGCACATAGTCTTGTACAAGTCCCATGGAGTTCTATATACTTAGGGAGATTAGGTGAGCAACTTTCCCCACACCTCTGTTGTCACAGCCAAAAATAACTCTGTATCTTTCGACTTTGTGATTATTGTGATGTCATCTTATAAAGGGCCTTACTAAATACCAAGATGTTCACTCTGTTGAACAAGTGAGAATTGATGTAACAGTCTTGGCTTTTGACTACTGAGTTTGATGAACTGAAATCATGGACAGTAGAATAAGAGACAATGGAGATGAACTTGATTGATAGAAATGGAAAATTTACAGAAAATACAAAGATAGTTGCCAAGTTTTCGGGTGACTTGGTCACACTCCCAAAGCTAACACTAACATAAACTCTCAAATATATTCTTCATGATTTCTTCTATCCCTAATCTCTTCTATTTATACTGTATTTGCCTTACTCCCCAAGCTAACCTATTAACTAGTGTGTATTACCAAGAGTACCCCTGCCCCCCTAGGCTAGTCTATTACACTGAGTGCCTCTTTTTTTAAAACAAAAATTTGATTCTTTGGTTATCATCTATGAGCGGCTGTGACAAATATGTTAGATGGGTGTAGATTGACTGGGATTGATGTTAGTTCATAATAGATATTTTGTTGATAAAGCTGCATATCAAGTTATTCACAGACAACTTCCTCTTCTTTTTCTAAAAAAAAAAAAAAAAAACTTCATTTTCTACGAAAAATAGAAAAATGATAATGTCACTTTGCATTTTCAATTAAGGTCGCCATCGCCAAAGGGTCTGGGATTGTGTCCACAACTCCGCACAAGATCGGTGTAATGTTGCTAGTACTTGATTTATGACCTAATCTATTAATCCACTGCGTAGGACCTGTCATCAGTACTTAATTAATTATTGCTACCATAAAGGTTTGGACGTTATGTGACAAGCATATGACTCAAGCTTTTTGTTATTGCTTTAACGAGTTGGCTATCTGTGTATTGTTTCGAAAATTAGCTATGACATGAATCTTTTACGATCCCGTTGATCTTTTATACTGTAAATTCTTTTCAAGGGTTTAACTTTAAGTGTGACTCATTTCTTACAAGCAGAACTTCCTGAAAGATCATATGGTGCGGATTGCCGAATATATGTTCCTGAAGACCCCACGAACAGGTTTAAAAACGTTTATGTATGATATCTTCTTTAACATCTATCTGTTTAGAGTTCTCTTATCTTGTTTTCCTGCCATGTGTTTCTTCTTTGGGCCTGTCCCAATCATGTAACAGAGTTTTTCAAGCTTTTTTATGCTCTAGCTTTTTTTATAGGAAACAATATTTGACGAATTTTTCCTAGCACATATTCTTGGATGGTGGGGCAAGGCAATTATGATTCGGAATCAGCCCCTGCTCTGGGTATTATCTATTGGTTTTGAATTGATGGAGGTGAACTTTTTGAAGCAGAACAACATTTCCCTCAGATTTATTTGCTTTCGGTCCTTCTTGGTTACAGTTCAAAATATCAGGTTATGTTGGTATGTTTTGATATTCATTCTTTCTCTTCTTCTCAGCTAACCTTCCGTCATATGCTACCGAACTTCAATGAGTGTTGGTGGGACAGCATCATTCTGGACATCCTGCTCTGCAATTGGTTTGGTTAGTTATGAAGAACTTTCTTTCAGCTTGTGTAAGCTTGCTAAGTATATGATTTAAGCATTCATATAAACATTTGAATTATTCTTTGCCCCTAGTATTTGGTGTCGTCTGCACAGTATGACATACAAATTGGTATCTCTAATATCGATGATTGGTTTCGAGTTACAGTAGTCAAAGTTGATCAATATCAGGCTTGAGATGGAGATGGGCCAGGCTGATTGTTATGAACTCTATCCAGTGGGCTGGACAAGCTTAACCAACAGTCTATTACCCACTCTGTAAAATCGCCCAGGCTTCCATACTATCTTTCAGGCCTAGAAACACTCTAAAACTTTGAGCTAATTCTTCAGGTACCTGTGGTTTCAAATATTCACCAATTACCCTATGTTATACTCCATCTAACCTCAAAAAGTGTTTTTGTAGAGTTATGGTATGTTGTAGGTTAACGGTATATAGTGGGTAAATGTAAGAATTAAAATCTTGATTGTGTGAGAGAGAGAGAGAGTGTTAGTGGAGGGTAAAGTAGGTCATATGACGGTGTTTCCTTTCATTTGTTTGGCAAAAGGTGATGTGTCAAATATATATGTAATATATAGCTTGCCTAGTTCAGTTTTGACTTCACTTCCCATGGAAGAGATGGCTTTCTGGATAGTAGTCTCGAACATAATAGGTGGTAAGGGAATGCTTGTTATCTAAAATGAACCAACAAGTGGGTGAATAATTCCCTAGGAGCTGTTTTTTCAGCTAGAATTCTAGTATATCCCTTTGGCTTTGATTCAATAGAGCCAAAATCTTTTAGCTTCTGCCAATGCCATTCTCTTTCTTCCATGGCTGTATTTTTGTAGTAAACCATTGCTTGTAATATCTGAATCTTCATTTATTGTCATCCCCAAGTTTCCTAAATTCTGCAGAATTGGCATTGCACACCTCCGTTTTTGTGCTATGTAGCATTGTGCTGGTAATCACCATGTGATAATTGTGCATATGCTCAAGGATTAGTGATCCTTTTGTAGGCATTGTAGAATATTTGAACCCACACTGTGAAGCTCTCTTGTCCACCCCCTACATCTATGTATGTGTTGTGGTCTATGAAGTCATTCGTTATTATGGTGTAGACCAAAACTTATCTGATATTTTTGAAGATTTCAACATTTAGTTCCAGTATTTGTTTGTTTAGTGTGTGTTCATTTTTTGTTATGATTTTTCTTTCAGGTATTTGGACTGGTATGCGAACTGTGAGATACTTTGATGGGAAGACATATGAGTGGGTAGGAATAAGCCGTCAGCCAAATATCATGGGCAAGGTGTGTCTTACATTGATAATTTGATATAAGTGGTAGAATGCCTATTGGTTGTTAATATTTGGTTGGGCTATTAGAATTAAGGAAAGGTTCTGTTGATTATTATGCCCTCGTTCTTTCATAAATTTCTCTCCCTTTTTAGCAATAGTTGAAATTTGTCTTCCGGTCTTCCCTGTGGCGAAATGGGTTATGGTAAGAATAAGATTTGGACCCTGTCCTGGCGCTCCTATTTGAATGTGTAGCTGAAGGCAGGTTATGCGCATCACTAACCTCTCCCTATCTAACCTTTGAAAACTCAATCCCTTTATCTCAGGGATTGGTGGTGAGGCCACACACCGCTATGACACCTTTGGTTCTGTCAGGCTGAGTAGTTTTATGGATACTTCTCACCTGGGGACTGAGGTTTTTATGCCCACCACATGCAACTGCAGCCTTCTTTCTGAACTCTTTTCATGATTTCTTTTCCCCTTATGTTATTGGTTCCGGAAACTTGTCATGATGAAATTTACATTTGCATGTTTCTGCAGGTTAAACGCACTTTGGGCCAATTTACACCTGCACGATGGGATAAAGATGAGTGGCATCCGCTGCTTGGTCCATGGCGTTTTGTTCAAGTTCTCTTTCTTTGCATTGTGTTTTTGACAGTGGAGTTGAACACATTTTTTCTCAAGTTCTGTCTTTGGATTCCTCCTCGCAATCCTGTTATCGTTTACAGGTTAATTTTATGGTGGCTGATTGCTATTCCAACTATTCGAGAATACAATTCCTATCTACAGGACAGGTATGCAAGTCTTTCCTTCTCTTTCTGGCCTAGTGGCAAGTCATGAGATTATAGCATATTAATGTTTGAATTCGTTTGTCACATGATGAAAAGTTAGACGCTATCTTATTAATACATCACATTCTCATCTGCCTTATTCCTCTCTCACAGGAAAGTAATAAAAAAGGTGGGGGCGTTATGTTGGCTTGCCTTGGCTATCTGTATAGTGGAGCTACTCATTTGTATCAAGTTTGGAAATGGTGTGTTCTTTATATTGTGATTACACAATTAGTGGATTCAATTTTCTTCCCTATTATTAGTTGATTAGACAAGCAATTTGATCAGCTTTTATTTATGTTTATATGATGTGCATTGTAGAAATTCAGCGCTTCCATAACTATTGATTGTGCCTTTTTTTATCTTCCAGGATTATATCCAAATCCGATGCCTACGTGGTTGGTGATTTTTTGGACGGGTTTTTGGGTCGGACTTGTGATCTTTTTGTTGATATGGACTTGGAAATTGTATAAATATTCAGAGAAGAAGAGACGATGAATAACATCACCAGAACATTTTTGTGATGGTTCATGTCTTTGCCCTCGTACACTTATAGTTGTTTGAATGTAAATACCTTTTCTTTTACCTGCAATTGTAAATGTTCATTGATTTAAATATTTAATGCTAGAACGACAGTTTTGCTTTTAGGAATTTTTATGTCTTGAACAGTTTTAGGTGAATTTTTTCCCTCCAATTTAGGCTGTGGATATGCTATTCCAGACTAAATCTTGATAAACTAGGATTTCATGAAGGATAGCTATTGTATTCTTTCATTATTCAGCGGCGTTGTATTTAAGAGAGCTTTTTGTCTCTCTAAATTTGCAAGAAGATAAAGTTTCCCGCCCCAAGCCCCCAATTGATATTAATTTATAGTAGACTTGTGTAGCCGTGTAGCTCAATTACAAGTCTTTTGATGTTGAACTACATAATTTAGTCCAAGTTGTAAAACAATCCAAACTGATTTTATCTTTCTTATTTTGCTTCTCTTCTTTTCATTTTCTTTTTCTCCCTCCACCACTCCTCTCTCAGTTTTAATCTTTGGTTCATTGTTTTCATTCATTTTTGGATTTTTTTTTTTTTTTGTGTTTCAAAATTCTAATGAAGGTAGATTGTATAATCTAACTTTCTATGTTATTTTTACTACTTTTTAAAATTGTAAACTTAGATTTTTCTAAATGATCAAAGTCTATTTTAATTTTTGCAATTGAGCAGACCTTTTTTTGTTCATTTTGTTGAATGAATCAACTTTCCTGCTCATTTTTATCAAATGTGCTACGTTTCTTCTCATTTGAGATAAAAGTAAATAAATTTTATTCATTTTCTCAAATGAGCAAAATTGTACTAATTTTAACAAATGAGCAACATACTTCAACTCATATTCTAAATGAGTAAACACTTTTGCTCATTTTGAATTGATGAGCAACAACCTTATGCTCATTTTAATTTCACATTCTAAAGCTAGTTAATATAATTTTTGAATGAGCAAATAATTTTGCTTATTTTCTCAAATGAGTAACTCAGAACTATGTACATTTGATATATATGAGCAAATGAGTAGATGAATACATGTTTGAGAAATGAATTTGCAAGTCTGCTGAATTTCATGCCGCGAAATTTTGTCCGTCATTGACAACGAATCTACGATTTAAATTGCAGGTATGGAGGTTGTAATGTTGAGAAGGGTAGAGAAAATTGAGGGAAATTTTGGTGCACAAGTTTGAGAAAGAAGAGAGAGAAGGAGAAAGAGTTGAGAGAAGAATGTTGACCTTAACTACGTACATGACGAAGAAGAAGAAGATGATGATAATGGAAGATTTGAAGATTATGAAATGGAGATTCCTTAGAAATCTCTTTCATAGTTGTACATCTTCTGTGATTTGTGTGGATGTGGGGGATGAGATAGTGAGGGGGAGAAAAAAAATGGCCCTAATCTTTTAATTTAATACAAAATATGCATTTGGGAGTAACATGAGCATGATACACCCGGGTGTACCATGAGCATGATACACTCGGGTGTACCATGAATGGACTCACAGAACTTCGGGATTATGTCTTTGATCACAAGTTATGCTTACGTACAATTTTGACTATTTTGCATAAATCTTGAGATCAATGTAAAAGATAGTATTTTGAAAAAAAATTCTCAGAACAAACCTGTTATACATCACTTCTTGCGAGAAACAAATATTTGCAATTCTTTTGGCAACTTAATACCTTTTTCTTTTTGGCGAGAAATAAAACTTTCTAATTTTTTTTTTGGCACCTTAATACCTTATACTTTTTTTGTGAGAAATAGATCTTTATAATGTTTTTTGCTAGAAATAAACTGTAACTTACTTTTTGGTGTGACCCACTTAAATCCTCCATGTGCTCTATATATTGCATCAAGCATTTCACTCTTTTGAGGAGAAAATGGAGGGAAAAGGGTGGAAAACGGAAGAACCTAATGCATAAGCAGCATCGATAGAAAACGTAGTATATAAAAACTCAGAATCTATGGGTCCATCTGAAAATAGGACAAATTATCCTATTTTTTAAATATATATTGAGATCAACATAACTAAATCTTGAGATGAAAAGGTTATGAAAATTGATATGTTGAAAGTATATATTGAGATTAATGTAATTGTAGGCAGGTTTTAATGTGTAGTATGATCGCGGATTTTACTACTCCATTGAAGGGTTTAAATTTTAGAAAATAATATTTTTAAAGGAAGTCACCAACAAGTATTTAGAAAGACTTATGAACCTAATTGGATATTTTAAAACCAAAGGGATAATTAAATTGGGGCATTATCCAATGTATGTTTCCCAGTCATGACTTCGTATTTGGTTAATGAACCAAAATTGAGTTCGGGGGTGAGCGTACGAATATGATCATGAATTAAATTAGCCCATTATTGCCTTATTGGTAACTACTAAATAATACTTCATCCGTTCTATAATAAGTGAAACATAGGGATTGGGCACAAGATTTAATAAACATTAATTTCAAAAGCCAAAAAGTCATAAAATACCCTTTTCATTATCAAAAGGAGGAGAGAGAAAAGCAAACCACAGAAGTTTGTGATGGGTACTCTTGTCATTTTGTCACTTTTTTTTTCATTTAAGGTATGTTCACTTATTTTGAAACGTTCCAAAATAGTAAGTGTTGCACTTATTATGGAACGGATGAAGTACATCCGTTCCTAAATAATCTAGAGTTAGTCTTGCGTGGACCTGGTCCACAATAATATTATTGTAGACCAAAACCAATTATTTAACATAGTGACCCTTTTTTCCATATAGTAACCTTATAAAATCTTAGAGTTACTACTACGGTTCTATCGGGCGTTTCGGGGGTGGTGGGTAATGTCCCCATTCCCAAAAATAATTTGAAGGAAACAAAGGGCAAAAAAAAAAAAAAAAAAAAGAAGAGGTCTTCAAACTCCAAACATCGCGTCCCTTTTTCTTTTTCTTTCTCTCCTCTAGCTCTACTCTACAAATTTTTCGAACTCGTCTACCGTCGTTTCAACAATTTCACATCACCCCGCTTGCAACAACCTAACAACGCGAGCCCATTTGCTGAATTGGGTTTGTATTTTTTTTTCTGTTTTTTTTTTTTTTATCGATTGTTATATTTTAGTGTGGAATTGGTGAAATTTAATACAAAAGTAGCGTTCAATGTACCATGTATTTGTTGCTAATTCATTCCCTTAATTTTTACTGTTTTGAAATTCAGGGTTTAAAATGGAGGGAAGGGAAGTAGTTGTAGTAGCTTTTCTTAATTGTGACTTGGACCACTTTGATGATAATATTATTTGCTGCAAAGTTTTTTTTGCCTGAGTTTACGGCATATTGCGACGTAACTTGTAAGAAAAGTTTTGATTTTTCTACATATTAAATGTCTGCTATTTTTGTTGTATCTACCAAGTAATAGTAGGGTTATATAGTTATGATACCTGAACTTTAGAGAACTAACCTGCAATTTTCCGTTTCTTTTTTTTTCTGATTACCCCGGTCGCGGATGCCGGACTACCTTGCCGGTTGCGGGTTGCACTTGCCAGTCCATCGGCAGTCGCATTGTGCCGTTCCGGCGGGGGTTGGCTGGGCGAGTTATGTTTTAGGTTTTTTTTCGATTTTTTTTTATTATACTTAATTTGTTCTATCATTTTATTTTGATATTTTGAACGTAGTTGTAGATTAGATGTGATTGTATTTTATTTATTTAAACTTATGTGTTTTCGTCATTTTAATTAGTTGTAATTTGAATCATAAATTGATATTGCCATTGTTTTTGAATTGAATCTTTAGTCGTAATTATTAATTTATTTTGTTTAATTTTTTTTATCTTTTTATAATTCCGATATCTTATTATCTACCATAGCAACCTTATCATGCCATGAAATAATCTTACTATTCACTTTTTCGACGAGATTGTGGAAATCTATAAGTAGAGGGCTTATAATTAGAATCCATAATGCATTAGATAACTTCAAATGCATTAGATAACTTTAAATGCATTACATTATGAATCAGATGATTTGTCAAACACTAAAGATATTTCAGCGGTACGTATTTGCCAATATTAGATAGATCTTATAGATTATAAGATGCATTAGATGACTTTAAATGCATCACACACATTATGAATCAAATGATTTTGTCAAAATTAAAGATATTCCCGTGCATAAAGTACCACTATATTTTCAAATTTCTCGATGTAGAGCTAATTCATATAAGGAAAAAATTGCCAAAACACTTTTTTTATATTACTTTTTGTGAGAAACAACATCACCTCTTCGAGTTTTGAACCACTTATATCCATCATGTGCTCTATACATGCGTCGGATTTTTACACTCTTTTGTGGAGAAAATGGAGGGGAAAAGGTAGGAAAAGGAAAAACCTGACGCACAAGTAAGGTTTTATCTCGCAAAAAATAAAATTTTAAAGTATTAAGTTGCCAGAAAAAGTATAAAAGGTTGTATTTCACAAAAAAAAAATGGTATATAAAAGGTTTGTTTTGGCAAAATTATCATTCATATAAATGTGGTGACATTATTCTATAGATGATTGTATTTATTTTTAGCCCTTAGAGAAACAAATAAACATTAAGTGCATTTTCTATAATAAAATTAATTTAGAAACTTATGACATAATCACACGTTAATCAATGATTTTCATGCTTATTTATTACTTAATATTTCTAGTTTTTGGGCTGCATATACATATCATTTCCAAAAAAAAAAAAGGTATCCGCATATTACGAAGTTTGAATTTTTTAGAACAATGTTTAACTTCAAAAATTAGGAAAAGCAACACTACACAAATCATTAACGTAGTTTGACTTGTATCCTTCAGTAAACCCTAGCCGCAAAACCAAAAACCTCTCCTCCCCAGCGACATCTAAGCGAACAGCAAACCCCTTAGGGGCTCGACAACCGCCTAGGCACGGTGGCCATCGAGCCCCTCCCCCCTTTTTTTCTTTCTTCTTTATTTCCCTGTTCGTATTTCCATTTCGTAGCGTCTGTTCGTTTTTCCCTGTTCGTCGTCGTGTTCGTAGCTTTTGTTAGTCGTCGTGTTTTGTGCTCGTAGATTCTGTTAGTCCGTCGTAGCTGGGCTCTCTTGTGTCGAGTTCTTCCCCCTCCCCTGTGTCGAGTCTTCCCCCTCCCCTGTTCTTCGTTTCCCCATCTCTCCTGAGTCTGGTTCAGTCACTCTGTAGGTTCGTTTTCTTATTTTTATTTTTTTCTTGTCCTTTTCCCCTGTTTGGGTCTATTCGGTTTGTGCTTTGGGTTTGTTAGGTTTGTGTGTTGCTTGTCGAGTGTTTCTAGGGTGTTCGTGTTTCTAGGTGTGGTCGCTGTCGGTTTGCTTGCGTTGAAGTTTTCCGTCCCCGCTCCCCGTCCATATGTCTCGTATGCACAGTCCCGTAGTTAGGTTTGTGGTTGTTTTGGGCTTCCCCTCCCCCTTCCCCCAGTTAGTGTTGGGCTCCTCTGTCCCTTTCCCCCAGTTAGTGTCGGGCTCCCCTTTCCCTTTCCCCCTTGTTAGTGTCGGACTTCCCCTTAAACAGTGTGTTGTTGGAATTTCCAAATAGTTCAGTCAGGTATTTTCTTAAACAGTGTGTTAAATCTCCGATTAAAAGGAGTGCGTTGTTTTCGAGTTGCTAAAGTTGCTATCAGTGGTTGGTTGTGGCCATCGAAAAATATTAGTCAGTTGGGTCAAGCTTGGTGGTTCAAAGTAGTCACAGTTGAATATAGGGATGGGCATCGGTCCAGGACCCTACTGGACCCGACCCTAATTTGGGTCCAACTTTTTCATACCCTAAGGGCCCGGGTCCGGGTCTGGGTCCAAATGAAATTTTTAGGGTCCGGGTCTAGATATTTTAGACCCAGACCCGACCCTTAGACTCTAAACTTATTTAATATATAATTTTTAAATTTTTTATTTAAAAAAAACTGATTTCCTAAATAGTAAAGACCTAAGCACTAAAACACAACTCCTCATTTTGAAAATCCTATTTTCACTCAGCAGCTCGCCACCATCTTCACGCACTTCACGCCTACTGCTATTCTTCCTCTTCTTCATTTTCTCTCTCCTCCTGCTATTTTCCCTCGCCTACACCAAAACCAATTTGCTGGAATCTCTCGAAGACTAGATCTTTGGCATCTAAGGTGCTAAATTCCAAAAGGGTTTTTCATAGTTTTAAAGTTAAACCCTGCAAAATGGCCATTAATGAGCTGAATCAGAGTGAAGAGGAAGAGATATATGTTCTTGAAGAGGCTGAAACTTCTAGATCTTTGGATTGCTCTTTTTGTTGAGCCTTCTCCTTTTGCGTTAGCATCTTTTAAGTCAACGTCGTCTTTTTTTTTTTTTTTTTTTACTACTAATTATTGCTGCAATTTCAGTTCAGTTGATTATGGCCGAAACACATCAATAAAAATATAAATACTACTATCACTTTCAATCGTTATGTACTACTTTAATTACAGTATTTAGAAACATGAGTGTAGTCTCTTAGAAGAAAAAAAACGAAAAAAAAAACACATGAGCTTAAAGTTAGTGGACAATTATGTCCAAAGTAATGGAAGAACAGAAGACAAGATGTCGTTACTTTAGTTCACTGATCAAATATGATGAAACAAGTTTAATAATTAATTGGTTCAAGGCTTGGACCCTAGACCCTATAGACCCTAAAGGTCTGGGTCCGGGTCCAATTTTTCCAGACCCTTAGGGTCTGGGTCTTCAAAAAAAATTAGGGTTCGGGTCTAGGGTCCAGCTTTACCCGACCCAGACCCGACCCTTGCCCATTCCTAGTTGAATATGTCGGTTTTTTGGGTTATGTGCTGAGGGACAAAGTGACTTGCGATGTTCGTGAGCAAGGACGAGATGATGATCGGCTTTCATGGTTGGGACGTGTATTTGCCTGTTTTGAAAACCGGAGGTGTGTTCAAGGGCTCAACTTGTTTGGCTGTCCTTTTAGCTTGGCATTGATCTTCATGGTCTTTGCCTTGAAAACTTCAAATCTGCAGGCGCCACTCCAGTTGCATCTGGGGGTTTACAGCACGCCCACTCATCGAGAGTTTCTCTTTCATCATGGAGAAACCTGACATACTCTCGCTTGAGAGTAGTGAGTCACAACGGAACGTGACTCCTCATATGGTCATGAGCTCATAATCCCAACTGATGACAGATCGTTGGGATTTCTCATACGGTGAGACGCGATGCTCGCCGTTGGTTGTTCATTGTCCAAATCGTGATCGTCAGTTCGCTTCATCAACCACTTCCATCAGCCATCCGAGGTTTGCATCTACCATCATCAGCACTGACCAACGACGCGCCCCTTTCTACGCATTTTTGTTTCCTTTTTATTTATTTCTGTATTAGGTGGAATGTACGAGCTCTTAAGGCTCATTTAGGTTTATGTGTTTGTTTTAGATTGGGTTGTATTAGCATTAGGATGTACTTCCTCTTTTAATTAATGTACGATTTCTCGTTGTCAAAAAAAAAATATTCAGGAAAAGCATGAGCATCATACGACTTCAAGAATATGTTTTAGATATAAATTTTTTCTTATTTGTAATCCATCATATCTTCATTGTTACAGGACTCGTAGTTGTTGGCGTACTACTTGTAACAAGTGGAGTTTGCTGCAAATTGTGGCGACATAAAACTGCAAAGAGAAGAAAGGAGATCAGACTTAGAGAAAAATACTTCAAGGAAAAACTAGAGGTAAAAGAGTCTTTCGATCAAGACACAGTCGAGAGGACTAAACTATTCACACTAAGTGAACTAAGGAGATGCACAGACAAGTTTAACAAGGATCATATACTTGGACAAGGAGGTCAAGGATGTTGGAACATTTATAGGGTAATGGGTTTTATTATCTCATATGGTTATATACTAGAAGAGGAGGAGGTCTGGTATGCTAAGATTAGAATGCGCAAAATCACATGAATCAATCAAGCAAGTCAGGAGGCTGGTCGCGGGTCGCGACCAGGAGACCGTCGCGGGTCGCGACCAGCGCCTTTTTGCGACTCGCGAGTCGCGACGTGTAGTCTGACTTGGGCGTGAAATTTTGCGTGGACGGTTTATAACCGTTGTATTGCATACGTTATCCGTTTAATGATGATTAAGTATTCTTAATCAGGGGATTAAAGGGAGATGAATGCTGTAACAGCTCTAATCAAGAGGGAATTTGATATTTGACCCTTGTCGTTCATATGAGAGTTGTGAGGAAAAATCAGTTTTGGAGATTCGAAGAGACTTGCTTTGCTTGAGAAGAAACTTGCTACTTTCTCTCTAGTGTTGTTCACAAACTTTAAACACAAAGTTCTTGTTGATTCACATAGAAGATCATCTAGTGAATTGTTTTCTCCATTGTATCTCATTAGTTATTTCGTGTTAACCCGGTGATCCTAGAGGGGCGAAATTAAACTAATAGGAAAGCGTAGTTTACGTGCCTTGGAGTGGTATATCCGGTTCCCTTGTTTGATCACACATCTAACAATCTATTAGTTTAATTTTCCTTTCTTTTCGGATATGGCTCAATCACTCAAGGACATGACTATGAACTTCTAAAAGTTGGACAAGTTTGAGGGGGTGGGTTATCGAAGATGGCAAAAGAAGATGCACTTCTTGTTGACAACTTTGAATGTGGTGTATGTTCTATCAACACCCATGCCACCATTCTCGAAAGATGGAGAGGAAGAGTCCGTGGAGACTACAAGGAAGAGAACAAAGTGGGAGAATGATGACTACATTTGCCGGGGTCACATCCTCAACTCTCTTACCGGCCCTTTGTTCGACCTTTATCAAAATGTGGAGAGTGCAAAGGAACTTTGGGATACTCTTGAGGCCAAGTATATTTCGGAAGATGCTTCAAGTAAGAAATTTCTTGTTAGTAATTTTAATTCATTTAAAATGACTAATGATCGACCTATTATAGAGCAATTTCATGAAGTTCATCATATTTTGAACCAAATTAGATTACATGGTATGGTGATGGATGAGGCTATTGCCGTAGCCTCAATCATTGATAAATTACCACATTCTTGGAAAGAAACTAAGCATTCCTTGAAACATAGGAAGGAAGATATTTCCATGGAGCAATTAGGAACTCATCTTCGTATTGAAGAGGGTATCCGGGCTCAAGATGGGGTTAAGGATACTACTCCTAGTATTCCTAAGTCTACCGTGAATATGGTAGAGGTTGGTGGGTCTAGTGGGACCAAGAAATCCAACAATAACAACTCTTAAACCAACTTTGCAAACAAGAAGAGGAAGACACTCACTTGTTGGGTATGCAATGGAACTCATCTCAAGAGGGATTGTCCTTCTAAGAAGAAGAAGACAAAGAATGGACAACCTAGTGTTGTTCAAAACCAAGGTAAAGTTGCACATGAAAATGTAATTGAAGAAATGAATTTTGTGGCTATGATTTCTGAAATTATGTTTGTGCAGGTTGATGATTCTTGGTGGATAGATTCGGGGGCCTCTAGACATGTGTGCAATAATAAGCACTTCTTCAAGTCTTTGGAAGAATTAGATGATGGTCCAATCTTGTATATGGGGAATGATTCTACGGTAAAGGCCAAGGGTATAGGCCAAGTAGAATTGTTGTTAACCTCGGGAAAGACTTTAACTCTCTGGGATGTTGTTTATGTACCGGAAGTTAGGAAGAATCTTGTGTCGGGGGGTCTTTTGAATAAATTTGGTTTTAAAGTTGTATTTGAATCGGATAAGTTTATTGTTTCCAAGGGTGGTATTTTGTTGGACAAGGATTTTATTGTAATGGAATGTTTAAATTTAGTATTAATAATGAAATTGATACTAGTTCTATTTACATGCTTGATGTTTCTTCTCTATGGCACAATCGTTTATGTCATGTAAACTATCGTAGATTATATGACATATCTAAGCTAGGTTTAATACCTTCTTTTGATTTAAAGTTAGAGAAGTGTAAGACATGCATGCTAAATAAGATTACAAAGAATCCTTATCCTAGTGTGACTAGACAAACGGTATTGCTTGAATTGGTGCATAGTGACTTGTGTGACTTTCATAGTTCACCTTCTTTGGGAAATAAAAAATATATTGTGACTTTTATTGATGATTATTCAAGGTTTTGTTACATATATTTATTATTTACTAAAGATGAAGCACTAGAAAAGTTTAAGATTTTTAAGACCGAAGTGGAACTTCAACTTAATGAAAAAGTTAAAAGACTTCGGACGGATAGGGGTGGTGAATACAATAATCCTAGCTATTTTAGTTCCATTGGTGTAATTCATGTAACAACCGCTCCATACTCACCTCAAAGTAATGGTATAGCGGAAAGGAAAAATAGGGTTCTAAAAGAAATGGTTAACACCATGCTTTCTAATTCGGGTTTAAATGACGTTTTTTTGGGGTGATGCAATTTTAACTGCATGTTATATATTAAATCGAGTTCCTAATAAAAGGAATAAGACTACCCCTTATGAACTTTGGTGTAACAAAAGCCTAATCTCAATTACCTTAAGGTATGGGGTTGTAGGGCAATTGTCAAATTGACGGAACCTAAAAGGAAAACTTTAGGTGAAAAGGGAATTGATTGCATTTTTATAGGCTATGCGGTACATAGCAAAGCCTATAGGTTTTATGTCATTGAGCCAAATATGTTGTCTCTATCCATACTGTGATAGAGTCAAGGGATGCAATATTTGATGAGACTAGATTCTCATCGATTCCAAGACCAAAGGACATGATACCTAGTACTAGTTCCAATGTTGTGGATGACATTAACAATGATCATGATACTACAACACCGGAAATTAGGAAAAGTAAAAGAATTAGAAAAGAGAAATCTTTTGGACCGGATTTTCAACTATATTTAGTTGAAGGGTCAAGGGATTCTATTGTGACTCAAATTTCATATTGTTACAATATGGAGGAGGATCCTAGGACCTTTGATGAGGCTATGAAGTCTCATGATTCTGCTTTCTGAAAAGAGGTAGTGAATGATGAAATGGATTCAATAAAGGGCGATCATACGTGGATTTTAGCTAATTTACCTCCCGGATGCAAACCTTTAGGTTGTAAGTGGATTTTCGTAAGGAAAAGGAAGATCGATGGAACCATACTAAAACATAAGGCCCGGTTAGTGGTCCAAGGTTTTAGGCAAAGATATGGTACCATTATTACTTATGCTCCGATTGCTAGAATAGCTACCATTAGACTTTTGATAGCATTGGCTGCGATTCATGGTCTAGTAATTCACCAAATGGATGTCAAAATTGCCTTCCTTAATGGTGAATTGGAGGAGGAAGTGTACATGAATCAACCTGAAGGTT
The DNA here is from genome assembly GCA_947646795.1 of Beta lomatogona. Classification (NCBI taxonomy): domain Eukaryota; kingdom Viridiplantae; phylum Streptophyta; class Magnoliopsida; order Caryophyllales; family Amaranthaceae; genus Beta; species Beta lomatogona. The sequence goes on from CANSNZ010000105.1 coordinate 1,129,499, forward strand.
TTGTGGTCAAAGGTCAAGAGACTAAGGTTTGCAAATTAGTTCGATCTTTGTATGGTCTTAAACAAGCACCTAAGCAATGGCATCAAAAATTTGATGAGGTCATTTTGTCTAGTGGGTTCAAGATAAATCAGTTCGATAAGTGTGTATATAGTAAATTTGATAATAACGGTAATGGAGTTATAATTTGCTTATATGTTGATGATATGCTTATCTTTGGGACTGATTTGGAACAAGTGCAAAAAACCAAAGTCTTTCTCTCTTCTAGCTTCTCCATGAAAGATTTGGGTGAAGCGGATGTTATTCTAGGTATTAGAATAATGAGAGGTAAAGGGTCAATTTCTTTATCACAATATCATTACATTGAGAAAGTGATTAAGAGGTTTAATGAATCGAATTCGACTCATTTTGCTACTCCGATAGATCCTAGTGTTCACTTGGTTCCAAGTAGTGGTACTCCTATTTCACAATTGGAGTATGCAAGCTTAATTGGAAGCTTGATGTATGCTATGACTAGCACTCGGCCGGATATAGCTTTTGCTATTGGTAAACTCAGTAGGTATACTAGTAATCCTAGTATGTTGCATTGGCAAGCATTGAGAAGAGTGCTAAGGTATTTGAATAAAACCTTGGATTATGTCATAACTTACAAAGGAGAACCTTCTATTCTAGAAGGTTACTCGGATGCTAGTTGGATTTCCAACAAGGAAGATTATTCATCCACAAGTGGATGGGTGTTTCTTCTTGGAGGAGGTGCTATTTCATGGGCATCCAAGAAGCAAACATGTATAACGGATTCCACTATGGCATCGGAATTCATTGCATTGGCATCTTGTTGCCAAGAAGCGGAATGGCTAAGGAATGTGTTGAGTGAGGTTGACTTGTGGGTCAAACCTATGTCACCTCTTGCTATTCATTGTGATAGTGCATCAACCATAGCTAAAGCTTATAGTGAAGTCTACAATGGCAAGTCAAGGCACATTGGAGTTAGACATAGCTATGTGCGTGAAATGATAAGGAATAGTTGTATAACTATTAATTTTGTTCGGTCTAGTTTGAACTTGGCGGATACGTTTACTAAACCGTTGTCAAGGGAACTAGTGAACAAAATGAACAAAGGGATGGGTCTTAAGCCTATTGATCATTCTTTAGTTAAGGAAAACTCAATTAGATGTCTAATAGAACGTTAGATCTCAAATTCAATGAGGATAGTACTTTTCTTAAAGGTTGGAAGCACTTGTGTTATTTACATCCCGAGGTTAGTGCTTGTTACTACAATGATAAGAGGTTGAATTAAGTTTCTTAATAAGTCTTTGATAAGTGCTCAATTCACTAGTAGAATAATTGTTTATTGCTGCGGTCATTAAGTGGCCTATTGCGGCGGTTTTCGCTGCGCAGCAATAGGTAATTAATATATTGCTGCGGTTTTAAACCGCAACAATATTTGAACATATTGCTGCGGTTTCTAGCCAAAACCGCAGCAATATATTTATTTTTTATTAAAAACGTAAAACGTATTGCTGCGGTTTTAGCTAGAAACCGCAGCAATATGCCAGCCTATTGCTGCGGTTATTTCCCAAAACCGCAGCAATATGCCAGCCTATTGCTGCGGTTATTTCCCAAAACCGCAGCAATAGGTCCTGGTACAGGTAAAAAAATTTTTTTTTTTTTTGGAATTTCGCAATTAAATTTGAAAGATTAAAACCATGCAACTAACCCATCCACTATCCACCAAATTCGCAGACAAACTAAAGATTAAACAACATTAATTTCATTAATATATAAAGCTAAAAAAAACTAATTACATAAATAATACAAAAGATCAAAAAGTAAAATGAAAAAGCAAAAATAACAAAACAACTATTACATAATTACAACAACTTAATGACTAATTACAAAAATTATAATAAAAACAAAAAATAAGAAACTGATCTAAAAAACAAAAAAAATCAAAAAAAATCCTAAACCAAAAAAATCTAAAAACAGATCTAAAAAAACGAAAAAAAAAAAAAAAAATCCTAAAAACAGATCTAAAAAACGAAAAAAATAAGAAAAACGAAAAAAAAAAAACCGAAAAAAATCACAAAAAAATCAAAAAACGATTCATCAGTTAGAAAAAAATCGATCTAAAGGAAAAAAAAAAAAGAAAAAAAAATTAAAAACAAATCTAAACACTCGAAGAAGAACGACAAACGCCGGGCTTCGAACGGCTGGCTTCAAACGGCAAACGCTGGGCTTCGTCGGAAAGAGAAAATTGAAAATTAAAACCTTTTCAGACGAACTCGGCGACGATGAACTCGGCGATGAGGGAAGACCGGCGAGGATGAGAGAAGACCGGCGACTTGAGAGGATGAGAGATGCGAGGACGACGGAGATTAAGGTGAGGTAATTGACGCGGAAGTAAGAGGCGTTTTTACGGATGCGGGAGATGGCATCGGTAAGGTTTTCGGGGCGGGAGAAGGCGGTGCGGTCGATGAGTTCGCTCTCTTCCAGAACCCGGCGACTTGAGAGGAGAGGAGAGAGGAGAGAGGAGAGTTGAGAGGAGAGAGGAGAACGGCTGCATTAAAAAAAAGGGGAACAAGAACCCTAATAACGCACGCTTGTCTTATATCAAAAAAAATGGGGATATTGCTGCGGTTTTTTGTAAAAACCGCAGCAATATATCTGGTCAAAAAGTCAACTTTTTTTCAAAAAATTCCCGTTGAAACCATATTGCTGCGGCAGCAATATCTTTATTCTATATTTTACCTTTTCTTTTTACGTGATATATTGTTGCGTATGGGTAAAACCGTAGCAATACCACCGCAGCAATAAGCAATTATTCTACTAGTGATTGTAGGAGCATGTACGTAAAGATTTACCTATATAAGCTAGAGGTTTGGCCGCTTCACCAAGTCTAAGGCTTGACTTGGAACGCTTATGAATGGATATGGACACCAAGGCGTCATAGGTGTCGGAGGTTAAGAACAATGTTTTATGCTTATGTGTATTGGTATCTTCAATGATTTGTGGTGGTTATATGATTCAAACCTTTGTCTATCATTATGATCGAAATTGTTGTAAAGTTACATTTACTAAGTGGAGATTCAATCGTAAGATATTTCCATGATGCATGAGCATGTTTTGTTTGTGATTTATAGCAAGTTGAAAACTTTTCAACATTACCCTATAAATGGGAGGAGGACTGTTGGAACATTTATAGGGTAATTGGTTTTATTAGCTCATATGGTTATATACTAGAAGAGGAGGAGGTCTAGTATGCTAAGATTAGAATGCGCAAAATCACGTGAATCAATCAAGCAAGTCAGGATGCTGGTCGCGGGTCGCGACCAGCGCCTTTTCGCGACTCACGATCTGTATCACGAGTCGCGACGTGTAGTCTGACTTGGGCGTGAAATTTTGCGTGGACGATTTATAACCGTTGTATTGCATACGTTATCCGTTTAATGATGATTAAGTATTCTTAATCAGGGGATTAAATGGGGATGAATGCTGTAACAGCTCTAATCAAGAGGGAATTTGATATTTGACCCTTGTCATTCATATGAGAGTTGTGAGGAAAAATCAGTTTTGGAGATTCGAAGAGACTTGCTTTGCTTGAGAGGAAACTTGCTACTTTCTCTCTAGTGTTCTTCACAAACTTTAAACACAAAGTTCTTGTTGATTCACATAGAAGATCATCTAGTGAATTATTTTCTCCATTGTATCTCATTAGTTATTTCGTGTTAACCCGGTGATTCTAGAGGGGCGAAATTAAACTAATAGGAAAGCGTGTGCCTTGGAGTGGTATATCCGATTCCCTTGTTTGATCACACATCTAACAAAGGAACCGTTTACAAAGGTATGCTTAAAGACGGACAAGTTGTAGCAGTCAAAAAATCAAGAGCCCTTGACGAAAGCCAATGGAATCAGTTCATCAATGAGGTACTTCTTTTATCACAAATCAAACATAGACATGTGGTGAAGACTCTTGGGTGTTGCTTGGAGGATGACGGTCCTCTAGTAGTTTACAAGTTCATTTGCAACGGAACTCTATCTGAACATATCAGCAGTTCCCTTGACGAGCTCATATTCACATGGGAAATGCGTTTGAGAATCGCTTTTGAAGCTGCTATGGCAATTGCTTATTTGCATTCAGAATTTTCAAAACCAATCTACCATAGGGACATTAAAACTAGTGTTTGGGCCCATTTCATGGACCAGTCCATTTTGAGGAGAACTACCTAAATACCCCTACTCCTAGGGCCATTAACCCTCCACTAGCTGGAGTTGACCTAAATACCCTATTTTATTGGAATTCACAATCACTATAAATAGTGCTTGTCCCATCAGTCAAAAGGTATTCAATTCTCACCTAAAAAGCTAGAGCATCTCTCTCTACAATTACTGCTTTCTCTCTCTACCTCAATTACTGACTTGAGCGTCGGAGGGGCGTTCCCGGAAAAACCCCCGGGGTAGTTTTTCAGTGTGCTTTGCAGGTTTACCGGGGTCAGGACCCATCGGAGCTCTCGTACCCTCTCAGCATTCAGTTGGCATCCCCTTCATCATTACTTGAAGTTTCTTGACAGAAACAGTTTGGCGCCGTCTGTGGGGACTGTACAATCTCAAGCCACAAACCGAGAGCTGAAATGGCACCGATCCGTCGAAACCGTAAAGCTCCTCAGCCAGAACCTAATCCACCTTCTCATCGCACACCTACCGTTGAGACACTAGACCATCTTCAGGATGAGAGCCCTACGCCTCCGCCAGAGCATGGGCCTCAGCCTCAGCCAGCTGGACCCCCTCATCCACAACCTCCTCTGCCTGCTGAGCTCCAGAGAATAGCGGACCAGCTGAACCAAAACATTGAACGGAACCTAAGGGCCATGTTAGCTACTCTTCAAAATGGGGGGCAGCCACAACCCCGCCCTCAGCCTGAGGGGGAGGCAAGGGAAGGGGCCTCTCAAATGCAAAGACCAAATGTCGCGGGACCCCCTCAGCCCTCAGCCCGGAGGCATGAGCAGCCAAGAGAGCGAAGACCCCCTCAGAGACTCCCTCTGTCGGCCCATAGACCCCATCGGTCGGAACAGAGACCGCCTCGGACGGAACATGGGCAGAGGGATGCCCGTCAGACAATTGAAGAGAACCGGCTTCGTAAGGGGCAGATGGACGCCCGGGAAATCTTGAATAGGAAGGAAGCTTCAAGGGTGGCCCCATCAAGACGCGAGCGTGAGCCTGGTCAGCCCCATTCTCCTCGCCGAGAGCGAGAGCGAGAGAGATCCCCTCCTCGCTCGCCCAGACGCCGGGAGGATGAATGGGACTCGACCTCATCTCAACCATGCAAGCGTGGGGACCCCCAGATGGTCAATAGAGGTGTCTTGAACTTCATGACCCCCTTCAGCAAAGAAATCATGGACACCCCCAACCCAGGCAAAGTGAAAGTGCCTCTCATCGAGCAATATGCGGGTTCGACGGACCCGGCTGACCACATGGCGTCTTACAAAGCGCAGATGAGTGTGCAGACGGGGTGCGAAGCGGCATGGTGTCGCTACTTCCCAACTACACTCAATGGATTGGCGCTTAGCTGGTTCTCAGAGTTATCTCCCGGGATTATTACTAACTTCTCAGTGCTAGAAGCACTCTTCCTTCAACACTTCATTGCGGGAAGGAGACACAAGAAGACTAGCATCCATTTGATGTCGGTCAGGCAAGAGAACAATGAAAGCCTGAGCGACTACATCAGGAGGTTCAATGAAGAGTCACTAAGGGTGTCAGATCTCCAGGATGGAGTAGCATTCACTGCGCTTATGTCTGGGCTCTTGCCGGGAAAGTTCCGTTGGTCCTTGGCAGAAAATGAAGTCACTACATTCACGGAAGCTATGACCCGGGCACAAAAGTTCATACAAGCCTCTGACATTTGTAAGCCAAGCAATGACAACTCAAGGAAGAGGAAGGATGACAAGGGTCTTGCGGATCACCGCAACGGCCGAGATCAGACCAAGGCCCCTCGATCCAACTCCCAGCCTAACCGGCAATCCACTAGTAGGGAGGATTCTCGATTCAACAGAAACCAAAGGGAGATTTATTTGGACCTCAAGGAGAGATCGGTGTTGCCTAAACCACCCCCCATAAAAACCTCCAACACTCGACGGGACAAACGATTATGGTGTGAGTACCACAAGGAGTGCGGCCACACCACCCGTGATTGCCGAGAATTAAAGAAGGCCTTGGACAATTTAGCCGACCAAGGGAAGCTCAACAGGTACCTCAAACGTCCTGAAGAGAAGGACAAGAGGAAAGAAGATCGAGCTAACAGTGATGACACTGAGGGGTACGTCGGTGTCATATCGGGTGGATTTGCTTCAGGAGGCCTAACCGGCCGCTCCCGCAAATCCCACCTTCAAGAGCTGAAGCACCAAGTGTTAAAGGTTGAGAGTACCCAGGCAAGCTGCCCCGTAATGACCTTCGGAGAGGCAACTCAGCGCATTCAAACACCCCATGATGACCCCTTGGTGATAGAGATGAAGATAGCTAACTCAAGAGTGAGAAGGATCCTAATTGATAGCGGATCCTCCACCGACATCATCACCTTGGACTGCCTCAAAAAACTCAAGTATCAAGAGAAGGATACGACTCCCATCCATCAGCCACTGATAGGCTTCGGGGGCAGCTCAGTTCATCCCGTCGGCACTATCAAGCTCCCAGTGCGACTCGGTGAAAAGGGCAAAGGAAGAAGCCTACCAGTCGACTTCTTGGTAGTGGACATCCCATTGCCATACAACGCAATCGTGGGTCGTCCTACGCTGAACAAGGTCAAAGCCGCGATCTCGGTGTATCAACTCTTGATGCAATATGAGACGGATGAGGGGGAAGTCGGCAAAATCCATGGGGATCAGCAATCGGCCAGAGAATGCTATGTCAATAGCTTGAAAAATGGCACCACCTCCTCATCTCAAGGAGGAACACCATCCAAGAAGAGGAAGAGAAGTGAAGAAGAGGCACCCCTGGATTGCCTCAGCATCTACATCTCGGAGAACCCGAAATGTTATGATCGTCCTCAACCAGTTGAAGAGGATGAGGAGGTCACCCTTGATGAAGAACTTGGCCACCGAGTGAGGGTAGGTCGAACAATAGATCAAGCACTAAGGGAGGAGATCATCATGGTATTGAGGGAGTACAAGGACGTTTTCGCCTATAAGGCAACAGACATGCCCGAGCTAGACCCTAATTTCATGTGCCATGAATTGAACATCAAAGACGGATACCGTCCGGTTAAGCAGAAGTTGAGGCACCAAGGCCCGGAGAGAAACGCGGCCGCAGCAGCAGAAGTAAAGAAGCTCTTAGAAGCAGGATTCATTGAAGAATGTCAATACACAGAATGGTTGGCTAACGTGGTGCTCGTCAAGAAGTCTAGTGGAGCATGGCGGATGTGTGTGGATTTCACAGACTTGAACAAAGCGTGTCCGAAGGACAACCATCCCCTCCCCAAGATAGACAGGTTGGTGGACTCGACAGCAGGGCATGCACTTCTTAGTTTCATGGACGCCAATGCAGGGTACCACCAAATACCCATGGCTGAGAGGGATAGACCACACACCGCCTTCATTACAAGCCAAGGGGTCTACTGTTACAAGATGATGCCCTTCGGGCTAAAAAATGCGGGAGCCACCTATCAGTGCACAGTGAACAAGATCTTCCAAGGCCAACTGGGCCGCAACATTGAAGTGTACGTTGACGATATGATCGTCAAAAGCAAGCAAGCAACAGATCACGCAGCAGACTTGAGGGAAACCTTGTCTACCCTCCGCCGATATCGGATGATGCTTAACCCCAGAAAGTGTGTTTTTGGAGTAAAGGGAGGGAAATGTCTTGGCTTCCTGGTCGACGAAAGAAGGATTGAGGCCAACCCAGACAAGGTGCAAGCAGTGTTGGACATGAGATCTCCTAAGAACGTCCGAGAGGTCCAACGCCTCACGGGTTGCCTAGCGGCCCTCGGGCGCTTCTTGTCCCGGTCAGCCGACAAGAGCCTCACCTTCTTTCGAGCACTTAAGCGGAAAGAATTTGATTGGGATGAAGAGGCAGAGAAAGCGTTTCAGCAACTCAAGCAACACCTTTCCACCCTCCCCAAGCTCATCTCCCCCCTCTCAGGGGAGACATTATATGTCTACCTGGCGGTGTCCGAATACGCACTAAGTGTAGTGCTTGTGGTTGATCGAGAAGATGGCCAACATCCGGTGTACTTCGTCAGCCATGCTTTTCGAGGGGCGGAAAGCAAGTACAGCCAGATCGAAAAGATGGTTTATGCCTTGGTCATGGCGAGTCGGAAGTTGAAGCCCTACTTTCAAGCACATCCTATCAAGGTCCTAACCGGACAACCTCTTCGAAAAGTCATTGAAAATCGCAATCACTCCAGTCGCATGACAGATTGGGCTGACCAACTGGCCGACTTCGGCCTCGAGTATGAACCTCGAAGGGCAATTAAAGCCCAAGCCCTAGCAGACTTCATTTCAGAATGCACTTCCGGACCGACTGAGGAAGAGGGGTCAGCAACATGGGGGCTTCAGGTTGATGGCTCTTCCACTAAGACGGGAAGCGGAGCGGGGCTAGTCATAATACCTCCTGTTGGTGACAAGTTGGAGTATGCCATTAAGTTTGATTTTTTAGCTTCCAACAATGAAGCCGAGTATGAGGCACTGATTCTAGGACTACAAATATGCATCGCCTCGGGAGCCAAGTCCGTCCGAGCCAAGTCTGATTCACAGCTCATAGTCGGTCAAGTATCGGGAGAATTTGAGGCCAAGGAAGATAACATGAGGATGTACAGATCCAAAACCAAAGCGGTGGTCACTAGCCTACAAGAATTTCAGATCTTGCATGTGCCTCGGTCAGAAAACCAACAAGCTGACGCCCTAGCTCGGATGGCGAGTTCAGCTGACGGACTTAGCCCAAGAACCATCATGTGGGAAGTCATCCATCAACCTAGCATCAATGCCAAACAAATTCTCGTCCTAGACAGAACCTCCACATGGATGGAAACGATGATTAAGTATCTGAGAGATGAGGAGCTCCCCCTGGACAACAAGGAGGCTGAGAAGGTGCAAGCAAGGGCTAAGTGGTTCACCTGGCATGACGGGAACTTATACAAGAAATCCAACACTCATCCCTTGCTAAAGTGTGTCACCCCTGAGGATGGAGACTACATCTTAAGGGAGATACACGAAGGGGCATGTGGAAGTCATCAAGGAAGTAGAACCATCGCCGCCAAGGCACTCCGAGCAGGATATTACTGGCCGACGCTGAAAGAAGACGCAATGGAGCTGGTGCGGAAATGTCCCAAGTGTCGTTGTTCTCGAGATCTCCCCGCATACCAAGCAAACCCCCCTTACCTCCATACAAGCTGTGTTGCCCTTTGATAAGTGGGGGATGGACCTACTCGGCCCGTTCCCTCCCGCCTCAGGACAAAGAAAATTCCTCATTGTTGCAATAGATTACTTCACCAAGTGGATAGAAGCTGAGCCCCTTGCCACAATCACGGACAAGCAAGTGCAAATGTTCATCTGGAGGAATATCATCACAAGGTTCGGAGTCCCCAAGACCCTCGTATCTGACAATGGAAGGCAGTTCAATAGCGGGCCGACCCGAGACTATTGTGATCGTTTCGGCATAAGCACTAGATTTTCAGCCGTCTCAAGGCCCCAGACGAATGGCCAAGCTGAGGCGGCCAACAAAGTTGTTCTCAAGGGAATCAAAAAGTCCTTGGACGGAGCCAAGGGGGCATGGGTCGACGAATTGCCAGGGATACTTTGGTCCGCGCGAACAACCATCAAGGAAGCTACTGGCTACTCTCCTTTTCAGCTTGTCTATGGGAGCGAGGCTGTCCTCCCCGTGGAAGTGGGCATACCTTCCCCCCGCATGACATTTTACGACTACGCAGAAAATGAGCGAGAGAAACCCATCAATCTTGACCTTCTACCAGAAATCAGGGGTAACTCTCTCCTCCGATCCATCCAATACAAGCAGAGGGTCACTCGGTACTTCAACCGGAGAGTGAAGCGCAGGCCCATACAGTTAGGGGACTGGGTCGTCCGCAAGATAGAAGCAACGGGGAACTCGCACCTGCAAGGCAAGCTCAACCCCAACTGGGAAGGACCATACAAGGTCACTCATGTAATCAAGCCAGGAACTTATCGGCTCGAATCACCCGAAGGAGTCCCTCTCGCTCGACCATGGAATGCGGATAATCTAAAGAAGTATTTTGTTTAAGTATTTTAATTTAGGGGCATCAATGTACATGGGCCAGGCTTTTGACCTCGGCGCAGCTTTTGTAAAAGACATTAGTAATGAATGAAAAGAGGCCAAGCATATGCTTCGGCGCACTCCCTAAGTCTGATAAAATACATGTTACACCGCATCATCCAAAATAGTGCGAGCCAGGTAGTACCTCGGCCAAAACAAAAAGCAGAAACGGAAAATCACAATACTCAACAAAGAAAGATCAGCAAACGGTAAAAGTTCGCATTCTATAACAGGTACCACTACAACATAAGGGAAGCAGCCTGAAACAAACAAAAGGCCACTTCTTTGAAGACTACAACGCAAGAGAGGCAGCCTTGAACAAACAAAAAGACTACCTCTTACAAGAAAAATACAAGCTAAGTCCATACAAAAGCACTAATGAGAAGGGCTGCCGAAGTCTCCACCCTCCTCGTCATACTCAGCACCCTCCTCATCATACTCAGCACCCTCATCGCCCGCCGAGAACTGCTGGGTGTTAGGGTCAACCTCATGGCCTAAGCTAGTAGCCGCCAACTGAGCATGTAGGGCGGCCATCTCAGCTTGGTGCAGGGACTGGTAGGTCCGAGCCGAGGCCTCCCAATCGAATGATGGGCAATCCTGGCTCACAGCCTTCCGCATCCGAGCTAATGCGGCGTCCTCGCCCGCCTGGAAGGAGCTCTCACCAACCTCAGTGTTGTACGCCAGGCACTCGTCTGACTCTTGCCAGGCCTTGAACCATTCTGCAGAACACCTCTCCTCCCTCAGCTGGGACTCTTTCAGTTTCGTCGAGAGGCGACTCACCTTCTTCAGAGCATCATTACGACCCTTTAGAGCATCATCAAGATCATTCGTCAGACGGCTAATCTGGCTAGTGAACTCGTTGGACTTCTCAAGGAAGTCAGACTGATCATTGGCGATGGCCCTCATCGCCCTAGTCAGCTCGGACTCAGCGTAGTGAAGCTTCTCCTCTAAGTCCTTGACTGTAGTCTGATGATGCTGAGCTGCGGCCTCCAGATCAGCTACCCTAGCGGACAGCCTCTCATTCTTTTCAGTCAAGGCAATGCGGCGGCGCCCCAGCATGGTCATCCGAATAGACATCTACAAAGATAAGAAAGGAAGTTAGAAAGGCATACAAGACAGCAAAACACAAAGATGATACGCAATACTTACATCCATCCAGACGTGGTGGAGCTCATCCACCTCACCCTCGCCAACGGACTCTAAATACTCAGCATCCGTGGAAGAGGCCAACTCCCTGCAAACCCTTCTTAGCCGCCGACCCTTATCGTCAGTAGACAACCTAACGAAAGGGACGTCGGCCCCAGCTATAGGAGCACGCACCCTCTTCGGTGGCGGCGAGAGAGAAGAAGGAGTGTATGTGGGAGTAGGAGGAAGGTCGTATTCGCCTCCGTCAAATTGGGCATCAAGCCCCGACTGGAGGGATGGCCCACTACTTGAGGAGGGCCTCCCCTCAGTACTGGAACGCCGGTGCTCCAAGGCAACCACTGTCTCTGGGCGCTCCACTTGAGTTTTCGAGCGCCCCGTCTTGCGCCGTGGCTTAGCAGGATCCTAAAGGCATCAAAAGTTAGCATAAAAACATAAGTAACAAAAGAAACTACAAATAGAAGGCGAGGCTTACCGAAGGTGGTGGAGGTACCCCGATCGCCCCGCCCTGAAGCTCTCTCCTGAGCCTCTGAGCCATGATAGCAGCAACATCAACTCTCTTGGCCATTTTGTCGTCCAAACGGGATCGAGAAACAACTATACAAAGGCAAAAGCAAGACAACATTAGCATGCATCAATAAAAGACCAAGTATGAAAATACAATCCCCACCCATTACCCTGGGGGTAGGCCGGGCTCACTCCAAAGGCCGAGAGGAAGTGTTCGTCATGAGCATACTTTGGCTTGAGGAGCCAATTAGTAGGGACAAAGACTCCTTCTCCGTCGATCATCTCACGGTGAGTCTGGAAGTAGCAGGCGGCCACGGCCTCCTCCCTCGACATCTCCGGTACTCCGAAGTTCATGCAACTCTGTGGCCCTTCTCGAGACCACGTGGTGGGCAAATTCCAATCACCACCATAATAAACATAAAGAAACTGACGCCGGAACTTCTTGTGAGTCGAAGGCATCTTTCGAACTATCTTGTACCCCGGACGGCATTGGAAGCCCCACCAACCACCGCCGATTCCCTTGGATTCGGGGACCTTCACTAACTTAACCATGTTCCTCCACAATCGAAGGGTGGGGGTGACTCCCAACAAGTGACAAACCATAACAAAGCCCAGGATGGTATACCACGAGTTGGGCACTAGTTGCGTGAACGTAAAGTTATACGCGACCATGAGCTCTCTAATAAAGGGATGGACAGGGAATCTTAGGCCAAAGTCTAAGCATGCTCGATAAACCGCAACGCACCCAGGGGGCGTTGTCAACACTGTGTTCGTATCCCTCGGCCTGTACAAGGCGTAAGGGTCGCGAATGAACCACCTCACCCCTAGGGAGGACATATCCCTCATCATCAAATTCATCCAAGTAGGATGTGGGTAGCAGTTGATCGGCCCCCCGCCAGGAACAAGTGGAGGGTACTCTAGTTGGTCCGAGTCCTCAATGGCATCACCCCGGTCGGCCATAACTACACCATCATGAAGGAAATTATCTAAGTAACTACGCTGCACATAAGGATAGGCCACGGATACCTCCCAGGGGTAGGGCACGTCCTCCTCGGTCTCTTCCTCATAGGACCAAGGAGGACTCGGAAGGAGGACCGCCTCGAGCACAGCCGAGGGATCGAGACAACGAGCTGTCGTCGTCACCAATGTTATCCCTACCCCCCGAGTTTCCTCCGATAATTTGTACATGGGAGGAGACTCGGGAGGGGTACCCGACTCCGACCCCATTATTTACTAACAAAAGGGGTCGGCCGTCGACCTTTATTAAAAAGAAAAAACAAAGAAAGAGAAGTCGGGCGTACCTTAAGTGCAGAAACCGATCGAAAGAAGAAGCTGAATCCAAATCTAGTGAGGTAAACTAGAGAGATAAAGACAAGAAATGCTTTGAGTGAATGGAATGAGAATGAGAAAATGAATTCTCCTCCCCCCATTATATAGAGAAAAGGATGGAAGAGCCTCAGGCCCCGCCTTTTGGATGGGCTTTCATGAACAAACTTCCAATTGGGCCACACTATTGAAGAAGATTTGATGAATAAAGACTTATTGGACCCCAGTTGCATAGTGAAAGTCATACCGACTCGGCAGTCGAATTGAAACCGCGGCGTGCGGAGTAGGGGCCTCCCTCGGACAATGAGGAGCGTCCTATATTTAGGCAAATGAGCTAAGTATCATAACCTATACCTTCTCGGAGGCAGGGGCTCATTAGCCCCTCCGAAGGGTGACCATGGACCTCCCTCAGCCAAATGAGGAGCGTCCCATACTTAGAAAAACAAACTAAGTATCAACAATCTATACCTTCGCGGACGCAGGGGCTCATTAGCCCTCTGAAGAGCGATGTTGGGACCTCTGTCGGACAACAAGGGGCGTCCTATACTTAGAAAAATAAACTGAGTATCATAACTTGTGCCTTCTTGGATACAGGGGCTCATTAGCCCCCCGAAGGGCGACCTTGAACCTCCCTCGACCAAACGAGGAGCGTTCTATACTTAGAAAATAAACTAAGTATCATTACCTTATGCCTTCTCGGATACAGGGGCTCATTAGCCCCCCGAAGGGCGACCTTGTACCACCCTCATTCAAGCAAGGAGCGTCCTATACTTAGAACAATAAACTGAGCATCACCACTTCATGTCTTCTCGGAGGCATGGGCTCATTAGCCCTCCGAAGGGCGATGTCAGGACCTCTGTCGGACAACAAGGGGCGTCCTGTACTTAGAAAAACGGACTAAGTGTCATAATTCATGCCCTCTCGGTTGACCGCATGGGCCTCGTCCCCTCGGCCTCCGTGCCTCGGCCCGGTCGAAGGAGGAGCCCCTCGGCCATGTCGAGCCGCCCCTCGGCCATGTCGAGCAGCCCCTCGGCCATGGTCGAGCATCCCCTCGGCCAGGGTCGAGGAGCCCCTCGGCCAGGGTCGAGGAGCCCCTCGGCCATGGTCGAGGGAGCCCTCGGCCAGGGTCGAGGACCCTCGGCCAGGGTCGAGGAGCCCCTCGGCCAGGGTCGAGGACCCCCTCGGCCATGTCGAGGACCCCCTCGGCCATGGTCGAGGACCCCCTCGGCCATGGTCGAGGACCCCCTCGGCCATGGTCGAGGACCCGCTCGGCCTCAGCGCCCATGCACGCCTCGGCCCCAGCATAGCCTCGGCCTCGGCCCAGCAGGACGTGCCTCGGCCTTGGCCCATCACACCCCGGGACTCGCACACGCCGTGCCTTAGCCGCTCGGCCTCAGCGCCCATGGACGCCTCGGCCTCCGCCCGCGTGCACCTCGGCTTCAGCTCACGAGAGCCTCCGTCCACGCTAGGCCCCTCTCTCAGCCCTCGGCCAGCTCCTAAGGGCCCCTGGTAACCTAGCAAGCTCGCTCCAACAGTTGGCGAACCTCGCCTAGCCGAACGGAACTGCAGTTATTTCTATTCCGCCGATCAACCGCCCTAGAAAATCGGCTTTCCATTCCGATTAATCGGCGTGGGGCTAATTGTTTGGGCCCATTTCATGGACCAGTCCATTTTGAGGAGAACTACCTAAATACCCCTACTCCTAGGGCCATCAACCCTCCACTAGCTGGAGTTGACCTAAATACCCTATTTTATTGGAATTCACAATCACTATAAATAGTGCTTGTCCCATCAGTCAAAAGGTATTCAATTCTTACCTAAAAAGCTAGAGCATCTCTCTCTACAATTACTGCTTTCTCTCTCTACCTCAATTACTGACTTGAGCGTCGGAGGGGCGTTCCCGGAAAAACCCCCGGGGTAGTTTTTCAGTGTGCTTTGCAGGTTTACCGGGGTCAGGACCCATCGGAGCTCTCGTACCCTCTCAGCATTCAGTTGGCATCCCCTTCATCATTACTTGAAGTTTCTTGACAGAAACAACTAGCAACATACTTCTAGACGATAAGTTCAGAGGGGATTTTGGAATTTCTAGAGAAGTCTCTATCGAGCAAACTCATTTAACAACTGGTGTTCAAGGAACATTTGGTTATTTGGATCCTGAATATTTCTATTTAGGCCAATATTCGGAGAAGAGTGATGTTTTGGCTTTGGTGTAGTATTGGTTGAGCTTTTAACCGGACAAAAACCAATTCGTACACTAATAACAGTTGATGAAGAGACAGAAATTATTGAAGATGAAGAAGACAGGAGTTTGGTAACGTATTTTATTTCATCAATGAATGATTCCACTTTGTTAAATATTGTTGATCCTATCATTTTAGAAGGTGGCAGAGAAGAGGAAATTATGGAATTTGCGAATCTTGCCAAACAATGCTTGCACCCTACTGGACTAGAAAGGCCAACGATGAAGGAAGTTACAACCGTACTACAGGGACTAAGGTGTCAAAGCTCGTCTTGTGTGACTCTTACACCAAATGATCAGGTCGATGATTGGGAGACAGAAAGTCCAACGATGAAGCATTTTCCCAATGGTGGAAAATAGTTATCCCTTAAATGGAAAACATTTTCTGCTTTAAAGGAAAGAATCCTGAATTTTTCTTTATAGAAGTAATACTTACTTTCCTCTTTTGCTTGTCCCATCCATCCCCTCCTCTCTAATTTTCATTTTCCCGTTTCTCTCTATTTTGTTGGGTAAAAAAACAAACAGAGGAAATTAATGTACAATTTTTTCCTTTGGAAAGTCTTTTTTATGGAAAATCATTTTACAAAGAAAATGTTTTCTGTCCAATCAAGCAGAGGCTAGAGGCTGCAGAGCCTTAGTCTCCTTTGAAATCATTTTTATACAGCTGAAGTCGAGATGCGGTTTGCTTCATACATCATGATAAAGAAGGCATTTCAGAGTGTGAGATGTTGGTTCTAAAAACATCATTTCATATATAATTTCATGGGATTACGTCTTTTTATGATATGATACAGCATGTATAATCATGGATTTGGCAATTCTAATTATGTTGGGATTTTAGGATTTATGGTAATCACACTCCATCATTAGTGAGCCAAAACATTAGATTGGAAGTGTAAAAACTTATGTCATATGTGGATAATGCCTTTGTTTGGTGAATCAAAGGTTTGTAGACTATTTAAGAATGTAGCCAAAGTGTCCCTTCACAAACAAAGAATGTAGCCAAAGTGTGGCAATGTTTATGTCGGATTAATTTCTTTCTTTACTTTTATTAACGATTTAACGATTTAGAGTAAGTGGAAAGATTTATGTGACGGGTCAAAGTCGATCTTTTATAATACATTGCTTCACCACTCCAACTGGGAGCCCTATTTGTAATGAACCACATCCCGTTACTTGACTAATAAAGACAATTAGGAACGGGCCTTGCACTACACTCGTGGCAAATAGTGTTCGTATAGTGGTATAGTCGTATATATGTTAATGGCACTATTTAGAATAGGCCCTTTGTGAGGACCCGCTAGGACTAGTACTTATTAAGGATGGTCTTGCACAAGGTTTGGCATATCACCAACAAAATTTGTTAGAAACTACTACATTTTACACGTCACTTTTTTGTGAAAACCACATCTAAAAAAAAAAAAAAAAAAAAAAAAAGCCACGAAACCACATTTCATTAAAAAAGAGATTGTTTGTAAGATGAAACTTGTCTTTGAATTTCGGCTATCAAGTTTCATTTTCTAGTGTTGATCGACTTAACCACACAATTTCGTTTCCTTTTCTCCTAGATTTTCCCATGAGGAAGTCTGAAAATGGAAACAAGGAAAAAGAAAATGAAAATAGGAGGGAATGTGGGGAGATGTGGGGGAAAGGAATATATTAGGAGTTTATGTGGCAAACAGGTCATCCGGGTCGGGACATATTCGAGTCGACTTTGTGATCAGGTTATGGTCATGTTGGGTATGGTCCATTCAGGTTTGGTCCATCTCAGATTTATGGAATTATGGTCGGGCCTGGTGCGTGTCTGATCGGTTTCGATTGATTTGGGTCCGGTCAACTCTGGTAAGGTCGACCGTGAAAGTACGAGAAGTCTAAAAAGGACACCAACAATTACATACATGCACAAGCAGACACAAATGTACTTCTATTAAAGCTTCATAGGGAATGCTAAGGGGCAACACGGGGGTAAGGTTCGGGTCATAATTTTCGGGTAACTTCAGGTCGTGTAGATTTGGTTCGGGTTATCTTCGTTTACGAATAGTATTCGGGTTTAGTTGAATAGGGGCTTGGTTCGAGTCCGTCTTATTTCAGGATCCGGTTCTATTTTCGTTGTTACTTTCGTGTGAAAATCGGGTCTCGGTCTAGTATTCGAGTCGGTTAAACGAGTACGGGTCAGTTTTGTAAGCTCTAATTGGGAGGCTAAGTGGGTCCCGTGAGGTACGCGTGTGAGTCAATGTAAGTAATTGGCTTGTATTTGACGCCAAATTTTATCCCGCAATAAAAATTCATAGAAAGTGTTTTTGTACCAATATTTTTCTAATAAGGTGGTTTCCTAGAAAAACTGACCTTTAAGGTCTCATTCTTTTGGACTGAGAGAATCTGAACTAAACTGAGAGAAACTAAAATGCAGAGAGTAACTTAACTGAACGGAACTGAACTGAAAATAAGTCCAAAAAACAGGCCTTTCTAAATTTTTTTAGTGAAAAGGTATCCCGAGTTAAAGAAAGATAAAGGAAAACAGCTGAAGCAACAGCTCAGAGAAGGCTACACCACCACTCCAGTCTCCAGCAGCTATACAAGTATACAACAGCACTCCCATCGCCATACACCATAGTCATTATCTGCAACAGTCGATGTAATTCAAGCTACATTGTTATGAAATGAATATTCAAAACTTTGTGATTTTTGAAGGATCAGAGTTTATCCCTTTTATGGCAAATATCGCGGCAGCTACAGACGGATAAGGTATTATAAAGTCCGAAACTGAGCAATGAATGTAGTGTACCATTGTATGGCCAACCATTCATTTTTTTTTTTGGTAAACAAAGCATCATAAATTAGAATAGTTCATTACAATCCTCAATAAATTGAGCTCTACAATAACTAGGGGGGTGGGTAGAACCCTAGCTACATTACAAGCCATATCCGTAGTTCTACATATCTTAGCTAATCCATCTGCCAACTGATTAAATTTCCTCTCGCAAAACTGTAGTTTAACATCATGAAGCTCCTTCATCAATCCCCTGCAAATATTAACCGCCACAGCATGATATTTTTCATTATTAGTCTCGCAAAGGATAAGTTGAACCGCATTCCTACCATCCGAAAACACAACCCCATTCCTTGCATGAGTACTTTTCACCATTTTTAACCCCTCTTAAACGGCGAGGAGTTCAACAGCAGTGGCATCGATAGCATAACTTTTCTTGAGAAAACCCCATATCCAAGTACCTCGTGAGTGCGAGAGACCCCCCCCCAAGCCCACACATGTTTGAATATTTAAGAAAGAAGCATCCAAATGAATAACAAATTCCCATAGAGAGTTGGCAAACATAGCAGTATTATGACCCATACCCGGATTGATACTAGGATTCCTAATGCAAGCTTTCGCAAAGTCTATAGCACAACGAGTGGCCCGGTAAATGATTTGGCGGGGAGACACAGGAGGAGAATTCCTAATCACACATTCATTTCTATCTTTCCGAAATTCGTGACAAATATAAGGGAAGGTTTCTCTCCACTTAAGCGTAGCAAACTCGTGTTTACTAGTAAGATTGTAATAGAGCCACGAGCTGAAGGGGAGATCAAGAGAAGTTTGAACTTCAGTCTTATCCCAGATCTTAATAGAGTACCTGCATTCTTGGAACACGTGCGTGACATTTTCGACCCCTGCCTTACACCTGGGGCACAGAGGGGGGTGGGGAATAATTTGTCTGACAGCAAGTAAGCTCATATGGGGAAGGCGATCCCTCCAGGCTAGCCACAAGAAAAATTTAACTTTTGGTTCCATATAGCCTCTCCAAATCCATGACATGTTCAAATGTTCATGATTATTAGGGAGTTGAGCATTATAGGCTTGTGTGAGGGAGAAACCATTCGAAGTGACAAATTTAGGAACCAGGAGATCTTTTTCATGCGACCTATGCGGAGGTGGAATACTCAAAATTCTATCAACAATATTCAAGGGAAGATACAAAGAGAGGTTTTGAAGCTTCCATTCCCCTTCCGAACATAGATCGACAACTTTAAGACTCCCCTCCTCAAGAGCCAAAGGGCCATAAGTGAACCCCCTGATAGGCCCAATAAGAAGCCAATTATCGTCCCAAAAATTTATATCAAGCCCCTTTCCCAAAATCCACTCCATATGATCCTGAATAAGCTCCCACCCTTTTCCTATATTTTTCCACACCACTGACCCATTTTTAAACTTAGTAGCTCTCCCATTATGTAAATACTTAGAGTGAATGCAATCCTGCGCCAGAGAAGAGTTTTCTTGGGTGAGCTTCCACCCCAACTTAGCCATATAAGCAACATTCATAAACCTCTGACATCTAATCCCCAAGGCTCCCTCATCTTTAGGTAAAAAGGTAGTTTCACGACTCACAAGATGAATTTTCTTTCTCTCCTTGTCTTGCCCCCACATAAAGTTATTGCAAATCCCGTCTATGTCAAAGAGAGTAGACACCAGAAGCATAGACGCCTGTATATAGTAAGCCGGGATGATAGAGAGGGTAGAAGATATAAGACATAACCTCCCAGCTTTAGAGAGATAGCTCGTTTTCCAATTTGCCAGTCTATTTTTCACTTTGTCAACAACAAATTGGATTTGGGATCGAGAGGGTCTTTTAGGGGAGATAGGTAGGCCCAGATACAACCCTAGATTTTCAGACTCAGAGATAGTAAGTGTCTCCTGAAACAATTCTTTATGTTCCACATGGGTGTTTTTAGAGAAGATGAGCTTACTCTTACTTTCATTAATCTTCTGACCCGAAGCAGCACAGAATTCCTCTTAAATTCTACGAAGTGCAAAAGCAGTTGACTCATCTACCCTCCCAAAAAGCAGTAGATCATCTGCAAACAGCAGATGGGAAATAGGAACTTTACGTTTCCCAACCCAAAAGGGGGACCAAATACCCTCATCAGTAGCTCTCTAGATACCCTATGAAAGCGCTTCAAGACATATGTTAAAGAGATAAGGGGACATAGGATCTCCTTGTCGAAGTCCTCTAGAGTGAAGGAAAGGTTCCGTTTTTGTCCCATTTACAAGGGTAGTACGTAGACGAGGCCTTCGAAACACAATTCCTAATGAGTTCTATAGAGGCTAGGTCCAGGTTATGGTAACTAAGACATTTCCTCACAAAACTCCACTCAACACGATCATAAACTTTCTCTAAATTAATTTTTAGCACAAACCACCCCCACTGCCCTTTTTTCAGGTGCATGGAATGCAGAATTTCCGAGGCGACAACAAGGTTAATCTCAGGTCCCCTACCTTTTATAAAGCTATTTTTATTTCTAGAGATCCACTCCGAGATACAAGGTTTGAGCCTATTGACCATGACTTTAGTGACTAGCTTATGCAAGGTATTACAGAGGCTAATAGAGCGGAGCTGCTTAACAGTCTCGGGAGAGGGTTGCTTAGGAATAAGGCAAATTAGGGCTCTACATAAGGATTTCGGGACACATTTTCTCCTGAACCACCCCTGGACCTCCCTGCATAAATGATTACCAATGACGTGCCAAGTATTTTGAAAGAATATCGGGTGGAAACCATCAGTTCCGGGACCCTTAAGCGGTTTCATGCTAAACAAAGCCTTTCTAATTTCTTGCTCAGAAGGGACAAACTCTTCCGACATCATACTCCCATTATTCAAACTCTCTCTAGTGCATTGAAATTGGTCAGTCGAATAAAGGTCCTTGTAAAACTTTTGAATGAGACTCCTTATACCCTCCCCACATTCAATTGGATTCCCCACATCATCTCTGAGGCATAGGATCCTAGACGCATTTCTTTTAATAACTACACTCCTGTGGAAAAACCTAGTATTTCTCTCCCCCTCTCCCAATCACTCCATCCTACTTTTTACTCTCCAAAGCCACTCTTCTTGCTAAAGGATTTGATTTAGCTCCTCTTGCAAATCAATCTCCAGGTTTTGATGGAAATGAGAGTACGGGTTACGTTGGAGGTATGATTGGACACCACTTAGTCTAGATAAAGCTTTTTTCTTCCTTTGATAAACATTCCCAAAAACATTTTTATTCCAAACTATTAATGTGTTACTCAAGTTATCTAGTTTAGTTTGAATATCTACATGTTCAGGCCAGTTTTGGGCAACAACGTCAAAGAAGTTCTCATGCGTAAGCTACATAGGTTCAAACCTAAAAGGTTTGAGACCGTTACTACTAGGTCTATTATCCGTTTTTATAAGCAAAGGACAGTGGTCAGATGTTATTCTCGGGACGTGCCATAGACTAGCATTAGGAAACATAGTTAACCAATCCGGGTTTGCCCAACCTCTATCAATTCTTTGAAAAATAGGATTTCTCTTTCTTATATTCGACCATGTAAACTTAGGACCATTAAACCCCATATCAATCAAATTACATTCATCCATAGTACTACCTTACAAATCAGCTCTAGACCTACAGATTGGACGACCCCCCAACTTGTCATTTTGAGATATGACTTCATTAGAATCTCCCACTACAAGCCATGCTTTATCAACGTGAGAAGCAAAATTAATTAAATCATGCCACAATTCCTTTCTTTTCCATAACTTAGTACTAGCATATATAGAAGACAAAATAAAAGAAGAATGGTTCGAATGTACCTCAATAACACCATACACTCTTTGCACCCCCATCTCCTATGAATTGGAAGTCGAGGATCGAGGACTTCCATAAGATTAGGATGCCTCCTATGAAGCCATGAGGTTCCACGAAATACCATGCATCAAACCCCAACCCCTTTATGATCTTGTGGGATTTATCCCGACCCACCCATGTCTCCACAAGAATTGCTAGAGCCGTATTGTGTTGCTGCACCAAAAGCCGAAAATTGGGTTTAAAAGAGGGTCTCCTAATCCCTCTCACATTCCAAAATAAAATATTCATTCCCCGAGGTAAGCTTGATTTTGCTAGGAGCATCGATAGTGCCTCCTCGTTTCCTACTTCCCACGGATCGACCTCGACCCCGGTTGCCGGATTGGTCCACAATCTCTTGTGGGGCCACAATACCACCTCGGAGAGCCGAGGGTTTCTTGGTACTTTTACCTCTTCCCAAAGAGCTGTTATGCCTAGTTGTTTCTGAGGACAGGCTAGGCGGGCGGCTAATACGGCATTCGTGCTGATGTAAGCTTGCAAAGGTCACTTGGGTGCTTCTCACTAGAGCCACGGTTCGTATCAGCGGGAGCAAGGGGTTGGGTCTAACCAAGGCCCAAGGTTTTGCATTGTGTTCCTCTCCTTTGATTCTACTTCTACCTCTTTCAACATGAACCATTCTTGGAAGATTCTCACCACCCGAGGAAGATGAGCGGTGTCTCTGATTTGGGGGAGGTGAGCAGGACGAAACTCGGAGTTGGCATACATCATCATGGCCTTGCTCTCCTCCGAACGAAGTGTCGGGTTGAGAATTAAAGCCTTGCCCTCCTGTAGAGTGAGGTCCGAGTGATATTCCGTTGGTTCCACCAGTGAATCCGGGAGGAGGTAATCCACATATCCCTGGTTGAGCTCTTGGAGAAGTGGTCTGACTGGACGAGAAAAAAGAACCGACTCGAGCAAGGGGGCTATGAAATTCATCCTTGGAGGGGAGGGAGGGGTTGGTGGTGATCGGAGCGGTGGGGATGACTGGCCCGAAAAGTCCAATTCCACCGGAGTTTCCATTTCTTGGGGTGTTGGGTATTGAGAGAGGATTTTTAGGTGGAGTTTGGGGTTTGGTAAATGTAATCTGGGTGATGGTTTCGACGAGGGGGTGGGGATATTTGTGGGCTTGGGTTACCGAGTTTTTGGGTAAAGGCATGGCTGGATTTTTAGGGAGTTCAGGTTCAGGCGTAGGCTTGGGGCTGTTGCAGGGAGAAGGAGAAGGTTCTGATGGGATAACTCCACTTTTCATCTTTTTAGAGGGGGATAGACTTCTAGCTTTGGAGAGAGAAAACTCCTCCAAATCTTTGAACTGTGCTAAAGCAGCAAAGGTATTGGTTGAGGTATGAGTAATGGGGTCATAATTTTGGGATGTGACTATACCCTCCCCCCCCCCACTCTCCCCAACCACGTTACATTTAAATGTACGCTTGGGCCCCTCCTTTTCGGCCGCCAATTTCTTTTCTCCACCCTTCTTTTTTGGAGTCTACCTAGGCGTGGACACGTGTCTCTTCCTAGTTGGGTCTTGGTTGTGGACTTTTTTCCCCCTTTGTTTTCCCCCTACAACTTCCCAGTTTGTTTTCCCCATATTTCCATCGTCAACCTGTGAGTTCGTCGAATCTTTCACTTCTTGTTCATGGTTTTTGTCTACTCTTTGGGGGTAATTTTTGCTATGATGTCCAACTCCACCACAAACGTGACAGAACCAGGGCCCTTCAACATATTCTAACTGTTTCTGAACACCTCCTATCCACACCCTACTTGGCGCTTTCCGGCTACCCTCCATGAGAACACAAATTGCAGCAAACCTCCTCTTCTCACTTTGTAACGTGAGCGCGTCGATTTTCACGGTTTTTCCCATTGCATTTCCTATCTTTTGCAGCATATTCTTATTAAACTTTCCGCTGGAAGTTCGGGAAGGTGAATCCACACCGGAAACTTATCAATTGGAGTGTCGGACGGTTTAAACCCGGGCTTCCACGGTTGAGTCCACACCATGGATGCTAAGATAAACCATGGACCTCCTGCTAAGATGACTAATCTCTCAGTGGTTGAGTTACATTTAATACTGTAGAAACCCTTCCCTAGAGACAATAACTTCAATGGCCCATTCCATTTCCATAACTTTGATAATTCCTTCCTTAAAAACTCATGGGAAAAGGACCTACTTAAGACTTTGCAAATTAATGATGTCCCCCATTCTCTAACCAACTTAGAATATTCATTAAGGGAGATAGGTATAAATATCTCCTCCTCCTTATTCACTATTTCTCGTTGTTCAGCAAAAGGGAGGGCAGGCATAACGAGAGGGATAATAGTGGACGTACCTTCTTGGCCTAATTTATAAGAGCCCAAGACATCTTTGAAGGATTGGGTGGAGGTTAGGATTATTTCTTTACCTGAGGGTATATTAGGTGGGTCCAGCAGGCGAGGCTCCGGCAGGAGTGGGGGGAGACGCAGTGCTTCAACAGGAACCTCATGCCTTGCAGTAGGCGGAGTGGAGGTTATCTCTCTTTGAGCCTTGAGGGCGGTTTGGGGAGGACTTTTGTGGTTTCTCTCTCTCGTTAGATCCATCTTTTTTTTATTTACATTTGAGATTTCACACTTGATCTCTATTTTGTAGCTTGCTTTTGCAACTTATCTCCATATGAGCATAGTTCATGTGCTATCCCGCCAACCATTCATTGATTCTGGGTAAGTTGTCCAACTTGTGTCCACCATAAATCCCTCATTCATTGTTCAGTTTTGGTGATTCAAAGCTCAAAGTGTTCATCTCTTTGCAAAGAACGAGCAGAGGAAAATTTTGAGCAATTTGGAGCACGGAGAATGGACATTTGAGCCTTCAAAGTAGGGTCCTCAAATCTGAAAATTTAACTTGAAGTTGAGAAGTGAAACTGAGTGAACTTTGTTAGTTAACTTCTTTAGGAAAGATCCAGAACTTATGCATAATATTTTTCCTTTCATGGTAATTGGCAAGGTGCTCGAGAGGTTTAAGTAGGAACCATTTAATTTTCTGTCCAGCAGGCCTCCAGAGCCAAAGCCTAATCCTTTTTGCAGGCTAATATATGTTCTCCATGCCTGCCTTTTTGAATCGGACAGGCGAGTTCACGGGCTAATGTGCTTGAAGCCTTTTTTTTTTAGTTTCCCCTAATTGATGGCAAAATTTACCAAAGTTGACATTGAAACACTAACGTTAACATATCACTTTTACATTCTATTCAAAACAAAAAAACATATCACTTTTACAAATACTCATCTTGCACAAACTGTTGTCATTACTCATTAGAGGTGTGCAAAGACCCAGGTCAGACCTCAATTTGGATCGGACCGGACTGAAAATTCAGGTCCGATCCTCGATCCATGAAAAATCCCGATTCTTGATTTCCGATCTGGTCTTGTCCAAACCGGAATCCCGAAATTTTGTTAGTTTCTTTAAAAAAATATGTTTTTGTACTTACTTAATTCTCCTTCCCCAAAATTTTCAATGAAACGTTAAGTCATTTTCTTAACTCCTTACCTCCTTTCTCCTACCTCTAAGAGGTCCAAAAAGATTTGAGAATATTAAAATCGAAATTCAAGTTTGAAGATGATCTCTGTCACTCTGTGTGCCTAAATTTTATTTTATTTATACACACCCCTAGTTGTCATACATCAAAATAAGCAACTCCTGGGGGCATATTAAAAGTATAACTCAAACAATTAAAAGAAATTAAGCTTCATATATATATATATATTATCACGGTTCTCACCATAAGGGTGTTTCTCATATGAACTTATATATATGTATATGTATATATGTATATATGTATATATATATAGATTGGCTAATTTTTCCTCATTTTACGAATATTTTGCTCATTTCACAACTTGTTTGCTCATTGATGGGTTTTAAAATAATACCGCAAGTGCACGGTGTCTGTTTTTAGCAGATACTTAGCAAATACGGGTCGATCCACAGGGAGAGGAATTCTACATATTAATGTTCAATTACTTAACTATTCAGACAGAAAAGTTGTTGATTGACTAATAACTAAGGTGAAATAAACTAAATCACAAGAGAAGAAAATTTATCAAATAATTGAAAATCTAGCGCATTCGATCGGTCCACCATGCTTATACTAATCAGGAGGGTTCACAAAACTAATAATACTTAGGTGTAGGGTCGAGCAACTAGAGTAGGCGTTAATCCTATGGTCGGGTCTTAACACTCTCAAGGCAACATATGCAATATGGTCACATCACATAATCAGACTCACTAGTGTGTTCTAGGCCTCTAAAAGTAGGATCTTGATCAATACAAACAATTATTAGCCAGAAACGATTCATGAAATTGTACACTAACATAAATTGCAGATAAAAAATGAATCACACTAGAATTGCTCTAACCACAACCTAATTATCAAAGAAATCAAGAACAATAAATCATGGTATAAACATGGCTTCCCTCACATACCCTAGAGATGAATCTACTCACTCATGGCAAAGGAATCACAAACAATAACCATTGAAATACTCATACTTGAAGCAATTAAAAATAATAAGAGACAAATACTTGAAAGTAAATAAGAACTATGAAAAGACAATTACCAAGTGAAAGGAAAATTGAAGAACTTGAATTGAACTTGAATTAATCTCCAATGTGCAATAATTAGTGCTAGAGAGAAACTAGAGTTTTAGAGAACTAAGGAACATAAAATGAAAATGAAAATAATAAAAAAAAAGGTCCTTGCCAAATATTTTACAAGGTTGTTTATACTAATCCTAAAAAAGAACAAAAAAGGAAATAAAAAGGTCTGGATTTTCAGCTTCTGGGCTAACCGCCCGGTCGGGAGGCAAGCGCCTGATGCCATCGGGCGGCCTTCTAGCGTGTGGTTCTTCAGCAAGTGTGGGCGAGCAGAGCGTCCGATCAGACCGGGCGGGTACGTCCGATCACACCGGGCGGGTACGCCCGATCGGGTGCTATCAGCGAATTGCGAGCAGGCGACATACGCCGATCGTGCCCGAGAGGATTGAAATTTAGAGAAAAAGGGTCGCCCGACCAGATCAGGCGGGCCTTCAAAAGGAGCTTTCTTGACCTTTGACGCCAAGACAGCAAAACTCTTCACACCCGAAGGCTTTGGGAAGTAGCCTCGGGAACTCATACACGTGCCTCCTAACTCTCTCCAATCCATTGTGGCATCAAGAATAGCAGAAAATCGGGAAATAATTCCCTAAAACCTGACAACTATCATAAGACACAAAACCACAACTAGATAGAAAATGTTAGTATAAAATAGCTCCTAAGAGCACTATTTTGCACGCGTTTCAACAAAGAAGCGGGGAGAAAAGAAGATATAAAACTATAATATCACTCATTTTGTGTTTGCTTATTTTATATTTTTGCTTATTTGACATTTTTATGCTCATTTCACAACGTTTTATTCTCATTTTACGTTTTACTCATTTTACGTTTTTGCTCATTTAACTTTTTTATGCTTATTTTATGTTTTACTCATTTTACATTTTTGCTCATTTTTACGTTTTTGTTCATTTAATCTTTTCTACTCATTTTATGATTTTGCTCATTTTTAGTGGTTTTCACGGTTCTCACCATAAGAGGGTTATATATATATAGGGGAAGGCTCTTGTGAGAACACATTCTCTATATGAGAACACTTTTTTATGTGAGGATAAATCTGGATTTTTAAATCTAATCTAATCTAACCGTCCTAAATCAATCTACAAGTAATGGCTTTTTTGTAATTTCAGCTAAACATCTACCCCCTTTCATCCTTCTCTTTCACGCTACTTTTTCTCACTCCAATTCTTTGCACAACTCCACTCTTTTTCTTCTCTCTCTCTCCTCTCTCTTCATTTTCACATGTTCCTAGGAAAATTCTTCATGAATTTTGTTCGAAATTCATGCTATACTACATAATATAATTGCTCTTCATCAATTTTTCCAGACTTCATGATTTTAAGTTATTTCAATATCTTATCTTCGATTTTTTTTAGTTTGATTTCTAGTTTTCAACCGTTCTCGATTTTTGTTTGATATTCATTGAACCTGTTGCTCGTCGCAATTCTCTCTCCTCCTTACTCCGATCGGCGATAATTCAAATCCTGGATCTTCATCTCATCGCAATTATCACTAAAAATTCGTGATTTCGCCTTCTTTTCTGCCGGCGATTTGTGTTGTCGTGGCTCCCTTAATCATTGGTGACTTGTTTTGCTACGATTTCACCGAAAGATTTTCGTGGCTCGACGCTTCTGTAATCTCCTCATTCTCGATGCTTTTGGAACATGTTTGAAAAAATTCAGAATGTGTTTGGAAAATTTTAGAACACACTTGACATATTTCACAACATAATTAAAATACTTTGGAACATGTTTGAAATAATTTAGAACATGTTTGAAAAAATTTAGAACACACTTGAAATATTTCAGAACATAATTAAAATAATTTAGAACATGTTTGAAATAATTCAGAACATGTTTGAAAAGTTTTAGAACACACTTGAAATATTTCACAACATAATTAGAATAATTTGGAACATGTTTGAAATCATTCAGAACATGTTTGAAAAAATTTAGAACACACTTGAAATATTTCAAAACATAATTAAAATAATTTGGAACTTGTTTGAAATAATTCAGAACATGTTTGAAAAAATTTAGAACACACTTGAAATATTTCAGAACATAATTAAAATAATTTGGAACATGTTCGAAATAATTCAGAACATGTTTGAAAAAATTCAGTATACGGTTTAAATATTTTAGAACATAAAGCTTGATATTTCAAAACATGTATATATGTATATGTATTGATTATGTTCTCATGTTCTAAAAAAAATAAGTTTGTGTTCTAAATTTTAAAGTGTTCTTATATAAGTATGTGTTCTCACATAAGAGGGCATTCTCACTGGATCCCAACCCTATATATATATATATATATATATATATATATATATATATATATATATATATATATATATATATATATTGGCTTGTCGTACCTAGCCCATCAACATTAGCATGCCGGGCTTGGCACTACGCATCAAAATCTAGTTTTAGAACATTGTTCAAGCCCGCTTTAGGAACGGGTCGAGCGAGTTGAGCCTTTCTTTTCAATATCAATAAGTTTCAAGAGAAAAATATCACCTAAAACATACTGTATTTTGAAAAATCTCTATCAAAGTTTGGTTGATGTTGATATTACCTTAGGAGTAATTTGTAATTACCCTCATCTTTCATTTCATATACTCTCTTTTCTTCTCATGTAAGGCGCTGTTTAGTCCACCTTATTTTTACTAATCTGAACTTATTTGATCTAATCTGATCTAAACTTATCTAATCTGATCTAATCTGATCTAAACTTATCTTTTATAAAACATATTGTTACTAATATTATTATTACTTTGTACTTCATTACTAGTATTACTATTACTATGCAAATCTTTTAATAATAATAATAATAATAATAATAATAATAATAATAATAATAATAATAATAATAATAATAATAGCATAATTAGATTTTTTTTTTTGAAAAAGAACACATAGCATATGAACATACAAAATAAAAGAGCACATATTTTAAGTCAAAAAACATATTCTTTATGTCTAAGGTCCGATTATAATAAGAATTTAGGTATTAATGAAAAGAACATATATTGAAAAAGCATACAAAATCTATTGATGTGTCATATTTATACATAGATTTTAGATGCACTTAGGTTGCATTCTAGTCCATATTAGAGCATTTAGGTGCATATTTGCATGATTTACTCAAGTTTTGCCCTACTGCTCTTGGTTTACTTGTTTTGATGAATTTCAGGTGATATAATGCAAATATACTATGGTTGGCTAAGTTTGATTAAAACAAACATGAATAAAGAATGTAGATTGCATGAGGGTCACAAAGCATCTCTTTGGGACGAATTTGGGCTAAATGAAGCGGACCATCACTACAAGAAATGCGAAAGCTGACTCTTGTACACTCTTTTAATCATAACTTTTGATACAAAAATGATAATGGAGTGATTCCAATTGGGTTGAAAAGTAGACTTGAAGAGCTTTCCAACTACTGGTCACACGCAAAATTTCATTGAGAGACGATAAAGTTATGAAATTTTGAAAATGAGCAGTTTTGGTATTTACTGCGGGCCCAGCCGGGCATGATCTTGCCCGGCCGGGCGGTTCGCTGTTTTACTTTTTCTACGGGTTTTGACCTAACAACCGCCCGGCGGGGGCGGAATCTTCCCCGGCAACCCGGGCGAGGAGATTTTTAGGCGTTTTGAAGCGCGTGTTGCGCTGTTTGTTACTTTAGTATAAATAACTCTCCTTTTAGAGGGGAAAAACTACATTTTCTCATTATTATTTCAATCATTAGTTTTTTAAGCACTTTTATTCTCTCAAGAACCCTAGTTTATTCTACTTTACAAATTCATTCAAGATTCAATAGAGTAATTGTTTTCCATATTCGTTCTTCAATTGGTATTGTTTCTCATCCCTTACTATTCTCTCTTTTCAATTCTTCTTTGTTATTCCATCATGTTGCTATCTTATTTAGTTGTGATTATGTTTTCCCCAATTATGTGTCAGTAGTTTACTTTTTAGTGATTGGAGATCTATGTATGCATAGGAGGGATTGATTGAATGATTGTTTAATTCATTGATTTGTTTGATTCTTGCTATTGAGTTATTTAAGTTAATCTACAAGTTTGGCCAATTGTGTTGATTACTGTTGCAATACAAAGTTATAGACAGAGAGGTAGGATTTTGTATAGGCTCTCAATAGTAGGCTTAGCGATATATGACCATGCGAGAGCGCCTTAGTGAGTTTCGAGGGAGGTAATGTTCGAGAGAAATTACATGTGTGATAACTGATAAGTGACATTTATGTCACTTTTAAGAGTAACTATTTTTTATATTGTTTTCGTAATTTATGTTCATTTATTTCTATCTATTTTAGCGTTTATTTCTTCTTTCTTATATTTTGTAGCTTAATTGAGTAATTAGTTTTATTTACTAGTTTTTAGTCTTAATTTCATAAGTTATTTATTTTCGTGTTTAGTGTTTTATAATCGTGTTAGGCCCTGTTCTTTTGAACTTATTTTCAGTTAATTCCAGTTCAGTTAATTTAATTTTAATTCATTTCAGTTAATTTCAGTTCAGTTAATTTAATTTTAGTTAATTGAATTTAATTTCAGTTTAGTTAATTTAATTTCAGTTCAGTTAATTTAATTTCAGTTTAGTTCAGTTAATTTCAGTTTAGTTCAATCTTATCTAATGTTTTAATTATTATTTTTGTTTTCAATATTACTATTAATATTGTTATTATTATTAATATTATAATTATAATAATAATTTTTATTTTTATTATATTTCTATTGTCATTATTTTTTATTATTATTGTTTTTATTATTATTATTATTATTATTATTATTATTATTATTATTATTATTATTATTTTGGTTAATTACAGTATATTAGTAATTTCAGTTCAGTTAATTTCAGTTCAGTTAATTTAATTTAATTTCAGTTAATTTAATTTCAGTTCAGTTAATTTCAGTTCAGTTAATTTAATTTCAGAGTTAATTTAATTTCAGTTCAGTTCAGTTAATTCCAGTTAATTTAATTTAATTTTAGTCAAAATAAGTTCAAAAGAACAGGGCCTTAGTTTGTTTTTCGTAATTTATTTTCTATATTTATTTCTTTTTAGTTACTATTATTTCTATTACTTTCTATTTTCCATGTCTCGTTTCTCCCCTTTGTGTTTTGGTTTTGCTTGTAGGTGGAACGTATTGGAGATATGGTGCAAGCGATTTAAAGTTGTCATTCAAAGCTTATGCTACACCACAACACTCTTAACCTCCAACACACCATACCACTTCTACTTACCCATTCATCATCCTCCACCCATAATCCCTTGCTTTCCTCACCAAAGTATGGCGCAGCCCGCCCGGGCAATCCACCAGACCGCCCGATCCAATGCATGGCCCGCCCGGGCTCCTGGTATAAGGAAGCTTCTGCCAGCCTCCTCGTCAATACGTTGGTGTTCACTCGAGAGTAGCTGTAGGAACAAAAATTGGTAACAAAGTAATTAAACTTATCTGACAACCGTGGCGTGAGATAATCACTGCCCTAAAGTTGAATTTGCCCCGCAACAACACACGGACTCTCAGCAATCAACCTCCAGGGTTACACGGCTTCTACCTTTCCGGTGTTGACAGAAAAGTAGATTGAGAATGCTATTGAATATTGCCCAGAAAAAGAAGAGAATGAAACAGAGGAGAAGATGTTTGTGTGTCTCTCTCCCCACAAAGAATACTAGAACACTTGAAGAAGCAGAACAGAGAAGCCACCAACCGAGGAGAAGGAAAGAGATGCTCTGTAGGAAGCCTTCGTAGGTGGGAGGTTATTTTATAACCCTCAACCCGGAATTTTGGGGGTTAGTGGCAGCAATTGAGGAGCGACATCAGGAAAAGAAAAAGGAGACTCTAATTTAGGAAAAAACACTAACTTACTCAGTTGCAAAAAACGGTCATTAAATGCTGATACATTATTCACCCAAAACTTTAGTTAAGTTAAGTTTATTCCACAAAGCCCAAAGCCCTGGCCCGGGCGGGCGACGGCGGCGCGCGTGTGGTTACCACACATCACCACACATCCACTAAAAGCCTCATTGTTACTCAACTCAAAGAGTAATAGTTATAAACTTTACTCTTCCCTTATATTCTTTCAATGTGGGACAAAAGCCAAAAGACTTCTCATATTCTTTTGAAGCAAAACTTAAGAGTTTGAACTCTAAACTCCAACAATCCCCCACATGATTCAAAAGAAGAAAACAGAATGAAACGGGGCTGAAAAATATGATATGGGCAATAGATACTAGGTTTTGAAGTATCAATGTCTTATGGACTTGAATTGACACTCAGTGCGTATACATATGTCTTACTGTCGTAATAGGTAGATTTCTCTTTGAACCTTTCACGAGGTTAGCAAACCATAGATGCGCACTCAACCTTTTTCAAATCAAGAAACATTCTCGCAATTGTAATATCGGTGCCCCACAATTAACCTGGATTCTCATGAATGCTCTAGAGAGCCTAAGCCTTAGGGACTCTCATAGGGGATTGGGCGTAACCCCCACATTCACATAGGTAAGTTCATCAAGTTTGTACTGTCACAAACCACCTTAAGTAAGGCTATGAACTTATTAAGAGCTTTAAGCTCAACCTTACACATATAACAGTATAATGAAACATAATACTACATCACTTTACTTAGTAGGAATGGTAGTAGTATCAACAACTTGAGTTCTTTTGTGATTTCGTTTGACCCTTTGAACTTAGGAATTCCTAAGAAGGGTATCCATCACAATTCACTCCACAATAGGCTTTAAACCCATTTCTTGTGCTAACGCTAGCACCAATTTTCTCCAAAGACCTTTGATGAAAGGATCAACAATATTCCTCTCCAACTTTATATATACTCGAGTCACATTTTCTAATTAGATTTCTCATAATACCATTCCTTAAGCGAATATGCCTTCTCTTTCATTATAGGCTTGATTATTCGCTACCATAACTGTTGCTTATGAATCACAACGCATGGAAACTGATGGAGCTGGCTTACACCACAGTGGAATATCAACAACCAAACTCTTTATCCACTCAGCTTCCTGTCCTGCTAATTTTCAGGCACTTAAATATTTGTTAAGCAATAATGTATTATAAACCATAGGCAAAGGAATACTATCAAAGCTGATCACATATACTATACACATGCATGAGGTTAACATAGCCACAGAGAAGAGTAGCTCAACAAAACTTCTCACACCATTACTTAGATCTCTACAACTGATCTGATAAAGACCTTTTCAAGTGTACTCATCTTGCGTTCCTTACAAGGAGACACACACATAAAGAGTTCATTTATTCTCGCTTTCACATCTGAATTGCCACATCAGAATGCCAATCCTTCATTTGAACCACTATCAAATACCAAAAGGATAAAAGGCCATCTACTAGAAGGTAATGCAAATATAATTACTAGAGACAGAGTAAGTGGTCAACACCAACACTATAGTGAATCCTCTTGCACTTAGCCACTCTACTTGGCTTTCACCTTTCAACACACTTATAAAAGGAATCTTACTGCCTATTGCCCTACTAAGATTACGCAGGTACGGTTCATCCCAAGTATAATAAATTATAAAGTACTCATCGAGCACTAATATTGCTTCTTTACATAAACTAGCACCTATAGAGACTCATAACTTCTTAAACAATTTTGGAAAACCAATCCATCATTATATTATGATTGTCCATGAATTCATCAAGTTCATCAATACCTTTTTAACACTAGGACACATCTAGTTTAAGAGCTCCATCTATGTTACTCCTTAGTTGATCTACTCATCAACTTCATTAGGAATACACAAAACAGAAAGGAGAAGAAGCAATCAGGCCACTAAAACACACTTTAGCATACTCTTGCAAACGCAAAATATATATCCACATAGATATTCTAATAAATGAATAAAATAAGCAACGAGGAGATAAAATAGCTTCATCTATATCAATATTGCAAGGTCTCAAAGCACATGAGAACCGCACAAGGATAAAGGATCCGCCTTAGTTAGACATACACAAAAGTCTTAACTAACTTCTCGAGAGACTATCCAATCCATTGAAAAGATATCATTATTTTAAACAACTACTATCCCCACATGAAGAGAGATACGAAAAAGTATTAATCCTTCCAACTATAAATTACCCAACTCACTTGGTCTTTAGGCCTCATTCAACTTTTCTCTTCTACAAAAGAAGGAAATTTCAAAATGGTCTCATCTAAACCTATGGGTAAAAGGTTATAGCTCACGAAATCATTTACACATGAAATATAAGAGCAATTACACTTAGAGAGTATTCATAAGAATTAAACTCCAAAAACAACAACCTTTTAGTTACAAACTACTAGGGTGCCCAAAGAATTACACTTAGCTCTTCATACGCATTTATTAAGATATTGTCCACTAGATTAGGGATTAAGATCCACAATCTAAGACACCTTAAGATAACCAATAAAGGAACCTTAAACAATGGGGTTTCTCCGAGACACGACTTAACACTCGAGATGCTACCAATAAACCCAAAAGTCCATATGACTAAACATGGTCAACGAATTTAAATTCTACAGGAATTTTACAAAGCAACTCTATAATCAAATGTATTCAACATATATATAATAAGCAAAGGAAACCAACTTTCAACTCAAGAGTTAAATTGATGTTCTCAACAGATTAAAGTCCCATGGAAGTTTCCTTCCTTACACTCACCTAGGTGAGTCCAACTAACTACCTGTTAGACTCAAACAATAACTTACCCCCCACATTGCACCACAAATTCAGCAATAACATGAATTATTCAAACGGAACAAACAGTGGGGCACATAATAACATATTATGCAAAGTTAGAGTTTGACGGTATATAACGTAGATAGGAAACTTCCCTGAAGTTGTCGGAATCACTTTGATAATCTAAATGTGCTTGATCAATTCCCTTTTAATCTTTGCCTCTTTGTTCAATTGCTTTGAGATTACAGTAGCTCCGCAACAATAACCATACTAATGCTATTTATCCGCTTGAGTCACCACATATGAGACTTATACCATCATATAATTTAAACCCTTATCAAACAAGGAACAAAACAATATAATGCTCATGGACTCATACCATGACATATTGTTAAATTTGGGTTAGTACATGATAATCCAAATAATCCCACTTTAAGAAATATAGTAGCCTCCATAGTTTGTAAACAAATTGCTTTAACAAAATATCACCTAATTTGAAGTCTCACTGCCCAAATTCACATATAACATACGACATAGTAACAGGTAGACTAGCAGAACTTATTACCGCAAAAGAACTTGTTAATTCTCAAGAGCTTATTTGGGCTGTTTCGAAAGGTAGACTAGCAAATATCCACAGATAAAAGGATCACTCATGGCAACCTTCCTCCTCAAAACCACTCACCAACATGAGAAAAACCAACCCCTCATTTCACTGCCCCTCACAAATATATTTATAGCCACAAATGTCAGACTTTCATACAAGCCAATCTTATTGTCACCAGCTCACTTCCTTGCATTAAGCCAATCAAGAACCCCAGCCAAAACCATACGCAAGGCACGAGCTACAAGTACGGAGCATGAATAAGAGAGATCCTCATTATGTTTGATCTAAAATCTTAATATCATAAATACCAGCCATCATTGTGAAAGGCTGAAAGCCTAGTTATAGGCAATTATTTGTCACAGACTAGGCTAAGGGTCATAAAAGTTGTTTACTCAGATTAAAAGATGTCTACAAAAGCCTAATATAAACTATGTCTCAAATGTGGTGCACTGGAAGTAAACTTCCTGCAAATACTCAGATAATATTTTTTTTTTAATATAAATAAAAGAACTATCCGAACGATGATTCATAATGCCTAAAATTCATCCATCATAATAGCAATTTAGATATCCCTTGTTCACAGCAAGATCTATCAAGTGGAAGTACACCAACAGACGGTGCCATCATAAAATACACATAGATGTGATGACCACCCTCTTGAGACAGAAAATATGACAGTTGACAAAAAGAACCAGGATTAAGTTCTTGTATCTCATCAGGCACAAAGAAAGACATGATGTAAACCGTTGACTTTGTTTCCGTAAATTCACGGCACAACAACAAGATATAAGTATCCAATAAATAAATTGTAGAACCCAAGTCAATCAACATGCTGCAAACGCATACTTAAAATACAATACTCAACAAATCAAATAACACATCTGCAAAACTTGTATAAGCAACAAGTCAACAACGTTTCAAGATTGAAGGAAAAATTAGCAAAACCCAATACTCAGTTACCAACAAATTCAACTTTAGAATGTAGGAACAAAAATTGGTAACAAAGTAATTAAACTTATCTGACAATCGTGGCGTGAGATAATCACTGCCCTAAAGTTGAATTTGCCCCGCAACAACACACGGACTCTCAGCAATCAACCTCCAGGGTTACACGGCTTCTACCTTTCTGGTGTTGACAGAAAAGTAGATTGAGAATGCTATTGAATATTGCCCAAAAAAAGAAGAGAATGAAACAGAGGAGAAGATGTTTGTGTGTCTCTCTCCCCACAAAGAATACCATAACACTTGAAGAAGCAGAACAGAGAAGCCACCAACCGAGGAGAAGGAAAGAGATGCTCTGTAGGAAGCCTTCGTAGGTGGGAGGTTATTTTATAACCCTCAACCCGGAATTTTGGGGGTTAGTGGCAGCAATTGAGGAGCGAAATCAGGAAAAGAAAAAGGAGACTCTAATTTAGGAAAAAACACTAACTTACTCAGTTGCAAAAAACGATCATTAAATGCTGATACATTATTGACCCAAAACTTTAGTTAAGTTAAGTTTATTCCCCAAAGCCCAAAGACCAAAGCCCTAGCCCGGGCGGACGGCGGCGGCGCGCGTGTGGTTACCACACATCCACTAAAAGCCTCATTGCTACTCAACTCAAAGAGTAATAGTTATAAACCTTACTCTTCCCTTATATTCTTTCAATGTGGGACAAAAGCCAAAAGACTTCTCATACTCTTTTGAAGCAAAACTTAAGAATTTGAACTCTAAACTCCAACAGTAGCAGCCTGTCCGGGCCCAT
Organism: Beta lomatogona; assembly: GCA_947646795.1. NCBI lineage: Eukaryota > Viridiplantae > Streptophyta > Magnoliopsida > Caryophyllales > Amaranthaceae > Beta > Beta lomatogona. The sequence continues at coordinate 1,167,319 of CANSNZ010000105.1, forward strand.
ATCAGCCCGCCTTGGCTATGGTGCCCGCCCGGGCTGCTGAAGAGGGGAGGTTATGCCTCGACGAAGAAGAAAAACGTGCTATAAACTCATTAAACAAATCAAGGGTTATGATTCATTGCAGCAAATCCATGGCCAAAACAACAAAAGAAATTGGATTGAAAAAGAAAAGATCAATTGTGAAGATGAATTTGCGCCGTCGATGAACTTTGATGATGCACTGGATATCAGATGGATGCTGATGATGATGATGATGGACCGATGATGATGATGATGCGGAGCAGAAGAACTGTGGAGCAGCGAAGATGAAATAACGAGGAAGGGTCTGATACTTTTTTTTTTGGGGGGGGGGGTCTTTTTCTTTTTCCTTTTATTTTTATTTCTGAACCCTTGTTTACTGCACCTGCACTTTTTTTTTTTGAGGGGACTGCACCTGCACTTCGTTTTTCACTTTTTCATTTCATTTATTTTCTTTCTCCTTTTTCTTTTACCTCAATTTATTTACTTTTTCTATTTTCTTTTCCATTTTCTTTATTCTCTTTTTTATTATTAGGAGTAGTATAAATACCCCTAATTCTATTTTTTTTAGCGGTGTGAAGTTTTAGCCAAGTTTTATTTTATTTACCACTCTTAGGTTTAGAATATTTTCAATGCCTTAGGAAGGATTAGTCTCCATACCTTAGTTTGGGATAAAAGTGAGAAAATTCAAAGAGAGATTGAAGATTTGGAGATTTAAGGGTGACAATTTGTATTTAAAAATTCAACAATTTATCTATGAGCATTTCTTACTCTCTCTCTTCTTTTATTGCTTTATTTTAAGAAAAAATTGATAAGAGCAGGCCCAACTATGGCCCCCCTTTCGTAAAAGATCACAACTTTGGACTATCCCACAGCAGTCCCAACTTTGGGGTGTACTTTACAAAAACGGTCCAAGTGGACCGGTTACCTGTTTAAACGGTAATTTTAAAAACACCACACCCTTAATTCACGAACTCCACCCAACCACAATCACAACCACCGACACCCAACCACCACAACCACCTCGAAACCTCCACCAAACCCCAAAACACCATCACCCAGAAACCAACCACTCTGAAACACCACCAACCCGAAATCAGCCACCCCGAGACACCACTAACCACTCACAACCATCACCAACCACCCCCGAAAACACCACCAGCCATCCCCAAAACACTACCATCCACCCTGAAACTCCCCTAACCACCCCACCCATCCACAACAAGCCCGAAATCCACCAACACCACCTCCAAAACCCATGCCCAAACCCACTAACACCACCTCCAAAACCCATGCCCAAACTCACCAAAATTAAGGTTTCAATTCGAGTTTAAGAACACCAGTTCAAGCAAAGTAAATCAATTTTGGAAAAAAAAACGATCTTTGATTGAGAGTTGATCGATGGTGAATTCTTCGTCATCTACTTCGTCTCCCCAATACCGTTTGATTTCTAGCGATTTGATTTCCGGCGGATTGATTTCCGGTGAAGTTGAAGTTGCCGATGAAGTTTCCGGCTCAGTAGTGGGTGTGATGATAGTGGCTTCTGTGGTGTCCTCCATTGATGAGTATGTAGTAGCAGAGGAGAGAGAAAATGAGTGAGACTTCCAAATAGCATGGGGAGAGGGGGAAGGAGGGTCGGTGACGTGCGGGAGGGTGGCGGGGCTCCGATGAGCCGATGACAGGTGAGTCGGAGAGTGGCGGTTTCGGGGGGAGGGAGGGGTGGCGGAGCACGACGGGAGGTTTCGAGGGCGGGGGAGGGGTGGGAATGCAAGGAAGAGGGTGGTGGGGATGGTAAGGGTGGTGGGCTAGTGGCTTAGGAGGTTTACCTGTTGTAGCAGGTTAAGTAACCTGCTAGGACCATTTTTGTAAAGCACACCCTAAAGTTGGGACCTGTGTGGGATAATCCAAAGTTGGGATCTATTATGGAAGGTGGGCCATAGTTGGGCCTGCTCTTATCAATTTTTCCTTATTTTAATCATTATCATTGTTTAATCTTCATGTTTAATAGTTAATCTAGATTAAAGTTTTCATCTTTTCCTAGTTTTTTTTGTTTGTTTATTAGATTTTGTTTTGTTTTTGCTTTAAAGTCTTGATTTTTAGTTTTTGCTATTTTTTAAATTAGCGGTTTATTGCTAGTTTTTCCATGTTATGATGTTTGGTAGTATAATGGGTAGTGAGTGGTTCATTAACTAGGATTGGGAGTAGCCCAATTATTGTTTGCATCTTATTTTCATGAGTAGAGTTTATTGGGTTGGTTATACTTGGGATTTATGCAATTTCAATCTTTGATGTTGATTGGTGACTTAGTTGATGTGAGCTCCATCACCTTTTAATCCTTTTGTTGCTCATTTAATGGTTTATTTTTATGTGGTTGACCTTCATAATTGATTGATTAGTTGCTACACATCACTTGTTGATTGGTATTAACTTGGGTTTAATTTCAATTCTTAACTTGGCCTAGTTAGGTGATAACACCTCGAAATATAAGTTTTGTTGCTATTTTTCTATAGGAAAAATTGACAACAGAGGTCTCAACTATTGATTAACCTGTGTAGGTCCTAACTTTAGAGGGTCTTAACTTTTAGCGAGCCTCGGTGACTTAAAACTGACGATTTTTTTAAAAATCTCACCTTGTTTCTACATCGCTCACTCAATTAACCCTTCTGGTGTGACCCAAGTTTTACAAATGATGACCTATTAAGCCAGGTTTCAAGTCACTAAGGCCCGCTAAAAGTTAAGACCCCCTAAAGTTGGGACCTACACTTTGGTTAATCAATAGTTCGGACCTTTTAAAAATTACCACCCAAAGTTGAGACCTTTGTTGTCAATTTTTCCTTTTCTATATGCTCCTCCTAGTCATGTCCTTAAACAAATTTTTTGGGAAGAGTTGATTGCTTATCTTAGTTTCTTAAGTAGCTCGTTTATTATAATGGGTGACTTTAATTAGCTTAGTTCTCATCTTGATAAATTGGGAGGAACAGGATTTAGATTTTCTCGTTTTATTTGATTCAGTAGAGTGTATAGAATTGCCATTTGAATGTTATTCTTATACTTGGCGGAAAGAATCTCATGGCCCTAATAATATTTTTGAGCGTTTAGAAAAAGGTATTGTTAGTCTTGATTGGTTGAGTCTATTTCCTAACTCTAAAGTTCAGCATCATAATTTTACTTCATCCGACCATTGTCAAGTTTCAATTTCTTTAAATGTAAGTAAGTGTAGGAAAGCCCCACCTATCTAATAAATTATGGACCAATCGAAAAGATGTTGATTGTTTGATTAAAAAAATTTGGTGTACTCAATTTCAAGGATCTCATATGTATTGTTTTACTAGAAAATGTAACCTCCTTAAAGGAAAAGCGAAATTGTGGTCAACACCTCGTTTTGGAAATATTTTTAAACAACTTGGATAGTGGAAGAAAAGTTAAAGTCTATCCAAAGTGAGTTAGTAAATAATGAGACGTGTCCAGTTCTAATAGCTTCTCAAAATAAGTCATTGGCTAAGCAAACTAAGTTACTACATTTCCAAGATTTTCATTGGAAGGTTAAAGCAAAATCGAACCATATTAAGTTTAGTGATGCTAATACTAAATATTATCACATTTGTACGTCTATTAGGAGAAACCGGAATTTAATTACTACAGTTCAAGATCCTCACAATAATCTTATTACTCACCCTAAGCGTATTGAAGAATGTATTACTAGTGCTTTTATGCAAAGTTTTTTAGCTAATTTGTTATGCTCGTTTGATGTCAATAATGATTTTGAATTGTTGGATGAAATAGTCTTAGATGAGGATAATTTATATTTATGTATGGATGTAACTTTTGAGGAAGTTAGAATTGCTACTTTTGATTTAGCACCTGATAAAGCTCCTGGGCCAGATGGTTATCCTCCTTTCTTTTTTCAAAAATATTGGTGTTTAGTTGGTAGATCGCTTTTTAAAGCCGTTAAAGCTTTTTTCCATTCAGGATATATTCTAAAGGAGATTAATCATACTTTCATTACATTAATACCAAAGATTGATAATCCCTCTAATCCTAACCACTTTCGATCGATTAGTCTTTGTTTGACAATTTACAAGATTATTTCTAAAATCATGGCTAATAGGTTAAAGGTTGGTATGGGTAATATTATTCATCCGTTACATGGAGCTTTTGTTCCTGAAAGATTAATCCAAGACAAGATCTGCTTGCGCATGAAGTTTTTCATTCTTTTAGAAATAAAAAAGGCCTAGATGGTTGGATAGCTCTGAAATTAGATATGGAAAAAACGTATGATCGTTTAGAGTGGAATTTCATTTTTATTACTCTTGAAAAATTGGGGTTTCGCTCTCGTTGGATAGAGTGGTTAAGACAATATATCACAACAGTCACTTTTTTACTTTTGGTTAATGTTATTCTTGGTGAAACTTTTATTCCGTCTAGGGGTATTTGTCAAGGAGATCATTTATCTCCTTATATTTTTATTTTGTGTGCTTAAATCTTTGCTCGTCAATTGCACCAAGCTAGTTCAATGGGAACAAAATCTATAGGTGTTAAATTAGGTCACTCGGGAATCAAAATTCCTTTTTAACATTTGCAGATGATAATATGGTGTTTGCTAAAGGTTCTCAAGAAAGTTGTCACACTATTAAAAATATTTTAGATAAGTATTGTTGTATGTCAGGCCAGCTTGTTAATTTTCATAAGTCCGCATTTCAATGTACTCAAAATATTTCTAGAGTAGTTTTTGCTAATTTTGCTAATATTTTGCGAATGGATATTTCTGGAGTAGTTTTTGCTAATTTTGCTAATAATTAGCTGGTAGGACCATTCTTATCCAATCTAATCTGGCAACGAAAGCTAATTATCAGATGCAAAGTTTTACTTTACCGCTATACTGTTCTATCTTCCCTTGATAAATGTTACAGGAATTTCTTTTGGAACAAAGCTCCGGATACTAAGTCTCCAAATTTGATAGGGTGTGATAAGGTTTGTAGACCTAAAAAATTTGGAGGTTTGGGCCTTAGGAAAGCTAAGACTAATAATATTGCTATCCAGTTCAAGATTTTTTGGAAGATTTTAGCTTTTCTTGAAATTTTATGGGTAAATTTAATTAAAAAAAGTATTTAAAGGACGATTACTTGTTTTCCTATAAAGTCAAAGCTAATGTGTCCTGGCAATGGAGGAAACTTATGGGGTTAAGAAACTCTTTTAAAAAGGGGTTAAGATGGAATGTGGGGAATGGCGACAATATTTCCTTTTGGTATGACAATTGGGTTTTTAATTATCCTATTGCGGATATCTGCATGTTGTTAGTGGGACTAAAGGTCTAAAAGTTAATTATTTTATTACTCAGGATCGTCAATGGTATAAATCTGTTCTTGCCCAATTTATCCCGTTAGCTATTTCTAAGGTAGTGGCCAATTTATTTATTCCTACTAATCATATCCCCGATAAAATATTTTTGGGGCCTCTCTTCGATGGAAATTATTCGGTTAAGTTAGGTGTCAAGCTTCTTCAAGGTCTAAATTTGAATTTGTCTGAGACTTCGGTTTTTCATTGGATTTGGAAGTTGAAAGTTGCCCCCAAAGTTAAATTTTTTATTTGTAAAATTTGCCAAAATGGTCTCAATACAAAGAAAAGGTTGGAATTAAGTCATGTTTTCCTCCCTATGTAGTGTGTCTTTTGTAATCGCCATTCTGAGGATACCTCTCATCTTTTGTCTTGTTGTCCTTTTGTTATTGATGTATTTAAGGATCTTAATAGTCAAATGAATTGGGTCTCCCCCTCCCCCCAATTTTTTTGAATGACTCATCATTTGTAGATCACTGTTAAAGCCGAAATCTTGCTTCTCGATTTCTCGTATTGAGATTTTTGCTATTTCTTGGTGGTTCATTTGGTATATCCGTAAAGGGGTGGTTTTTCGTCAAGAAAAGTATTCTCCAGCTAAAGTTAGTGCGATGATAAGAGCTTATTTGCATATGATTAGTCCGCATGGGGCCTCGGTAGATGAATTTGATGCTAAGCTCTCCGTGTGTCCTACTCGGAAGATCGTGTGTCTTCGGTAAGTCTAAGATTAGGGATCGGGTCGGTTGGTGTCCTCCCCCACCAATTATTTCAAAGTTAATTTTGATGGTTCAAAGCTTCCAAATGGTCAAGTTTCCCATGGTTTTGTTATTTGTGATTCGAAAAGTGTTATTATGTGGTGCTAGTGCTTTAAATTTGTCGGTTTCAGTTCTTGTTCTTTGAAGCTTGTGGTCTAAAAGAAGGCATTAAAAGGGATATTTCTTTGGGCAATAGAAATCTTATTATTGAAGGTGACAATTTGGCTGTTATCCAATCTATTAAAAACATTTGAAAAATTTCTTGGACTATTAACTCTCTTATTTTAGATGCGGGTGAAGATATGAAGCGGTTTGAGAATGTCCAGATTCGTCATGCCCGAGAGGCTAATGTTCTTTGCGGATTGGATGGCTCATCGGGGTCACACAACAACTAATCTTGCTTATTGGTTTGATGTTCCTAATTTCCCTTTCGTTGTAACCATCCGCAAGGATGCTTTAGGAGTGGCCCAAATCTTGGGATCCACCCTAGTTGTTTCTTTCCTTTTTAAAAAAAAATTGATCTTGAACAAATTTGTTAAATATTCTTTTTATATCGTTGTCCTATTTTATATAAACTTTTTTTTAAAAGATAAGTTAAAATCCCGTGTAGGGGGAAATTTGAAGGTGATGCCAACACCATTAGGTTATCCCTTGCTACTCATGATTTATATAAACTAGTTTCATTTACTTTTTATTATTTTGCCAAAATTGTTAAAAAAAAAAAATAAACATCATATACTATCATCATGTAATTTACATGTACAAAATCAAAAAGAACATCGCATATCAAAATTGTTAATTAGAACAAATATAAAAAAGAACACGTACAAATGCCAAAAGAACATTCTTTTTCTTGAACACAAATAGCTTGAAATAATGATTTTAATGAAATTTATAATAATAGTAACGACATTAATAATAATACCAATATTAATAATTGATAAGTACAAAAACAACAATAATAATAATAATCCTTTTGAACATATGTACCAGTAAATAGTAGCAGTATTAATGGTAATAGTAATCGTATAAAATAATACTAATAATAATAGTAATAATAATAATAATAACAAAAACAATAACAATAACAATAATAACAATAATAATAAAAATAAATAATAATAATAATAATAATAAAATAATAAGAGTAATAATAATAATAATAATAATAATAATAAATAAATAAATAAATAAATAATAATAAAATAATAGTAATAATAATAATAATAATAATAATAATAATAATAATAATAATAATAATAAAATAATAGTAATAATCATAATAATAGCGTTAATAATACTAATAATCATAATAATTATCATAATAATCATGATACTAATAATAATAATAATAATAATAATAACAACAACAACAATAATAATAATAAAATAATAAGTTTTTAAATATAAGCATGATCTAATCTGGTTTGATCTGATCTGAAATAAGTAAAAATAAGGTGAACTGAACATAGCCTAAGACCCTGTTTTTGTAGACTTATTTTCAGTTCAGTTCAGCAAAAATAAGTTTAGTTCAGCAAAAATAAGTTCAGTTCAGTTCAGTAAAAATAAGTTCAGTTCAGTTCAGTCTTATCTTATGTTGTACTACATCTGTCCCAAAATAGTCTGAACACTTTCCTCTTATGTTTGTCCCAAATTAGTTTGAACACTTCCATTATTGGCATGGTCCAACCACTAATACTTCCTCCGTTTTTTTTTAAAATGCAACAATTGGACTTTCACGCGCAACGAGGCATTACATTGACCATAAATATCTATAATTACATATAGGTAAAAATTATAAAAATTACATATTATGAAAGTAGGTCACGAGACAAATCTAACAAGATCTCACTTGACTATATTTTTCATTATGTACAAATCACAAATCTTAGTCAAAGTGATAGGTGTGAATAGTGAAAAAGTCCAATTGTTGCATTTAAAAAGAAACGGAGGAAGTATATTATTTCTTTTACACATCTTTAGCCCATACTCTACCTTTTATCAATAAAAAGTTACCCACTCTTTCTCCTCTAATAAAAAATACCCCACCAACTCCTATCACATCTACTTTTTAAATAAAATAACATTTGATAACCACACCACAACTTATCACTTTAAACTACGTGTCCCAACAAGCGTTCAGATCTTTCTAGGACGGAGGGAGTAATTATTATTTTTGTTTTCAATATTACTATTAATATTGTTATTATTATTAATATTATAATTATAATAACGATGAATTTTTATTTTTTATTTTTTTATTTTGTTGATTTTCATTGTTTTTTATTATGGTTTTTATTATTGTTTTATTATTATTATTATTATTTATTATTATTATTATTTATATATTTTTTATTATTATAAAATAATAATAATAATAAGTATTGATAATATTATGTTAATACAGTTCAGTTCACCAAAAATAAGTTTAGTTCAGCCAAAATAAGTTCATTTCAGCACAGTTCAACAAAAATAAGTTCAGTTTAACAAAAATAAGATAAGTTTAATTTAATTCAGCTGGAATAAGTTCAAAAGAACAGTGCTTAAATCTTCTTCAAATTCTTTCATAGCATAAACCTTGACCAACATTAAATAAGTTTGTTGTCGAAATTATCACCACCAATTCACCAAACCTAAAAGTTGGACCACCTTTCGTCCTTTCCCCCAAAATAAATTTCAACAAACTCAATTGCGTACCAACACATCTACCATTATATTCTTACTCCCAATTCCCTCGGTCTACCCACGCACACAGATAGTCCAACTTACACACAAGCCACAGCTGTTCTTCCCTTTTCCCCATTTTTTATATCCAAACAATCCCTCCCCGCGCCCACCCACATGGCCACATCCACTCTCTTATCTTCATATTCAAACTTTCAACTTCCCCCTTTGACTAATCACTCACCTCATTCTCTGACCTTTGACTTTTTGACCACCCCCCTTGTATAAACCTCCCCCTCGCTCTCTCCTCAACAACTCATAAATCTCAAATCCTACCACTTACAAGCACGGAAACAGCTAGAGTTTCGGAAATTAAAAAAAAAATACAATAGCACGAAAACAGCTAGAGTTTCGGAAACAAAAACTAAAACGAGAAAGCCTTAGGTCCTAGAGGTTTCCGTGCTTCATAAGATAATGGCGAAAAATGAGAATGAGCTATGTGTAAGCATACCAAGCTACTTTCAATGTCCGATCTCAATGGAAGTAATGAAATCTCCTGTTTCTCTAACCACTGGAGTCACCTACGATCGTTCAAGCATCCAAGCATGGCTCGATGGCGGCAACACAACTTGTCCTGCTACTATGCAATCTCTCTCCTCACCTTCATTCGTCCCTAACCTCACACTTCACCGTCTCATCCACCTCTGGTCTCTCTCTCACTCTCTCTCTCCTCCTTCTCCTCGCCTTCATCTTCCCTCTCTCAACCTCCAAAACCCTCACGATCTTCCGATATCTCTCAGAAAAATCCACGATCGAGCGAACAAATCGAAGGAAAATCGAACAGTTTTGACGAAATCTGACGAATTCTTGAGTTCGATCGTTGAATTGATGGTGAAATCTGATGAGATTGAGATTCTCGAGTTGATTTCGTTGATTTTGCATTTATGTGGAGCGGAGAAAATCGTTGAATTAATAAGGAGTTTCAATTGCTTGCCTAAATTCGTCGTTGTTTTGCGAAACGGAAGCGTCGAATCGAAGATCGCAGTCGCGAAGATCTTGCATAAGATCGCGATTGATAAAGAAACAACGAAACGATTATCGTCGATCGAAACTCCGAATTTGATAATTGATCTTTTCAATTTAGTCAATTCTGGTTCAGATTCATCGATTGAAGCTGGATTATCGGCGTTGATCGCAATTTCAACCTCGAAATCAGCGAAAACGGAGATGGTGAAACTAGGGATGGTGCGAAGAGTGGCGGAGATCCTCTGCGACGCGGAGAGAGAAAATAAGATGATGGTGATTGAACGATCAATGGAGATGTTAGAGGTGATGGCCACGTGTACGGAAGGGAGGACAGCTATATGTGAGGAGGAAAAATGTATGGCTGAGATTGTAAGAAAGTTGATGAAAGTATCGGCGAAAGCGACGGAGCACGGTGTTACGGTGCTATGGAGCGTAGGGTATCTTTTCCGGGATGAGAAGGTGAAGGAGATATTGGGGAGGAATAATGGGTTGGGGAAGTGTTTGTTGTTGCTTCAAAGTAATTGTTCACCTATTGTGAAGCAAATGTGTGGTGATTTGGTGAAGGTTTTGAGGGTGAATTATAAGTCTTGTTTGGGTGTTTATGATACCAAGACTACCCATATTATGCCTTATTAAATGCTATAAAAAAGAATAATTAGTGAATTTACTCATTTTAGTGTAGGAGTTGGTGATAGGTTGTAGGATAGTGTTAGATACTTGGAATTGGAGTTGCATGAAATTGTGTCAACAGAGATTCATAGATTTTGTTTTTTGGGAGAAGTTGTAAATCTGATACACATTTGATCAAAGGAATGTACACACTACACATCAATATTGAATATACCTGGATTAAAGGAAATAGTTTGCTATTGTCTTTTTTTAGTGTAAATAAGCGACTAAACGTAATGATTTTATTGTCTTGTGAGATTAGTGTAATGTAAGAGGGTGATTTCAAATGTTAAATTTACTAGCACAATAAGTACTTTTGGTGTAACTTTATCATTGTATGAAGTTAAAAAAATGACTAATTTACTTGCTCAAATTAGTTTGTATGGAATTGTCTTATCCAAATCTTGCTCGAATTAAAGAAAATTATCTCATGTTTGTGTATTTTTAGTTCATAACAATAGTATTTCCCACTCGCATTTTGTATCAGGTGGAAATTATAAAATGGGATAAAAACGAATTCGATCATGAAAATCTTCTAGTTCTTGATTCATCACTAACATTATAAGGAAGGATAATGGAGGAAACCTAACTCATTCAAGACAATATTCCCTCCCGTCAAAAAAAAAAAAAGAATATACCCTCCATCCACACTGGAAAAGATTAAGAGAGTGGGAAGAACACAACTACAAGAAAGGATGATAGAGGGCCCATGTCCTCAAAAGAAGTGAGATGATCAAGTTGGCAAAAAGAAATAGTGGTCCGTGACGATTTGGTAAAAGATGGCGACGTTTTGGTAAAGAAAAATAGCTTTTTCCATTTTGATAGATAGAAATTAGTTTGTAGTCAAACTGACAAAAATATTATATTTGACATCAAAATAACCTTTTTTTTTTTTTTTGGAAAAATGGATTAGAATATCCCCAACTTTGGCCCATCCGCTTTTAATAGCCCCAACTTTGAGTTATTTTAAAATACCCCCAACTATTGGGGAGGTCCGCCAAAAATGCACCCGATGACGTAATGCTGTTAGAGGTAATTTTTTTTATTTCTCTTTTATTTTCTCGTATTAGCTTTTGTAAACTAAAATTCCCAACCCCCACCCCCCTCCTCTCGCTCATACCACCCCCCCAACCACCCAGGTGCCACCTTCCCTCACCCCACTACCACCCTTCCTACACCCCAGGCCCCCTCCCCTAACCCCCCGCCGAAATCCCCCTCCCCCAACCCGGTCGAACCCCCCTCCTCTTCTCCCAGGAAGACTCCGGCGCCCTCCCTCCCTCTCTCTCTTGGACGCTCCCCTCCTCTATTTTCGCCGGTTCTAATCCCCGCATGCCGTTTCTCTCTCCTCCTTTTGAACTTGAACTTCCATCCATCCATGGCTTCTTCTTCCAAATTCTCCAAAAATGATCTTCTCTCTCCTCCACCATCACCTCAACTTCAACCAATAACAGAATGAAGAAACAACACCGACCGTCAATTGAATAAGAGGTGGATCAAGATCAATAGACTGAATCGACATCTTAGCAATCTCATGAATAGCAACCTCACGAACCCCAGGTAAATCACTAGTCATATCTTCATAAGCAGCCTCAAAAGCCTGCTGCCAAAACCTCGGTAATCTCATCCAGTGATTATTAGTGTAAACATCCCACATATACTTCACCACTTTTTCTCTCTCCTCCATCTCCTACAATAATCAAAACCCACTAAAATTAACACCAACCCGGATTCGGAAATCAAGGAGAGAAAAAGGTACTCACTGTAACATCGAGATCGTCCCTCAAAGGAGTGTCAAGGTCGTCGGAAAAACGGTTGAGATTACCGGCGGACCACCGGAGAGTGACGGTTCCGGTGAACATCGACCAGAAAGCTAGCATTAAAATGGCTGCCAATGCCCAGAATTTGTACCGCCCTTTACCGAAAAGGCTCACATCGGAGGTTTCATTCTTATTTGATGAATTGGCAGATGTTGCTGTTGATGAGGTTGTGTTTGACGTTGTTAGTGGGAGAGAATCTTCATCCTTCATGTTATTATTTTTTTATTTTATGGGAATTTCTTTCTGAGTTGGGGAATTTTTGCAGTGGGAATTTGAATTGTTGTTTCGATTTTTTTGTGAAGGGAGGGGGTGGGGAGGGGGTTTCTCGGTGGGAAGAGGGGTGGGGGGGGAGGAGAAAGAGGGAAGGGAGGGGGACCGGTGGTTGAGGAGGGGAGGAAGGGGAGGGTAGCAGTGGGGTGGGAGTAGAAAATGGTAAGGGTGGGGTGATAAAAAAGAAAAACAAAAAATTAAGTAAAACCAATAAGAGCATGCCACGTGACATTTTAACATGCTAAACCGGTTCTTTTAGGTCATGGGTGCATTTTTGACGGACCTCCTCAATAGTTGGGGGTATTAAAAGCAGACGGGCCAAAGTTGGAGGTATTCTGATCCATTTTTCCTTTTTTTTTGTAAATTCCGGAAACCACCTTAGAAATCTTGTTTTTTTTTTCCTTTTTTATTTTTTTAAAAGAACCAACATTACTTGGTTATATTTTTAAGAAAACATTACTTAGTTTTATTTTTAAAAGAACGCATTACTTAATATATTTTACTTTGTAAACCACAAGACAATTCAAACAATAATTTTATTTTGTCAGAGGAAAAATATAGTAGCAATTTCTTGTAAAAATAATTAAAAAAAAAACATATTAAAGTATCATTGATAAAAAATTTACAAATATTTTTTGACGAGCCAACATAATGCCTAAAAACCTAGATTTATCTCAAAAAAGGAAAATAAATTGCGATAAAATAGCTAACCAAGTTATTTCTTGGCTTACAATTGCCGAAGTTGGTTTGATTGAGGAAATCTGTAAAGTAAAGCTTTCTTTCAATCAAATAGATTTTCTAAAAAGCAAACATATAGTGAACAGGTTGGTCTTGCAAGAGACCGCCTACTTTTTAATTTAAAATTAGGCAACGGCCCAAGCCCAATATTAAAAAGTGAAAAGACCATCTTTCTTAATATGGTGACTAGTAAAATCTATATAGTGACCAGTTTAATATATTTAATGACCAGTTTAATTCATTTAGTTATCACATTCTTTAATCCATTTAGTGACTAGTTTAATCCCTTTAGTGACTAGTTTAATTCATTCGGTAAAACTATCGAGTTAATTTATAAAATTATTCGTTGTAGTTCGAGATTCAAAGGAAAACAAAGGAAGGAGAAGAGAAGTAACGACTAAGTTGGTGTGAGATGTCTAGGGACAGTGTTGGGTTAGGGTGAGACGGATGGGCTTGTTAGGAGAATGCAGGCTTGAGTTTGTTTAATTTTATGTTATAATTAGACCGCCTATTCTAATAATATGTGTATAGTGAATGTGTTATTATAATTTATCATTATACATATCTTTTCGTCAACAATTATTATATATTTTTTACAAGTGTTTTCTTTAATATAAAACTAAGTAAGGTTCGGCTATTGAAAACTATTAAATCTTTTAGATGCTTTTTAAAATTTACCAAAAAAAATTAAAAAAAGATATTGGATTATTTTAATAGAAAATCTAATATATTTTGGTCTACTGCTATGAACCTATTTTTATTTACCAAATAGAATCCAGACCTATTTTTATTTACTAAATAGAATCCAAACCTATTTTTATTTACCAAAACGTCATATAAGCTACATTTGTTACCAAGTTATTACCTCTATTCCTTTTTACCAAATTGGTCATTTGGCCCCCTTAAAAGGCAAGCAGCGAGAGTTGAGATGAAATCATCAGGGGTGACAACAACGTCGTCTATTTGCTTCATCTACATAGATAATGTGGTCAATTTGCTCCATACTAGTGTTCAATTGAGCTCAACTTGTTCCAAGCCCTATCAGAACTAGAGTTGTGGAAACGATTTGATTTAAGAATAGAATGAAGACCTTGCCCTAGGGCTTTATGGAATCCATGTACAGCTTTGCAGAGACATTGTCTATGTAGGCCACATTATCTATGTAAACAAACTTCAACATAGAGAGCTTTTATCAAGGTTCCTTGATGAAAGGATAGTTATTATCAAGTAACGAAGAGGTCAACCTTGACTGCAAGCGAGATAAAGACAACACAAATGGCAGTTAGATTTACAATGTGGTTAAATGTCTCAATATAAATTAAGCCATATATTGTTGGAATCATATTCTGACTAAAGGATTTTTTTTTTTTAACATCGAGAAAATTTACATTAATTAAAATTGAGAGTACACCTAACGCTAATATAACCAAACAAACATAAACAAACGAAGAACGAGAGCTCTATTAGCTCTTACATACTTTAGAAAGAAAAAACTAACTATTCCATGTCCAAGTCAAAAGTAGTTTGTCTTGGCGATGACGGGTGAGGTTGGATGACATGTCTTGATGAAAAGACCCGATATGAGAGGGAGTCATGTTGTGATACGAAACTCTAACGATCTTCGAGAGAGGCGTCGCACTAGGACTAGTGGACCCCAATGTCCACTAGACGCTAAATCCCAAGGTCCATGAAGAGAAACAACCTCCTGGGATTCTACGGAATCAACTAACAATGAAGTCACATCCTTTGGTGACTTCGAGCTCACAAGGGGTACCCGAGTTTAGTCACATTAGACCGAAACTCGAAAGAGGTGGAGGTCTTAACGTGCTCCAAAACAAATTGGAGGGTCTCCCACAAGATGCATTTTTAGGTGTGATGACACGTGAAGCCATCACGAGAAATTGGGGCGAGTTAGATTGATAAACATCGCCCCACTTAAGGATTCGAAGATCCAACCTCACAATCTCCAATCTAGAAGAACAACGTACAACAGATCGAAATTGATAACCTCCTCTCATCTTAACCAACACTCGAAGTCCTAAAGCGGCATAAACCTCACGACCAACTCCAGGAGCATTAGCTCTTTTCACCAGATTTCCTAGATCCTTCTTTATCATAGAAAACCAAGAGCCTTGCACTGCCCACCAATCACTACTGACGAACACCCAAGCACATCCAGACGCAAAAAGGCAAGGGATATTGGATCTAGAAGATACTGAATTAAGACGAAAACATAAACCGAACAATAAACAAACTAAAAGGTGAAATACTAACAGCATATTAGCACTTGACGCAAACCGGAAAGGGGGAAGGGGCTTGGGAACACGGGGAGGGAGATTAGATCTAAGGAACACAAAACCTAACGGGGAGGGGTACGCGACGGGATAGGAGTTACTACTACGACAGGGGAAAACGGACTCAACAGGGGAGAGGAACTGGACTGAGGAAACCGGGGAAGGAGACTCAACGGTACACAACAATAGGGGAAGGGGAAAGGGATGCCCGCTACACACAACAGGGGAGAGGGAGAGGGATGCCCGCGACACAAAATAGAGGAGGGGGAAAAGGAGGCTGACGACCGAACAAAAGAGGAAGGGAGGGCGGAGAACCGGAAGGGGAGCCCTACGAACCTGCGACGACAGAGCACGACAAGGCAAACGACGAAAACTACAAAGAAACGGGGGGTGGGGACGACGGGAAGGGGAAATACGACAAAGAAGCTGCGAAAATAACTAGGGGACTAGGCTCGCCGGCGAGGCTGAGAAGCCAGCCACCAGCTAGCCTAGGGAGGCCGCTATAGAAGGCCTGTTGTTTTTAGGGTTTGGCTGAGAGAACTTTTAGAAAGAGAAAGGGTTATGGAGGTTTTAGTAACATACGGTGGAACCCTCAACTTCATATTTGGTTCGAAAAATTCGTGGTTGGATGTTGGAGGAACATGATTTTAAGTCTAGTCATGGACTAAACAATGTTTATAACATTCAACAACATGCATAGTTTGCATGGAGGTAAGTGTGTTAATGAGCCTAATTGGCCCGTGAACTATTCAAGTTCGACTGAAATTTTTCATGAGATGAGTATAGCTAATTCAACTCGAGAAACTCGTGAAGACCTTCAAAATAAAATTAAGATATTTGTTCTAGGCATTATAGTATTTAACCAAAAATTAGTGGTGAGAATTCCATGGTTCTAGTGAGAAGCTCAAAAGAAGTAGCATTCTAACTATTAAAATATCATAACATAATTTCAAAACCCAAATTTGGTTTGAAAATAAGTTGTATATGAAAATTTATGCTTGAAAAACTAAAGAGGTCAATTTTAAGTGTCACGAGTTGAGCCGAGCAACCTCAAGCTCGTGTTTGGTTTGGCTCGTTAACACCCCAATATGGAGACAAACAAGGTGGGATCCTTTAAAGCTTTTTCAATTGTGGAGTGCTCAAATTCTGTGGATGAAAGTTGAACATCAAGGCTGAGCTTCCGAATGGGTTTGAAGTGTAACGCCCCGGAAATACATAACCTTAATCGTCAGCGGAAGTACAAGTTAAGCCTGTGGGTTAGGGCCCACTAATAATATAAATAGCCTAAAACGACCTATTAAACATACATATGCTCAACTTAAAGTAATAATTATTATCCATAAATACAGAGTATTCTAGATATCCCAAATATATATACAGAGTCGCTTCAACTCAACCTTTCCGGAGCATTACTGACATAACCGATCATGCGCCTATCTTCAGAATACCTGAATAATTTCATAGAACCGGGAAAAGGGGAAACACAGGAAATAAACTAAAATGAGTTGAAAACTCAGTAACTTCACTCCAGCCCGTAAAAACGGTTTTGGTTCGTAAACATTTTCATGCACAAGTATATATAATAACACTTTAGTAATCATTACGGAGAACATTATCATTAGCCTTGAATAGTCTGCTGGCAAGGACCATTTACGTGACTTTAGTTCATTGGCAAGTACAGGTTTTGGACATATCATAACTTTCGTAATTCGTAACATTAACATCATCATATGACCTTTTTGGTCCGTATCGTACATCGTAACATAATTCCTCCACCTGTGACTTGCCCATTTACCGGATCATTTCATGACTCCAAACCAGCCAGAACCATCCACTTTTATAATCATCACTTATCATACATCATATATTCTTAATTCGGAATCATCCATAAATCGTAAATAGAATCATAACAGGACATTTTATAACATACATCGGTATCGTCACATCATAACGTGTCTTATCATGCTACATAACGATTATAACAAATAATCATATCATCATAATCAGCATCATATACTTGTATTCACGCATTTGAGTACATGTAAAACATCACATATAACACATACGGGCAATCACATAGGGTCTTGGACATGAACATTACATATAACATATACGGGCAAGCATAGATGCTTGGACATAAAGGTTACACATAACACATACGGGCACGCATAGATCTTGGACATGAACATTACCTCATACGCTTAACCATTCTTTGACTTCGACAAATAAGAACCTTGAGAACTTCATAACTCCATCAACTCTCTTGAACTTCATAACAATCCTCCATAATTAACCTCCATAATAACCATAATAATAATCAATAACCGATCCTAATAATATTCAGATTAAGAAATTAACCATCGCTAATCATCTCTAGAACGAAACTAACTAATCTATATTCTCAGCTTTATCACTCCAACTTCTTGAATCATAATAACAAGATGAGTACCATACTGTTCTAATCAATATATATATCAAAAATATCCTCGAATTAGGAACCAAAGGAAACTAGCTCTCAAACACATCATCTTAACTTTCGGATTTATTTCCAAACTAACCCATTTCTAAACTAGTAAACTATTATAACAATATCAACATACTAAAGTAATTAGGCCCAAAAGAATCCATCTAATTATCTAATAAACTAATTATTATGAAATTCAAAGAGAAGGATTAGAGGTGATTGTACCTCTGCTCAAAAGCAGGGATGATCGAAACAAGGGAGGGGAGCAAAGCTCCGGCAGCGGCGACGGAAATCACGGAATTCCGGCAAGAAGAAGCAGCCATACACGGCAACAGCAGCAAAAGCAACAGCAACGCAATCAGCAGCAACGACACAACAATAACAACGAGCAGGGAAGGGGAGAACAGATCGGGGCACCACCCATTCGAAGCAACATCAACACCACACGCAGCAACGACACAACACGCAGCAGCCACAACAACACGCAGCAACTACAATACCACGAAGAGGAGAGGAGAGAAGACGTGAGTGAGAGAGGGAGCCACGAGGACCGCAGCAGCAGCGCGATCGGAGCTCCGGCGAGCTCAGGGAGGAGCGTCGAAGAGGAAGAGAAACAAAAGGGAGAGAGATCGGGGAAAAGGAGGGAGAAACACTGGGGTTTGGGTTTGGGGTTCTCACGGGTAGGAGGAGAGAGAATATAAGGGGCTTGGGGGATTTGGGATGACAGAAAATGACAGAGAGAGAGGAGAAGAAATTTGGGGTTTGGGGCTTTGGTTCTCACGGGTAGGAGGAGAGAAAAAAACATGGGTTGGTGAGTGAAAATAACAGAGAGAAAGAGATTTGGGGGTTTTTATTTCCCAACTTAAACCGACAAACATAAATGGATACCGACTTTGGTTATTTAAAATCCAAAAATATAATTCATAATAATAGTTTCATAAAACAAAATATATTACAAATACTATAAATATTCCAAACTCAAATAAAATAAGAATTTTCAAAACATAATTAACTTTATAATTACAATTAATGCTAATTAAAACGCTCTGAAAAATCGGGGTATTACATCCTACCACCCTTATAAAAAAGTTTCGTCCTCGAAACTTGCAATAAGTTGATCGAGGGAACAATAAGCTAAATTCATTTAAACAAAACCAAGATCTCAAGCTTTCATGGTTTCGTTAGGAATTCAGCCTCCATTCCGCCATCATCTTTTGTATCTCTACTTCAACTTGACTCGCGAAATCGAGGAGCAAAGAAAACAAAAGGGGCAAACTTGTTGGCAATGAATTCTAACTAACTCATTAGTGAGATCTCGTTTAAAAACCTTTTGATTACTCAAACCATATAAGTTAAAATTAATCGAAAAAACTATTAAACTTCACATAACGTCACGTAAATCACAACAATCATATAATCATATAACTTAAGACCAACTAGGTCCAGGTATAACCACCTAAACTCCAAAAGGGCATTCATAACACTATTTCTCATATCTTAGACTCTCTTAACCCAAAAAAAGTCATCAAAATTGACCTCAACTTTCTCAACGTCTAAATTCCCAAAGGATCATACCTAGGCGATGCAAAGTCTAAGACTCCGCACTTCCGGCTAGGTTTCAGCTCTGATACCACTCTGTAACGCCCCGGAAATACATAACCTTAATCGTCAGCGGAAGTACAAGTTAAGCCTGTGGGTTAGGGCCCACTAATAATATAAATAGCCTAAAACGACCTATTAAACATACATATGCTCAACTTAAAGTAATAATTATTATCCATAAATACAGAGTATTCTAGATATCCCAAATATATATACAGAGTCGCTTCAACTCAACCTTTCCGGAGCATTACTGACATAACCGATCATGCGCCTATCTTCAGAATACCTGAATAATTTCATAGAACCGGGAAAAGGGGAAACACAGGAAATAAACTAAAATGAGTTGAAAACTCAGTAACTTCACTCCAGCCCGTAAAAACGGTTTTGGTTCGTAAACATTTTCATGCACAAGTATATATAATAACACTTTAGTAATCATTACGGAGAACATTATCATTAGCCTTGAATAGTCTGCTGGCAAGGACCATTTACGTGACTTTAGTTCATTGGCAAGTACAGGTTTTGGACATATCATAACTTTCGTAATTCGTAACATTAACATCATCATATGACCTTTTTGGTCCGTATCGTACATCGTAACATAATTCCTCCACCTGTGACTTGCCCATTTACCGGATCATTTCATGACTCCAAACCAGCAGAACCATCCACTTTTATAATCATCACTTATCATACATCATATATTCTTAATTCGGAATCATCCATAAATCGTAAATAGAATCATAACAGGACATTTTATAACATACATCAGTATCGTCACATCATAACGTGTCTTATCATGCTACATAACAGATTATAACAAATAATCATATCATCATAATCAGCATCATATACTTGTATTCACGCATTTGAGTACATGTAAAACATCACATATAACACATACGGGCAATCACATAGGGTGCTGGACATGAACATTACATATAACATATACGGGCAAGCATAGATGCTGGACATAAAGGTTACACATAACACATACGGGCACGCATAGATGCTGGACATGAACATTACCTCATACGCTTAACCATTCTTTGACTTCGACAAATAAGAACCTTGAGAACTTCATAACTCCATCAACTCTCTTGAACTTCATAACAATCCTCCATAATTAACCTCCATAATAACCATAATAATAATCAATAACCGATCCTAATAATATTCAGATTAAGAAATTAACCATCGCTAATCATCTCTAGAACGAAACTAACTAATCTATATTCTCAGCTTTATCACTCCAACTTCTTGAATCATAATAACAAGATGAGTACCATACTGTTCTAATCAATATATATATCAAAAATATCCTCGAATTAGGAACCAAAGGAAACTAGCTCTCAAACACATCATCTTAACTTTTGGATTTATTTCCAAACTAACCCATTTCTAAACTAGTAAACTATTATAACAATATCAACATACTAAAGTAATTAGGCCCAAAAGAATCCATCTAATTATCTAATAAACTAATTATTATGAAATTCAAAGAGAAGGATTAGAGGTGATTGTACCTCTGCTCAAAAGCAGGGATGATCGAAACAAGGGAGGGGAGCAAAGCTCCGGCAGCGGCGACGGAAATCACGGAATTCCGGCAAGAAGAAGCAGCCATACACGGCAACAGCAGCAAAAGCAACAGCAACGCAATCAGCAGCAACGACACAACAATAACAACGAGCAGGGAAGGGGAGAACAGATCGGGGCACCACCCATTCGAAGCAACATCAACACCACACGCAGCAACGACACAACACGCAGCAGCCACAACAACACGCACAGAACTACAATACCACGAAGAGGAGAGGAGAGAAGACGTGAGTGAGAGAGGGAGCCACGAGGACCGCAGCAGCAGCGCGATCGGAGCTCCGGCGAGCTCAGGGAGGAGCGTCGAAGAGGAAGAGAAACAAAAGGGAGAGAGAGATCGGGGAAAAGGAGGGAGAAACACTGGGGTTTGGGTTTGGGGTTCTCACGGGTAGGAGGAGAGAGAATATAAGGGGCTTGGGGGATTTGGGATGACAGAAAATGACAGAGAGAGAGGAGAAGAAATTTGGGGTTTGGGGCTTTGGTTCTCACGGGTAGGAGGAGAGAAAAAAACATGGGTTGGTGAGTGAAAATAACAGAGAGAAAGAGATTTGGGGGTTTTTATTTCCCAACTTAAACCGACAAACATAAATGGATACCGACTTTGGTTATTTAAAATCCAAAAATATAATTCATAATAATAGTTTCATAAAACAAAATATATTACAAATACTATAAATATTCCAAACTCAAATAAAATAAGAATTTTCAAAACATAATTAACTTTATAATTACAATTAATGCTAATTAAAACGCTCTGAAAAATCGGGGTATTACATGAAGCACTCATGTAAGCATCAACATTAGTGGTGACATTTTTTTGTTTCGCCTTGGATTGAGATATGTATTAGATATAGAAATGTCACGGATTAGCTTTGGTCTTTTTTTTTTTTTTTTTTTTGACAACGGGGATAGTGTGCATTAATTAAAAATGAAAGTACAACCTAATACTAATACAACCAAACAAACACAAGAAAACTAAACTGAGCGATACTCGCTATTACATAACAATTACAAAAACAGAAATAACTTAATCTAAGATAAAACTGCTCCGAGTTGGAGGTCCGATTTGATAGATAACTGTAGTAAAACACTTCTTCTGATGGATGACATTCGCCAGAACCCTGACGAACAGAATGGGAGGAGAGGGCTGATTTCACAAGCGGGGCAGCAAAGTAACAGCGAGATTAGGAACTCGCAACAGGACCAATCCCAGTGACCTTCTGTCAAGTGGGATTCTACGACCAGGTTTCCTAGAAGAGTCATATTCCTTTGTGACTCGATACCCTTTTGGAAGGATATATCAGGCTTCTCCTTTGATGAGAAGCGCAAGAGAGTTGACGCGCTATAAACCCAATTGACACATTGGGGAGCCGTCTTCAGATTTCGTTTTGTCAAGGCAATGATTGTGAAAATCATTACCAAGCGAGATTGAAATCTAACCATTGTTAGATCTCGAAGAATCATCCGATTCGCAAAATCGGATAAAACACACCCCATCCATGAAATCGTTTGCCACGCAAACCCTAACTAATCACATAACCCGGATCCAACCTCTTGAAGACAAATACAACCTCCAGTAGTTAACCAAAATATCAAGCAGGTTAAGATAACAAACAACAAGACCATAATAATACAACCAAAAACCAACAATGGAAGGCGCACAACCACATGAAACAGAAAGCGAGACACAATACTAATTGGGGAGGGGGAAGGGGAGGCCCAAAAGTAAACTACCCGACACAACACTAAAAGGGGGGAAGGGGGGAAGGCGATGCCCGACAACGTGACCGACGGATCTAGGGGGGAGGGGGAGGGGAAGCCCGGGACCGACAACCAGGGGAAGGGGGGAGGGGATGCCCAACCAGATACCACATGGGGGAAGGGGGGAAAGGGACGCCCAAACCAACAAACAGACCACGAAACAGGGGAAGGGAGAGAGGAAGCCCAAGACGAAACTCGGCGGCTAACTCGCCGACGACCACGACCACTAGGGGAATGGGAAACTAACGACGACGGAGAGGTAGTGCGACGCTACTAGAGGTGGGGAATGAGGAAGGAAGATCGAAGACTGACGAGGAGAGTGAGGAGAAGAAAGACCCGAAAAAAGAAAAGACCTACTGACTTGCCGGCGCGACGGGGACTGGGGTGGGAACAGTAGTCCTTTGCCGGCAACGAGACCACTTTGACAAGCTGTTTCGCCGACAAAACGAATGGACGACAAAGGAAAAACTCGACCCGACCAAAACAAGGACGACGAAGGAACGAAAAAGAAACCGAAAAAAAAAATTCGAAGCCGAAGTAGGCTCGCCGGCAACCCTTGCGGCCACCAGCGAGCCTGCGGCGGAAGGCTTAAGTTTTTGTAGGGTTTTTGTTTGGGAGGGGCGAGAGAAAAGTTAGGGTTTGAAATAATTCCCAGTAGCTTTGGTCTTTATGGTAAGGTTGTCGGTTATTTTGATCTATGAAATTAATTGGAGAATCAATTGAAGGCACTAGTCTTTTTGGACTGTTTTATCTGATAAAGGACAGTGTTATTCTAGCAAATGGTGTTAAGTCTATTGAGCAAGTAAGGGTTGTTAGGCCTAATTAAGTGTCCTTAAGAGAGTGATTTAATATTGTACTCCAACTCATCTTTTTCCATGTTGATTCTCTGCTGATTCAGTACTATGTACTCCCTCCACCCCATAATATAGTGCTTGTTTCATTTTTGATGGGTCAAACTTTAAAATATTTGACCAAATATTCTCATTAATATATACAAAAAAAATTAGCTGTGTGAGATCTTGTTAGATTTGCCTCAATGTATAGTTTCATAATATCAATGTTTTATATTTTAAATAAAGAATTAAAGATATCAGGTCCAAGGTCCACCTCGGAGACCGGGTAAAAAAGAGACAAGAATATTCTGAGACGGAGGGAGTAGTGCCTAGGGATTACTATAATTTTGTCTATTTAAGCTCCACTTAGCCGATCCTTTATTGGCTATAAAAGAAGATGTACTAGCAACGGGCATTTCTCTCTCTATTTAGGCCCTATTTTTTTCAGCTCATTTCACTTCAGTTAAATTCAGCCGAAAAGAATAGGGCCTTAAGAGAGTTGAGTGCAAAGTGTATAACACATAAAATATGAATGAAAACTTTTAGTTTAAACATAAATTGCAAGCTCTCAAGAAATATCGTTCATGGCAGCTTAATCATCAAAGTTTGCTTGTTTGTAATCCCTTGGAGGAGCAAAAAAATAATTCAGGTCCTTGATGAAAAAAGTTGAATATTTTAGGTCCTCGGGAGGTAGTTAACTCAACCATGTTACATACACACTAAAACAAGTGGGCCTAAGGTGAATTAAGGCCTAAGGGGTTCATTTTAACGCGTTTTATTATTCCATATTTGACCCAACCCTTCATTTTAGTCTTTTCTTGAATGATGGTGGGGGCACTGGGGCTAGTGGCGCACATATAGAATTCCTTTCACATTGAGTAAAGTGTTCAAACAAGTAGAGGCAGATCATTTTAAAAAGATGGTAGTAGCAATGGTCAAGCTTCAAGACCTTACCTATCTGGCTGATCTTCTATAACTCTTTCAAAACTCAGAACTCTAGAATTTTCACATTTTGTTTATTGTGCCCTCTTCCATCCCAACAAGGCAACAACAATGGATGCAGCTGATCAGAGACTCAGAGTTCATTTTTGGTTATGTGGGGGGATTATGCTTCCGGTTCCGTCTATTTCAAGGGGGATCCTGGTCCATTGATTGAATCTAACTACACTTCTTACATGTGGGTGCGAAAGATGGGATTGCAATTGCCGGATAACGTTCAGAAATTAGGAGATTCCATAGGGAAAATGACAGAGCTCACCCACCTCTATATCTCTTATAGTAACCACCTCAAGTGCTTGCCTAACACCATCACAAAGCCGCACAAGTTGGAAGTGTTAAGTGTTCTGAATTGTAAAGAATTTCGATACCCGTCAAACTTGGATCAATTCGTCAGCCTTCGACATCTTTTTTTTCAAGTTAGCAACATCAGATCCCTTCCTGATAGCATGTTTAAACTATCTAACTTGGAAACGTTAGATATCCGAACAATGTCTGATTCTGATCCCCTTATAGAATTGTCGGAAAATTTAGATCAATTGATTAGCCTTAGATGCCTATCTCTTTGGTATTTTGAAATTATGTCCGTTCCTCATAGCATTGCAAAGTTATCACACTTGGAAACTTTAAATCTCTATTACTCTTATTTTCACTCACCATTGCCAGAAAGTCTTAAGCTCCTGAAACTTAAGCTTAGTAATTCCTGCATCGATTCACTCCCTACACGTTTATGCCACCTGGAAATCGATATATTTTCTGAGAAGCCAACCAATACTGATATCCTTGAACAACATTTCAGTCAGTTAGCCACCCTAGAGACACTCTCGATCTCATGTTACAACATCAAGTTCCTTCCTAGCATTACAGGACTGCACAACTTGCGTGAATTAATACTCAACGGTTGTTTCAACCTCCGAGAATTGCCAGCAAATTTGAATGAGTTAGTCAATTTGAGCACCCTCAACATTAACGGCACCAGAATCAAATCCGTCCCCTCTAGCGTTACAAAGCTACACAACTTGCGAGAATTAATTCTCAAAGGATGTTATGACCTCCAAGAGTTGCCAGTAACTCTAGATGAGTTGGTCAAATTAAGCACCCTCAACATTAGCGGTACCAAAATCAAGTCCCTTCCCTGTAGCATCATGAACCTACCCAATTTGCTGCACCTAAGCCTCCCCGAGTGTTTCAGACTTGAAACTTTACCCAACAATTTGTACGAGTCTGTCTTGCTATCTATTGATAGCATGGACTTGGACTTGGACTTGGACCTGGACATGGAATTGGAATTGAAGTACAGTTGCGATAAAGGGAATCAGAGTGCACTAGGATCAATGGAGGAAGTCCACGAATCAATTTCAGAAGTACCAACAACAAGCATCAGTACACCCGACTCCCGAGCATACATCGACTAACGAACCACTAAAGCTACCTGATGATTCTCAAGTACTTGAAGGTAGTGTACTTACTGTAATGTGTAATCCATATAATAGCTCTAAGCCCCAAACGGATTCTCACATAGTTCTTAGAGTTTCCAAAAGTAAGTTACTTTTATTCAATTGATACTTAAGTTTATGTTTTTCGTGCAAACAGAATCTTATTGCATTGGAAGAAAAGATGCAATTAATGGAAACAGTCACAATGCTTCTAGCAGTTCACAAAATGAAAAGATAGAGATATTGCCTTCATGAAATGAAGATTACATATCAACCTCAGTTGGTGAGGTGACTATGCAGTCATATCAGACTTTCTCAATGCAAAAATATTACTTATGAAGGGCAAAGTGATTTTGTAATGGATTGATTTTGAGAAAAGAGAGAAAAAATAAATTTGTAAAATGTGAAAAAGAAACAAACTTGGGTGGCTCAAAAATGTAGAAGAAAATATATTTGGCAACTTATGTAAAAAAAAGTTGAATCGTTCTCTTAATTTTGTACAAAAAAAATTCAAGCTACTATGGCTAGACTGTATATTACTCCATACCATTCGCTTATCCCTTCTGTTTTGGGATGTCACCAAAGTTTGCCTCACAAAAGACAAATAAGGGGACTAAAATCTATTTCATCAGTGCCTAGGACCACATATACATAAGAGGGATGATAATTCCTTGACAGGTAGGGGCCAACTTCCCCCCTAAATACAAAATCATACAGTTTATATCATGGGATATACATATAGTGTTTATGTTGATAACTTTATATCATAGTAGTATTTGCAAACATTATCTTTAAATTTGCTGTACAACCACTATAAGCTATCAACATAAACACTATCCCAAAACACACACACTATGAATTTGTGTTACGGATCAAGCTGCCCCTTATCCGTTGCAGATCTATCACACTCCTCTAAACATAATATTTGCTCCTTGTAACTTTTACCAAACAGCAATTCTAAGAAGTTAAATAACGTTAGTCTAAAATTTGAAGTAAACCAACATACAAGCAAAAAAGTACGATACTCAGACTAACAAAGTTCAATAAGCTTACTACCGCTTTTTTCCATAAAGAGTATATAGGCAAGATAATAGGACGTTTGTAACAACAATTACTCGTTATTCTTCATGTACTTTTAAGTAACAATATAGAAGTAACCAGAGAGGCAGAGATATCAAGGCAGCTGGCAGAACTCGCTAAACCAACCCTTTCAACTCAATACTACCTCCCAACCCATGGTGACAAATCCCCCTGTAGCATTCCTCTTGATGATGATCTTCGACTGTATTCAGTATGTTGCCGTTCAAAACACAAAATTCACTACTTTAGTTTTTGAAGCACTTTGGAGTGATGCACCTTCATCTTCTAGAAATAAACCGATCCTCCCTCGGACACAACAAATGTAAATCCGAGTAGTCAAACTCGACTCGACTAAACATGAGCACTTTGAAACATCAAAATGTGGTTCATTAAAGTAACAGTAAAAGCCAACGACTTCCATGTCAATGAGGGACAAGAGAGCATATTAGCCGACAAAGTAGACCTCCAAACATGACCGTTCTTTTTTATTCTCATTCATTTTCAATATCAACGAAGAGTTACTAACTAATATCAAGGAAACGGAATGTGCACTGATTGCATGGCAATGAAAATTCCAAGGCTATCCAGAAAAAAATGTGATTTCTTTTTTATTCTCATTCATTTTCAATATCAACGAAGAGTTGCTAACTAATATCAAGGAAACGGAATGTGCACTGATTGCATGGCAATGAAAATTCCAAGGCTATCCAGAAAAAAATGTGATTCAAAAATTACCAAAAAGAACAAAAAGTTATAGCACAACCCTAATCAGAACAAGCATGTCAAACCATGCATTAAAATCAACCCACAATCACATACTCATTCAGTATATTTAAAGAAAGGGCCAGCAAATTTACTAATTAGAGCAAATGTGATTACAAAACAAATGCACTGTTGCCAATAAAATCGGGAAGTCCAAGAATTTAGCATGCCAATTGATGCATTTAACATACACTACAACTACATACCTAAACTAGTCACATATATAGTCATAGGAGTATAGAATAAAACACATAAATCATGATATTTGAACAAAAGTGACATGCTAATCCATATTATTATGCACCAAGCAAATCAAAGAAAACCAAATTTGAAGAGAGGAGAGGAGAGGAGAGGAGAGGAGAGGAGAGAAGTATATCAATTTGCAGTTGTAAAAGTAACCTGCAAGAAACAGCACTAAAAAGTACTCAGGAAAATGAATAACCAAACACCTCACCATTCCACTCTATTGCATTGCATGAGCCCATACCCTACGAGAACTGAGACGATGACACATTACTCAACCATACACTAAAAAACACCGTCTCCCACTTCTGTAACTGTGATTATAAGTCGCATTCTCAGTAGGAACTGAACAATCAGAATCCCCAAAAAGATCACTGCAGAGTGGTTCCCAGGGCAATTTGTGATTCTCTATATCAAGTCCTCGAGCCTAATAGGAACTCAGAACAGGGAGACAAGGACCAAACCGCATGAACTACCCACTGGTTAGGACCTGGTTAGCAAACAAGCTTGCATCATAGCAAGGGTATAGGCATGACCTTAAAAGAGCCACAATCTCTTCATATTGAACAGCCTTTAAGATCACGGACCTAGGAAAGACCAGAGGTTCCATTCCACTACAGCTGTTTATAAAGGAACACCCAGCACCCCTCAATAATCATCTTGATGGAATCCCAAAGAGCTTGGTTTTTCCGTAAACTCACTACCAAAACACAGTAGAACACTACAAGCAACAATGGAACCCAACCATGTACCAAAAAAAGGACCACAAAAGGCCAATATAGCCTGCCAAAAGCACAAAACAATTAATACCACAGAACATTAAAGAAATATAAACAAACAGCTAAATGGGATAGGAAATTACCCAGTTCAATCCTTTTTCCAAAATTCGTTTTAAAATGCGCACTAGAAAGAGCAAAGGGATAATGCCACAAGAACAAAAGAGCTTGTACCCTTCCATTGACACGTATAGACAGCTCATAGCAATCGAAATGGATATATACTCGGGAACATTCCGCTCAACCAGTCATATGTCTCACAAACCCACACCAAAACCAAATGGCAGCGAAGAAAGAGCAAAGCACGTGCATGAAAATCAACCAGGTATGGCAGCGAAAACAAGATTCATATTTCTAAAGAGCCAAATCAGATGTCGCCATCAAGCAAGCATAAGATCGCATCATAACATCAGTGAGCACCTGAAACAGAAAGTACTCCCATAGTGGGACAAATGGCTTTCCTGAGGTAGAAACAGAAAATATTGCAACTCTAATTACGCATTCCAAGTCTGAAACCACATAAGATGTCTTCCACTAGGTACAACTCAGTAAAAAGCTCCCCCTCTTCCTGACGATTATCTTGTAGAGCCAACATCCTCTGCACAGCTGAAATTGAGATGACAAATGTGGTAAGTGCAGGTTTTAAAGTATATGATAAACCACAAGCAGAAAGACCTTGACTTACCATTCACAACCTTAGCGATAGCCACCAGCTCCCTGGCCTCTCGTATGGGCCAGAACGATCACGGCTATACCTATCATTTCCATACCCTCCACGACTACCAGAATCTCTGTAACGTCCACCCCCACCTCCCCCGCCTCCACTGTACCGATCTCCACCGCGATCTCCACCACGATCAGGTCCATAGTGGCCACCACCTTTTCTTTCCCCTCTCCCACCATACCTACCACCACCCCTGCCTCCATCATCAGATGGACATTCACGAGCAAAGTGTCCAGGCTTACCACACTTAAAACAGTCACCACCACCCCCAGATCCCCTTGAACCTCCTCCGTATCCACGAGGCCGGTCACGGTCTCGGTCACGATCACGGCCGCGGTCACGACCGCGGTCACGATCATAGTCTCCATCTCGGTCTCTAGAAGAGCCTTGGGTAGGTTGAGCCCTTTCCACAGTGATAGGGCGCCCATCCAAGTCCATGCCATTCATTTCCTCGATAGCTTCTTCCATAGCTCTCTTGTCATCAAAAGAAACAAAACCAAATCCACGAGATCGTCCAGAAAACTTGTCCAAAACAACCTGCGTTCAAAGTGGAAATTAATTGTCAGAAATAAAAAATGGCATGAACAGGAATATGAACCTAAAAAAAAAGTTAGAAACCAACAAAGAATGAATGAGTTGGTGAGATAAAGAAGGAGAAGGACATTAGAGGGCAAATGAAGTAAATGTAGTTCTCAAATAATCATTCACATGCAAATAAAAAACACAACGCTGACTCTGAATCATTTTGCTAACTAAACATCCTTACACAACCTGTGATTAAAAGAACTAATTTCAAAGTAGCAAAAAAGAATACTCTCAACAATGCAACATAGTGAATGAAGGTCGGATCAGAAAATAATGAAAATCACCAGGCTACAGTCGCTACACCCATCATTAAAAACATGAGCAGATAAAAGAAAGGTTAAAAAGAAATCCCTTCCAATCCCTCTTTCACCAACTCAAGTAGAAATAAACGACATTAAAATGAGTGATGGGAATATTGAAGAGGACAACACAACAAATTCGAACAATGAGGCCCCCATAAACCAAATCATGTTAATATCCAACCAGGCAAGTAAGCAACCACAAGCTACCCATTATCATGACTATCATCATTATTCAAGGATCTACATAAAGATTGAGACAAGATCTCAAATTCACAATGGATTATGTTAAAAAGGTATAAGAGAACAAACAAAGCTTACTTTTGCTTCAAGCAGACGACCATACTTCTCAAATGCATCTTTTAAACCTCTATCAGTTGTAGACCATGAAAGGCTTCCCACAAAACAGCGAAATTCATCCACATCTCCCATTATTACCTATGAAAACAAAATAGTCAAACGATATTTCCATTAGAAATCTTCAAATTGAAGACACAGAGAAACCCAAAAGAACAGCAGTAACAGATACATAATATCCAGCACCATATTCAAAATTCAAATTCCCTGGCCTCAAACCTAGGAAAGTAACCCTGATGATGCGTATAACCAATCTCCTAACAGAGAAATGAGCGCACTGGAGAAAACTATTTAAGGTCATCAAACTATCTTATATAAAACACATGATGTTCTCTCTTAATATAGATAAATGAACTGCAAAACAAACGAACCATTAAGTTCCAATGACAACAACAGCAACAACATATGAAACTCAATTCTCGTGTTTATTCTAATAATCTCTCCCATTCCTTATGGCTTAGATAGATATTGGTCACTACTACTACCACCACTACTTAGCTTACACCAGCAATACCATTCAACAAAGTGTAAGTCCACACCATTGGCACGCCCAATGCTCGTCTAATGGAACTCCTAATTCCCCCCCCAACCCCCTCCTCTCGCCTCTCCTTCATGAGAAGGAAAAAATAGCTTCAAAAGCCGCTGCAAAGTCATAAAGAAAACTTCTTTTCTTCTACTCACCCCCAATTCTCTCTTTAAAGACCAGTTCTAAGACCTAACGCATGTCAATCGGCTTCGACAACAAATATAAATAATTAAGGTAACGATTTCATCAGATTGTTAACCCCTCACAAGCATATAATATCTACGCAACCATAAAATTAAATCACATAAACATCATGGATCCACATGGCTAGCCAAAAACAATGACAGCGAATTCACAAAAACATGAAACTCACAAAAGAAAAGGCATTCTTTTTAGCAAAATTAAAAACCGAAATCAAAGTATCCACAATAAATTCCTTCAAAAGAACAGAAAAAAAAAAAAAAAACACAAAATAGATGCTAGAGACACCAAATGTGCAAATGAAATCAATCCATAAAAAAGATAACAATTTTAACACAGATCTGACCTCTTTCGCAGCAACGGAATTAAATCAGAGAAGAAATAACAAATCAATCGACAATTGATGATGAAATTCAGATCTAATCATGATCTAACAACGAAAATACTTTATTTAAGAATCGTCGATACATAGGACATAGAGAGATATATATATAGAGAGAGAGAACCTTAAAAGCTGACTTCAGGATAAACCCTAATTGGCCAGACAGTCAGTCGCGCACAAAACACAGGTTGGAACTTGGAGGAAGATATGCGTTGGTTGAGGGATATAAATATCTTACAACGACTACAAATTGTTTTCTATCAAGCTTTTATTTAGACCTAGTAAAAGAGGGATGGGCGTATTTCTAGTCCAGACCAGGGACCAAACCGGTTTGACCTCTGGTCCCGAGTGGTCTGCATACTTCGTACGGTTCTATTTTAGGTTTGATCTGGTCTAAGATTTGGCGATTCTGGATTCCGTCAAAGTTTAACTAAACGTGGAATACGAAAGTTTATTTTTCCACCCTCTTAACCATTCTATTGTTTTTAGGAAACTTTATTGAGTATGTACATACTATATGTGCCCAACTTTTTTTTAATGTTGAAATTATTTCGTTAACTTGAAATCCATACAATATCTACAATAAAAGTCAAAATAAACCTTTACTTGTCAAATTGCATCAAGTACTGATCTGTTATGGCAAAATCACAATTGTTGATGAGATCTAGATATTCTGCAAACTTTCTTTCACGTCGTTTTTTGTTCACCTTTCCTCGAAGAGGTTTATCGATCTATTGTAGTTTTGAATTAGTATTTGATTTTGATTCACTTGATTGTAGAAGAATTGACAATTGTCGTGTCACTGCACAAACTCTCACCAACAAATCAATTTGTAGTTGGAAATGGAACACACAACAAGAAGGTCCACAATGTCTTATAACAAATAGAGATAAAGACGAATGTATGGGTAGAAAAATCTCTTCATTAAAGAAAGAATGAACTTTTATTATAAACAACTAATAACTAGTAACTGAGTAGAAAAATGGTTTATCATCGCTTAAAATGGTGGTAATAGTTTTTAGATCGAAAAATCTAGGGCTTTGTGAAAGAATAATGGAAAAAAAGAGGGAGGCCAAGCAGAAATGAAATTACATATCGGTAGATTAAAGTATACCCAACTCATTATATTTAAAATGGCACATAACTAATTAACTATAACCTTTTTAACACTATGCATGCCCGACTCGTTATTTAAACATAGTTTGCACTAAGTAATAATCACTTAATTATTTGTTAAATGATCCTTTTTAACGCTATAACCTTTCCAAGTTAATTGCAACATGGCCACATGGGGATGACTCTCAATATTCAAGGAGTGCTTATGAGAATGAGGAAGACATAGAGAAACAATAAGAGGAGTCTGTGTGATGAGAAGAGAGATTGAAATAGTTTGCTACTAATTAAAGTAATGTTGCAACTTATTAGATACTTTCCAAAAAAAAAGTATTGCAACTAATTTGAAAAGAAATAAAAACTAATATAATTTCACGAAAAAAATATTATAAACCTCTAATATGAGCCCCCCTCCCACCTAACAAACCATTATTACCACTACGATTAACCATTATTACCACTCGACAACCTCCTTTCCTAATAGCACCCTTCCTTTAGTAAGTCTCCCCTTTATCCCTTCACAACAACCTTGATTTTATCTTACCTCCGAGAGGCTCATTACCATTGCTAGCCCACCTAGGGATCCCGAGTGAGCATAACTTGATGTATTATGTATAGCACACTGCAATTTCACCTAGTCGAAGCATCTTTTGGTATAATTTTGATAGATGTTCGGTAGGTTTGAATGTTGAAACTCATACCCGATATGAGTAGTAGATAGGTGGTTAATTGGAGATTCCAAAATTTAGGTTTAA
This sequence comes from Beta lomatogona, assembly GCA_947646795.1. Classification (NCBI taxonomy): domain Eukaryota; kingdom Viridiplantae; phylum Streptophyta; class Magnoliopsida; order Caryophyllales; family Amaranthaceae; genus Beta; species Beta lomatogona. Next base: position 1,201,389 of record CANSNZ010000105.1, read on the forward strand.
AGGGACAATTAAGTTGTATCGATGGTACAAGCCTTTGCGAAGTATTTGATATTATATATCTTTGTCGAATTGTTTTAAAATTTAAGGGTAATGTAATATGTGAAATATAATTGCTTTTTCCTAAAACTTTTAAAGAAATCTATATGGTTTGAACGAAGAAATCATTTATGTGATTGTTGAGATAGGATACCCCTTTTTTAGAAATTTGAGGGCCAAATTCTTCGAGATACTTGCAAAACTAAGAGTACTCGTGTTCAAAACAGACACCTGAAACATGAGAAACAATTGTGTGTAAAAGAGTGATTGTGTGATATATATTGTCCTAGTTTACACAAAAGATCAACAATTCAGAGTTGTTGCAATTATCTGATGAACTAATAAATCCGTTATATATTCACAACTCACAAGGGAGAGTTCAAAGCCTATGTGTACTTATTCTCGTGCAATTAATTTTCATTTAGTAATCGTGAGTTGCATGATTTGCATTTGCATTTGAATTTGAAAAGCATATTCCTCATTCACGTGGGGATGATGTTGGAATAAAAATGGTGGTGAATATTGAATATCTCACTCTTGGGGGATTGTTGGTAGTTTGGGCGTGAACAAAAATAATCCGATTCAATACAAAACATATCGGATTGTTTTGTATTGAAAGAAGTTGCCAACAATTCTTTTTAGGAAGAACCATAAACCTAATTGGATATGGAAAAATCATAGGGACAAACTATCCAATGTAGATTTTCCCGTCTTGACTCCATATGTGGTCAAAATGAACCAAAGATTGAGTTCGGGGGTGAAGGTACAAATATGGTCAGGAACCATATTGCCCATTGTTTGCCTTTGCTAAATATCGATTCATTTGCAGATTTTATGCCAAAGATTAATCAAATAGTAATATTTTGATACACCCTAAAAATATTTAGTCTAAATTGGCTCAGGAAACACATAAAAAGACTAATTTTTTGTGACATGTTATTAGGCAATCAATATTACAGGGAACCTAGCAGGTTGTCCAAATTAATCTGATTAATATTAGAGCAGTTCTTTAGGTATTTGATTAGCAAAAATAACATCTGGGTGATAAAAGCATTAAAATAGGACAATCATATAATATGCATATAATGATCAGGCAAGTATAATAATATATGAAAAGAAAATAAAAAAGAAAGAAGGAGGTTTAGAGTATACAGTAGAGCGATTTATATTAAAGATCTACATCATTAAATAAGTGGTTAGTAAGTTCAATATAAAAATAGAGAATTTATTCAAGGACCCTCAGGATTATACCGTGGCTTGGGTCTGCGAGATTGACAACCTTCGGGAAGAGCAATCGTGAAGTACGAAAATCGAATGTACGAAAGTATGTAGATTGAATGTATTTGTGTTTGAAAGTATGAGTTTTGTAGGGAGATTGTATAATTCGTAGAGACGTTCGTAAAATATTCGTCGAGTGTTATGTGAAAAATCCGTTCTTCAATCCGTACGGAAATCGGGCCTATTTATAGGGGAAAACGGCCTTTGCGCCTCACGCGGCCCGGCTGCGCCGAACGCAATGACGTGGCAAGCGCATGACGCGGTATGACCGAGTAAAAAGCGTACACGTGGTACGCGCTTTTGAAAAAGATAAGAAAGAAATTCCGCGTCTCAAGCGAGAAGCTGCGCTTGACGCAGGACTCTACATGAAACAGAAGTTTACGTGGCAGTTCTGGTGCACTTAGCACAGTCTGTGCGCTAGTCGCAGCTTACGTGGAAGTCCATGTGGTAGGACACGTGCGCTCGGCGCAGCAATTGCGCTCAGCGCAGTGCTTGTTTTTTGACATGTTTTGATAGTTTTTTTTTAATATAAACGCGTTTTAAAGATTTTCTTTTATCTTTTAACTACGGATATCTAATTTTACGGGATAAAATTTGATTTTGACTTATAAAAAATATCTTTTGAAAATATTTATTTATTAAAATAAATCAATTAATTATCAATTAATTGGGCTTTTCAAAGAATTGGGCTCAAATACAATTAATTATCATGATATATTAATTGGGCTTTAAAATAGGACTTTAACACTTTTCGAAATGGTTTTGAATGACTCTTCGGACTGCTCTGCCCTTGGATCGGACCAATTAATACCACGGTACGTTTCATCATCGGATCCTTAAATGGGGAGACATGATTATGTATCTACAGAAGCCCCCACTTTGACTGAGGTTCAGGACACCGAAAGTCAAAGTATACGGTGTCGGGACAGAGAACGTTCTAAACGCTCTGCAATTTAGAAGCCGATCTATATACGCCGGTCTCTGCAAACAAAGTTAGTATCTTTGGACAATAACTACAAGCAATCGATTACTGCGCAGGAGAAGATGTCGGCAGACGAGTGCAAACAACTTAGATAAAACACATAATGATGCAATAATGCAAACTTAGACTCTCTAAGGATGCATGAGACGCTATGCAAGTATTAAGGTTATGCAAAGCTAAGGGATGACACGTCATGCAAGGTCAATGTTATGCAAGACTAGAATGTATGCAATGCAAGGTCAGGGTTATGCAAGGCTGTAATGCAAGGTCAGGATTTTGCAAGGCTATAAGGTATGGATATGTAGAATGATTAGAAATAAATTGAATGATTTTCGAACATCGTTTTTAGTAAATGATTGGGGTCCGTAAACGAGGTCTGTGGATTACAACTTCACGGGAGTTTGATTTGAATCGGAGGAACAACCACACGTAGGAAGCCCCCACTTTGGGTGAGCTTGCCTTGAATTAGGCTTGAGCCTTAATTGAAATGTGCTTGATCTGATATTGCAATGTGGTTCCTATGTCTTGAACATTGAAAGTTTTCACTAGGGATTGTACTGGGGATTCTTCTTTGGGAAGTTGATATAGGCAAAGTCAGATATCGCCAGAAATCATGGAATTATCGGAGAGTCCTTCGGGGAAAAGGAGAGCTTAGATTGAAAAATAAAGGGTTTGAATATGTGACTCAAATGAATGTAGGTGGGAAAAGGCTTTAACGAGGCTAGGTGCAGACTCGAGTTTATGTCGGGATCTAGAAAGAGATTATGCTCCTGAACTCTACAAATAAATCATTAGACCATGGCTAATTTTATTGAAGCGGTCGGACCTCGAGATGAGGATTCCTACGTATCCTTGCGGAATCAGACCATTCGTAGTTCCCGATCTGATTTCTTTTTATTATTATTTTTTTGTATGTGCCCTAACTTTTGCCTAGGCCGCCCTTTCGAGTTTTCAACGTAGCGGGCTTAGACATACCTTGAAGAAGGAGTTAAGGTTGATGAAAGGTTGAAAAGTTTAAGGCTTAGATGTTTTGATGAAGGTTTAATTGGTTTGAGGAATGAAGGGTCATGTATTTGGATTAAAGATTAAGGGTTTTGATGGATTGAAGGATTTGAATGAAGGGTAGAACTTGTGTGCAAGCCCCCTAGCTTGACTTTTATTTCTTTGCCTTTGGCTCTTTCTTTTTTGCATTTTTTTCTTTTTTGTCATGTGCGTTTCTTTTGCTTTTGCTTTTTTCGCACTTTGAACTTCTTCATTTTTTGTTTTTGCCTGGCATTGATATATGTTGATGTAGTAAGGCTTGCACACAAGTTTTTTTTGGTTTTAGGGTATTGGAAGGCTTGAAGGATTTCTGTGGAGCTTTGATGTTGAAGGATTTATGTGGAGCTTTGATGTTGAAGGGATTATTTGGCTAATAGAAATGATGGTTTATGGATGATTGTTTTTCCTTGGTTGTATGAAGATGGGTTATGAAAGGTAATGGAAATGAGATGGAAATAACTTCTGATCCAAAGTATGTCCATTTTTTATTTCTCTTTTTTCTCAGATCTTTTTTTATTATTATTAGTCAAGTTCATTAGGTGATTCGAGTTTCATCATTGAATTATAAGCATAAAGAAAATGATTGAAGGCCAATGAAGATGAAAAGAAAATGCGATTATTTTATTAATTGAAAAAAGAATGAAACAAGGCTTATTAGAAATACAAATCCTAAATGATATAGACTCGACTGGAAAGGAAATAAAGGAGCTAAGGAAGGGACTCTCCGACTCAACCTAGAAAACCAACGCTAAATGACTAAGCCCCCGCATTATTTAGGCATTTCCCAAGGGGTTGCCACTATTGATGACTTTTGCTGCAGGCGGAATTGGCGATCTACCGTCTTCAACCATATCCTGCAGATGATGCTTCAAAGTCCAGCATTGTGATGTCAGATGCCCATTTCCTTAATGGTACTTGTAGTAGGAATTAGGATTCCATCTACTGGATCTCTTCTCAGGAGCGGGGTCCGGAGTGGGGCCTAGAGGCTGAAGTGCTCCCTTTGCATGAAGCCTAGTGAAGGCTTCTTCTAGAGACATGCCTAAGGGAGTGAATGTCCTTTGAGGTCCTTGATAACCTCTCTTGTCAGTAGTTAGGGTGTTTATGTCACTGCTTTTAGAGGTAGAAGGGTTATTATTACTATTCTTGAAAGAGTTGTTGTTGTTAGAACCCTTGTTCTTTTAGCCTGTACCCCTTCCTCAATCAACATGCCTACCTTATAGAGCTTCGTGAAAGACTCTATGGGATGGAACTTGATACGATCCCCATACTTGTGCTGCAGGTTACGGATCATCAATCGGACTTGATCCTCTTGGGATGGCCTATTAGTCATTTGTGCAGCCTTTTCCCTCCATTTGTTGAGGAAGGTGACAAAATCTTCGTTGAAATTCTGCTTAGTTAATTCCAACTCACGAGGCCAATGGGAAGCTGAGTATTGTAGATGTACTGTTTGTGGAACTCTTCTCTGATGTAGTCCCAGTCATTCAGCTTGGCTTTATTTAGTGATTTGAACCACTTGGATGGACGTGCATCCAAGGTTAAAGGAAAGACATAAGCAAATAGGTCCTTGCTCATGCCCTTGAGAGCCATAGAGATGGAGAAAGCTCTCAAGTGGTCATATAGGTCTTCGACCTCCTTGAATTTTGGGAGGTCATCCATTGTTACCTTTTTAGGGAGTTTTTCCCTCAGTTCAGGATCAATAATGTCATGGCCATGAGCCTGACCCTCGAGCGCAGGAATTGACTGGATCAATTTCTCGAGTTATTCAAACCTCAAATCTGTGTTGGTCTTGATTGGTGATGGGGTGTCTCCTTGCATGTCCTCTTCAGTTAGCTTCTCCCTCAGTGCCTTAATCTCTTTGTCTTGGTCCTCAAGACGTGAGTTCATCAGTTGAAGTTGGGCCATAATGGCACTGAGCTATTCATTAGTGTCCCCCATTTCAGATGATGCTTCAGAAGAGTCAGAGGATTCGTCTGAAAATGTGAGGATGCTTTTGACGAGTCTAGGAGTAGGTCGACCTTGTATCCTCTCTGTCGGGCGTTCCCAAGTTATAATCTCACGATCCGTCCTGAACAGAAATCGAATGGACCTCGTACATTTTTAAAAATGATGCTTTCGAAATGAGAAATGGAAATGAGGGATGGAGAGATGGGAATGGAAGTGAAGATGAAAGTGGAAATGGGGATGAAAATGGACGGCGAAATGGAAACTATAAATGATTAGAAATGGGTATCATTATGGTCATGGTGGTGACCTGGGCCTAACTATAATGCAGATGCAAATGACTGGATTGGACTGGACTGGACTATGCAAGCAGACTGGACTATCTTGACAAATAGATTAGGCTCAAAAGGATTGTCTACGCTAGCTTCGCTAGGCTTAGGAAGGAATTGGCTTCGCCAGACTTGATGATTTGGTATTGCTATAGATGTAAGATAGGAGTAGCTTCGCTAAACTCGGAGGGTGCCTTTATGGTCTTAGGGGTGACTAGCTTCACTAGATCAATGGGTGTCGTTATGGTCTTACGGGTGACTAGCTTAGCTAAGTCAAAGGGGGTGCCGTTATGGTCTTACAGGGATGACTAGCATAGCTAGGTCAAAGGGGTGTCATTATGGTCTTACAGGGATGACTAGCTTAACTAAGTCAAATAGGTGCCGTTATGGTCTTACAGGGATGCTAGCTTCACTAGGCTTAATGGTTTGGACTTCGTCCTACATGGGTTTGGAATTGGACTGGATTGACTTTGGAAATGAGTTGGGCCTTATGTGGACCTAATTCTGGACTTAGTCCTATATTGGTTTGAAGTTAGACTTGAAAATTCACATGGGCTTGAGATTGGATTGGAATAGAGTTGGATCAGACTTGGACTGGGATTGACATAGACTAGGGTTCACATAAAGATGCAAATGGGCCTAGGTTTTGACAGGAGCCAGACTTATATGGGCCTAAGATGGACTCTAATGTTAGCGGGCCTAATATGAATGCATGGCTCGAATTAGAATGACCTAATATGAATGCGAAATGGACTCTAATGCATATGGGCCTAGAATGAATGCAAGTGCATTGGATTGAATTTGGTTGATTGGATTTAATTGGATTGGAATGAAGGTGTTTAGACTGGGCTTAGAATTTTCGAAACTCGTTTTTGAAAGGAACCCCTTATTTTTATCTTTTGTTAGGAAAAAATGATGGATTAATTTTGAAAAAAATATTTATTTTTTTGAAATGTCGTGTATGATGGTGTTTAGTAAATGCTTTTGAAAAAGAGTAGAATAGAAGGAGGTGCAGGATTGATTTTAAAGATGTAAGTTTTTTGAAATTGGTGAATATGGTAGGGTAATATTGACAGGGAATATTAGTTGAACAGCAGGGAGAAAATGGGAAGAGGTAGACATACATGACAACTTTAACTCTATAATGACCCTTTAGATGCATTTTTTATGACAGACTTGACCTTGTATGAAAAGATTGATTTTTTTTTTTAACAAAGGTCAAAAGACCAATAAGCATGGGACGAATAAGTTGCGTGCCACGCAACTAGTGCGCGCGGCGCACAACCTATGCGTCTGGCGCAGGTGCATTGCGCCAGGCGCAACCTAAATGCGTTTGGCGCAATGCTCTGCGGAACGCGTATTGATAAATTGACGAAGGTTCGGGAGAAAATGACGATGTGTGTTTAGACGCGAATTGCAATAATTTCGGGCGTAAAGCATATTAGCAGGTAAAAATTGCAATCACACATAAATGTCAGGTAACATGGATGCAAAAGTTCTCAGCTTAAAGTCCAGTTCTACATTCAACTATTGGTCGGGTTTAAGTTAAAATTTGAAAAAGGTCCATGACTAAGAGATTGATCCCACGCTTCGTACCCCTGCTTAAAGAGGTGGCCACGTGTAAGATGCACTCCAGTCTCAAGTCAGGAACAAGAGAACAATGCCGTGGTTGGGTAGGTTTGCTTATGACTAAGATCCAACACTATCGCTCATGAAGCTTTTTGGAAGGACAAAGCGTAAAGCCCCCCGGGGGTAACCTCACACATAGAACATGTGCTAATGAGGCAAGGTAGATTGTCCTTATGGTGGCTGAACAGTAGCCATGCATATGCAAAACTGTATATTATTTTAAGGCGTAAAAATAAAAATGAATCGTATTTTTCAAGTTTTTTAAAATCCTCCTCAGTGGAGTCGCCAAATTGTAGGCGTGTTTTTATTTCGCCTACGCGGTTTGAGCGCGTATTAGATTCGACTAGCCCCCTTTGTAAAGGTTTTATTAAAAATTGGTTTGTATTGAAAGAAGTCGCCAACAATTCTTTTTAGGAAGAATCATAAACCTAATTGGATATGGGAAAATCATAAGGACAAATTATCCAATGTAGATTTCCCGCCCCGACTCCATATATGGTCAAAATGAACCAAAGATTGAGTTCGGGGTTGAGGGTACAAATATGGTCAGGAACCATATTGCCAATTGCTGGCATTTACTAAATATCGATTCATTTGCAGATTTTATGCCAAAGAATAATCAAATAATATTTTTATACACCCTAAAAATATTTAGTCTAAATTGGTTCAGGAAACACATAAAAAGACTAATTTTTAGTGACATGTTATTAGGCAATCAATATTACAGGGAACCTAGCAGGTTGTCCAAATTAATCTGATTAATATTAGAGCAGTTCTTTAGGTCTTTGATTAGCAAAAATAACATGTGGGTGATAAAAGCATTAAAACAGGACAATCATATAATATGCATATAATGATCAGGCAAGTATAATAATATATGAAAAGAAAATAAAAAAGAAAGAAGGAAGTTTAGAATATACAATAGAGCGATTTTATATTAAAGATCTACATCCACTAGTGGAAAAAAGTTCATCTGATGCGGTCAAAATCGGACTTACTGATTCGGTTTCAGTCCGCATCAGATGAACTCGCAGCAGATTTGAATTATTTACTCGATCCAAAAGAAAAAAACGTATATAGACATATATATACAAAAACAATACATATATATACAATACATGAATTCCAGTTCAACAATTAAAACAAACGAAAATTACAAAAAAAAAAAGGAAAAAAATGACGAACGAATATTACAGAAAATGAAAATGAAAACGAACGAAAATTACAGAAAATGAAAACGAACGAAAATTACAGAAAAGAAAATGAACGAAAATTACAAAAAAAAAAAAGAACTAGATCTAACTAAAAAAACGTAAATTATAGAAAATGAACGAAAATTACAAGAAAAAAAGAACTAGATCTAACTAAAAACATAAATTACAGAAAATGAACGAAAATTACAAAAAAAACTAGATCTAACGGTAGACACTTAATCATGTCTCCCCATTTAAGGACCCGATGATGAAACATACTGTGGTCTTAATTGGTCCGATCCAAGGGCAGAGCAGTCCGAAGAGCCATTCAAAACCATTTCGAAAAGTATTAAAGTGCTATTTTAAAGCCCAATTAATTATTCATGTTAATTAATTGTATTTGAGCCCAATTCTTTGAAAAGCCCAATTAATTGATAATTAATTGATTTATTTTAATAAATAAATATTTTCAAAAGATATATTTTTAAAAGTCAAAATCAGATTTTATCCCGTAAAATCAGATTCCGGAATTTAAGGATAAAAGTAATCTTTTCAAAAAAAAGGCTGGCAAAGGCACGACAGGAGCCACCAACCTGCGCCTGGCGCACGTCTGTGCGTCAGGTCCAACTCTGTCCACGTGTCAGGTGCACTAATCTGCACTTGACACGTGGATTTATGACTCATTTAGAGTCCTGCGTCAAGCGCGGCTCTCTGCTTGAGGCGCAAATTTTCTTTCTTATATTTTTCAAAGCTCGTACCACGTGTACGCCTTTTATTGGTCATGCCGCGTCATACGCTTGCCACGTCAGTTGCGCCTGACGCAGTAGGCGCGTGAGGCACAGTGCCGTTTTTCCTATAAATAGGCTGATTTCTGCACAGATTAAAGGACGGATTTTTCACATTAACACACTTCGAACTCGACGAACACAATTACGAATTCTTTCTACAAACTATAAAACTTCCCTACAAAAACTCATACTTTCAAACACAAACACATTCAATCTACATACTTTCATACATTCAGATTTTCAGGCTTCACGATTGCTCGTCCCGAAGGTTGTCAATCTCGTAGACCCAAGCCACGGTATAATCCTGAGGGTCCTTAAATCAATTATTTTTTATATTGAAGTTACTAACAGTTTTCTTTCATGATGTAGCTCTTTAATATAAAATCGCTCTACTGTATATTCTAAACCTTCTTCTTTCCTTTTTATTTTCTTTTCATATATTATTATATGCCTGCCTGATCATTATATGCCTATTATATGGTTGTCCCTGCTTTATTGCTTTTATCACCCCACATGTTATTTTTGCTAATCAAAGACCTAAAGAACTGTTCTAACATTAATCAGATTAATTTGGACAACCTACTAGGTTCCCTGTAATATTGATTGCCTAATAACATGTCACTAAAAAATAGTCTTTTTATGTGTTTCCTGAACCTACTTAGACTAAATATTTTTAGGGTGTATAAAACATTATTTGATTATTCTTTGGCATAAAGTCTGCAATAAATCGATGTTTAGTAGAGGCCAACTTTGGGCGAATGTGGTTCATTATGACTATATTCGTACCCTCACCCCCGAACTCAATCTTTGGTTCATTTTGACCATCTATGGAGTCAGGACGGGGAAATCTACATTGGATAATTTGTCTCTACGATTTTCCTATATCCTATTAGGTTTATGATTCTTTCTTTAAAGAATTGTTGGCGACTTCTTTCAATACATTTTTCAATAAAAACTTAACAGTGGGGTAGTCAAATCTAATACGCGCTCACATCGTGTAGGCGAAATAAAAACACGCCTACAATTTGGCGACTTCACTGGGGAGGATTTTAAAAAAATAATTTTTTTAAATGAGTGGGTGAAACTTGAAAAATACGATTCATTCTCCTTTTATGCCTTTGAATAATATACAGTTTTGCATATGCATGGCTACTGTTCAGCCACCATAAGGACAATCTACCTTGCCTCATTAGCACATGTTCTATGTGTGAGGTCACCCCCGGGGGGTTTGCACTTTGTCCTTCCAAAAAGCTTCCTGAGCGATAGTGTTGGATCTTAGTCATAAGCAAACCTACCCAACCATGGCATTGTTCTCTTGTTCCTAACTTGAGACTAGAGTGCGTCTTACACGTGGCCACCTCTTTAAGCAGGGGTACGAAGCGTGGGATCAATCTCTTAGTCATGGACCTTTTCAGCCTTAACCTAAACCTGACCAATAGTTGAATGTAGAACTGGACTTTAGGTTGAGAACTTTTGCATCCATGTTACCTGACATTTATGTGTGATTGCAATTTTTGCCTGCTAATATGCTTTACGCCCAAAATTATTGCAAATCGCGTCTAAACAAATCGTCGTTCTCGCCCGAACCTTCGTCAATTAATCAATACGCGTGCCGCATAGCATTGCGCTAGACGCATAGACCGCACGCCGCGCGCCCTAGTTGCGTGGCACGCGGTCTATTCTTCCCATGCTTATTGGTCTTTTGACCTTTGTTCAAGTCTAAGATAACAAGTTTGCACCAGTATCATAGGCGTATAAAAATCAGTTTTTTCATGCAAAGTCAAGTCTGTCCTAAAAAAAATGCATCTAAAGAGTCATTGTAGAGTTAGAGTTGTCATGCATGTCTACCTCTTCCCATTTTCTCCCTGATGTTCAACTAATCTTCCCTATCAATCCTATCCTACCATATTCAATCAATTTCAAAAATTACATTTTTCAAAATCAATGCTACACCTCCTTCTATTCTACTCTTTTTCAAAAACATTTACTAATTATCACCATATCACGATTTAAAAAAAAAAAAATGTTTTTCAAATCAATCCATCATCTTTTCCTAACAAATGATAAAACAAGGGGTTCCTTTCAAAAATGAATTTCAAAAATTCTAAGCCCATTCCAAACACCTTCAATCCAATTCAATCCAATCGGCTCAAGACCTTGCATTCATTCTAGGCCCATATGCATTAGAGTCCATTTTGCATTCATCCTAGGCCCGTCTAAATTGAGTCCATACATTCACTAGCATTAGAGTCGATCTTAGGCCTATATAAGTCTAGTTCATTTCAAAATCTAGGCCCATCTGCATCTTTATGTGAAGTCTAGTCCAAATTTATCATTAATCAATTCCAATCTAAGTCTAAGTCTAGTCCGATCTAGGTCTAGTTTGTATTATATGCAAACCCTAGTCAGTCTTCGGACTATAAAGTCAGTCTACGGACTATAAAAGCTCAGTCTACGGACTATAAAAGTCAGTCTTAGGACTATAAATTTTCTTACATCTAATTTGCATTATATGAGTTCAATCTTAGGACTATAAAATTTCCCTAGGTCTAGTTTGCATTATATGTAAACCCTAGTTAGTCTTCGGACTATAAAAGTCAGTCTTAGGACTATAAATTTTCCTACATCTAATTTGCATTATATGAGTTCAGTCTTAGGACTATAAAATTTCCCTAGGTCTAGTTTGCATTATATGTAAACCCTAGTCAGTCTACGGACTATAAAGTTCATCCCCTAAGTCTAGCGAAGCTAGCATAGGCAATCTTTCAGTCTGTTTGCATAGTCCAGTCCAGTCCATGTCTGCATTTACATATAGTTAGGCCCATGTCTCCATCATGGTCAAGTCTACACTAGTCTAAACCATAACCATTTCCATTTCAAAATCATTTCCCATTTTCATTTCCACTTTCGTTTCTCATTTCTCATCTTCATTTCTCATCTTCATTTCTCGTTTCGAAAGCATCATTTCTAAGAATTTACGAGGTCCATTCGATTTATGTTCAGGACAGGTCGTGAGATTATAACTTGGGAACGTCCAACAGAGAGGCAACAAGGTCGACCTACTCCCAGACTCGTCAAACGCATCCTCACATTTTCAGACGAATCTTCCGACTCATCTGAATCATCATCTGAAATGGGAGACACTAATGAACAGCTCAGTGCCATTATAGCCCAACTTCAACTGATGAACTCACGTCTTGAGGAACAAGACAAAGAGATTAAGGCACTGAGGGAGAAGCTAACTGAAGAGGACGAGCAAGGAGACACTCCACCACCAATCAAAACTGAGACAGAATTGGGATTTGAAAAACTTGAGCAATTGATCCAGTCAATTCCTGCACTTGAGGGTCAGGCTCATGGCCTCGACATTTTTGATCTTGAACTGAGGGACAAGCTCCCTAAAAAGGTAACATTGGGTGACCTCCCAAAATTCAAGGGGGTCGAAGACCCAGATGACCACTTGAGAACATTTTCCATCTCTATGGCTCTCAAGAGCATGAGCAAGGACCTGTTTGCTTATGTCTTTCCTTTAACCTTGGATGCACATCCATCCATGTGGTTCAGGTCATTGAACAAAGCTAAGCTGAACGACTGGGACTACATCAGAGATGAGTTCCACAAGCAATACATCTACAATACTCAGCTTCCCATTGGCCTTCGTGAGTTGGAATTAACTAAGCAGAACTCCAACGAAGACTTTGTCACCTTCCTTAACAGGTGGAGGGAAAAGGCTGCACAAATGACTAACAAGCCATCCCAAGAGGATCAAGTCCGGTTGGTGATCCGTAACCTGCAGCTCAAATATGGGGATCATATCAAGTTCCAACCTATAGAGTCTTTCACGAAGCTCTAGAAGGTAGGCTCGGCGATTGAAGAAGAGGTACGGGCCAACAAGAACAAGGGTTCTAATAACAACATCTCTTTCAAGAAGAGTAGTAACAACCCTTCTAGCTCTAATGTCAATGCCCTAACTACTGAAAAGGGAGGATATCAAAAGCCTCAACGAGCATTCACTCCATTGGCATGACTTTGGAAGAAGCCTTCACTAGGCTTCATGCAAAAGGAGCAATCTGACCTATCGGTCCCACTCCGGACCTCGCACTTTGAAAATAGGCACAAGAAGTGGAACCCTAATGCCTATTGTAAGTACCACCGAGGGAATGGACACCCAACATCTACGTGTTAGGCCTTAAGGAATACTCTGCAAGACATGGTTGAAAGTGGCAGACTTCCGATCCCGCCGGCAGCAAAAGTCAATAACAACAGCAACCCCTTGGGAATCATCTCAACAGTGCAAGAGGCTTAGTCATTTAACGCTAGTTTTCTAGGTTGAGTCGGAGAGTCCCTCCCCTAGCTCCTTCATTTCATTTCCAGTCGAGTCTATGTCATTTAGGTTTTTTTTTTTTTTATTTCTAATAAGCCTTGTTTCATTCATTTCCAATTAATAAAATAATCGCATTTATTTTTCATTTTCATTTTCATTTTCATTGGCCTTCCATCATTTTATTTATTCTTCTAATTCAATGATGAAACTCGAATCTTATAATGAACTTGACTAATAATAACAAAAAGAGATCTGAAATAAAAAAGAGAAAAATAAAAAAAAGGACATATTTTGGATCAGAGTTGTCCCCCTCTCCTTTCCACTGCCTTTCATAAGCCATCCTCATACAACTAAGGAAAACCAAAAATCCTTTAAACCATCATCTCCATGATACTTAACCAAATAATCCCTCCATTAACCAAAGCTCCACAAATATCCTTCAAGCCTTCCAATACCTTAAACCAAACTTGTGTGCAAGCCTTACTACAAAAAAAAAATAAAATTCAATGCCAGGCAAAAACAAAGAGTGAAAAAATTCAAAGTGCGAAAAAAGCAAAAGCAAAAGAAAACGCACAAGATAAAAAGAAAAAGCCAAAGGCAAGAAATGAAAAGTCAAGCTAGGGGGCTTGCACACAAGTTTTACCCCTTATTCAAATCCTTCAATCCATCAAAACCCTTAACCTTTAATCCAAATCCATGACTCTTCATTCCCCAAACCAATTAAACCTTCATCAAACCTTAAGCCTTAAACCTTTCAATCTTTCATCAACCATGATTCCTTTTTCAAGGTATGTCCAAGCCCGCTAGGTTGAAAACCCGAAAGGGCGGCCTAGGCAAAAGTTAGGGCACAAAAAAAAAAATAACAAAAGAAATCAGATCAGAACTACGAATGGTCTGATTCCGCAAGGATACGTAGGAATCCTCATCTCGAGGTTCGCCCGCTTCAATAAAACAAATTAGTCAAAGTCTAATGATTTGAATTTCTAGAATTTAGGAGCATACTCTTTCTAGATCCCGACATAGACTCGAGTCTGCACCTAGCCTCGTTAAAGCCTTTTCCCACCTACATTCATTTAAGTCACAAATTTCAACCTTTTATTTTTCAATCCAACCTCTCCTTGTCCCTGAAGGACTCTCCGACAATTCCATGGTTTCTGGTGATATTTTACTTTGCCTAATCAACTTCCCAAAGAAGAATCCCCATTACAATCCCCAGTGACAACTTTCAACAATTCAAATCAAGTACATGACAAATTCAAGACAAGCTCACCCAAAGTGGGGGATTCCTACGTGTGGTGGTTCCTCCAATTCAAATCAAACTCCCGAAGAGTTGTAATCCGCGGACCTCGTCTACGGACCCCAATCATTTACTAAAAACGATTTTCGAAAATCATTCAATCTATTTCTAATTATTCTGATCATTCTATCATGCTATCCATCTTCTAGCCTTGCAAAATCTTGACCTTGCATCGCAGCCTTGCAAAACCCTGACCTTGCATTGCATTTCATACATTCTAGTCTTGCATAACCCTAACCTTGCATGACGTGTCACCCTTAGCTTTGCATAACCTTAATCCTTGCATTGCGTCTTGTGCATCCTTAGAGAGTCTAAGTTTGCATCACTATGTGCTTTATGTGAGTTGTTTGCACCTATCTGCTAACATCTTTCCCTGCGGGTAATCGGATTGCATGTAGTTATTGTCCTGCATACTAACTTTGTTTTGCAGAGACCGGCGGTTATAGATCAGTTCTAAACTGCAGAGCGTTTAGAATCGTTCTCTGTCCCGACACCGTATACTTTGACTTTCGGTTTCCTGAACCTCAGCCAAAGTGGGGGCTTCTGTAGACACATAATCGTCTCTCCCCATTTAAGGATCCGATGATGAAACATACTGTGGTCTTAATTGGTCCGATCCAAGGGCAGAGCAGTCCGAAGAGCCATTCAAAATCATTTCGAAAAGTGTTAAAGTTCTATTTTAAAGCCCAATTAATTATTCATGATAATTAATTGTATCTGAGCCCAATTCTTTGAAAAGCCCAATTAATTGATAATTAATTGATTTATTTTAATAAATAAATATTTTCAAAAGATATATTTTTAGAAGTCAAAATCAGGTTTAATCCCGTAAAATCAGATTCCGGAATTAAAGAATAAAAGAAATCTTTTTAAACGCGTTTTAAATAAGGCTGGCAAAGGCACGGCATGGCCTTGCGCCTAGCGCACGTCTGTGCGTTAGGTGCAGCTCTGTCCACGTGTCAGGTGCACTAATCTGCACTTGACACATGGATTTCTGACTCATTTAGAGTCTTGCGTCAAGCGCGGCTCTCTGCTTGAGACGCATAATTTCTTTCTTATCTTTTTCAAAGCGCGTACCACGTGTACGCTTTTTATTGGTCATGCCGCGTCATACGCTTGCCACGTCAGCTGCGCCTGACGCAGTTGGCGCGTGAGGCACAATGCCATTTTCCATATAGATAGGCTGATTTCCGCACAGAATAAAGGACGGATTTTTTACATTAACACACTTCGAACTCGACGAACACAATTACGAATTCTCTCTACAAACTACAAAACTTCCCTACAAAAACTAATACTTTCAAACACAAACACATTCAATCTACATACTTTCATACATTCAGATTTTCAGGCTTCACGATTGCTCGTCCCGAAGGTTGTCAATCTCGTAGACCCAAGCCACGGTATAATCCTGAGGATCCTTAAATCAATTATTTTTTATATTGAAGTTAGTAACAGTTTTCTTTCCTGATGTAGATCTTTAATATAAAATCGCTCTACTGTATATTCTAAACCTTCTTCTTTCCTTTTTATTTTCTTTTCATATATTATTATATGCCTGCCTGATCATTATATGCCTATTATATGATTGTCCCTGCTTTATTGCTTTTATCACCCCACATGTTATTTTTGCTAATCAAAGACCTAAAGAACTGTTCTAACATTAATCAGATTAATTTGGACAACCTGCTAGGTTCCCTGTAATATTGATTGCCTAATAACATGTCACTAAAAAATAGTCTTTTTATGTGTTTCCTGAACCTACTTAGACTAAATATTTTTAGGGTGTATAAAACATTATTTGATTATTCTTTGGCATAAAGTCTACAATGAATCGTAGTAGAGGCCAACTTTGGGCGAATGTGGTTCATTATGACTAAATTCGTACCCTCACCCCCGAACTCATTCTTTGGTTCATTTTGACCATCTATGGAGTCAGGACGGGGAAATCTACATTGGATAATTTGTCTCTACGATTTTCCTATATCCAATTAGGTTTATGATTCTTCCTTTAAAGAATTGTTGGCGACTTCTTTCAATACATTTTTCAATAAAAACTTAATAGTGGGGTAGTCAAATCTAATATGCGCTCACACCGCGTAGGTGAAATAAAAACACGCCTACACTAACTAAAAAAACATAAATTACATAAAATGAAAGAAAAAATGAACTACGAACGAAAATTATAAAATAAAGAGGAGAAGACGAAAATTACAATGAAGATAAGGATGAAGACGAAATTGCAATCGGCAGTGAGAAGACGAAATTGCAGGCGAAGACGATGAAGACGAGAGATGAAAACGACGAAGGATGAAGGACTGATGAAGACGGATGAAGGATGAAGACGAAGAGAAGGGATGAAGACGGCTGAAGGATGAAGACGAAGAGAGGGGATTAGGGTTTCGTGGGTGAGGCTGTGAGGCTGGGACGAAGAGAGGAGAGAGGGAGTAGATCAGAGGGTGATGGGTGAGGTTGTGAGGGAGTAGAAGGGAATAGGGTTACAAGATTAAATGGGGAGGAAATGGGCCACGAGGTAAATGGGCCACGAGAAACATGCATGGGCCGCGCGTTTTTTTATAGAAAAAATAACGAAAATCTGACTAGGTCTTGTGAACCGGATCAGATTTTTAAAAACCGAAGCGGTTTCTAAAATCTGATCCGGTTCACTTAAGGACCGGATCATATTTTCCGCTCGGCGTTCCCTCCAATTTTTTTTATTGATTTTCTGATTCGGTTTTGTAAAA
Organism: Beta lomatogona; assembly: GCA_947646795.1. Classification (NCBI taxonomy): domain Eukaryota; kingdom Viridiplantae; phylum Streptophyta; class Magnoliopsida; order Caryophyllales; family Amaranthaceae; genus Beta; species Beta lomatogona. The sequence goes on from CANSNZ010000105.1 coordinate 1,218,971, forward strand.
ACCGCATCTGTTACTAAGTGACAGATAAGGTTTTTTCCACTAGTGATCATGAAATAAGTGGTTAGTAAGTTCAATATAAAAAAAGAGAATTTATTCAAGGACCATCAAGATTATACCGTGGCTTGGGTCTGGGAGATTGACAACCTTCGGGACGAGCAATCGTGAAGTCTGAAAATCTGTATGTCTGAAAGTATGTAGATTGAATGTATTTGTGTTTGAAAATATGAATTTTGTAGGGATATTGTATAATTCGTAGAGACGTTCGTAAATTATTTGTCGAGTGTTATGTGAAAAATCCGTTCTTCAATCTGTACGGAAATCAGGCCTATTTATAGGGAAAACGACACTGTGCCTCACGCGCTGGCTGCGCCAGACGCAGCTGACATGGCAAGCGCATGGCGGCGTGACCAGTAAAAAGCGTATACGTGGTACGCGCTTTTGAAAAAGATAAGAAAGAAATTCCGCGTCTCAAGCGGAGAATTGCGCTTGACGCAGGACTCTACATGAAACAGAAGTCTACGTGGCAGTTCTGGTGTGCTAGGCGCAGCTTACGTGGAAGTCCGCGTGGCAGGACACGTGCGCTCGGCGCAGCAACTACGCTCGGCGCAGCAACTGCGCTCGGCGCAGTGCTTGTTTTTTGACATGTTTTGATAGTTTTTTTTTAATATAAACGCGTTTTAAAAATTTTCTTTTATCTTTTAACTACGGATATCTGATTTTACGGGATAAAATTTGATTTTGATTTATAAAAAATATCTTTTGAAAATATTTATTTATTAAAATAAATCAATTTGTTATCAATTAATTGGGCTTTTCAAAGAATTGGGCTCAAATATAATTAATTATCATGAATAATTAATTGGGCTTTAAATTAGGACTTTAACACTTTTCGAAATGGTTTTGAATGGCTCTTCGGACTGCTCTACCCTTGGACCAAACCAATTATGACCACGGTACGTTTCGTCATCGGATCCTTAAATGGAGAGACACGATTATGAGTCTACAACAAGTGTGTGACAATCCGACTCCACAATAACATCACGTAACTCATGTAACCGAGCAAGCTTCAAGGCCAAACATAGAGCCTTACCTTCAGCAGCCAGAAGGCACGAACCCTACAGCTTGCAACAAACAACACAACACCTAGATGATCTCTTGCCACAATACGGAGTCCCACCCAACCATCATTCGTAATAGAAGCATCCGTGTTGATCTTTCGTGTAGCCCACGGTAGGAGGAAGCCATTTTATTGAGCTTCTAACCACCGCAATATTCGAAAACTCCAGAGATACGTTTTGAGTAAAGTTTTAGCAAGGCTCGCACAGGCAATATAGCAGAACATAGATGTCGCAAGAAGTGGCGAACCTTAGGAGATACAGAGAGACTCCAAATTTTCACCCACACCTTGTGAAACAAATCAAAACGTTTGCCAAAATTGCATATAAAAGTATGGAAATATTATACTTCCTTCGCTCTATTTTATTGCACCATTTCTTTTTTTTTTTTTTTTCACTTGTCAAGACGTTTATTTGAATGTCAATAACTTTAATTGCATATATGTAAAATTGATAAAAAAATTGATTTGGAATCCTTGCATTGAGACGAATCTAACAAGATCCCACTTTATTATGTTTTTTTCTTATATAATGATGCGAGATAACTTAACAAAGTTGGTTGATAGATAGCGCCAAAACGAAATGGTGCAATTAAAAAACAATAGAGGAAGTATATGGTTAGTATTAAAAAGTATTTTATATAAAAACCATATTTAATTTTCTTAAAAAATAGAGGGACACTTGACATTCAATAGAGGTGCCAATCGTCTATTCTTAAACAAAACTAAATTTATAAAGTTAGACTAGATCGGTTAATGTTTATTTATTTTACAAAGCTAATGGGGTCTATTTTCACAGCTTTTTCCATTTACATCGTTTTAACTTTCGTAAGTACTGTAAAAATTTAATTGTTTGATGTGTGTGAAAGTACTATGGTTTCATTTGTCACTCACCGTCCCTTATAAATCAGAAGTACGTATTCATTGTGCAATTACTCAACGTAAGTTGTAATTGCTGGTCTCTTGTAATTCCATTGTTGTTTTTATTAGAGATGGAAATTTTTATATTTGTTGCATGACATACTTCACCCGATCCATAATTCATACAACACTTGCGATTTGTGATCTCCAATGCACAATTATTAATAAAATTATGAAAATTTGATATTAAAAACTACACACTAAGATGAATCCAACAAATTCCCATACAACTTTTTTTCTATATATTGGTGAAAATTCATGGTCAAAAGTAATAAAGTTTGACCTTAAACGAGTAAGTGTTACATGACTTATAAACCAAAGACAATACATATCATATGAATTTTAAAACTTTAAACCTATAAACTAAAAACTAATCGTGATGCCGAATGAGCCTTACCATGCTTGTATGATCAACATTCAACGCGTCTTAAATATTTTGAGGACTTGTGCTAACTATAAATTTGGGTCCTAAATATAAACAAATATTATGCACAAATGGTAAAAATTATAAATAATGTATTTTACACAATATATCACTGTTAAACTTTTTTTTTTTTTTTAGAGGAACTGTTAAACTATTTTTTGACAGAATAAAGCTCGGGTTTCAACAATATGGCTAATTGGCTATGACTATTGGGTCCTCTAAAAAGCGGAGCCCTGTACGGGCCTGTACTATTGGTCGCTTTGCACGACCTATTAGACTAGTGCAAAGAAAAGGGATTACGCTTGTTTGTGCCAGGTGGGTGGTGTCCAAACACGTCGTACACAAAACTCAACGCACACAAACTCCAAACTCAGAAAATATCGACTCACCACTTCAAAGTTCAACCCAAACAACAAACAACAAACAACCATGGAAGCTCGAATACCCTCTTCATCAATGTCATTTCTCCCTCTTCCTCCATCACCCCTCAATTCAACACGCACAACAACCTCTGATCTCGATTTCAAAACTGTCTTCTCTCACCTAAATTCCGTCCTTATCTCCTCCAAATCCCCCAAAACTCAAAAATCCGCCATTAATGTCTCCCTTCCTAATTTCCTTTCAACCTCCATTTCCACCCAACTCAATCTCCAAAACCCAGAAATACCCACCTCTCAAAACCCCCTAAAAACCACTCTAAAAACCACTCTGAAGAACCTCTCAGTATTAGAACGCGCTTTGATCGGCGCGTGCGCAGGAGGATCCGCCGGCGCTTTTACCTATGTCTTCCTCTACCCACTTGAAACCGTAAAAACCAAGCTTCAGACAAAAGGGGCAAGCCAAGTTTACAAAAATACCCTCGATGCCATTGTTAAAACCTTCGAAACAAAGGGTATTTTAGGTTTTTACAGTGGTGTTTCAGCTGTACTAGTAGGGTCCACTTTTTCATCTGCTGTGTATTTTGCAACTTGTGAGTTTGGGAAATCACTCTTGTCTAAATTTGAGAATTACCCACCTGTGTTAATCCCTCCTACTGCTGGTTTAATGGGGAATGTTGTGTCTTCTGCAATAATGGTGCCTAAAGAATTGATTACTCAACGAATGCAGGCTGGTGCAAAGGGGAGGTCTTGGGAGGTTTTGGTTGGAATTTTGGAGAGAGATGGGGTTTTAGGATTGTATGCTGGCTATTCAGCTACATTGTTGAGGAATTTGCCTGCCGGGGTTTTGAGTTACTCGTCATTCGAGTGGCTCAAAGCCGCGGTGCAGAGAGAGAAAGAGAGGGAGAAGTTGACACCATTGGAGAGTGTTTGTTGTGGGGCGTTGGCGGGGGCGATTTCCGCCTCCTTGACTACTCCATTGGATGTAGTTAAGACTAGGTTGATGGTTGGGGAGGCTGTTAATAAGGTTGCTGCTGCTACATTTAGTGGTGTTACTGCTACTGTTAAGCAAATTTTGGCTGAGGAAGGTTGGGTTGGTTTTACTAGGGGTATGGGACCTAGAGTTGTTCATAGTGCTTGTTTTTCTGCTATTGGTTATTTTGCGTTCGAGACCGCCAGGCTTGCTATTATGGAACAGTATGTTAAGCATAAAGATCAGCCTAAGGAGGAGATGATGGCTACCACTCCTCTTTAATGGTGACGGTTTCGGATGTGAGATGATGGTGTTTGGTAAACGGTGATTCTCTTGATGCCATTTTTGTGTATTTAGAAGTACTTCATGATTTTGTTTTTCTTTTTCTTTTACTTAAACTTCAATTTCATTATGTTGATTAGGTGCTTTCAGTAGGTTGATACAGTTGTAAACATCCAACTTCAAAGAGGAGAATTATTAATAAATACAAGTGTATTTTCATGATCTTTTCAGTGGTGCTACTAGATAACAAGTATGAACTTTTGCAAGGATGATATGATTAATGTAACTGTAAAGGCAACTGTAAAGGCTGGTTTCTAAAAGTAGTTCTTGTTTACATATGGCACCAAATTGGCCTTGATATACTATTTGGTATAATTCACAATTTGGCGATCCTCTGCCCTCTCCAAAGTTCAAGAAGCGGATATAAAAGAGCTAAATCTAAAATTTTGCTTGACAATATTGACATTAATGGATGTTTGCTTGTAGCTTCTCTTGTTGGTTTGCAGCAGCATACCTTGCAGCACTCATTGCACATGTTTGTCTTCCATGGTGTAACTCTTCTATTTTTATCTTGTCCACACCAGATAATATGCACTAGAGCAGCTAACAGTGAGCATACATTGCTTAGCTTCTTGCACTTTGCTTTCTTGTTAGCACCAAATTGTTGCACCATAACCGTCAAAGTATCTCCTGTGATGCTATTTGCCACTATCTGTGTTTCTCAAGTGCTAATTGCAAAGATTCTGAATCTAATAGTGAAGCTTGGAAGTGTAGCATGAATATTGCTCTTCCTTTTGATGTTCATAATAAAGATTCCACAAGTTGCAAGCACACCTTAGATAGGTTAATCCTGGCTGGTCTGTCCCCTTCCCAGATCCTGATATTGCAAATTGATGCTCAACATTTCTATTTTTGTTCATGTGGTTACCACGTTACCACCACGCTTGGGCTTTCTTCTTTGTAGAGGATGGTGCTTTTGATGCAAGTGCTTGTATCTTTTTCTTTTTCTAAATAGGGGGAAGAAGGGGGGGGTACTCGTGGCATGATAGTTGTATAACCTATGACTGCTCTGTTGACTAATGTCTCAACTTTCACTTTGCTTTATTAGTGCAGATGCTGGGCTTCTGTAGATAATTTAATCTGAGTTCTAGCCAGAAGCGAAAGGTGGGATAGGAGAAGGGTTCCAAGATTCATGGTTCATACTGCACCTCCTATTTGCAGAGGATGAATTTATACATGGAAAGAAAAGGTTTCTTATTCTTTTTTTTTGCTCGAGATGCCTCCAACATCGTAATGTCAGAAAATCTGTTTTTTTAGTTAGTGGCAGAGTTTGCATGTATCAAATCACTAACCAGTCTTTAACGGTTGGTCCTTAGCGCCTGTTTCATCTGACAAATCTGAAGGCCATGTATGGTCAATGTTTCTTCCATATAGTCTGGAAGGGCAACCATCACTTTGATTTTGAGGCAAGGTTTTCTTCTTCCTGAATAGACCCCATAGATAATATTTCCGCTGAAATCCTGCATTTTAGCATCAACATGTGTTTCCCACTTGTCATTAGATGTTTTCCTCTAATATAAGAACATCTATATGTAACTTGAAGCAAAGAAATAAGTATTAAATGCTGGTAAACAAACATCACATTTACAAAAGTCTAAGATGTTTTGAGCTTACTCCAGTTATCTAGTGGCAGCTCACAAGATGAAAAGATCAGGAGTTCAACGTTATTGAACTTTGAAATCATGGCGAATTTATGCTCAATGATGTCTTCCACTAGGCAGTCATACACTCTTTCAGCTCTGTAAGACGTACAAATGCCCTAATAAAGAATTTGGGGAACTAATTTTGACAAACAAATCTAATTGCAGGATTTAATACCTGTAGTCCTCAGGAAAAAAATACACTGCAATATTATCAGCCGTTGGCTCCATTTCCTTGAATTTGATTGGCCAAATACTGATTTTAGGAACCATGTCTACGCAGAGTAGCATGGGCAGAGAGCTTGCGACCTCTGATGCTTCTTTGCTTGCTACATTTGCAATGTGCGCCACCATTCCGTGGACGGTATAATTGTATTCTCCGTATAGCTGAAAATCCCCCCTGTGAATAGACACCATTAACAATTTGGAACTCCTTGCTGAAGTAGTTATTTCAGTTTTTCACTTAAGATGCCCAAAGTATTTTTCTGCCTTCCTCAATTAAAGGATATGTTATAGTTTATTCCTCATATCTTCTTTACTTCAGCTGATTAAATCTGCATAAAATTAGCAGAAGCAGAAAACAAGAAAAAGAGGAGTATTACATCCAGATAGGATTAGGTAGCGGCTCTACAGTGCTATAGAAGTCATCTTCGAGGATATACGATGTTTCAGGAGAGCCAGAATTAGAGGCCTCAATTCTTGTGGCTTCAGAGTATTCGCAGGGTAAATGCAGGTTATGATTCTTTTCCAAATCTTGGTTGAATGAAGATTCGTTGGTTGATGGGCCAGTACCAGAATCTCTCACTGTCTGAGCTTCCACAGACATTGATGAATAACGTCGCTTCTCTGCATCATCCTCTGTACCTGAAACGTCGTTTGTGGAATCAGACAATTGAATGACCCTTGGTTCACAGAATTCACAAGTCCATCTGGTTTGACCATCGTCAGTCTCTTCCAACTTATCTAGGCAGTAACTGAGAAAAGCAGGGATATATGTTGGACAAGGTTAGTCCCGTTGCTTTTCGTAGCTTAGGTTCTTTTTGCAAAATACCTCTATAAACTTTCTGTAAGCATATGCAGTGGATTTATAACAAGATATGAATTTTGTTAAATTCCATTGTAAACAATTATTGCTTTCATTTTCTCTCACATGTTCTACCCAAGAAGTATTTCTTTCAAAATGCAGTAATTGCTTATCTTGGATTTTTGGAATACATAAGATGTAAGGGGGTGTTTGGTTCAAATAGAGGAATTGAAAGGGAATTGAATCAAGTAGGGGGGGGGATGGTAACAATAATTGTTTCTTCTATTGGGTGTTTGGTTCAACAATGGAAATGAATCACTTGTAAGGGAATGGAAAGGATTTTGTTACCTCTCTAATTTGGAGGGTAACATTTTGGGGGTTTGGGTTACCCTCAAGGTTAATGGTTAAACTACTACCTAAACCAAAGAAAGAGAAATGGATTTAGATTAGTGAATCCGTTTCCAGGCTCCCAAAAAGCTCAACCAAACAAGGCCTAAGGCTCCGTTTGGTAGGGCGTAAAATATTATCCTGTAAAACTGTTTTCCTCTATTTTTAATTTTACATTGTTTGGTTTGTAAAAGAGTGTAAAACCATTTTTCCTTGGAGTAAAAATTAATCTCACAATGATGGAAAACTATTTCCCTTCAAAATGGATGGAAAACTATTTTCCTTCCTTTTCCTTATCTCTCTTGTGCACTCCTTTCACTACCTCTTTACTTTTCCTTTCATTTTCCTTTCATTTCAGCATTTTTCTTACATGGAACCAAACAACGGAAAACTAGTTTTGGAATTGTGCTTTTCATTGTAAATTGTTTTCCATGAAAATTGTTTTCCACTAAAAATGTTCTACGCCCAACTAAACGGAGCCTAAATGTGTAAGCTCAACTTGTAACAAACGCAGAAGTTGAGTAATCACCAAATGTTGAACTATTATCATCTTATAGAAAGTTAAATATGTTCCAACACTTTCTTAGAGCTCAGGGTCATAAACTATCATTGAGATTAAAGTTCAGATCAAATATAAATGACCAACCAAAAACAAGGAGCAATTGATTAAAGCTGCAATTATTTAACAGAGAAATCATTATTCTTAGTAAAACCTGAGAAGGTGAACTTCATTATTAATGCCTGAGACTAGCAAGTATTGAGAACCTCAGGGGATGAATTAGTAATTTAAGTTCTTTTCTTCCTAATTGACAGCATGTGTAACACATTCTTTTGGGTTGTATAGATTCAAATTACATGCGTCTGTTTTTTTAGTCACAACTCTTCCCTATTTTAGTTATTTTGAATTAGTCGCAACATATGTCCTAATTTTTAGCGTGTGGTTTCTTTCTCTTACCTCGTATCAATAGTACAACAGTACCATACCATCTCTCATCCCTCTTTATAACACGGGTCTCCTAAAACCCAATGCTCCCCCGAGTGTTGCATTTAAGAAAAAAAAGCAGAGGAAGTAACTTCCATATGTTAACGTACAGCTTGATGTAGTCCCAAAAGATTATTTTTATGCACTTAAAAAAGTAAAAATAGAGCCATCAATAATAAATATTGTTGTGCTCAAGAGAGGTATTTATCTTCATAATAATTTTATACTGCCAACAAAAAAAGAAAGAAATTATTAGGCAAAAAAGGTTTTCTGCTTCTAAAGAGATCCGGTTTATGTCACAGATGAATTAGTTGTGATTATATGAAATGAAGAACAAGAGTACCATCAAGATATTTGCAGAAGAAAAGGACAAGAAAAAGCACCACTGTGAAGATATTATCCGAACAGCAGCCACATATTTACATATACACACTCTCCCCAAATTTCGCACTAAACACTACAGAATGGTTTTGTTAGGCTGTATTTTTGTAACCAAACCAGTCATAACTCTTGTTTCTCTCTCCAGCAATTCCTCTCAGCCCACAGCACCCCGCAAACCTTCAAAGATTACTACTTCTAAACCAAACCTCAATAAACAAAATCAGCCCTCTGTCGCGGAGATTGAACGGGCCATTGGTGCTGGCAGCTACCGTGACTATGATCCTGCCAGTATCAGGTAAACACCTCACTTTCCTTTCAGGCTCTTTCTTTTTAGTTTTGAAAAGATGTAAGTAAATTGTCTGGGGTTATGAGCAAATATAATCGCATGTTTTAGCTATCCCAAGATCATCAGATGTTTTATAAGGATCTTCCAGAATTGCACCCGGGTTTCTGAACTGCTTAAAACTATTCCGGAATAATCAAAAATTTGAAATTTTTTGGTCAGTAGTTCAAACTTCTTTTGGTTTCCATTATTACTCATCTTTATTTGTTCATTCTTTCATATTTCATATAAATGCAGTGAGCCAGCAGAGAAGAAAAATGTCTTCGATGCAGTACTATCGAATTCAATAGGAAAGACAGAAGGCAAAACCGAACGGGCACTACGCGAAACTGGAGAGTGGATAAGTGGGCAAACTGAGGGAGCTGCTCGCTCTTCTGGAAAGAAAATTCTGGAGGTCATGTTTTTCTGGCTTGCACCAGCTTGGTTCGTCTTACTATTGATTGCTACTGGTACTGTTAAGTTACCCTTTAGCTTTCCTGCTCTTGATGACTTAATCATGTAAATTACTAATCACACATTAATCTTACGACTGTAGCAAACTAGCGTGATATTGTAAATTATGTGTCATTGATATATACTATCATACACGATAGAAGGGAAATTTTGATAGGAGTACAGGACCCAATACGTTATGAAATGAAACTCGAATACAATCGGATCACCTAAGCTGCAAGGTTAAGTTTCTATATACATTCATATAATGTGAAGATGTATGGAGTATCATTTACGGACACCCGACAGTAAATTATTGAAGGTGAAAATAATTGAAGTTGGGAAGCTTAGAAACTTACGTATGCTCCGAGATAATTTGGCACTTGCTGCATACAACTAATGCTTCAGAATAGCCTCTGCTTCCACACGTTTGGCACACCCTCATTTTTCTGCAACCATTACTTTGTTTCTTTGCATTAGATTAAATCATAAGCAAACAGGAGTTTTAATTTGGAATTACAGATGAAAATTTCAAGTTAAACATAAAGACTAAAGAGGGCAAATACAACTATAGTCAACCAAAAGAAACATATGGATTTTGTCCTCTATATGTAAGACTAGAGTCAACAACAGACAGAGACACAACTACACAAGTTTTAACATTAGCTAGTACATCTTGTTTAGGAGGTGAAGCCAGATTATCTTTATTTGGGAGGGGGGAGAGAAATAATTAGTAGTTTTAATACACTCATTGAAAAATAATGAAGTATAATTGCAATATATAATATAAATACCAATCTTAAAAATAATAAACAAGGGGGGAGGCCACCCTTGGCCTTCGCCAGTGGTAGAAATTTAATTAAGTTTTAATAAGTTATAAGCATAAGTTTCAAGAACTAATAAGTTCAAATTACTTCAGATAAGTCAAATTAGTTGAATAAAACAAACTGTTACGAGTTTGTGGTGTAAAACGCACGAGGAAAGATGACAAAATGGAATGAAATAAAAAGAGAAACACACATTCACTCAAACGGAATTAGATCAATGATTCCATCTAAAACAAAAAATTCAATGATTCTCGTTTCCCCTCATGAAATCCACCAACCAATCGGATCCTAAACTCACAAAACCAGTGTACAATTATTACCAATTAAATGGCATTATTTTTGTCAAAAAAGAAAAATGGCATTATTAGCTTGACAAAAAGTCTGAACGGATTTCAGATGGTTTCTTTTTCTTAGTAATCCAAATGTCACAAAATCAGTCTGAGTTACAATCACCTTGACAAAAAAAAAAAAAAAAGATGAACTAGAGCTATGAAAAAACTTAATACATACAAAATTTAGATTAATAAAAAAAGAAAACCTTTTCAACTTTCATATTTTCCTCTTTTCTATTATTACTTTTTCCCTATTAGAGTCAGAAAGTTCATCTAAAAGTTATAATATCAGGGGAAAAAAAGGAGAGAAAAAAAAAACTGACCTTTAATGATGAACAAGAAATGAGTTCATAGTGAAAGAGGTTGAAGAAGGTAGAAACAAGAGTAAGGAATTGGACAACCAGCTTTTCCCACTTTTGTTGGGGGGAAATGAAAGAAGTATGAGCAGTAAGAAGTTGAAAATTTGTTCAATTTAATTATTGAAGTGAGGGAGTCCTACCATGTAAGCGTGGAGAGAAAGTGTTGGTAACTCATTGTTGACTGACAAGGATATTTTGGTAATTTTAAAGGTTGGAGGTACCAAAATATGTAAGCTGATGAGATGCCAAGCCAAGCTTAACCGTGGATGGGCCCCTACAAGGACATTTTGATCATTTCGGCCAAAAATTAATATTGAAATGGTTAAATAAGTACTGAAATTTAATATCAACTTAGCTATTTCAGTACCAATTTTACCACTTCAATACTAATTCGTAATTAATTGGTAGTGAGGGAATTGGCTTTCAATTAACCTTGTTACTACAACTTTTTCTGGACTTGTTGATAAGAAGAAAGTTTGAGGGGAGGGAGTTTTTTTTTTTTTTTTTTGACGATTGGGGGGAGGGAGTTATGCAGAGTCAGAAATCTTACATATTATTATGGTTATGGGTCACATCTCATAATAATTAATAAGTTTGGACCACTGTAAGAAACAATTTAATTTCTCTGTTTTTGGTAGAAGTATGGTACACAAGTATATACCCTAGTAATACTCAAGCTATGTGAACAATTTATGCTTAACAGACAATTTTCCAATTTTCAATGCAGCCTCAAGTACGAGAATACTTAGTTCAAGCTGAATTGTCATTTTCGGGAGTCGGTATTCGTATATATCGATATAAATATAAGTACAAAATTACATATCTGTCGTTATATGACAAATAAAAACTAAGTAGATTTTACCATACTATCCGAACATTTTAAAACTTATTTTATATGGTGCAAGAACTAAGTGAACTTCTTTGAATTTGATTGAATTTATTAGACCTTAGCTTAAACTTGCTTATTTTTCTAAGTTAAAAAGAACGCACACTTATGTCTTATAGTCTTTCTTTGTAACTTTTATTCAAGTGTATAAGGAGTAATACGAAAAGTTGTAAATCTAGCTTAGAAAATTCAGAAGAAGAGGCCTACATGGCTATTACTAAAGAGAGTACAACTTAGCAAGAGCAAAGACAACTTTTTCTGATGTGGCGATATTCAGCCAACATATAGAAGTAAAGGTGTGTTTCATTCAACCAATTTTTGATTTATCTAAACTTATTCGAACATATTTCTGTAACTTATCGAAACTCATTTGAACTTAAATGAATTTATTGGAACTTACCGGAACTAATTTTTCTAAAATAAGTTAAAATTGAGCACTTCCTAACACTCTAACCGACTAAGGGGTCATTAATCATTTGTTCACTACTTTTGGGCTCCAAGAAACGGAATTAATTATCGATTCTCTCCTTGTTTGGTTCAACCCCTCATTGATCCATTATCATTACTTGATGGTAATGGATTCCCCCAATTAGTTACCTTCCCCTCCCCCTCCCCCTCCCCCTCAAGAAACAAAATTCATTACTTGGTGATAATAGTTAACATTCATTTCCATTCCTTTGCTTGAACCAAACAATTTGATAAAGGTAACTCTTTTTGTTACCATTCTGACTCTCCTCCTCTATTTGTGTCCATTCCTCTTCTATTCCATATCTTGAATCAAACGTGAAAGGTAAACAAAATCCGTTCAACAACTCCAAGTAATCTCCTGTAATGTTTATAGCCTAAATCAGCTGTCATCAATGAGTTTCTTTGGTTTAATTTTTTAGCATTGTATGTTATCGAACACAGAAGCATGTCTCTAAGCAAAGAGAAAGTGTGGTGGTAAATTTCATCTGAACTTGTGAAGTTACCACCTTCTGTTACATTTATAAATTATTCAAGTGACTTGGGCAACTGCAAATATAATTTCTAGTGAACCCAGTACTAACTCTCAAGCTTTAGATCAACTTCAGATTATTTTTGTCATAAAGAGATTACACTTAAAAATTGGAATTATAACATCTTTTCACTATGTACATGTAAAGCAACTTATGAGTTGGAACTTTTGAACTGAATTATTGACACAAATGTTTTTATATACAAACATTATTAACCCGGGCAAACATAAATTGTGAATGCATTCAGTAAAAACTATCTTCTCCTGACTCCTATACATGAAGTTCTCAACAGCAAGTAAACAAAATCTTTTTTAAGACTATTAACAAACATCTGAATTCATGGGTTGGAGCACCTAAATCAAACCTCACTGAAATGAGTTCTTGGAGTAGACCAAGGACACTCATCCAAGTCATCAACCCGCGCACTCAGTGACTTTCTTGATGCTCTCGGAACAATAGCTCCTTGAATCTTCATTATTGGCTTCTTAGCTGGTAGAACAGGCACCTGCAATTCCTCTTTTAGCATCATAGCAGCTTCCTTCATAGTAGGCCTTTTCTTCTTATCAGAATGCACACAGCACAAACCCATCTTAAGCATCCTTTCCATGTCCGCGCTACTATACTTTCCCATCATCCTCTCATCAACAGCCTCAATCAGTTTACCGTTCTCCCATAGGGACCAAACCCAATCCACGAGCAAATCTCTATTATCCACCACTGGCCTTCTTCCGGAGACCACCTCCAAAACCACCACCCCGAAACTGTAAACATCAGACTTCACAGTAGGAACACCCGAGTAAACATACTCCGGAGCTAAGTACCCCATGGTGCCCGCTGGAATAGTTGGTTTCCTCGCTCTAGAATCTTTGTCATAGACTTCAGCTGATCCAAAATCACCAAGTTTCGGGGTAAAGTCAGAATCAAGCATCACATTACAAGTCTTAACATCCCTATGAATTATCTTCTTATTGCATTCTTCATGCAAGTATCTGAGACAAGAAGCTATACCCAGTACAATATTAAGCCTTTGTTCACCAGTTAGCACACAAAGAGCATCAGAGTTTTTATGCAGAATCTGATCAAGGCTACCATTTGGCAGAAACTCGTAAACGAGGACACATTCTTTGTTCTCACAACACCAGCCCAAAAGTTGAACCAAGTTTTTGTGCTTTAATCTTTGAGCCATAGTAGCAAATTCAGTAGTAAAAGGTTTATCAAGATTACCCCTACTAATATTTTTGAATCTCTTAACTGCTACAACTTGTTCATCGAAAAGAATACCTTTATAAACTGTTGCTGATGCTCCTTGTCCTATGATTCTACTCTTGCTAAAACTACTAGTAGCTACTTCAATCTCGGCGAGTGATAACTTTACTGGCCCTTTATCCAATTCAATCCTCCTCCCTTTATCTAATTTCGATACCTTATCGTTCCTCAACCGCCACCAATAGCAAATCACAACAATAACCAGCAAAAGATTAAATGAAAATGTAACCCCAAATAATGTAATCCACTGTTTCTTGTTACCTTTCTTGCTCCTAACATTATTAGAAACTTCTTCCTCCTTATCTACAAAAGCATAATCGAACTCGAATGTCTTGAACTCCCATCGATCGATAACGTGCAATGCAGACCCTTCTCCATTAGAAGCAGATAAACCCACATACATTGACTCCTTGACATACTTAGAAAGATCAATTTCAGCAGAAAGAATTGGGTTTAAGGGCTTGTTTGGGAAATAACTAACCCAAACCTTAATCTTTTTCACAGAATCCCTATACTGAATCCAAACATTAATTCTTTTCCCATCACTAAAATCAACTCCACTTGAAAACCCATCAACAGAAATCAAAGAAGTGTATGAATTTACATCAATACCCACATGATTCCCATTAATATCCCCATTTAAAGTGTCAAATTTGGTATCAAATTCAACTGCAAAAAAACAATCATGAGAGTTTAAGCTCAATTTAGGCATACCCAGATGGCCAAATTTGGGGGAAAATAAGCCGGTATTCGAGGTGATCAAGAATGCGATTCCATCACCATGGTTTGAAGTAGAAGAAGGTGTGATCATGAATGAGAAATGTGAAGAGAAAGAAACAGAGGAATTTGTTAATGGGTCAAGAAATTTAAAGGGGTTATTGTAAAATGCTCTTCCTGCAGAAAATTGTATTTGATGAGTTAAGATGATGAAAGAAGTGTTGGATGTGTTGTTAATGGCGAAGTATGCGTCTCCAAAGAGGGTGGTGTTGGTGTTGAGGGTTGTTTGGGTGGGGAAACAGAAAGTTAAATTGAAGATGAATGCAAAAATTAAGATAAAGATTATGAAATTTGGAAACATGGGTTTTGAAGATGATGATGATGATTGCATTTTTTGGAATGTGGAATCTTGAGATAAGATAGTGAGAGAAAGTGAATTTTGGGGGAGTTTTGTTTTGTGGGTGAATTGTGAATTGAATGTTGAATATTCTGAGAATTTGAAGTTTATACTGGAATTGGCTTCTACTCTGAGCAGAGGAGAGGAGAGGAGAGGAGAGGAGAGAGAGAGAAACGGATGGAAAGGGGTGGGGAAAGGACTTGGGACTTGGGAGTAGGGGTGTAAATAAGATGAGACAGCTCGCGAGCTACTCGAGATCGACTCGGTCAAAACTTGGTCAAAGCTTGACTTGAGTAGGCTCGACTCGAGCTCGAGCTCGACTCGATAGCTAATGAGCCGAGTTTGGGCAACTCGATACTCGACTCGAAAAGCTCGCGAGATACTCGAAAAAAAAATTATAGGTAATATTTTATTTAAAAAAATATTATTAACAAAGTATTTTAGAAAAATAATCCACAAATATATAATTAAATTATACCAAAAAAAAGTGTGAAAAGTAAATCTCAAATCAGAAAACTTTTTCACAATAAGTTTTAATGCATCATACTATGTCCTAAATACTAGTACTACTTCCCCTCAAAAAAAAAAATACTAGTACTACTCAAAAACAAATCTAGCCGTTCATCTCTATTAGTCTATTCTCTCATTTTTATGTTTCCACTCAAAGAAAAACAAACCCTCAATCCCTAGTTCTAGAATAGTCGAAACTCGAACGCCGTCTTTGGCTCTTTGCCTCTCAGTCTCTCTTTCTCAGACTCTACTGGTCTACCGTTGCTGCTTTGCTTCGTCGGAGTTCTTCTTTGTCAGAGTTTATCCGGCTTCGGAATTGGCATCTCCAGTCTTTGAACAGTTGGTTAGTTTTTTTTCCCCAAAATTTAGTTCTTTTATTTTCCCTAATTCTAAGAGAACAATTTTTAGAATATAACAAAACCAAATCGATGCAACAATTTAATGTTTAATTATTATTTGTGAAATATTTTCTAATTCTAAGATAAATTTAGTGAAAGATTTCATTTTTAATTCATAATGAATATATACGGGAGCCAATATCGAATCATTCTTATTCTTATCTTCTTTCAAGTTTCATATGCAAAGTTGTGGAAGATTGAATAAAAGGACCGCTGAAGGGGGGTTGTTTGGTGAATTGTTTGTATTTGTTGATTTGCTCTTTCATCACAAAAGAGCTCTTTCCACTAGTGTTATATTTCTCATTATTAGAGTTGTAGTGCGATTATTAAGGCAATCAAATTTGTACGTGTATTAATTTATATAATTTGTTTCTTTTATATATAATGTGTCCCAGGAGCACAATATCTGGCTTTGTTCCAGTGAATTCCAATGAACCAACAAAGTGACAACTCATAGGTATAATCAATGAAATTTACGAGTGTAATCTATTTTTTTTTTAAAGTTAATGTCTTAAAGTTTGTTTTTATGTTTTTGGCAGATTTGTGGAAATAGCAGGTTGGTTTGATGTATGCCTTTGTGTGATGGAGCCTAATGTAATCAACTAATCATATATGATGTAATCTTTATTTGCTCAATGGCTTTGAACTTGTAGTAAACTGATTTTATCTTCATTAGACTTTGGGTTGTAATTTTTTATGGTGGATTTAGACTCTTTATTATATTTTCTCTTAGTTCAAAATAGTGATGTACCGGAAAAAAAAGCATGTATTTTGTATTATCATTAACGCATGCTCAAGAGCAAAGTCTAAGGTAACAAATAAGGATAAAAAATAATTTAAAAAAAAACAGTTTCGAGCTCGAGTTCGAGCTTGAACCGAGCTCGAGTTCGAGCTTGAACCGAGCTCGAGTCGAGTTCGAGCTCGAGTTCTGGTTTTCGAGCTCGATTCGAGCTTCAAATTTTCGAGCTCGCGAGTTTGTGAGTCGAGTCGAGCTTGGCTCATGGCTCACGAGTTCGAGTCGAGTTTGGCTGAGCTCGAACTCGACTCGCATCATTTACACCCCTACTTGGGAGGGAAAACAAAGAGCCGTTTTATTTATTTATTCCTATTTCATTTTGTTTTAGCTAAGAATAAGTTTTATTGGTAATGAAGTGGACCTGGGTCGAGATTGACTTTAGGTCAATTAGGGCCCAAGCTTACCTCCCCCTCAACATATTCGATTAGCGTCGTGTTGTTGTTTCGAGTTTGTATTGTATGTGATCGAACCTAGAAAATCATCATGGTTGCTAAATGCAACCTCACTTTACTAAACACAACCCGTGAAAATATCCAAAATACCCCTATCCTCATAACCCCTTTCTCACTCAACCTATTCCTCTCACCTTTCTCCCTCTTCCTCTTCCTCTTCCTCTTCCTCTTCCTCTCTCGTCCAAAATTTGCACCCAATTCCTCCCATAATTTCACCCAAATTCTTCATATGTCACCGAAAATGAGAGATTAAGACTACAATTGCTGCGATTTTCCCCCATCTCTCTTCCTCTTCGTCCTTTCTCCATTTTCGTGCGACAATAGCGCTTCAATTTGCTTCAATGCAATCAAGAGTTCAATTGCTGCGAATTGGATGAGTTAGGTCTGTTCTGGCTAAGCGAATTACCTCCAGATTTTGAAGGAAATTGGTTATACTTCCAAGCAAGTTTTTGAAGATTTGTTTTTTTGTATTTTTTTATACAAAATATCAGTACTTTTTGTATCCATTTTTTAAGAAATTTGTGCAGATTTTTGCGAAATTGGGTGAAATTTGTCCCCAATATTGTGCAGATTTTCCGTTTTCACATTATTTGGTTAGGATTTCATATAAATTGAACGAAATAGCTTTTACTACTTCATGTATATTGAACAAAATGGTTGCTACTGTTTCATATAACTGGGATGAAATGGTTGCTACTGTTTCATGTGTATTGAATGAAGTAGCGTAATCTCATCAAGTGTATGCACTAGTAATTAATTGCTGTTTGTGTATGATGCTCTGTGTTGCTAGCTCTTGTTTGAACAAATTCATGCTTTACTGGTCACTGGCTTATGTTTGACACGACAATGTATAACGCATATCTCATATATTGTCTTGAACCTTAGTTGTTCTATCTTCGTTCCTGCAGCTCAGGGATCCCAGGGATGAAGTCTAGATTCAATATCAATCTGCTCTCTAGCTTCTAACTAAGTGCACTCTCTATTATTGTCATGACATATAATCATGGACGAAGCACTATACAGAAAGAAAGAGGCTAGGATGAACATTAAGTTCCCCTTAAGGAATTAGACAGCGAACACTCTTCAGCTAGTTTTTCTTTTTGATTGTATATCCTACTGCCTATGTCTTTAAAAGTGCTGATTTGTTTTTAATAGGCACACGCTCATGTTAGGTAAGTATCTTAAGAAATGGCGCTATCTATAGTTCACAAAGGAAACATGTAAGTATGCAGGTTAGCATTTTTGAAGCAAGATTGTAAACTATGTCACAATAAGTTCAATTTAAAGTTTTTGATTCATTAATTATTACATTATAGATGTCACTAACAAAGAGAAAGTAAGAGCGGTAGAAAAAAAAAAAAGAAATGAATCATCATTTGTGACATCTACACATATTGTGATTTTGAATCAACCGGTTTTTTTGCAAAACTTTTGAGTAAACCCGCCCGACTCCGTGGTCTTAAGAATGCTGGTTTTAAGGGTTTTAGGAAAAAAAAGTAATTAAATCCCAAAAATTCAGGAAGATAATATGATGATGAAAGTTTGAGGGCCGCGCCTAGTAAAGTGGAGTTGCGTTTAGTAACCCCCACAAAAAATTGTGCAAGTTTAGTTATTTAGGAGATTACACTGTTTCATTCATGTCGCATGAAGCAACTTTATCTATTCCGTATAGATTGAACGAAACCCTATATCTGTTTCGTGTAATCTTCACGAAACAGAATAGTCTGTTTCGTGCAATCTTCACGAAACAGATTAATCCGTTCCGTGCAATATTCACGAAGCAGAATAGCCTATTTCGTTCAATCTGCACGAAACAGATTAATCTGTTTCATGAAGATTGCATGAAATAGGGCAAATCGTTTCATAAGAATCGCACGAAATTGCATGATTACGAAAAAAAAAACTCAACAACTTACATCATATTGAAATTCGTTTGGGTCAAAATTATCGTCCATTGAGTATCAAATTAAAATTTGTGAATTAGGTCTTCTATAAGTTTTTTTCTCTAACTGTATAAAGGAGGAGGAGATAATATTTTAAGAGAGATAAGTGCTTTTTAGAAAGAATATGATAATGAGGGTTTTTGGGTATTTTACTGGGTTGCGTTAGTAAAGTGAGGCTGCGTTTAGTAACCCCCAAAATCATTCATAGAAGGTGGAATTGATACCATATGATTATATCGGCCCGTTTGGTTACCGGTATTAAATGGTAGTAATGGTAATGGTAATGGTTTTTAGTGCAAACTTGTGAAGGCATTTCCATTCAACATCTATGGTAATGCTACTTATCCCAAAACATTTATTTTCTGCCTAAAATTTCATTACCATCCATTACCACTGGGGAAAGTAGTATTGGGTGATAATGGAAATTTATGAAGGAAAATATATGTTTTGACATCAAGTTTCATTACCATGGATATGTTAATGTTGGGAAGTCTTTACAAATTTACACTAAAAAGCATTACCATTACCATCATTTAGTACCACTAACCAAACGGGCCGTTAAGTGTAATATTACAAGGGAAGCCCCCTTAAAATCTCCATGGAGAGATAATTTCAACCCCCAAGTTTGTGTTTTTTCACCATGGGGAAGCAATCTCACCCATAAGCTTATGTTTTTTTTCTCCAAGAGGAAGCAATTTTCATTACCACTCATTACCACCTACAAGGTGGTATTGGATGGGAATGAAAATTTAAGAAGAAAAATAGATACTTTAGGATAAATGAATATTACCATGGGAATGAGTAATGATTTTCTTCACAAATTTACTTACAAATTCATTCCCATTACCACCAATTATAACCAAATACCAAACAGGTCGTATAAGTTAAGCTCGAATTGTTTTTGCTAAGAAATATAATTCGCATATTAACCCCAATCACATAAACCCTAATTTAATTCGCATATTAACCCACACTATGCCAATAATGTCCTCTTACAATGATATACATCGCCTTTTTTCTGCGGCCAAAATACTTTTTATATTAATAGTGGCCTAAGTACCTCTTAGGCAATTTTGTCTGCTTTTAAAAGACTTTGTTGGGCATAATGTGAAATTTTAGTGGAATTAGGATAGAAGTCAACTGATTTTGGATCATTTAAGTTTATAGAATCAACACCAGTAAGTTATTGAGGTTGTTTAGTAGTACATCATATACAAACTTAAGGGTACCTAATTGTAGGCGTGTTTCTATTTCGCCTACGTGGTGTGAGCGCGTATTAGATTTGACTACCCCACTGTAAAGGTTTTATTAAAAATTGTTTTGTATTGAAAAAAGTCGCCAACAATTCTTTTTAGGAAGAATCATAAACCTAATTGGATATAGGAAAATCATAGGGACAAATTATCCAATGTAGATTTCCCCGTCATGACTCCGTATATGGTCAAAATGAACCAACGATTGAGTTCGGGGGTGAGGGTACAATACAGTCAGGAACCATATTTCCCATTGCTGGCCTTTACTAAATATCGATTCATTTGCAGATTTTATGCCAAAGAATAACCACATATTGTTTTAAGCACCCTAAAAATATTTAGTCTAAATTAGTTCAGGAAACACATAAAAAGACTATTTTTAGTGACATGTTATTAAGCAATCAATATTACAGGGAACCTAGCAGGTTGTCCAAATTAATCTGATTAATATTAGAACATTTATTTAGGTCTTGATTAGCAAAAATAACATGTGGGGTGATAAAAGCAATAAAGCAGGACAATCATAATAGCATGCACATAATGGTCAGACAAACATATAATAATGAAAAATAAATAAAAAGAAAGAAAAGAAGAGGTTAGAATATACAGGAGAGCGATTATTACTTAAGGATCTACATCATGAAACAAATAGTTAGTAACTTCAAAGCAATAGAAATAATTGATTCAAGGATCCTAAGATATTATACCTATGCGGCTTAGATTGAGGAGCGCAACGATCTTTAGGCGGAGCAATCGTGAAACCAAAAACGCAATGAAGATGGATTGATTGAAAGTATTTGAGTGTTTGAAATATTCGAAGAGTATTTTTTGAGTATTCGGAAGTTTTTGTGTACGTAAATAATAATCTGAAAAGCCGCCCGTGATTCGGGGAAATCACAGAGTATTTATAGGAAAAAGAGACTTGCGCTCCACGCAAGCTTTGCACCAGGCGCAAGCCTACGTCAGGCGCACTGCCACGCGTCAGGCGCACATTGGTGTGCCTGACGCAGCCAGCCCAATCAGGTTTAGGCACGTGTAAACGCATTTTGAAAAGATAAAAAAGAAAGTTGCGTCTCACACAAGACTTGCGTCTGACGCAGGACTCTGTGTGAGTCACAAAATCTACGTGTCAGGCGTTCATTGGCACGCCTGACGCGATATGGCCAATGTGCTGGACGCACGTGTCGCGCTGATCACAGCCCTCGCGCCCGGCGCATATTTGGGAATATTCGAGCATATTCCTTTGCGCGTCTTTCGAAGATACTTTTCTATCCCTAAAATTCCGGAGATGGAATTTTACGGATTAAAAATCTGTTTTATTTATCAAAGATAATAAAATATTTATGAAAAATATCTATTAATATAATAAATATTTGATTGGGCTTTTAAAATGGATTTAAAACATTTTATGGGCTTGAAATACAATTAATCGTCATGAACAATTAACTGGTCTTTAGAATATCATTTCAAAATACATTTTGGGTTGGTTCTTTAGATTGCTCTTCCGTTGGGTCGCGCCAACTAATGCCGCGATATGTTTCATCATCGGATCCTTAAATGGGGAGACACGATTATGTGTCTACAGAAGCCCCCACTTTGACTGAGGTTCAGGAAATCGAAAGTCAAAGTATACGGTGTCGGGACGGAGAACTAAACGCTCTGCAGTTTAGAAATGATCTATATACGCCGGTCTCTGCAAAACAAAGTTAGCATGCAAGACAATAAATACAAGCAATCTAATTACCTGCAGAAGAAGATGTTAGCAGATAGGTGCAAACAACTCACATAAGCACATAATGATGCAAAAATGCAAACTTGGACTCTCTAAGGATGCATGAAATGCAATGCAAGGATTAAGGTTATGCAAAGCTAAAGGGTGACACGTCATGCAAGGTCAGGGTTATGCAGGACTAGAATGTATGGAATGCAATGCAAGGTCAGGGTTTTGCAAAGCTACAATGCAAGGTCAGGATTTTGCAAGGCTGCAATGCAAGGTCAGGATTTCGCAAAGCTACAAGATGTATAGATTGATAGAATGATAGACTGATTAGAAACGGATATAATGATTTTCGAAAATCGTTTTTAGTAAATAATCGGGGTTCATAAACGAGGTCCGCGGATTACAAGTCTTCGGGAGTTTGATTTGAATTGGAGGAACCACCACACATAGGAAGCCCCCACTTTGGGTGAGCTTGCCTTGAATTAGGCTTGAGCCTTGATTGAAATGTGCTTGATTTGATATTGCAATGTAGTTGCTATGTCTTGAACACTGAAAGTTTTCACTGGGGATTGTACTGAGGATTCTTCTTTGGGAAGATGATTAGGCAAGTCAGATATCGCCAGAAACCATGGAATCATCGAAGAGTCCTTCAGGGACAAGGAGAGCTTGGATTGAAAACTAAAATGGTTGAAATTTCTGACTTAAATGAATGTAGGTGGGAAAAGGCTTTAACGCGAGTGCAGACTCGAGTTTATGTCGGGATCTAGAAAAAGTATGCTCCTAAATTCTAGAAAGTCAAATCATTATACCATGACTAATTTTATTTTATTGAAGCGGTCGGACCTCAAGATGAGGATTCCTACGTATCCTTGCGGAATCAGACCATTCGTAGTTCCGGATCTGATTTTTTTATTCTCTTTTTTTATGTGCCCTAACTTTTGCCTAGGCCGCCCTTTCGGGTTTTCAACCTAGCGGGCTTGGACATACCTTGAAGTAGGAGTTAAGGAAGGGTTGATGAAAGGTTGAAGGGTTTAAAGCTTGAAGTTTTGATGAAGGTTTAGTTGATTTGAGGAATGAAGAGTCATGGATTTGGATTAAAGGTTAAGGGTTTTGATGGATTGAAGGATTTGAATGAGGGGTAGAACTTGTGTGCAAGCCTCCTAGCTTGACTTTTTATTTTGCCTTTGGCTTTTTCTTTTTTTGCATTTTTTTTCTTTTTGTCTTGTGCGTTTTCTTTTGCTTTTTTTCATTTTTTCGCACTTTGGATTTTTTTCACTCTTTTTTTTGCCTGGCATTGATATATTTTGATGTAGTAAGGCTTGCACACAAGTTTGGTGAAGATTTGAAGGTTATTTATGGAACTTTGATGTTGAAGGGATTGTTTGGTTCATGGAGATGATGGTTTAAAGGATTTTTGTTTTTCCTTGGTTGTATGTGGATGGCTTATGAAATGCAATTGCAGGGAGAGGGGAGCAACTCCTGATCCAATGTATGTCCTTTTTTTATTTTTTTATTTTCTGATCTTTTTTTTACTATCATCATTGTTAGTCAAGTTCATTTAGGTGATTTGAGTTTCATCATTGAGTTAGAAACATATATAAAATGATGGAAGGCCAATGAAAATGAAAATGAAAATGCAATTATTTTATTAATCAGAAATAAATAGGACAAGGCTTATTAGAAATAAAAACCTAAATGACATAGACTCGACAAGAAGGGAAATGAAGGAGCTAGGGGAGGGACTCTCCGACTCAACCTAGAAAATCAACGGTAAATGACTAAGCCTCTGCATTATTTAGGCACTTCCCAAGGGGTTGCCACTATTGCTGACTTTTGCCGCAGGCAGAATTGGTAATCTACCGTCTTCAACCATATCCTGCAGATGATGCTTCAAAGTCCAGCATTGCGATGTCAGATGCCTATTCCCTTGATGGTACTTGCAGTAGGAATTAGGATTCCATCTACTGGATCTCTTCTCCAGAGGAGGGTCCGGAGTAGGGCCAATAGGATGAAGTGCTCCCTTTGCATGAAGCCTAGTGAAGGCTTCTTCTAGAGACATGCCCAAAGGAGTGAACATCCTTTGAGGTCCTAGATAACCTCTCTTGTCAGTAGTTAGGGCGTTTATGTCACTACTTTTAGAGGTAGAAAGGTTATTATTACTTTTTTGGAAAGAGTTGTTGTTGTTAGAACCCTTGTTCTTGTTGGCCTGTACCTCTTCTTCAATCAGCAGGCCTACCTTATAGAGCTTCGTGAAAGACTCTATGGGTTGGAACTTAATATGGTCCCCATACTTGGGCTACAGGTTACGGATCACCAATCGGACTTGATCCTCTTGGGATGGCCTGTTAGTCATTTGTGCAGCCTTTTCCCTCCATCTGTTAAGGAAGGTGACAAAATCTTCGGTGGAATTCTGCTTAGTTAATTCCAACTCACGAAGGCCAATGGGAAGCTGAGTATTGTAGATGTATTGTTTGTGGAACTCTTCTCTGATGTAGTACCAGTCATTCAGCTTGGCCTTATTTAGTGATCTGAACCATTTGGATGGATGTGCATCCAAAGTTAAAGGAAAGACATAAGCAAACAGGTCCTTGCTCATGCCCTTGAGAGCCATAGAGATGGAGAAAGCTCTCAAGTGGTCATCTGGGTCTTCGACCCCCTTGAATTTTGGGAGGTCACCCAATGTTACCTTTTTAGGTAGTTTTTCCCTCAGTTCAGGATCAATAATGTCATGGCCGTGAGCCTGACCCTCGAGCGCAGATATTGACTGGATCAATTGCTCGAGTTTTTCAAACCTCACATCTGTGTTGGTCTTGATTGGTAATGGGGCGTCGCCTTGCTCGTCCTCTTCAGTTAGCTTCTCCCTCAGTGCCTTAATCTCTTTGTCTTGGTCCTCAAGATGTGAGTTCATCAGTTGAAGTTGGGCCATAATGGAACTGAGTTGTTCATTAGTGTCCCCCATTTCAGATGATGCTTCAGAAGAGTCAGAGGATTCGTCTGAAAATGTGAGGATGCGTTTGACAAGTCTAGGAGTAGGTCGACCTTGTTGCCTCTCTGTCGGACGTTCCCAATTTAAAATCTCACGACCTGTCCTGAACAGAAATCGAATGGACCTCGTAAATTTTTAGAAATGATGCTTTCAAAATGAGAAATGGAAATGAGGGATGAATAAATGGAGATGAGAAATGAAGATGAAAGTGGAAATGGGGATGAAAAATGGAAGGTGAAATGGAAACGGGAAATGATTAGAGATGGGTGCGATTATGGTTATGATGGTGACATGGGCCTAATTATATGCAGATGCAAATGACTGGACTGAACTGGACTATGCAAGCAAACTGGACTAAACTTGGCAAATAGACTAGGCTCAAAAGGATTGTCTACGCTAGCTTCGCTAGGCTTAGGAAGGAACTGGCTTCGCCAGACTTAATGATTTGGTATTGCTATAGATGTAAGATAGGAGTAGCTTCGCTAAACTCGAAGGGTGCCTTTAAGGTCTTAGGGGTGACTAGCTTTACTAAATCAATGGGTGTCATTATGGTCTCACGGGTGACTAGCTTAGCTAGGTCAAAGGGGTGCCGTTATAGTCTCACAGGGATGACTAACTTAGCTAGGTCAAAGGGGTGCCTTTATGGTCTTACAGGGATGACTAGCTTAGCTAGGTCAAAGGGGTGTCTTTATGGTCTTACAAGGATGACTAGCTTAGCTAGGTCAAAGGGAGTGCCGTTATGGTCTTACAGGGATGCTAGCTTCACTAGGCTTAATGGTTTGGACTTTGTCCTACATGGGTTTGGAATTAGACTGGATTGACTTTGGAAATGAGTTGGGCCTTATGTGGACCTAATTATGGACTTAGTCCTATATTGGTTTGAAATTAGACTTGAAAATGCACATGGGGTTGACATTGGATTGGAATAGAGTTGGATTAGTCTTGGACTGGGATTGACATAGACTAGGGTTCACATAATGATGCAAATGGGCCTAGGAGTTAGACTTATATGGGCCTAAGTTGGACTCTAATGCTAGTGAATGTATGGACTGAAATGCACATGGGCCTAAAATGAATGTAAAATGGACTTCTAATGCGTATGGGCCTAAAATGAATGCAAGTGAATTGGATTGAATTTGGATTGATTGGGTTGGATTGGATTGAAGGTGTTTAGATTGGGCTTAGAATTTTCGAAATTCGTTTTTGAAAGGAACCCCTTGTTTTATCTTTTGTTAGGAAAAGATGATGGATTGATTTGATGATAATTAGTAAATTTGAAAAAGAGTAGAATAGAAGGAGGTGTAGGATTGATTTTGAAAAATGTAATTTTTGAAATTGATTGAATATGGTAGGATAGAATTGATAGGGAAGATTAGTTGAACAGCAGGGAGAAAATGAAGAGGTAGACATGCATGACAACTCTAACTCTACAATGACTCTTTAGATGCATTTTTTTTAGGACAGACTTGACCTTGCATGAAAAAACTGATTTTTATACGCCTATGATACTGATGCAAACTTGTTATCTTAGACTTGAACAAAGGTCAAAAGACCAATAAGCATGGGACGAATAGACTGCGTGCCACGCAACTAGGGCGCGCGGCGCGCAGTCTATGCGTCTGACGGAAGAACGTTGTGCCAGGCGCAACTTAATGCTTCTGGCGTAATGCTCTGCGGCACGCGTGTTGATTAATTGACGAAGGTTCGGGCGAGAATGACGATTTGTTTAGACGCGATTTACAATAATTTCAGGCGTAAAGCATATTAACAGGCAAAAATTGCAATCACACATAAATGTCAGGTAACATGGATGCAAAAGTTCTCAACCTAAAGTCCAGTTCTACATTCAACTATTGGTCAGGTTTAGGTTAAGGCTGAAAAGGTCCATGACTAAGAGATTGATCCCACGCTTCGTACCCCTGCTTAAAGAGGTGGCCACGTGTAAGACGCACTCCAGTCTCAAGAGAACAATGCCATAGTTGGGTAGGTTTGCTTATGACTAAGATCCAACACTATCGCTCAGGAAGCTTTTTAGAAGGACAAAGCACAAACCCCCAGGGGGTGACCTCACACATAGAACATGTGCTAACGAGGCAAGGTAGATTGTCCTTATGGTGGCTGAACATTAGCCATACATATGCAAAACTGTATATTATTCAAAGGCATAAAAATAAGAATGAATTGTATTTTTCAAGTTTCACCCACGCATTTAAAAAATTAATTTTTTAAAATCCTCCCCAGTGAAGTCGCCAAATTGTAGGTGTTTCTATTTCGCCTACGCGGTGTAAGTGTGTATTAGATTTGACTACCCACTGTAAAGGTTTTATTAAAAATTGTTTTGTATTGAAAGTAGTCGCCAACAATTCTTTTTAGGAAGAATCATAAACCTAATTGGATATAGGAAAATCATAGGGACAAATTATCTAATGTAGATTTCCCCGTCATGACTCCGTATATGGTCAAAATGAACCAACGATTGAGTTCGGGGGTGAGGGTACAATACAGTCAGGAACCATATTGCCCATTGCTGGCCTTTACTAAATACCGATTCATTTGCAGATTTTATGCCAAAGAATAATCACATATTGTATTAAGCACCCTAAAAATATTTAGTCTAAATTAGTTCAGGAAACACATAAAAAGACTATTTTTAGTGACAGGTTATTAAGCAATCAATATTACAGGGAACCTAGCAGGTTGTCCAAATTAATCTGATTAATATTAGAACATTTATTTAGGTTTTGATTAGCAAAAATAACATGTGGGGTGCTAAAAGCAATAAAGCAGGACAATCATAATAGCATGCATATAATGGTCAGACAAACATATAATAATGAAAAATAAATAGAAAGAAAGAAAAGAAGAGGTTAGAATATACAGGAGAACGATTATTACTTAAGGATCTACATCATGAAAGAAATAGTTAGTAACTTCAAAGCAATAAAAATAATTGATTCAAGGATCCTCAGATTTTATACCTATTCGGCTTAGATTGAGGAGCGCAACGATCTTTAGGCGGAGCAATTGTGAAACCAAAAACGCAGTGAAGATGGATTGATTGAAAGTATTTGAGTGTTTGAAATATTCGAAGAGTATTTTTTGAGTATTAGGAAGTTTTTGTGTGCGTAAATAATAATCTGAAAAGCCGTCCGTGATTCGGGGAAATCACGGAGTATTATAGGAAAAAGAGACTTGCGCTCCACGCAAGCTTTGCGCCAGGCGCAAGCCTACGTGGCAGGCGCACTGCCACGCGTCAGGCGCACTGCCACGCGTCAGGCGCACATTGGTGTGCCTAACGCAGCCAGCACAATCAGGTTTAGGCACGTGTAAACGCATTTTGAAAAGATAAAAAGAAAGTTACGTCTCACACAAGACTTGCGTCTGACGCAGGACTCTGTGTGAGTCACAAAATCTACGTGTCAGGCGTTCATTAGCACGCCTGATGCGATATGGCCAATGTGCAGGACGCACGTGTCGCGCTGAGCGCAGCCCCCGCGTCCGGGGCATATTCGGGAATATTTGAGCATATTCCTTTGCGCGTCTTTCGAAGATACTTTTCTATCCCTAAAATTCCGAAGATGGAATTTTACGGATTAAAAATTTATTTTATTTATCAAAGATAATAAAATATTTATGAATTATATCTATTAAAATAATAAATTTTTGATTGGGCTTTTAAAATGGATTTAAAACATTTTATGGGCTTGAAATACAATTAATCGTCATGAACAATTAACCGGTCTTTAGAATATCATTTCAAAATACATTTTGGGTTGGTTCTTTAGTTTGCTCTTCCGTTGGGTCGCGCCAACTAATGCCGCGGTATGTTTCATCATTGGATCCTTAAATGGGGAGACACGATTATGTGTCTACACTAATAAATTTTTGAAATCGCAGTGTTACCTCATGAATTTCTGACAGGCTAAAGTCGTATCACCTAATCAAAAATAAAACAAAGGTCCACTAACTGGTCGTCAGGGAAGTCATGATCGAATCCACAGGGAGATAGCTATACTATAATGTCTGAACTCTAATATTATACTAACTAAATCAGATAAAAAGGAGTTGGTTTTTCTGAACTATGCAAATATTCAAATCACAAATTTCAATTAAGGGAAAGACTAGGGAACGGTTCACCATGTATGCAATTCAGGATATCAAGAATGATTGAAGAACTCAATGAAATAATCTAACTAGGGCACATGTAATTTCTCTCGAACATTACCTCCCTCGAACCTCACTAAGCCGCTCTCGCATGGTCATATATTGCTAAGCCAACTATTGAGAGCCTATACAAAATCCTACCTCTCGGTCTATAATTTTGTAATGTAACAATAATCAACACAGTTGGCCAAACTTGCAGATTAACTTAAATAACTCAATAGCAAGAATCAAACAAATCAATGAATTCAATAATCATTCAATCAATCCCTCATATGCATACATAGATCCCCAAATCCCTAGAAAATAAACTACTCACACATAATTGGGGAAAATAATATCACAATTAAATAAGAAAACAACATGATGGAATAACAAAGAAGAATTGAAAAGAGAATAATAAGGGATGAGAAATAATACCAATTAAAGAACGAATATTGAAATCAATTACTCAATTGAATCTTGAATGAATTTATAAAATAGAATAAACTAGGGTTCTTGAGAGAATAAAAGTGCTTAGAAAACTAATGACTGAAATTATAATATAAAAACATGGTTTTTCTCCTCTAAAAGAAGAGTTATTTATACTACAGTAACAAACAACACAACACACGCTTCAAAATGCCTAAAAATCAACCCGCGCGGGTTGCCGGGGCGGAGTCCACCCGGTCGGACGGTTGTCAGGTCATTTACGTGGAAATAAGTGAAACAGCGATCCCCCCAGCCGGGCAAAATCTCGCTCGGCCGGGCCCGCAACAAATACCAAAACTGCTCATTTTCAAAACTTCATAACTTTCTCGTGTCTCATCGAAATTTAGCGTGTGACTAGTCGTTGGATAGCACTTCAAGTCTACTTTCCAACCCAATTTGAATCACTCCATTATCCTTTGTGTATCAAAAGTTATGAGTAAAGGAGTGTACAAGAGTCAGTTTTCGCATTTCTTGTAGTGATGGTTCGCTTCATTCTAACCCAAATTCGTCCCAAAGAGATGCTTTGTGATTCTCATGCAATCTACCTTCTTTATTCATGTTTGTATTACTCAAGGTTAGCCAAGCATAGTCTATTTGCATTAATATCACCTGAAATTCATCAAAACAAGCAAACGGAGAGCAGTAGAGCAAAACTTGAGTAAATCATGCAAATATGCACCTAAATGCTCTAATATGAACTAGAAATGCAACCTAAATGCACCTAAAATCTATATATAAATATGGAACATCAAACTCCCCCAAGCTCAACCATTGCTTGTCCTGAAGCAATAAAACATAGACATTGGAGAAGAAAGACATCTATAATATGTGACTACAATAGGGCCAAACACTCAACTGAAACCACGAGAGATATAATCACTACACAAAACAAGCATCGAAACAATCTCGATCAAAGACGCATAGCATATTATGTATCGTAATCGACTCTCCAATCATACCACAAACCATCTCCCCCAAGCTAGATTTAACCAAACCTGACAGACCTCACTATAGTCATGTTCACTCAAATCTCTCATGTGTTTAAGGGAAAAAAAAAACACTCAATCTAAATCAAGTCGACTCAGATGAAGCATATACTCTTTAACTTTGACCCTTTGACTCATTTTCTATTCAATAATATAACACACAAAGATCAAGAGGACTTTCAGGGTTGTAATGTGGTTGTGGTTAAGGTATTGATAGTATTTTGGGAATTGTGGTGGAAAAACCAAGAAGGGGGAGCATCACATCACTGAAATCATGACTAAGAGAGATCACAACAACTCCATACAACAACCAACAATCTCCAAAATATAATCAACAATACTTTTGCTCAAGCAATTCATGAATAACCCTTTTTCTTTCACTGTATTTGATAACTCTTTTTTTCATTTTTTTCATTTTTTTTTCATTTTTTTCGGATTTTTCACCAGGTACCCCTGAGGTTTCTTAATATTCACCTGGTACCCTCGCGTTTTCCAAAATTCACCAGGTGCCCCTGTAGTTTTGAAAAATTCATGACGTGACCCTACCGTCAACTTTCGGTTAAATATGACCCTAAAAACACTTAATTAACCATAATTTCTAACCCTACCCTAACCCTAACCCCTAACCCTAAAACCTAACCCCCGACCCTAAAACCTAACCCTAAACCCTCCCACCCCTCCCCCCACCCTCCCACCACCCCCACCCCCTGCCCCACCCCAAGAACCCCCTCCCCTATCCCTCGCAGCCCCCCCCCCCCCCCCCCCGCGCAGCGCCTCCCCCACCTCGCAACCCCCTTCCCCCGCCCCGCGCAGCCCCCGAGTCGATTTCCCCTCCCACCCTTGGTCGAATTTCGCTCCCCTCCCCCACCCCCTGTCGAGTTTCGCCCTCTCCCCCCCCCGTCGAGTTTCTTGAATGATTCGAGCTTTTCTTTATTTTCTCTATCCTCTATGGAGATTGAGAACTGTGAACACGAAGAGCTGCAACGACCATTGTTGAAGGTGTGTTTCATACGCCATGGCCATTGTGAACACGAAGAGAATTAAAACAAGAAAAGGGGTGGGGAGAGGGGAGCGAAAATCGACGGGGGGGGGGAAGCGAAATTCGACGGGGTGGGGGGAGGGGAGCGAAATTTGACCGGGGGGTAGGAGGGGAAATTGACTCGAGGGCTGCGAGGAGGGGGGGGGGGGGGCTGCGAGGGGTGAGGGGGGGGGAGGAGCTGCGCAAGGATTGAGGGTTGGGGGAGGGGCTGCGGGGGGGGGGGAGGGGTGGGAAGGGGGGCCGGGGTGGTGGGGTGGTGGGAGGGTGGGGGAGTCGGTGGTGGGGCGGTGGGAGGGTGGTGGGTTAGGGATTAGGGGAGAGAGATAGGTTAATTAGGGTTTAAAGTTATTAATTAGGTTTAATTAGGATTAATTAGCATTAGTTAGGTTAGTTATGGGGTTAATTTGGTTGATTTAGCCTTAATGACTAACGGAGTTGACAACCGTTAGTTATTAAGGGTATTCTGAGTATTTTTCAAAACCTCAGGGGCACCAGGTAAATTGTTGAAAACGCGAGGGTACCAGGTGAATATTGTGAAACCTCAGGGGTACCTGGTGTAAAAATCGTTTTTTTTTCAACCTTGTTTTTCGATTCAATTTCCAAGCTCGTAACATACTTTTCCTCCAACTAGACCATATTTCGAGCACTTTCATTCAATATTAATCTGCCAAACCAAAACCAATACTCGCTCTCCTAAGCTAGGCTTGGGACAAGAATCAGATGAGCCCAAGGCTTGTAATCAAACATAGTCAGAAAGGCTCAACGGGGCTCGAGAACGGAAAATATGAAAATAAGAATAACTCTAGAGCTAAGATCATGAAATAAAATGCCTCAATCATATCAAAATGTTTGCATTATCAAATATCAAAATGTTTGCATTATCAAATATCAAGATCAATCCGACAACTGAGGAACTAATCACACATGAAAGAATAGAACTGGCACAGATACGTCAGTTTACAGACACAAAAGCTCACTTGGGTTAAGGTGTCTGCACAGTAAAGTTAAATCGAGCCAGAGAGAGATCAAACAATCTTACCACAAACAATCAATTGCAAAACAATCGTGCTATGAAGAATCATGAACAAGATGAATGACGCTTAGGAAGTGTAGTGAAATATCAACAAGGTTCTCAAAAAGTGCTAGCAATAGTCCCATAGATGCAAACTAACATGATATGAAATCTAATATGAAAAAAAAAAAATTCTAATGCAACTAAGAAAGCAGTATATTTTTTCCCGTTACATGTAAACTCCTACCCCTAATGAGCGGTACAAACCATGTAACAATCCTACTAAAGCAATAAATCTAAACTAGTATGCAACTAACATGCATGAAGTGACATCATTCCTCAAGCGGAACTTCACATTGTCCTTAATGTGAACACTGAGAAGAACAACGAAGCAAAAGAAAAGGGAAGGGTACAACTTACAGAAAAGGTGGGTAATGAACATAGAGTGTGCCAAACAGTATTGACACTTCCACCACAACCAAGAGCACGTCACTGAAACACACGTTAGCAAGTTAATCATAAAGTAGAAATAAAGATAACAACTAAAGGTTAGAAAGTCGGGTTGCCTCCCGATAAGCGCTGGTTTTTAAGGTCCCGCACGACCGAAATACTTTTTACATTATGAAGTATCCATTGCTTTCAACAACTTATCAAATTCCCCTGCAAACATGTTATTGAACACTCGATATGGCTTGAATACAAGCATATTTAAGTTCACTAATAGGGGGTTAGAAGTATTAAAAGAAAAAGAATCATCAGAAAAAGAAGAAGAAAAAGAAAAAAATGCACAACTATCTTGCAATTCCTCAGGTCTCACAGGATGAACATGAATATTTACTTGGCCAAAATTATCATGCAACAATAGCTCTTTAAGAAAACAAGGAGGATATAACACTGGGGGTGAAGGTACAAGATCAAGCTTCCGTGAAAACGGGATATGAGGGTTATGCTTGTTAGGCTCAACATCAAATTTTTGTACGCTTTCAGCATATTCAAACTCTTTACCTAAAAATTCACTCTCATTAATAAGCTTGTCGACAAAGGAGTTTTCATTCAAAAGTTCAATAACCAATGGTTTTTCAATCACTGATTCTACAACTAATGATTGTACCTCCTCAAAAACATCCATTATATCCATTTTTTTCCTTATTTAAACAACCATCAAGAGTCAAATGATAACCTTCTTCAAATGAACTACCATTCTCAACCAACACATCATCATAATACAAATGTTGCTCAACAGGTTGGCTAATAGATTTTAGTCTAGATGTTATTGATCTTTGACTTTCTGCAATTTTTGCTAGTTGCAACATGTAATCCTCCTGAACCAACTTATAATTCTCCTGAACCTTATTTAATTCATTCATGAAATCATAAAGAAATTCTTTAATATTATCAGATTCAGATGGAGTATTAGACAAATTAAACTCATGAATAGGGCTATTGACATGCATATATGACTCATTATATGGACAAAGAAAAATATCATGATCATAAGAGTGACAACAAGAACAATAAGCAGACAGAGAGTTAAGAGTTTGAGAATCATAGATAGATGAATTTTCTAGAGCTGGAGTAACATACCTTGTCATCTCGCACTCAAATGTTTCCCTAGCTAATTGCTCAAACAAATTAAAACCCTCTTCGGGTGTCATATCCATGAATTTACCATCACTCATGGAATATACAACCACCCTCATATCATCATTCAAACCCCTCATAGATCACTAAACCAATTTCCCATTGTTCAAATAAATGGTCGGGACCAAAAAAGTTTTCAAATCTAAGCTTATATCTCCAAAACACTTCATGCTCAAATTGGGGAAAAGAGATAGATGTCATTCAAATAAAAAAATATTTACAAATATATATATATATATATATATATATATATATATATATATATATATATATATATATATATATATATATATATATATATATATACAATTAGTCTAATATTAACAGTTCAGATATAATAGTAATAAGTCGTCTCCCCGGCAACGACGCCAAAATTTGACAGGCTAAAGTCGTATCACCTATTCAAAAATAAACCTAAGGTCCACTAACTGGTAGTCAGGGAAGTAAGGATCGAATCCACAGGGAGATAACTATACTATAATGTCTGAACTCTAATATTATACTAACTAAATCAGATAGAAATGAGTTGTTTTTCACTGAACTAAGCAAATGATCAAATCACGAATTTCAATTAAGGGAAAGATTAGGGAACGGTTCACCATGTATGCAATTCAGGATATCAAGAATGATTGAAGAACTCAATGAAATAATCTAACTAGGGCACATGTAATTTCTCTCGAACATTACCTCCCTCGAACCTCACTAAGCCGTTCTCGCATGGTCATAGATTGCTAAGCCTACTATTGAGAGCCTATACAAAATCCTACCTCTCGGTCTATAACTTTGTAATGTAACAATAATCAACACAGTTGGCCAAACTTGCAGATTAACTTAAATAACTCAATAGCAAGAATCAAACAAATCAATGAATTCAATAATCATTCAATCAATCGCTCATATGCATACATAGATCCCCAAATCCCTAGAAAATAAACTACTCACACATAATTGGGGAAAACAAATCACAATTAAATAAGAAAACAACATGATGGAAAAACAAAGAAGAATTAGAAAGAGAATAATAAGGGATGAGAAATAATACCAATTAAAGAACGAATATTGAAATCAATTACTCTATTGAATCTTGAATAGATTTGTAAAATAGAATAAACTAGGGTTCTTGAGAGAATAAAAGTGCTTAGAAAACTAATGACTGAAATTAAAATATCAAAACGTGGTTTTTCTCCTCTAAAAGAAGAGTTATTTATACTACAGTAACAAACAGCGCAACACACGCTTCAAAATGCCTAAAAATTGCCCGGCCCGGGTTGTCGGGGCGGATTCCGCCTGGTCGGGCAATTGTCAAGTTATCTACGTGGAAATAAGTGAAACAACGATCCGCCCGGCCGGAGAAGATCCCGCCCGGCCGGGCCCGAAACAAATACCAAAACTGCTCATTTTCAAAACATCATAACTTTCTCGTCTCATCGAAATTTAGCGTGTGACCAGTAGCTGGAAAGCTCTTCAAGTCTACTTTCCAACCAAATTGGAATCACTCCATTATCATTTATGTATCAAAAGTTATGAGTAAAACAGTGTACAAGAGTTAGTTTTCGCATTTCTTGTAGTGATGGTTCGCTTCATTCTAGCCCAAATTTGTTCCAAAGAGATGCTTTGTGATCCTCATGCAATCTACCTTCTTTATTCATGTTTGTTTACTCAAGCTTAACCAAGCATAGTCTATTTGCATTAATATCACCTGAAATTCATCAAAACAAGCGAACGGAGAGCAGTAGAGCAAAACTGGAGTAAATCATGCAAATATGCACCTAAATGCTCTAATATGAACTAGAAATGCAACCTAAATGCACCTAAAATCTATATATAAATATAGCACATCAATTGCGTAAAACCTCAGAGGGTACATGGTGAAAAATCAGAATAATCTAACGCTATTATCAGTTGTGATGTATGTATAATAAAAACCATGATCATGTATTGGTCTAGAAATATATATTTCACATATCTACCTCTCATCTTTACTTATAGATGATTAAAGATATTATTGGTCAAAGTTCTCCATCGACAGACGTAGAAGTTAAGTTATGTTGATTTAAAATCCGAGATAGTAATTTTTAATGTCTACTATATATTTACATCTTGAAATCGAGCCACTTTGAGATTCCCTATGAAATGAGGCATGGAAGGGAGCCTAACTATAACCTGTGGTCTATTTATAGGTTTAAACAAGATACGACTTATTTAAAATAGCCCATTGTGAGGGCCCCGGCGGGAGGCCCACTTATTTTTAGAAAAAAAGATAGAAAATAAATCAATTATTTTTTGAGATAAGTTCGGCAAATCAGGAAAAATTTATGAAAAATTTAGAAAGTTTAGAATTTTAAGAAATGTTAAGAAAATTCAGATTAGTTCAGAAAGTTAAGAAAGATTCTGAAAAATTTGATAAACATAATAAGATTATTTCAAGAAAATTAAGTTGAGTTAAGCAGATCATTAATGTACTCAATTATCCCATAAAGATTTTAGCTGATGAAAAAGCAATATTGGTCTGGGTGGTTAGTGATGGGGTTCAATTACATAGGCAGGTTTGGTTTCGTTTAGGTAATTTGCCAATGGTATTGATATTGACGGAAGATTATGATGTGAGTCGTGATTTAGTTAACAACTAGTGAGTGTCCCGGGAGATGCCTCGAGTCGTTTCTTTTCATAAAGTTTTGTCTTGTGAGGAAAATATTGACGTCATAATTTGAAGAATACAAGAAACTGGAGTAAGAGTTTATGTCTACAATAGTCTATTATCATTACCATTAATGTGTTAGGTATCTAACTACTTGCGTAAGGTTTTTAATGAGCTATAGTTATAAAATCTTATTATATTTTATTTTGAAATACTAAATAATGATGTTATGTTGGATCAATGGTTAAGCTCTCAATTTTCATTTCAAAGGTCACGTGTTCGATACCTTGTAACTACACAATATTATTTTTTTAGTTGAGGGGTTTGACATGAAAATAGAGCATTTGCATTAGAGCCTTAGAGGAGAGTGCCACATGACATATAGACATTCTTAGGAACGCCTTTTAATATATTAGTATAGATAGATAGATAGATAGATGGTGGTGTGAAAGTTGGTAGCATGGCGACTGAGAAAATGTAGGAAACTAGGTGAGGGAAGAGAAAGACAACAAGTTAAGCTTGGAGAAGAAGAGCTTTGTTTGTCATCTCAGTTGTAATTTTAGGAAGGTTAAAGCCTTAAAGGAGGAGCTTTTGATGTATTAAAGACTATACGTCGAATTGTATATTGAGAAATGGCACGACAATTTTTTTGTCTCTCTCCCTCCTATTACAAGTGGGCCTCCCTTCCTCTCTTTTGCATAGTTTTTTTTTTTTTTTTTTTTTTTTTTTTAACAAGGAAAGAAACAACTAGGGTGGATCCCAAGAATTGGGCCACCCTAAAGCATCCTTACGGATGATTACAGTAAAAGGGAAAACAGGAACATCAAACCAATAAGTAATGTTAGTCGTCGTGTGACCGCGATGAGCCATCCAATCCGCTGCAGCATTAGCCTCCCGAAACACATGACGAATTTGGACATCTTCAAAGTGCTTCAAATCTTCACCTGCATCAAATATAATAGCATTAATAGTCCAATGAATCTTCCAAATATTTCTAATAGAGTTGATTACAACCAGATTATCACCCTCAATAATAAGTTTTCTAATTCCCAAAGAAATAGCCCCTCTAATACCTTCTCTTAAACCCCTAGCTTCAGCAACAAGAATAGAAGACGACGAATCTAAAGCACCATCACCACATAATAAAACTTTCCCTTCTGAATCACGAATAACAAACCCAAAAGAGGCTTGACCATTTGAGAGTTTAGAACCATCAAAATTAATTTTATAATAATTGGAAGGAGGAGGACACCAACTAACTTGATCCCGAATCTTAGACTTACCAGAAGAAACACCACTCTTCTGAATAGATTGTAGCGAGAATTGAGTATCAATTTCATCAACTGTGGCTTCATAAATCCTAACCTTAAGCACATAAGCTCTAACCATCGCACTAACTTTAACTGGAGAACAATTTTCCTGACGAAAGATCACCCCATTGCGGTTATACCAAATAAACCACCAAGTTATAGCAAAAATCTCAATTTGATCTATCGAGAAACAAGATTTCAATTTTAACAAATGATCTACAAAGGGAAGGTCATTCACAATAACAGGAGGAGCACTCCAGTTCATATGACTATTGAGATCCTCAAACACATCTATAACAAAAGGACAACTAGAAAAGAGATGAGAGGAATCCTCAGAGTGATAATTACAAAAGACACACTCCATAGGAAGAAAAACATGGCTTTGTTCCAACCTTTTACCGTTTTGGCAAATTTTCCAAATAAAAAATTTAATTTTTGGTGGAACTTTTAATTTCCAAATCCAATGAAAAACTGTAGGCTCAGATGGCTGAGAGTTTAGACCTTGAATAAGCTCAACACCTGACTTAACAGAATAATTTCCATCAGGAGAGAAGCCCCAAAACATTTTGTCAGATTGCTGGTTACTAGGAATAAATAAATTAGATACTATATTAGATATATCTAAAGGGATAAACTGCATAAGAAGAGATTTATCCCATTGACGATCCTGATTGATGAAGTAACTAACTTTTATACTTTCAGATCCACTAACAACAGGGCATATATCCGCAATGGGATAGCTAAAGACCCACCTATCATGCCAAAAAGGAAATGTTCTCACCATTTCCAACATTCCATCTTAACCCCTTCTTAAAAGAACTTCTTAACCCCATCAGTTTTCTCCATTGCCAAGAAACATTAGCTTTGACTCTATAAGAAAATAAATCGTCATCCTTTAAATACTTTTTCTTAACTAAATTAACCCATAAATTGCCAGGAGAATCCAAAATCTTCCAAAGAAGCTTGAACTGAAGGGCAATATTATTAGTCTTAGCTTTCCTAAGTCCCAATCCTCCAAATTTTTTGGGTTTACAGATCTTATCCCACCCAATCAAATTCGGTGATTTAGTATCTGATGCTTTATTCCAAAAGAAATTTCTATAACATTTATTAAGGGAAGAAAGAATTGTAGGGGGCAAAGAAAAACTTTGCATTTGATAATTGACTTTCGTTTCTAAATTAGATTGAATAAGAATGGTCCCGCCTGCTTGAGATAAGGAGTTAGCTTTCCATTTGGTCAACTGAGA
Source organism: Beta lomatogona (assembly GCA_947646795.1). NCBI lineage: Eukaryota > Viridiplantae > Streptophyta > Magnoliopsida > Caryophyllales > Amaranthaceae > Beta > Beta lomatogona. The sequence goes on from CANSNZ010000105.1 coordinate 1,258,656, forward strand.
ATACACTTTTTCTTGAATTTCAACAAATGTAGCATTTGTTACTTTGGTATCAATAATTGGACAACCAAGATAATTACCTAACGAGAATGACTTCTCCATTTGAAGGATATTAGCAAAATTAGCAGAAATCAACTCTGAAACATTTTGCGTACATTGAAATGCAGACTTGTGAAAATTAACAAGTTGGCCTGACATAGAACAATATTTATCTAAAATATTTTTGATAGTATAACAACTATCCTCTGTAGCTTTAGCAAACACCATAGTATCATCTGCAAAAGTTAGGAAAGGAATTTTAATCCTTGAGTGTCCTAGAGTAACACCTATAGATTTAGAGCCAATAGAACTAGCTCTATGCAATTGACGAGCTAAAATTTCTGCACATAAAATAAAGATATAAGGAGATAAAGGGTCTCCTTGACGAATTCCTCTTGACGGGACAAAAGTTTCACCAGGAATACCATTGACTAAAACTGAAAAGGAGACAGTAGTAATACATTGTTTTAACCACTCTATCCAATGAGAGCAGAAACCCAATTTCTCAAGAGTAATAAAGATGAAATCCCACTCTAGACGATCATACGCTTTTTCCATATCCAATTTCAAGGCAGTCCATCCTCCCAACCCTTTTTTATTTTTAAAAGAATGAAAAACTTCATGAGCTAGGAGAACATTATCTTGAATTAATCTTTCGGGGATAAAAGCTCCTTGTAAAGGATGAATAATTTTACCCATAACAACTTTTAATCTATTAGCCATGATTTTAGAAATAATCTTATAGATTGTAGAACAAAGGCTAATAGGTCGGAAGTGGTTAGGATTAGAAGGATTAACTATTTTTGGTATTAACGTAATGAATGTGTGGTTGATCTCCTTTAAAATCTTTCCTGAATAGAAAAAAGCTTTAATAGCTCTGAAGACCGATCTTCCAACTAAAGTCCAGTATTTTTGGAAAAAGAAAGGTGGATAACCATCTGGACCAGGCGCTTTATCAGGCGCCAAGTCAAATGTCGCAGTTTTAACTTCTTCAAAAGTAACATCTATACATAGATATATGTTATCTTCCTCCGAAATAATTTCATCTAGTAAGTCAAAATCATTATTGACATCAAATGAGCATAACGGATTAGTCAGGAAGCGGTTTTAAAAGCACTGGTAATACATTCTTCAATACGGCTAGGATGAGTAACTACATTATTTTGAGGATCTTGAATTGAATTAATTAAATTACGATTTCTTCTAATAGAGGCACAAGAGTGATAATACTTAGTATTAGCATCACTAAGTTTAATATGATTTGATTTTGCTTTAACTTTCCAATGCAGATCCTGAAAATGTAATAGTTTAACTTGTTTTGCCAAAAATTTATTTTGCGAAGCTATTAGATGTGGGCAATTCTCATTATAAACTAAATCACTTTGGATAGACTTTAGCTTTTCTTCCACAATCCTAAGTTGTCTAAAAATATTTCCAAAACGAGTTGTTGACCATATTTTCGCTTTCTCTTTAAGGAGTTTACACTTTCTAGTGAAACAAAACATATGAGAACCTTGGAATTGAGTACTCCAAGATTTTTTAATCAAACAATCAAAGTCTTTTCGGGTTGTCCATAGTTTGTTAAATCTAAAAGGAGGAGTTTTCCTACACTTACTTAAATTTACAGAAATTGAAACTTGACAATGATCAGATGAAGTGAAATTATGGTGAAATACTTTAGAATTTGGGAAAAGACTCAACCAATCAAGACTAACAATTCCTTTATCTAAACGTTCAAGAATGTTATTAGGACCATGGGATTTTTTCCGCCAAGTATTGGAATTACCTTCAAAAGGCAATTCAATACACTCAATTGAATCAAATAACAAATTCATGTAAGCTAAGCGAGAAAATCTAAATTTCGATCCTCCCAACTTATCAAGATGAGAACTAAGCTCATTAAAGTCACCCAATATAATAAAAGGGCTACTTAACGACTTAAGATATGAAATCAGATCTTCCCAAAAAATTTGTTTAAGGGCATGACTAGGAGGAGCATAGATAAAGATAGCAACGAAACTACAATTCATAAAGAATATACTTATATTACATGCCATAAATCTATCAGATTTATGAATGACTGACAAATTATAAGGATTACTAGCATTATCTTTCCACATTAACCAAATCCCACCAGCCATACCAATGGATGGGAGGAAGTCAAAATGATGAAATCCACAATGCCTAATACCCCCCTCAACGGGAGTGGATTGCACCTTAGTTTCACACAGCATCATTATATGAATATTATTATGATTACTAAAATCTTTGACCTCCTCCATAGCAAGATGTCTTCTACACCCTCTGATATTCCAAAAACTAATATTCATAGCATATATGCATATGGAAAGCAAGACTGAGCTAAGTCTTGCCCCTCAACATACCCAACCTCGATGGATGATAGACCCTCCCATCTTTTGAATAAATATTCCTTATAAGGAAGCACATAAATAACAAACATTATAATGAGGGAACGAACCCAGAACATATAGAGTTTACTAAAAACCTTGCTGCTCACAGGATATGCAATGGATTGAACATCCTTTACCTTGTTCTTAAAAACCAAAAGGCAGATATAATAATAATATGATGATGCCCAATATTCAGCAGAGATTTGTAAGAACTCATTAGGCAGATTCTTTATAGAAATCTCAATCAAATAGAGATTAACGCCTTCTATAGGCAGAAGATGAATAACACAAAATTCTCCATTCCAATAGCTTCTGGGGCCTAGAATGGAGTTAGATGAAAAATTATGGGAAGCCACTTCTGGCATTTTGATTAAAAAACCTCCAATCCAATAGCTTCTGTAGCCTAAATCGGAGTTTTGATTAAATAGACAATATTTGTAAAATAACCAACAACATCCAATCCAAAAACTTCTTTTGTCTAGCTTGGATTTCGCTAGATTGGACAAAAAACGAATAGCCACTCCAAAATCTGAGTTCTCGAGCTTATCATGATAATAATTGAGAACTAAGACAAACATAAATATATGCCAGACACTCAGTCGATTCCAAAGAAGGGGACTCACAAAAAAAATATCTAACCAAGAGTAGTCCATTTTTATATCAATTTGAAGGGACCGAAATTCCTTCATTTCTTCCAAGACAATGATAGCATGTAACAGGCCACGAGAATAGCATACAGAAGCAGACAAAACCCATACAGATTTACTATCAAACAAAATGCAGCTGAAGCACAACATGACTAAGAGTAGTACTGTTGTAATGCCAATTGAAATTACCTCACTTCTTTCATTTAGATCACAAACCTGATGGAGGTGATCATAAAAGCATCTACAGCTTGATTTTGATAGTAGCGATATCACACCTACTACAATACTGTCTTTAAAGAGCAGCGACAAACCACGGGATGAAGAAACCTTGCCGGACAACCAAAGCCTATTCGCATTATATGCGGAATTCTGAAAGAGAGGACCATCACAACAACTAAAGCTTGATTTAACAATCTTGATTGATAGAGTCACTAATGGGCAGCATTGAAACGCTGACCCTAAACCTAACCACCACACATAAAACATGGCTTCCCTAAAGAGGAAGGGAGCCATCGGAAACCCACAACCATCAAAGAGAAAACCTAAACTTAACAGCACACATCGAATTACACACATTAGCGAGAAAGCAACCCAAATAGGGCTAGCATCGAATTCACACACACGAATTCTAGAGACCCTAGCCAGGGGATCGAATTTAAATTTGAAGGGAAGAAACAAGAATCCTTTTATCCATTTTAAGGATTGAAAAGGAATTTCAGAATAGAAATTAGACGAAATTATCTGAAGATTATCAAGAAAATAAGTCACTTTTCGAGAATTTGAATGAGTTTTTGAGAAACTTTCACTCACGATTTCGGGGAAGATTTTGAACTGAATTTTTGAGAACTGGAATCTAACAACCACTAGTAAGACCTAAATTAGGCCTTTAATGAAGTAGATCAGGAAGAAATTTGCAATCTGAGATGCAAAGAAACTCGTGAAATTGAATTGGGGAAGCTTTATTTGGCTAGGGTTTCTAGTTTGATGTGAATTGGGGCTTTTTTCTCTTGGCTGTTCTCTTTCTCTCTCATTCTTTTCTCTCCTCTCTTTTGCATAGTTGAGCATAGTTATGTTGATTTTTGATTTGTTTCCACATGCCACATGTTTTCTCACTTTTTTTTTCATAATACCCCACTTTTTCTTTCTACTAGCCCACACTTTATTTTTTCAGACATTTTTTAATACTCGTTGGAGACTCGGAGTCAGACTTCAACAATGAGTTACCAACACTTTATCTCCTTGCCAAAGCGTGGATTATGCACTAGGCTAGTGCACAGTGTTCACTGTGCACCCGAAAGAACATACCATTCATATGATAGAACACACAATTTAAAATTAAAAAACATGTAGTTCTCCAATGATAAAAGAACATGGGTCGTAATGAAAAGAACATATAGTAAATGAACATATAGTAAATGAACATCTCGTCTAAGCTAAAAGAACATACCTTTTAAATTCAAATTTGAAAAAGGAATCTTGCCAACAACCTTCTTTGAAAAGGTAAAACAAGTTGCAAGATTTAAGGAAACAAATAACAACATTTTTCTTAAAACCATGGACCCTTAACATGTTAAAACTACGTCAATCAACAAAGAGTGCACCATCCTCTACATGCACTTGGGTGCATGTTTCTATTTGCGTTTCCGTGCCATATTGAAACATTGCAATTATAAACCTAGGCGGTACAAATAAGAACTCCTCTTATCGAAAATGGCTAGATATCTAATTTTTAGTAACTTCACTTGAGAAGACCCATTGCAAATATAATTATATAATTTTTAGTCATCAAGAGTTTCTCTTGTCTTATCAACCAAAGCAAGAGAGAAGGGTCTTCTGTATCATGTATCTTGAAGACATGGACCCATAATTATAAATTTAAAATCATTTTAGATCATTAAATTCTCGTGTCATACTACCTCTATTCTTTTTCTATTGCAACAATAGGTTTGGACACGATTTTTTAAGGAAATAAAGTGGTTAATTAAAGCATAAATGTACCCTTTAATTTACTAGAGTATGATAGAGAAATGGTCAGGCGGTTGGTCAATAATTAATTAGAGTTTTAATAGGATAAAATAAGGGTAATAATGTCAACTGAAGTTGCTTTTTATATTAAAAGTAAAATTGTTGCAATAGATGTGAAGCTATCCAAAAGGCCAAAATGATAATTGTTGCAATTAGGGATGCTCGCGGTTTGGGTTGGTGCGGTTTAGGACGTAACCCAACCCAAACCGCAAATATACGGTTTGGCATTTTTCTAACCCAAACCGCACCGCACTTTTGCCCAAACCAACCCAAACCAAACCGCGCAAAACGGTTTGGTGCGGTTTAACAATTTTTTCCTCCGCGACATTAATTTTGTAATCTAAGAGTAAAAAATTTTTTTTTTTTAATAAACTAAGAGTAAAAAAAATTGTTAATAAGTATTAATTGGTCTCGGAGCAACAGATGACTGGATCTGTTCTCTCGAAGCAGCGTAGAAGTGAGGGCGGCAGGGGATTTGCAAAGTGGAGTTGGGAGCATATGAAATGATTGCAACAAAGACCTAACCTAAATTCCTCATACCTCGTATTAGTATTAGGATATTTTTTGATGGGAATAATCCCACCTTTGGGCGATCTCTCCAAAATAGTCCCACCTTTCATAAAATTGAGAAAAATCCCACCTTTGTTGGACATTTGTAAAAAACGGACCCTTACCTGTTGGTAACCTGCAAACGCAGGTTTTCTCTTTTCTCCCTCCTTTACTTCTTCTCCTCCACAACTACCACCACCTAGCCACCCCGCCTTGCAGTCCCCCACCCCCATTCCTCCTCCCCTCCATCCACCAGTCCTCACACCCTCCACCACACCCGCCCACCCCACCCAACCCCACCTCCACCCCCCTCCCCTCCCCCTCCGCCGCACTCTCCCCGACACCTCTCCTCTCTCACACCGGCGTTTCCCGCCGGAAAAGGTACGAAATGGTTCGAAAATTTCGAGCCTCCAAACCTAAGGTTAGAATCTTCAAGTTTCAAGCCAAAATCGGAGCTTAAAATATTCAAAAATGGAGGTTTGAGGTTAGAGAGAAAGAATTCGAGTCGGGGAGAGAGAAATCGCGGGGGAGAGAGAAATCGCGGGGAGGGGGTGGCGAAGAAGAGAGAAATCGCGGGGAGGGGGGGGAGAGAGAAATCGCGAGAGGGAGTGGAGGCTGGGGAAATCGCGGGGGAGGGGGAAATCGTGGGGGAGGGGTAGGGGTAGGGGTGCGGCGGGGGAGGGGGGGGGAAATCACGTTGTCGAGGGGAGGGGGTGGGAGTGGGGGTGGGGCCGGGGTGGGCCGGGGCGTGGCGGTGGAGGGAGGTGGAGGGGCCGGTGGAGGGGAGGGAGTTTGCGGGGAGGGGGTTTGCGGGGAGGGGGGTAGGGACCGGGTAGGGGTAGGGTGGGTGGGGGCTGCAAGGTGGGGTGGGGGGGGGGCCGGGGTGGGGGTGGGGTGGGGGGGGAGGGGTTTTTTTAAAAATAAAACATAAAAGGTGGGTCATCACCTTTTGAACAAGTGACCGGTAAAAAGGTCCGTTTTTGACAAATGTCCAACAAAGGTGGGATTTTTCTCAATTTTATGAAAGGTGGGACTGTTTTGGAGAGATCGCCCAAAGGTGGGATTATTCCCATCAAAAAATCCTTAGTATTAAGTATTAACTGGTGTAGTAATTAGTGATAGTTGTATGCCACCTTTGTATTTAAAAAAAATTAAAAAAAAATAAAATAAATAAAAAAAATTATATTAAATTGCAGTTTACGGTGTTTATAAAAATTAAAACCCAACCCAAACCGCAAACCGGGGTTTCCTTAACATTATAACCCAAACCGCAATTTTGAAACCGCAAACCCACCCAAACCGCGAAAAAACGGTTTGGGTTGCGGTTTGGTGCAGTCTAGACCGCACTCTGAACAGCCTAGTTGCAGTAGAAAAACAAGCGAGGAGGATGTAATGATTATGAGTCCAACTTAAATGTTTTCAATTATATACTCAAAAAGTAGGTGTTGACGCATTTGGTTCACAATCTTCACATTAGCCATTTACTAAAATTCCCACCCGCTTCGGCAGAATTCTGGCATTTCCACCCTTATTAGTTCTTCCTAATACAAAGGTGACTTTGTCTGTGAGGAAAAAAACACAGGAAGGACCAAAGACATGGTGAGTTTCCTTTTTCGGAATAACTTGTACTTTCTATTTTAGAATGTAGAAAGAACACTTCTTTTAATCATCTTATTTTATGATCATATCCTCTGTTAATTTGATACATCTTATGCTGGATAAATCCTACATTCCTGTTCCTACTACAATTCCTACTACAATTCTATAATTTCCTGTTCCTTTTTTTTTTTTTTTACTATATATAGTATGTCTTATCCTCACAAAATGTGAGCGTTTTCTTGAGTTTATTGTCTATTTAATTTTGCATGTAGTGGGGTGTTTTTGTGTGTGTGTGTGTGTGTGTGTGTGTGTGTGTGTGTGTGTGTGTGTGTGTAATTTTGTATTCTAGCTTTGGAGCTTTCAGTTATACAATTGTCAATTGATCCTTAAATAAGTGGTAAATTGGTAATACATTATTTCTCTAAGAACTATTTGCTCCATCAATTTCGTCTGATAAGAACTATATTAAGACTGAAAGTAGATTTCCCATTTTTCTTTGTTTGGTTGGTAAATTATTTTCCTTTAACTTCTTCTTGCAAGAAATCAAACGAGGGAAAACTAATCTACAATTGTCTTTTGTAGTAGAAAGTGTTTTGATTTTCTATTGAAGATGTTTTCCGTCCAACCTATGAGTCTGAACCAGATTAGTGTTTCGAATTACATTAAGGCTCTGTTTGGTAGGGCGTAAAACATTTTCCTGGAAAATTATTTTCATCTATTTTTGGTTTACGTTGTTTGGTTTACAAAGGAGTGTAAAACCATTTTCCCTAAGAGTAAAATTGCTCCCCCAATTATGGAAAACCATTTTCCCTTCAAAATGAAGGGAAAACTGTTTTCCTTCCTTTTCTTTATCTCTCTTAGACACTCTACTCACTACCTCCTTACTTTTCCTTTCTTTGCATCATTTTTCTTACATGGAACCAAACAACGGAAAACTAATGTTGAATTGTGTTTTCCATTGTAAATTGTTTTCCATGAAAATCATGTTACACTGAAAATGTTTTACACCTAACCAAACAGAGCCTAAATTGCTAAAACGAGCTAATTGATTTAACATGGATTGTCTATAACGTCAAATTATTAGTTTACCGCTTAAGTAACTGCAAAAATGGAAGCTTCTTGCAATGAAAAATTTGCCCTTTATACCCCAGACAACTTAATAGTATAACGTTGATCACCCGAATTACTCATAAAATTTGGATGCAAGCCTTGAAGCCTATATTGTACTATACCTTTGCACTTAGAAATGCAGGACTGTACTTTGTTCTGTAAATAAATCTGTTTTTGTTTCTATGAACGTGAAGTAGAGACTACGAATTAGCATAAGATATAGCATGGGGTGTTAAAATGATGAGCACCCCACTTCCTCTAGAAATGTATAATATATTTGTAAGAAGGGAAGAAGAAAGGAGGAAGCAATTACCATCACTAGCTTCCATTATCCCATATTCTGGTCAAAATATAACATTGTCTCAAATCTTGAAATAAAGTGAAAGTTGGCCTGATGTTCCCACAAATGAGAAGAGTTTGAACTAATTACAAGCTAAGGTGGGGTTCCATCCTAAAACCAAATGGCAATGGGATCAGGGGAGTAGCATTTCCAGCTTTTAAGTTGGTTATCATCTCCGGAGTTTCCAATGTACAATTCACATGTACACGGCATAGTAGGGCTCAAGACATTGCATGGTTAAAATCTCATGATACTTTCAATGCTTGGCTTAAGTAATATGGAGAGAAGTTCAGAATCATGATCACTTAATTACACTACCAAGTTCTCCACATATATTTAAATCTATTGCAAGTGAGGTATTCTAAAGAATGAGTGTAATAGATTATTTGATTTTCTAGTGTTTCCAATTATAAACAAAAGTAGTTTGTTTATAATTCTTTTGCGTCTGCTACATACGACATCAGGGATATGAGTTATGGTAACCAATTTTTGAGCACAGTTCTTTCTAATGGGTGGAGTGTGGACTGACACACAAATTACTTGCCCACTTGTCCAATTATGAAACGATCAGACATGTAGACATGTTTTCATACTCAGAGCATGTTTGGTTCAAGTCATGGAATAAAATCGAGGAGTGGAATGGTAACATAACTTGTTATCTTTATGAGGTGTTTGGTTCAAGCCTTGAAATGGAAAGGGAATGGTAACTATTACCACCGACAAATGGATATTGTTACTTAAGGGGGAAGGGAAGGTAACAAACTAAGGGAGTCCATTACCACCAAGTAACAGTAATGGATTGCGGAGGGGTTGAAACTTGAAATAAACAAGAAGAAAGGGAATAGGTACTTGATTTCGTTTCTTAAAACCCCAAAATGTGGAACCAAACATGTTCTTAGTAATCATTTAGCTCAAATTTACGTTAAAAGTAGCAATAATAATCCCTGAAAAGGTAGTTAATTTACAGGCTGCAAGTATTTTTAAAACCTAGGATTGAGCAGAAGGTAGAATCGTCTTAGCTGATAATGTTTACATTTGGAAGCTCCCTAATATTTTACTTGCACATATGTTTCGACCAAACAAATCATTCATGGAAGTGGGAATATCATCACATATTTTCTCCAAGTTTAATGATTAGTAATGGTGTTTCTTTTGCCTATAGGAGAAAATATGTCAAACCTGTGGAGTTGAAGGCTTTTCTAGTTCTCTGATTTATTGTACTGAATGTTGGAACACAGTTGAGCACATGTAAGTTGGAATATCATCACATATGGAAGTATCTGTTATTGAATGAATGTGCTGTGTATCCTATTTGGCAGGAAAACCTGAGCTATCTGTCTGTTATTTTCTCAGCAATCATGACAGTATGAAATTGTTTATGTATTTCTTTTTCAGATATTGTCTAGGCCTATCACCAGATGATATTCGTGAAGATTTCAGTTGGACATGTGATTCATGCAAATCAATAGGTGAACTACTGAGAAAAATGATATGGTATGGGAATAAATCAGATGAAACGGCCAAATTTTCTGGTTGTGGTCAATTGAAAGCTTCAAATATTTCGCTACCTTCAGGTAGTGCAATCCCAGTGGTTGGTCCAATATGGAGGTGTGATGTTTAACGTTTCTTATAGCTCTATATCCGAAATTGTTCTTCCTCTTCAATTTTAGTTTTTTTTTCTTTCCATGTTTCTTGGCTTTTATGGATCACATATATACTTTGTTTGCTTCTTTATAGGGGAAGTTTGAATACCATTGGGAGTTTCTGTGGATGTTGAAAAGGGATGGAAGCCTTTATGCCAAATACTTCATATCCGAATGTCGTCGAAATCGTACGATCAATGCAATCCTCACTTTATTTCCACATGAAGAAAAGGAGAAGCATGTGGCCTAAAAACTTTGATGAATTAGGGGCTATTGAGTGCAATATTGGGCTTTACATCTTTCCTGAATTTTCGAGGTTACTGTTTACAAGAATTGATTTTGATTTTGTCATTAATTTGGACTTATGAAAGAAAGGAAGTATGAATCTCTTTTCTTGTTTGTGACAGGAGTGAGACAGATTACAACAACCTTGTGGAGTACATGGTATCAAACCTAGCCATGACAGCCAAGATGGGCAACTTGGAGTTGATAATTTTTACTTCCCTTGATATAGCGGCTCTAGAGAAACAAAGTAACTCACTATTTTCGTTTCACAAACTGCTTTACGGCCCGTTTGGTAGGCAATAATGAGTAGAGGTAATGGTAATAGGTTTATAGTAGATTTATTTCTAATGGAAGTCTCAAGCCAATGACCATGTATTTTTCTTTACAAATTTCCTTTCACCGCCTAATACCACCTCTAAAGTGGTAATGGAGATTTAGGAAGAAAAAGTGATATTTTGAAGACACACAAGCATTACCATGGATATTGGAATGAGACTAAATTTGCCAATAAATTCATTACCATTATCGCCATTTATTGCTGCCCATCAAAAGGGCCATTGATGTCTTGTGTATTCATTTTCATGGCTTAATTAGACAATTAGATTGATAATATCTCTTTCGTGTGATGAATCCAACATCAGGATTATTGGATCGCATCCTTTACTTTCATTGACATTGATAGTTAATTTGTTACAGCAATTCAAGGGAGGTATTATCTATGGGGAACATTCGAGGAAAAAGACCGCAGAGAAAATCCATCCAAACGCTACAAGCCAAGTGCAGATAGAAGTATTGGGAGAGGTTCAAGAGCAGTGAGCTGCCCAAAAAAGCCAAGCATCAGTTCTCGGATCCCTTCAATTATTCAAAGTGGTATATATGTTGGTGAATTCGGGTGTTAAATTTTTTAGATTGCTATCTTACAATTTATATCCTCCTACAACTTCACGGCCATGACTTAGACTGAGCTAATATGAACTGCATATGAAATAATTCTGGAATGAGAAATATGAGAAATGAATTTAAGAGTTTTCAATTGTGAAGTAATTTCATGCTTTTGTCCCATTTGATGTTTCTTAGATATGAAATGTTGATGAATGTGCAAAACATCCTTTCTTACTTATGATTCAGCTGAAAGTCTATTGCATTTTGAAAGGAACAATATGCAAATGTTCTTTGGCTCTGTTTGACCAATATGTTGATATCAAATTGTTTCCCAGTTTTGGTTTATCACTTTAATCAAAAGAAAAAAGTGAATTTGGGTTTCAACAGGTGCTAAATCCAAGCCGGGGAAAGCATATAAGAAGAAGCAAATACATCATCTCTTCTAGGGTTCTCCCACATTCCAGCATTAAGGCCTGGATGCAAAAGAGCTAGGAGTAAAAGAGGTAGACCTTTGCAAATGTTCTAATCTGGTCTCCTCTACTAGTCAGTTTATACCGTTCTGGCTTATAATTTTGTGACACAGGTAAAGAAAAGACTGCTCAACCAACCAATAATGAGGAAACTGTTGTGCTACATCAGACATTTGACAAACCAAGCGAAGCTGAAACCTGCACGACTGTAGAAGCCATTCATCGAGAAAAATGTCTAACTCAAGTTCCAGTAGAGATACAGACATCCAAAACTTTTACTGTTGATGAAGTTCCTGTCATTATTTTAGGTGAACAAAACATAGCTCTTCTGTTGAACGATATAATTAATTCCTCTGAGAACAACCCTGACAAGAAAGCTTTTGAAGTAAATGATATTTCAAATGATCAAGGTAACGTTTCCAGTGTTGGTGAGACTCAACATGCTTCTGTAGCAACTCAGGTTTTCTTTAATTTTTCAATTATATGCTCTGCTTTATTTAACTAAGATTTTTTTTTGGGTATTAATGGTGAAGATCCTGTAGGAATTGCTTCTCCTTTGGTTGCACCTGCAAAAGTGATATCAGAAAATGCAGCCTTGAGTATGCGTGATGTTTCCTGCTCTTCTAGTCCTGCAAACCTTTTTAACGCAGAGGACGCCGTAGAGGAGACCATTCCAGATAAGCCAGTCAGACAATTAATCTTTTGCAATCAGGATTTTTATTTGTCTCCTGCACTCCTAAATTTAGTTAGCGAGTGCACAAAAGATGTTGAAGACAGCCTCATTGAAAGGGAAATGGAGGCAGAGCAATCAAACTTGGAAGATGGTATGAAAAGCCTGATGAACCTTCTGGCTCCGCTAAACTTGAGCTGACTGTCTTTTTCATTAATATGATTCATTTTGCACAATATTTTTCCTTCATCATTAACTACCTATTAAAGTACTTGGGAATATCCCCTCAAAAAAAAAAAAAAAAAAAAAAAAAAAACTACTTGGGAATGTAGGCCTACCCTTGAAATATCTTGTATACTTTCAGGTCTGATGCCACTTGCTGTGTTCCTTCCCAATCAAATTTTGGAAACGCCAAAGCTACAAGCACAAGACACCAATGTCTCTCCAACTGCTGATCCTGAGAATGACACCTCTCTAATCCCTTTGTTTGGTTATGAAGAGGATTCGGAGGTCCACGAGCCCAACCCTCTAATAAATGCAAAAACCGATCCTTGTTCTGATGGTGAACCTGCTGGTCATCAAAATTTAATGTCCGAAAAAGTTTTGGATGTAAACAAAGCCTCTAGTAATGATGGTATGTCTAAAATAAATCAGTTATCTTTATTTTCTCAGTCTACTTCACCTGAATTTTGCTGAAATTATCTGAACTTATTGGCACTTATCTCAACTTATTAGCATGTACCTGAACTTATTAGAACCGAATCTAAACTTTTTTAAGGTGAAGAGAACATACCCTAACCGTTCGGCGTTCGAAACCTTTAATTCCCTCTTGTTCCTCTGTTGGGTGTTTTTCTTTTTTTCTCCATTTTTTCTTGTTTACCTTTTCTTGAGGGTTTTCATGTCTAACACACTTTCCTCTTATGGCAGATCATCCAGAGACACATCTAGAGAAGGACTTATGTATGACTCCCATTATTGATCTTGAAGAAGAACAATCTGGAGCATCTATCTGTCCTTCCACTGCTTCTACTATACCACTGAAGCTCAATGCTGAAGAAACTTCTATAAGTGGGTCTAAAAGCTATAGAAAGGCAAGTGAAATGACAATACCGGCTTCCGTTTTAGAAATGGCTGGTGATTACCATGAAGCTAGCTCAAATTGTGTTGGCAAACAAGTAGATTGGTACCACATCAAAGCTGACTTAGCTCCCATTCTCGCAAAAATTCTTGCAAAATATGGAGATATTGCTTTGGATTGCTCAATTGACCCTGAAGTTCCACTGGAGAACATCTGCAAAGCTGTTCAGGAACTTGAAACAGTCGGTTTAAGAGGTCTGCGCCACCATCATGTGAGCCGCCTGAAAAATGTGCTGCAACTTGCTGATGCTTTAGGGATTGACATCCAATGGCTCCAAAAGCGATGTGATCATCTTGAGAAGCTTGCCTCTCGTCTTAGTCAGTACCCTACTCTTAAGATAGACTTGGCTAAATGCAAAGAGGATATACAGTGTAAGGAAGCGAAATTGAGTTTGAAAAGAGGCATGGTGGAAAAACTGCAAGATGAAATAAAGTCCTTGGAAGAAGAATTCGAGTCAATGAAGGAATATACTGAAAAATTAGATTGTGCCGTGCAGTCGATTAAGTCGATAAGTGGAAGCTTCGATGGTATGTCTCTGGTATATGGACTCATTTAGAAACTCCCTTTTCCACATAGGTAATTATACTCACTACAATATGTGCATGTATGCATTTTGTTAAGATGATCAAGCAGGATAAGATTTTTCTGCTTAAACTTATCAGAAGTCAGAATTAATCCTAACCATGTTTTGTATCATATTTATCTGCTTTTGTAAAGGCAAAGGCTGAAGTCAGTATTTGGAACTTCAGTTCAAACTATTGTTGAAGAAAATGCAGCAGGGTACACCTGATTAAGATGTACCTTGCCTTAGTGTATTTTATGCCTTTATACAGTTATTCCTAGCTGCTATAAATGATTAGTTGTACATTCTTTTTTTGTCTTCTTTCTCATACTAGTTTTTGGTGTGCTGTTGCACATTGATTGGTAGCTTTATTGTATATATACCTTGGTAGGTCTTTTAGTACTTCAAGAGAGATTGTATTGCCGTCACAAAAGGTGAAATATATAAATCAGAAAACCAAGCAAGCTCTGAAATTCATCTTGCTGCCATATCCTTCTTCTCTTGAAATCACAAACTTGTTCAAATCAGAATCAAGTTTCTTCAATTGTACTATCATGTAATTGGCTTAATATAACAGACTGATGAGAGGGCAATGTTTTACAACTCTATATGGTAACCCTCAATTTTTTGACATTTCTATTTGGTACTACTTCAAACTTTTGATTTTCACATCCTACTATTCAGTTTTTAACGATTTCTTATGTTATTCCTTCCACCCCCTAACCATCCGCCAACTACAATCTGGCAGTTCCAAAATCACCATCGCCACTATCATCCCAAACTAGATCCATCACTCCACTCCCTCTTTGCATCCACAATCCTTTACACATCAATCATTATTGTACTAGTTGGCGATTGTAATGACGGATCAAAGGGTTGCGAAGAAGGGGCCTAGTGAATAACATGAAAAGGAGCTAGCATGGTATAATAATGTCAACAGCAATAATAATCATACACTAACTAAATATGAGAGTGATGGTAGGAAAAGAAGAGCTTTGCCCAATTCCTCCTACAAACAATATAAAGTTGCTTATATCTTGGTTAAACTTCAGTCATTTCAAATAATATAACATTCACAATTATTTATACAACATTTATCATTTGTTATCCAATTTTTATAGTTTTTTACTAAAATTAAAATTAATTCATTGATTCAAAGTCATACGACATGTACAATAGAAGTCAAAACTAAACAAATACATATCAAAATGAAATAAATATAATTCTAATATGACAAAATTACGATAGTTGAGTAGATCTAACACTTCTCAAAGCCCGATGCAACCTTCTACAAGGGGGTTTGTCGATCTTTTGTAGTTTTGAAGTAGAACTGGATTCAATTTAAGTGATTGTAAACGAAGTACTGACATCTGTTGCAACCCCGCACAAATTTCGATCAACAAATCAACCTCTTGAATTACACAAAAAACTAAAAACATAGTCTCTAAACTCTCACATGGAGAGAGATAAAACCTAATATATGGGTAGATTTATTCATATAATCCAAATATGGGTAGAAAAACTCCATTAGAGAGAGACTGAAGTTTATTAGAAACACTAACATAAAATAAACTAGTAACAAAATGAGAAAAGGGGCTTACCACTGCCCAAAAGGGTGGCGGTAGCCCCTAGGTTGAAAATTAGGGTTTTGTGGGAGAGGAGAGAGAAGAGAGAAAAAAGGGGAGAGAAGGCCTTTTTTTTAGTTTTTTTTTATATCAAATTTTTATAGTTTTATATGCAACAATTGACATTTGTTATACAACACTACTATTTTTTGAAAACATCATAAAATTTTATTTTCTTTATCTCTATTTTATAAAAAAACTTACTTCATTTATTTACAAAAAATGCCATTATTTATTTACAAGGATGTCATGGGAGGAACCAATATGAATAGATGGGCATGGGTAGGGTCTGGGTCGAGTCCGACCAGACACTAGACTCGGACCCTAAAATTTTTGTTGGACCAAGACCCAAACCTGTACCCTAAGGGTCTAGAAAAGTTGGATCCATACCCTGGGGGTCTAGGGTCTAGCCTATTTCCTTTACTTTTGACAAATTTTCAGTACCATTTATATTTCTTGACTTTCAATAGTGCCTATGATCTATAGGGTTTAGGGTTAGGATCTACGGTCCAAATGACAAAAGTTGGGATTTTAGGATAAATAAGAAGGTTTTATCTAAACACAAAAGACAAAAAAAATATTAAATAACTTCAGGGTCCAAGTCTAGGATCTGAGCAAAGTTCGAATCTATACTATATATTAAGACCCAAACCCGAGCCCTAAGAATTTCACTTGAACCGAACCTAGACCCTTAGGGTCCAAAAAAAGATGGACCCAGACCCTAAAATTAGGGTTGGGTCCAATAGGTCCGATTAGGGTCATTGACCCATGCCCATCCCTAAATGTAATCTAGGTCATCTCTCGGAAAAAAAGTACAAAAAAGGTCCTATTTAAGTGAATACTATATTACATGGTTTTCTATCACACCTTGAAATTTGAATGAAATAGTAATGCATGATAGCAGTAGTAGTACGCTCACCCAAAAAAGAACAAACCATCTTTCCTGAGACTCATCTTTATTATATTCCTTTTCTGGCATCTTAATTAAATTGAACATAAGTTCATTTTGTTGTCAACTAAAAAGTTGTCAACTTTAGGATTGGGTTTGAGTAATTTCAAATTACAATAAGGTTTTTGGAAAGCTGAGTGATCAACCTGGTTTGCTTTGCTTCTTCTGTTTTTTTTTTTTTTTTTTTTTAAGTTTTTCTTCTGATTTCAGCCAAATTGTGATAAGTTCCTTAACTCCATTTTTTGTAACTTTAATAAAAAAAAAAAAATTTATTCAAGGACCCTCAGGAATATACCGTGGCTTGGGTATGAGAGATTGACAACCTTTGTGACGAGCAATCGTGAAGCCTGATAATATGAATGTCTAAAAGTATTTGTTTGTATGTGTTTTTGTGTTGAAAAGTATGGGAGTATGAGTTTTGTAGAGAGATTCGTAAGTGTATTCGACAAAGCCCAAAGTGTAAAGTGGTAATGTTTATATGAGAAAACCGTATGAAAACCGTGGGAAATCAGGACCCATTTATAGGGAAAACGAAACTGCGCGTCACGCGCTTGGTGCGCCAGGCGCAGCACCCTGTGTGACGCACAATCACACGTGTCAGACGCACATTGGTGTGCCTGACGCAACACGCCCAATCAGCTGCGTACACGTGGCACACGCTTTAAAAAAGATAGAAAAGGACACTGCGCGTCACGCAGGAGAGTGCGCTAGGCGCACAACTCTGTGTGACACATAATGCCATGTGTCAGTCTAACATTGGTGTGCCTGACACAGTTGGACTATGGTGCGCCAGGCGCACCACCTTATTTTTTGACACGTTTTGACAGCTTTTTTATAAAGCGCGTTTTAACGCTCTAATATATGTGGGGATAGAGGCTTCTTAAATGCTCTGATTGACTGCTCACAGTGTTCCAGTATGGCTGCACATAAGTAAGTCATATTATACTCTTTTCTACATTTTGTATGCACACACAAGTTGACAAGAGTAATGATCTTTTAGAGATGATTTCTTTGAACTTGATTTCAGCATTTGTAATTCGTGTTTTTTTCTAGGTACTGCTTGGGTATACCACCAGGAAGCGTCATCGCAGATACTATAACGTGGTCGTGCGACTACTGTTTTGCACCAACGGAATCTAAATCTTGTATCTTAAGTATTTCCTCTGACAGAAATAATAGAATTACAGCTCTGTTTAATTATCTGCTTTTGAATCATTGGCTTCATTGCACAGATTTGAACAACTATACCTTCTTGTTTTCAGGTAAAACTCAGATAATTGTGGTCAAGGATGAGCCACAACCACTTCAAACTTTACCACCAATTTCATACGACAGAAGTTCAGAACAAACAGAACCAAGTAATGAACCTGAAAATGCTGAAAGAACCCATAAAACTTCGTTCACTTCAATGGTTGGTAAGACAACATTTACTTGTCCATTGGAACACCAAGAGGGTATTAGTCATTAGTGAAACTGCATTTGTGGTAAGTCCATCGGGTGAAGTCATCATTTGCAGAGACAAGAATTTCTGCGATACTTCACCTTCACATAGTTTGGAAACCTCCATTATCAACTTCACAATTGAAGAAACTGTACATGAATGCGGCATTGAGGAGACCGTAGAGCTTGATGATGAACCTAGTGTAGGAAATGATGAGGAGATTGATGACTTTCATATTACTACTGGAAATGTTGATCTTGCCAAAAGTGGAGAGTACACTAAACTTGATTCTGTTGATATTACCAAAATTGAAGATATGGTTCGAGTAGTAAATGAAGCATCATCGGAAGTCTATAGCAGGTGGAAAGAATTGGCTGTGATTTATTGTCTAAATTTTTATTTATAAACTTCTTAGATATTGTTTCTGATTTCTCAGTTCTAAATCAAGAAGTTCCCATGCAACACCAGCTTGATGCCGTAGAAGAATCAGAAGGACCTAGTTGCTCTTCCTTGTCATGTCTATGCAACAAAAGGTACGGAGTACTATATATGGAAGTGGAGTAAGAAAATCTGATCATTCTAGTCAAGTGACAATTCCATCCTCTGCTGTTAATACGGAGGGTGAATTCCATGAATGTAGTTCAAAAGAGGTGAAAACTCAAGTGGGCTTGTACAAGATCAGATCCGACTTGGCACCAATCCTGAAAAACATAATCAACAAACATGGAGATGTTTTCCGTGATTGTCTGATTAAATCTGATGACTCTTTTCTAGTGAATGTCTGCGAAGTAATTCAAGAACTTCAAACAGTTTCCTTACAATGTCTTCAACACCAACATGTGGAACGTCTCAGAAATGCTTTAAAATTGCTTGAAGATTCAGGAGCTGATGTAAAATGGCTCAATGATCACTGTGATATCCTCGAAAGAGCAATTCATCAGCTAATTCGTTACAATGATTTGAAGCAAGAAGTAGCTCAATGCCTTCAAAATCTACAGTTGAGAAAGGAAAGGCTTGATGTGAAACGAGCTAATGCATCGGAGTTGTTACAAGAGATTATGATCCAGGAAGGAGAAATTAAGTCATCAAATGAACATAGAGAACAACTTGAATGTAGGATAGAGGAGATTAAGTCTTCATGCAGATACTTTCTTGGCAAGTCAGTGGCTTATGGACTCTACTAGAAACTTAGATGAGCTCTATACGTAGATAGTTTGTAAATAAGGATTAAAACTTGAATCTTGACCTTGCTTTCTTGCAGCTTAACTGATCTTGTAAGGTCAAATTAACTGGAATTGTAATACTTCTGAGCAAAATTTGTGTCAATGAGCTGAACTTTGTTTTTTTTTTTTTTTTTTTTTTTTTTTTTTTTTTTGGTTATTTGCATTTGTCATTTTGCTTGGGCCTTGGGAGAAGAATTTGTTATACACGCATAAAACATGCTTTTGTGCAATAACTTGTGCAGTTGTGCTGATTTTTACATACATGTTTTGCTGTGATTTTTTCCCATTACTTTTACATAATTTTTATTTTACCTTAGTTTGGAAACAAAGGAAAATTTTGACTTTTTAGGTCAAAGCAAATACTTATATGAGATTGACGTGAGAATAGTGAAATACTAGTCCATTTAAGTGAAGTTGTTAAATTTTTATTGAAATATTATGGCAATCCTTTTTCCTGAAAATGTAATCCTTAAGAAGATTGGCCTTTATCATAAGACAAAAAATGGTTAAATATTAGCCAAAATTCATTACTACTTATTTAGTGTTTTCATGATCTCCTATAAGTTTGTTGAATGCATAATGTACATAGGTTTCTGCAATTTTGCTACCACATTCTTGGATCACCTGCTAAAGAAATTATTTTGGCCTAAACTAGAGGTAGTTTGAGCTATATGAATTTCCCAGCATTGTTGGAGTTTCGACCTAGTTTGAATTGGGATTAGTCGGGTAATCGGGTATGTTTCGGACATTTGGTGGTTCACCTAAACAAGAACAGGTCAACTATGTTTGCAACATGTAAATAATTGTGAATCTAAGTTGAAGCTAATGTTTTTTCATGTATCCATTCTTGTTTACCTTTCATCCTTTTGTTGGAGTACATGCATTTTCCGGAACTGCCCCCAGGACTTGTCAAGAAATTTGTAACCATTCGTCCATTCCAATGTTGGAAGTTTGATTCTGGGACTAAATTAGGTGTGTCGAAACATAAATAATCAAAGCTGAAGACTTCTATACGACATATGTAATGTTATAATCCAGTTGATAATTTCTCACCGGCGGATATAGGATTCAAGTATTGGGGAAGGCACTAACTTATTGGCAAATTTACAATTTTTTACATAGACAATGATCATAAGCTAATACAAATCGACCAATTGTTGATCACACCAATAATTGAGTTTGGACAGTGACAATCTAAAAAGTATTGCTAGTCATAATATTTTAATAATTCTTGAGACTTGAGAATGTAGTTTATGAAAACTAGTTAGAGTTGGACATGAAAAAAATAAGAAGCTCACAGTTTGGATTTAACTAATCCATTGATACAAATAGTTATCCTATACTATATATACGCATATTATTCGATATTTTCCCTTAATGGTGTCCATTTTGGAGTTTTTATTTAAGAAGGAGCAAAGTGATCGAAAATTAAAATTTTAAATAACTATTAATTTTTGTTGTCGTAATTTGAAAAAGAATGAAGAATCGAGTAAACTTAAGACGATGTAAATGATGTTTCTTTAAAAAAAATGAGCTTGAGTAGTTTAGTGAAAGAGTGAGTAAAGCTTAATTTTTTATTAAGAGATTAACTCAATTTATACAACTCTAGGATGCATGCTACAGCTACGTATTAAATTATAGAGAGATACGATTACAGAGAATAAATGAAATATGTATCTTTTAGTAACAAACTCAGCTATACAACTATTCTAGGATAAAGATAGACTTGGTTTAACACTTATCTCTAATATTCCCCAGCAAGGCGGACGATCGATCGACAAGGCCGATCTTGGACAGTACAACATCCAGCCTTGGCCTAGACAACAGTTTAGTGAGGAAATCAGCTAGCTGATCACCCGTGGGTATGTGAGTGACCCGAAGCAAGCCATTTTGAACATGTTCACGAATAAAATGAAATGAAATGGCCAAGTGCTTCATTTTTGAGAGGAAGACTGGATTGGCAATCAAGTGTATGACACTTAATTAAGTTGTCACAATAAATTATCGGATAATGAGAGAGCGGAAAACCAAGTTCATCTAGCAAATTACGGATACCCATTAGTTCAGCAGTGGTGGAGGCCACAACTCGGTATTCAGCTTCGGTTGAAGAGTAAGCTATGGATTTTTGTTTCTTGGAGCACCAAGTTAAAAGAGTACAACCAAGAAAAACAACATGATCCGTGGTGGAGATGTAGTCGTCCTTGTCCCCCGCCCAATCCACATCCGAGAAGGCGTAGAGACGAAGTGGAGAGTCCCTGTATATAGTAATGCCTTTGTCAAGAGTGCCACACACGTAACACATTAAACGTTTCAAAGCACAGTTGTTTTCAGAAGTAGGGCAATGCATATATTGGGACAATTTATTGACAGTGAAAGCTACATCCGGGCGAGTTGATGTAAGATACTGTAGTCCACCAACTGCAGCTCTATAATCTTTGGGAACCTCTAAAGGAGTGCCGGTGGTAGCTAGGAGAGGTTGAGCAACAACCATAGGTGTTGGCGCTGGTTTGGCTTCGGTTATGCCCATATGGTCAAGCAAGTCAAGGATATACTTGCGTTGACTGACAAATAAACCTTGAGTAGTAAGTACAACTTCAACACCCAAGAAGTAGGACAATGTGCGGAGGTCTTTCAAAGCAAACGTAGCCAAGTGTTGTACGAATACATTGAGAGTGAAAGCATAGGGACCAGTGAGGCAGTGACAATGATACCACCAACGTACATAATCAAATGAATGGAGTTGGGTTTAGTGGATAAAACGAACAATGAAGTGTCCGAAATAGCACGTTTGAAACCCAATCCAAGTAGGAAGTTGGTTAGTTTAGTATACCATTGAGACCATAGATTGCTTTGTTGAGTTCACAACCATGAGTGGGGAGAGGCGGATCAGTAATGATCCCGGGTGGTTGAGACATGTAGACCTCCTCATGTAAAGTACCCTGCAAAAAGGCGTTATTAATATCAAGTTGGCGTAAATGCCAACCATGTATGAAAGCTAGACTTAGCAACATTCGAATCGTTGCCGGCCTAACAACATGACTAAAAGTGTATGTATAGTCAATGTCGGGGTATTGTTGAAAGCCCTTTGCCACAAGCCGAGCTTTGTACTTGTCAATAGAACCATTAGGGTTATATTTAATGCGAAAAAATCCATTTTTAATGGCAGGGGAGACTAAGTCCCATGTTCCAAGTTTACATAGTGCCGCAATTCAGATTCCATGGCTTGTTTCTAGAGAGGATCCTTGAGGGTTTGGGTGACGATTTTGGGTTCAATATGACCAGGTTGAGTGGTGGTTGGATTAACGTATTTGGGGTTCGATTTATGGATGTTGTTCATAGAACATGTAATAATGTCGGTGGTGGCAGGTGGGGATGAGGGAAAATAGCTAGGAGAAGGTGAGGTACTGGAGAGGGGAGAGGGGGTTGTAGCTAGGAAGTTGTGTGAGACAGTAGGCGTGGAAGGGGGGGAGGAAGATGGAGCGGTAACGGGGGAGTTGTGTGATGCAGTATGCGAGGAAGGGGGGAGGGAGATGTAGGAGTAGCTGGGAAGGGGGGAGGCAGTAGGCGATAGAATGGGTGAGGGAGAGGGGGTTGTGTTGAGGGGGTCTGGTGAGGCAGAGGGCGTAGAGGGGGGATGTGGGTGCTGCCAGTATGTGGGTTGGGGGAGGGGAGCAGCAGGATGTGTGGGTGCTGGGGAAGGGAGAGGCGTGGGGATAGGTAGTGGCATGGGGGCACCAGAGATCGGGTGAGGGAGGCAGGGAAAGTGAAGAAGAGGTGAAGCGAGAGTATGGGAACTCAGTTTCAACAAAGCGGAAGTGCCGCGAAGTATAAATCCGACCCTTAATAGGTTCTAAATAGTGATAGACACTTTGGGTTTTAGAATAGCCTATATGAAGACACAAGGGGTGGATTTGGAGTCTACTTTGTGAGTAGCGTATGATTTAAGCCATGGGTAACAAACGCACCCAAATAAAATTGCTGAGTTTGAAATAATTGGGGGGATAGTTAAAAAGGCAGTGGAAGGGAGACTTGTCTTGAAGAGTGGGTGTAGGTAGTCCACTGATGAGATAGGTGGTTGTGGTTAGAGCATAGGTTCATAGTTCATGTGGGAGATGGGCATGAGAGAGAAGAGAGAGATCAGCTTCAACTATATGACGATGACGACGTTCGGCAAGATCATTGTGCTCGGGGGT
The DNA here is from genome assembly GCA_947646795.1 of Beta lomatogona. Lineage (NCBI taxonomy): Eukaryota > Viridiplantae > Streptophyta > Magnoliopsida > Caryophyllales > Amaranthaceae > Beta > Beta lomatogona. The sequence continues at coordinate 1,282,454 of CANSNZ010000105.1, forward strand.
ATGAGGAGAAGTAAGGTGAGAGACACCATTAATGGTGAGAAAATTAAAGAGTGCATCATATTCGCCGTCATTATCGGAATACAATGTTTTGATAGGTTTGTCAAAATATTTCACTACAAGAGCTTTGTATCTAATGAATACATCTTTTGTGTCAGATTTCGTTTTGAGTGGGTAAAACCAAATGTATTTGGTGAAATGATCAATAAAGATGACATAATATTTAATTTGAAACCATCTTTGGAATAAATTGGAGATGTCCATAAGTCGGTATAAACAAGTTTAAGTGGTGAATCAGATACTAAGGTAGATTGATAAAACGAAAGTTTGTGACTTTTATTACATTGACAAGCATTGCAATTGAAAGAAAATGAACTAGTGATAACATCAAGTAGAAACTAATTGTTTTAAGATAGCTAGGAAAGGATGACCAAGCCTATGGTGCCATACAAGCGCTGGAGATTTGATAGAGGAAAGACTAAAGAGTAATGATGGGCGTGGCGGTAGAGAGTTCATAAACCTCGTGTTTAGTGTGACCATGGAATAGAGGAGTGCTCGTGAGACGATCCTTCATACACTAGTGGAAAAAACCTTATCTGTCACTTAGTAACATATTCGGTTTTTACAAAACCGCATCCGAAAATCATTAAAAAAATTGGGAGGGAAAGCTAGGAGGAAAATCTGATCCGGTCCTTTAGAACCGGATCAGATTTTAGAAACCGCTCCGGTTTTCTAAAATCTGATCCGGTTCATAAGACCGCATCAGATTTTCTGTTATTTTTTCATAAAAAAAAACCCGCGTCTTCCTTTACCCAAAATGGCAGGCCCAAAAAACGAGCTCAATCGCAAAAAAAAGGCGCATCTTTTTAGAGGCCCAGGCCCAAAGCATGGATGAAATGTTTGTAGAGCCTAACGCACCTCTTTTTACTCCCCAAGCTAAACTCTCTCTCCTCCCTCCTTTCCTCTCTCTCTCTCCTCTCTACTCCTTCCTCACACACGCCGACAGATCCCTAAGCTCCCTCGTCTCTCCTCTCCCAAACGCACCACCTCAGTCTCACCTCTCTCTCTCTCCCCTCTCTACTCCTCACGAAAACGAAGAACGAAGAAACGAAATGAAGAGCGAAAAGGAAGAACGAAGCGATTTCGTCTCCTCTCTCAATATTCGTCACTCATGATTCCAGATATGAGGTTTTTCCTTTTTTTTAATTTTTTCATATCTGAAGTCCTCTCTTAATTTTCGTTTTTATATTTACGTTTTTCTATTTTCGTTTTTAGGGTTAGTTGGTTTTCTTAATTTTATGTAATTTTCATCCCTCTCATGACGGGATCAAATTCAATGTTTTTCTTATTTGAGTTCACTCAATTAATTGATTAATTGTTACATCCGTTGAAGTTGATATCAAATGCGCGTTTTTAGATTTTGAGAAATTTCGTATTTTATTTTTGGTTAGTTTCGCGTTTTTTGGGTTTCTTCACAAGCTAGAAGTGTTGAAACCCATGGATTCGTGGATGACCTTTGTTGACTCATCTCGAAAGTATTTTTGGCGTTCTTTTGGTTTTTGTTGCACTGTAATTGCTAGAAATGTAAGCAGCACATCTGCTCATTGCTTTAGAGTTTAGACTCCAAGTGTCTTTTCTCTTTTAGACTAGTAGAAATATGGAATTCTCTGTCTTTGGTTCTCTTATTAGGAAATTCACTCCCTTCAGACTAGTCCTATCTTGCTTCTCTTAATTAAAAGTAAGCTTTTACATCTTAGGTTTGCAGAAGGACTGACAGTGGTACTGATGGTACCAGTGCTCTAGATCACATTTTCAATGGAGTCAGTGTTTATTATAACTACAGTGGGACTGTCGACTGTTTCAAATGGGATGATGATCCTCATGGAATGAGTGGTTGGCAATGAGTTCGCTTATACGTTAGTATATCATAACTTGGAAACTTTGGAAAGATGAAGTTCATGTACTAATAATGTAGATCAATGTGTGTTCAGTATCTTTAATGTATGATGTCTATTTGCTATGTAGGCGTGTACAGAGATGGTAATGCCAATGTCTAGTGACCCCAACACAAGCATGTTTCCAACATTTACTTTTAACTACACCTTTGAGCAAGAGCGTTGCATGAAATCGTACGGTGTAAAGCCACGAGGCAGATGGATAATCACTGAATTTGGTGGACATGTAAGATGCTTATTGATCTCTTCTGACTTTGCTTGCTATATAATTCTCTTCTATGTATATATCTCATTTCATTTGTGCTTTGTTGTAATTCCTTTCATCCTCTCTGAGGTAATGTAATTAGGATTGTGTTTGGTATACTGAATGCAATGGTGAAGAAAATCACCAAAAGAAACCGGCTTAAGAGCATTTCGTGCCTTAATACTATTGTTGTAGTATTCTTTAAGTTCTTTTCCCGGGGCTTCTTCCTTTCAGGCACATAAACGTGAATGTCTTCCTTCAAATGTGCAGGTATATGAATGATGTGCTTGTTTGAGTTTGTTAATATGGAATAATGCATGGATTATACCTATAATGTTGACATTTTAACGGTGCTTGCTTTGCATATATTAAAATATGTCCTAGTGGATTTTTGAAGTGCTTTTGGAGTAATAGGCAATTATGTGAACATCATATACCTATGCATGTATACAAATATTGAATTCTTGTTGACATTTATTGCTTTATGCCTCTAGATCTTTATGTAACTGTGGCTATACCTCTTCTTGTTAACCAATGAAGTAGGGTGTAAGACGTGGAGGAATGATATAACCATTTAATTATCCCCCCTCCCCTTTTCCTAAATTAGTATAAGTCATCACATGAGTTAATTATGGTGGAAATTATATACTTTGTCGGTAACGATGCTGATGGCAAGAATTCATGATAAGTTCTTTTTTTGTTAATTATAGGATATCTCATTAAAATTTACCAAAACCCCAAAAGTACAAATAATCTGCAAGGATTATGAATGGAACTGTATTATTTACTCCTTGTGCTTGACCTCTTCCCTTCAATTATGTTATTATTTTCTGTTTGGATGATATCAAACATGTTAAATTACACCTTCAGGAAAAGGGAGCATTTTATACATGTTCTTAAAAACGATAAGGTTGAAATTTGAGAAAAATATTGCCTTTTTCAGCTCTTGTATATGATATTTGCAAGGGAAAGACCCTTTGACTGATTTTGATGTTGCAGAAAGGAAAGAGGGTTAATTAGAAGGTGGAGCCTGTACTAGTGTACCATTGGAAGAAAGAGTATCTAAAAATGTGAAAGAGATATCCACCCACAATGGTCCTTAAGGTAGATCCTGATGTTAATATCTCAAATCTCTTTATCTTCTGAGTCTTTACTCATGTGCATATAATGGTCACTAGTTTTGATCCCCAGTCCAATACTTCCTATTTCCTACTTCTATACAAGGATACTTCTTTTCCAGTACTCTATACCAAATTACGAATGATGTCTGATGGGTGTGTGCTGATGTGCATGTATTTGATATACTGATATTTCCCTACCAAAGAGAAAAAATGTAAGGAATATTAGGATTAACTTGTAAAGTTTCTTCCTCTTATTTACTTGTTAGAAAGGCCTGAAAACTATTTTGTATCGTATCGTATTATGTCTCCATCTTGAAGCACATAAGAGTAGCAATATGCTCAAAACACTTTGTGTAAGATTGCATATTATTCCTTTCGGAGTCAAGAAATCATAAGCTACAAAAGACCTCTGTGTTTTCCATTTGTCTCTGCTGGTTTGTGGATGTTAGAATATGTGTAAATATATCACTAGTTCGCTACTTGGATTTTGTACATTAGATATTGAAACTTATTGGTGCATATTATGTTAATAATACTTGGCTTATGATCGGTGCCTCTTACAAGCCTAGCGCTCTTGGCTTGTGTACCCCCTAAGGCCTTCTTAGGAGTGCTCGCATTTATGACCTCGTGCATAACCCCTTCTAGCTACACCTCAAGCTTCAATAGTTTGCTAATTCTTCCAGATAATGGATTTGGATCCTCTGTACGTGCTTCTGTATGTGGAGTCCATCTCCATTACCTCTCACAAGTGGTGCAGAGCACGGTGTTATGCACTACAGAGGGTTTACTCTCTATAACATCGGGCTATAACATAATTTGGACATAATCCAGAAATCATATCTATGAAACTTATATAAAAGATAATATAGTGTAAACATAATATGAAAATCGTATGTAATGTCTAAGAAATCTGTATGTTACAGGTTTTCTTGGTTCGTTCAGATGAGATATGAAGGTTGTCAGGTTGATAAGCTTAGAGCAGGGAGAGAGACGTGAGAGATGATGTCAGGTGAGGTAAAATACAGATAGTTCAACTGACTAGCCAAATATTGTTTGCGCTTTGCAATATCTGTAACACCCCAGAATTTCAAAGCGGAAAAAGAAAGAAATAATAATAGTATTATAGGACGATGGCGGAAACATCGTCTTCTGGGAATGCCACTTCTAATACAAAAGTATTTAAATAACTATGTTAAGAGACCAACTTAAATAAATAATATCAATAAATAACTAATTCAGAGTATTCCAAATGAGAAAAGTCTAACTAGCAGTCTAGGCCTAAAAAAACTATCATTTCATTTCGCATCTCAACCCGAGCCCAAAACCAAAGAAGATTCCCATCAACAAAACCTGCAAAATATACAACAAACATCCACAATCAGTGGGGAGTAACTAGCAGTTCTCCCAGAACAAAAGAAATCAAAGTCTATTCCAGACATAGATTAGTAAGAAAGGAAAGAATAAAGTCAAGTCAACTACAATATGTATCCACTTCCATATAACTCACAAGTAACGCAAATGAATAATAAATAGCAAGTGAATTGGATAAAAACAAATAAATCATCTCAAGAGTACTTTTATAAAAATAAAAGTATAGGTAAAACAAGTGATTGAGTCAGAAACCGAACGCCAGTGAATCGCAATTCACTTCCTAAGGTTTGTCAAATCGCAATCTCCAGGTCAGTCTATGGGCTTACGTTCCCCACTGCCTGTGTCTAAGAATGGCTAAACTCCTGATGCAGGGTAGAACACGCAGAACTCCCTGACCTCTCGGACGACAACAATTAACTCAGGTTTACCCCTAGTTCGCAAACCATGTGGTTGGCATGTTCTTCACCGGGGACTACATCTATCCCATCGGATGTTCTTATCTCAAAAATAAAATCATAATTCATAAATATCATCAAAGTATCATTCAGCTCAAAAATATTCGTCAAAAGGGATGCCACCCTGCCTTATACCCATAATTCATCAAAAGTAATTCTTCAAAAATCCTCAAAGTAGTAACTTACAAACTTACAACAAATATCTCCAACCACAATACTTTGAACATCACTAAGCATCAACAATGATAATGAAATAGTTTTTACAGCACTAACAATATCAATCAGAAACGCATCATAACAAATAAGATCACCAATTAACTCCAAGACTTATTAAATAAATGAAACGTACATAATTAATCATTTTTACACAAACCAAACATAAACATAATGATACTCAATAATACTCACAGTAACCTACTAAACACCAGCTTCCAAGAACATAAAAGGTCACAAATTATTTCTGATTAACAAGCCCTTAAATAATTAAAAAGAATATCCTCAAACTCACAACAAAAACACAATAATAATTATTAAACTAATAAGTACGATCAGTAAAATAACAAAAAAAACCATACGCCCATTATGGCTCTACTGACATGGTACAAATTTTATTTCTAATTTTCGGACTCTAAAAGTATTTTTAAACGTTAATTTACAGAATACTCAATAAAGCCAATATAATATTTAAAAATATAAATAAACGCCTAAAAATTACCAAAAATTCACATAACATGCATAAACTCATGGTAATACATAATATACAAAGAAATGAATTTTTCGGCCTCCAGAAATAATTTTCACGATTTATATACTGACAGATACGAAAATGCAAAAACAGATAAACCAATTAAATAAACCTGTAAACAATAGGCAAAAATTATTCCAAGGTATGAAATACATACTACACATATAACATGATTCATGAAAAATAATTTCAGCAATTTTATCATTCGTTCAATAATTATTTAGCAAATAAGCCAAAAACGCACAAAATACCAAATAAATCAAATAAATACTAAAACTCAGACGAAAATTATTTTTCTGTATACAGCATGCATCAAGTATATTCACGTCAAATTTCATCAATAGTTTCATTCAAAAAGTATTTTAAACAATTCCTAGCGTAATAATCTAATACCGAAAAATACTCTAATCTCTATCGTTCTAAGATAACTACTAGTTACCTGGATCGTCGGGAGAAGAACTGAATCTAAAGAGACAATCACGAGTTAAGCATGCAATCCAATTCCTCTTCTAACCCCAAAGCACAATGAACGATAATTGTAGCAACAAGTCACAAGGCGTTTCTTCTTGAACATTGAAAAATCTCATTTTGTGCTGTTATGGTCCGACCATGATTTCCGGCTATTGAAAAATCATATTCACAATCGCTCTAGTCAAAGTGAAGATCAAGATGCTATAAACGTGCTGTCCAAATTTGAGAATGATCCAACGGTTAGATCTCCGGATATGGTTAAGTTCGTGAAGGTGTGACAGGGAACAAAAACCGGATGACTCGTCTGATTGAAACGAAAACTGCAGTCGTGTATTTCCCTTTCTTCAAAAAACAAATTGTACCACGGGCAAGATCTTTTCGAGTAGATGGATTTTGACTACTCACACGTTCAATTCGGATAAGAAACGAAGGAGATATGATGCAAACAAAATAGGTGTGCAAAAATGGACGAAAATCCGAGAAGAGAGAAGAACTCTTTCTCTTCCTCTCTAAGGGTTGGGCGAAAATGGAGGTTAGAATGCAGCAAAAACCTGATTAATAACATCATTAAGCAATGGTTTAAAGGGTGATTATAAAGGTGGATTAATGGGGAATTAAATAGGTGGTTACAAGAGATCCAAAGGTTAACTTAATGAGCACCAAAACTCTTCATCCTCCACACCATAATTGCTGATTTTCGGCTAGCATGACATGCCACATGCGATGCAACATTTCATCACCCAAGTCGGTCCAACAACGTTACAAAAACGCTACGCGACAAAACTGCATCCTAAACGCCTAAACAAATAACGAAACTAATATAACCTTTAAAAAAAATAACTAACAACTTAAAATAAATATATATAGATATATCACAACATATAAATATATATACACATTTTCACAACACGTTCCAAAATAATTTAAATAATAAATTATTTATTTTTACAAAAAAAATATCATTTTAATGTTAGCAAACACCAAAAATAAAGGGTGAAAATTACGGGGTGTTACAATATCATTTTGCAACTACTGGTTAATGATGATCTTCATGACTTAATTTTATTTATAGGTATGTATAGATCGTAATACGAGAATGATAAGGAATTCATTTGATATATTTTGTTTAGTTGTCTTTTACTAGCTAGTTGATAATGTCTGCTTCTTGCAGTCAGCAACGCATCAGCCGGTACAAGACTGCGTACAGTAAGTGGAATCATCTAACTTCACTTAAAGCATTTTTGAATTTGTGTGTGTTGCTCACATTGAACCCCCGTCCCCGCCTCCCCCACGAGAAATATTTTTTTGTGTGTGTGTGTGTGTGTGTGTGTGGACTAAGTAAATTGCATCCACCAGGTGCTGCCTTGGCTGCTGTGTTTGAAAAAGATGGAGAATCTAACAAGTTTACAACTTTAGAGAGAAATCAGATGGGGTCTTGTGTTAACAATGGGTCCAGCATCAGTTCTAGAGAACTGGGAGAATGAATTCTACTAATTTTTGTTCATGTTTTGTTGGTGTATGTTAATTACTGTTGGTGCATTTTTATTACAGTTGTTAGTGTGCTGTACTCAGACTAATAAAGAAACACCTGCTACTGTGGCAGGCTGGCAGCTAATTTTTTTATTTTTGATTTCCACTAGCTGATCCGGTTCTTGCTAGAAACCGGATCAGTTAGTTTGATCTGATTTCTTTTTTTAACCAAACTTACAATTATCTGATCCGGTTTTGATAGAAAAACGGATCAGTTAAAATAATTAACTGATCCGGTTTTCCATCAAAACCGGATCAGATAATAATTTACTGATCCGATTTAGGACCGGATCAGTAAATATTTTGGATCTGCTGCGAGCCCATCCGATGCGGACCAAAACCGGATCAGTAAGTCCAATTTTGACCGCATCGGATGGGCTTTTTTCCACTAGTGATAAGAAAAGAGAAGAAAACTCAATTAGGATATTATGATCACGACATAATTGAGAAATAGATATAACATTGACATTCATAGCTGGGGAACATAAAACATTAGAAAGAATAAACGGAGTAGAGGAGGTGGGAAGAGTGGAGGAACCTATGTGAGAGATGGAAATACCATATTATAGGCGTATTTTTATTTCGCCTACGCGGTGTGAGCGCGTATTTGAATACCCCATTGTTAAGGTTTTATTGAAAATGTTTTCGAAGTCACCAACAAGTCTTTAAAAGAAGACTCATAAACCTAATTGTTTGGGAAACCGTAGGGACAAATTAGGGACTTATCCAATGTAGATTTTCCCGTCCTGACTCCATAGATGGTCAATGAACCAAAGATTGAGTTCTGGGGTGAGGGTACGAACACCGTCAGGAACCATATTCGCCCATTGTTGGCTTCTACTAAATATCGATTCATGTCCATTTTTATGCAATTGAATAACCAAATAATATTTTCTTGCACCCTAAAAATAATTAGTCTAGGTTGGTTTAGGAAACACATAAAAGACTATTTATTAGTGATATGTTATTAAAGCAATCAAATTATAGGAAACCTAACAGGTTGTCCAAATTATCTGATTAATATTAGAATAGTTCTTTAGGTTTTGATTAGCAATAATAACATGTGAGTGATGAAAAGGCAAGTAGGACAATCAGGCAAGCATATAATAAAATAAATAAAAAGAGATAAAGAGATTAGAATATACAGAAGAACGATTTTTATATTATAGATCTACATCATGAAAGAAATAGTTAGTAACTTTAATAAAAAAAAATTTATTCAAGGACCCTCAGGATTATACCGTGGCTTGGGTATGAGAGATTGACAACCTTTGTGACGAGCAATCGTGAAGCCTGATAATATGAATGTCTAAAAGTATTTGTTTGTATGTGTTTTTGTGTTGAAAAGTATGGGAGTATGAGTTTTGTAGAGAGATTCGTAAGTGTATTCGTAAAAGCCCAAAGTGTAAAGTGGTAATGTTTATATGAGAAAACCGTATGAAAACCGTGGGAAATCAGGACCCATTTATAGGGAAAACGAAACTGCGCGTCACGCGCTTGGTGCGCTAGGCGCAGCACCCTGTGTGACGCACAATCACACGTGTCAGGCGCACATTGGTGCGCCTGACGCAACACGCCCAATCAGCTGCGTACACGTGGCACACGCTGTAAAAAAGATAGAAAAGGACACTGCGCGTCACGCAGGGGAGTGCGCTAGGCGCACAACTCTGTGTGACACATAATTCCATGTGCCAGGCTAACATTGGTGTGCCTGACACAGTTGGACAATGGTGCGCCAGGCGCACCACCTTATTTTTTTGACACGTTTTGACAGCTTTTTTATAAAACGCGTTTTAACGATTTTCTTTTATCTTTTAAGTCCAGAAATCTGGTTTTACGGGATAAGATACGGTTTTAATTATAAAAATAACTTTCAAAATATTTATTTTATTTAAATAAAACAATTAGTTATTATTAAACAATTAATTGGGCTTTTTCAAAGAGGTGGGCTCAAAAAATACAATTAATTATCATGAATAATTAAGTGGGCTTTAAAATACGATTTTGGATCATTAAAATACGCTTTAACAAATTTAAAATAGTTTTAGCTATTCGGACTGCTCTGCCCTTTGGTCGGACCAATTAAGACTGCGGTATGTTTCATATTTGGTCCCTTAAATGGGGAGACGCGATTATGTGGCTACACATACCATTACCTATAATAATCTCTTCGAAACCGTCATAGGCATGATAGAGAGAGAGATTGGTAAGGTCATGAATGAGATGGTAAGAGGTGATGGGTTTTAAATATATACCGCAAGTGCACGGTGTCTGTTGTTAGCAGAAACTGGCAAATACGGGTCGATCCATAGGGAGAGGAGTTCTATAGATTTGTGCTTCATTATTTAACTACTTCAAGAAAGAAATTTGGTTGAATAATTAACAACTAAACTAGAATAAACTAGAACACAAAAAGATGGAAGTTTATCAAATAATTAAAAACCTAGGGCAATCGATCGGTCCACCATGCTTATACCAATTTAATCACTACAATATAGTTCAACAATACTTGGATTGAGGTTCGAATAATTAGCGTATTTCGTTAATCCTACGGTCGGGCCTTAACAACTCGTAGATCAACATATGCCAGTACGGTCGCTCAACATAATCAGATCTACCTATTGCAACAAGCCTCTAATGAGTATGATCTTTCGATTCTAACTCCTATTAGCTAAACATAATCCATGATATTGCGCAATTACATGAATTAAACAAGCATAACAAATCAATAGGGAATTAATCTAATTCAATCCGAATATCGAAGAACCTTAAACCACAATCAAATAGGTATAAACATGGCTTCCCTCTCTAAGCCTCGAAATAGACTACTCACTCACGATAATAATAAACTCAATAAACATAATGCAAAAATAAGAATTCATTAAAGTAAGCAAAGTAAAGAAGAATACCAAATTATCGAAGAACAATGAAAACCAAAATCGATGATCTTTATAATCTTCAAGGGCAAGAGTCAATATAAGCTGAGAGAGAAAAAGGCTAAGTGTTTTAAAGCTAAAAACGCAGATAATCAGGTAGTCTAATCGAAATTACTAAAGCCCTTGATAGGCGTGTCGCGCACCTAACAAAAATAAATAACCTAACTAATCCTCCTAAGTATGTAGTAGGGTAGTCAGGGTCGATCCCACAGAGAGAAAGTTGTTCTATGATTAGTCGTTAAGTAATGGTAAGACTAAAAGAGGTTAATATCAAATATGGTCGAATTAACTATACTATTCAATCTATAAATAAAAGACTCTATAGTTAAGTATCCCCACTAGCATAAATTAATACAATGATAATTCCTACCCCAAACTAGTCAATTAAATATTCACAAGGAAAAGTATACCCTATAAAATACCATAAAACTCTCCCGAGTATCTATGCCTTTTCTAATATGCACTCAGGCCTACTCCCGTGGAATCATGCAAATTAAAGACATTAAACGCGGCACTCTAACTTCCTAACAATCCATTCTACCTACTCCCGTGGAGAACTTCATGTCCTTAATTGAAATATTCAAATCCGTCAAAACCCAACTCCCGTTGTGATCAAGACAATGGAATCATAACAATACTAGTTATCCCTAATCTAGTATTGGAATATGCACAATCAATTAAGCAAGAACAATTAAGCAATTAATTTGGGAATTTAAAGGTATAATCATGAATTAATTCACACTAGGGTTCAACTTAACCATAGATTACAAAACTATGAAAGCATAATTGAAATAAATAAAGAAAATAGAGAAGAATAATAAAACATCATAATATAAAACAAGGAGAAAAGAAGAAGAAAAGAGATACTTGAATTAATGGAAGAAAGGTGGAGTCTTGGAGAACAATGGAGATCTACAAAATTCTCTCTCTAACTTCTCTCTCTAAAAACGATAAGTATAAACTAATAATGATGATATATCATCTAAGCTCCTCAAAATAATGTTTAAAGTCCTATTTATAAGCTAAGATTAATATAAACCGACATAAGTTAGGTCACGCGGAAGATACGACATTACAACAGGTTGCACGGGCAAGCAACTACGCGCACGGGCGTGCTGGGTCGTGCACAGTCGAGCGAAATCTTGCTCGGTCGTGCGAGCAAGGCAGAAGCATTCGTGACTTTTGATTGCAGGTTGCACGGCCGAGCACATATCCGTACGGGCGTGCGGGCGAGACAGTGGCTTCAGCTCAACTTTGAAAAGCTATAACTTTTGATCCAGAGCTTTGTTTTACACATGTAATATATCGTTGGAAAGCTCTTGAAGTCTAGTTTCCAATCCAGTTGAAATTAACTCATTATAGTTCTTGTGTCAAAAGATATGAGTGAAATAGTGCAGAGGTATTATATTTCGCACAAGTACACAAAGTCGTGTGTATCTTCTTCACTTTCAATCCGTTTTGGGCACATGATATATCGTTTTGAAGGTCATCCAAGTGCCTTAATCGTCATATCCTCAAATAGGAGTACAAAGTACCTGAGATTACATCAAAAGACCAAAAAACCCGTGAAAGTATCGTAGCTTCTGAAAAGGGACCTAAATATGCACAAATGCAACGTAAATGCTCTAATGCTACATGAAAATGCACCTAATATGCAACTAAATTATGTTAGAATATGCACTTATCAGCCCTATTTATAGTTTTTACAAAACCGGCTAAAAATGGCAAAATTTAACCTTCCGGAAAAACCGCTCGGTCGACCGGGCAAAACCGTCCGGTCGGGCAACGTTGTTCAGAAACTACGACAAAGAAAGAATTCCGCCCGGTTGGGCGCGCAAGCAGATTTTTGTCTTTTCTCGCCCGGTTGGCTCGGCGAACAAGTCTAAATGCAACTGAGTTTTGTGGCTCGCCCGGTCGGGCCAAACCGTCCGGTCGACCGGGCGAGAGTGATATTTCGCTCTTTTTGGTGTAATCTTGTCCGAATCACTTGTGCAATCTCTTGGATCTTCTATGGGCTACACAAAAACATCTAACACACGGAAACAAGTCCAAACATATCAAATCACACAAAAATCGAGCTCCAACGAGCTCAAATCAACTATCAATGCTAAGGGAATTGAGCTAAATAATCCATATAAAATAGATACATCAAGAGGCACCGGAGTCAAGGAGCCAAGAGGGGGATGAAGGAGGGGGCAGAATGGTGGCGTAGTGAGCTTGGGGTTGTGGCGTGGGATTGGTTGGGGGAAGAATGGAGCGGGCTTGTAGAAAACATTCCTGAAAAGTTGTGCATCGGTAGAAGGACTGACCAGTGGTATGACACCACTGGCACTTTGTAGGCTTAATTTTATTCGCCTACACGGATGTGCGTGTATTTGAATAACTTGTTGTAAAGGTTTGCTGAAAATGTTTTAAAGTCGCCAACAAGTCTTCAAAGGAAGACTCATAAACCTAATTGGATATTGGAAAATCGTAGGGACAACTTAGGGACTTATCCAACGTAAATGTCCCCGTCACGACTCCATTAATAGTCAATGAACTATAGATTGAGTTTGGGGGTGAGGGTACGAATAAGATCAGGAATCAAATTCGCCCATTGATGGCCTTTACTTAATATCGATTCATGTCATGTTTTATGCAATTAAATAACCAAGCAACATTTTAATGCAATGTATAATTAATCTATGTTGGTTCGTTAAACAAACAAAAGACTAGTTTTTGGTGACATGTTATTATGCAATCAAATTCCAGGAACCTAACAGGTTGTCCAAATTATTTAAATTTAATGTTAGAACAGTTCTTTAGGTCTTTGGTTAACAATAATAAACATATGAGGTGATAAAACCATTAAACATATAATCATGCATATGAATAATAATAATAATATAATATAAAAAGAAATATAAAAAGAATAGAGATTAGGGAAGAATGTACAGTCTAACGTTAATTCTTTGAAGATCGTCTACATCATGACAAGTAAATTGTTAATAAAACAAGAATTAAATTAGAATTGACCCTCAGCAATTATACCTTAGTCGCCTGGGTCTTATGCAACGATCTTCAAGATGAGCAATCTTGAAGCTTGAAATAAGAAATTCGTAAGTATGAATGTATTTGATGTATTTAAATATGAGTTTGAGTATAGGAGAGTATGTGTAGAAGTCGTAGGAAAGCATTCTTAAAAGTCATTCGAAGAAACGAGATATTTATAGGCAAAGGAAACCGAAAACAAATCGAAAAGATAAAATAAAATTGAGCGCCTGGTGCACAACCTTGCGCACAGCTGTGTGCCACGCGCACTTGTTTTCTGGCCAGTTTTTTTTATTGTTTTAAGATTCTTTTTATCCTTTGAAATCCGAAATCAGTTACCTTTAGGAATATTGATCTAATTTTCTACATATCCTTTAAAATTATTTATCGGGAATGATTAATATTAAAATATTAAAAATACAATTAATTAGCAGTAATAATTAATTGAGCCTTTAAAATTGCTTGGATTTAATAAATAGACTTTATATTTTCGAAATGCTTTTGGGCTTAGCTTGTTTTATTGCTCTTCCATTGGACCGGAACACTAGGGACGAATGGGGAGACACGATTTTGTGTCTACACACTTGCCTTGGTAACCTGGGGTTTTGGTGGAGTTTGATTTTTTGTGGTACAGGGTTGACTGTTTCGGGGAGGTATTGCGACGAGTGAGAGTAGGGGAGGGGTCTGGGGAACGAGGGGTGTTGGCGTGGATAGGAGATCGGGTAGAGGTATGTTGGGCGATGATGGGTAAGGACGTAGGGGAAGGAGTGGTAGAATTGGTTAAAGAAACCTCTCTAATCCATAGTTTTTCATGAAACTCATCAAAAGAGATGAGACTATCACAACCATTAACAGCATCAATGACAGGGTTAAAGTCAGGAATTTCGGAGTCCATCAAGAACTCGTTCAATGATATCTACGGGGGTGATAGGTTCACCAAGAATGACTAGGTGATCAGCACAAATGTGGATGGCATTCATATATTCGGGAATGGTAAGGGACCCCTTGGTGATATTTTGGAACTGGGCTTTGAGTAGTTTAGCATGGCCGCGAGAGTTGCGGGCAAATGCATGGGCAAGGATGTCCCATGCTTCCTTGGCCGTAGAAACACAAGAGAAAAGGGGAACTATGGTGGAGTCAAGGGTGCTAATAAGCGCCCCAAACAAGAGCTTATCTTGACGAACCCGAGTAG